>CM055128.1:270535344-271877576 GCA_029206835.1 Rana muscosa
GAGCCGCGTTCGTGTCGTGGGACGCGGGGCCGAGGGACATAGGGGAAATAAGACCGATTTGTCCCAGTTGATGCGAATACCGGAGTAGCCCCCAAATTGATCAATCAGATCTAAAGCCACCTGCAGGGATGAAGAGGCGTCCGCCAAGTATAGCAGGGCATCATCCGCATACAGAGACAGCTTTTCTTCAATTGGACCTATTTTCAATCCCCGGACCCTCGTCTCAGCTCTCAACAGGATGGCCAGTGGTTCCATAGCAAGGGCAAATAAACCCGGGGAGAGGGGGCACCCCTGTCTCGTGCCGCGACCCAAGGGGAAGACGTCTGATAGACAGCCGTTGGTCCGAATTCTAGCAGATGGGGAGCTATATAACATGCGTACCCATTTCAGGAAGCCTGGCCCAAACCCGAAGCTGTCGAGCACCCCCCAGAGGTAGCCCCACTCTACAGAGTCGAAGGCCTTCTCTGCGTCAAGTGAGGCCACCACTCCCGTCGACCCCTCACCAGCCCCATCAATGTGGGTGAGGAGGCGTCTAATGTTAATATCCGTTCCCCTACCCGGCATAAAGCCTGTTTGATCCGAGTGTACCAGGGCAGTAATGACAGAGTTCAGTCTTGTTGCCAGGATCTTCGCATCAACGTTCAGCAACGAGATAGGGCGATACGAGGAACAGAGGGAAGGGTCCTTCCCCAGCTTCGGGATCACCACTATGACCGCCTCACCCATGGAAACAGGGAGCACTCCCTGCTGCGCGGACACCGCAAATAGGGAGTGTAGTCTGGGCACTAGTTTGTCTGCATAGTGTTTGTAGAACTCTACAGGAATTCCATCAGGCCCGGGCGTCTTGCCAGATTGCATAGATTTAAGGGCCCGCTGGATCTCCTGCACCGTGACAGGGGCGTCAAGTCGCTCACGGTAGGTCGCCGTAAGGACCGGAATGTCAATGTCTCCCAAATACTTCACCAGGTCCTCATCACCATAATCCACCCTTGACTCATAGAGTGCACGGTAGAAGTCAGCAAAGCACTGATTAATACCCCCCGGAGAGCTTACCAGCTCCCCCGTGGGGCCCGTAATATGGGAGACACTAACCCCCCCTCCTGCTCCCTGGAAAGCCAAGCCAGCATCCTACCCGACCTCTCCCCCTGTTCAAAAATCCTATGGGACTGAGCGAGTAGCTTTTTTTGGGTAAGTGAGGTACGGATACCAAGGACCTCCCCCGTCAGGAGCTGCAGGTGGGCATAGTGTTGGGGGTCACGGGTCCTAATAAAGGTCTCCTCTGCACTGGCAGCCTCCCTTTCCACCCTCACTAAGTCTGCGCTGCGTTCCCTACGAACTCTGGCAATAATGGTCTGGTAGTGTCCTCTCGTGGAGGCTTTAAAGGCATCCCATACAGTCCCGGTCCCCGCCGTGCCCTCATTGTCCGCCCAATAACCGGTCAATTCAGTTTGGAACTGGTCGTCCACAGAGGTGTCTGAGATCCAAAACCTGGACAGTCTCCACAGGCGAACAGGATGGCCCCTAGAGAAATCCAGCGCCAGAAGCAATGGTGCGTGATCCGAGATCCCCCTAGGCAAGATCTTCACATCTGTAACCCTTTGCAGGACCGGTCTGCCCGCATATACCAGATCTATGCGGGAGAACGTCCTGTGGGAGGCCGAGTGGCAGGTGTAGGCCAAGTCCCGAGGATGTTTCCACCTCCACACGTCCGTCAGTCCATAGACATCAGCCCACTCAGCCAACCCAGAGTAGTGTCGACCTCCAGGCGTCAGGCAATCCATATCTGGATCGGGGACCAAGTTAAAATCCCCCAAAAACACAGTATTATCAGAGGTGAACTCGGCCACCCTGCTCGTTATGTGGTTCAGCAGCAACAGGGAGGCTGGCGGGGGAAGATATAGACCCACTATGGTCCAGGTCAGCGAATGAATCACGGCATGAATTATGACGTATCTACCATCAGGATCGAGAATCAGGTCCAGGAGCCGGAACGGGAGGGACTTTAACACAAGTATACTGACCCCTCTAGAAAAGCTAGAATAGGTAGAGTGATAGTGGTGGCCCACCCATGGCTTTTTAAGTGAGAGAATTCTACTCCCCATGAGGTGTGTTTCCTGTAGGACACAGATATGCGGGTTATAAGACTTAATAAATTGGAACACCAGGGAGCGTTTGGTCGGGGAATTCAACCCCCTGGTGTTCCACGATAGGATATTAACTGCTGACATGGACCGTCAGATTGATAGGGGGGACAGGATGACACCGCATGACTCCCGGACCTGACCCCCAGACCCAGGATGTACACATCTGGAAACAGAGCAATGCTGAAGTATCAACGTTTTGAATGTAAAGCAAAAACATAATGAAAACAAACAACAAAAAGAAAAAAACAGATCAGAACAAGAAAAATAGCCCCAGAAGGGCAACAATCCCAACCCCCTAAAACTGAGGAGGGTATCCATCCCAAACAATAACAGCTCGCCGGCTGCAAAGGGGGTTCCGTGCAAGAGGCGAACTCAGCCCCCCAGATAAATTCTGGGGGGGGCCGAGCAACTGTCTGAGCGACTCTCTAAGTGCGAGACTTCCGCTGGTAATGCAACAAGCTGTAAGGGACAGGGGTTCAGGAGGATGGAAGCGGACAGGAACGCGTCCCAGCAGTACAGTCGATCCAGTGACAAGGGAGTAAACGTGGTATGGTCCCCAGTGTCACATGGGGGGATAAAAAGACCCCAAAAAAAGGGGAAAAAGGAGTGTTCTCCTGATCACGTCAGGGGCGCTAACTTGGGTTCCCACATCGGCGGGGGCCAGCCATCACCATCGGAGCTGCACACACCAAGGGGATTAGCCGGACACAACAGGTGCAACAACAGGTGTGAGAGCTCCGTCCAGGGGGCTAGTCTGCCGGCCCCACCGATATAGGCAAATTCAAAACAAGGGTGGTATCAAATAGTACATACCATGCGTCCAATCAGCGGGCCCGCGGCAGCGACTCCAACCAGACAGACACCTCCCTGGGATTAGTGAAGAAGCGGGTCGACTCCCCGTCCTGTACTCTCAGACGGGCCGGGAAAAGGATGCTGTAACGGATGTTGCGCGCCCTCAGAGTCGCCTTGAACTGGTCGAACGACTTCCTGAGCTTCTGTGTTTCTACCGAATAATCGGGGAAGACCATCAGCTTGACGTTCTGGAATCGTAGGTCGCCCACGAGCCTGGAGGCACGGAGAACTTCGTCCCGATCCCGGAAGTTGAGCAGGCGGAGGATGAAGGTTCGCGGCGGGGTTCCAGGAGGTCCCGGCTTAGGAGGAATGCGGTGCGCCCTTTCCACCACATATTGGGGTGACATGCGAGCCTCGGGGAGGAGGGTACGCAGCATACCCTCTATAAAGCCTATAGGGTCACTCCCCTCTACCCCCTCGGGTAGACCGACAATGCGGAGGTTGTTGCGCCGGTTTCTGTTTTCGGCGTCCTCGGCTCTGTATTCAAGGGCTTTGACTTTGGTTTGGAGATTGCGGAGCGCTGCGCCCTGTTCTGCGACCACATCTTCAGTGTTACTAACTCTCTGCTCGGTCTCCGCCATCCTGGTCCTAAGCTTGTCCATGTCCTGGCGGATAAGGCCTACGTCCATCTGGACGGCCTCTATTTTTGTGGTTAAGGTGGACTGGCATGTGGCAATGGCCGCCATGACTTCCGCCAGCCAGGGCGGTCGGGCTTCAGCCGAGTCCATGGGGCCTATCTGTGAGGCCTTGTGGGAGCTCCGGGTGGTACGGCTTTGCACCGGGAGATCAGCGGGCGTTGGAGGGGGGTCCGGTAACGGTTGAGAAGTTAGTTTTCTGCCCCCTTTGTTGGACCTTGCACCCGAGCTCCGGCGCCGCATTCAGGGTGCTCACCGTGCCCTGAAAATATAGTTGGCGGCTTTAGGGGTTCCCCCGTGTTCCCCCTGGAGAGTCACAAGAGGAGAAAGGGGGGGGAGAGGGGCCCGGTTGGACCGCCAGGAAAGGCCCCGGCTGCGGCCTAGCAGGTCGAGCGGGCCTGGACGCAGGATTGATGGATGGATGGGTCAGCAGTCAGTATGTCCACCTCTGTCCAGCCGCCCACAGCCCGCGTCAGCCCACCTCTCATGTGCAGGGGGCCGCAGCGCTCCTCCGCTCCGGAGCTCCGATGTCCTCCAGGAAAGTCCGCGGCTGCGGCCTAGCAGCGCGAGCGGGCCCAGATGCAGGATGGACGGGGAAGTGAGCAGCAACCGATGCGTCCCCCACCACCTCCGCCGCCCACAGCCGCCGCCAGTGCACCAATCCGAATTGCAGGGGGCCTCAGCGCAGCTCCGGCCCGATCCGGACCCCCGAACGCCGCCAGGAAAGACCGCGGCCGCGGCCTAGTTGCACGCGGAGGAGCCGGAATTCGCCTGTGGAGGGGTTAGCAGCCGTCAGGAGGACTGCCTCGCTTCCCTCTCTATTGCGCCCCACTCCCCCAGTCAGCAGGGGTGGATGAATCGGCCTCTAACTGCCCAGGATCCGGGTAAGAAGCTGAAAGCAGCGGAGCCCTCAGTAAAAGCAGCCGCTCACAGCGCCATCTTGGCCACGCCCCCTCGTTTATCATTTTTACTATGAGTGTTTTTGTACTAATTTTTTAATAAATACTGCCTTCTGCTGGGATGTCTGCGCAGTGAGATGCAGTCTTTCATTTACCACACGTTATCGGTTTATTACTGGAGTTTTTCTGGCTGTACCCCTGTTGTGATTAAGTTTCACTCTTATCCGGTGCAGTGTTAATTTTGGCAGCAAATTTCGATTTTAGTTTTAGTCTTGGTCCTAGGACTAAAGTCATTTTAGTTTTGGTCCCATTTTAGTCTTCTGCAATTGTGTTAGTCGTATTTAGTCGACTAAATCTCCAGTACATTTTATTTTAGTCGACTAAAATCTCCAGTATATTTTAGTTGACTAAAACTAATTTTAGTCGTCTACAATCTGATTGTAATTAAATTGTAATGCATTAGTTAACATTTCTCTACACTTTCCAAACTCATTATATACTGCTGGAGTGAAAAATCTAATATGTTATTGAGGTATGAACATGCACTACAGACCAGTGTTAATTTTGAAGTCAAATTTTAATTTAGTTTTAGTCTTAGTCTTTTGACTAAAATGACGTTTTAGTCGTATTTTAATCATCTTAATTTTTTAGTCGACTAAAATAGTAATCATTTAGTCTACTAAATTAACACTGATCCGGTGGTCTGTAGAAGGAGGATCAGTAGGCGATCGTTTTGCTTAAGAGGAACCATTTGATGATTGGGAGGATCTGCACCATTACCTCAGACCTATTCTTAATGTCACTGTTGGTGACTTCAAACTCACAAAACACCCAATGGAAAAGTGCTGTTACTCTGATAGACAAAGATTCCACCACCATTAGAGTTTAGTGCCGCTTACCGGAACAACTGATCCCTTCAGAGATCAGTAAATGCAGATGGCTGTTATCCCCTGCCAGGGTCTCTAAGTGTTTCTGTGAATCTGAATTCCTCCACTAGATTACGCGCCAGTCCTCTCAATATAGCCCGGATTCAGAGTGCCAATGGAAAAAGCCACCATAGCGTAATCCAGTTAAAAATTACTTTAATAAAGATTAAAATTGCACTTAAAATTAATCGTAAATGAAAAGGCGTGTGGTATATTCTCATAGCCGGCCGGCTAAAGACAGCCCGTTCCTTCCGGACTCTCGAAATGTTGGTGACGTCAGCACGCCGCTCCTCCCTACATAGTTTCGTCACAGATGACGTCCTGTCTTTAGCCAGCCGGCTATGAGAATATACCACACGCCTTTTCATTTACGATTAATTTTAAGTGCAATTTTAATCTTTATTAAAGTAATTTTTAACTGGATTACGCTATGGTGGCTTTCTTTTCCATTGGCACTCTGAATCCTGGGCTATATGGAGAGGACTGGCGCGTAGTCTAGTGGAGGAATTCAGATTCACAGAAACACTTAGAGACCCTGGCAGGGGATAACAGCCATCTGCATTTACTGATCTCGGAAGGGATCAGTTGTTCCGGTAAGCGGCAGTAAACTCTAATGGTGGTGGTATCTTTGTCTATCAGAGTAACAGCACTTTTCCATTGGGTGTTTTGTGAGTTTGAAGTCACCAACAGCGATATGAGACCTTCATTGATATCATTCAGTTGGACATTTTCTTGAGGATTTAGTTTTTATTTACAGGACATTTTTCTATAACATTGGTGAATTTTTGGTCTGGTGACATTCTAAACATTCTATTAATCAGTTGCTCGCCTTTATTTTAGAGACTGAGTTCTGGGCAATTCTTTCTCATCAAAGGATTCCTTTTTTCACAGTTTTTGCGCAGCTTTATTTATATTTCATTTGTTTCTATTGTGTGTGTCTCACATTTAAGTTGCAGCACTTGTTATCAACAGAATCACATCACTTATATCTAGGGCTGTGGAAATTAACGATTAATTCTTTTGATCGATCAAAATTCTTTGGGCTTGCCGTGTCCGTCTGAAGGGCTCCTTTGCTGTGCCTTCATATCTGCATGCCAGCGGGACCTTACAATCTGCCACACGCAAGGGCTGTTACACTTCCCTCTATCAACCTGGGATTCTACAGCCATCCACTGGGAGTTGTGATAGTTCCCTTCACGGGGCATCTACATGCCGATGGACTGATGTTAGCCCCTCCTCATCTGGATTCAGCAGTGGTATCGTTGTACACATTTTTATACCAGTATCATACTTGGCTACATGTTTTTATGACTGCTTTTGCTACTGTTTGGTATTACTCACACTATTTTTACAGCTTATGTAGCTATATCTATTTTATCTCCAGTGCAATATTTATTTTGTTACCTACTTGAAGACTATAAAAGTTTTAATGCTATTCCCATCGAGCGCTGCCTTTTGTGTTTTTTATATCCTATCTATTTTTCCAGTGGTTGGTAGCTGCACTGGGAATCGGCCTGCAAGGAGATCCGCTAAAAGTAGTTGGATCTGTATGTGCGTTATAATTAATCGAAATCAGTTGATTTAAAGATTTTTTAAAAAGCGCAGTATATACCCCTATTTTTCATATTCTTTGTGTATTACCCATGCACTGACTGTAAGGGTCAGGTTTTTTTGGGTGCTTGGTGACTGCTTTCTCATCTTCTCCACTCATGGTTTTAATTTTTTTGGACTATATTTGGATCCTATTTGTGTTCTACTTCATGACCTTGGAGTGATTCTTATGAACTTTCTATACCACATCGTGTGTGTGTGTGTGTGTGTGTGTGTGTGTGTGTGTGTGTGTGTATACACAATCTCTTACAACATAGGGGCCGTCCTCGTAAATTTGATAACTGATTGGGTCACTGGCTGGACACCCCAGGCTTAAGTCTGCTGGAGCTAGTAATAGACAGACTGCTCATAGGCTAGGCAGGATTCCCCCAAGTAGGGAATGGGAGTGTAAAGCTTTGCAGTAGAAACCGAAGGTGGGGGACACATCCCTGAATAGTTAAATTAAGGCGGTTATTGCTCTGGTATTAATACAAAAGTGGTATAATTCATGTTTCATTATTGTGTTTATTCAATAAAACATACAAAGGCTTCTGAATATGCCTGATGCTGTGCATGGTTGTCTTGAAGGAATACTTCATATGTCTAGTCTCTTTGCGATGAGCTGCATTCCCTTATGTTTCTATTTCAATGAAACTCTTTCTGAGGGGAAAAAAAAGGCACTAAGCAGCTCTAGGGACTCTTCTCATTGAATATAAGTACAGTTTCCTGTGCTGATTTTTTTTTTTTTTTTTTTTTTTAGCTTAGTCTTCAAAGATTAACTGCATTTTTGTGGGGGAAAAAATAGCAAAAAAAAATATAGCATATAAAATTGCAACTCAAGTCAAATTTTAATTGGATGGTATTAAATACCTTTTTTTTTTCCTTTTTCAATCTGCAGCTCTGTAATTTTCTGTAAAATTGAATGTAGTATGGCTACCTGGAGGTGTTCTGTACACAGAATGTGTACAGAATGCCCCGCATAAACGCCATTTTCTGCTTGTGTGATTTTTGCTCACTGGCTTTCCCAAAAGTCTGCACTAAGCTACAAGTCCGATATCGGGCATCCCCTGCAACAAAAATATAATTTTTGGTGAGATATGCCCTATAGGAAACCACGTCTTAAGGCAGGGGTCTCCAAACTTTTCAAACAAAAGGGCCACTTTATTGTCCTTCAGACTTTAGGAGGGCCGGATTGTGGCCAGCGGGGGGCAGAAAATGTCCCGGACCCAGCTCCAGTGAGAATAAATGTGGCCTCAGGGTTGGTGGACAGTAGGAGGAGGAGTAGGGCCCCTATCAGTAGGGGGAATAGTATCCCATCATTTATTTGTAGAAGAAATAGTGCCCCCTTGTTGGTGTCAGTGGAAGGAATAGTGCCTCATATCAGTTGAGGAATAGTGCCCCAAGGGCCGCATAAAGGCTAGCAAAGGGCCACATCTGGCCCTCGGGCCGCAGTTTGGAGACCCCTGTCTTAAGGGATGCAGACCCAGCAATATTTCTCATTATAGCGCTGCAGATGCAGCAGCTGATTGACCATTATGAAACCACTCCCATTACCACGTGGACACACACAGGGCTGTCTTCAGAATAATAAAAGGTAGGAATCTGCAACACAGTTTGTTAAAATCCTTGCAATGTACATAGATCACCCGGATGGGAGTGTTTTGTTGAGGGGAAAAAAAGTGGAGTTACTCTTTAACCACTTCCCACCATATAGTAATGTAGCGGCCTCACCCCTCTCCCTTGCTTTATCGGTTATATGGCTGTTGTCTAGGGGTACCTGGGAGAGAGATGAAACACACCACGGCCCATGTCCTCCGTAACTAAGAGGTGAAGGCCAGAAGATTTGGGCTTTTGTGTAGGTGTCCTAGAGTCAAGTCCAGTCCTTCGTCCCTGACTCCTTTGCTTTAGTAACCCAAGTTCCACACAGTGAATAGGTACAACTCTGTTTTATTGCTTGGCAAGAAGAATAAAACAATCTTTCTCCTTTGGAAAATGGGGGGACAGATCGAGGCACAATCCTTTCCCTTCTTGCTGCTGCCCACTGTGCTGTCACCAGTGGTGAATAGTCACTGCCACTGACTAGGTGATATAGAACGTGAATTACCTTCGCTCACTTTGCCCCTGTCAGAGGAAGAAATCCGTCCAAGGGAGAAATGGAGGCCTCTCCGTCACCAGCGATGCTGCGCCGGGCTCTTCGGAGAAGTTACTGCCCACCAGTCCTCACGAACTCAGACACCCAAGGAACTAGGGTCCCCTCGGATTCCTCCACCCTCGCGGAACTCAGTCTAAGGTACTGAGCCCCAGGCATCTGCCATAGTACCTCACCCCAGGCTAAAGGTGCCTGAGATGGACTCCATCTCTGTTCCAGATAGGCCAAGGGCGCCTAGGCCTGGAACACCGGAACGCCAGCACCCAAGCTGAAGGTGCCTGGGTGCGGCCGCGTCCTCCGACTCTCTTCCCAAAATCAGGGCGGCCGCCCCTCTTATGACCTCTCCCTTTGCGTCACAGCGGGTTCCCCGCCCCGCTGTACCAGCTCCAGGGGAGGACAAAAAGGCACAGTTTGCGGTGCGAGTTCAGCTCCGGCCCAAGGCAACAACGCCACTCCACACCCCCAGAGTCCTCACATAAATTCAAACACCCGCTACACTAAAATGACCGCCGAAAAGTGGTTCTGTTATGACTGGGCGTCATGACGTCTAGCAGGATAAGCCGCAATCGCGTGCCCATTGGTGGTGTCAGTCTGACACACCGCATCTCCGATCGAGGTAAAGAGCCTATGACGGAGGCTCTTTACCATGTGTCCAATCACAGCTGATCAGTGTAAACAGAAAAAGCTTTTCCTCTACTCGCACTGACAGGCACAAGTAGAGGAGAGCCTACCAGCTGCTCTGACAGGGGGCGGTCTGCGCTGATAATCAGCGCATTGATAGTGCAGACCCATCAACGATGCCCACCCATGACCACCAGGTAAGCTCACTAGAGCCCACCAGGGATGCCAATCGGTGCCCATTAGGGATGGCATTCTGTGCCCATCAGTGCTGCCTATGAGTGCCCTCCAGTGCCACCTATCAGTGCGCATCAGTACTGCCTCATCAGTGCCTATCAGTGAAGGAGAAAACTTACTTATTTACAAAGTTTTGTAACAAACAAAGGAAAACTTTTTTTGTTTTTCAAATTTTTCGGTCTTTTTTATTTTTATTTGGGTACAGTGTTGCATGACCAAGCAATTGTCATTCAAAATGCGATAGCGCTGAAAGCTGACAATTGGTTTGGGCAGGAAGGTGTACAAGTGCCCTGTATTGAAGTGGTTAGGAAGCCCTGGCACAAGAGCTAATGTGAAGATTCCAAAGTAAGATGGTAGGTGATCCATAGCACCCAAGACTCATTTTTACAACCTAAAAGCCAAAATTATACAGCTAAAAATCAATTTAGAAGAAAGTAGCTGTTCTGTTAACTGCAGCAATTGAGCTTCTTACATACTGAAATATTAGGATCGGACTTTTAGGGAGTTTAAGAGATTTCGTAAAAATATTAAGTAGTCGAAGTCTCCCAGCATCTACTAAAAAGTGAAATCTCAGTTTTGAGTGAACTGCAGTGGCGGCTGGTGCTCCATTTTTTTGAGGGAGATACATAAGTTACAACCCTAATGCCCCATACACACGATTGTTTTTCTTGCCATTTTTTTTCTTGCCGTTTTTCACGTCGTTTTTTTTCATGTTTCCTCTCAAGCCTGTCTTGCGTACACACGATCATTTAAAAAAACGATCAAGCAAAGCGCAGTGACGTACGACGGCACTATAAAGGGGAAGTTCCGTTCGAATGGCGCCACCCTTCATGTTAGTAAAGTTTGTTGAGCGACGATTCGCTCTTTTCAGTCTCGTGCTTTTCAGTCCGTGACTGCGTGACGAATGTGCTATCTCCATTACGAACGCTAGTTTTACCAGAACGAGCGCTCCTGTCTCATACTTGATTCTGAGCATGCGCGTTTTTTTTCACGTCGTTAAAGCATACACACTATCGTTTTTCACGTCGTTAAAAAAAACGACATGAAAAACGACGTGAAAAAAGAGAGCGTGTTCGAAATTTTTAATGGCCGTTTTTCACGTCGTTAAAAATGCTCTGGAGCCTACACACAATCATTTTTAATGGCCATTTTTTTTAATGGTATTTTTAACGGCACGAAAAACGATCGTGTGTATGGGGCATAAACCTTTTTGTGTGTTTTTTTTTTAATCTAAATCATAATTTAGTTAAATTACAGAAAGTATATACTTTGTACTTGTCTCTATTAGGAGAATGGATTGTCATTTCTGTCTGGTGCTTTGTTCCTCTGCTATCAGCATGAGTCACTTCTGAAAAGTTTTTCTGACACCAACAGAAAAATGGTGACTGAGGGGCCTCCAGCTGATTGACAGACTCAGCTCTGTTCCTGTGAGCTGTGTGGAGGGGGTGTGTCTCTTCCATCCAACCAGGAAAGAAGACACGGTGAAGCCTCTGCAGCAGTGTCACTGGAGGGCTTTGTTTCAAGGTACTGTAAGTCTTTCATGATCTGCTAGTATGCAATGCATGCTAGCACATTATAGCTTTACCTTGCAGGGAGATCGATTTTTGTGTTTTCAAATTTACTACCATTTTAACAAAACCAGCTGAAGTTAGAAGTTGATTGGTTAATATGCACAGCTGCTCCAGTTTCTGCCTGCTCCAGTTTTAGTAAAAATCCCCCCATTAAGCCCTGGTTTACATTGATGCTATTTGATGTTACTTTGCTAGCGCAATTTCAGGTGCTACTTGAAAGACATCTGTGCAGCTTCATGCACAGATGTCTATTGAAGTCACACCTGAAATCGGTAAAAGTAGTGCAGGAACTACTTTTGCGAATTGGTGTGGTGCCGCAAAGTCAGTGTCGCACTGAATTGGGACCTGTCAAATCGCTTGACAAATTGTTCCAATGTGAATGAGGACTAAGCCCACGTTCACATCGGGCTGTTTTGACATGCGATTTTACATGTCAAATCACCCCCTATTACCGGCAACGGCACGGTCCGAATTGGTGCGACGCCACACCAATTCCCAAAAGTAGTTCCTGCACTACATTTGGCGACGTTGAATAAACAACCCGCACAGATGTCTGTCAAATCGCCTCCGGAGTCAGACTGAAATGCTGGTTTAAAATCATGCGAGTTCAGCTGAACTTGCACGATTTCAAACCAGCCCTAAGTGTGAATGTGGGCTAAAGCAGTATTAAACCCAAAATAATTGTATTCTATTGCAGCTCACGAGTTCTTAGATGTGATGGCTGCATTAGTTTCCTTTTTTGTAGGTGTTCTTTCTTCAGTTTTCTTCTAAGCACATTTTACACTTCCTTATGGTGCACTCTTTCCACCCAATCTGGTTCTTACCTCCTATCTATTATTTCACAGGGATGCCTCGTCTGTCCATGTCTGCCCTGGTGGTGGCCTGTGGGCCGTATCTGGGGGGCTGTCCACTGCGGCTCCCAGTTGGCCTGCGGTGCCCGATCAATACATGAGCCCCAGTAAGTTAGCATGCACTCAATTTGGGGTTTCCAATAACCCACTCTTGTCCATGCTTTTTTTTTTTTCCCCCCTTTTTTTTCCCTTGATTATTTACATATATTCTTGTTTTTAGATGTTTCACAGGCTTTCTCCTGATGAGTGGCGTAGAGGCCACGAAATGCGTTGAGCCACCAGAAGCTGTGTTTTTATAACCCAATTGTACCTCTACAGGATTAGTGAGGCCTTAGGCCCTGCAGGCTTTATTCATTTTATGGTTTTATTCAGTTTGTCTTGGTAAACTATGGAATTTTACAATGATCTACCTTGGAATACTTTTTGCTACTATTTTACTCATTGTATATTATTTGACTATTATATGTCTATGTAGCAACCAGACCTTTTCCCTACCTTTGGCTCACTTGTGGGAAAAGGGGCACACCATGCCACATGCCCGTACCCTCCTGTGTGAACAGGTTGAGCGGTGTAAATGTAACTGGGTCTTTATGGCTAGGTTCTCCAGAGAATGGTTCCCATCTTCACTGCAATAAAGACAAGTCTCCATTTTCCCCAATAACTCCAAGGTCCACACCAGTTGCAACGCCAACGTAGAGTTTTTCTCATATGCACAGTCACTAGATAGAAAAGGGTGCATAGAGAACAGGACAGCAAAAGGGTGTTGGAGTAAGTCCAGGCACAAAAAAAATTAATATTCACTACCTGTATCTTCAAGTAGGCTCAGCTCACCCACATAGTCTCCCATTAGAGTGGATCCTAGCAGCCGGAGTGATGCTCGAATTAGATTACGCACACAGTCTCTGCATAAACTGTTACAGGTGAACTTTGGGTCTCTGCCACAGACCTGGTGAAACATTGCTTGTGGTATTAGGCCTCATTCAGGGAGATGACATCCCTCCACAGTGAAGGAAGGGGCCCGGTAACTCTCTGATCTCTCACTAGTCCCTTGGAACGGTCCTCACCCAGCCTTCTCTTCCAGACACGGGTCTCCTCGCAAGGCAGCACCCTGGGATTCCTCTTCCCTCGATGGGCCCCAGCCCAAGGTGCTGGACCCAAGGCCTTCAGTTGCAGCCCCAGGGCTAAAGGTGCCTGAGACTGATCCGCCAGTGTATCGGCCAGGAACCCCACCCCAAGGCTAAAGGTGCCCAGGGTGGCCAACGAACAGAGAAACACACTACCCGGGGTAGGACCCCCGGGAAATCACCCCCACAGGCAGTGTCTGCCCCTTTTTTTATATCCTATCCCGTTATGCACAGCAGGCCGACGCCCACCATACCACCGCCGAGAGGGGACATCCAAGGCACAGCACTATACCAGCGGTTCAACCCTAGCCTCCGATGGCAGTGCCATCCACAGGGAACTACACACCAGTATCCCACCTGCAGTATAAAATGGTTTAGCAAGGCCCTATCAAATTAGGTGTCTGAGTACAACTACCACTCAAACACTCCCCTAGATTTAAAGACCCTACTACATCTATATATTATGTCTTTGCAATCAATTCTATATGCTTGTTTATATTGTAATATGCAATAAATTTAAATTGTTTACCTATCTATGCTTCTGCAAACACGTGCTTCATTCAAAGTCCCTTTTGCTCCACTCAAAGTTTTCTTCTAATGGTCCAGCCAGAAAATCTGTTTTTCAAAAGCACAAGCTCTCCAGCAGACTGCTTACATGGATGGGACAAACCGTTTAACTCTGGCAAGGGTGAATAAAATGATCAGCTTTTTGTTCATGCAAAATCTTTATCCCAAAAGGAAAACACAACTGTTCACTGTAACTGATGTGACAGCAGGAAGGTAAAGTCACCTGGTTGCATCCAGGGGGGTAGATATATTTCGCCCAGATTCAGGCTTTACGCCGACTTATACAACTAGGTGGAGAGTTGTATAAGGCTAGTGGGCTCATGGATGACTCATACCTCTAGGGAGAGTGTGGGGCGTCGTACAGACAGGGAGTTGATGAGACCAGCTGAAGCTTGTCAGCTCATTTAGGCCTCTATAAGAACTCCCAGCTTCATTAGATGTTAGCTCATGCCTGGAACCAGACCTGTGTGGACTGTCTAGGGAGAGTGAACCCCTGTGCGGTGAGACAAAGCCTGTGTGGCTATTTGCTTGGACATTTAAAACCAGGGACTTAGGGACTAGGACAGCACTAGGCTGATCCCAGTTGTTAGGAAACCTGTATGTTTAGTCAGAGGTCAAGTTGACCAGGATTTATTTTGTTTGTTTCTTTTGCTTTGCTGTGTTTTGTCACTGTAAATAGAAAATAAACCGCACCTTTTTGATTTTGAAAACCACAACCTCCGTTTGCTGGGCCTGTTTTTGTGTGGGGAGCCCATCTCGGGGGTCACACACACCCGCTGCCGAGCTAACCCCCTCACAGTTGGTGGAGAACCAGTGGCAGTTTTTTTTTAAGCCAGCATGGAGGAGATACTGAAGCAGCTGGCTCTAGCAAATGCCAATCAACAGCAGACAAATGCAGGTTTGCAAAAGAGCCTTGCAGCTCAACAACAGAACTTCGCAGCCCAGCAGCAAGCTCATCAACAGAGCCTTGCAGCCCAGCAGCAGACAAACGCAACTTTGCAACAGAGTCTGGAGGCTCAGCAACAAGCCCAGCAGCAATCTGAGGCCCGCTTCATAGACCTGTTACAGAAGCAAGAGCAGAGACTACAACAACAGATGGAAGCAGCAATGCAGCAACGTCCGCAGACCAGTGAGGAAAGCCGTCCCACTAATACCGCGTCCTTTGGGGTGAGTCGTTTATTGACAAAAATGACTGGAGAGGATGATCCAGAGGTATTTTTGACCACATTTGAAAGGACCGCTGAAAGAGAAAAGTGGCCTGAGGAGCAGTGGGCTGGACTGGTGGCTCCTCTGTTAACTGGTGAATCGCAGAAAGCTTACTATGACCTAGAGCCTAACCAAGCAAAAGACTATGCGATGCTAAAAGCTGAAATATTGGCAAGGCTGGGTGTCACCCAGGCTGTCCGGGCTCAGCGTGTGCATAACTGGACTTTCCAGCTTGGGAAAACCCCCCAGGTCTCAAATGTATGATCTCATTCACCTGAGCAGAAAGTGGCTACAGCCAGAGACTTTGTCCGCACCAAAGATTGTGGAACGTGTTGTAATGGATCGGTTTTTGAGAGCTCTTCCTACTGCCATCCAAAAGTGGGTAAGCCATGGAGACCCAGAGACGGCCGATGGTCTTGTGGATCGTGTGGAGAAATACTTGGCTACAGAGAACCTGACGGCCTCTTCCAGAGACACTCGGACTTTCCACCCTAAGACCAGACCATCCCCAGGGGCGGATAAGAGGATTCCAAGGGGTGAGGGTGGAGAGAGTGAGAGGGTGGGAGCTCTACCCCAAGTTTGGCGAGAACAGCCTGGGAAATCAGCGGCTCAAGAGGCCGCAAGAAGGATCGTTTGCTACCGCTGCCGGCAAGCGGGACATATTGCAGCCAATTGCCCGGTTGTGGAGGAACCCATGCAGTGTGACTTTCTGACGGGCAGACGTCAGTCGCTGTGTGCGACAGTCGCATGCACTGCCATTCGAGGAACTGAGAAACATTTATGCAAAATGTGTGTTAATGGTAGAAATGTTGTGGTATTGCTGGATTCAGGTAGCCTTGTGACCCTGATAAAGGCTGAGTTAGTTGAAACAGAGGTCTCTGGGAATAGCAAGGTAGCTGTTACTTGTGTGCATGGGGACACCCGAGAGTATCCAGTGACTACAGTGTGTTTCGAGACCCCCAAAGGTACCCTCTCTCATCCAGTGGGCTTAGTATCTCAGTTACCGCATGACGCCATTGTGGGAAGGGATTTTCCGAAGTTCTGGGAACTGTGGGATGATCCTGAGCCCCCCACTGGTGCCCCTATGTACCAGGAATGTGATAGCCAGAACTCCCCTGAGAGTGGTGAGGACTCTCCGGAATTTCCCTTATCAGTATTGGCAGGGGAGACTCAAGAAACTGGAGAGGAGCCCACCTCCTCAGACGAAAACCTACCGTCTGTGGAGTTTTCTGATCTTGAGGTTCACAGGGAAAACTTTGCCACAGAACAGTTGAAAGACCCCGCCCTAATAAAGGCACGGGAAAACGTAGTGAAAATAGATGGCGAGTTAGTGAACCCAGATAATACCTGCACTTACCCATACTTCAGCGTAGAGAAGGACCTACTGTATCGGGTGGCAAAAAGGGCAGAAGAAACCGTTGAGCAGCTTGTGGTGCCCAAACCTTACAGGAAGTTGGTGTTGGAGTTGGCCCATGGGCACATTCTTGGAGGTCATCTGGGGACAGAGAAAACCCGAGAGAGGGTATTACAGAGATTCTATTGGCCGGGGGTGATGAAGGACATAGAAAATTATTGTTCCTCCTGCCCTGTGTGTCAGAGGTCGGCCCCGATGCCACATTTCCGTAGCCCGCTGGTCCCTCTACCCATCATTGAGGTCCCGTTTGAGAGGATCGCCATGGATTTGGTAGGTCCTATAATCAAGTCCGCTAGGGGGCACCAGTACATATTAGTTATAATGGACTATGCCACCCGTTATCCAGAAGCGATCCCTCTCCGAAATACCTCGGCCAAAACCATAGCCAAAGAGCTATCTCTTGTGTTTAGCCGGGTGGGTATTTGTAAAGAACTGCTTACGGACCAAGGTACACCCTTTATGTCCCGGGTTATGAAGGAGCTGTGTAAATTGTTCAAAGTGACGCAATTACGTACATCTGTGTATCACCCCCAAACCGATGGGCTGGTTGAAAGGTTCAACAAAACCCTAAAACAAATGTTGAAGAAAGTGGTGGATAGAGATGGAAAGGATTGGGACTGTCTACTTCCTTATCTGATGTTTGCTATTAGGGAGGTGCCCCAATCCTCTACGGGATTCTCCCCCTTTGAGTTACTGTATGGGAGACACCCAAGAGGGCTGTTGGATATTGCCAATGAAACTTGGGAAAGTGAGAGTTCTCCCCACAGGAGTGTGATTGAGCATGTCGCCCTGATGCAAGACCGAATTGCACAGGTAATGCCCATCGTGAAGGAACATTTGGCCCAAGCGCAGTTAGCACAGCAGAGAGTGTACAACCAAGACCCGTACCTTTTCCCCGGGGGATAGGATACTGGTACTTGTCCCTACGGTTGAAAGTAAATTCCTTGCCAAATGGCAAGGCCCCTACGAGATAATGGAAAAAGTGAGCGAAGTGAATTACAAGGTCAGACAACCAGGAAGGCGAAAGCCCGAACAGATCTATCACGTTAATCTGTTGAAAGCCTGGAGGGATAGAGAGTCCCTAGTCGCAGACACTTGGTCACCAGCTCAAACTGGTTGCGTGATTCCGGAGGTTGGAATAGCAGCCACCTTGTCACAACCCCAACAACAGGAGGTTAAGGAGTTTGTGCTTCGCAACAAGGAGGTATTCTGAGCTGCCGGGACAAACATCTGGGGTAGAGCATGACATCATTACCCCGCCCGGTGAAAGGGTGAAGTTAAAACCCTATCGGATCCCAGAGGCCCGACGGGAGGCAATACGGGAGGAAGTACAGAAAATGCTGAACTTAGGGGTGATAGAGGAGTCCCAAAGTGATTGGTCTAGTCCCATTGTGTTGGTGCCTAAACCGGATGGGAGCTGGCGATTTTGTAACGATTTTCGACAGTTGAACAAAGTTACAAAATTTGACACCTACCCCATGCCACGTATAGATGAGTTGATCGACCGGCTGGGAACAGCCCGATACATGACGACTCTTGACCTCACAAAAGGGTATTGGCAAATCCCCCTGGCCAAGTCGGCCAAAGAGAAAACCGCATTTGTAACCCCAGACGGGGCGTTCCAATATAAAAGAATGCCGTTCGGGTTACAGAATGCGCCGGCCACATTCCAGCGGAAAATGGACCAGATGCTGAGGCCCCATCGGAAGTATGCTGCGGCTTACCTGGATGACATAATTGTCCATAGCACAGATTGGGCCTCACATCTGCCAAAAGTGCAAGCAGTCCTGGACTCTGTTCGGGAAGCGGGGTTTACGGCTAACCCCAAGAAGTGTACCATTGGGCAGGAGGAGGCCAAATATCTTGGGTACACCATTGGGAGGGGAGTAATAAAACCCCAACTCAACAAAGTCGAGGCCATCCAGAGTTGGCCACGTTCCAACAGCAAGAAGCAGGTACGAGCCTTTCTGGGAATCGCTGGGTATTATCGGCGATTCATTCCCCACTTTGCTTCTAAGGCTGTGCCCCTAACCAACCTGACGAAGGGGAAAGGGTCGGTCATGATTAAATGGACCCCCGAGGCTGAGGCAGCATTCCAATTCTTGAAACAAGCCTTATGTAGCCAGCCAGTGTTGTACTCACCCGACTTCTCTAAAGACTTTGTCGTACAAAGTGATGCGTCAGATGTGGGGTTAGGAGCAGTATTGTCCCAGGTCTGGAACGGGGAAGAGCACCCAGTCATTTACCTTAGCAGGAAGTTGAAGTCCCATGAGGTAAATTACGCCACCGTTGAAAAGGAGTGTTTAGCGGTGAAGTGGGCTCTAGATTCCCTTCGGTACTACCTGCTAGGTAGGCACTTTGACATGGTTACGGATCACGCTCCGTTAAAGTGGATGGCTCAAAACAAGGAAACAAATAGAAGAGTGAATAGGTGGTTCCTGGCCCTCCAGGAATTCAACTTCACAGTAAAGCATCGCCCTGGCGTTCAAATGGGGAATGTGGATGCTTTGTCTCGAGTACATGAATGCCTGATTGCTGGTGTTCCAACCCCGAGGTTAAAACAAGAGGGGGGGATATGTGACAGCAGGAAGGTAAAGTCACCTGGTTGCATCCAGGGGGGTAGATATATTTCGCCCAGATTCAGGCTTTACGCCGACTTATACAACTAGGTGGAGAGTTGTATAAGGCTAGTGGGCTCATGGATGACTCATACCTCTAGGGAGAGTGCTGGGCGTCGTGCAGACAGGGAGTTGATGAGACCAGCTGAAGCTTGTCAGCTCATTTAGGCCTCTATAAGAACTCCCAGCTTCATTAGATGTTAGCTCATGCCTGGAACCAGACCTGTGTGGACTGTCTAGGGAGAGTGAACCCCTGTGCGGTGAGACAAAGCCTGTGTGGCTATTTGCTTGGACATTTAAAACCAGGGACTTGGGGACTAGGACAGCACTAGGCTGATCCCAGTTGTTAGTTAGGAAACCTGTATGTTTAGTCAGAGGTCAAGTTGACCAGGATTTATTTTGTTTATGTTTCTTTTGCTTTGCTGTGTTTTGTCACTGTAAATAGAAAATAAACCGCACCTTTTTGATTTTGAAAACCACAACCTCCGTTTGCTGGGCCTGTTTTTGTGTGGGGAGCCTATCTCGGGGGTCACACACACCCGCTGCCGAGCTAACCCCCTCACACTGACTAGGTGTGAGCTGAAGTTTGGCTTTTATTTGTTATTGTTTCTAAATCTGCTAATACATTTTAACACGGTGCACAATACTGCTGCACCTCCTGTTCTCCTTCCAGAGTTGTGTCTCACTAATACAAGAGGCAGTGTTAACTTTGGCAGCAGATTTCGATTTAGTTTTAGTCTTATGCTGTGTACACACGATCAAGTTTCTCGGTGGTGAAAACACCGCCGTGAAACACGACAGGAAAAACGAGGATCGGCTTGGTCCTCTTTTCCCCGTGTACACACACGGCCATTTTTCACAACAGGTTTTCTGTTGATCGAGAAAACCGGCCGTGTGTAGGCTCCCTAGCAGTGTTTCCTTATGGGAAAACTGCAGAAGAAAAAAATGCTGCGATTCGCGACGAGAAAAATTTAGTGCATATTCTAAATTTTCTCGGCGGTTTTCTCGTCAGGAAAACTACTGGAGAGCCTACACACGGCCGTTTTTTCTCATCCAAGAGAAAACATGACAGTTTTAACGATGGGAAAACTGATCGTGTGTATGTGGCATTAGGACTAAAATGGCATTTTAGTTTAGTCCCATTTTAGTCTTCTGCAATTGTTTTAGTCGACTAAATCTCCAGTACATTTTAGTCGACTAAAATCTAGAGTGTAATTAAATTGTAATGCATTGGTTAACATTTCTCTACCATTTCCAACTCCTTATATACTGTTGGAGTGAAAAATCGAATATGTTATTATTTAGGCTTAGAGGTATGAACATGCACTACAGACCAGTGTTAATTTTGAAGTCCTATTTCAATTTAGTTTTAGTCTTCGTCTTTTGACTAAAATGGCATTTTAGTTTTAGTTGTATCTTAGTCGACTAAAATAGTATTCATTTAGTCGACTAAAATGTTTTAGTCGACAAAATTAACACTGACGAGGTGTGTTACTGGCTGTATGACCAGGTCAATACAGAGGTAACAAAACAAAAGAAAATTAATGCAGCCACAACATCTGATTGTTTAGCTACAATATAATACATTTTTGGCTTTGGGTTCAATATCACTTTGTTTAAAAGATAATTTCATTTACAACTCGCATCTGTTTCATGCTGATGGCATGAACCCTCTGTCAACATTATATGTCTCTTGTGGACTCCATTGAGGAAATCTCTTTACAACAGTTCCTCTGTTTCCACAAAAGGCTCAATTCTCATGCCAATACAAGGTTTTTGTGTTTGCTTCTCTGAGATTCCCTATGACACAAAACAAGTTAAATCCTTTAACGCATGTGAGACTGTAAGGTCTGCAGCAGGCATGAAGACCCGGGAACTCGCACACCAATATCTCTCTAAGAAAGTCCCCATAAGACCTAAGAAATCATTGGATGATCTGTCGGTGTTGTTTGGATTGACCATTGAAGTACATAACTGCTGGCAAACCCACAGATTTCTGGTAATGGTAATTTTTTCAGTTGTGTTCACTCTAATGGATTTCGATCATAAAGACTCGTGTTCTCTGGCCATTTAGAGACAATATCATATTATTCTTATCAGTTGTCTGATTCTATATTTCAATGTAAATTTGGCCTCTGAACACAGGAAGCGTTACACAGCCTAAACTTGCAACCACATGGATAGCAGTTGCTAGGTAACCAGATAAGAGATGCTGGTTTGGAAAACATTCCCAAGTGATACAGGTATCCTATCTCATTGCTGGTTACCATGGTGATGGGGGCAATGGAGACCAAGGATACACAACCTTAATTTTTAACAATTTTAGTTTTCTTTAATCATAGATCTTGAGGGTGGATTGGAGTACAGATAGAAAACAGGAATAAGGAAAGCATTCGTGCATGCAAAGCACTGAGATGATAGGTCAAAGGTATATATGGTGATCAGATGATGTGAGAAAGGAAACAGCGGGAACGTGTGATGAGTGAGAATATAAAAAAAAGAACATGGATACACACTCACACTATTACCAACAGTATTGGGACGCCTGTCTTTGCATGAACTTTAATGGCATCCCAGTCTTAAGCCCCATACACACTATTAGATTTTCTGCACATTTTTGTTTTCAGATTTAACAAAACCATGTAGTGCAAGAGCCTGCCTGATTTGCATATGTAGCGGCCTCCTCTCTCCCCTCTCTTCTATCAGCTTGTCTGTCTTTTGTCTAGGGGTACTCTAGAGGAGAGAGAGCAGGGTCACCACACCAAGCCTTCACCGCAGATGTTTGTGTGGTGGAAGCAACGTTCTTGTTTTACCTTCGGGTCAGTGTTCTGCACCTGGAACCTCCAATGAGAGTTACCTTGAACAATGTCTGCCAGAAAATGAGCCCCACACCATTAAAGTCCAACACTCCTTTATTCTTCCTGAATGAACACAATCAGTTAGACTCCCTTGTAGAACAGAAAAGGAGGTGTGGATGCGAGTAGGCCCAGACACAATGAACTCTCCACTTTCCTTCCTGAAAGTGGGTTGCCGTCTCCGAGCGAGGGGGGATTTCCTTCCAGGTGGTCTCCGATGGGAGGCTCACCTGTCACTGGCAATATGCTGCACCGGGTCTTCAAGTAAGTATCTCCCACCGGTCCATTACACCTTCCGGATTCGGGTACCCACTCCCGGGGTTCCCTAGGACCTCCTTCCCTCGCGGAACTCAGTGGTGGGCACTGAGCTCCAGACCTTCTCCCGAGTACCTCACCCCAGGCTAAAGGTGCCTGGGATGGAATACGACCTCCGAACGTCCTCTAGGCCTAGACCCGTCTAGGGGACCGACACGAACCACCGCCCTCAGGCTGAAGGTGCCTGGGCTTGACTCCCGCCACCAAAAATGGCCGCCCCCTTTATACCCCCTCCCAGCAAGCACGGCGGGTTCCCCGCCCCACCATAAAACCGCTGAGAGAGACCAAAAGAGGTACGCCATCGCAATGATGGCTCAACCCCGGGCCCAAAGCGACAGTGCCACCTGGTGGGCCCCAGGGAACCATACCACAGTTTCCCCTCCAGATTAAAAAAAAATAGAAAGCATATACCCGCTACACATACAAATTGAAACTCTAAAGGCCCATACACACGATCGATATTCCGACAACAATTGTGTGATGGACGTGTTTTGTCAGATAATCCGACCATCTGTATGCTCCATCGGACAATTGTTGCAGCAGCCCAGGACAACAAGGGATAGTCAGGAGATAAGCCAAAGGTCAGGGCAACTAGCAGACGAGGATAGACAGAGAATACACCAAAGGGTAACAAGCAGGCAGGAATAGTCAAAGAACAAGCAAAGATCGGTAACAAAACAGACGTAGAACACGCGACAAGTAGGAGACAGGAAACCAAGCACACAATATAGCTCGGCAAGAGGGGCTTGGAGAACACTGTTAAGTGGTTCCTGTTGAGGCTAGAGTGGAACCACGCTGAGGAAAGATTACTTAACCATGCAGGTGTGAGAGTGCAGGCCCCAAGGCTGATACACAGACCAGGTAAGAGACCGACAGGGCATGAAAGTATTACTTCAGATTCATGACACCTATCTTTTACAGCGAAGGAAGCTGCTTCTGTTTGATCTGCAACTGGCATGGTGTTGCACATGTGATCAGCTATGACACCAGCCATTTGATGGTTTGATAGTTTGGTTGAGGAAACAAGCATATGTGACAGTTGGCAATCCTGACATTCCAGGAATGTAACTTTTTTGAAACCGTTAAACTGCTTCAGCAAAATGGCAGCCTCTGGCAAGAAGAAACGGGAGCAAAGTTGGCAGTAATTTACAGCACACATTAATTTTGGTAGCATAATTATTAATGTGAAATGTAATTTCCTTGCTAAAGAACATTATTTTTTATCAAGGTATGGGCAAAGTTCCGCTTTAAGTACAAATGTACATGCACAAAAAATGTTTACAATGTCACAGGACCAGACTGTCACTACAAAGGTGGTCACATTGGCTCCATGCAGGACGACAGAGTGTAGCTGTGGAGTGGAGAAAACTGCTTTTGCAGCTCTTTCCAGGTTTTGATATTCCTGGATGGGGCTCTGTAGTTTGGAGATTCCATAGTGTCTTGGGTGGGACAGAATCTCCAACCTTGTGTCCAGGTTATGTGGAGGACCAGCAGAGTGTGTGCTCAGGTGCAGCCCTTATAATAGAGGTATAGTAATACCTCAGGGCTCCCAGTTGGAGATGCGTGTGTCTGCAAGAGATGGGTAACGGCCTGAGGACGAAGGCCAGAGCAGAGCTGTGAGTCCTAGAGTGAAGCGGTCTGCACTGAAGCACCTATGGTCTGGGTGACCAGCATAAAGAGCAGAGGTACTGCAGCCAAAGCTGAAAGAGCTTAAAAGCCAGGTGGGCTAGCATTTTTGTTTGTATTTACTGGAGAAGAACCCCTGCGTGGGAAACCCTATATGTTATGGACTTTCCATTTGTCTTTTAATAAAAATGAGCTCCCATGCCCTAAAACTGAAGTGCTGACTGACGTGAATCACTTGAAAAAAACATCTACCACTAGAGCTAGTGATCCCCAATGTTCCAACAAGTGTGTATATAAATACACCAGTCATTACAAATGCATTCTATTATTTTACTCACTGGAGTCAAGACTTGACTCCATTCTACCAATACTCCAAACAGGGAAAAGACACTTACTACGGAAACCCGTAGGGGGGTCGAGCACAGAGACTTTCACATCCATGATGGTTTGGATGGGATTATTGGTTGGAGTGTGGTGTTTGGGGTGGGGTTTTGCATTTTATTGATCAATGTTGTTCAGGTGTGGTAGCTTTCGTGTAGGTATGTGTGTGATTTTTTTTATTTATTTTTTATATATACATGTGCATTGGATGCATTGATTGTGGATGATTCTAATGCATGTCTATTGAATGTATTTTAACAGCAGTGTAGACATGTTTTTATTTATGAATCCTATGCAAATAAAGGTTGTAAATACATACAGACTAAAAAATGCATGTCCTTATGTAGTAAAAGTCCACAGTCTCCTTCCCTTTGGGTTTTTCTTTGCATGTAATTAGGATGTGGTGCTGTTTAAAATTGCCTCCTCTGTACATCTGATTACCTTCCATGGCTGGTATCACTGGCTGTTCTCTAGTGGCCTAATCACAACCAGTGGCTAGCACTTGATTTGAAACAGATGACAATTCCAGATACCGTAAAAAAAAAGACATGAACCAAAATGAAGAAAAATGTTCAAAGGTTAAACTATCAGCCTAACATTACAACTAAAGAAAAATAGATACATTTATGGGTTGAGACCCTTGGAAAAGCCAAATGAAAATAAAAATGCTCTAATATGTGACATTAACAAACGTTTTAACTTTAATTTGTTAAACTCCCTAGTATCAATAACAATCCATGCACTGTATATGCCTCAAACTGGTGGCCAAAAAGACAAGGAACCCCATCAGGGGAGTATTCAAAGACCTAGAAGGCATGCCATAAGATCAGAAAAAATGCAAAGCTCTCCTCTACATTACTGATAATTTCACCCCATATGCAGAAGAGCTAATTGGGGAAGTAAAATGGAACTGGGTCTATTCTTCTTGGGTATACCAAAGGAAGTGGTTGCACAAATACTGGCAATGCTAGTAAACATATGTAATGAATACAATCTGATAAGAAATGGAATAGGAGGGCAAAATGGGACTAAGCACAACCTGCAGGTGCCATACGAGTTCCTGACAGGCTTTCCTTATGGAATTGCCATAGCAGTAGGATCTGCACAATTGCGAAGCAGAATCCGCTGTATATCAAGCAAAGACTCCAACTATCTCTCTGCATGAGGACCTGCTGAGGTTTATGTGTATCAATGAGAGGAGAAGCAAACTAATTGCAACATCCAGGAAAGCAATCTTGGCTAAGCATCTTTGTTTCTTTATTGTCCATTAATGGACTCTGGCACATAGTAATAGTTAGACAATTGTTTTATATCGCTGCCTTCAAAAGGTTGAGACCCTGACAAAAAAAATTAAGTCCACCCCTCTGTAACCCCACCTCTCACCATTATGTCCCATTTTTTGCTAGTGTCCTAGGAATTTGGATGTCTTTTTCTTCAGTTCTGCTTAAATAAAGACTACCTATATTTTTGGTAGCCTTTTAATTTCTATAGCTTTAGAATTTTTTTCAATTTTTCCTCCATTACTTTACTTTAAAATGCCTACTCCCGCTATTTTACAATGCAAATGATTAAGGCTGAAGGAGTCGAGAGCTGATGGCATCTACTAGGTGAATTGTGGCACATTTTGTACTTTTTCACTCACTATTTAGCATAGAAGCATTTTCCCTTTTGCTATTCCTGCAATGCTTCGTGGATCAACTGGTCTTCAGTCTTGGTCCACTGACCACCTTTGGTGACTTGTTTTACCTCCATCCACTTGTGACCCTCTTCAACATCAGCTGCTTGGGTTTGTGAGTATGAGAGGTCTTGCCTCACTTTGAGCCTAGTGGTTTTCTGCTACCTGGTGCAACATGTCTTTTAAAATGCACACAGAGGACAGTTCTACTGCAACAGGGGACCTTGGCTCATACTCTTCTTTTGTTTCTAGTGGTGAATTCTTGGTATCCCCAGAAGAAACCAATGCCTAGAATCCGGGACTCATATTACTGTAGATTATTTTTATTTTTTTTCTTCTGAGTTTTCTATAGCTCCCTAGTGTAAGGCTAAGACCTCCAAGTGTCTACAAGACCTCCCCTTTTTTTTTTTTTTTTTTTTTTTTTATTGGACTGTGTACAGTTTAGATTTTTTTGCTGAATGCATTGGATATACTGGACTCTGAGGAAGTTTTAAATTGTGGTTTATTAAAGGCTACGCTATTCCATGAAAAAAAGGCCAAGATTATTCTGATCAACAAATAACCATAATCATCAGATTTGCCAAAACAATTGCCACTACACTACCAAAACCATTCCCTCTCTTTAAAGCAAGTGTTCAGTTTCTGAGAAGAAGGTACAGGCGCCAAACAAGTAGCATTATGACACCTTTAAAAAACACTAGGATAGACCACCTAAAGTGGATAATGGATTAGACTATTCTGCAGATTTGTATATCTATCAGAAACAACATCTTTACACATGACTTCGCAGGTCCACTTGCCCGCCCTCTGTCAATGGTGGGTGTCTTGCGTTCTATTATCTTTTATTATACAGTAAGGGGTACTGTAGAGACTGTGGCAAGATAATTGCACCTAGAAACATTCGGCCACAGCCAGGGAGGCTTGCCCTTCAAAATTGTAATTTAAAGCCTACAGGATCTTAAGAGATTGGGGAATACAAGCTGGGAGCGAAGTGACAAAAAAACTGCTGCTGCTCAGTTTTTATCATGGGATCTAGTTTATAAATGCAGATCTAACCTAAAGGATTAGAAATGTGAAAAATATATAATGTGTGTGGCGCCTCCCCCCCCCAAATATTTGTGGTGCTATGCTTAAATTTTAAGGGTAGTCTGAGCCAGTAGTTGGGCTCAGACCAACTGATTGTTCTAAAATTGCTTCTGCTCTGGGTGTGATACTGCCTGGCAGTAGTGTTCCCTGTTCGCCTGTAGGTGGCACTGTCCCCACCGGCATAGGTTGAACTGTAGGGGGTATCACAACACCTTGGGTGTCCTTTCTCGGCAGCCTGCAGTGGGCGTGGTCTACCCTCTGTGCATGCTGGGAGAGGGTACAAAAAGGGGCAGATGCCATTAATTGGGGTTCCCTCCTGGGAGCCCACCCGTTGGTGTGCGCACCTCGTGGCCCGCATTGCACTGTGTGTGTGTGTGTGTGTTCTGGCCCCAGGCACCTTCAGCCCGAGGCTACATCGCTGCCCGTTAGGCCCAGCTCTGCTGGCCGAGGCCCACACTTCAGGAAAGGATCCCAGGCTAACCACCTGCGGGAAGCCCACTCTTGGGAAAGGAGGCCAGGGGAGGATCTGCCCCAGAGGAGACTGCTGTCTCGGGAGGAGGCCTGGAGACTCACCTAAGGAGGGATAAATTACTACAAGCCCGGCAATACGCCAATCTGGCCTAAAGGTTCTCTATTATTGCTTGGCTGAGAGGTTTGGGACTTTGATAATCCTGAGGCAGAGGATTCCTGATCGCATCCTTACGTTTTCAGCTAAAATTGATCTGTGCATCATCCCAGCTGCTAGGACCAGTGAGAGGGACTATCCGGGTGAGCAATACCCACTCAGGCTTGAGTGGCGACGTTGTGCCTTTAGTGCTGCGTGCCTGGACCTAACCCTGTTCTTTTATTCCTACTTTCCTCCTCAAGTTCCCTCAGCAATGTAAATAAAGCCTAAGGGCTCTTTCACACGGAGGTCCGTCCAGGTCCGCCTGTCAGTTTTTTAGGCGGACCTGAAACGGATCCTCCATGCACCCCTATGGAAGCACGGATGTCAGCGGAGACATGTCCGCTGACATCCGCTCTGCTCCGCTCCGAAAAAGTGTGACGGAGGAAAATCCTATTTTTCCTTCCGTCTGCGGAGCGGATCGGATGACAACGGACTCTACGGTCCGTCGTCATCCGATTCCCCATAGGGGAGAGCGGCGCTCTGACAGGGCGGTCCCTGCACAGTGTGCGGGGACCGCCCAGTCATCCGTCGGCTCAGCGGGGATCAACGGAGCGATCCCCGCTGAGCAAGCGGAGCTTCACGGGGCGGATCTTCACGGATCCGCCCCGTGTGAAAGGGCCCTTATTGTTGGGTTTTACATCTGTGTGGACATTGGCCTTTCTATACCCTGACAACGGAAGCCTTGGAGGTAGTTTGCAGACCCAACAAAACCAGTCGGTCCCTTAAATGGGGGTAAGTGCTATACGTGTGTGTGTGTGTGTGTATATTAGAGGAGGTGTGTTTGTAAAGGCCCAAAGTAACACACACTTAGCGCTAGTTCAATCCTACTGTGTTAGCAGCAGCAGAGATATAGTAAAATATGATAAAAATTTTCCTACAAAACACTTTAAAACCTAAGCAGCTGTTTAGAATTTTAAAACAATGGAAGAAATGGTAAAAGAATAAAACAGATTTGGATATCTGAATAATTAATTTACACAAAACAGCGCTGAAATTTAAACTAAAATTAGACCCATGGAAAAAACCACTGAAAGAAGTCCAAACGTAGTAATGTGACAAATGGCCAGTCCAGAGAAAAATACGGTGAGTATCAACAATGGTCCATGTGTGCACCTTCCACCACCAAA
Organism: Rana muscosa; assembly: GCA_029206835.1. Taxonomy (NCBI): domain Eukaryota; kingdom Metazoa; phylum Chordata; class Amphibia; order Anura; family Ranidae; genus Rana; species Rana muscosa. The sequence continues at coordinate 270,564,478 of CM055128.1, forward strand.
GACTTCAATTGCAATCCACCACGTGATGAATAATCCCCTTAGGGGTTCACACTCACCAGAAGCATATTATATATGGGCCTTAAGTGAAAATGGTACATCAGCTACTCTGTTGTGGCTCGTCACTTCTCCGCAGGGTCCACCTGTTTGTCACATTACTACGTTTGGACTTCTTTCAGTGTTTTTTTCCACGGGTCTAATTTTAGTTTAAATTTCAGCGCTGTTTTGTGTAAATTAATTATTCAGATATCCAATCTGTTTTATTCTTTTACCATTTCTTATATATATTATAGTAGCGCCCACCCCATTTAGGGGTGCTATATACCCAAATTTAGGGGCTGGTCTGAGTAGTTGGGCTCAGACCGTTCTCATTTATAGGTTGTGCTACTTTATTTCTCCAGGTGGTATACTGGTGTGCAGTTCCCTGTGGCCTGTAGGTGGCACTGCCATGACGGGTCAGGGTTGAACCATCAGTACTAGTGCTGTGCCTTGGGGCGTCCTCTCTTGGCAGCGATACAGTGGGCGTGGTTGGCCTGCTGTGCATGCTGGGAGAGGATACATAAGGGGCAGACGCCGCCTGGGAGGGGTTGCTCTCTGGAGTTCGTGAGGAGAGTCGGAGTCCAGGTGCATGGCGCCCGGCCCTCCAGGCCATGGAGCCACGTGCACATCAGTCCCAGGCACCTTTAGCTCTGGGGCTGCAACTTCAACACTGGGCCCAGCACCTTTAGCTGGAGCCCACTTCTGGGAAGAGGAATCCCAGGATGTCCCTTGCGAGGGAGCCCGCTTCTAAGAAGAGGAGGCCAGGGAGGACCTTTCTGACGGACCAGTGAGAGTTCACGGTGAAGGAAGGGGCCCATTAACTTTCTGGAGGGATTCATCTATCCATCAAGGGCCTAGTAATGTGCTGCTGCTGGCACCTGTCCTTATATTGCTAAGCTGAGAAGTTCGGGGTCTGATAGATTCTGTGGCAGAGAGTCTCCCGATCGTATCTAGGAAAAGAACCTGATTAAGTGTCCGAGCATCACTTTGGCTGCTAGGATCCTCTCTACAGGAGACTATCCGGGTGAGCTAAACCTACTCTGGGATAGAGAGGTGATTATAGAATCTACTTGTGCCTGGGCCTATCTGCCAAAACCTTGCTGTCCTGCCTCTTATCCACCCTTTCCTATCTGCTGAACATTAAGAAAAATAAACTCAATGTTGGAGTTTAGAGTGGTGTGGACATTGGAATTACATGAGGGGGGAAACGGAGACTTGTCCCTATATCCTAGGAGATGAGAACCTAGCTGTGGGACCCAAATACATGACACCGCTCAACCTCCTCAACCAGGACGGTACGGGCATATAGTACGGTGTGCCCTTTTCCTGCAAGTGAGCCAAAGGTAGGAAAAAGGGTCTGTGTGTTTTTTTTTTTATATATGTGTATGTGTGTGTGTGTGTGTGTGTATGTAGCGCCCTGCTCCTATTGTGTAGGCGCTAGTTGTAAATTTAGTTGCCTGAGTTGTAGTTAGCTCAGAATAATTGTGTAAATTGCTGGTTTCTGTTCCAGTCCGGCTGTGCTGCGCATTCTTTCCACTTGACTGTGGGTGTCGCTGTCACCACAGGTCAAGGTTGGAAATGCAGCAGGTTGGATGTATTGAGTACCTCTTGCCCAGAAACCGCTCAGTGGGATTGGTCTCCTCGCTGTGCATTCTGGGAGAGGGCACTTAAGGGACAGACACCGTCTTCCGGCTCTCTCTGATCTGATGTCCCTCCTGGCCTAAGGTGTGCCGGCAGGCCTGAGGCCTCGTTTCTGGAAGTAGGCCCAGGAGTTCTGGGGCCTACTAGTCAGGGGTGGTCCTGTGCTGTCTTACCTGCAGGATGAAGCCGAGCAATTGAAGAAACCAGGGGAGGACTTTTCTAGGAGAGGACCGACCCAAAAGGGCTGGAGACTCACTTGGAGGACGCATCCTGACATATCTACCTCACAGTATTGCCGGATGGCCTTCAAGAAACTGGTACTGTGTGACTGTACTTATTCGTTAAAAAAGGTTCTGGATCATACAATCCTGTGGCAGAGGATTGGACAGAGACTAAGTGCATTCTTCAAGTCTGTGGCAGAGACTTTGGACCGAGCACCGCACCGGCTGCTAGGTCCGTGAGAAAGGCCTATCCGGTGGTTGCTATATCCAGTAAGGAAACCGTTTGTCCTCTGGATTGAGAAAAGTACCCGTGATCCGCAAATACAAGGTACCTGAATCTCCCCCAACCCTCCATCCCTCTAAATGACTATTTCTTTAATAAAACCATTGAAAAAGACTGTGATGCTGACATCTGTGAAGACTCTTCAATGGAACCCCTACGACGGATAGTGTGGAACAAATAGGTAACGGCATGACCCAAAAATATAACCAGCAGCTCCTACGGGGGTAGTGCTACACGTGGGGGCTCGAGTCCGGGATTTGCCGTTACCGGTCGCAACTCAAGTGGACTGTTCACCGGGAGCTGGTGCTACAAAGAGGGCTCTGGACTGTGTTATTTCTTTGTCAAAGGGGTTACTTTGCGGATCATGTCTTAGCCGCGTGGGTTGTGGGCGGAGCCAAGAAAAGAAACCCGCGAACTACGTGACTAAAGAGAAGTGGGAGGAGTTCCCGCCTGCTTTGCTGCATGAGACGTCACGTGTGTCCAACACTCAACAGAGTCGCAATACCGCCATGTCTCTAGTTCCAGTATTCTAGTCTGCTATGGGGCCCAGGATGTCTCCTGTGGGTACCGCTACAAGTGCCATGCTGCCAGGAGCTACGTTGACTGACACTGGCATTCTGTTGAAACCGCATGGGTGGTTTGTACTTTACGTGATTGGAGAAGTGGAAGCATTGGGTATGCTGTGCAACAGGTGCAAAGGACTGGCTGTAAACCCCCGTCCATTTGTTCGGTGCCTACACTGTGGGGAGTACCTGTTTGCTGTGGAGCAACCCACCATGCCACACTGTGCCTACCGGAAGGACTGGGCCATGGGTATCGCTACAGAGGAGGCTGCTGCGGCTAGACCTGCACTTTCCACATCTGCTACAATGACTGTTCCGGAAGTAGATGGCGCTGTTACTGCTATTGAGGAGTCCTCAGCGGACGTTACTACTGCGGTTACCTCCACTACTGTTACTTCCGCTGCCTTTGGTCCTGTTGCACCTGTTCAAAAGAAGGTGGGATATGTGAAAGCCTCCCGCGGCCGTGGTCGAGGCCTACCCCAAAGACTACCCGAACTGGATCCAAAGGAAAGTCTGATTCCTGAGAAGTCCACGACAGGAACGGGTGAGAGATCTGGGGAAAGTGCACATATGGGGACTGTTTGTAAATATATGCCCGCGGAGGAGTTACGAGACTGAATTAGATTCTTTATCAGACCTCTCTGGAGACGATGATCTGTTCGAGACCATGTCTCAGGAGATGTTATGGGCCAATGGAGATGATACTGCCTCAGCTTTCACTTTTTCCGAATGGGCAGCTACGGACTCGGGGAGGACATCACCCAGTGTGGAAACCCCAGTTGCTACTAGTAAAATCCTGGCCAGAGGTACCAATTTGTTCGGGTCAGGAAAGCTGTCTGTTTATGCTGTGGTGCAAAAGTCCCCAGCTTCGTGTATACCTCCTGGACTTGGAAGCACCAGATCTTTGCCGAGACTTGCCCGACTGCAAAGAGTACTCGACAAAAGGATAACCAGGGAGTACGGCCTAGAATTTCCCTACGTCCGCCGGGAGATCATGCAGGAAATTGAGTCCAGCAGAGAGAAATGGTACGGTGAGGCTGTTTGAGACTATTTGTCCGTACCTAAACCTTTTAGGAAAACAGGCTATTCGGCCACTATGGATGATCGTTTTAATGGGTGCCTGGTACACTGGAGTTACGGCCGGCACATCCATGCTGACAAGGTGGTCATCTGCAGGCCAGGAAAGGACGACGTTGTGTATTTCATCACCACTTTGGACAAGCAGGGGAAACCACTGACTCTGCCTGACCCCCGATTTTTTTTTTTTACTGGTGATTGCTTGCAGTGACTGTTCTGGTTTTACATTTGCCGAGAGAATTATTTTTTTTCTCCATTCTGAAGGACTGCGGTACGTAGCTAGGTGGTGTTAAGCCCCCTACACACGGTCAGACTTTTGGCCAACAAACTTCATTTTGAGCAATTTGGACCAACAATCCGACCGTGTGTACGCTCCATCGGACAAACTTTTTTTTTTGCTTTTTTCTTGTTTTCATCACACAAGTTGGGTCTGCAAATGGACAAACTTTTGCCCAACAAAAGTCCGATGGAGCAAAGTCCGACCGTGTGTACAGAAAACCATCGGACTTTTATCCGATGGACAAAACAACTAATGTTAAAATCAACCAACAATAGCAGAAGTTGACCAAAGGGTGGCGGTAAAGAGCAGAAAAACCATGTGATGTTGCGGAAAGTTTGCAGAAAAGTCAGAGCGTGTGTATGCTATGGGTGTTCCCGACCAACTCCGTTCGGACCAAAAACCACGGAAAAGTCTGGAAGTCCTACCGTGTGTATGGGGCTTTAGGTTACAGGGAACTTCAGAGTCAAGATTCCAGTACTTGCGTTCAAGGACTATGGTTATGTTATTCTTCTGCCACGATGTGGTGCAAGTTTGCCCAGCAAAACTGGACTCTTAAGTCCTGTACACGCGATCGGTTTTACCGATGAAAACAGTCCGATGGACTTTTTTCATCGGACAAACCGATCGTGTATGGGCCCCATCGGTCTTTTTTCCATCCAAGGCACGGTGCCTTTGGCCAATCATGGCTCAGGGGGACTAAGACCACACCCCACACTATATAAGGCTTGTTACATAGCCGCCGCATGTAGTATTTTTGGTGTAGACAGAGAGATAGCTTGAGCTAGATCAGGCAGGTTATTTAACCACTTGCCTACGGGGCACTTACCTTCCTGCCCAGGCCATTTTTTCAGCTTTCAGCGCTGTCGCACTTTGGGTACAGTGTAGCATGACTGCGCAATTCTCATTCAAATGAAATTTTTATAATTTTCTTTACACAAATAGAGCTTTCTTTTGGTGGTATTTAATCACTGCTGGATTTTTAATTTTTTACAAAATAAAGGGCAAAAAAAACTTAATTTTTTTTTTTTTACTTTGTCAGTAAATTTTGTAATTAAGTCATTTTTCGCCTTCACTGATGTGTGCTGATGGTGAACTGGTAGGCATTAGTGAGGTGGCACTGATTAGGTGGCACTGATGAGGCACTAATATATGCCGCACTGAGAGATGGCACTGATGAGCCCTGATAGGCGGCACTGTTGGGTGGCACTGATGGGCACTAATAGGTGGCATTGTCAGTGATAGGTGGCACTGATAGGCAGCACGGATAGGCGGTAATGATGGGCATTGATGGGTGGCACTGATGGGCAGTGATAGGCAGCACTGATAGCCAGTACTGACTGGCATCACTAATGGGCACTGGTGGCACTTTAGGGCAGTGGCGAGCACTGATTGGGCACTGATTGCTGGCAATGGTGGGCACTGATTGTTGGCGCTATATTGTAAACAGGGCACTGATGAAAAAAAAAGGGGGAGAGAGAGCAAACCTGAGTGTCAGCATAGAAAAAGAAAATGCAGCACCCTGGCCCTTTAAAAAGTATGTAGAGTGAAACCTTGGATTGCGAGTGGCGCGGTTAACGAGCGTTTCACAATACAAGCATTTTTTTTATTTTTTTATTCTGACTCTGTTTGCAAGTGTCTCGCAAAACAAGCAGGATTCAAGCCTCTGCAGTACCACATTTGGCCAGAGGTTCGGGGGCGCTGGAGCCGTTTGGAAATACTCCGTTCCCGAGCCTTTCTGAGGCTTTCCCGAGTTCAGCCGAGCTGTCTCTGAGTATTTCCAAGGCTCTCCGGCCCCCCCACCTCTGGCCACATACGATATTGCATGCCATAGAAGTCAATGCGGAACAAATTATTTTTGTTTCCATTAACTTCTATGGGGAAACTCGCTTTGATATGCGAGTGGTTTTGGATTACGAGCATTCTCCTGGAATGAATTATGCTCGTAATCCAAGGTTCCACTGCACTTATAGATAGAGGTCGACCGATATATCGGCCGGCCGATATATCGGCTGATATTTAGCCTTTTTAAAGAAATCGGCACTGGTCGATTATTATGTAAAGAGGCCGATTTGTTTGGGATCTGAGGCAGGGGCGTGCTGGGTGGAAATCCCCCCCCCCCCCCCCCCAGGCCGCCAACCATCTATTCTAAACGGCTGCTATCACGGCCGCTGCCAGCTGACTTTTTTTTTTTCCCCCCCAATAGAGGAAGTCGGCAGCGGCGGCCGCCGCCGATTGTCTGTTCCCGGCCGCGCTGCATTCTGGGGTTTGTAGTCTGGAGGCAGGGCGCGCAGCACGTCAGGGGACGAATGGAGCAGTCTTTGGCCATGCGAGGGGACAGAACGGAGTCGGGAGCGCTCCGCTGGTGGGCACTGATGAGGTGGCAGTGAATGACAGCTTGGCACTGGTGAGCTTTGCACTGATGAGCTTGGCACTGGTGGGCTGCACTGGTGGGCACCGACGAGGTGGCACTGATGGACACCAATGAGGTGGCACTGGTGGGCACCAATGAGGTGGAACTGATGGACATTGATAGGCTGCACCCCACCTCTCCACCCTAAACAATAACCTCCTCCCCACCTCTCCACCCTAGATTTTTATGAGATGAAGGAAAAAGAAACAAAAATCGGCTTAAAATATCGGCCGCAAAAATCGGCAACATGTATCGGCCGCCCCGATTTCTAAATATCGGCCAGAGAAAAACCCAGATCGGTCGACCTCTACTTATAGACAAACACTTTCTACCTTGGGTACTCTCCATGCTGGCTTCTCTGGGCAGCAGGACGGCAAGCAAGCCGCAGAGCGGGTGGGAGGCAACACAGAACTATTACTCTTTCGTCCATGGACCGACACAGCTTCTCTATTGACAAAGTGGGTATTATCTGTTAATTAGGAGTGCCTAGGCAGAAAACTTGTAAAAAGTGTTGCATCACACCTTCTACAGTACCGCCCAGGGGGCGGACCCTCTGGGTATATCCCCTCAGTCTGCATCTCGCAGATCAGTTTTTTTCTGTCTAGCAAGGAGTAGGACATGGCTCCCTTCGGGCCCATTGGTCCGGGGGAAAGAGATATATTTTTTTTTGCTACCTTTTTTTTTTTTTTTTGTTTCCTGTGATCTTCGATCAATTGCCGACTGGGTGACAGGCTGGATCCTCGATCCTTGTAGTCTCCCCAGTTTCGGCCATCGAGCGTGTGCCGACCCTAGCTACGCGCTGGGTTTTCCACGACATGCCCGTCACTCCACGGGTGGCCGATGAGCCTACGCTCCAGGGCTTGCATCGGACCCTTTCAGCTTCAGCTGACCTTACGGCCGAGTCGCAGCAGCCTGGCCGGTGAGCTTACGCTCCAAGGCTTGCATCGGACCGCTCAGCTTCGGCTGACCTTGCGCCTGAGTAGCAGCAGCCTGTCCGGTGAGCGTCGCGCTCCAGGGCATACATATGATCGGCCCCTTGGGTCCAATCACAGCATGCCTGGCCAACAGTCACCTTCCGTGCACGGACGATGATCTGTTTGGAATGTCTTCCAGCATGATACATGCAGGATAGGTAAGTAAACTCCCCTGCCTCGGCTGGGTGATTTGGCTGGACATTCCTGGAGAGATCAAGTAAGTGGTTGTGGCCCCTTTCTTCCCTCTCTCCCTGCCTTTCCCTCCTCCCTGGGCTTCTAGCTAAAGGTTGCTGGGGGTCACCTAAGGGGTTCCACTAGAGCGAGGCTGGCTGTAACTAACATTTAAAAGAAATGTCATTTCTGCTTACCTGTATGTGCTTCCTCCTCCATGCTGTCGGCGGCCATTTTGCCGTGGTCCATGCCTGGTTCGGCCTCTAGTGACTGCCCGGCGGCCATCTTCCTGTGGTTTCGGCGCCATTTTCTTGTAGTTCCACACCCACTGGCCTCTATCGACTGATCGGCGGCCATGTTTGTAATTATCCACGCTGTATGTATATATTGCCGTTCGGCGGCCATTTTTTTGTGGTCTACGGCTGCTTTGGCCTCTCTTCGGCTCGGCGGCCATTTTCTTAGAGCCCACATTATCTTCCATACAGACGTTTCAAACAGGAAGCGCTGATAAAAGAAGCAGACTGACACAGCAGCGGTGGGACAGCCTCACAGGCGCAGCACACTGCAGCATAGCGGTACCGGTCCAGGGTGGTAAGTCCTCTGGGTGACCCAGCATCTCTGCAGTGCAGGAGGGTGGCCTATTGATATCTTGCCTGGAGCCCTGTGGGTGTCAGCGTGTGGTCAGCATGGCATCTGGGCCAGATGTCTTCTCCCCTGAAACGCCAGATTTAGCAGCTGGTGCCCCTGAGGTGTCTATGGACGCTATGTCGGCAATCCTAGAGGCGTTTGCTGCCAGGGTGGAAGCAGCACACGGGAATACAGGGGGTAGTAAACGCCCCCGTCCCCTGCAATCTTCTGGGGATATTTCTGAGACAGAACCAGGTCCAGCTACGGCTAATGGCCCAGATTCTGACGCATCAGAGACTGCAGACCGTGACCGATCGGACAGTGAGGATGACTCCAAGTCCAGGTCAGTACACGAGGCGGCTTTGGTATCTGACCTTATTACTGCAGTGCGGGATACGCTAAAGTTGGAAAATACTGCAGAAGCAGCAGAGACTCCAGCCCCCTTTTGGATTTCGTAAACCTGCCCGCACTGCTAAGGTGTTCCCTTGTGTGTCTTATTTTGATAAACTCTTATACAAGGAATGGGAGAACCCACTGAGTGTCTTTACAGCCCCAAAGAGGTTTGCGGTACGGTACCTCTTTGAGGAGAGTTTTCTGAAGAAATGGACCTCTCCCCCTATAGTGGACCCTCCGGTGTCCAGACTTAATAGAGCTACCACTATTCCAGTAGAAGGGGCTCCTGTTTTCAAGGACCCTGTGGATAAGAAGGCTCAAGCACTCGCTCGCTACCTATACTCAGTGGTAGGCTCGGCAGTACGCCCTGCATTGGCGGGGGCCCTAGTGTCTCAGACACTTACTGAATGGGCAAAATTGCTACTCTAGGGGTTAAAGGAGCGAGATGCTCCTCCTGATTAGATAACTTTGGCCGACCAGTTGGTCCAGGGCCTTAAGTTTGTCTGCGAGTCAGACATGGATACTATTCCCCCTGCTGTCAAAAGCTTCGGTTTATGCAGTAGCAATACGCCGCCTGATCTGGCTAAAGGGCTGGTCTGCGGACCAGACTTCCAAAAAAGCCCTGTTGGATCTGCCTTTTTAAGGGCGACAGACTTTTTGGGGCTTCTCTGGATGACATCAAGGATGCCACAGGAGGTAAAAGCACTTTGCTTCCCCAAACTAGCAACGGTAAGGGGCCACGCCAAGGGCAAGGGCCCTCCTTTACTGCACGCAAGCGTTTTTCCGTCCCCCTAGGGCGACAGGGAAAAGACCCCAGGCCGACAAGGCGCCTGCCCAAGGACAAAATCGTCCTTGGTCCCGCAGACCCAACAAGCCTGCGGACAAATCTGCGTCCACATGAAGGTCCGCCCCCATCCAGCTCTCGGGTGGGGGGACGTCTTCGCAAATTCGCGACTCAGTGGACAGCTCTAGTCTCTGACAGGTGGGTTTACGAAGTAATCTCCTCAGGCTACAAGATAGAATTTCTCTCTTGTCCACCGGACAGATTCGTCACCTCCAATCTCCAGCTACTACCGACCCGTCGGGAGGCCCTGTATGGGGCAGTCCAGGGTCTACTGTTACTCCAGGGGTAGTTATTCCAGTTCCAGAACAGGAACGGGGTCAGGGTTTTTACTTAAATCTGTTCATTGTTCCGAAGGAGGGGGTTCGTCCAAGCTTGGATCTCAGAGCCCTCAATTGCTTTGTGAAGGTACAAAGATTTCGGATGGAGTCGGTTCGATCTGTAGTCATGGCTCTCCATCCGGGGGACTTTCTGGCCTCTTTGGACATCAAGGACGCATACCTGCATGTCCCCATATACTCCAGACACCAGAGGCTTCTGCGATTTGCTATCGGGAAGAACCACTACCAGTTTGTGGCCCTCCCGTTTGGCCTTGCCTCAGCACCAGTGGCGGCTGGTGAAGTTTTAGGCTGGGGGGGCGCCAGGCTCTGCTCCTCCTTTTTGACCCCTCCCAAATTCTCATAAGCCCCACCCCTTATATAATACACCCACTCCGCCCCTGTATTCCACTAGCTTCCACCCATAGTGTCAGGCGTATTTAGCAGCTTTACAATACCATGACCTAACAGCATACGTGACAGAGTCAAAGACTGCAGATAAAAATTTCACTATAAAACATATCATACTCAAATTAAAGAAGAATTTTAAAATCAAATTTAATTTAAAGTAATATAAATTAAATCAAATTGGTAAGGAAACAAGTGGAGTTTCATAATACAAACAGCAATGTGCAAAATACTGTAGCCCATAGCAACTAATCAATAAGCGCCTTTCGTTCTTTTGGTATAAATTATGCATTACATATTGTAGGTGCTCCTTTAAATGCCCATATATTCATTGTTAACAGTAATGTATGGTGGTGGGTGGTACATGTAGGAGAGGGGTGCAGAGTATATGGTGGTGGGTGGTATGTGTAGGAGAGGGGTGCGGAGTGTATGGCGGTACATGTAGGAGAGGGGTGCGGAGAGTATGGCGGTAAATGTAGGAGAGGGGTGCGGAGTGTATGGCGGTACATGTAGGAGAGGGGTGCTGTCACGTACCTGACGGTGACAAGCCCGGTTAGCAGAGGGAGGCCTCCCTCACGGCTCCCACCGGCGGCCCCTGGTGGTATAACAGGAAGCGCGGAGGTGGAAGGGGTACGAGTGCCTGGCAGGATCAAGAACTACCGCAGGTGATCAGGAACCAGCAGGTGAGGAGGCAGGAACCAGGAACTACAGCAGGTGAGTGGACAGGAACCAGGAACTACAGCAGGTGAGTAGACAGGAACCAGGAACTCAGCAGATGACCCGGACCGGGAGGCACAGCAGGTAGACTGGAGCCACTGGGCAGCAGCAGGTGAACAGGAACCAGCAGATGAGCAGACAGGAACCAGCAGATGAGCAGTCAGGAACCAGGAACTCAGCAGATGACCCGGACCGGGAGGCACAGCAGGTAAACTGGAACCACTAGGCACCAGCAGATGAGCAGACAGGAACCAGCAGATGAGCAGACAGGAACCAGGAACTCAGCAGATGACCCGGACCGGGAGGCACAGCAGGTAAACTGGAACCACTAGGCAGCAGCAGGTGAACAAGAGCCAAGGTCAGGCAGGATTGTCAGACAAGCCGGGGTCAGGTAAACTGGCAGGCAGCGAGGCACAAAAGGATCAGGCAATACCGAAGTCAGAAAACAGGCCGATGGTCAGGTACAGGCAGATAGCAGGAGGGTCACAGGAAGCCGGGTCAGATACAGGTAAACAAGGCAGATCAGGTCACTTGGGATAAACGCTGTAGAGCAGACAGCAGGGACTGTCTGCAAGTGAGGAGTTTAAATAGCCCTTCGGGCGTCACCTGCGGGGGCGGGAACCAGGAAGTCCAGGGCGTCTGTTCCTGACAGGGTTTCCATGACATTGCCCCCCCCCCCAAGGGGCAGCCTCCGGATGCTCCTAGGAGCAAACTTCTCGGGGTGAGACCTCCTGAAGGCTTGTATCAGGTCTTTGGCGTGAATGTTCTCTTCGGGTTCCCAGGAGTTCTCCTCTGGTCCGTAACCCTTCCATTTTATTAAAAATTGACTCTGGCTATTTCTTCTTCGTGCGTCTAAAATAGCTTCTACCTCGAATTCCTGTTCCCCGTCTATGATGACTGGATCAGGGCGAGTCGGGGTCCGACCTGGGAATGGGTTGGAGACTGACGGTTTCAATAGAGAAACATGAAAAACAGGGTGGACCCTCGGAGTCGGGGAGCTCCAGCTCGTAGGCCACCTCGTTGATTTTCCTTTTGATAGGAAAAGGCCCTAGAAACTTGGGGCCCAATTTCTTGGACGGGCAAGCCAATCTTAGATTGATGGTGGAAAGCCATACTTGGTCGCCCGGTGCCAGCGCTAATTCACCCCGTCTCCTCCTGTCGTAGACCGTCTTGTTATACTCCTGAGTTCTTGCCATGGCTTCGCGTAGAAGCTGGTTGTTAGAGGAGAAGAAATTCACTTTTTCCAGAACTGCGGGCACTGAGCACTCAGGGAGAGAGTTGGGCAGAAATGTGGGGTGAAACCCGACGTTCGCAAAAAATGGGGTCTGGTTAGTTGCGGAATGGATGGAGTTATTGTAGGAGAACTCCGCTAGCGGAAGCAGGGAGAGCCAGTCATTCTGAGCAAAGGAGGAGAAACAACGCAAATATTGCTCGAGGGTCTGATTTGTTCTCTCAGTCTGTCCGTTGATTTGAGGGTGGTAAGCCGAAGAGAATGATAGCTCTATTCCCAGAGTCTTGCAGAGGGACCTCCAGAACCGGGAGGTAAATTGTACCCCCCGATCGGAGACTATATTAGCAGGTACCCCGTGGAGCCTGACGACTTCTTTAATGAACATTTGTGCAGTTTCCGGGGCCGAGGGGGTCCCTCTCATAGGAACAAAATGTGCCATCTTGGACAGACGGTCCACAATCACAAAGATGGTGGTGTGATTCTCAGCCGGGGGGAGTTCAACTATGAAGTCGATAGAAAGCATTTTCCACGGTCTCTCTGGAATGGGTAAGGGTTTCAGTAGTCCCCAGGCTTTGGATCTGGACCCTTTATTCCGGGTACATGTAGTACAGGACTCCACGAACCTCCTGCAATCCTCGCGTAGTCGAGGCCACCAGAAGGTACGTTGTACCAACTCAGTGGTCTTAGCCACGCCAAAGTGCCCAGCAAGGGCATGATCGTGGCAGAGCTCTAGCACGGTTATCTTTAGTTCTTCTGGTATGAATATCCTGTCTTGGTGCCAGAGTAATCCATCCTTGGTTTGCAGATCCAGTTCAGGAGAGGGTTCCTGTCTAGTGGTGGCTTGTCTGATCCGGGAGAGTAGGTCCTCCTGAAGTAGGAGAAAATTCCCAGGAGCGAGGATTGTATCGGGTGAGGAGAGTTCTTTGGATCCATGAAACATTCGGGACAAGGCGTCAGGTTTAGTGTTCTTGGCACCGGGGCGGTATGTCACATGGAAGGAGAACCGGGAAAAAAACAGGGCCCATCTGGCTTGTCGTGGTTTTAGTATTTTTGCAGTTTTCAGGTACTCTAAGTTCTTATGGTCGGTGAATACTAAGATCAGGTGAGCAGCACCTTCAAGTACCTCCATTCTTCCAGGGCGGACTTAATCGCCAAGAGTTCCCGGTCTCCCACGTCATAGTTCTTTTCTGCCGCAGATAATTTGCGAGAAAAGAGAGCCACCGGATGAAGCAAAGCCTTGGTTCCTTGCCTCTGTGACAATATTGCCCCTACTGCAACCTCAGAAGCATCTACCTCAAGTACAAATGGTAGGGAGGAATCTGGGTGTTTTAAGATGGATGCAGAGGTGAAGAGCCCTTTGAGATCCTCAAAGGCCTTTTGGGCCTCAGGGGACCAGTGGAAGCGGGTACCTTGCTTGGTTAGCTGAGTAATGGGTGCAATGGTGGCGGAGAACCCCCGGATGAATTTACGATAAAAGTTGGCGAATCCAACGAACCGTTGGATTCCCTTCTTATCCACTGGCGCTGGCCAGTCCAAGATTGCGGTGATCTTCTGTGGGTCCATCCTGATGCCTTCGCCAGAGATGATTAATCCCAGAAATGCTATGCTCTCCCGCTCAAACTCGCATTTCTCAGCCTTCGCATATAGTTTATGCTGCCGAAGCCGGTCTAACACACTTCTGACATGCCTGCGATGAGAGTCAAGGGAGGAAGAGAAGATTAGTATGTCATCTAAATAAGCAATCACAAAGATCTAAAAAGTCCCGAAGAACATCATTAATTAAATACTGGAAGGTGGCAGGGGCATTGCACAGCCCCAAGGGCATCACTAAATATTCGAAATGTCCGAACCGGGAGCGGAAGGCGGTTTTCCACTCATCGCCCTACTTGATTCGGACCAGGTTATAGGCTCCCCGGAGGTCAAGCTTAGTAAAAATAACGGCAGCTCCCAATCTTTGGAACAACTCTGGTACCAGAGGAAGAGGATAACGATTTTTAATGGTGACCTTATTTAGTTCACGGTAGTCCACACATGGCCTGAGGGTATGGTCCTTCTTTTCTACAAAGAAAATGCCTGCGCCTGCTGGCGACGTAGAGGGGCGAATGAACCCCTTTAAAAGGTTCTCATCGATGTAGTCCTTCAGGGCCCCCTGTTCCACCTCCGTTAAAGGGAAAATCCTACCGAAAGGAATAGCTGCTCCGGGAAGTAGATCAATGGGGCAGTCGTAGGCTCGGTGGGGTGGTAGTGTCTCTGCCCCCTGTTTACTAAACACATCGAGAAAGTCCAGGTAAGCGTCAGGGATGGCCTGACGTATTCCGGCCTCAGTGTCGGTACACATTAAGGTGGCAGGCCCAGGGGGTTTGTGTGAGCCACAGGACCGTTGGCAGTAGGAGGAAGGAAACGTGATCACCCCCGTGACCCAGTTAATGGTAGGATTATAAAAAAAGACTGTGTATTTATTTAGAGTTTTTTCTATACTGAGTCCTAAATGATACTGTAGCAGCGCTTCTTTCAAAATAAATTTCTGAAAGTCCTCTATAAAAGTTCAAGTATAGGTAGTGACAATGGTGCAGATGGTTAAAGATGTGACTGCAATAATATTGATTGTGCCAGATTATTCCTTTATCTCCAGTTGTTCACCACGTGGGGGGAAATTTAAATTCCCCTTAAGGGGATGCACTTACCAGAGGTAAGGTTCAAAAAGGCATGAACCAATAGTCCACATCCGACCTGGTCGCTGCAATCTCCACCAGCCACACTGTTATGTTGAGGTCCGTATGACATATAAGGCAAAAATAAATTCTGCATAGGGTAGTACTGTTAAAAAAACCTTTATTCAAATCCCCACAGCCCCCCTTTATACATATGTGCGTACCACAGTGCGGATGTAAATACAGTGTTTAAGGTGACTAAGTGCACTCTGAGCAGGAATAGTGAACGGCGGCGCCGTCTGGGTTACCAGTAACCTCGCGTCCTTCTCCTCTCTTCCTGGTCTGTGGAGCGCATCTGTCGTCACTTCCGGTGATTGGTTAGAGAGTCACGCCCTGACGCGTTTCGTCACTTCCGGACTTCGTCTGAGGGCGTGACTCTCATTACCAACACCGAGTTTAAGTAAGGACTGACTCCGCCCCCTTGTCCGACGCCAGGCGCGACTACGTGTGTGCGCCATGACCGGACATCCGCCCGCAAGGTAAACATTGCCAGCTTAGGAGCGGAAGTACTGGAACGGCCATATTATGTGTGGGATGCATTAGGGGTTTGTTGTATTAGTCAGCCAGTAATTACACCAGCGGTCCCAACTTTCACCACATGAATTGCATATCCCACTCATACTATGTGTTTGACGGACAACAGGTGCTTATGCAGCAAACCAATGTCTATCATATGTCCACAAGTGGGGAAGGTCTGGTTGTAAATCCGCTGCCGTTGCCCTCATACACTAACCGATTTGTTTGGGACAATTTCCATCGGCTGCAAACTGGCAACTGCATCAGACCACCCCCACTCTGTGGCAATGATTGTTTGTATGATACAATGCAATATAATTTTAGGCAAAATGACGGTCATATTGTACATAATTCCTTATATTAATGTGCAGACTGCTATGTTTCATATACCTTTAAAAAAACTTAATTTAAAAACAACGTCTTTTAAAACCATTTTTAAAAAAACATTTTCTAAAACACCATATATATATATAAAAAAACGCAATTCAAAACTGTACCATATGACTTGAATTAAATCCGGTAAACTCAAATAAATAAAAATTATATTAAGTCTACACCTATAATCTGTAAGAAAGTGTTATTGTGAGCTCACGGCTGTGTATGTTTACATGATTAGGCCTATTACAGCACCAAACAGTATATATCGCCTCATGTTTCTCTTATACTTACTACAAATTGAAATAATGTTTAGATAACCCATTAATTTAAGTCCTAAATTTAGGTACTAAAATAGGTAATCAAATAGGTAGGCTGGGTTTGAGGTAGACTAGACAGGCTAGTTATGGTGTGAACTAATGCTGTTTCATTGTATATTATCTTCATGGACTGTTTCTCCACTCTGTAAACATACATAAACTTAGCCAGATGTTAAAAAAGAGAACACATTTAGAGTAAAGATATCTAAAATTGGAACATAAAACGTTTAAAACTGAAGGATGAGACATATAACCATGTAAAAGACTTTCCGACTGGAATGTTAAGTGTCACTTATAAAACAGTTGATATCAAGTTCAACATTCAGGCCTTTGGGTACTAAAACTTCTGTTAGAAATATCCACATAGTTTCTCGCTTGGAGAGTTCCCGGACTCTATGAGAGCCTCTCCAATGTGGTTCTAAGTGTTCGATTCCCCAAAATTGTAGGCCGGAAGCGTCTTGATTGTGTTTCAATTTAAAATGTAGTGACACATTATGGTCCTTATAGCCGATTTTAATATTCTGTATGTGTTCTGCTATTCTGATTCTCAGTAGTCTTTTAGTGCGGCCTATATAAAATAGGCCACAAGGGCATTTTAAGGCATACACTACATATTGGCTATTACAAGTAATAAACTGTTTTATATCAAATTTTCTGTTGTTGTATGGGACAATGAAGTTGTCAATTCCTCTCAGTGGTCGTGCCACTTCTCTGCACGCTTTGCATCTTTTACAGGCAAAGAACCCATTTTTGTCCCAAAAAGATTGTGGTTTCTTGGGAGGATCTAAAATTTTCCTAACCACACGGTCTCCATAGTTGGGTGCTTTCTTGTAGATGAACTGTGGTCTGGGAGGTAGAACAGTACTTAATTTTTTGTCCATTAAGAGAATGTGCCAATGTTGATCAAAGATAGACTCCACTTCCTTGTATTGTGTGTGGTATTGCGAGAGGAAACCCCATTCTTTAGTAGTCACAGGTTTCAAATTGGATGTTTGTTTGTTTTGAAGGGTCGGTTCCCTAGGGATGATTGCAACCTCCTCCACCAGTTTTTTTAGGGTCTGGGGATTATAGCCTTTGGCCTCAAATCTGTCGGTGAGTATTTTCGCTTGCTGGAAGAAATTAATATCTTCTGAACAATTCCTTTTAACTCTCATCAGTTGCCCTTTCGGTATGTTTTTGAGCCATAGGGGGTGATGGCCACTCGTGGTTGGTAAGTAGCTATTGCGGTCAGTATTTTTAAAAAACACCTTGGTTTCCAGTTTGTTCTCTTGACGGTAAATGCAGACATCTAAGAAATGTATCTCTTTGTTATGCCATTCTGTCGTTAATTTAATGTTTTTAGTGTTGTTATTTAAAACATTTAAAAACTCAATTAAAGAAACTATTGATCCTGCCCATATAAAAAATATATCGTCGATAAAACGTTTATAAAAAATTAGCTCTGTTTTTATGTCGTTAAAAATCGTTTTGTCCTCCCATTCGGCCATGAATAAATTTGCGATACTGGGCGCAAATTTAGCGCCCATCGCCACTCCTCTTTTCTGTGAGTAGAATTTACTGTCATACCAGAAGTAGTTGTGGGAGAGACAGTAATTGAGCGCATGTCCAATGAAAATTTTCTGGTCATGGGGTAGGTCCTCCCTTTGGCTCAATGCCCAATTCAGAGCTAATAATGCGTCATCGTGTTGGATAATCGAGTATAAAGATGATACATCTGCCGTTACTAACAGTACTTCTTGTTCTTCTGTTAGATTGATATTCTGCAAATGATTTTAAAAATCTTGTCTCTCAAATATGATTTGGTAGAGATGACACTTTTTTGCAAGAATTTGTCAAGATATTGGCTCATTCTAGAGGTTATAGAATCAATACTGTTCACTATTGGCCTTGCTGGTGGATTCAGGGGATCCTTATGTACCTTAGGCAGTGTGTAAATTGTTGGAATTTTGCTGCTATTGGGTAATAGATAAAGAAAAAAATTATTTGTGAGTACCCTCAATCCAGTACCTATGTTTACCAGAATCTCCAGCTGGTTCCTGTAAGCCTGAGTTGGATCTTTCTTCAGTTCTTCATAGGTAAGTTCATCAGACAGCATTTTCACAATTTGATTGTGGTATACTTCTTTAGGCAGTATAACCACTCCCCCTCCCTTGTCCGCTGGCCTTATCACTATGTCCTTCCTCTTCTCCAGTGCTTCGGGTAGGATTATGGGCTTGTAGCCAGGGCATACCGAGAATTATGGGGAACAGTGGAGAGGAGATAATATCCAGCCGTAGATATTCTCGGTGCACCCCGGTAGAGGAGAAGACAGTGACAGGTAGGAGAGCCGTCTCTTCGACCACGGGCCCCGACTTGATAAGGGACCCATCAGCCAGGTGAACCCGTAGTCCATGGGTCTTGGGAAGTAGAGGAATAAGTTGAGTACGGGCAAAAGTTGAGTCCATGAAGCAACTACAAGCCCCAGAGTCAATAATTGCGACGACTTGCAGGGTCCTTCCTGGGAGCTGCAGGGAGATAGAAAGAGCGAAGTGAGAGGAGGATTTAGTCTGAGGGTTGATCACAGCAGGGAATACTGACAAGCACTTACGGAACTTCAGGGGACAGTTCCTAACAAAGTGACCGGGCTCCCCGCAGTACAGGCACATGTTGTGCGCGCGTCGGCGTTGGCGTTCCTCCGGAGTAAGGGAAGGGCAGAGGACCCCAAGCTGCATGGGTTCAGGAGCATCGTACGAGGGGGTCAAGGGTGCTGCAGAAGCTGGGTGCGGATGACTGGGGACCCGGGGAAGCATCCAGGTCGGCCGGGTGAAGCCCGTGGCCCTCTCAACCCTCCGTTCCCTCAGGCGTCGGTCGATCTGAATTGTCAGATCGATCAGTAGGTTCAAATTTTCTGGTATTCCTACCCTAGCCAGTTCGTCCTTCAATGGGTCAGAAAGGCCTATGCGAAACTGGTGACGGAGGGCAGCGTCATTCCAGCTGGTGTCTGCGCTCCAGCGCCTGAATTCAGCTACATAATCTTCCGCTGCTCTGCGTCCCTGCTGAAGGGTCCGCAGGGCGTTCTCTGCAGTGACCGAGAGCTGAGGGTCCTCGTACAATTGGGCAATGGCATAAAAAAAAAGTGTAAGGCTGTCCAAGGACGCATCTTTGCGTTCTAGCAGGCGGTGGGCCCAGTTCTGTGGGTCTCCGGAAAGCAGCGAAATTACAAAGCCCACCTTGGTAGCTTCTAAGGAAAAGGTGCGGGGCTGTAAGGCAAAGTACAACTCACAAGAGTTCCGGAAAGCCCTGAACTTGCTCCGGTCCCCGGAGAATCTTTCGGGTGTAGGGACCCTGGGTTCAGGGGGAAGCATGACCACCGTGGGCGCAGCTCCTGCCCCGGTGGAAGAAGTGGAGGCACGTGGACCCCCTTGAGCTCCATCGGGGTTGGTGAGGGCCCGCACTTGTCCTTCCAGGTGAGTGTAGCCTTGCTGGAGGCTCTTAACGGCCTCGGTCAGTCCCGCCAGGTGTCGGCATAGTTCCTCCATAGGTGAGGCTCCCTGCTCTGGCTCAGACATGGCTGTCTGCTACTGTCACGTACCTGACGGTGACGAGCCCGGTTAGCAGAGGGAGGCCTCCCTTACGGCTCCCACCGGCGGCCCCTGGTGGTATAACAGGAAGCACGGAGGTGGAAGGGGTACGAGTGCCTGGCAGGATCAAGAACTACCGCAGGTGATCAGGAACCAGCAGGTGAGGAGGCAGGAACCAGGAACTACAGCAGGTGAGTGGACAGGAACCAGGAACTACAGCAGGTGAGTAGACAGGAACCAGGAACTCAGAAGATGACCCGGACCGGGAGGCACAGCAGGTAGACTGGAACCACTGGGCAGCAGCAGATGAACAGGAACCAGCAGATGAGCAGACAGGAACCAGGAACTGCAGCAGGTGAGTAGACAGGAACCAGGAACTCAGCAGATGACCCGGACCGGGAGGCACAGCAGGTAGACTGGAACCACTGGGCACCAGCAGATGAGCAGACAGGAACCAGCAGATGAGCAGACAGGAACCAGCAGATGAGCAGACAGGAACCAGGAACTCAGCAGATGACCCGGACCGGGAGGCACAGCAGGTAAACTGGAACCACTAGGCAGCAGCAGGTGAACAAGAGCCAAGGTCAGGCAGGATTGTCAGACAAGCCGGGGTCGGGTAAACTGGCAGGCAGCGAGGCACAAAAGGATCAGGCAATACCGAAGTCAGAAAACAGGCCGATGGTCAGGTACAGGCAGATAGCAGGAGGGTCACAGGAAGCCGGGTCAGATACAGGTAAACAAGGCAGATCAGGTCACTTGGGATAAACGCTGTAGAGCAGACAGCAGGGACTGTCTGCAAGTGAGGAGTTTAAATAGCCCTTTGGGCGTCACCTGCAGGGGCGGGAACCAGGAAGTCCAGGGCGTCTGTTTCTGACAGGGTTTCCATGACAGGTGCGGAGTGTATGGCGGTACATGTAGGAGAGGGGTGCGGAGTGTATGGCGGTACATGTAGGAGAGGGGTGCGGAGTGTATGGCGGTACATGTAGGAGAGGGGTGCGGAGTGTATGGCGGTACATGTAGGAGAGGGGTGCGGAGTGTATGGCGGTACATGTAGGAGAGGGGTGCGGAGTGTATGGCGGTACATGTAGGAGAGGGGTGCGGAGTGTATGGCGGTACATGTAGGAGAGGGGTGCGGAGAGTATGGCGGTACATGTAGGAGAGGGTGCGGAGTGTATGGCGGTACATGTAGGAGAGGGGTGCAGGGCACATTATATAGGACACAAGATAAAAAGGCAGATGCTGGACAGTGTAGAGTTAATTGTACATCCCATTGGAATGTAGCTGTACCTGCGTTGGGGGGGGGGGGGGGGAGAGAGCACATAATATATATTAAGCTGAGCAGTTGGAGTGCTGGGATCCTCAGAGAGATAAAATGGTCTGAAAAGAGGGGAAATACAGGAGAAAAAGGCTGCAGGAAGACTAACTCATTGGGACTGAGAAGATAAGAACATCGGAGCAGCTTTGTAGAGACAGAGGGGAGATATAACAGGGAGAGCGAGTGGAGAACAATCTGGAGGGAGGGGGGAGAGGGGTGAACACAACAAATGGAGTCATCCAAGTCAGACTGAGCACAGGGGAGCTATGCTGCAAGAGAGTGACATGACAGGAGAAATGAACTCTCTCTCAGCTGGGGAGAGAGAGAGAGAGAGAGAACCTCTGATCCCCACACTCACCTTCAGCTTCAGGCTCAGATTCAGCACTGACAGTCAGCTCCGTGCCCATCCACCCCATTAGTGATCCGCTCCCTGCCTGACACAGGGTCCTCACTCCAGAATCCACACACCACATAGCTCCGCTCGGCCGTGCGTTCCAAGGAGCTGATGACATCACTTCTGGGTATCCCTGGCAAAAAACCGGAAGTGATGTCCTTACTAGTATGCAAAGCACCCATGGACCGGACCGGATACTGTTTAGCGCAATGGAAAGCGCCGCAAAGCAGGTTTAAAGCCTGCAAATGAAACGCCTTGTCTGCAATCTTGTGATTGCACTGATGTGGCATTTCCCATACAGCACTGTGTCCGGCGCTAGGGCAAAGTGCAATTAAGGACTTTTTTTTTCAAATTTATTTTTTCTTAAAGGGCCATGTTTAAAAATAATTTTTTTTTTTATTCTTTTTTTTTGTGACTGCCTGGGAGGGGGGGCGGCGCCCATGCGCCCCCTATGGATGGGCCACCACTGCTCAGCACTCAGGACGTTCACCAAGGTGCTCGCTCCGTCTGGCACTTCTAAGACTGCGGGGTATCGCTATCATGGGCTACTTGGAGGACCTTCTACTGAAGGCCCCTTCAAGCTCAGAATTAGAGGTCAGCATGTCCATTACCTGTCAGACTCTTCGAGACTGTGGTTGGATACTAAACACGCAAAAGTCAGTATTGGTGCCCACTCAACGCCTAGTGTACCTGGGGTTGATTCTGGATTCCTCAGAGGCAAAGGTATTCCTCCCTGTGGAGAAGTTGCAGACCCTCCGGGCTGCAGTACGGCAGCTGACTTCCAGGAATTGGTCGTCACTTCGTTTTTGCATGCGAGTGTTAGGCCTCATGGTAGCCTCCTTCGAGGCGGTCCCATATGCTCAATACCACACTCGAGTGTTACAGAAGGAAGTTCTGTCCAGATGGAACAGATGTCCATAATCTCTGGATTATCAAATCCGAGTGAGCCACCTAGTCAGGAGATCCCTGGTATGGTGGCTGACAGCACCGGCTCTAATGGCTGGGAAGTAATTTCTTCTGGTTTACTGGATAGTGATCACGACGGACGCCAGCCTTACAGGTTGGGGGGAGTCTGGGGTCTTCAGTCGGCGCAAGGTCGCTGGACCCCAGAGGAAGCCCTCCTACCGATCAATGTCCTGGAAATCCGGGCGATCAGGCTGTGCCTCTTCAAATGGTCTCAGAGGCTGCAAGGGCGTCCAGTCAGGATCCAGTGAGGCAACGCCAGAGCAGTGGCATATGTTAATCATCAAGGAGGAACAAGAAGCTCAGCTGCAGCATCGGAGGTCACTCGCATCCTGAAGTGGGCAGAGAGGAGCCTACCGGCACTGTCGGCCGTGTACATTCCGGGTGTGGAAAACTGGCAGGCGGACTACCTGAGCCGCCAGATGCTGGACCAGGGAGAATGGTCCTTACACCCAGAGGTGTTCCAACTCCTCTGCCAAAGATGGGGCACACCAGACGTAGATCTAAGGAGTCGGTGTTTCATTCCTTGGACGTTGTCCAAGCTTTGAGAGTATACCCATCTGCTACATCCCTGTTCCGGAAGTCAGACTCACTGTTTGACAGATAGTAATCCAGGCTTACGCCTCAAGCGCCCCCTTCCCGGTCACAGCGCATTCGACCAGGGCAATAGGTGCCTCTTGGGCTTTCCGACATCAAGCGGCTGTTTCCTAATTATGTAAGGCGGCGACTTGGTCGTCCACTCACACTTTCACAAAATTCTACAAGGTTGATGTAGGTGCATCTTCGGATGCCTCTCTCGGCCGCGAAGTTTTGCAGGCGGCTGTTTAGAGTTGCAACTCCTCAGTTGGAGTGCTGTTTTGTGTTTGGGGTGAAGTTTATTTTTATGCTGTTACCACCCCTCGTTTTTTCTCGGACACTGCTTTGGGACGTCCCACTTTGTCAATTGAGAAGCTGTGTCGGTCCATGGACGAAGAGTAAATAGGATTTTTTACTCACCGTAAAATCCTTTTCTCTGAGTCCATGGACCAACACAGCACCCAACCCTCCTTTTTAAGTTTCCATCCAGGAAGAAAAGGAAGCAGGAAGTGGCGCGTTGAGCTATCACACAGGCTGCAATTACAGGGACTGCACCTCTACCTCTACCCTACAGTAGGGTGAACAGACATCCCCGGTTTCCGGGGACAGTCCCCGGATTGAGGACCCTGTCCCTGGACCAAGTTTCTCCCCAGTTTTGCCCCCAGATTTGATTTCAACAGGAGCTGGGACAATTTCAAAGACAGTCAGTGCAGAATAAAAAAAAATTGAATTACACCTCCGCCGCTCCTACTAGCTTGGGGGGGGGGGGGGGGTTGTATTTTTTTCCATTATCTGTGTCCCTTTCTGATGATGTGCTGGTCGGAGCGGAAGGACTATTTTTTTCAGTTTCAGGCACATGCCCATTCAGCTCCGCTCACGTTCTTCTGCCTTGACTCAAATCCCGGCCAGCTGCCTGCCTGCTTATCTCCTTGCCTTCCCTGGCAGAGTGATCTTCCTCCACTCCCCACCCAGTAGTACCCGGGGCCCAGAGAGTGAGACTTGAGAGGCTGTGAGGTGGGCGGCGGTGACAGACAGAGGCAGCTGAGCTCAGCTGATGATGTCCAGCAGCAGGAACAGAGGGGAAGCAGATCCGATCGTGGGGCTGCCAGTGCCCCTTTGGGGGTGTCTGTGAATAGACTACAATGCACTTTGTCTGTCTCCCTGGCATAATGGATGGAGCTATGATTAAGCACTAGTGATGAGCCGAACACCCCCGGGTTCGGTTCGCACCAGAACCCGCGAACGGACCGAAAGTTCGCACAAACTTTAGAACCCTATTAAATACAATGGATGCGAACGTTCGAAATCTAAAGTGCTAATTATAACGACTATTATGCATGTTGTCCTAAAAAGGGTTTGGGAACCCGGGTTCTGCACCAGGGGACATGTATCAATCCAAGAAAAAGTTTTAAAAAAGCCCGTTTTTCGGGAGCAGTCATTTTTAATGATGCATAAAGTGAAAAAAAAAAGTCAAATATTCCTTTAAATATCGTACCTGGGGGGGTGTCTAAAGTATGCCTGTGAAGTGCCACGTGTTTCCCGTGTTTAGAACTGTCCCTGCACAAAATTACATTTCTAAAGGAAAAAAAGCCATTTAAAACTGCTTGCGGCTTTAATGTAATGTCTGGTCCCGGTAATATGGATGAAAATCTTTAAGAAAAATGGCATAGCTACCCCCATCACAGCCCCCCCCCCCCCTACCCCAGCCCATTACCAGCCCCTTTGGGTCTTGTATGGATATTAAGGGGAACCCCGCACACAAAATAAAAAAGGCCCTATGTACTCTGAACAGCCGTATACAGGCGGTGCATACAAGACAGGGACTGTAGGTTTGTTCTTATGTAGAATCTGTTTGTAATTTTGAACAGGTACATTGTTTAAGTGTAGCTCCAGCCAAAAAAATCTATTTTTAAGCTTTTTGGAAAACATAGGGAAGGGTTATCACCCCTGTAACATTTGTTTTGCTGTCTGTGCAGTGTGCACCTGTTCAGAACAGTTCACCTCACTGTCTGTCCTAATGACAAATGTTTTTTGAAAATTTTGTTTTTTTTATTGAAACAAGAATTGGTGATAAAGCATCATTGGAGAGGAGACACTTTTTTTCCCATATTAACTCTTACAGGAGAGAATTTGCCTTCCTAGGGGTAGATTTCCTCTCACTTCCTGTTGTATCCTTCCGTTTGCAAGGAGTCGTTTGTAAGTTGGATGTTTGAAAGTAGGGGCCTGCCGTATATACTCAGCTGAAATTTGCCCCTTACATGTTGGTGTTGCCACAACACTGTGAGCCCTCACAGTTACTCTTGATGGGCGCATGAATGGGCCCTGCTGTGAATTATTAGATCAAGAATTGTAATTGCATGCCCCTGTTGAACAGGGGCTGAAAAATTGGGCCTTTGGTGGTGGTGTTGACACAACACTGTAAGGCCTCACAGTTACTCTTGGTGGGCGCAGACACAACACTGTAAGGCCTCAGTTACTCTTGGTGGGCGCAGGAATGGGCCCTGCTGTGAATTATTAGATCAAGAATTGTAATTGCATGCCCCTGTTAAACAGGGGCAGAAAAATTGGGCCTTAGGCACTGGTGCCACAACACTGCAACCCCTCACAGATACTGTACTTGGAGCACAGCAATGAGCCCTGTTGCAAAGTATTGCATCAAAAATTGTAATTACACGCCCCTGTTAAACAGGGGCTGAAAAATTGGGCCTTAGCCACTGGTGCTGGTGCCATGACACTGCAACCTCTCCCAGATACTCTAGTTGGAGTGCAGGAATGAGCCCTGCTGCAAAGCATTGCATAAAAAATTGTAATAACACGCCCCTGTTAAACAGGGGCTGAAAAATTGGGCCTTAGCCACTGGTGGCGGCACCCAGAAACAAAAATGTTCTTCCAAGCTATCATCATCAATCGGATCATTGAGGAGGAGGAGGAGGATAGTCGGTCAACATAACAGGACAGTCTCTCAGCATCAGTCTTGAAGGGATGTGACATTTGAAAATAATTTAGTCTGTTATATCAGCTTCAGGTGTTTGGTAGCTGGTGGTGATCCAAGACTGGTTCATCTTTATGAAGGTCAGTCGATCAACCGAGTCGGTGGACAGGCGCACCCTGTGATCCGTGACAAATCCTCCAGCAGCACTGAATGTGCGTTCTGAAAGAGCGCTGGATGCAGGACAGGCCAGTAGCTCAATTGCATACTGTGCATGCAAGCTCTGGCCAGTGATCCATCCTCAAGACCCAGTAAGCCAGAGGATTTTCGGTGGGGAAGGTGTCCAAGTCTGACCTTGCCCCTAGGTATTCCTGCACCATGTATATCAGACGCTGGCGATGGTTGCTGGAACCGATCATACCTTGGGGCTGCGGACTAAAGAATTGTCTGAACGCATCGGTCAGACGGCCACCTTCCCCACCGCTCCTTTGACTGACCGAAGCCTCAGCAACTTGTTGTCTAGGACCAGGAGTTTGTAACCTCCCTGTCTCTGGGAACGCGTTGCACAGACCTTTCTGCAAGGCCTCCCGGAGTTGTCGCATCCTCTGCTCCCTCTGCGACGGTAAGATAAGGTCCGCAACCTTACCCTTGTACCGTGGATCAAGGAGAGTGGCCAGCCAGTAATGGTCCCTCTCCTTGATCCGAAGAATACGAGGATCCTTCCGCAGACTTTGCAGGATCAGGGAGGCCATGCAGCGTAGGTTAGCTGAGGCATTCGGTCCGGAGTCCTCTGGGTCACTAAGGACGACATGATCCGCAGCCACCTCCTCCCAGCCATGTACAAGTCCACTGGTTTCTTGGGACTGTAAATCACCCCTAAAAGACTGCTGCTGATGATGCTGAGTGCCAGGCTCCACCTCCATTCTGACACAATCCTCCTCCTCCCTGTGCGATGGGTGGGACAGAAGGAACACTGTCTGGGTAAAGGGGGCCTTGAGAGGCAAGGAAGTCCTCCTCTTCCTGCCTCTGTTCTGCCTCAAGTGCCCTGTCCATTATTCCACGCAGCGTATGTTCCAACAGGTGGACAAGAGATACAGTGTTACTGATGCATGCACTGTCACTGCTCACCATCCTCATGGCCTCCTCAAATGGTGCCAGGACAGTGCATGCATCCCTGATCATGCCCCACTGGCGTGGTGAAAAAAAACCCGAGCTCCCCTGACCCTGTCCTGGTGCCGTAGTCGCACAGGTACTCATTGATGGCCCTCTGCTGCATGTGCAGCCGCTGCAGCATGGCCAACGTTGAGTTCCACCTGGTGGGCATGTCACATATAAGGCGGTTCTTGGGCAGGTTCAACTCCTTTTGCAGCTCAGCCAGGCGAGCACTGGCATTATAAGATCTGCGGAAATGCACACAGACTTTCCTGGCCTGCCTCAGGACATCCTGTAAGCCCGGGTACCTGCCCAAGAACCGCTGCACCACCAGGTTAAGGACGTGAGCCACACAGGGCGCATGGGTCAGTTGTCCCTGTCGGAGGGCGGAGAGGAGGTTGGTGCCATTGTCGCAAACTACCATTCCTGGCTTAAGCTGGGGTGGCGTCAACCACCTCTCAGCCTGCCCCTGCAGAGCAGACAGAACCTCTGCCCCAGTGTGGCTCCTGTCCCCCAAACACACCAGCGCAAGCACGGCATGGCATCTTTTTGCCTGCGTACTTGCGTAGCCCCTTGAACGCCTACGGAGCACCGCTGGTTCCGAGGACAAAGCACAGGAAGAGGCCATGGAGGAAGAAGAAGAGAAGGGGTGGAGGAGAGAGGTGTGTCACAACCAGTAGTAGCATTTTGGAGGCGTGGCGGTGGAACAACCTCCAACACTACTGCACCTTGTCCTGCATCCTTCCCAGCTGCCAAAAGAGTGACCCAATGGGCCGTGAAAGAAAGGTAACGTCCCTGTCCATGCCTGCTGGACCATGAGTCAGCGGTAATATGCACCTGACCGCCCTGTCCAGCGAGGCCAAGATATTGCCTTCCACATGCCGGTAGAGAGCCGGAATTGCCTTCCGTGAGAAAAAGTGGCGTTTGGGAACCTGCCACTGAGGAACCGCACATTGCACAAACTCACGGAAGGGGGCCGAGTCTACCAACTGAAAAGGCAGCAGTTGAAGCGCTAGCAATTTAGCCAAGCTAGCATTCAACCGCTGGGCATGTGGATGGCTGGGAGTGAACTTCTTTCGACGGTCCAGCAGCTGGGGCAGGGAAATTTGCCTGCTAGAATCGGACATCGGTGTACTGCTAGCAGAGTGCCCGCAAGTACTTGGCTGTGACACACCTAATTCTACACCTTCATTCCTCTCAGTGCAGGTTTCAGAGAGGACTGAAGGTATAGTGGGGTTGGAGATCCCAGCTGATGCGGTGCAAGGAGAGGTCCGCTTTGTTCTTTGGTGTGGGTCTTTAAGGTAGGCTTGCCAACGAGCTGCATGGCAGGTCAACATGTCTGGTCAAGCATGTGGTGCCCAAGCGGGTGATGTTTTGGCCACGGGATATACGCTTGAGACATATGTTGCAAACAGCAGCTGTGCGATCTGATGTACTCGACTCAAAAAAGGCCCACACCAAAGAACTTTTTGAATAACGGCCAGAGGCAGCGCCCTGCACAGGCGGAGCTCTGCGGTGTGATTCCGTCGGTGTGCTGCCCTTACGCTGGCCCCCCGAGGGCATCCTGCCTCGTTGGAGATGTGCCTCCTCCTCATCCTCCTCCTCCTCCTCCTCCTCGGCACCCACGTGGAGTCAGTGACCTCATCATCCCCTCCCTCCTCATCACTGGAGCCAATCTGGCAGTATGCTGCAGCTGCTGGAACATGACTGCCAGATTGGTGTCCTTCTTGAGCATCCCCTCTCTCTGCTCTCACGCTACTGCCTTCCTCTAGCTGGGTATCATCATCAGACCCTTCGAAGTGCTGGGCATCCTCCTGGAGCATGTACCCAACACTGTGCTCAAACAGTTCGGGGGACTCCTCAGGAGGACATGGTTGGCCTAGGGAAGGAGTGACTGATGATGACATTGATACCAGGGAAGAGGACGCTTTGGCAGCTGCTTTGCCAGTACCCTGAGCCTGGGTGAGAAAGGATGAGGAGGGCTTGGTCATCCACTCTACCAAGTCTTCGGCATGATGCGGCTCAACACGTCCAGCTGCCGAAAAGGACAAGCGTGTCCCATGGCCACGTGCTGATGGCGATGCACCGCGTCCACAACCAGCACTGTTGTCTCTAGACACAGAGCCTGCTTGCCCTCTTTTATTGGCTCCTGACTGTCTGCCTCTCCTTGTTTGCCTTCCAGACATTCTAATGGCCTGCAGGGAAATGGGAAAACCAGCAATAAGGCCTAGCTTCAGGAGTATATTTTGCAGGAATCACACTACGCCTGCTGTAGGTGCTGCAAATGCCTGTTGGTGTAACACACCAGGAAAAAGCAGCAATACGGGCTAACTTCAGGTGTATAATGTGCAGGAGGCTTAGCAACAATGGCACTGACACTGTCCCCTGCCTATCCTTCTCTCTCCCTGCACACAAGGTTTATCAAAGTATATGACACTGACACTCTCCCTGCCTATCCTTCTCTCTCCCTGCACACAAGGTTTAGCAAAGAATATGACACTGACACTGTCCCCTGCCTATCCTTCTCTCTCCCTGCACACAAGGTTTATCAAAATATGACACTGACACTCTCCCTGCTTATCCTTCTCTCTCCCTGCACACAAGGTTTAGCAAAGAATATGACACTGACTCTCTCCCTGCCTATCCTTCTCTCTCCCTACACACAAGTTTGAGGTACAAATAGCACTGACACTGTCCCTGCCTATGTAACTCTTTCCCTGCGCCGGAACACACTACACAAGGCCGCCGCGCTGGCGGCCTTTTATAGTGTGGGGCGTGTGCTAAACCCCCTGAGCTATAATTGGCCACAGGCAACCTGCCTGTGGCCAATTATGGCTCTCCTAGCTGCCGGCGCTGTGATTGGCCAAGCATGCGGGAGTCACAGTGCATGCTTGGCCAATCACAGCGCCGGGATTGCACTGCGATGGCGCAGTGTATTGTGGGCCGTTCGCGTCACTCAAATTTGGCGCGAACGGCCCAAATCGTTCGATGTTCGTCGAACAGCCGATGTTCGAGTCGAACTTATGTTCGACTCGAACACCGAGCTCATCCCTATTAAGCACTGTTGATAGTGTGAAACGCTTCTGCTCTTCTGTCCTGTGTTCTGCTGTGGCATGTATTTTTGATGCATTTTTTCCAAAAAAGGCTAATTTTTGGGGTGCAGCTGTCCAGAATTTTCTCATCTAATTGCATAACGGATGGTATCATAATTCACAGGCAACAGGCACTTATTGGTCATAAGTTAACAAAATCGGCACCCAGAAGCCATTTTGTGACAGAGCCAGCCAGAGCCATGATAGTGCCTGCTGCCTGTGAGTTATAATGCTGATGATCTTAACCAGTTGCCGATCACCCCATAGCAGATTTACTGCCAACCGCCCCATAGCAGATTTACTGCTACAGGGCGGTCGCGCTGTGCAGGATCACTTATATACGTGATTCTGCATTTCTGGGTATCTGAGCCAATCAGTGGGTCCACCGGACTCAATGACCACCTGTACCCGCTGATCGTTATGTACACAGGCAGAACGGTGGTCTGCCTATGTAAACAAGGCAGTTTGCCATTCTGTCAGTATGGAAGACATTGATCCTGTGTTCCTGCAAAGCAGGTACAGGGATCCATTAGTAAAAGCACCTTCCTCACAGTGAGAAAACCCTTGTTAGGCACACATTTAACCCTAGATGTTATCCCCTTCCCTGCCAGTGTCATTAGTACAGAGACAGTGCATATTTTTAGCACTGATCACTGTATTGGTGTCACTGGTTCTCACAAAGTGTCACTTAGTGTCTGATTTGTCCATCGCAATATCGCAGTCCCGCTATAAGTCGCTGATTGCCGCCATTACTAGTAAAAAAAAAAATATGTCCCCGGATTTCATTTTAAAAATCTGGTCACCTTACCCTACAGAGCAGGAGAAAACAGAGAAAGGAAATCTGGCAGTAGGATAAGGCAGGACAGAGCCACTGTAGGGACCAAATGGTGAGTCCCACATGCACTGCCCTAAAAGATCCACAGAAAAACCCACTTCTCAGCGCATTTAGCAGCCCAAGCGGTGGGACCTCATCTCAGGAGAGCATGAACCTGAATGGCGGCACCAATTTTTTCGGGGTGAAATAGGGGCAGAAAAGAGAATGGGGCGTCGCTCTCTTTATTTAGTCATAACCCCGCTCACCCCTCCTGACGCGATCCCAGTCCGGGCTTCCACCTTCTGTGTATCCGCACACAGTGTTCTCCAACGGCCGGGTCTCCGGTCCAACTGATGTCAGCAACTTGAACAGGAACAGGTGCCACCCAGGCTCCGCGGTGGGGTGGAAAGCTCTTTGGAAGGTACGCAAGGCCCCGGCTTCAGGCCTTTCACAGCAGCGGATCCGCACAGGGAGTCCTATTGCTTGCAGCGCGGTGTCCAAAGAGGCAGAGCTTAGCCTCGCCCCCTTCTTTTATAGCCCCACCCATGAGTTTTTGCGGTGGCCAAATGCACCCTGGGTGCCGACCGGGGTTCTGGGTAACGTAGTCCAGGGGCCTTAAAGGAGACCCCGCTACAGTACATAAAAACACACATCCAGTTTTTGATAAGTCCTTTATTCATAAACCCCGCAAGGAACGCAGGCTGTTGACCAGAACAAAAGAAATCTGATCAGTGCCGATGCTTGGCTGCCACCGACTGACAGCTTCGATGCCTCCCGCCGCTAAATAAACTTAGGGGTGGGGGCCTCCTGATGTCATCACCGTGCGACCCCCGCCCAATATGACATCATCGACTGGGGTATGCTGAGTCAATGACATAAAGTTGTGGGGACACCCTAGCTCTTAATCCTGGTATGGATTTTGAGGGGAACCCCAAACCACCATTTTTTTATAAAATTGTGTGAGGCACCCGCAACCCTAGTCCTTTTAAAACTAACCCTCGTCCTTAATCCTATCACCATGTCTTACTTTCTTATTAGCAAGAAAAAACAAACAAACACAACGCTTGCATTTTTGGTGCAGGTCCATTGAAGTCTATTACATGCAAAGAGCAATCTGCTGCAGAAAAAAAAGTCCCTGACCCTTTCCAAAAAACGCACTGGCTCAGAACACAGATGTGAACTAGATCCATAGGAAACCATGTTAAACAGACTGTAATGTGTTACTGCAAAACGCATAGGTGTTGAATCGATGGGTTTACTTTCGCTTTAAGCTTTGAAAATTAAATCTGAAAGATGATTGGTTGCCATGCACAGCTGCTCCAGATTGTGGTTGCTCCAGTCTTAGTAAATAGTTTTTTAAAATAATATTTCGTTCTAGATTTGTGTTTCGAACGAAAAACCTATTTTTGTTTTTTTAATACCGATTTTCGTTCAATAGATTTTTATTTTTCAAATCAGATCTTGTACAGATATAACATAACACATAGGTAAATCATGACAAAGGGTAATATCACAATTAACATATCACATTTTTCCCCTCATAAAACATAGACTCAGCATCAAATCCTCTATAGATATTTCAGAAAGCAACTATGTGATGAGGAACTGAAGTTATAAAACAACCCCTGGAAACTGGAAAGGAGAACAGTCTGAAAACTGGACCCGAGGGTCAGACAGTCTGGGAAGTCCTACCCATCCTGGGCACCCCTAATGGGATCATCCTGTGCCCCGGTCAGGCCGCCCGCCCGCCACCCTCACTTAAACCCAATACCAGGGTACTATGACAATAAAAGAATAATTCAATTATACTTAAACTCTGAAATGTATATCAGATTCAAATTATAAAGTTGCCGACATACTTATACAACAATCAATTTTATCAAACCCTTGAATCATGTCTAAAAACCTGAAGACAAAAATATAAGAAAAATAAAAAAAAAATAAAAAAAAAAAAGATAAAGAAGAGAGGAAAAGAGGGAAGAAATCACATGCCTAACGAGATGTTTTTAGGAACTAGAGTGATCAGTCGTTCCTAACCATCAGAGAAATGCCACAGAAAACAGCCACACTGCCTCAAATTTAGGGATTGTATTTGCCAAGATGCAAACCAACTTCTCTTGCGCCATAATCCAAAAGATTTAATTGTGTATAGCCCTCATGGAAACTCTTGGCTGCCTCCAGGATCTAGCAATAATGATTTTTGCCCCAAGTAGCATAAAGTGGATCAGCTTCCTAGTGGGTTTAGAGACGTTTGGAATACAGGCATTGAGGAGCGCAATAGAAGCAGACTTGGGAATCGAACATTTAGTAACCTTAAATATGAGGTTAAAAATCCTCTTCCAGACCGGCCTGATCCTAGGGCATTCCCACCAGACATGCACCATCGAACCCAAGAGTTGGCAGCAGGGCCGGCCCTACCATGGGACCCGATGGTACCATTGTACCAGGCGGCACTTTCAGGGGGGCGGCAAATTGCCGCCTGCCCGCAATCTTGTTCCGCCCGCTCCTCTCCCCCACTCCACCTTTCACTGTGAAACAGCAGCAGCGGCATTGTAAAGAATAAACTGTGCAGTGTGCCTGCGGTGTGTGTTTTGGATTCAAAGCTCCTTTCTGTCTCTCCCCCCTCCCTCCAGTCTTGCAGTGCGGGGTCCTTGTTCTCTCTGACATCAACCCCCCCTCCAATCACCAGTGCTGTGTTGAGAGAACTGCGGAGCGGAGCTCACTATCTCCTGTCGGGCTGGCCAGAGGAAGGGAGGAGGTGAGCTGATTTTTTCCGGGAGAAGTTTCCTAGGATGGAAAGTAGTTGGAAACTTTCAAGGAGATTTTTTCTTCAGGAGATGCAGTGAAGGGTTAAGTTGACAGAAGAATCGGAGGAGATAGTGAGTTTGAGTGGGGGGGGGGGGGGGGTCTGCACCAGCCCGATCACATTCAACAGATCACTTCTAAGCATGAACAGTCTGTGCAAACATCCTCCAATCCAATTGTTCAGACTAGATAATGTGAAGTCATTTATAACCATTCATGTAACCTGTATATATATGAGTTCACACCTCTGATTGTACAGACTCAGAGCCTGGAGAAAACAGGGTTATATGAATGCTCATAAATTACCTTCACATTATCTGGGTATACAGAGTGCTAGGAGCTGGATTACATAGATCTGTAGTACTGTTGTATGATTTATTGTTGTATGTTTTTAGTGGATGAGTTTTTTTTTTTTATTATATACATCGCTTTCTGACCACATCTCAGCCCCCAACTCCCCCCAGCTTGCATCACCCCTCCAGACAACTTCATACAGATGTGACTCTGAGCTGCTTCCTACCCCCCCTCCCCCCAGCTGAGGGACATCATTCCATGGTCACTTTCCTTCCCCTATCTTCCCAACATCACTCCCTGGTCACCCCACAGACACCGCAAGAAATCCCTCCCCATTCTGCCACCGCTATACCCTCTGAACTCCTCTCCTGTACTAACTGCACCCATCATACCCTCCGAACTCCTCTCCTGTACTAACTGCACCCATCATACCCTCCGAACTCCTCTCCTGTACTAACTGCACCCATCATACCCTCCGAACTCCCCTCCTGTACATACTGCACCCATCATACCCTCCGATCTCCTCTCCTGTACATACTGCACCCATCATACCCTCCGAACTCCTCTCCTGTACATACTGCACCCATCATACCCTCCGATCTCCTCTCCTGTACTAACTGCACCCATCATACCCTCCGAACTCCTCTCCTGTACATACTGCACCCATCATACCCTCCGAACTCCTCTCCTGTACATACTGCACCCATCATACCCTCCGAACTTCTCTCCTGTACTAACTGCACCCATCATACCCTCCGATCTCCTCTCCTGTACATACTGCACCCATCATACCCTCCGATCTCCTCTCCTGTACATACTGCACCCATCATACCCTCCGATCTCCTCTCCTGTACTAACTGCACCCATCATACCCTCCGCACTCCTCTCCTGAACATACTGCCCCCATCTTACCCGCTGCACTTCTCTTGTGCATTCAGATGTAAAGGGAAACTCTGCGGATTCAGATCTAAAGGAGAACTCTGTTGACTCTGATATAAAGGGGGACTCTTGTGATTAACTCCATATGATTAGAAATTTTATTTAATCACAAAAATATATGTACAGTGTATACTACATAAAAAAATTAAATAGCTGTGCATTGCTTTGTACAGAGGTAATGAATTTAATGTACTACAAAAAAATATATATATTGCTAATGTGTTCGGGTTTGGCTTGACGAAAAGGTGGCAACCCTACGCTGCACTGTGAGGCAAATTGTCGCCAACCCGTTCCACCCGCTCCGCTGCGAGGCAAATTGACGCCAGCCCGCTCCGCTCCCCGCACGCTCCATTCACCTGGGCGTCGGGCCCAGGTGAATGGAGCGTGCGGGCAGAACAGGGAACAGTCAGCGGGGGGACAGTCAGCAGGTGAGCAGGCTTGCTGGCCAAACAGCGGGCGGGAGAGCAGAGAGATGACATCATCTCTCACTGCCCGCCCTGCATCACTGCAGTTCTGCCCCCACTGTGCGGGCAGCAGAGAGATTACATTATCTCTCTGCTGCCTGCCTTTACTCTGGTACACAGCAAGTGGCAATACGATACGTGTAGCAGGTGATGTGGCAAGTGACAATCCGCAATGTGTGGCAGGTGGAGTTGTGGCAAGTGACAATCAGCAATGTGTGGCAGGTGGCGTTGTGGCAAGTGACAATCCGCAATGTGTGGCTGGTGACATTGCGGCCGCCGGCCACGCACAGGTCCTTTTATACTCCTATATACATGTATAGAGCCGTGACAGGTCCTCTTTATACTACTACATACATGTATAGACCCATGACAGGTCCTCTTTATACTCCTACATACATGTATAAAGCCATGACAGGTCCTCTTTATACTTCTATATACATGTATAGAGCCATGACAGGTCCTCTTTATACTTATATTACATGTATAGAGCCATGACAGGTCCTCATACTTCTATATACACGTATAATGCCATGACCGGTCCTCTTTATACTCCCATATACATGAATAGAGCCATAACAGGTCCTTTTTATAGAGCCATGACAGGTCCTCTTTGTACTCCTATATACATGTATAGAGCCATGACAGGTCCACTTTAGTTATCATGATATAAAATGATGCATGTGGGGGCATTTTTGTGGGCGTGATTTTTTTTCTTGGGGGGGGGGGGGGGCAGCATTTCATTCTTGGTACCAGGCAGCACAATGTCTTGGGCCGGTGCTGGTTGGCAGCCTCTAAAGCAATTGGGATCTGATGCTGGGTAGATGGTCGCAAGTCTGGCAGGAGTCATATATACCACGTCATAAAAACTTTCAAGTTAGCTTCCATAAGGGAAATGTTCAAAATACCTTGGAATGAGTTAAAACATGCCCTATGCCATGTGCCCAGGTCCCAGTTTAGCTGGAGGTCATCCTCCCATGCTGTCATATATGAGGATTTCGAAGTTGGGCAAGTAAGCGAAGAGTAGATGACAGAAATTCCTCCCCTTTGTCCCACGGCCAATCCACACCAGAGCTCATAATCTGTAAATTTGAGAGGAAGAGGTTTCTCCTTCCAAATATCATGCAAGAATTGTGAAATCTGTCCAAATCTAAGTTTTTCAGAATCCCGGAGATCCAATTTACCTAGGCAGTAGGACATAGTAATAGGACCATGTGACGTAAAGTATTGTCCTATCCGATATAGACATTTGTTCGTCCACCAACTGAAGGCCATGGTATCTAAACCAGGATAAAACTTTGGGTTATTAAAAATGTGTGCAAGCGATTGTTCATCAGAAACTAGAGCAGGAAGAGAACAGTTAATACCGATTTTAAAAGCAATATTCTATATTTGCCTGATTAAAAGGATTAAAAAAATATATAATTACAACATACCAATCTTAAAATGTAAAGGCTGCAATCGTTTACAATTTATTTATTTTTTTTTGCCTTTCTTTCTTTTTTATTCATCTGTTAATCCAGACAGTATGTCTGTTATTGGTGTTAATGGTCAATTTTTCTATAACAGACCAAGCTGTTTAGCAAAAGTGGCAGTTAGAGAGTTAAGAAATCTTTTTCATTTATGTGAAATCTTTTTCCCAAAATGGGGGGAAAAAAACTGTTAGCTGGAGCTTGGATTTAATTTGTTGGCGAAGTTCATCAAAATCTGCTACTGCATCTAAAGCTGGTTATACGCAGTTAGATTATTATTCAAACATTCATAGAAAAATCATTTGTCAAAACATTTTTTCTTGCTCCGTCAACTACTTTTGTTTGAAAGCCCTTAAAGAGGAAGTAAACCCTGATGGGTTTTACTTCCTCTTTAGTCCGCTGCAAAGCCTGCAAATGAAAAGCATAATGGGCTAGTATGCATCGCATACTAGCCCATTATGTGCCACTTACCTGCAAAAGAATCCAGCAATGTCCCCACAGTAGGCAGCGTCCATCTTCTGTCCCCTCTTCCTTCCGGGCCGCTGATTCCGGCGCTGTGATTAGCTGGAGCCGCGTGATGTCACTCCCGCGCATGCGCACGGAAGCTGCAATTCACGGCACAGGCTGTGGAAGAAAACGGCACTTACTTTTGTTTCTTCCCCGCGCATGCGCAGTGAAGATTTTCGGCAGACTACAAGTGAAATATCTCCTAAACGGCGCACATTTAGGAGATATTTCCACTACCTATAGATGAGCCCTATTCTAGGCTTACCTATAGGCAGAAGTCCAAGTGGGTTTACAACCACATTAACATTTTTTCCAGACCAAGTATTTGAAGGTAATCCCAGACGTATTAAACATGTTTCATTACTGCGGTTGAAAACAGATTGATTTGACTCCACTAATAATTAGAAAATTGAACAGACATTCCAACAGAGAACATTTTCAAATTAAATTCTACTTGTGTATGGCCAGATTAACACTATCCTCTCCTCAGACTGACAACAACACTGTCCAAGGGTGGCTCTGTTGCTCCTATATCCAGAGTCCACCCACCCTAAAATCCGTGGATTTTTGTCCGAAGGACGTTGTCCGTGAACTTGTTCTGCATTCAGACGGCAGAACTTTTTCAGCTAACATACACCAAACGACATGGTTTTTCAGCTCTTTACCGCCACCCTTTGGGCAACTTCTGCTATTGTTGTCTGATGTTTAGCATTGGTTCAGAGCATGCGTGTTTGTACTTTGGATTTTAGTCTGACGGATTTGTGTACACACGATCGGATAATCCGACAGAACACATTTGTTGTCGGACAATTTGAGAGCATGCACAGCCAACATTTGTTGTCGGAAATGGAGCATACAGACGGTCGGCTTATCCGACAAAACACATCCGTCAGACAGTTGTTGTCGGAATATCCGATCGTGTGTACGGGCCTTTAGACAGGAAGCGTGTTCGGTCCCCTTCACACTGATGGACCGATCGGGTCAGCCCGTCAATTTTTCAGGCCAACGTGATCGGACCATCCATAGCTCTCTATGGAATAGCAGATGTCAGCAGACATGTATCCGCTGACACCCGCCGGTGTCCAATCTGATACTGATGGATGGGGATGGAAACGGACAGGCAGTCTAATTCCATCCAACTCCCCCATAGAGCAGTCACCACTCCAGAAACATACCAAATAAGCTCTGCTATTACGCTATTATCTGTCACGGGCGGGCACATTACACTGTGAGGTCCACTGGAGCAGTACTAATATGAATGCTTTTAGAAAAACTGTACAGCAGTACATATGCATTAGAGTATTCAAAAAGGTTACGTTAAATGTAGCCACACAAATCGGGTTCATTTCTTTGATAATATCTGCAATTATGTGAAGCTAGCAATAACACATGCTTTATTACCAATTAAAAAACAGTAGAATAGGTTGAAATTATGTGCTAGCTTTCTGGAATTTTGTGACCATAACAGTGTTTAACCCCTTGCTTACTGGGCACATAAACCCCCTTCCTGCCCAGGCGAAATTTCAGCTTTCGGCACTGCGTCGCTTTGAATGACAATTGCGCGGTCGTGCGACGTGGCTCCCAAACAAAATTGACGTCCTTTTTTCCCCACAAATAGAGCTTTCTTTTGGTGGTATTTGATCGTCTCTGCGGTTTTTATTTTTTGCGCTATAAACAAAAAGAGCGACGATTTTGAAAAAAAACACAATATTTATTACTTTTTTGCTATAATAAATATCCCAATTTTTAAAAAAATAGGATTTTTTGTACTCACCGTAAAATCCTTTTCTCTGACATCCATGGACTGACACGGTGTCTCTTTACACTTTACACGTGGCACAGGAGAAGACCTAGGCAGAATGTGAAATGTTATACATACATTCCAAAAGCCAGAGCTGAACAGCCCCACCCAGGGGGCGGTCCCTCCGTACATAACCCTCCCACTACAGTCAGCAGACTTCAGTTCGTAACAAAGCAGTACAAACTTAAAAGGAAGGGTGGGTGCCGTGTCAGTCCATGGATGTCAGAGAAAAGGATTTTACGGTGAGTACAAAAAATCCTATTTTCTCTTACCATGCATGGACTGACACGGTGTCTCTTTACACTTTACACGTGGGATGTCCCAAAGCAGTGTCAAGAGGGATGGGAGCAGTATAAATGGAAAAACCAAAACTTCACTCCAATAAGGCAGAGCTCCTCAACGGAGGAGTCGCAACTTTAAACAGCGGCCTGCAGCACCCTGCGGCCGAAGGAAGCATCCGAAGATGCAGCCACATTAACCTTATAAAACTTAAAATGCATGAACAGACGACCAG
Source organism: Rana muscosa (assembly GCA_029206835.1). NCBI lineage: Eukaryota > Metazoa > Chordata > Amphibia > Anura > Ranidae > Rana > Rana muscosa. The sequence goes on from CM055128.1 coordinate 270,604,178, forward strand.
GTCGCCGCCTTGCACACTTGTGCAACCGACGCTTGATGTCGGGAAACCCAGGAAGCACCAATTGTCCTGGTGGAATGCGCCGTGACCGGAAAGGGAGGCGCCCGCCCTTTGAGAGCATAGGCTTGAATGACGGTTTGTCTGATTCCCCTAAAAATGATGGCAGACGAAACCGCTTGGCCCTGTTATGGACCAGAGACAGTCACAAATAGTGAGTCGGACTTCCGAATAGAAGCAGTAGCAGACAGGTACACCCGTAAGGCTCGTACCACCTCCAATATGTGCAGCGCAAACTCTCTGGGATGCGATGGGTGAGGACACAAGGACAGGAGGGTAATGTCCTCATGTAGGTGAAAGGTCGACACCACCTTTGGCAAAAAAGGAAGGTCGCGGATGCAACACCGCCTTATCCTTATGGATGACTAAACATGGCGACTTGCAGGACAAAGCCGCCAACTCAGACACTCGTCAAACAGAAGTGATTGCCACTAAAAAGGCCACCTTCTGAGACAAGACAAGAAGGGAATATCCCGGATATTCCCAAAAGGAGGTTCCTGGAGGACTGAGAGCACCAAATTCAGATCCCACGGTGGGAGAGGAGGCTTGACAGGAGGGAGCACATGGCGAACCCAACACAAGGTGCTAACCAAGAAAATGACCCGCTAGAGGTCGCTGAAAGAAGACGGCCAAGGCCGAAATCTGATCCTTGATGGTACTCAAAGCAAGCTTTTGGGTCACTCCACACTGCAGAGGACGCAGGATTCTGGGGACGGAATACGTCCAAGGACGCCAGTCCAGCGCTTCGCACATGGCGATATAAGCTTTCCAGGTACGGTGATAGATCTGCCTGGAGGAAGACTTCCGTGTCCTTAACATGGTCAAAATGACCGAGTCCGAGAGACCTCGGTCCCTCAACACCTGGCTTTTAACAGCCCTGCCGTTAAAGCCAGAGACTGTAAGCCGGATGAAGCATAGGACCTTGAGACTGAAGGTCCTCCCCCATCGGCAACCGCCAGGGAACGTCCGCGACGAGACGTACCAGATCAGCGTACCAGTGATGCTGTGGCCAATCCGGAACAATTAGGATCGCCGTAGTTTATATCAGGCGATAAGGACCCTATGGGGCCACCAACGCATCCGAGGCATCGCCCAAAGATCCCTGGATCTGGCCACAACCTCGACCCTTGCGATTGAGTTGAAAGGCCAGCAGGTCCACATCCGGCGTGCCCCACCGTCGGTAAAGGAGTTGAAATATGCAAGGACCACTCTTCTTGGTCCGGTGTCTGGCGATTGGTGACTCAGATAGTCCGCCTGCCCATTGTCTATGCCCAGAATGTAAAATGGCCTACAGAGCCGGCACGTTTCTTCCGGCCCACTTCAGGATACGGACTACCTCGGAAGCCGCAGCTGAGCTCCGAGTTCCCCCTTGATGGTTTACATGCGCCACCGCCGTGGCGGTGTCCGACTGGCTCCTGATGGAGCGACCCCGTACTCTCTCTGACCTGAGGAGAGACACAGTCCGATGGCCCGTATTACCAGAACAGTGATTGGTAAACGGGCTCGTCCGGAGTCCAAGGAATGAGCCGACAGGACTCCCCAGACTTCACCCCAGCCCGTCAGGCTGGTGTCCGTCGTGAGTACCGTCCTGTGGATGGGAGGGGAATGCCCTTCCGGACCGAAGAGCCGAGGATCTCAACCACCATGTCAGGGGCGCCCTGACCAGGTGAATCACCTGGATCTGAAGATCCAAGGACAACGGGGATTTGTCCCAGGTGGACAAGATCTCCTTCTGCAATGCCCTGGTGTGTGATTGGGCATACGGAACGGCCGCGAAGGAGGCCACCACGAGTCTCTGGACTCTCATGCAAAAAATGGATTGACAACCATTTTTGGGATGTCAGCACCCGCACCGCAGACTGAAGTGTCAGCAACTTCTCCAGAGGTAGGATACCTTTGCCTCCAAGGAGTCCAGAATCAGAACTAGATACTCCAGACACCGAGTCGGGACCAGGACTGACTCCTGAATGTTCAGGAACCACCCGAGTCCCTGAGGGTCTAATTGACGATAGTCACCTTTCCTCTAAGTCTGATCCACTTTCTGCTCTTAGCAGAAGATCGTCCAGATAGCCCACGACAGCAATACCTCGCTGTAACAGAAGGCTAGAACCGGAGCAAGCACCTTGGTGAACACCCTTGGTGCCGAGGCTAGGCCGAAAGGAAGAGCCACAATCGATAGTGGACTTCGCTGATCGCAAAGCGCAGAAACTTCTGGTGACTTGCGCAGATCGGAACATGCAAGTAGGCGTCCTTGAAGTCCAAGGACGCCAGAAGAAAATCCCTTTGGTGGAGTGTAGCGATCACCATGCGAATGGATTCCATGCGGAATTTCTGCACCTTCTCGAAGGCACTCAGGGCCTTGAGGTCCAGGACAGGTCGAACCACGTCCTACCTTTGGGACAAACAGATTCGAGTAGAATCCCTGAAAACTCTCCTGTGACGGAACCGACACAATCACTCCGGACCTGATCAAATCCTGTACAGCCCCCAAGAGGGCTGCCCGACAGGAAGGAGAGGAAGATTTGAGGGAAAGAATCTGTCTGGGGGCCAGGATCGGAATACTATCCTGTATCCTGAGGTGACCTCCTCGCACACCCACCAGTCGGAGATTCGGGAGGACCACCGATTCGTGACCTGCGAAGTCGTCCCCCCACCTCAGAGTCAGGCGGAGGCAAGACTTCACGCGGAGGCGGGCTCGGGAGCCGCTTGTTTGGCTTACGCACCCAGGGGCGCTTGTGCCCACCAGCCGCACTCCGTCAGTCTGGGAGGACCTACCTGTGGACCCGACTGACGAAAAACCCCCTTGTTTGCTGGAAAGGAAAAGGACCTGTTTGCGGCGGGCCCACTTACCCTTGCCAGTCTAAGGAAGAAGAGTGCTTTTACCTCCCATGACATCCTTGACGATGACATCCAGAGCAGCACCAAAAAGTCTACCACCTATAAAAAGGTAGATACGTCAGGAGCTTCTTAGAGGCTAGGTCAGCAGACCAGCATTTCAACCAGATAAGACGACGCCATACCACCGTCGGGACAGAGGCCCTGGATGTTAAAGGGCCCGCGTCCAATGTGGTGTCGCACACATAAACCAGGCCCTGCCCAGTTGGTGGGCCAGAGTAACTGTGTCTGGAGGAAGATTATGCTCCTGTACAGCTAGGTGCAACATTTTTGCCCAACCTGTAAGTGTTTTAAAACACAAGGGTCGCCGATACCACAGGCCGTAGGGCGGATCCCAACAAGGCAAACATGGCTATGCGCACCACTTCTGACCTCCTGTCAGTGGGGTCCTTAATGCAGGAGTCCCCTCCATCGGGAGAGTGGTGGCCTTGTTCAACAGGGCGACTGGAGGGTCGACCACTGGGGGAGAAGGCCACTTTTTAAGTAGGGCATCTTCAAAGGGGTATCTGATAGACAAACGCCGCAGGACCATAAAAAATTCTTCTGCGGCTTTTTCCAGACCTTATCGATGAGCTTGTCAAAGAAAGTATAATGGAAAAAACCCCTTTAGAAGGCCTGGCCTTAAAAGAACCAAAGGAGACAGTATCCGCCTGAGGTTCTGCATCCGCAGCATTTGAGCTTGAGTGTCCCTCACCGCAGTCATGAGCACACTAACAAGCGCCCTGTCATTTACTGATTCAGAACTGGAGTTTCCCTCATAAGGAATGTCCTGTTCAAAACCATCCATACATCCAGAACTAGGGTCCTGAGCGATAGTGGCTAGGCCCATATCTGAATCAGCGCACTGCCCTCGAGTAGATAAAGTAGGGAGAGGGCGCCTTTTTTGTACCTTGCGCTTGCACACAGCTCCCATCCTGGTCAGAAATTGATTCCAGGGCTGCCCACAACAGGTCCATAGGGACCGCAGGTGCTGAAGCACTGCCTGTTGCCACTGACATTTTTAGGGGAAGCTGGTGACACAGACTCCATATTGTCCCCCTCTGAGACTCTCTCAGATAAAAAGTCCACCCACAGGCTGTGCTGACTGAGGAGGGGGCGCCCAGGGGACTCACCAAACCGGACCAGGGACCGCTTAGTTCGGCTGTCTGTACCGCGCTGTGTCAGCGCTGGTGAGCTGTGAGGAGACTGTGAGGAGATTTGCGCTGCTACAGCAGCGCTAGAGGCCAAACTAGTGCTGAAAAGCGCGCGGGCTACAAGAAAATGGCCGCTGCACTTCACTGAGGCGATCCGCGGCAAGATGGCCGCCATGATGCAGTTAAAATGAAACAGCACACACGCACAGCGCCACTCGGCGCTCAGGCCCCAAAAAAAAAACCACACAAAAAAGCCCCAAAGCATACATTGCAGACCAGCATGAGCCCCCCAAGAACAGTGTGACCCCCAAGCACCCCACACAGCCAGCGCCAGTAATGGTGACAGAGAGCGACAATAAAATACAGGGGGAGACAGGGAAAATCCCCCACAGAGAAACACACAGCCTTTTGTACTCACCTGCAGGCAGGAGAGACTACTTACCCGTCCCCTGAGGGACACACTGGTGTTTCTGACAGGACTATCACAGTGCAGTACTGAGTAGCTGTCGGCCCGGTCCACCGCGAAAGATAGTCAGTCAGGAGCTGTTCAGTCTTGAGAGGACCGTGGGAGCATGAAAGCAAACCCGGCCACCCCTGGAGTCATGGGGCCTGTCGTGAACTGAGTCTCACGCACACAAGGCGAGGATCAGCACGCTCGATGGTCTGACAAGGAAGACTACGAGGATATCTTGTACCCAACCTGTTGCCCAGCCGACAGTTGATAGAAGATTCTCAAAAATAAAATAAAAAAGAATTCCAAAAAGGAATAAAATAGGTCAGGAGACTGGCTCCTGAGGGAGCCACGTCTTCTCCTTCTGCTAGGCAGAAAAAAACTGAAGTCTGCTGACTGTAGTGGGAGGGTTATGTACGGAGGGACCGCCCCCTGGGTGGGGCTGTTCAGCTCTGGCTTTTGGAATGTATGTATAACATTTCACATTCTGCCTAGGTCTTCTCCTGTGCCACGTGTAAAGTGTAAAGAGACACCGTGTCAGTCCATGGATGGTAAGAGAAAATATATTATTTTCTCAGTTTAGTCCGATACGTATTCTTCTACATATTTTTGGTCCAAAAAAAATCGCAATAAGCGTTTATTGATTGGTTTGTGCAAAAGTTATAGCGTCTACAAAATAGGGGAGAGTTTTATAGCATTTTTATTAATATTTTTTTTTTTACTAGTAATGGCGGCGATCAGCTTTTTTTTTTTATTTATTTTTATTGTGACTGCGACATTATGGCGGACACATCGGACACCATTTTGGGACCATTGTCATTGATACAACGATCAGTGCTATAAAAATGCACTGGTTACTGTAAAAATGACACTGGCAGGGAAGGGGTTAACCACTAGGGGGCGAGGAAGGGGTTAAATGTGTTCCCTGGGAGTGATTACTACTGTGGGGGGAGGGGAATGACTGGGGGAGGTGACCGATCTGTGTCCCTATGTACAAGGGACACAGCATCGGTCTCCTCTCTCCCTGACAGGACATGTTTACACACACAGATCCATGTCCTTGTCTGTGTACCGGCCGATCGCGGGTGCCTGGCGGACATCGCGGCCACCAGGCACGCGCATCGGCATGTCAGTGACGCGCCGGGCGCGCGCCGCCCAGTGGCCGGAGGAGCCGAGGACGTCTATTGACGTCCTCCCGGATTTTAAGAGCCACCTTGAGGCCGTCATTCGACTATGGCCGGGGCTCCAACTGGTTAAAGGAAACTCATCCTGTAAAAATACTTTGGGTGCAATTTTGAAAATACCAGGTCCGAGACGAAGCTACGCCATTGAGCACGGCGAAACGCGTTGACGTCACCAGCCGGCACAGTCACGTGACGCTGTGTGGCGTTCGGCTAGCGAGGACAGCGGGATCAACGGAGGATTCGTGATGGGACTCAGCTAACTGGGATTACGTTGGTCGGACAGAACGAGTCCCCTTCCTTCCCCGCACTCACTACCTTTTTAATGCTTCCATTGTTTATGTAGCGGCCTTCTCACTCCCCTCTTTCTCTCGTCTCGTCTTTCTCTTGTCTAGGGGTATCTTCGAGGGGAGGGAGCGGGGACACCACGCCTGGCTTCCACCACATGTGTCAGTGCGGTATAAGCAACGTTCTTGTATTACCTTCGGGTCAGTGCTGTGCACCTGGATCCTCCCTCCAAGAGTCACCTTGAACAATGTCTGTCAGGAAATGAGCCCCACACCATAAAAGTTCAACACTCCTTTATTCTTTTCGAATGAACACAATCAGTTGAACTCCCTTGGTAGAAACAGAACAGAAAAGGAGGTGTGGATGCGAATAGGCCCAGACACAATGTAGTTCTCCACTTTCCTTCCTGAAAGTGGGTTACGGTCTCCGCACGAGGGGAGAATTTCCTTCCAGGCGGTCTCCGACGAGAGGCTCACCTGTCACCGGCAATATGCTGCACCGGGTCTTCAAGTGAGGAGCTCCCCCCGGTCCATTGCGCCTTCCGGATTCGGGTACCCACTCCCGGGTTTCCCTAGGATCTCCTTCCCTCGCGGAACTCAGTGTTGGGCACTGAGCTCCGGACCTCCATCAGAGTACCTCACCCCAGGCTAAAGGTGCCTGGGATGGAACACGACCTCCGATTGTCCTCTAGGCCTAGGCCACCCAGAGGACCGACACGAACCACCGTCCACAAGCTGAAGGTGCTTGGGACTCGCACCTCGTGACAAAGATGGCCGGCCCCTTTATAACCTCTCCCAGCAAGCACGGCGGGCTCCCCGCCCCACCATACCACCGCCGAGGGAGGACAAAAAGGAGGCACAGCACACAGCAATGATTCAACCCCAGCCCAGGGCGACAGCGCCACCCACTGGGCTGCAGGGAATTATACACCACTGATGTCTCTGCCAAGTTCAAATTTACACCTGGGAAAGTACATACCCTCTACATTTTAATATTTGGTCACTTGGGACTGCCTTCCTTCCACCTTTTCATACAAGCCACTTGTATGACGCTATACATCCGCCTCAACTCTAATAACTTGCCGACATCACTGTGGGATATACAGTGCAACACAGCGGTAATGTATGTTTACATACTACAAATGGCAAGTTGTTGCTAGCGGAACTGTGCAGAGCCCGATACCACAGGCTAAGTCAGTGGATGCGTGTGACAGCACACATAATCAGTACATTGTTGATAAAATCAACTGCTTTTTTACCAAACGAGTCTTGCTGTAACTGTCAACCTATAGCTGGTTCTTTATGGATGAATATATTACGCTGATTGACCTTGGATTGAATCCTGGAAACTTATTGTATATAAGATGAATTGCAGACAGTCCATGTGAATATTAATTCCTCTTTAATTTTTTAAGTGATTTTTTTCCAGCATTCTCTGCTGATCTTAAAGGACAATAGACCTGTCATTTTTTTTGCAACCACCAGGACGTATTTCAACATTAGGATCCATTACCAATCTACCATCACCTATGACCTCAAGTTCAGTCCCATCTACCAGGTTCACTCCAGGTCCCTCCCAACCCCCTGCCCCGCTTCCCCCACCCAGGTTCAGCCCCTAGTTAGTCACACCTTTTTGATAATACTGAGTGAACTACACTCCATCATTCAGTACCAAATTTAGCATCCCCTTTTTTAGGGAATCATTTTAGGCCATTTGCCATCGGTTGTGCAATACTCGAGGCTGAACCACAGCGTCCGTACTTCTGTCATGTTTTATGTTTGATTTTGTGCGTCTTGTTATTCCTATTAATGTATATGGTAATTCACCTGTTACCATTTTTTCATCTAGTTTAAAATAACTGCACTTTATTAACTTTTGTATACCCAATTTTGATATCTAATAAATAAGAGAAATTTTTATGATTTTTGGCTTTTGATCATATTTTTGTTGCCAAATGTAACCACTTGAGCCTGCTCCTATAACAGGCTGTCCGTTTTTTCCTTGTCTATGCTATATGGTTACAGCAACACCTCCCCAGGTGAATTGATCCTTTTCAGGCATTCAATTTGAATCCCTGTTTATCAGTGGCCACGCTTGCCTTCCCTTTACCTTTTTGCTAAAAAAAACTGTTGCCTGTTTTGTAGTGTTGACCCAAAAACCGTTTCCAAGTCACTGACAGAGAACAAGTATGAACTCTGACTTACCGCTTATACTTATTTGACTCAGTAATGCAAAATTATTAAACCCAAAAGCAACCAGACATTTAGTATTTTCTGAAGCAATTCAACTAGGGCTGCAACTAACGACTATTTTCATAATCGATTAGTTGGCCGATTTATTGATTTGATTAATCGAATTATAAGCTTAGAAAAAAAAAGGTGGTGTATAATTTAGTTAATATGTGAAGTATAAAAAAAGGCAATTTATTCTTAACCACTTCGAGCCCGCGCTATAGACGAAAGACGTCTACAGCGCAGCGCTCAATTGCCAGGAGGACGTCCCTGGACGTCCTCCTGTTTACTTGTTCCCGAGCATCGGGGAAAATCTGTGTTGGCCGTGTCCCTTGGACACAGCCAATCACAGATCGTGCTAAATGGTCAATCACAGCGGCCATTTAACACTCGATCGGCGTGTCCAATGAGAGATGATCTCAAATGTAAACATATGAATTCATCTCTCATTGCCGGCTCTCCCTCCTCACACAGAGACCGTGTGAGGAGGGAGAGCGACCTGTGCTGCAGCGCGAGTGTGAGTCACGAGTGTGCTACATAAAATAGTGCCCACAGTATCTGTTCCCAGTGCCATCTGTCCCCAGTGCCATCTGTCATCAGTGCCACGGATTAGTGCCATCTGTGAGATAGGCCGCCAATACATCAGATGTGATCAATTTATCATTTGCACCATAGCTTGTAGACTCTCTAACTTTCACACAGACCAAATAATATCCACTAATTTGGGTTATTTTTACCAAATATATGTAGCAGTATAAATTGTGACCAAAATTTATGAAGAAAAAATTAATTTGCAAAATTTTAGTCGTCCATGGACGGACACAGCACCCACACCTCCTTTTAAGTTTGTACTGCTTTTTGACGAACTGAGCTGCTGACTGCAGGGTGCAGGGTGTGGGGTTATGGCTTGTAGACTCTCTAACTTTCACACAGACCAAATAATATCCACTAATGTGGGTTATTTTTACCAAATATATGTAGCAGTATAAATTGTGACCAAAATTTATGAAGAATTTTTTTTTTATAATTTGCAAAATTTTATCACAGAAACTAAGAAAAAATAGGATTTTTGTACTCCCCGTAAAATACTTTTCTCTGTCGTCCATGGACGGACACAGTTTCCATAAATCTGGACTTGTGGGTTATGTTCCGTCTAATAGGAGAGAACTAGGCAGACATGTTATATATATTAAGTACATTTAACTTGGCAAAGCTGAAACAGCCCCGCCCCGGGGGCGGTCCCTCTAGTCATAACCCCACACCCTGCAGTCAGCAGCTCAGTTCGTCAAAAAGCAGTACAAACTTAAGAGGGGTGGGTGCTGTGTCCGTCCATGGACGACAGAGAAAAGGATTTTACGGTGAGTACAAAAATCCTATTTTTTCTTTTCGTCCATGGACGGACACAGCTTCCATAAAGCTTGACTTGTGGGACGTCCCCAAGCAGAGTCAAAAAAACGAGGGGTGGGAACAGTATTAAACAAACTTCACCCCAAAACAACCAGGGCTCCTCAACGGAGGAGTTGTAACCTTAAACGGCCATCTGCAAAACCTTGCGACCAAAGGAAGCTTCCGAAGATGCACTCACATCAACCTTGTAAAATTTTGAGAAGGTGTGAATGGACGACCAAGTCCCCGCCTTGCACACTTGTGAGACAGACGCTTGATGTCGGAACGCCCAAGAGGCACCAATTGCTCTGGTCGAATGCGCTGTGATAGGAAAGGGAGGCGCCTGCTCCTTAAGGGCATAGGCCCGAATTACGGTCTGTCTGAGCCACCGAGAAATGGTGGCCGCCGAGGCTGCCAGGCCCTTCTTTGGACCCGATACCGACACAAACAGTCAGACCTCCGGAACGGAGCAGTAGCAGACAAGTAGAGCTCGTTCCACGTCCAAGGAATGTAGAGCAGTTTCTTTTGGGTGCGACGGCCGAGGATACAAAGATGGAAGCACAATGTCCTCATTCAAGTGAAAAGCCAAATCCACCTTCGAAAGGAACGAAGGCTGCGGGCGTAGCACCGCCTTATCCTTTATGGAGGATCAAGTACGGAGACTTGCAAGACCAGGCTGCCAACTCAGAAACCCTTCTGACAGATGTAATGACAACCAGAAATGCAACCTTCTGGGGGAGCGTCAAGAGGAATTTCCCTGATGTTCTCAAAAGGATGTTCCTGAAGTACAGAGTACCAGATTCAAATCCCATGGAGGAAGCGGTGGCCGAACCGGGGGAGCCACGTGTCGGACTCCCTGTACAAACGTACTCACCAGTGAATGAGCCGCCAAGAGTTGTTGAAAGAAAACGGCCAGGGCTGAAATCTGTCCCTTAATGGTGCTTAAAGCAAGTTTCTGATGCACTCTACGCTGTAAAAACACCAGGATCCCGGAAACCGAATATACCCGTGGACGCCACTCCATCTCCTCACACATAGAGATTGAGGCCCTCCACGTGCGACGATAGATCTTCCGAGAAAATGCCTTTCGTACCCTCAGCATAGTGGAAATTACCAAATCTGACAGGCCTCGGTCCCTTAGTACCTGGCTCTCAATAGCCATGCCGTTAAAGCCAGCGACTGTAAAGCAGGATGAAGAATGGGACCTTGCGAGAGAAGGTCCTCCCGCATCGGTAGTCGCCAAGGCGCATCCGCCATCAGGCGCACTAGATTGGCATACCAGGGGTACCAAAGCCAATCTGGGGCAATTAGGATCACCGGAATCCCCTCGGCCTCCACTCGGCGGAGTAGACGAGGAAGAAGTTTTAGTGGGAAGTTATAAATTAGCCGATACTGACCCCATGGAGCCACTGATGTGTCTGCCCAGGGATCCCTGGACCTGGCCACAAACCTTAATACCTTCCGATTGAGTCAAGACGCCAGGAGATCCACGTCTGGCGTGCCCCACCTCTGGCAAAGGAGTTGAAACACCTCCGGGTGCAGCGACCATTCCCCTTGGTTCAGCATCTGCGACTTAGGTAGTCTGCTTGCCAGTTGTCTACGCCCGGAATGTATACGGCCGACAGAGCTGGGACGCTCCTTTCTGCCCACCTCAGGATGTGGGCGACCTCCGATGCTGCAGCCACGCTTTTTGTTCCTCCCTGATGATTGACCTATGCCACCGCCGTGGCATTGTCCGACTGTATCCTGACAGGATGACCCTGTAGCTTCTGTGACCATATGGAGAGGCTCAGTCTGATCGCCCGAAGCTCTAGCACATTGATTGGCAGGCGGGATTCTTCCCGTGTCCAACGACCTTGTGTCGACTGAACACCCCAGACTCCCCCCCCCCCCCCCAACCGGTCAGGCTGGTGTCCGTCGTGATCACAGTCCAGTGAATAGGAAGGAGGCTACCATGAGACCCAAGACTCGCATGCAAAACCTGACCGCCGACCATTTGCGGGATGCCAACAGCCTCACTGCGGCCCGAAGAGTCTGTAATTTCTCCACAGGGAGAAACACACCCGCTTCCGAGGAGTCCAGACCCAATCCCAGGTATTCTAGGTGCTGAGTCGGTACTAACACCGACTTCTGGAGGTTCAGCACCCAACCAAATTCTCGGAGGGTCTAACAGGCCACATCCTCCTCTAATTCTGAGCTTGAAGCAGCTCTCAGAAGAAGATCGTCCAAGTAGCCCATGATAGCGATGCCACGCTGTCTCGGCAAGGCCAGAATCTGGGCGAGCACCTTGGTAAAAACCATTGGTGCCGACGCCAGACCAAAAGAAAGAGCCACAAACTGATGGTCTTCCCCGACCGCAAAGCGCAGAAATCTCTGATGCCTTACGCAGATGGGGACATGCAAGTATGCGTCCTTGATATCCAAGGACGCCAGAAAATCCCCCGGATGGAGTGCCGCGACTACAGAGCGAATTGATTCCATCCTGAACTTCCAAACTTTCACAAAAGCATTGAGGGCCTTGAGGTCCAGGATCGGGCGAACCCCTTCCTTTTTCGGGACCACAAACAGATTCGAGTAGAATCCCTGAAACCTTTCCTGCAGCGGCACAGGTATGATCACCCCGCATTTCAGCAAGTCCTGTAGTGCCGCAGTCAGGGCATTCCGATGAGCCGAAAGGAGAGAAAGGTTTGAGGGAAAGAATCTGTTCGGTGGACAAGAGAAATTCTATCTTGTACCCTGATGCGACTACTTCGCAAACCCACTGGTCGGAAAGCAGGGAGGTCCACCAAGCTACCAATTTGCGAAGACGTCCCCCCACCCAAGAGTCGGGTGGGGGCAAAACTTCATGTGCTAGCAGGTTTGTTCGCTGGCTTGTTAGGCTTGCGAACCCAGGGACGCTTCTGTCCACCAGCTGGACCCTTGTTGGCCTGGGAAGGTCCCCCAGCGGGCTCTGACTGAAGAAAAAAGCGCTTCTGCGCTGAAAAGACAGGCCCCGTCTTACGGCGCGGCCCCATACCCTTTCCGGACTGAGGGAGAAGCGTGCTCTTACCTCCAGTGACATCTTTAATAATGTCATCCAACGAGGCACCAAAGAGCTTCTCACCCTTGAAGGGCAAGTCCGCCAGAGCCTTCTTGAAAGCCTGGTCTGCGGACCAGCATTTTAACCAGATCAGGTGGCGCAATACAACCGCAGATACTGAGGCCCTGGAGATCAAAGGGGCCGCATCCAGGGCTGCATCGCAGATATACTTAAGGCCCTGTACCAACTGGTCGGCCAATGCCACGCAATCCTCTCCCAAATCCCTGTGCAACATTTTTGCCCATTCAGAGTGTCTGCGACACCAGGGCCACTGCCAAAACAAGCCGCAATGCTGACCCCAGCATGGTGAACATAGAAGGTCCGAGGTGGTGAGCCGTTCCATCTGCAGGGTCCTTAAATGCAGGGGTCCCTTCTACCGGAATAGTGGTTACCTTATTTAACCTTGATACTGGGGGATCTCTAACCGGGGGAGATGCCCATTTTTTCAAAAGGCTCTCTTCAAACAGGTAACGGACCACCATGCGCTTTGGGACCGCAAAGGACCTCTGACAATTTCATTGATAAGAAATGGAAACGGCCGCAAAGTAAGTCACATAAGGAAAAACCTTAGCAGAGCGGGACGGCTTGTGGGACCCAAAAGGGACTGACACCTCAGTCGATGTCCCAACCGTATCCTCAAGTTTAAGAGTGTCCCGCACTGCGGTGAGAAGTGCTCCAACAAGTGCTCTGTCCTGTGCTGACCCGGACGAGGAGTCCTCCTCACTGTCCGCACGGTCCTCCTGGTCTGCATCCTCTGACTCCCCAGAACAGGGGTCCTGTGCCGCAGCCAGGCCCGAGTCTGAGTCGGAGCATTCCCCAGAAGATGGTGGGGAGAGGGGGGCGCTTTTTACCCCCTTTACGCCCGCACGCCGCTTCCACTCTGGCAACAAATGACTCCAGGACCGCCGACAAAGCGTCCATATGCCCCGCAGGTGCAGGGGCACTGGTTGCTACCACTGGAATGTCTGGGGAAGAAGTGCCAGCTTCTGACGCCATGCTGACCCACTGACAGCCTTCAGGGACTAAGTCAAGGCACTTGCACAAAAAAATTCCCACCCTCCTTGCTGCTCTGACCGAGGGGTTACCCAGAGAACTCACCACCCAGGTACAAGGCTGTTCCGCGCCGCGGTCCACTCTCTCACACACAGCGTGTGTCTGAGATGTCCTCTGAGGTGAACCGCGCTATTCGCGCCGTTCAGGAAGCCATCCAGCGCTAGAGGCCAAACCAAAATGGCCGCCTTGCGCCTCAGATAGAGAAAAGGTGTGGGCCGAAAGAAAATGGCTGCCCGCAATAGAGACCTGTGCTACAGCGCGGCCACAAGAAAATGGCCGTCAATGGGGAAAAACAACACAGCAGCAGACCACAAGAAAATGGCGCAGGCACTACCAAAAATGGCACCCAAACACGCTGAGGTGGACGAGAAGGCCACGGAGACACTGAGTGGAGACTTCCTAAGTGGCAGACCACCCCCAGAGAGCGGACCTGGGCACCCTCACAGCCCCCCACAGGGACCCGGAGTCCCCCTACAGGTACACCCCGGTTGCACACAGGTACACCCCACATGCATGGGGAGGAGGGGGAAAAAAGGGGGAACGGGGGGAGAGGAAAGGGAGGACAGGAGACCCCCCCCCCCCCCAGGAATGCCCAGCTGTTCAAGCCTGCGGAGTCCGGAGGAACCGTACTTACCCGTCCATGCGAGGACTTGCTGGTGCGTTCCTGACAGACCTACATCCGAGCAGTACAGAGTAGCTGTCGGCCCGGTTCACTGTGACTTAGACAGCAGTAGCCCAGTCATATGTGAACCCCGGAGCATATAGCTCACCGGCCACCCCTGGAGCCATGGGGTATGTCGTGGCCAAGCCAGCGCGTAGCTATGGTCTGCTCACACTCGATGGCCGGACTGGGGGGACTACAAGGATCTATATTATCCAGCCTGTCACCCAGCCGGCAGTTGATAGAATATCTCAGGATCAAAAATTGAAAAATCAAAATCAAAAGTTCTTCAGGACCATGGGCCCAAAAGGAGCCAGGTCCTTCTCCTCTACTAGGCAGAAACAAATTGAGCTGCCGACTGCAGGGTGTGGGCTTATGACCAGAGGGACCGCCCCCGGGGCGGAGCTGTTTCAGCTTGGCTAAGTTACATGTATTTAATATATATAACATGTCTGCCTAGTCCTCTCCTATTAGACGGAACATAACCCACAAGTCAAGATTTATGGAAGCTGTGTCCGTCCATGGACGAAAAGAGAAATGCGTTTTTTTTCTGACTTTTCTGTCTTTTCTGTCTTTTTTCATTTATAGCGTAAAAAATAAAAAACCCAGAGGTGATCAAATACCACCAAAACAAAGCTCTATTTGTATGAAAAAAAGGACAAAAAATTCATTTGGGTACAGTATTACATGACTGAGTAATTGTCATTCAAAGTGTGAGAGCACTGAAAGCTGAAAATTGGTCTGGGCAGGAGGGGGGCTTAAGTGCCCAGTAGGCAAGTGGTTAAATGTCTATATGCAGTGGTAAATATAAATAACCAACTATATGGTTAGGGAGCAAAATCTCTAATCCACTCTGAGAATAACAGGCAGAAGAGATATACTGTATATAGTATAGGGATGAGCTCCGTGTTCGAGCGAACATCGAACGATTTGGGCCGTTCACGCCAAATTCGAGTGACGCGAATGGCCCACAATACACTGCGCCATCGCAGTTCAATCCCGGCGCTGTGATTGGCCAAGCATGCACTGTGACCCCGCATGCTTGGCCAATCACAGCGCCGGCAGCTAGGAGAGCCATAATTGGCCACAGGCAGGTTGCCTGTGGCCAATTATAGCTCAGGGGGTTTAGCACACGCCCCACACTATAAAAGGCTGCCAGCGCGGCGGCCTTGTGTAGTGTGTTCCGGCGCAGGGAAAGAGTTACATAGGCAGGGACAGTGTCAGTGCTATTTGTACCTCAAACTTGTGTGTAGGGAGAGAGAAGAATAGGCAGGGAGAGTGTCAGTGTCATATTCTTTGCTAAACCTTGTGTGCAGGGAGAGAGAAGGATAGGCAGGGGACAGTGTCAGTGTCACATTTTCTGCTAAACCTTGTGTGCAGGGAGAGAGAAGGATAGGCAGGGAGAGTGTCAGTGTCATATTCTTTGATAAACCTTGTGTGCAGGGAGAGAGAAGGATAGGCAGGGAACAGTGTCAGTGTCATATTCTTTGCTAAACCTTGTGTGCAGGGAGAGAGAAGGATAGGCAGGGGACAGTGTCAGTGTCATTGTTGCTAAGCCTCCTGCACATTATACACCTGAAGTTAGCCCGTATTGCTGTGTTTTCCTGGTGTGTTACACCAACAGGCATTTGCAGCAGTTACAGCGGGCGGAGTGTGCCTCCTGCACCTTATACACCTGAAGTTAGCCTGTATTGCTGCGTTTTCCTGGTGTGTTACACCAACAGGCATTTGCAGCACTTACAGCGGGCGGAGTGTGCCTCTTGATCATATTACACCTGAAGTTAGCCTGTATTGCTGCGTTTTCCTGGTGTGTTACACCAACAGGCATTTGCAGCACCTACAGCAGGCATAGTGTGATTCCTGCAAAATATACTCCTGAAGCTAGGCCTTATTGCTGGTTTTCCCATTTCCCTGCAGGCCATTAGAATGTCTGGAAGATAAACAAGGAGAGGCAGACAGTCAGGAGCCAATAAAAGAGGGCAAGCAGGCTCTGTGTCTAAAGACAACAGTGCTGGTCGTGGACGCAGTGCATCGCCATCAGCACGTGGCCATGAGACACGCTTGTCCTTCTTTTCGGCAGCTGGACGTGTTGAGCCGCATCATGCCGAAGACTTGGTAGAGTGGATGACCAAGCCCTCCTCATCCTCTCTCACCCAGGCTCAGGGTACTGGCAAAGCAGCTGCCAAAGCGTCCTCTTCCCTGGTATCAATGTCATCATCAGTCACTCCTTCCCTAGACCCACCATGTCCTCCTGAGGAGTCCCCCAAACTGTTTGAACACAGTGTTGGGTACATGCTCCAGGAGGATGCCCAGCGTTTCGAAGGGTCTGATGATGATACCCAGCTAGAAGAAGGCAGTAGCGTGAGAGCAGAGAGAGGGGATGCTCAAGAAGGACACCAATCTGGCAGTCATGTTCCAGCAGCTGCAGCATACTGCCAGATTGGCTCCAGTGATGAGGAGGGAGGGGATGATGTCACTGACTCCACGTGGGTGCCTAATAGGAGAGAGGAGGAGGATGAGGAGGAGGCACAGGCACATCTCCAATGAGGCAGGATGCCCTCGGGGGGCCAGCGTAAGGGCAGCACACCGACGGAATCACACCGCAGAGCTCCGCCTGTGGAATGAAGGTGTAGAATTAGGTGTGTCACAGCCAAGTACTTGCGGGCACTCTGCTAGCAGTACACCGATGTCCGATTCTAGCAGGCAAATTTCCCTGCCCCAGCTGCTGGACCGTCGAAAGAAGTTCACTCCCAGCCATCCACATGCCCAGCGGTTGAATGCTAGCTTGGCTAAATTGCTAGCGCTTCAACTGCTGCCTTTTCAGTTGGTAGACTCGGCCCCCTTCCGTGAGTTTGTGCAATGTGCGGTTCCTCAGTGGCAGGTTCCCAAACGCCACTTTTTCTCACGGAAGGCAATTCCGGCTCTCTACCGGCATGTGGAAGGCAATATCTTGGCCTCGCTGGACAGGGCGGTCAGCGGTAAGGTGCATATTACCGCTGACTCATGGTCCAGCAGGCATGGACAGGGACGTTACCTTTCTTTCACGGCCCATTGGATCACTCTTTTGGCAGCTGGGAAGGATGCAGGACAAGGTGCAGTAGTGTTGGAGGTTGTTCCACCGCCACGCCTCCAAAATGCTACTACTGGTTGTGACACACCTCTCTCCTCCACCCCCTCTTCTTCTTCCTCCATGGCCTCTTCCTGTGCTTTGTCCTCGGAACCAGCGGTGCTCCGTAGGCGTTCAAGGGGCTACGCAAGTACGCAGGCAAAAAGATGCCATGCCGTGCTTGCGCTGGTGTGTTTGGGGGACAGGAGCCACACTGGGGCAGAGGTTCTGTCTGCTCTGCAGGGGCAGGCCGAGAGGTGGTTGACGCCACACCAGCTTAAGCCAGGAATGGTGGTTTGCGACAATGGCACCAACCTCCTCTCTGCCCTCCGACAGGGACAACTGACCCATGCGCCCTGTGTGGCTCACGTCCTTAACCTGGTGGTGCAGCGGTTCTTGGGCAGGTACCCGGGCTTACAGGATGTCCTGAGGCAGGCCAGGAAAGTCTGTGTGCATTTCCGCAGATCTTATAATGCCAGTGCTCGCCTGGCTGAGCTGCAAAAGGAGTTGAACCTGCCCAAGAACCGCCTTATATGTGACATGCCCACCAGGTGGAACTCAACGTTGGCCATGCTGCAGCGGCTGCACACGCAGCAGAGGGCCATCAATGAGTACCTGTGCGACTACGGCACCAGGACAGGGTCAGGGGAGCTCGGGTTTTTTTTCACCACGCCAGTGGGGCATGATCAGGGATGCATGCACTGTCCTGGCACCATTTGAGGAGGCCACGAGGATGGTGAGCAGTGACAGTGCATGCATCAGTGACACTGTACCTCTTGTCCACCTGTTGGAACATACGCTGCGTGGAATAATGGACAGGGCACTTGAGGCAGAACAGAGGCAGGAAGAGGAGGACTTCCTTGCCTCTCAAGGCCCCCTTTACCCAGACAGTGTTCCTTCTGTCCCACCCATCGTACAGGAGGAGGAGGAGGAGGAGGAGGAGGAGGATTGTGTCAGCATGGAGGTGGAGCCTGGCACTCAGCATCATCAGCAGCAGTCTTTTAGGGATGATTTACAGTCCCAAGAAACCAGTGGACTTGTACGTGGCTGGGAGGAGGTGGCTGCGGATCATGTCGTCCTTGGTGACCCAGAGGACTCCGGACCGAATGCCTCAGCTAACCTACGCTGCATGGCCTCCCTGATCCTGCAAAGTCTGCGGAAGGATCCTCGTATTCTTCGAATCAAGGAGAGGGACCATTACTGGCTGGCCACTCTCCTTGATCCACGGTACAAGGGTAAGGTTGCGGACCTTATCTTACCGGAGCAGAGGATGAGATAACTCCGGGAGGCCTTGCAGAAAGGTCTGTGCAACGCGTTCCCAGAGACTGGGAGGTTACAAACTCCTGGTCCTGAACAACGAGTTGCTGAGGCTTCGGTCAGTCAAAGAAGGAGCGGTGGGGAAGGTGGCCGTCTGACCGATGCGTTCAGACAATTCTTTAGTCCGCAGCCCCAAGGTATGATCAGTTCCAGCAACCATCGCCAGCGTCTGATATACATGGTGCAGGAATATCTAGGGGCAAGGTCAGACTTGGACACCTTCCCCACCGAAAATCCTCTGGCTTACTGGGTATTGAGGATGGATCACTGGCCAGAGCTTGCACAGTATGCAATTGAGCTACTGGCCTGTCCTGCATCCAGCGTTCTTTCAGAACGCACATTCAGTGCTGCTGGAGGATTTGTCACGGATCACAGGGTGCGCCTGTCCACCGACTCGGTTGATCAACTGACCTTCATAAAGATGAACCAGTCTTGGATCACCACCAGCTACCAAACACCTGAAGCTGATATAACAGACTAATTTATTTTCAAATGTCACATCCCTTCAAGACTGATGCTTATGCTGAGAGACTGTCCTGTTATGTTGACTGACTATCCTCCTCCTCCTCCTCCTCAATGATCCGATTGATGATGATTGCTTGGAAGAACATTTTTGTTTCTGGGTGCCGCCACCAGTGGCTAAGGCCCAATTTTTCAGCCCCTGTTTAACAGGGGCATGTAATTACAATTTTTTTTATGCAATGCTTTGCAGCAGGGCTCATTCCTGCACTCCAACTAGAGTATCTGGGAGAGGTTGCAGTGTCGTGGTACCAGCACCAGTGGCTAAGGCCCAATTTTTCAGCCCCGGTTTAACAGGGGCATGTAATTACAATTTTTGATGCAATACTTTGCAACAGGGCTCATTGCTGTGCTCCAAGTACAGTATCTGTGAGGGGTTGCAGTGTTGTGGCACCAGTGCCTAAGGCCCAATTTTTCTGCCCCTGTTTAACAGGGGCAAGTAATTACAATTCTTGATCTAATAATTCACAGCAGGGCCCATTCATGCGCCCACCAAGAGTAACTGTGAGGGCTCACAGTGTTGTGGCAACACCAACATGTAAGGGGCAAATTTCAGCTGAGTATATACGGCAGGCCCCTACTTTCAAACATCCAACTTACAAACGACTCCTCCTTGCAAACGGAAGGATACAACAGGAAGTGAGAGGAAATCTACCCCTAGGAAGGCAAATTCTCTCCTGTAAGAGTTAATATGGGAAAGAAAGTGTCTCCTCCCCACTGATGCTTTATCACCAATTCTTGTTTCAATAAAAACCCCAAATTTTAAAAAAACATTTGTCATTAGGACGGAAAGTGAGGTGAACTGTTCTGAACAGGTGCACACTGCACAGACAGCAAAACAAATGTTACAGGGGTGATAACCCTTCCCTATGTTTTCCAAAAAGCTTAAAAAAAAATTTTTTGGCTGGAGTTGCACTTAAACAATGTACCTGTTCAAAATTACAAACAGATTCTACATAAGAACAAACCTACAGTCCCTGTCTTGTATGTACCGCCTGTATACGGCTGTTCAGAGTATATAGGGCCTTTTTTATTTTGTGTGTGGGGTTCCCCTTAATATCCATACAAGACCCAAAGGGGCTGGTAATGGGTAGGGGGGGGGGGCTGTGATGGGGGTAGCTATGCCATTTTTCTTAAAGATTTTCATCCATATTACCGGGACCAGACATTACATTAAAGCCACAAGCAGTTTTAAATGGCTTTTTTTCCTTTAGAAATGTAATTTTGTGCAGGGACAGTTCTAAACACGGGAAACACGTGGCACTTCACAGGCATACTTTAGACACCCCCCAGGTACGATATTTAAAGGAATATTTGACTTTTTTTTTTCACTTTATGCATCATTAAAATGACTGCTCCCGAAAAATGGCTGTTTTTAAAACTTCTTTTTGCATTGATACATGTCCCCTGGTGCAGAACCCGGGTTCCCAAACCCTTTTTAGGACAATAACATGCATAATAGTCGTTATAATTAGCACTTTAGATTTCGAACGTTCGCATCCATTGTATTTAATAGGGTTCTAAAGTTTGTGCGAACTTTCGGTCCGTTCGTGGGTTCTGGTGCGAACCGAACCCGGGGGTGTTCGGCTCATCACTAATATAGTATATAGAGGTTGAATCTGATAAATATCAGACAAAAAAAAATTAAAGACTGTTTTGCCGATTTTCAGACAGAACTGCAATTTATTTATGCTGTCCATACAAAAACAATGACTTCCTTAAAAGAAAAAAAATTATTTTAAGAACGTTCGTTTGATTTTCTAATTGTTAGTGGAGTCAAATGGACGTTCTTTTTGACCACACTGATGGGGAAAAGTAGAAGGAGCAGAACAGAAATCTTCTTGTTCAAAGGAATTTTCAGACAGTGTATGTGGTTTTTCATTCAGAAATTACATTAATTTTAAAACTGAATGTTAAAAGCAAGCGACATTTTCAAATGACATTCTTTTGTTCAGCGAATATACAAAGATTTTTCATATGAATATTCTCGTCCGAAAATCAATACATGTAAGGCCAGGCCAGCATAAAGCTCGGGTCACACCTATGCAGTTTCCTTTCGATCCGTTTCTACACTGCTTTTTGCATGTGCGATTTTGCTGCGATTTGGGTTTTGCATTTTATGCTTTTTTTGGCCAATTTGT
This sequence comes from Rana muscosa, assembly GCA_029206835.1. Classification (NCBI taxonomy): domain Eukaryota; kingdom Metazoa; phylum Chordata; class Amphibia; order Anura; family Ranidae; genus Rana; species Rana muscosa. Next base: position 270,625,673 of record CM055128.1, read on the forward strand.
TGTTGGGCGGATTAAAAAATGTAAATTGCTGCAAAGACCCACTACATGCTTTTCTGCAGCTTCTCCATTGAAGTCTACTCTATTGAACCAAAAAAAGCATTGTTTTGCATTGAACGGTCCAAATACGCAGCGGCTGAAAAAAAGCATTGATGTCAATGTGTTCCATAGGAAACCATGTTAAATGAACTGTAGTGCGTTTCTGCAAAAAGCACCAAAAAACATGGGTGTGATCCAGCCTAAGACGTTTAGTAGCAGCAGCATGCTTTTTTTTTTTGTATCACCTGTCATGGGGTTAGGAAAAAAATTAAATTGGCCCTTTTATAGTACAAAAAGAGCAGATAATCACTACTATAAGGGGTTATTTTATAATGTGAAAGTAATTATATATTAAAAAATAATAAATACACCCTGGGGGTCCCCCCACCGATGATTTTGGCTCCTCCTGCCTTCAGAGTGTCCCAATAGCAAGCTGCACAGTATAGTATAGAGTGCCCCTATAGCAAGGTAAAAATCTTCTGCCTTTTTAGAATCACTCACTTCCTGCCCAGGACTATATGTCCCATGAGGCATTGCTCCTCTCACTTTCACATTCACAAGTTTTCAGGCACTTACTGACATGTATGGACGGTGTACTGAGCTGTATGTGTGCTGCACTGTATTTCCTTATATGTAAACAAATAATGCATTCTGTATGCAGGCCGATTAATTGGCTGGCCGGTTTAATCGATTATAAAAATAGTTGTCAACTATTTTCATAATCGATTAATCGATTAGTTGTTTTTGGTCCTAAATTCAACAATGGCAGCCCAACTTCCCCCTGGGTGTATGTCATATGACGTCCTGGGGTTTAAGCGGTTATACTGGGAAGTCGCCTGCAGCTACAGGCATCATCTTGGTATTGTTTTTTTTACATCTGTGGATTCACTTTTTTTGTAAAAGAAATCCTAGCGGCTTATTAGCTGCTGGATTGCTTTTACAGGCCATAAAAGGGGGTTCCCATCCCCACCACCTGGTGCCTCCCCAGGCTCTCCCATCCGCCGGCTTATGATAGAGGTGATTGGGGACCATAATGTCATCGATCATCTCTATGGTATAGGAAACCGGAAGCGACGAGTACAATGTCACCTCCAGTTTCGCCAGATGTCAACAAAGCCATAATTGGCTTGGGAAAGCATCTGATAACATTGATCTTGGTGTGATCAGATGCTTTTAAGGGCAGAGGAGACATTGTGGGTCTAATAAACCCCACATGTCTCAGTAAGAGTACCTATCAATGCTTATTGCTATCACAAGGGATGTTTTTTTTTAAATCAAATAGGAGTTTATTCAGAGAGCAATAGGTATACAAAAGAAATACTTCACACAGTACAGCACATACTTCTGTGTGTCCACAGGAGAAGGAAGGGACAATGCCCTACAGATAGGGGCACAACATAACAAGAAAAATACACCTTTTAAGTCAAAAACACCCAACCCTGTACCACATCTGTCTCAATACAATAGTGTAGTTTCTGCAACACAGTACAAAAGATATCACAGGCATCCATGTAAGAAAATAGGACTATATAGTCGTTGTATCCAGACCGGGGTAAGATAGACAGACTCATAGCCGAGCAATAGACCACCACGCGGGGAGTACCACCCCTAGTGCCATGTTCCCTCCCACTCAGATCCTCCGTCCCTTATGCTAGCATTCGTTCCATAACCAGATCAACCGGGGCCAGACCTGGAATCTCCAACCATCTAGCCCAAATCTTGTCAAATTTCCTCACACTCCCTCTATGCTGAAATATATACTTTTCCAGCCTAATAGTGTCCCCCATGAGATTCCGCCATTCCCTCACCGTGGGGGGTTCCTCTGACTTCCAGTGTCGCAAAATAAGCTTCCTGGCCTGGAAGAGAGCTCTCGCTATGCCCACCCTGATGGGATCCTCCTCCGGTATGTTGTCTATGATCCCCAGCAAACATAATTTAGGGTGTGCAATAAGCTGCACCTGGAAAACAGTATTAATCGTATCCAAGACCTCCGTCCAGTAAAGATGCAGTTTGGGACACAGCCACAACATGTGGATCAGGTCACCATGGTCCCTCTTGCATCTAGTACAGGCAGGGTCCTCTCGGACCCCCATACTTACCATCCTAGCCGGGGTATAGTGTACACGCAGCAGTATATACAGCTGAGACAAACTTTGGGCTACATTAAGAGAACACAAGGGAATGGCCAACAGAGCGTCTTCCCACTGGTCCTCCTCAAAAGCTCCAACGTCTCTCTCCCACTTTGAGATGATGCCTGCCATGTTGTCAGGAAGGAATCTGCTGAGGAGCATGGAGTAACTGCACGAAATGAAACCCTTAAACAAGGTTACTTCTCTCATGTAGTTAAAAATCGGCGTGGGGCTTAGTGTCCAGCCGTCTCCCTCCGCTTGGGCCCTGACCGCATGTTGGAGCTGGAAATAAAAAAACTGCATAGAGGCAGGGAGCTGAAATTCAGCCTGCAGCTCCAAGAATGAGCGCAACTGCCCGCGCCTAAAAATTTGTGTCAAATGGGTAATCCCGTATTGTTGCCATCTCATACCATATTGTAATTTTTCCAACTCCAAGTAGCGTTTGTTCCCCCAGATGGGGATATGCCTAGTAAAACCCTCCACTTGTTGCAACGCTCTCACCTTGTTCCAGATTTTCTGCATCAAGTTGTATGTAGGGTACAGCTTATTGGACTTGGCAAATCTCAGCGCCTCCAGGCCCTCCTCCACCTCCCCCCCAGATGCCGAGCGGAGCAGCTGCGCCACAGGGTCCACCAAGTTCAACACCGGATTACCAGGGGGCCTCAACACCCTAGCAATGTGCTGGAGCTGGGAGGCCAGGTAATACAGCCATGGGTTAGGGAGAGAGAGCCCTCCTGCCTCCTTCGGCCGTTGAAGCTGTTCTCGTAGAATTTAGCCATATAAGGGATCTGAAAATGGTGTTTACAACCCTGAAATGTTTAAGAGGGACAACCATGGGGGAGTTGTGCAATGCATATAAGAGCTGCGGCATTAAGATCATCTTTATCAGATTTATTCTGCCTACAGGGGACAGTTTCAGTTTGGATCACACCTTCACCCGATCCCTGCAGCGATTCAATAATGGGGACAAATTTAAGGTAAGATAGTCTAAAGGATTGGGTGTAACCTGGATCCCCAGATATCTGAATTCTGTGGATACAGGGATATCTAGTAGGTGTGTCAGCTGTGGACATGGTGTCTTGTCTAAGAGCATAAGAGAGGATTTGGTCCAATTAATCACCAACCCAGAATACCGGCCAAAAGTCCGTACAACCTCCATTGCCTCCCTCAGAGATGACTCCGTGTCACCCAAAAGGAGCATGGTGTCATCGGCATACATCATACATTTTTCTTGTTGCTCCCCATATTGAAACCCTCTGATGTTCGTATGGGCACGAATCCGAGCAGCCAGCGGTTCTATGGCCAGCGCGAACAGTAAAGGGGACAACGGGCACCCCTGTCTGGTGCCCCTAAAGAGATCAAAGTAAGGGGATATTCTTCCTGACTCTCTAATGGCTGCTTTCGGGGAATTGTATAGAAGCTGCACCCATGCTATGAAATTCTCTCCAAACCCAAATTTTCTTAGAACTGCCCATAAGTAGGGCCATTCTATGCTGTCAAAGGCCTTATGGGCGTCAAGGGAGAGCAGAGCCCTGTCTCCCTTGTTATCGGTGATGGATTGCATGTTAACGAATAATCTGCGCAGATTAATAGCCGTGGACTTCTGAGGCATAAACCCCACCTGGTCAGAATGTATTATAGCAGAGATAGCATTGTTCAGCCGTATAGCAAGAACCTTGGCCAAGATTTTTACATCCGACTGCAACAAGGATATCGGCCTATAGGAACCCGGGTCTAGCGGGTCCTTTCCAGGTTTTAATAGCAAGACTATTATGACTTTGGTCATAGAAAGAGGCAGGCACCCAGCTGATTTGGCCCCATTAAACACTCCCAACAACCTAAGCAATAATAGTTCCCCGTATTGCTTGTACACCTCCACCGGAATTCCATCTTCCCCTGGTGCCTTGGAGTTGGAGAACATACCAGTCGCCGCCTGGAGCTCCTCAACCGTCAGAGGAGCATCCAGTTGTTTTTGAGCAGTGTCGGTCAGAGTAGGGAGTTCAACCCCTTCAATATACTCCTGAAGGGAATCATCAGTATAGTCCTGTCGGGAGCGGTAAAGGTCACAGTAGTATGAGCTAAGGATTGTCATAATGTCATCTGGGGAATTAGTAATTTTTCCATCGGGTGCTCTCAGAGCACCAATGGATGGGGACGTCTGTTGAGCACGGGAAATCCGTGCCAACAGGCGACCAGTATGCTCACCCTCCTCATAAAAGGCCAACTTACTGAAAAATCGTTTCCGCTCGGCCGCCGAGAAGGTAATTTTATTCAGGGCGTCCTGAGCAGAAACCCAGGCGTCTCTATGGTCTGCAGTGGGGTCAGCAACAAACTTGGCTTCCAGGTCAAGCACCAATCTCTCAACCCCCTCCCGATGTTCACCCAACCGTCTCTTAAATGCATTGATCTCAGTAATAAACAACCCCCTCAGAAAGGCCTTAAAAGTCTCCCAAGCCATCCCCACATCTGGGTAATCCGCCTGGTCCCCCCAGAAGTCAGTAATTTTTCGTGCTGTCAGGTCCGGGGCTGGCAAAAGATTAAGCCAAAAGGCATTCAGCTTCCAGGGGGCTCTGAGCAGTGACGAAGGAGGGGAAACCTCCAACCCCAGAGTCAGTGGAGCATGGTCCGAGATACCTCGTATTGCATATGAAATCTCCGCCACCACCCGCACTGCCGTGTCCGAACACAGGCACAGGTCTATACGTGATAGTGACATACGTGTTTTTGAAAAACATGAGAACTGGCGTTTCCCGGGGTTCCTGCTCCTCCACAAATCCACCCACCCCACCTCCTCCACCAGTTTCCTCAGGGGCGTGCGGCAAGCACCGCGACCCGAAAAGACTGGGGGGTGCTTGTCCAGCTGCGGATCCAGGTAGCAGTTGAAGTCGCCCATAATGTACAAAGGTACTCCCGGGCGTCCCAACTGAAAGTCCAGGATCGCCCGTAGGACCTGATGACTGTACGGAGGCGGGATATATACAAAGACAAGTATACATTTCAGGGAAGACAAGCGACAATGCAGTATAACAAATCGGCCCTCAACATCCACCACACTATCAAATTCCTGAAAATCCAGTGCCCCATGTATCAAAACACTCACCCCTCTGGAAAAGGAGGTGTGAGTGGAGTGATAAGCCTTGCCCACCCACCGAAAGTTAAGGCATGACACAGTGTCGGGGGTGAGATGAGTCTCCTGCAACGCACACACAGCCGGAAGATATTTTTTCAAAGATGTGGAGACCATTGTGCGCTTGAGGGGGTCACCAAGCCCCCTAACATTCCAGGACACCACATTAATTACATTTAACCCTCCTGCCATAGTAGATAGATATTTATACATTTAAAGGGTAAAACATTCCAAGACTGTATACACCGCGTCCCCCCACCCCTAGATCGGGTATTCTGCGGGTCAGATACCACCCATAAAGTCAAATCATGCTGGTGTTGTAAGTTCTGTACCGTACTGCTGAAGTCTCTCCAAACTATTAGAACCTCCTGAGCGCAACAGCACTCTAACTTTACCATGAACACTCCCTGGGGGTGCAATCTCGAAAAAGACCACCAGCCGGCGATCTAGTTCTCCAGTTGCTGTCAGTGCACCAAGGACCCCCAGGAGCAAACAGAGTATAATGGGTCGAACATCAAAAAAGGCACTGGGACAACAGGTCCCGTCTCCCGCCGGCCTCTCAACCGCCAGTCGGGAGGTATCTGTGGATAACTCGTAACACATCAGACACTCGTACAAACTTGCTTAGCTTCGCGCACTCTCTCAGTGGGGGGAAAGAGAGCAATAAATCAACTCGTGCTCCGGCCGAACTGGAAGGTATCTTCACAAGGGATGTTTACATTCTTTGTGATCTCAATAAAAGTAATAAAAAAAATTAAAGAGACAGTGTAAAAATAAAAAATTCAAATAAGATTAATAATAAAAAAAAAAAATTAAAGTGCCCCAATCCCACTATGCTCGCATGCAGGCGAATGCAGGCATCAGTCCCACGCGCATACGTAAACGACTCTGCTTAAAAAAAATATATAATGTTTTGGGGGTTCTAAGTTTTTCTAGCAAAAAATGCGGATTTGCAAAAAATGCCTTTTTTTTTTTTCTCTAGTCATCTTCCAGGACGGCACACCTGAGAGATGACTGGTCCACCTGACAGGAAACACAATCAACACATGAGGTTAAAAGGCCCCTCCCTTCCCCTGCACCTCAGTTCTTGATTGTGTTTCCCGGCAGCGAAACGTTTGTTATTTTTGTCAGACCTGAAGTCGGTAGCGGATGGTCTCCCCCCTGAGAGCTGGACGCCAAGGCCGGGGAGGGTTGCGGGTCCAGCCAGGGATCAGTCCCTTCTCAGGGGGGGTTCCCAATGACCGGTGGTATTCCCCGGTAAAGAGCCTCCCGGGCACAGGGGCGTTTCCCGGATCTCTTGTGGGTACATGCCTCCCCACCTACCTTCCACCCAGTCTAGGGTACTTGGGGGATGAAGGAACCGGAGGGTCTGCAGGAGTCCAGGCCGCTGGAGGAGGAAGGCTGTCATTTTCCTGACAGTGTAGCTCCATAGGGAATGCTGGAAACACTCCTAGGCAGGAGTGAGCATTCGTCGGGTGGAGCAAGATGGCGCCTCTTCCGGTTCCGGGCGACATCACTTCCGGTTTCCGGTCCACGCCAAAATGGCGGATCCGGACACTAGAGGCCAAAATGGGACTACCTCTGGCGGCGGGACTCCAGCAAAATGGCGCCGATCGGCGTCCTGGCCATAAAAATCCGGTGGAGCCAGGCGGAGGTCCCACAGGCCCCTCTCACCGCCTGGAGTCTCACAGCAGAGCTCCTAGGAAGTAGGAACCAGCTGAGACCAGGAATGGAGCGAGAGGAGGACACAGCAGTGGCTGCATCCCAGGAGGGGACCACGAGTGGTGAGTCTTTCCTCTATTATTCACAAGGGGTTGGTTAAGGGAGGTCTTACCCACACCCCTTGGGGGGGGCAGGAGAAAGTACAGCTTGCTAAAAAACTAGTGCTGTCTTGTCTTTTTGTCTCCTTAGAACCCAGTGGATCTGCTCAAGGGGCCCACAAGGTTAAAAGCAAAAGTACCCCTCTCCCTAGAACAAAAAGGTGTGGGAATTGCAATGAAAAGCTCCCACTTGATCACGCAAAGCCTTTTTGTTACAGGTGCATACATAAATTGTCGGATAAGGAAACCTCACAGGTGTTGAGGGACTTCCTTACAGTACAGGCAGAGATGCTGACTACGTTACAATCCCTTAAGACAGTTATTGCATCTAAGGAAGAGCATAGCACTAGTGGCAGAGAGGTTCTGTCCTCTAGAGAAGGTACTTCATCTCAGGGGGACACATCTGACAGAGGTCAGAGAACCCCACAGGGGCCTCCCTCTTCCATTACTTCAGGAGTAGATGAGCTTGAGGACCCAGAGGAGTCAGAAGAGGACTCATTAAAGGAGGGGGAAGGTTCAGACCCTGAAAGCCAGGACAGTGACAGTCCTAAACTTAGGCATCTCTTTCCCGTGGAGGACATGGGACAGTTGCTTAAGGCAATTTATGCCTCTGAAGATATCCCAGAACCTCCAGTACAGACAACAGCCCGGGATAAGTTGTATAAGGGCTTAGGAAAACCTCAGTCCAGAGTATTCCCAGTACACCAAACCCTTAAGGAGGTAATTCTGAGGGAGTGGAAGGACCCGGAAAGGAAGGTCCTTAAGCTAAAAACCTGGAAGAGAAGGTTCCCTTTTGGGGAGGAAGAAGAAGAGAAGTTTTTCAAGACCCCCAAATTAGATGCAGCCCTTTCTCAGGTCTCTAAGAAATCCGATTTGTCCTTTGAGGACTCGGGTAGCATTAAGGACCAAATGGATAGGAAGGCTGAAACGCTTCTGCGCAAAGCATGGGATGCCAATGCGGCAGCCGTGGCTCCTGCACTAGCATCTGCCTGCGTAGCCAGGAATGTGAATGCCTGGCTAGGTAGGCTCTCTGGCCATGTTTCTAGAGGGGACAATTCCGAAGAGGTTATGGACTCTCTAGAAATAATTAACAAAGCAGTAGCATATTTGGCTGATGCGACAGTGGAGGTGGTCAGAACCTCAGCCAAGTCAGCGGCCCTCCTGAACTCCGCAAGAAGGGCGGTCTGGGTTAAGTCATGGCAGGGGGACCCTATGTCCAGATCACGGCTCTGCGGGTTACCTTTTGAAGGTTCCCAGCTTTTTGGCCCTGGTCTGGATCAGGTCCTATCGCGATCTGCAGAGAAGGGGAAAAAGTTCCCGGTTAAGGCCAAGAGAGAAAAAGGCAAAGTTTTTTTCGTGCCCCTCCCTAATCAGGGCCAGTTCAGGGCCAAGAAAGACACCAATAGAAGATGGGGGAAGGGAAAGGGCGGACAGAAGGGTGGCCTGCTCTTCTCCGGACCCAAGGACGCCAGCAGGCAGCCAAAGTGACGCCAGCGTCAGGGTAGGGGGGAGACTTTCTCGATTTGTCCCTCAATGGCGAAGGATCTCCGAAAGCCCCTATATCCTGCATATCCTGACAGAAGGATATCGTCTGGAACTTTCCTCTCCTCCCCCTCAAAATTTTACTCTGACCCATCTCCCCAAAGAACCTTTGAGAGCAGCAGGGTTGATGGACAATTTGCAGGGATTGGCGGACCAGGAGGTTATCGTTCCCGTTCCACCCGAAGAGCTCTACCAGGGATTTTACTCCCACGTGTTTGTGGTCCAGAAGCCGTCAGGAAAATTTCGCCTGATATTAAATCTCAGGAAGCTGAACAGGTTTCTGATACACAAGAGCTTTCGGATGGAAAGCATTTATACTGTGAGAAAACATCTATTGAAGGATGCCTTTATGGCCACAGTGGATCTGAGGGACGCGTATCTCCACGTGGCTATTGCCCCGGAACACCAATCCCTGCTGAGGTTTGCAGTCCTGACAAGCAAGGGTATACAACACTGGCAATACCAAGCACTTCCCTTTGGCTTAGCTGCAAGCCCAAGAGTGTTCACAAAGATATTGGCAGAGGTTGTAGCTTGCCTGCATTTACAGGGGGTATCTCTGATACCCTATTTAGACGTCCTCCTGATCTATGGACAGTCTTTAGAGCAAGTGACAGCAGACGTAAAGACGGTGATCTGCACCTTGGAGAACTTGGGTTGGATAGTAAACAGGGAAAAATCGTCCCTAGTGCCATCCCAGATAAAAACTTTCCTAGGATACTCTGTGGACCCAGAGGAAAAAAGGTTAAAGGTAATATCAGCAGTTTCCTCTCTATTGGAACCCAGGGACTGCTCTCGCAGACAGGTCATGAGGGTCCTTGGCCTAATGACTGCCTGTATTCCGGCGGTTCCCTGGGCTCAGCTCCATTCCAGGGAGCTAGTTTTTCCTTCTATCCTCCTGGGACAAGAAGACAGAGTCTCTGGATGGGAAGGTGGCCATTCCAGCAAGGGTAAGGGCCTCCCTAGATTGGTGGCTGGGTCAGGACAGACTCACGTTGGGTCGTCTCTGGACCCAGTGGAACCCTATAAAAATTACCACAGATGCAAGCGCCTGGGGTTGGGGTGCTCACTTGGGGGACCTCCAAGTGCAGGGATCCTGGAGCCAGATCCAAGCAAGGGCCTCCTCCAATTACAGGGAGCTTCTTGCGGTGGGTCAGGCTCTGAAGGCCTTCGAAAGCAGAGTTCAGGGACTAGACGTCCAAGTCCTCTTGGACAATGTGACAGCAGTTTCCTATCTAAACCGACAAGGGGGTACAAGATCCAGAAGGCTACTAAGTCTAGCCCTGGAGATTCTGAGTTGGGCAGAAGGGGTCCTTCAATCCATATCGGCGGTCCACATAAGAGGGACCACCAATGTGGTAGCGGATTTCCTGAGCCGACAGCCCATTCACCAAGGGGAATGGGAACTAAACCAGAGAGTATTCCTCCAGATAAGTCAAGAGTTCGGGGTTCCGGAGATAGACCTTTTCACCCACAGAGGGAACAGAAAGGTGGAGCGTTTTTTCTCTCTCACCAGAGAGGGAGGTTCAGAGGGAATAGATGCTCTAGCTCAGAATTGGGACTGTCACCTAGCATATGCTTTCCCTCCACTAGCTTTGATTCCTCGGGTTCTACAGAGGCTGGCCAACTCGGAGTGCAAGCTGATTCTGATAGCCCCTTGGTGGCCCAAGAGGACTTGGTTTGCTACTCTGAAGAAATGGTCGGTGGCCCCTCCTTTTCCTCTCCCAACCAGGCAGGATCTTCTTCTGCAGGGGCCAGTCGTTCACCCCAACCCAGGATTCTTCAGGTTGACGGCATGGCTCTTGAGAGGGAGATTCTCAGAGGCAAAGGATGCTCCGATAAAGTGATTGAGACCCTCCTAGGTAGTCGAAAACCAGTCACTAGGAGGATATATTCAAAGGTTTGGAATACTTTTTCTCACTGGTGTCAAGATAGAGAAGTGTCTAGTCCTTCGGTACCAGTGATACTAGAATTTTTACAGGCAGGGGTGGACAAAGGAATTGCCACAAATACCCTGAAGGTACAGATAGCTGCTCTATCCGTATTTTTGGACCAGAGGCTCACGTTGGAGCCTCTGATTAGGATGTTCCTGCTAGCTAGGGAGAGGTTAACCCCCATAAAGGTTAAAAGATTCCCCCCTTGGAATCTAACATTGGTCTTGGAAGCGTTGACGAAAGCGCCTTTCGAACCAGCTCAGGAGATCTCCATTAAATTTTTGACGCTTAAGTTAGCCTTTTTACTGGCCATCACAACAGCCAGAAGAGTAAGTGACCTGCAGGCCTTGTCAAGTAAAGAGCCTTTTCTGTTGATTCTGGAAGATAGAGTGGTGCTGAAGCAAGACCCACTTTTTCTTCCCAAAGTCGCATCACAGTTTCATAGGTCGCAGGAGATCATTTTGCCTTCCTTTTGTGAAAACCCAAAGAACAAAGGAGAGGAAAAATTTCAGTTTTTAGATGTCAGGAGATGTTTGCTGACATACTTGGACAGAGTGAAGGACTTCAGGAAGTCGACTCACCTTTTAGTTTTATTTAGCGGCCCTAGGAAGGGAGGGCAGGCTTCTAAATCTACAGTGGCTAGGTGGATTAGGCAGACCATAGGTATGGCTTATGAGCAGTCAGGTTCCCCAGTACCAGGTAACATTAAAGCTCATTCAACAAGATCTTTGGCGGCCTCTTGGGCAGAAAAAGCAGGGGCCTCAATCGAACAGATCTACCGAGCAGCCACATGGGTGAAGCAGGACACCTTCTTAAAGCACTATAGAGTGGAACTACTATCGCCTCAGGATCTGACGACGTTTGGAAGGAAGGTCTTACAAGCGGTGGTCCCACCCTAAGGTAGGCCTTGAACTTCTTGTCCATCCTCTCAGGTGTGCCGTCCTGGAAGATGACTAGAGAAAATTGACAGTTACTTACCGTTAACTGCTTTTCTAGGATATCTTCCAGGACGGCAGGCCTACTTCCCACCCCTGGTTTGATGTAAGTACTACGGGTAGAGTTTCCCTCTGGCACCCGGATAACCTATTACTTTGGTAGAACTGAGGTGCAGGGGAAGGGAGGGGCCTTTTAACCTCATGTGTTGATTGTGTTTCCTGTCAGGTGGACCAGTCATCTCTCAGGTGTGCCGTCCTGGAAGATATCCTAGAAAAGCAGTTAACGGTAAGTAACTGTCAATTTTTTTTTTAACATGTATGTGATAAGTGTCAAAATTAGCCTGGGGGGGGGGGGCAAGTAGTTAAAATTGTAAGTAGCCATCCTTTAAAAACTGTAAATAAAAATCCTGTTGATTTTTAAGGGATTGAAATAGTCTCTTTTCACTAGGATTTCCGGACTTGGGATTAGCTCAGGTGTGTTCAGATCTTTGCCTGAGCTCACCCTAGCGATCCCACCAGCAAGCTGTCACTTCTACTGGTGTACATGATGCCTGAATGGGAAGTTAGCCCTCTTATAATATTAGGAGGTCTACAGAGGTGAGCCTTTGATCTGGCACTGGGAGGAAGATTTGAGCACACTTCACACCATTTGATTTGAGCTACAGATCCACCTGAGCACCGTGTGGACTACACTTTTAAATAATTTTAGGATTTGGACTGATAATTTTATGTGAAAATATTTTGGCATTTTATGATTTATGTATTCTGATGATGGTAATTTATATGTATGATTTACTTAATTCATTAACATTGTAAGCAGCGCTGTACACTTTTTTGTTCTATGCATTCATGTGTTTTACCTCCTTTTTCCATTGACAGCAGTAGCTTCTCTGGCAGCCCCTATGCACGCCACATTCCCTGACGGCTCTCCCACTACTATCTGCCTTATGTTATTCTGTACCTCCACACCCTTTCTTCCACACTTTATTCTCTGGAGGTTCTGCTCTCTGGTCACTTCTGCTTTTTATGGTACTTCAACTCTGAACCCCAAGACTACTGCCTTATCGCTGCATTTGTGTTCCAGTGCTTTGGGCATTCTTGTGATCCCCATTAGCCACAATGCTATTGCTGACATTTTCTCTACAAATAGTGTCTCCATTATCTTCTGACATGGTGAAGACAAACGCCAAGCAAACATTAAATGCCACATGACATTTTGCAAGTATGTGTAGCGGGGTGCTATATTTATGGGAAGAATCTGAGTGGTAATAAGGCTCCGATACACTAATTGTTAGGGTTCATGGACCATTTCTGTCCCTGGGAGATAGTATTGGTGTACAGTTTCCTGGGGCCTATAGGTGGCGCTGTTGCCATAGGCCCGGGTTGAACCACAGTACAGGGTTGTGCCTTTTCTTGTTCCCTCTCAGCAGCAGTACGGCGGGGCGGGGGAACCTGCTGTGCCTGTCGGGAGAGTATATGTAAAGGGGCAGCCATCTTCCAGGGGGTCGTCGTCCATTCTGCACCCAGGAACCTTAAGCCTGGGTGTGTGTGTGTCGGCTCCGGGTGCCCTCGGCCTGGAGACGGAGCTGCTGTTCCATCCCAGACACCTTCAGTCTGGGGTGAGGTACTTAAGAGGAGGCCCGGGGCCCAGCAACCTTCGGCTGGGGTCCGCTAAGGATCGAGAGCTCCCAGGGTACCGCCTTGCGAGGGGACCCGTATCTAGGATCGAGGAGGCCAGGGAGGTGACCCTTTCTGAAGACCCAGCGCAGAGTCGTGTTGACAGTGAGGGCCTCTGGTAACTCTCCGGAGGGACGTTTTCTCTTTGACATGGGCCAAGTTCTTCAAGAAGGCATTGCATGTTCTGTAGGTCATAGTGGCAGTGACTCTACGCACACCAGGTCAGTGGCAGTGACCAAATAAGGCAAGGCCCTATTCACCCGGTCAGTGGCAGTGACCAACCTCAACAAGTCAGTGGCAGTGACTTTCATATTCAATAGGTCTGTGGCAGAGATCGTGCGCCAAACCTGTTCGTGCATATCAAAACAGCAATAGAACCAAAATTAGGTTTGTGCCTGGACCCCCTCCCACCTTATCTGACCTGTGTCTCGTCTCCACATGTCTGCTCTAAAAGGGACTATTTATTATCCATGTGAAATAAATACAGAAGTTGGACTTTCAGTTGGTGTGGACAGTTGCTTTACTGGGGAGAATTAAGGACTTGTTTCTGGCCAAGGCAGAAGCGAGATCAGCTCAGGAGGATTCTAACACCAGCCGCAGGAAGCCCCGAGAAAACTAACACCGCTCAACCTCCCCATCCAGGAGGGTTACGGGCTTGTGGTGCGGTGTGCCTCAGTCTTTCCTGCGGAGGAGCCAAGTTAAGAAAAGCAGGTAAAGTCTGGGGTTGGTGCGCTACATATATTTGAACACTGCATGTATTAAGCCCTATCCGTTCCTACAGAGCCCCAGCCTTTTTGCTAAGTTTCACTTATCAGAAGTGTGCCATGACTGATAAACAGTTCCACCATAATTATGCATAATTTTAAGAGAAAGGTAATGAACTGCAATTCCTCCCCAGAACGAAGAAATTTCAGTTTATACAAAGATCCCAACCTCCAGTCAACAAACAGTTCCCTTCCCTTTCTGCCTTCTCTCTTCACTATCTAATCCATGACCATTTCCTCCTTGGATCATCTATCATATATGTAGCTTTTACCTAGTAAGTGTTAAATTATTAAAGTATTAAAAAGGTCTATGTATTTGAAGTATTTTATACTCATTATATGTATTTATTTTCTGCATAGATGCACTACAAGCTCCTGAGGAAGCAACCAAGCTGGAAAACATGTAGAGCTTTATATTGGAAGGTGGAACCCCTGCACCTGGAGGATCATTTTATCTCTGCTGTCTTTTTCTTTAGCTTTCCACTCTTTTTGAATATAACACTCCTATTTTCTCTTCATCCTATCCATAATCATTTTGCCTTTTGCTCTTCCCATCTGGTACTTGATCAGTTCACCCTCTGATTCAATTTTTCTTTTCTTCTGGGGCAGCTACCAGTTTGCCTTCTCTACCTCTCCCAATGTCCCCGGTCAACTCTTGCTCCTCTTTCCCCTCCACTCCCTGATATATTAATTTTCCACTCTGCCTCCTCTATAAATCGTTCCACAACCAGTTGCTATTTTGCCTCCTCTATTAACCCTCTAGTCCAGTGGTCTCCATACTGCGACCAGTGGGACAGATGTGGCTCTTAGCTTGCCTTTTTCCCTCCCTTAGGGCACTATTCCACACGCTGATAGAAGGCACTATTTCTGCTACTGGCAGTAATGACAAGGCAACATTCCTCCTATAGACAGTAAAGATGGGACACTATTGCTCCTACTGAAACTATTGCTTCTACTGAGTTATTTCTACCACTGACACCAATGATGGGGCACTATTCCTTCCACTAATACCAATAATGGGGCCTACTGACCACAAGTGCGATAATTTTTTTTTAAATGCCTATGGATAACCAAGCCTGAGGCACTATTTAATCCCAGTGACGCTGCAGCATTTTCTACCTCCACTGGCCACAGTCCGGTCCCTCCCAAGGTCTGAAAGACAGTAAAATGGTCCTTTGTTTAGAAAGTTTGAAGACCCCTGGTCTAGTCCATGTTCAGTTGCTATTTCGGCCACATTTTTTTCCTGTTCTTCTTTATCCAACATGGTATATGATTAGCTCCCTCTCTGCCCCCTACAAACCGCCATCTCAAAACCAGTTTTTGCCATTTACCTCCATAATGGCAATCTTGGCCAGATAACTGTTGTCCAACTAAAATATTTTCTGATTGGACAGTGATGCATACTGATGTGATATAAACCAACCAGAGATTGAAAACCACTGAGGCAAAAATACACTATGGACGGGCCCACATTTGTTTTATTTATATATAGAGAGAGAGAGTGTGTGTGTGTGTGTGTGTGTGTGTATATGTATGTGTGTGTGTGTGTGTGTATGTATATATGTGTGTATATATATATATATATATATATATATATATATATATATATATATATATATATATACACACACTGTATTAGTGTGTGTGTGTGTGTGTGTGTGTGTGTGTGTGATATATAATCTTCTTCTCGGCTGGTTAACTCGTCTAGGGGGACCAGGGAGAGGGGTGAGGTGCTGCCACCAGCTCGCACCTCTTATGTGTGTAGAGGTTTGAGCTAAGATCTTTACCTTCGGGTCTGTGTCCCTGTCCGGAGATTCCACTTCAAATATGACCGGTAGATAGGTGAATGTAGAACACTTTGCTCCCAGAAAAGTAAGCCCACACCAGGTGACAGTACAACATCTATATTTATTTCCGCAGAGATAAATATGCCTCTTTGCAAGCAGACAGGTTGATACAAACACGAACTTGGTGGGGAGAGGGTTCAGGCACAATCCTTTCGGATCAGAGAAGCTGTTAGGAGTTCACAACAACTTTTGGCGCACGGTCGCTGCCACCGACCGCGAGGTTGGTCCCTGCCACAGACCGGGTGAACCATGAGGTCTCTGCCACAGACTTTAGGATAGGCCTCTGCCACCAACCTGATGTAGCTGGGTCTCTGCAAAGACCGTAGAACATGAACTACCTTCTAATGGCGACCCCTGTTAGGGAGATGATCCATCCCGGACGGTCCCCAATAGCCTGCACTGTCACCAGCCAATGCTGCGCTGGATCTTCAGGCCAGGTCACCTTCCTGGTTCTCCTTGCCCGAGACTCGGGTCCCCTCACTCGGTGGGCCCCTAGGTATCTTCTCCCATACGGGACCCAGTCAAAGGTACTGGGTCCCAGGCCTTGGCTAGTACCTCACCCCAGGGTGAAGGTGCCTGGGATGGAACTCGAACTCCCTCGCACCCAGGCCAAGGGCACCTGGGCGCGGACGAACAGAACAGCAGCCCCCAGGCTGAAGGTGCCTGGGGCTTGGACCTCATGCGAAAAATGTCCGCCCCCTTTATACCCTCCACCAGCAGGCACAGCGGGTTCCCCGCCCCGCCGTACTACTGCCGCGAGAGGACACAAAGGGCATGGTCCTACAATGATGGTTCAACCCCAGCACAAGGCGACAGCGCCACCCGGGGGCCGCACGCAGGGAACTGAACACCATTATATCCTCCACGAGCCTAATTGGACATAGATCCCTAACCATTAGTGTATCTGGGCCATGCTACCACCCAGATACTCCCCCTAAATGTTAACCCCCGAAAATATATATATATATATATATATATATATATATATATATATATAATATAAAGACCTGCACGATTAATCGTTAAAGAATCAAGATCACAATTCTACCCCCTCCCGATCTTAAAATAGCATTTCCTCGATTCAGTGCAGAGAGTTCTCTGCTCAAGCCAACAGCTGTAAACCGCAGCCTGACAAGTTTCTCACAACATGGCTAAAGAGAAACATTGTAACATATAGTTCTTTTAGAGGGATGAACTTCTGTCTGTAAACGAGGTCAGTTTAACCACTTGAAGACTAAACCTTTTTTGACACTTGTTGCTTACAAGTTAAAATCAGTATTTTTTGCTAGAAAATTACTTGGAACCCCCAAACATTAGATATTTTTTTAGCAGAGACCCTAGAGAATAAAATGGTGGCTGTTGCAATATTTTATGTCGCACTGTATTTGCGCAGCGGTCTTTCAAATGCAATTTTTTTTTTTGGGGGGGGGGGGAATACACTTTAATGAATAAAACACAAAAAGAAACAGTAAAGTTAGCCCAATTTTTTTGTATAATGTGAAAGTTGATGTTACGCCGCGAGAATCGTGAGAGAATCATGATCTTTATTTTAAGCAAAAAAATCTCATACACAAGATAGGATTTTACGACAACAAATGTGTGATGGCAGGGTTTTGTCGGATAATCTGACCGTTTCTACGCTCCGACAACAAATGTTTTATAGCATGCTCTCAAATTTTCAGACCACAAATGTGTCTTGTCGGATTATCCGATCATGTGTACACAAGTCCGTCGGAAAAAAATCCAAAGTACAAACATGCATGCTCCGAACTAATGCGAACCATAAGACAACATTAGCAAAAGTTGCCCAAAGGGTGGCGCTAAAGAGCTGAAAAACCACGTTGTTTTGTGTATGTTGACTAAAAAAGTTCTGCCGTCTGTATGCAGAACAAGTTCACAGCCAACGCCCTTCGCACAAAATTCCACGGATTTGTCCGTTGGAACTCCGATCGCGTGTGTACGAGGCTTTTAAGTCTATTTTCAACATTGCACCAATCGAAGGAAATCCGGGAAAAGCTGGCCAGTCCAGGAACAGCCAGCCATGGCTCTCACAATTTGGAGAATTTATTTGGTGTGCCTCTGTTCCTGTAAATCTGCTGCTTTTTTAATAAAGACCAGGACGGTGACAACATCTGCCTCCAACATGGAGTTTAGAATGGGATTGTTGTCTGCGAGGCTTGTGTGGACAGAGCGGTGTGTTCAAAACACGGATTTGAATACTTGTCAGAGCCTGGTGCACTGAAAGCACCTGAGCAATGTGAGTAACCTGTACTTATTTAATAAATTTGAAAGTTTTATGGAAGATATAAGCACTATTTAGTAGTTTTTCTTTATATATGCACTTTGGATACTACGAATCACCATGAGTCCTATCTGAGAGGACAACAGCAAGGAACTTCAAAGCCCAGGAGGCTAAAAGGCTTGTATTGATCTCACTTAATTGTAGAGATCACGCTCCCTCAGGTGGGATCATTTCTGGAGGCGGGAGCACTTTGTAGAGATCACGCTCCCTCAGGTGGGATCATTTCTGGAGGCGGGAGCACTTTGTAGAGATCACACTCCCTCAGGTGGGATCATTTCTGGAGGCGGGAGCACTTGGAGGTGATCTGTTGAGTGATCTTTTAGCACTAATGAGAAATGGAGCACTCGTCTGAGCTGTTTGAGCACTAGTTGGGATGCACTCTGTGGGATATTGCAGCAGGATATTGCATCTTCGTTTTTTCATCACTATTTCACTTTTTTAATTATATAATACATTATACAGTTTTTTGCATGGACTATCCATTGTTTGCATAGTTTTAAATTATCCACAGATTTTGGATTCATTTATGCATAATTTGATGTATCTAGCAATGTGATGCTTAATTTTTTATAATTATTGTTGTTATAATCGTTCCATTACTTCAGTTACTGTAGCGCGGTACTATTTGAATTTGAAATATAATTGGCACATTTATGAGTGTGAACAGTACCAGCAGCATAGTCGGCCTACCTTTTGGTTATCACTTAGTAGCTCGCATGATTTTTACAATATATATAGTTTTCTCATCTAAACATCCTAAAATGCAAATGTTCGAATCCAATTCTAGTCTTGTTTGGAATGCGGAATTAATAGTACCGTGTTTACCCAAAAATAAGACCTATCTCGATTTTCTAGGATGGCTGCAATAAAAGCCCTACCCCAAAAATAAGCCCTAGTTAAAGTCCTTGTAAAATCATGTTGTAAAAAAAATTAAAATCATGCTGTAAAAGGATTATATAATGTCCAATGTGTCTTTATGTAACATTATTGTAGAAAATACCTTATTTACAGCGCTGCTGGGCACTCATGTGACCCGCCGAAGCTCTCCTCTTCTCCTCCTGGCTGGCTCGAAGCAGGGCTGATGTCAGCGGTGATCTCTGCATCTCCCTCAGCAGTGCTCAGGGTGGGGAAGAAAAGCTCCGGCCGGTCATGTGAGCACCCAGTAGCTCTGTAAATTAGGTATTTTCTACAATGTTGCATAAAAACACACACTGGACATTATATAATCCATTTACAGAGCGGATTAAATTATTTTACAAGGACTTTAACTAGGGTTTATTTTGGGGATTACAGAGATGCTGACTTCTGAGCTGACAGGAAGGGAGAGGGGGAGAGAAGCCAGGGGACAAATAAGACATCCCCTGAAAATAAGCCTGAATGCATTTTTTGCAGCCAAAATTAATACAAGACCCGGTTTTATTTTCGGGGAAACACGGTACATAATAGCTTACGAAAGTACTGGACCAGTTTCAGGCATTTCCACACAATGTGGATTAAATCTGCAGGGGCACCCTGACAGCGCGGACACTCCCGGGAGGGTCTACAGCCCCACTAATAAAAGCTTCAACTGAGTCCTATAACCCCTATGATGTGTTTATGTTCTAATGTCGTCATTGTCCCATCATTTGCATATAATTGTTGTTTTATAAATAAGGGGCCTTCCAAAAAATTTGGGTTGTGAAGCATACTGGGCTTTCTAAAATGAAAGCCAAGCAATGTTTTTTGCCGACCTATATCTTACTATAATCCATATGGGCTATACTATAGCCCATATGGTCGATTATAGTGAGATGTAGGTTGGCAAAAAAAAAATCAAAACATTGCTTGGCTTTAATTTTAGAAAGCCCAGTATGCTAGAGTGTGCCCATTCCATGAACCATTTAGTGTATGTTGAAAATACAAATCACTTAGACCCCTTTTTCAGGCACTTTTGGGCTAAAAAATAGCGCCTGTAAAGCGCCTGAAAAACACCTCCCCTGTAGTCTCAGTGTGAAAGCCCGAGGGGTTTCACACTAAGGCGATGCGCTAGCAGGACGATAAAAAAACTTCTGCAAGCAGCATCTAAGGAGCGCTGTGCACACCGCTCCTCCACCGCTCCTGTCCATTGAAATGAATGGGCAGTGCGGCTGAACCGCCAGGAAAGCGCCACTGCAGCAGCGCTTTTCTGGTGGTTTTAATCCTTTTTCGGCCGCTAGCGGGGGTTAAAAGCGCCCGAATACCTCCACAAAAATGGCGGTAAAGCGCTGCTATTTACCGCTGACGCCGCAGACGCCTAGGTGTGAAAGGGGTCTAACAGTAAAATTGTAAATGCTACATGGAGCCTATTGCTGTACAGAAAACCTCCAGTTGCAGCCCCTAGCTTGCCAGCTGCTGGCTTCAAATGTTAAGGGTTAGACTGGTAAATCAAGGCCAACTTTGGACAGGCCAAAACGTATTAAAAAAAATAAAATTGGCAGAAAACATCACATTAAGCATTGATATCTTGCTTGTTACCAGCAGAATAACAGAGTTCACAGGTTCATGAAAAACTGTCAGATTTTAGAGACGGGCACTATACTGGAAAAAATAAATCAACCAATGAAAAAGATTTAGGGCTCTTTCACACGGGGCGGATCCATGCAGATCCGCCCCGTGAAGCTCCGCTTGCTCAGCGGGGATCGCTCCGTTGATCCCCGCTGAGCCGACGGATGACTGGGCGGTCCCCGCACACTGTGCAGGGACTGCCCTGTCAGAGCGCCGCTCTCCCCTATGGGGAATCGGATGATGACGGACCGTAGAGTCCGTTGTCATCCGATCCGCTCCGCCGACGGAAGGAAAAATAGGGTTTTCCTCCGTCACACTTTGGCGGAGCGGATGTCAGCGGACATGTCTCCGCTGACATCCGTGCCTCCATAGGGGTGCATGGAGGATCCGTTTCAGGTCCGCCTAAAAAACTGACAGGCGGACCTGAACGGACCTCCGTGTGAAAGGGCCCTTAGGCACATCAATGGAATAGACATAGATAATGATAAATGCCATAGATAATTCCATGTCAATGATAAATATTAAATATTTTATGTAATATGACATTTTTACCTGAGTAAAAAAGAACTATAATAGACTAAAGTAAAAACATATACAAAAGCTTTAAAGCTGAACTTACTTGCAGAGATGTTAATAGCATTGGATAGTAAACGATGTATCTCAACATAATATTTTTTCCATTAAAAAAAAAAAAGGTTCCTTTTGCTAAGATATTTGTTACTGTTCTTTTTTATGAGCAGGTTTTGGCTATCTTATCTCACCTATTTTTACGCTCCCATGTCCTTCTTTTTTTAGGTATTGCAGACATTCCTCTGTATTAATTGGCTGTGATTTATAGAGGCACAGCTCCACGACATCTATAACACTGAGCCTAGGCGATGACAGGGGCATATTTCATTATTCTGTCACAAGCCACATCGAAACCCAGTTCACCCCCAAGAGTCAGAACACTCCCAGGGCTCTGGCAAGTTATAGACTGGAACTGGACACTTACATGGCAAGGAAAATCCAATCCTCATTCCTTCCTGATTGACCAATCATGGGTAGGATGGCATTAGCAACCACCACCCTTTGCTCATTAGGTTTTTCTTTCAATACATGGCAAGGAAATTATTTAGAATGCCTAGCTACTATCTGCAACAGGCTTGTGTGATTGGAAGAGCCTATTTTAGGCTGCAGGTAACCTCATGGGGTAAATAAAATGTAAAAAGAAATCTTCCAATGGGGTTACCTGTTCTGGGGATAACTGTCCAAGAGGGGAATTCCTCTCACTTTGGTAGATTTCTCTGATACAGTGGAAAGTGGACAGAACCTGGCAGGGGTTTTAACTTACCAACTCTATCTATAACAGCTAAAAGTTGGAGGCGGTGTACATACATTTTAGGAGCCTATTTTGCAAGTTTAACAGGTACCTCATCTTTCTTAGTTTTCTTTTACGACTTCAAAATAGAGCTTCATTTGTTAAAGATTTTCTTGCTTTAACATGACCTATAAAAAAAAATAAAAAAAAAATAAAACATTAGTAAAAGCTATATTGCAAAAGATAACTATTCAAGTGGAGCTCCACCCAACAGAGGAAGTTCCACTAGAAGTACTCCTCCCCTGCCACATTTGGCATGTAATTTTTTATTTTTTTGCAGGGGGAGGGGCTCGTACCTAGTTTTGACAGGTATCCGTTCCCACTTCCACTTGAATTGCCTAGCGATCTGAGCCTAAGTTCTCCTCTCCCCCTCCCTCCCTGCAATCTTCTGGGACACGTCACAGGTCCCAGAAGAATGCTGGACCATTCAGGAGCCGCAGCGCAACTCACGCATGGACAGTGGGCACCTGGCTGTAAAGTCGCAAGCTGCCACAGCTGAGTGCCCACAGTTGAGATGCCGGGGAGAGAAGGGACGGCTCAGGTGAACACATTACTGGATCCTGGGACAGGAAATTGTGTGTTTAGTAAAGGTCAGCAGCTACAGTTCTTGGAGCTCCTCTTTGAGCATACTAGTTGTGAAAAATGTTAGCTGTATGTTAAGAAAGTAGAAAAGAGGTGCCAACTAAGTGTAGCATTAAAAGACCTCCATTTATTTAAAAAGACAATGGGCAACTCACTGGATACCTGTAAAATGTATTTTTTATAATTTAAAATGTTACAGATCCAGCATTATGTGTGATGCAGGTTTTATAATACATGCATTGTAACAAAGCCTTCTCATTTCTTCTCTCAATTTTCAGCATGTTGGTTAGCCCAGGAATTGGAAAATAATAATGTGTAAGTCCTATACTGTATAAAAATGCAAGGTTGTATTAAACCACATATAACAAAGATATTTTTAGGACTACTGTTTGAAAAGGAATGGGCTGTAGGCAGGGATGTCTCCCTAAAGATGCTAAGTGGGGAAAAAAATTGGTTTATTATGATGCACTATAAATGGCTACCTCAAACTTGCAATGTAAATACACTGCCAATGTTCTTTTTCTCTAAGCTTTATAAAGAAGGAACATATAATTTGGTCAAATACATTTTTTCCTCTGAATTCTTCCTGAAAATAGTTATTTTCTTCTGCTGTATGTTTTATTTGCTAATGGTAGTTTGCTACACAGTTGTATGTTGCTTTTTATTATGTGTACACTATTTATGCTTGTTTTCAAGATTATATGCAGTACCACGGTAGATAAAAACCATCAATAATAATAACAATATATATGCAGATTATGTTCAGAAGTATGTTTGCTATTTTATTGTGTGGTCTCATCCTTGGAGGAAAAACACCTGCCATTTAAATTGATATACTTTGGAAGGCATCAACAAGCTAAACAAGTGATATGCAAGCCTACTGGCACAGTGCCTAAATTTTATCTGGCAGCATTCTATAGCTTGTTTTTCTGCATATAGCCCCTGACTTTTTTATTCATTTAAAGGCAGTGGCGGCTGGTGCTCAAAATTTTTGGGGGGGCGCAAACAAACTGAAAAAAAAAACATCAATTGCCGCCACTGTGCCCATTAAACGCAGCCACTGTGCCCAAACGCCACCAGTTTGTCCCCTCAAATGCAGCCAGTTTGTCCCCCCATATACAGCCAGTTTGTTTCCATATACAGCCAGTTTTGTCCCCCATATACAGCCAGTTTTGTCCCCCATATACAGCCAGTGTGTCCCCCATATACAGCCAGTGTGTCCCCCATATACAGCCAGTGTGTCCCCCATATACAGCCAGTTTGTTCCCCAAATGCAGCCTGTTCCCCCATATACAGCTAGTTCCCCCATATACAGCCAGTTTGTCCCCCAAATGCAGCCTGTTCCCCCCCCAGCCCTGCACTTACCTTCCTCGGGTCCGCGCCGTCCTCGATGTCTTCTCCCGTCCTCGATGTCGCTTCAGCCAATCAGGTTACAGGTAACCAGATCAGGTGAACCTGATTGGCTGAAACCCCCACGGTCTTCTCCAAGGAACGCACCCCCGTGCGTACCTTGGAGGAGTTTTGGAAGCCGATTACAGCGTGAGAGCTGTATTCGGAAAGCCTATCAGAGCCGTCGGCTCTGATAGGCACTTCCAAGTCACACCCACCGCCGGCCACCGCTCTAATTCATATGGCCGGCGGTCACCAGGAGGCCGGCCATATGAATAGTGGGCAGCACGGAAAATAAACAGATTCATGCAATGCATGAATCTGTGTATTGTCTTTCAGTGGCGGTGCAGGAGCGAGAGGGGGCGGCACTCCGGCACCCTCTATGGACGCACCGCCACTGTTTAAAGGGTTTGTAGCCCTACATTCTAAATCGCTGCCAGCCCCCCTATTTTAAGCTGTCATCCTGCACTGTGTAAGTGTTTGTTAAAATAGATGCCTCTAAATACCTTTTTTGTAATGTATCTTCAGGCCAGTCACATGACTCCCGGGCTACAGCAGAAAGGGGCCAAGATCTCCCTTTGACGTCAGCCTGGGGGTCAGGTGACCGCCGAGCTGGCCACTCGGTCCCCCCTCTCCCGCTGTAGTCCTTGATCGGAGTAGGAGAGCGGCCGGGAGTCATGTGAGCGGCCTGAAGATGCATCATAAAAAGGTATTTAGAGGCATCGATTTTTAACATGCACTTACAGTGCAGGGTGGCTGCTTTAAAAGAGGGTCTGGCAGCAAATTTTTTAAGTTTTTTATGAACAGCAGCGGGGGGTGGAGGTCAGAGACAGACTCCAGAGCTGACAGGCAGGGAGGGGGAGAGGATGAGGGAGAGCAGACAAGACAGCTGTGGATGACGGAGGCACGTAAATTGACCACGCTGTCAGGGCTCAGTAGCCATGATGAACCGTGGTCAGTTTACAGGGGGGAGGGCAGAATCAGGCAGAATCAGACAGTTTTTTTACAGCTTCTAGAGGGGCAGGTTAGACAGCACAAGCACAGTGCTGTTTAACTTGCTATGAGGGAACAGGATCTCCTTCTTTTTTTGGGGTTACAAAATCCTGCAGCATGTTGTAGCTGTTATCTTTATAAAGCCACTGTATAGAATCCGCCAAGGACCTATTAGGTTCCATGCATACTGGCTTAAAAATCGCTGCGTCTACAGTTGTGTTCTACCTGTAGAAGCAGCACAATACTATCCTATGCGGCCATGTGCATTAGGACGATTCAAGGCATATTTTGAGCTCAATGTTTAGAGACAGGAAAAAAAACCTTCCGGTTTGCATTTCTCATTGGAGCTTTCTGACAGAAAAAAACACAAAACTCTCCTAAACTCATCTAACCTTTGTACAAAAAATGCTCTATATGCCAAGGAAACTGGCATTTTTATTTTTTTTATTTTTTTTAATACCCCTAGTCATCAACACAACAAAATTTTATCTCAGTTCAAATATATCGCATCAGTCCAAATTCATAAACTTATATATACTATCATACAGAACGAACCAATATGCCCATATCAAAACATAAACTTTAAATAGATCTGTCTATACTCTAGACTCAGTCCCTTACTGTCCTAAATATACAAGTTATCCACTTTACTTTAAACACTTTCACCATCAAGAAAAGGAAAAAAAAAAAAAAAAAGCAAACAAACAAACCAAAAAAAAAAAAAAAACCCCAACCGACCCCGCCAGTAGGAAAGGGGGAGGTTTAGTAAATCACCAATATTAAGTCGAGCCCGCTGCAAATAGGGTTTTTCCTTCCACCGAAAATTTAAAGATATTCCAAGAAACCCAGGTTTGTAAATAAATCTCATATCGATTTTGTCCCAATAATACCATCTCTTCCATCTTATTTACCTCTTCAATTCTTATAAGCCATGCGGATATTGTAGGAGGTCTCACGTCTCTCCATTGCCGTGCAATACACGACCTAGCAGCATTAAGAAAATGCCGCAAGATTGATTTATTATATTCTTTCCCCGGTATGCTAGAAACGTGTAACAAAAAAAAAGCTGGATCTTCAGGTAGGGTGTAATCTGTAAATTTCTGTGAAATTCGGTATACCTCCCTCCCAGAAGTGTTCCAGCTTTGAGCATGCCCAAAAAATATGAAGTAAAGTCCCCCTCTCTATTTGGCATCACCAGCATTTATCCGAGATCAAGGGCGAGTATTTATGTAATAATGAGGGTGTACGATACCATCTCGTCATAATTTTAAAATTTGTTTCCTGTGCCCGGGTACATATTGATGATTTTAAAACATTATGTCTAATCTGCCTTTGCTGTAAAGTAGAGAAAGACCTTTCTAATACTGTTTCCCATTTCTTTAAAAAAAGGGGGACATACTCGTCTGAGGGTGCCACTAGTAATGCATAGATTTGTGAGGAAACTGGCATTTTTTTAAGCCCAGTGTGCATGGAGCCTTACTGACTAACATTTACCTGGAATCCACTTAGTTTTTGTATGGTATTATATATTTTTTACATTATTTTAATAAAATAATTTATGAAGTTCCAGCTGTCCCACATGACCATAGACTGTGTATACCAGGGGTAGGCAACCTTAGAGAGAAGGAGATCTACCTGAACAACATCAAAGATCACCAGGCACAATGCTGCCTCCTCACCACCTGAATTAAACCTACCTGTATAATTGAGGTACCGCCATGCCTCAATGGCTTGCATTGCAATTCTAGGTTTAAATCAGGTGGGGAGGAGACAACATATTGCCTACCAGCTGTAAAACATGCTTGAATCACTTTTCAGAGAAGCAGCAGTGCCTGCTGCACTTGTTGAACTTGGCGGCGGCACCCTTAGGGCTCATTCACATGTGTGATAAAATCCTGCAGTTGAGCCACGGTTTTACTGCCCCCAATCTCCACCCCCTTTGGCTGCAGAGGCAGCAGCCAAAGATGTAAACATGCCGCAGCAGGCATTATCCCCCCTCCCTGTTGCTTTCAGTGGGCACACTCGCCTGCCAATTGCGACCCCCACCCCCAAAAGAAATGACATGCCAAATGTGGCATGTCAGGGGGTAAGGAGTGCTTTTGGGTGGAACTCCGCTTTAACTGACTAAACCATAGTGCAGCTTCTATAAATGAAAGGGTGGGCATAGTTGGCACTCTTGATAAGTGTATATGACAGGTCTCTCAGCTCTATTAACCCCACCACACCAGAAGATTGTGGGGGTGGGGGCATCAGAGGATGGAATATTTAAACTAAAACACCAGCCAGCATCACAAGGGACACATCACATTAATCGTATGTCCCTTGTGCTGCGTTTTTTTTTTTTCAACAAAACTTGGTGATTAACTAGTTAAGGACCAGCCGCCGCAGGTTGGCTCTCCTGGGCGAATCGCCGTCATTGTACGTCTGCCGCGTTAAGACCACAAGGGTGCTCACGCAGGCGCCAGAGCTGATGTGTGTGGCCGCGATGTCGGCCAGCCACAAAGGATTACTCCTGAGAGAGACAGAACAGGGATCTGTCAATGTAAACAGACAGATCCCCGTTCTGTCGGGTAGGATAGACATATCTGCTGTTCCTAGTAATTAGGAACAGCGATCTGTCTCCTCCTACAGTCACTACACTGCCCCCACAGTTAGAAACCCCTCCCTAGGGAACACTTAACCCCTTGATCGCCCCCCTAGTGTTAGCCCCTTCCTTGTCAGTGACATTTATACAGTAATCAGTGGCTATTTTTAGCATTGATCACTGTATAAATGTCAATGGTCCCAAAAAAATGCCAAAATTGTCCGATCTGTCCACTGCAATGTCGCAGTACTGCTAAAAATCAGATCACCGCCATTACTAGTGTAGCGCCCTACTCCTGTTGGGTAGACGCTATATGTTAAAATCTAGATCTCTGAGCTGTAGTTCAGCTCAGAAAGAATTTATGTAAATTGATGGCTCTGTTTCAGTCTAGCTGGGCTGCGCATTTTCCACCTGACAGTAGGTGTCACTGTCACCACGGGTCAGGGTTGGAAATGCAGCAGGCTAGGTGTATTGGGTATTCCTTTCCTAGAAGTGGCTCAGGGGGCGTGGTCAACCCACTGTGCATTCTGGGAGGGGGTACTTAAGAGACAGAGACCGCTCTATCGGGGTTCATTGCCGGGGGTCGTTGCCGGATCCTGACCTGAGGGCCCTCCTGGCCTCGGATGTGCGAACCATTTTCGGCCTCGGGGCCTGCTGGCAGAGGCTCTGCAACTGAGAAGTAGGCCCAGAAGTTGCTGGGGCCTACTAGTCCAGGGATGGTCCTACGCGGTCTTGCCTGCGGGAAGAAGCGGAGCAATTGGACTCAATTGAGGGACACATCCTGGCCAGTTTGCCTCGTGGTGCTGCCGGACGGCTGAAAGATTCTGGCACCGTGAGTGTACTTTTGAAGGAACTTTTTGCAAAGTGTCAGTGTGGTTACACGATCTTGTGGCGGAAGATTGTGGATCGACTTGACGACACTCATCGAGTCTCTGGCAGAGACTTTGAGCAAGCTTCGCACCGGTTGCTAGGCCAGTGAGAGTAGGCCTATCGGGTGGTTGCTGAATCCAGGGTGGAACTGTTTTGTCCTCTGGATCTGAGATTGTGCCCGTGATCCGCAAAGTAAGGTGCCTGAAACTCCCCTCTCCCTCTATCCCTCTGTTAGAACTGGTAAAATAAAGCCTCTTGAAGAAAACGTATCCAGGTGTTGGTGTGAACATTTATACAGCTCTTCAAGGAGGATCCCTGACACAAGTGCGGTGAACAGGAAAGGAAACGGTAGGCCTAAACTTTAAACCAGCAGCTCCTACGGTGGTAGTGCTACAAGTGGGGTCTCGTCCGGGATATCTGCCGTTGTGAACTGTTCACCTGGGACTTATGCTACAGAGGGCTCTGGACTTTGTAATTTTTTTTCCTGTCAAAGAGAAGGGTGAGAACTTTGTGATCACTTATAGGCTGCGGGGGCTGTGGGCGGAGCCAAGAAAGTAAGAAAGCCAGCGAGGTACGTGCCAAAAAGTGGGAGGAGTTCCTGCCTGCTTGCCGCGTGAGACGCTGCACGTGTGTGTCCAGTGTTCAGATAGAGACGGAACACCACCATGTCCTCAACCCTATCAATGCAGTCTGCTATGGGGCCCAGGATGTTTCCTGTGGGTACCTGCACCAGTGTCATACTGCTGGGGACTGTACTAACGGACACTGGTATTCGTCTGGAGCCGCATGGGTGGTTCGTGCTCTATACTATCGGTGATGTAGAGGCTTTGGGGATGCTGTGTAACGTGTGATGGACTGGCTATTCACCCCCGACCTTTTGTTCGATGCCTGCAATGCGGGGAGTGCCTGTTTGCTGTGGGGCAGCCCGCCATGCCTTCTCGTGCCTACAGAGTGGACTGGACCACGGGCAACGTAACGGAAGAAGTTGCTGCCTTCAATCCAGTGGTTAGGCCTACATGTGCTGCATCTGCTGCCGTGAGTAATCCCGAGGGGAATGGCGCTGTTACCGCTATGGGGAAGTCATCAGCGGACATCAGTGCTATTGTCACCTCAACTGTATCTACCTCCACTGCACCTGTTTTTGCTGCACCTGCACAAAGGAAGGTGGGATACATGAAGGCCTCCCGCGGCCACGGGCGAGGCTTACCCCAGAGACTGCCCGAACCGGACCCGGAGAAAAGTTTGATGTCCGAGAAGTCCACGACCGGAACGGGTGAGAGATCTAAGGGGAGCATGTTGGGGACTGTATGTAATTATCTGCCGGCGGAAGAGTTGAGAGATTCGGAGATGGACTCTTAGTCTCCAATATATTGCCACAGACTTCTGACAATGTCGCAAGAGCTATTATGGGCAAATAGCGATGAGGTCTCCTCGGCTTTTACTTTCTCCGATTACGCAGCTATGGACTCGGGGGAGACAACACCTAGGGTGGAACCCCCAATTGTTTCTGATGAAATCCTGGCCCGCAGTACCAGTTCGCTGGGTCCAGGATTTTTTTTTGCAAGTGCTATGGTGCACAAATCCACAGACTCGTGTGCCTCCTGGATATGGTAGTACCAGATACCTACCAAGACTTGCCCGGTCACAAAGGTTGTTTAGTAAACAGGTGGAAAGAGAATATGGGCTGGAATTCCCTTTTGTTCCTCGGGAGATTATGCAGAAAGTTGAGTCTTGCAGGGAACAGTGGTACCATGAGGCTGTTGGGGAATATCTTGCAGTGCCAAAACCGTTCCGGAAGAGGGGCTATTCCCTTGCCATGGATGAACATTTCAAGGGGTGTCTGCAGCACTGGAGTTTTGGCAGGCATATTCATGGAGACAAAGTTGTCATTTGCCGACCAGGGAAAGACTATGTGGTTTACTTTGTTACCACCATTGACAAGCAGGGAAAATCCTTAACTTTGCCTGATCCACACTTTTAATGGTGAAAAAGTTACGATGACTGTACTGGTTCTTTGTCTTGCACATTTTCTTTCTAAAAAGGACTGTGGGTATGTAGTTAGTGCTAGGGTACCGGAAGATTTTTGTCTATGGGCTCAGTACTTAAAACTGAGGACTATGTTATGTGATATTCCTGCCACTAGGTGGTGGGAGTTTGCTCAGCAAAGCTGGACTCTCGTACTTTTCTTCCTTAACTACCTACACTTAGTAATGTATATATGGAGAAAGAAAGGCTAATTTCTCCAGGAAGTGAGGCTTTGCTTCTCAGGAGATATTTTATATTATTGCATGTGTCTGTTTGGAGAGAGAGCGAGAGAGAGAGAGAGAGATTGCTCCCTCCCCCTTCTCGTCCAAGTATCAGTGCCCATCATTGCCGCATATCAATACAGTCTATCACATCAGAGAAACAAAATTCTTTGGTAAGGATCAAATAAAATACAAAATATTGTAGCTGGCCAGCTAAGACCTGTCCTAGGTTGCTAATGTGGCTTACATGCATATATAGCTAGACCTGCTAATAATGTTAATACAGTGCATATGCTCATTTGTGAGAGATAAAAGCAGAGTTATTTACTGTGACTTTATATATGGATGTCATATAACAATTGTATATTGTGTTCACAGAAGAAAAGAAAAAATATACCTTTTTAAGAGTCATTTCTATATGCAGAAAGGTAAGCTTAATGACAGCAGAATTGCAACCAGAAAGCATAGAGTTAAGCTTTTGTGACTCATCAGGAGTTTTAGCCAATCACAACCAATCTCACTGAGCAAATGTCTCTGGCCAATCATAGCCAGCATTTCACTCATGTTCTGTCTAGGAAATCTCATATCACATGTCTAGAATTGCATTTTACATCAGAGTGTGGAGCTGAACAGTTCAGATCCATCCAGAGTCCAGCTTTATGGAAGCAAGTGGCCAAAATAGGTATTTAATACAGTTATATAAGTTCCTATTGTTAATAATGTGATTAGAACTGTATACTGAAACTAGTTATGTGTTCACTTGTAGTTCCACCAAACCAGGTTTGCAAACAATCAAACCAGGAATCAAACCAGGAATCAAACCAGATTCAAACCAGGAATCAAACCAAGTTTCAGAGCAAACATCAGAGCAAACAGCATTATAGAGCAAGTCCCAGATAGATCATAAAGTGTCTAAAGTATTTTAAAATGAAAGTACAGATACTGAAGAGAGAAATATATCTACCATTTTATGTAGAATTACAAGATTGAACAGTTGAACCGACATTTGTTATACTTTATTCAACACGTGTTTGTACATGGACTTCCTGCTGCTAAATTGTCAGTGTTATATAAGAAGAAAAGCTGAAGTGAATAAAGAAGTTATCTTAAAGGTTTGGTGTGCTCTTTAACCACCTCCCTACTGTGCACGAAAACCCCCTTCCTGCCCAAGCCATTTTTCAGCTTTCAGCGCTGTCACACTTTGAATGACAATTGCGCGGTCGTGCGACGTGGCTCCCAAACGAAATTTGCGTCCTTTTTTTCCCACAAATAGAGCTTTCTTTTGGTGGTATTTGATCACCTCTGCGGTTTTTATTTTTTGCGCTATAAACAAAAGAAGAGCGTCCAGTTTGGAAAAAAAACACTATTTTTTACTTTTTGCTATAATAAATACCCATTTTTTTTTTTTTTTTAAATAAAATTTTCCTCAGTTTAGGCCGATACGTATTCTACATATTTTTGGTAAAAAAAAAAAAATCGCAATAAGCGCGTATTGATTGGTTTGCGCAAAAGTTATAGCGTGTACAAAATAGGGGATAGATTTATAGCATTTTTATTTTTTTATTAGTAATGGCGGCGATCTGCGATTTTTTTTTATTGTGACTGCGATATTGCGGCGGACACATCGGACACTTTTGACACATTTTTGGGACCATTCACGTTTATACAGCGATCCCTGCTATAAAAATGCATTGATTACTGTATAAATGTGATTGGCAGGGAAGGGGTTAACCACTAGGGGCGGGAAGGGGTTAAATATGTTCCCTCAATGTGTTCTTACTGTGGGGGGAGGGGACTGGCTGGGGGAGGTGACTGATGGTTGTCCCTATGTACAAGGGACACACCATCAGCCTCCTCTCCCTCACAGGACGTGGATCTCTGTGTTTACACACAGAGACCCACTTTCCTGCTCGTTTCCCAGGCAATCGTGGGTGCCCGGCGGCAATCGCGGCCGCCGGGCACGCGCACCGGGGCCTTGTGAACGCGGCTGGCGGCGAGCGCGCGCCTTCTAGCTCGTTTTAAAGGGAGGACGTCATATGACGTCCTCCCAGAACGAGAGTATCCTCCGCCCGCCGTCAATTGACAGTGGGCGGTGGACAAGTGGTTAAACCTACTGCTTCCATAGAACGGCGCTAGAGGAATTATAGAGTAACAGATCGTCTTGTGTGGACTAAAAGATCAGAGAAATCAAATTCTTCTAATGCCACAGCGCATAAAGGCACTTCATAGTGCTGCGCCTGCCACAAATATGCATTGAAACTTTTTTTTTTCCTCTTTCTTATCCTATTAACATTTGGTAGTCATATCCCCAAAAGTTCTAAGATGTATCTTTTTTTTTTTTTTTTTCTCATGTACGAAATGTGAGAAATAACATATATATCATACAATCATTCCATAAACCCATACCACATACACTGCATATATAATTTGAGGAAAATATGTTTATAAAATAGTTTTTTATCATTTGCCAATAAAAAAAAATAAAAAGTTTCCCCCGGATTTCATTTAAAAAATCTGGTCACCTTATTCTACTACAATGAAATAGTATGTGGCAATATTTTTTGTTTCTGGCCAAGAATATACTAGTGCATTTTGATTGAACACTTCCAGAGCACTGCCTCAAATTCCACACAGAGATTGTTAACTGAATGCAATTATTCAGTATGCACAGGAGCTGAAGCCGCTAGCTGTGTGTTTGCTACCTCGAGTTAAAATTAATATGAACGGTGACATTCATGTGCATTTGATGCTACAGCCTATGTTGGATGTAGTTAATGCTGGCCTTATACACAGCCCCCAAATTAGCTTTTGCATCAGTGTAAAGTGAGGTGATCAGATTTTTCAAATGAAATCCGGGGACATATTTTTTTTTTTTACTAGTAATAGCACCAATCAGCGACTCTTTGCCCGTGGCCACCGTCGCCCGCCTTGCAGCCTGTCAAGTCATAGTCTCCGGGCCCCGGCTACTACTGGGTGGGGAGCAGAGGAAGATCACTCCGCCAGGGAAGGCAAGGAGATAGGCAGGCGGCTGGCCGGGACTTGAGCCAAGGCATAAGAACATGCTAGCTGAATGGGCATGCACCTGAAAATGAAGAAATATTCCCTCCTCTTCGACCAGCACATGATCATCAGAAAGGAGCACAGATAATGTAATTCAGATTTTTTTTTTTTTTTATTCTGCACTGTCTTTAAAATTGCCCCAGCCCCTGTTTAACTCCAATCCGGGGACAAAACTGGGGACAGACTTGGTCCAGGGACAGTGTTCTCAATCCGGGGACTGTCCCCTGAAACCGGGGATGTCTGGTCACCCTAGTGTAAAGATCTTTAGACACAGGTCTAGGTGGTGAGCTATTGTTAAAGCGGAACTACACTGTATCTGAGCACCACAAACCAAAAGCACTATTTAATTATTTTTTTATATTTAAAGCAAACTTCTCTATCCATGTCTAGCATTTCTGGCCATAGCCATCTTGAGTAGGTGCAGATGATTCAAGTAGTGCATGGGTGCTCAACCTGTAGCCCTACAGCTGTTGAGGAAGTACAAGTCCCATGAGGCATTGCAAGGCTCTCAGTTGAACCAAGCATGACTCCCAAAGGCAGAGGCATGATGAGACTTGTAGTTCAACAATAGCTGGAGGGCCACAGGTTGAGCACCCATGAGCTGCACTTACTTCCTGGAATCCATAGCTCAGGCATGTAGACAAGAGGGTCTGCTTAACAGAGAGAAAACCCCTCCTGAAGACTCCTGGGATGTATGACTTCGCTTTGGCATGGAAGCTAGGAAGTAACTAAAGAAATGTAAATATTTTTTTTAAAGCAAGTAAATATGATATACTTTCCTATCGATTTACTAATGCTAGCAGCATAAAGATTCAAACTAGTCAATGTTGATTGAGAGCGTGAAGTTCAGACATCCCAAGTCTCCCGCGAGGTGCGGGAGTCTCCCGCATTTCTGCGGTGGCTCCCGCATACCAGCAAGCGCCTCCCAAAATCCCGGCAATGATCAGTGCGGCAGGGAACAGCTGTGAACACTGTATAGATTTTTAGCTGACAGCCGCTTCTCCTTCTCTCCCTCCCGCGGCTGTCAGCTAAAAATCTATACAGGGAGATCTGTGTTCACAGCTGTTCCCTGCCGCACCGATCATTCCCCGCTGTTCCCTGTGTGCTGCTCCCCTGGTCCCCTTCTCCTTGCCCCCCCCCCCCCCATTGTGGTCCGGCCCCCTACATGTTCTCCTCCGCCCCCCCTCGTCCCCCGCAGCCGGCTTCCCTGCTGAATTTGGCACAGTGAGCGAGATCGCTCCTGTGTCCTGTGATAACTGAGCAGAGTAAACTGTGTTTACTCTGCTTCAGTTTATGAATGGACAGAAGCCTCTGTCTCCTCTCCATTCATCTTCAATGCTGAGAAAGGGACTGGGCAATCTGTGTCCTCAGTCCTTTCTCTGTCTCAAAGGGGAAATGTCAGACCCCTGATATCTTACCAAAGCCCCCAAAAAATCTAAAAAATAATAATTGTAAAAAAATGAAAGTGTACAAAAAACTACTGACCCCACTCCCCCCTGCCCTACCAACACTGTCCACTTCCTCAACCCCCCCCCCCCCCCGCCCAAAAAAAAAGAATTGTGAAAAAAATGAAAAACGAATTAAATTGTAAAAAAATCAATACGTAAAAACAAACTATGTATGTGGGCGTGGAGCTAGGGTTGCCACCTGTCCGGGATTCACACAGACGGTCCGGGTTTTGAATCATGTGTTCAGGTTTTAAACTGTCTTAAACCTGAACACATTATTCAGACGGAACTGCAACCCCCCCTCCCACTTAGGCGTGCCAGGGCACACCCTATTCACCCAGTACGATTTCCACCTTTCGCCCGGATTGCACACACCTATGCTCCCCATTAACAAAGTACCACAACCACCCAGTGCATAGGCCCCCTCCCTCCCTTCCCTGTCCTGCCCCTGAGCAAGTGAGTACACTAAAGTAAGGGGGGTTAAAAGCTAAGGGGTGCTCTGTGGACTCTGATGTAAGGGGGAGCTTTGGGAACCCTGATTTTAATGGGGAATGCTGGGAATTCTGATGTTAGTGGGGGCTTTGGTAAGAAACCCCCTTACATCAGAGTTCCATTTTCTACCACAGACCACAGTGTTCCCCCGTAAAAGTAAATCAATTGCTGTGTGCCTCTAGGCTAAAGTGTTTGGGTTTGGCTTGAAGAAAAGGTGGCAACCCTACGTGGAGTGCCACCTCTTTTAAATTAGTTTTTTCAGGTTGGGATGTCTGGAAGTTCCAATAAGTAAGGAGCATATTTACTGTGTGTGTGTGTGTGTGTGTGTGTGTGTCTGTGTCTGTAAAATATATATATATATATATATATATATATATATATATATATATATATATATATATGTGTGTATGTAGCGGGTATAAACTTTTCTCTCTATTTAAAACTGGCAGAGACACCAGCAATGTGCAGTTCCTTGCGGCCCAGCGGGTGGCGCTGTCGCCCTGGGGTTGAACCATTGCTGTGTGCCGTGCCTCCTTTTTGTCCTCCCTCGGCAGCGGTATGGTGGGGCGGGGAACCCGCCGTGCTTGCTGGGAGGGTATAAAGGGGCCGGCCATCTTTGTCACGGGGTCGAGTCTCCGGCACCTTCAGCCTGAGGGCGGTGGTTCGTGTCGGTCCTCTAGGCGGCCTAGGCCTATAGGACGTCCGGAGGTCGTGTTCCATCCCAGGCACCTTTAGCCTGGGGTGACGTACTCGGAGGTCTGGAGCTCAGTGCCCAACACTGAGTTCTGGGAGGGAAGGAGGTCCTAGGGAACCCAGGGATTGGGTACCCGAATCCAGAAGGCGTAATGGACCGGGGGGAGATACTCACTTGAAGACCCGGTGCAGCAGATTGCCAGTGACAGGTGAGCCTCCCATCGGAGACCGCCTGGAAGGAAATCCCCCCCCCCCTCCGCTCGGAGACCTCAGCCCACTTTCAGGGAGGAAAGTGGAGAGTTCATTGTGTCTGGGCCTACTCGCACCCACATCTCCTTGTTTGTTCCGTTCTTTAAGGGAGTCTAACTGATTGTGCTGTTCACTCGAGAAGAATAAAGGAGTGTTGGACTTTAATGGTGTGGGGCTCTTTTCTGGTGGACATTGTTCAAGGTAACTCTAGGTGCACAACACTGACCCGAAGGTAGAGAAAGAACTTTGCTTACACTGCACAGACATGCTGTGGTGAAGGCTTGGCGTGGTGACCCCGCTCTCTCCCCTCTAAGATACCCCTAGACAAGAAGAAAGACGAGCTGATGCAAAGAGGGGAGTGAGGAGGCCGCTATATATATATATATATATATATATATATATATATATATATATATATATATATATATATATATAAATTAGGGCTGTGGAAATTAACTATTAATTCATCAATTAATCGATTACTTGTTTTGATCGATCAAAATTCTTTTGATCGATCAAAATTCTTTTGATCGATCAAAATTATTTGGGCTTGCCGTGTCCATCTGAAGGGCTCCTTTGCTGTGCCTTCATATCTGCATGCCGGCGGGACCTTACTATCTGCCACACGCAAGGGCTGTTACACTATCCTCTATCAACCTGGGATTCTACAGCCATCCACTGGGAGTTGTGATAGTTCCCTTCACGGGACATCTACATGCCGACGGACTGATGTTAGCCCCTTCTTATCTGGATTCAGCAGTGGTATCGTTGTACACATTTTTATACCAGTATCATACTTATCTACATGTTTTTATGACTGCTTTTGCTACCGTTTGGTATTACTCGCACCATTTTTACAGTTTATGTAGCTACATCGATTTTATCTTCAGTGCAATATTTATTTTGTTACCTACTTGAAAGTTTTAATGCTATTCCCATTGAACGCTGCCTTTGTGTGTTTTTTGTATCCTGCTATCCATTTTTCCAGTGGTTGGTAGCTGCACTGGGAATCAGCCTGCAAGGAGATCAGCTAAAAGTAGTTGGATCTGTATGTGCGTTTATAATTAATTGAAATTAGTCCATTAATTGATAAAAAAAAAAATCGATTAATCGAACACGAAAATTTTAATCAGTAACAGCCCTAATATATATATTTATTTACAGGTGATACTCGAAAAATTAGAATATCGTGTAAAAGTTAATTTATTACACTAATGCAACCTAAAAGGTGAAACTAATATATGAGATAGAATCATTACATGCAAAGCAAGACCGTTCAAGCTGTGATTTGTCATAATTGTGGTGATTATGGCTTACAGCTTATGAAAACCCCAAAAATTTGAATATTGTGAAAAGGTGCATAAAGTGTCCCACTCTAATCAGCTAATTAAGCCATAACACCTGCAAAGGGTTCCTGAGCCTTTAAATGGTCTCTCAATCTGGTTCAGTAGGAATCACAATCATGGGAAAGACTGCTGACCTGACAGTTGTGCAGAAAACCATCATTGACACCCTCCATAAGGAGGGAAAGCCTCAAAACGTAATTGCAAAAGAATTTGGATGTTCCCAAAGTGCTGTATCAAAGCACATTAATAGAAAGTTATGCGGAAGGGAAAAGTGTGGAAGAAAAAGGTGCAACGTGCACGATTACTAGCCTAGGTTAACATATCTGCGGGTGGGGAATGTGCACAATTATTAGGCTAGGTTTACATATCTGCGAGTGGGGAAGGTCCACGATTATTAGGCTAGGTTTACATATCTGCGAGTGGGGAACTTGCACGATTATTAGGCTAGGTTTACATATCTGCGAGTGGGAAACGTGCACGATTATTAGGCTAGGTTTACATATCTGTGAGTGGGAAACGTGCACGATTATTAGGCTAGGTTTACATACCTGCGAGTGGGGAACGTGCACGATTATTAGGCTAGGTTCACATACCTGCGAGTGGCGAACATGTTCGATTATTATTATTTTTCGAGTATCACCTGTATATATGTATGTATGTTTTTATATCTCTGCCTGTATAATATGAGAGAAAATACACGAACCATCTGGTAGTAAAATGCTTAGTAATGAAGGAAAACTGGCAGCAGCTGTAATTTTCTAATATAAACTACACAAACAGTCTGTAATTACAGGCAAAACAAAAAACCAATGACAGATTGATCTGACACTGTCACTTTAAACTCACTCTGCTGCAGGCTTCATGTGTCATTGTTTCTGTCCAGGCCCCATTACTATGGATACTGTGGTTCCTTTTCTTTTATTACTTCCTATAGCTCCCCCTACTGTTACCATGGTCACCTAGAGACGCTTTTCTCTGGAGCAGGCACAGTAAAGCTCACCAAAACACCTCCAGCATTTGCAGCATAACAAAAACCTGGTAAACACAAGACCCCTGACTGAGGCTGGAGCTGATGTCCACAGGGAACAGTTACTATCGGTGTTGCATCACGGTATGTGAGATCTGCGTGACAATGTACTAATCCGAGTTCAGGTCAAGCTGTACCTTATTATCTGCTGACTACCAGCAAGCTGGTATTTTTAGCAAGTTAATGGCAGGAAAGATCTGTTTTGACGATTTATGTAGCAAAAACTAGAGGTATGCCAGGTTGCATAGTAACAAGCTTCTCTGGAAGAGAGGAGAATGTTTTCTAGTACATTTTGCAGTTCTGATCACAAAAATTAGAAGGCAGATTAAAAAAAAAAAAAAAAATAGATAGGCAAGATACCTGCGAGTGGGGAACGTGCACGATTTCTAGGCTAGGTTCACATATCTGCGAGTGGGGAACGTGGACGATTATTAGGCTAGTTTCACATACCTGTGGATGGGAATGTGCGTGAAATTGTGCATGTTCCTAACCTGCAGGGAAATGTGCTGTACTATAGCAGACGCATTGGGGGTGATGTTAACTATTAATGGCACCCCCAAGCATCATCACCCACAGCACATTTTTACAAGTGCCAAACCACATGAGGCCAAGGCGCCATGCCGCTCAGTGCAGTGAGATTTGTTTTAAAAAAAGGGCCTCAGACTTTTTTCCCCGCATTTCTCATGGGCAGGGCAGCTGCACTGAAACAAATGCGCTAACAAGCACGCAAAAGCGCGTTCACACATGTGTGATCAAAGCCTTTAATGACACCCTCACACAACGCCAAACCACACGGCCCCACAGAACCATGCAGCTCCTTATGGCGCAATTTTAAAAAGGGTTGTGGACTTCTTTCCCCACATTTCTGTGGGTAGGGCAGCCCACTGAAATTAATGGGCTGCTCTACATGCAGAACGAAGCCGCACAGGTCTGAATGGAGCCTTACAAAATGCCATACCAAAAAACAAAAGGCAAATAAACAAACTGATACCAGAAAAGACAAAAGCAATGTAGCCAACACAATTTGTGCCCCTTTTTAGGTAGAAGAGCTCATTGATAACTAATTCTACCAGCGGAGGACAGCTAAGGCTGCATTCACACCTGAGCGTATCGGTTTTTGGGTGTTTAGGGCATTTTTCCTGGGCGTTTTTTCTGGCGTTTTTCTACAGGCGTCCAAAGGTCACCAATGTAAAACGCCTGTAATCTGCCTAAAAAGAAGCTCATGTATTTTTTTGAGCTTCAGGCATCAGAACACTCAGATGTGAACAGGGGCTCTTTTAAATGAATAGGATTTTGCTTGTTGGCCGTTTTGGAACTTTTAAGATGAGCGTTTTACGAGCTAAAAACACTCAGGTGTGAATGCAGCCTAACTGTATGTGAACTGCATGTGAAGTTCAAATCTAGGAACAAAAACTGAAGTACTGTAGCAATCAGTTGGTTTTGTTAGAAATGTTTATTTTTCATTGTCCGCTTTAATATAACCCGAAGAAATGTTTTGTTTTATTTAATTTATGTATTATAGGTATTTACTGTTTATAGCACCAACGATTTATGCAGCCCTTAACATATTGTACATTCACGTCATTCCCTGCCCTCAAGGAGCTTACAATCGAACAGTGGTCACACACACTTCAATTTTTTCATTTACCAACATGCGATTTGATTTGATTAAAATGATCAAATCCACAAACAATCAAATAATCATAACTTCCCTTGTGATCAATTTGGACTCAATTTTGAGTAGTGTTGATCAAACTGCATTGATCAGCCAGGGTGGAATATTATTGATCATTTTGCATCAAATGGCAGCACTGAGATACTTTTACATGATACTTTACACCTTACAATAAATACAATTGTGTTTTATTTGAGCAGATTTTGAGATCGCATGGTGGAACCAGAGGTACGATCAATGATTTACAATTGTAAGTTACAATTGTAATTTTTATGAAACAAAAAAAATAACGTAATTTAAAGGAATTGTAAAGCCTCAAGGCTTTTCACCTTTAATCCATTCTATGCATTCTGGTGAAAAACCTTCTTTGCTGCAGCTTCCCCCCCAGACCCCCCTTTTTTTTTACCTGAGCCCAATCGTTCCAGCGATTGTGCACGAGCCCAGCAGCTCCAGACACTGTCTCTGTCCTCACTGGATAGATTGATAGCAGCAGGAGCCATCAGCTGTCAATCAATACCAGTAACACAGAAGCAGGGGATGGGGCAGAGTCCCGCTGTCTGTGTCAATGGTTGCAACAGTGGGACTCTGAATGCACCCGCACGGGTGCCCCAATGGGAAGCGGGTCTCTGTGGGGGCACCAGATGAAGGGAAGGAGCCAGGAGCGCCGACAGGGCACTCCAGAAGAGGAGGATCGGGCTGCTCTGTGCAAAACCCTTGCACAGAGCAGGTAAGTATAACATGTTTGTTATTTTTATTTTTAAAAATGGGAACCTTTACAACCACTTTAAACATCGATTGAAATGCACTTCCTTATTTGTGGCAGATTGATCAAATGGGTTGTCAACTACAGATCTATCATTCCTATTGGAAGTGATCGATCAGAAAATAAATCTATCAATTATCAAAGCATGTATGGCCACCATATAGTTCCTATCTCATACACACAAATGGGGCCCATTAATGTATTATCATGTCCTCTGGTGTGTCAGAGGAAACTCATGCAACCACAGGGGAAGCGGCATTTAGTGTCCTGTAGATAGAGATGAAACCAAGATCCCCAGTTTTGCAAGGCAGAAGTGCTAATCACGAGGCTGCTCTAGTTTTATTTTTAAACCTAGATTTTTCTCTTTTCTATATCTCCAAAATGTTGTAATATACTATTAAAAAAAAAAATCCTGAACTGTGAAAAAGACTAAGATCTCTCTACTAAATAAGTGTAACTTTCAAACAGATCGGCATTAAGAACAATGGTGGACAGAAAATGGGACAGAGAAAAGTCGATTGTCAATGGACAGCACATGAGAGCCATGAGGTACCAAATGGATACAGAATATCAGGTAATGTACCCAACAGGCCTAGAGTATCTCACAAAAGTTAGTACACCCCTCACATTTTTGTAAATATTTTATTATATCTTTTCATGTGACAACACTGAAGAAATTATACTTTGCTACAATGTAAAGTAGTGAGTGTTCAGCTTGTATAATGGTGTAAATTTGCTGTCCCCTCAAAATAACTCAACACACAGCCATTAATGTCTAAACCGTTGGCAACAAAAGTGAGTACACCCCTAAGTGAAAATGTCCAAAGTGGGCCCAAAGTGTCAATATTTTGTGTGACCAGCATTATTTTCCAGCACTAACTTAACCCTCTTGGGTATGGAGATCACCAGAGCTTCACAGGTTGCCACTGGAGTCCTCTTCCACTTCTCCATGTCGACATCACAGAGCTGGTGGATGTTAGAGAGCTTGTGCTCCCCGACCTTCTGTTTGAGGATGCCCCACAGATGCTCAATAGTGTTTAGGTCT
Source organism: Rana muscosa (assembly GCA_029206835.1). Taxonomy (NCBI): domain Eukaryota; kingdom Metazoa; phylum Chordata; class Amphibia; order Anura; family Ranidae; genus Rana; species Rana muscosa. Next base: position 270,668,128 of record CM055128.1, read on the forward strand.
GGAGACATGCTTGGCCAGTCAATCACCTTTACCCTCAGCTTCTTTGGCAAGGCAGTGCTCGTCTTGGAGGTGTGTTTGGGGTCGTTATGTTGGAATACTGCCCTGCATACCCAGTCCCTGAAGGGAGGGGATCATGCTCTGCTTCAGTATGTCACAGTACATGTTGGCATTCATGGTTCCCTCAATAAACTGTAGCTCCCCAGTGCCAGCAGCACTCATGCAGCCCCAGACCATGACACTCCCACCACCATGCTTGACTGTAGGCAAGACACACTTGTCTTTGTACTCCTCACCTGGTTGCCGCCATACACGTTTGACACCATCTGAACCAAATAAGTTTATCTTGGTTTCATCAGGACATGGTTCCAGTAATCCATGTCCTTAGTCTGCTTGTCTTCAGCAAACTGTTTGCGGGCTTTCTTGTGCACCATCTTTAGAAGAGGCTTCCTTCTGGGACAACAGCCATGCAGACCAATTTAATGCAGTGTGTGGCATATGGTCTGAGCACTGACAGGCTGACCCCCCACCCCTTCAACCTCTACAGCAATGCAGGCAGCACTCTTATGTCTATTTCCCAAAGACAACCTCTGGATATGACGCTGAGCATGTGCACTCAACTACTTTGGTCGAGCATGGCGAGGCCTGTTCTGAGTGGAACCTGTCCTGTTAAACCATTGTATGGTCTTGGCCACCGTGCTGCAGCTCAGTTTCAGGGTCTTGGCAATCTTCTTCGAGCCTAGGCCATCTTTGTGTACAGCAACAATTCTTTTTTTCAGATCCTGATACCGGGTACACACGACCGTTTTTAATGACGAGAAAAATGCCATTTTTTAAAATGGTCATTAAAAATGATTGTGTGTGGGCTTCAAAGCATTTTTCACAACGTGAAAAATGGCCATGAAAAAATTGGAGCATGCTCTAATTTTTCTCGTTGTTTTTCACGTCGTCGTTTTTCTCGTCATGAAAAACGGCCGTGTGTAGGCTTTAACGACGTGAAAAAAAATGCGCATGCTCAGAATCAAGTATGAGACGGGAGCGCTCGTTCTGGTAAAACTAGCGTTCGTAATGGAGATAGCACATTCGTCACGCTGTAACGGACTGAAAAGCACGAGGCTGAAAAGCGCGAATCGTCTCTCAACAAACTTTACTAACACGAGGATCAGCAAAAGCAGCTTGAGCATTTTTTTCCACGATAGTGTGTAGGCAAGGCAGGCTTGAGAAGAATCACATCGAGAAAAACGCTGTTTTTTTCAATGACATTAAAAACGGTCGTGTGTGTACGCGGCATCAGAGTTCTTTGCCATGAGGTGCCATGTTGAACTTCCAGTGAGAGAGTGAGAGCGATTAACACCAAATTTAACACACCTGCTCCCCATTCACACCTGAGACCTTGAAACACTAACGAGTCACATGACACCAGTGAGGGAAAATGACTAATTCGGCCCAATTTTGGACATTTTCACTTAGGGGTGTATGCACTTTTGTTGCCAGCGGTTTAGACAAATAATGGCTGTGTGTTGAGTTATTTTGAGGGGACAGCAAATTTACCCTGTTATACAAGCTGTACACTCACTACTTTACATTGTAGCAAAGTGTAATTTCTTCAGTGTTGTCACATGAAAAGATATAACAAAATAGATACTGTGTATGTATGTACAGAGTGTGTGTGTGTGTGTGTGTGTGTGTGTGTATGTATATGTATATGTATGTATATATATATATATATATATATATATATATATATATATGTAGCGCCCTGCTCCCAATGAGTGTGCGCTATGTTAAATTTATAGTTGTCTGAGCAATAGTTTGGCTCAGAAGGATTGTGTTATAAATTACACTCTGTTTCAGTTCAGCTGGTTGTGTGATTTCCCTCCTGACAGTGGGTGCCGCTGCCACCGCTGGTCAGGATTGGAAAGGCTACAGGCTGGACGTATTGGGTACCTCTTTCCTAGCAAGCAGCCCAGGGGGCGTGGTGAACCCGCTGTGCATGCTGGGAGGGGGTATTTAAGTGACAGACGCCATTAGGGCAGGGAGAGATTCTGGGGTCGTGTCTTCGATCCCCACCTGTGGGCCCTCCTGGCCTCAGGGAAGTGTTGGCAGTTTCCGCCTCGGGGCCACGTTGGCCTGAGGCTTCGTTGCTGACAGGTAGGCCCAGGAGTTGCTGGGGCCTACTGATCCAGGGATGATCCTGTGTCGCCTTGCCTGCTGGAAGGGACCAAGCAATTGAGGACTCATTTGGAGGATGCATCCGGATCGTGATCTACCTCAGTGCTGCCGGAACGGCTGAAAGATCCTGGCATTGAGAGCTGTGTTCTTCATTCAGAAGGTAACCCAAGCAAAGGTTACACAAGTCTGTGGCAGAGACTGTTCTATTTGCACCAAGTCTGTGGCAGAGACTATATGTGTTCTAGCTGTGCATCGGCTGCTAGGCCAGTGAGATTGGGCCTATCCGGTGTTTGCCGAGTCCAATGTGGAGACAGTAGTTCCTCTGGATCTAGGAAAAGTTCTTATGATTCGCAACTAATATACCTGAGTCCTCCCCATCCCTTCATCCCCTCTGTTCGAAACTTTATTTAAAATAAACCCTTGAAAGAGACTTTTGTGTTGGTGCAAACTTCTTCTGGACAATTCTTCAAGGAGAACCCCTGAGACGAGCATACGGAACAGTGAGGTAACTTGCAAGGCCCAAAATTAAACCAGCGGCCTGCTACGGGAGTATTGCTATATATATATATATATATGTGTGTGTGTGTGTGTGTGTGTGTGTGTGTGTGTGTGTGTGTGTGTGTGTGTATATGTGTATGTGTATATATATATATATATATAGGGCTGTGGAAATTAACTATTAATTCCTCGATTAATCGATTAATTTTTTTGATCGATCAAAATTCTTTTGATCGGTACTCACCTCTCCGCTGGCTTCCGGGTCTTCAGGGAGTTCTGTCGGAGATCCGGTGACGTCACGGACACCGGCGGGGCTTGCCGTGTCCATCTGAAGGGCTCCTTTGCTGTGCCTTCATATCTGCATGCCGGCGGGACCTTACTATCTGCCACACCCAAGGGCTGTTACACTTCCCTCTATCAACCTGGGATTCTACAGCCATCCACTGGGAGTTGTGATAGTTCCCTTCACGGGACATCTACATGCCGACGGACTGATGTTAACCCCTCCTCATCTGGATTCAGCAGTGGTATCGTTGTACACCTTTTTATACCAGTATCATACTAAGCTACAAGTTTTTTTGACTGCTTTTGCTACCGTTTGCTATTACTCGCACCATTTTTACAGTTTATGTAGCTACATTGATTTTATCTCCAGTGCAATATATATTTTGTTACCTACTTGAAGACTATAAAAGTTTTAATGCTATTCCCATCGAGTGCTGCCTTTGTGTGTTTTTTGTATCCTGCTATCCATTTTTCCAGTGGTTGGTAGCTGCACTGGGAATCGGCCTGCAAGGAGATCAGCTAAAAGTAGTTGGATCTGTATGTGCGTTATAATTAATAGAAATTAGTTGATTAATCGATTTAAAAAAAATTTGATTAATCGAACACAAAAATTTTAATCAGTAACAGCCCTAATATATATATATATATATAATATTTATGGTCGGAGCCCTCTGTCCGAAGAGATATGGATCACATAAACACGTCACAAGACTAACAACACAAATAAGACCTGAAGTGTGGCCTGGCCTTTTGTACGGTATGCCAAAGAAAGGGGCCATACCTGAATAGAAGTGATAGATAAATCTGCTGAGAATTGTTGTAGAGGAGTGCCCTAGAAAAGGGAGATATGGGTGGGTGGGTACCGCGCACTACAGCCGACGCTGACCCTCGTGGATGGTCTGTATAAGTACCCCTCGAACTCCTCCCATAATTTCAGGCTAGCATACTAGCCTTCCTATATATATTTTTTTATAAATATTTGTATTGTATTAAATTTTTTTAATATCATGAATTTAAATGAATACAAATTTATTGTCGGGCATTATCGGCACCTTTTGAAGCCGTCTTAAAAATCCTGCTTGCTGCATTTTTGGTCAGTTGAAAAAGCAGCACCAAAAACGCACCTCCCAATTGAAATGCATTGAAAACGCAGCAAGAGTGCATCAAAAATGCACCCCTGTGGCCTTTTTGATGCATTTTTTTAGTCACATGACTTATGAAAAACACACCATAAGCAAGGTAAAATCGCAGCAAAATAGCTGGAGTTCTGGCAGCCATTATCGGCACTTTTTTTTTCTTTTGGTATAATGCTGAAAACCCTATTTTCCAACGGTAGTTTTCGGTGGCCGAAATTTCGGTGCTTCACTAAGTAGAAAGATGGCTGTCCTTCTTTGGTGGAGGTGGCAATAGTTTAACCACTTGCTGACCGCCTAACATACTTGTACTGCAGCAGGTCAGCTCTATTGCACGTAATCACATGCCTGTACATGATTTTGTGCAATAGACACTGGGGGTGCACACGATCGGATTGCACAGAGGGGGAGCCACCCGCGATCGCTCCCGAGAGAGGCAGAACAGCGGTCTGCCTATGTAAACAAGGCAGATCACCGTTCTGACAGGAGAAGATCGAGATCTTGTGTTCCTGCTAAGCAGGATCTTTGTCTTCACCCAGACAGAGCAACCCCCCCCCACACAGTTGGCAAGCACCATCTGGGCATGCAGTTAACCCTTTGATCGGCCCTGATGTTAACCCCTTCCCTGCCAGTGTCAGTACAGTAACAGTGCATATTTTTAGCACTGATCACTGTAATAATGTCACTGGTCCCCAAAAAAGTGTCAGTTAGGTGTCCTATTTGTCCACCGCAATGTCGCAGTCCTGCTAAAAATCGCTGATCGCCGCCATTACTAGTAAAAAATTAAAATGCCATAAAAATATTCCATAGTTTGTAGACGCGATAACTTTTGCGCAAACCAATCAATATACGCTTTTTGGATTATTTTGTTTTACCAAAAATATGTAGCAGAATGCATATTGGCCTAAACTGATGAAGAAATTAGATTTTTTACATTTTTTTTATTATTGGATGTGTTTTATAACAAAACGTAAAAAATATTGTTTGTTTTTTTTCAAAAATTGTTGCCCTTGTTTTGTTTATAGCGCAAAAAATTTAAACGGCAGAGGTGATCAAGTACCACCAAAAGAAAGCTCTATTTGTGGGGAAAAAAAATTATATTTAGGTACAGCGTCGCGCGACCGTGCAATTGTCAGTTAAAGTAACGCAGTGCCGTATCGCAAAATATGTTTGATCTGCAACTGCCATGGTGCTGTACATGACACCAGCCATTTGATGGTTTGACAGTTTGGTTGAGGACACAAGGAAATGTGACAGTTATCAATCCCAGCATTCCAGGAATGTAACCGTTTTTTAACCACGTAAGGACCGCCGCACGACGATGTACGTCAACAGAATGGCACGGACAGGCACAAGGGCGTACAGGAACGTCCCCTTTAAGAACCTGTCCGTGGGTCTCACACTCGCGACCCGGTCCGAAGCACCATGACCGCGCCCGCGGGACCCGCGGACCCGATCGCCGCCGGTGTCCCGCGATCGGGTCACAGAGCTGAAGAACGGGGAGAGTTTCCCCGTTCTTCCTAGTGGCAGTGTCACTGATCGTCTGTTCCCTGTCATAGGGAACGACGATCAGTGACGTCACACGCCAAGCCACGCCCCCTTCAGTTAGAATCACTCATTAGGTCACACTTAACCTCTACAGCGCCACCTAGAGGTTAAACCCTTCACTGCATTTTCACAGTAATCAGTGCATTTTTATAGCACTGATCGCTATACAAATGACAATGGTCCCAAAAATGTGTCAAAAGTGTCCGATGTGTCCGCCATAATGTCGCAGTCACGATAAAAATCGCTGATTGCCGCCATTACTAGTAAAAAATAAAATATTATTAAAAATGCCAAAAAACTACCCTCTATTTTGTAGATACTATAACTTTTTTTTTTTACCAAAAATATGTAGAAGAATACGTATCGGCCTAAACTGAGGAAAAAAAATTATATTTAGATATATTTTTGGGGATATTTATTATAGCAAAAAATATGTAATTTTTTTCAAAATTGTCACTCTATTTTTGTGTAGCGCTACCCCCAGTTAAGAGAGCCGCTGGTTTGATTTCGGGCCCTATATACAGCACCGCCAACCCCCCGGCAATCTTACTCGACCCACTCTGGCACAGTTAGTCTAGGGTTATATTTGTACCACATTCAATTGTATTGCATGAAATAATCTCTAAACAGTAAGACAACACACTGAGGCGAGAGATCAGATGTAACAGCTTTACTCTTATAGTAAATAGCATAGGTAGAACATAACACATGCAACTGGCTTGCAGAGCCCTGCAGCAATCAATTCAGCGCACTATAATGGCGCTGTGCGGTACTCCACCACGCGTAGCTATTATGGTATGCGCGCCCTATGGCACACTAAACAATATCTTAACTCCCCACCCCGGTCAGGCCTGACATGGAATAGATCTCGTCACCTCCTTAAATGATTTCTTCGCATGCCAGCTTTCGGTGGTGCACTTGATGAAAAGTATTTGTAATCCACAACAGCTAATAACTTGGAACACTATACTGGGGGGACACTTCAACTCTGTCCTGCTACTGGTCCCCCCGGGGAACAGCAGATAAACGATCTGTGGGCCTATGCAGTCTATAGGCCTGAACACGGCACAGTCTATAGGTTTGGGCAGGTGCCCGCTCACCACCCCGGACGCGATCCCAGTCCGGGACTTCCACCTGCTGTGTATCTGCACACAGCGTCTGTAACGATTGGGTCCCCGATCCAACTGATGTCCTCACTCGACAGATCAGGTGCCACCCAGGCTCCGCAGTGGGGTGGAAGGCTCTCTGGAAGTTGCGCAAGGCCCAGGCTTCAGGCCTCGCACTGCAGCAGATCCGCACAGGAAGAAGCTCTTGCTTGCAGCGCGGTGTCCAAAGAGGCCGAGCTCCGCCTCGCCTCCTCCTTAAATAATCCCTCCCATGAGTCTCTGCGGTGGCTAACTGCACTCTGGGTGCCGAACGGCGTTCTGGGTAACGTAGTTCCGGGGCCTTAAAGGAGACCCCGCTACACACTCCCCCCACTTAAACTCTTTGGTCCCCAAAGAGAACATAAACTTGCATCACAGAACGTACAACATCAATCAAGGTTTCGTATGATGTTGGCAGAGGAAATTCCCACCAAAAACGAGGTAGTGAACTTCCCTGCCCACAGGTCACACTATCATTAGTGTCCTGCCTAACTGTGCCAGAGAGTGAGTTGGGGTTGCCTCCCACCAAATGAACAGTGGGAGAATCAGGCTCTTCCATACTCCTTCTGGCAGTAACTACAGTGTCTTCCGCACTCCTCCCCATCTGTGGATAGGTTAATCTCCTGGGAGGCTTTATGGCTCTTCGCTTCCTCTGTCCTCTTGGACTTTCTGTTGAAACAGGCTCCTCCTCCGGAATCAACTTAGGAATCTCCTCTGTTTCAGGAACACTGGACTCCGGAGCAGGGAGATACATGGAATCCCTTGGATCTTCCTCTGGGTGTAAGTCGCAGACACTCTCCCAAGCATCTGACCAAGGACTGGACGGGAGGAACTCAGTGGCTTTTGCATTCAGTGTCTGGTCCTCAGCATCTTCTTCCGGTGGAAGATCAATAGCAGAAGTTTCTGGAGCCTGGGAAGGCCAAAGCCAACCAAGTTCTTCTCCCTCATGTTCACTTGTTCCCGAGGTCTCTGTCTCCCTGATCCGGGGGGTCTGAGACCGAGTGTTCGGTCGGGGAGTATCCAGACTGGAAGTTGGCTCAGGGGAATTCATCACAGGGGGGATCCGGACTGCCTCAGCCAGTGGGAGTAGGTGGTTCCGGTGCCAGGTCTTCAAGGGCCCCACCTTCCCTTCTGGTTTAAGTCTGTAAACGGGTAGGCCCGGCAGTCTTTTGCAAACCACATAAGGTTCAGGTCTCCATCTGTCTGCAAGCTTGTGTTTTCCAGGGATCCCCAAATTCCACAACAACACTCAGGATCCAAGATCTACAACCTGGATACAAACTTTTAAGTCTAAATTTTTCTTGTTGCGGGCCCCTCTTTGCACCGAGGCCGCCTGAGCCTGTTCATAGGCCAATTTCAAATTGCGTCTGAGCCTATCGACATATCCCTTGTGAGAAGCAGCAGAACAATGGTCTATGGAGGTGCCAAAGGCCAGATCTACGGGTAGTCTTGCTTCTCTCCCGAACATAAGTCGATAGGGTGAGTACCCTGTAGCATCACTGGTGGTGCTGTTGTATGCATGCACGACTGCCGCTATGTGGTTGCTCCAATGCTGCTTCTTTTCACTACTTAGTGTCCCCAGCATGTTGAGCAGAGTTCGATTGAACCTCTCCGGCTGAGCATCACCTTGTGGATGATAAGGGGTAGTCCTTGTCTTCTTGATCCCCAAAGAATCCAGGAGTTTCCGGATCAATCGACTTTCAAAATCCCTTCCCTGATCTGAATGGAGCCGTTGTGGTAGCCTATAATGTACAAAGTATTTCTCCATCAGTACTTTGGCCACGGTGGAAGCCTTCTGGTCCTTGGTTGGAAAGGCCTGGGCATACCGGGTGAAATGGTCGGTTACTACCAGAACATTTCCTAGTCCACTCAGGTCGGGTTCGAGGCAGAGAAAATCAATGCATACCAGATCAAGTGGGCTTTGACTTTGCAGATGGCCCATTGGGGTAGCTTGATGAGGTAAAGTCTTTCTCTGGATGCATCGTGCACAGGAGTGGCAGTATTCTTCAACTTCAGCCCTCATGCAGGGCCAATAGAAACAGTCCCTAACGAGTTGGAAAGTCCTTTCCGCCCCTAGGTGACCATGGTTGTCGTGCAGAGCAACCAGGACTGTCTCTCTGTGCTTCTCAGGCAAGAACTGCCGCCATTTGTCTTCTAGGTCATCAGAGGGACCCCTTCGGTAGACCACTCCCTGATGCACCTGTAACTTGTCCCACTCTTTCCTCAACAGGCGAGCTTCCTTTGAAGGGTGACGTAAGAGTCTTTGAGTCCTGATTCTCCAGGGCCTCTAGGACCAATCTCCCCATAGGGTCTTCCAATTGGTTGGATCTCCGTTCCTTCTTGGACAGTTTTGGCAAGTTATCTTCCCCCAGTTGGGTTACTCCACAGTATTGCTTGGGAACACCTACTATGGTAACCCCTATCTCTTCTGCTCTTGAGCCGCCACTGGCTTGGAGTTCAGCCCCTTGGCAGAGGGCCCGCACTCCGTCGGGTGCCACTTGGGCCCAGTCTTCTGTACTGCAAGTGGGGACGTGAGATCTTCTAGACAAAGCGTCCGCATCTCGGTTTCCAGCCCCAGGTCTGTATTTCAGGCCGAAATCGAAGGCAGACAGCGCCGCCAGCCACCTATGTCCTGTGGCATCCAACTTTGCTGTGGTGAAGAGATAGGTGAGGGGGTTGTTGTCTGTTTTCACTGTGAATTCCACCCCATACAAATAGTCTGAGTTTGTCAACTACCGCCCACTTAAGGGCCAGGAACTCCAACTTATGGGTGGGGTAGTTCTTTTCGGAGGGAGTCAGGCTTCTGCTCACGTACGCAAAGAGCCTCAGTTGCTCTTCATGCTCCTGGTACAGCACTCCCCCCAAACCATCATGACTGGCATCTACATGAAGTTCATAAGGCTTTTTAGGGTCTTCGTAGGCCAGGACAGGGGCAGTGGTCAATGTCTTCAACATCTGGAAGGCATTCTCACACTTCTCGTTCCACTGGTCCTTGACTGACTCCCCTGGTTTTCTGGGGCCTGTGTCATCCTCTTCCCCCTCTGTCTTTAGCAGCTCATTCAGAGGCCTGGCTATCCGAGCAAACCCCTCCACAAACAACCTGTAATAGGAACAGAACCCCAGAAAGGACCTGAGCTCTGTCACAGTAGTGGGCCTGGGCCAGGAGGTGACTGCCTCCAATTTTTCGGGGTCTGTGGCCACCCCATCTTCAGACACTATGTGCCCCAGATAGTTAACTGATGACTGATAGAATTGGCATTTTTCAGGTGAGAGCTTGAGTCCTTCCTCACTCAGTCTCTTCAAAACCTTCTCCAGCCTCTCTTCATGCTCTTCCAAGGTTCTTCCGAAGACCATGATGTCATCCAAGTTTAGGAGGACTTCGATGAGGTTCATATCTCCCACAGTCTTCTCCATGAGACGTTGGAAGGTGGCTGGAGCTCCAGACAGACCTTGAGGCATTCGGTTGAACTCAAAGAACCCTACCGGGGTTATGAAAGCCGTCTTCTCTTTGTCTTCTGGATGCATCGGGATCTGATAGTACCCGCTCTTGAGGTCCATAACACTGAACCACTTGGCTCCAGACAAGCTCTGTAGGGTATCCTCTATCCTGGGAGTGGTATATTGATCCGGTATGGTTCTCCTGTTGAGGGTCCTATAGTCTATGCACAGCCTCAGCGACCCATTCTTCCGGACCACCACTATAGGGGAGGCATAGGGACTTCTAGATTCTCGAATCACCCCTGTTCGCTTGAGCTCGGCGAGCTGCTCCCTCAAGTCTTCGAGGTCTGCTAACGGAACCCGCCTTACCCTCTCCCTGAAGGGCTTGTCTTCCTGGAGGCGGATTCGATGGGTGGCACTCCTAGCACACCCCACATCGAATTCGTCTTGAGAAAAGATCCTCTCCCACCTGGTCAACTGGGCCTTGGCTCTCTCTTTCCAAGCCCTGGGCAGATTTGGATTCTCCATGGAAAGTTTCTCCCACACAGTACTCTCTCCATCTGTCTTCTCCACATCTGATGAAGCAACTGGGGTAGCTGGGCTCACCCTGCCCAGCAACAGCCTGGCTGGGATCTCCATGGGACCATCCATGGTATTTCTGACACTCACAGGTACGTTTACAGTTAGCCTTGGTCAGGGCCCGCACCGGGACCACTTCTGGGACTACTTCTAAGCCCAAATGTTCATCCCTTGGGTCGGGTTCCAACATGACAAAAGGGCCCAGCTGCTCCCAAGTGAGTTTCACTGTGGCTTTCAAGCAGGTTACTTCACCGGGCTGCAGCACTATTCACCTTCTTCCCAACCTCCAGACCTTCCCTACCCCCTCTTCCGGGGCCTTCTGTTCCAAGGCGGTCGGGGGCACACCACAGCTAAGGTGTCGAACACTTCAGCCTTTCCGGCTATGGACGGGTCAAAAGTCAGTTTTATAGGCAGATAGCCATCATATGGGGAATTGGGACAGAGAGTTTCCCTTATCTCCAACTCTTCAATCTTCTGCATGGGTAGGTGACTTAAATGCTTGTCATAAAAGTCCCGGTACAACAGGGTCACCTGCGCCCCAGTATCCAATATGGCTCTTGTGTAGACTCCCTCCACTTGAACTGGTACTATCGGGGAGGGACCCACCAGCTTCTCTGGATATCGCTTTAAGGGGGTCTCTTTCTTTTGATCTTTACATTTTCCCTTTTGACTTTCTTTCTTCCATTTCTCTTTGGACCTAAGTCTCTCTTGGGCCTGGTATGCATTGATCTCCCTCCTTTTTAATGGGTGTAACTACCCGCTGAGGGACACTACTCTTTCTTTGGGGTGTGTTCCTTCTGAGGAACCTTGCGTTTCTTCTGAGGGGTCTTCTTCACTCTTTTCATGTGCTTCTCATTCAGTTTGGAGCTCACTGGAGATGATGGGCACCCGGTTGACTCCTTCACCAGGGCCCGCTGAAGTTTTCTGGCGGCTTGCGGTTATTTATCTTTTTTTTTCTTTGGGCTGGCACACACTTTGGCGAAATGGCCAGCTCCTCCACAATTGAAACAAATCACATCCCCCCAATCTTCCAGGGATGCTGGCACTGAGGTGTTGGGAAACTGCTCCTTCCTCAGACTTTCCCTCTCTGGTTCCCTTGACTTCTTTTCCATCAGGGAGGTCAGCATCCCCAACACTTGGGACATCTGACTTCAAGGTATCCACCTCTGAGTCTCTTTCCAGGGTCATGGCTGTCCTGACCATCACTGGAGGAGGATTCACCGACTCAACTGGTAGGCTCCTCTTCTACTCCTCCAGCATAGCTTCTTCCTCTCTGACCACTCGGATCAAGTCAGGGTACTCCAGGCTCTTCCCGTCCTGTCTTGTGCATAGCGCCAATGCGATGGGGTCCAGGGGCTGAGATCCTCTCATCACCTGTTGAACACGGGCCTCATCCACCTTCCGTGGGTCAATCCCCTTCTTAAGAATCATCTTATGCAGGATCTTATCCAGGCGCCTCATGAACTCGGACAGCTTCTCCCCTGTCTTCTGGTAGCAGTGCTCCAGCTGATAAGTGAGCTCAGTGATTTTCTCTGTTCCACCGAACACATTCTGCAGAATGTCCAGATAGTCCTGAGCATTGCAGTCTCTTACTCATCTTGAGGTTGCATATGGCCTCTAGAGCAGGCCCCTTCAAGCTCTCAGCAATTCTCTGCTTCTTTCTGTGGTCTGGGACTTCCCATTCTTCTAGGGCCTGAGTGGCACCGTCTAACCACTCCTCGAATCCCTCTTCACCCGAGGGTACAGGTTTCCTTCCTGAGAATATTCTAAGTTTTCTGTATCCTGACATCTGGTAATCTGTAGGATCTTTCTTGCACTGTGCCACAAGTTCCCCCAGGACCGCACACAACTCCGTGCCGAGAGTGGTAGATGGCGACCCGGGACTTTCCCTTTTCACCTGTTTTTCTGCTTTTGGGGTGGGTGATGGAGACAGTTTCGTTGTCTGAGTCCGTCCTCCTGTCTTGAGCGGCAGCGCGTGTATCAGGCTATAAGTCTGATCATCTATAGCTTCTACACTTGGATTCTTGAAATGTTCTGGAACTCCGTCCTTCCATTCCACTAATGCATGGGTCAGTGAGGAACTCGTCCTGACATCCACCACCCATGCTTTCTGATACGGTGACAGTGACATCACTAGCTGCTTCACCGCTTCTTCTTGCCAGATCCCTGGGAGTTCTATGACTACTACCCCAGCTGGATCTGTGCCGACCGTTTTACACCACTGTCCTACTTCTAGTGGGTCCATGCTGGTACTTTTGGCGCGTTACTTGCTGCAACAGGATCCCGGACTCGAGAGCCCCCACGTGTAGCGCTACCCCCAGTTAAGAGAGCCGCTGGTTTGATTTCGGGCCCTATATACAGCACCGCCAACCCCCGGCAATCTTACCCGACCCACTCTGGCACAGTTAGTCTAGGGTTATATTTGTACCACATTCAATTGTATTGCATGAAATAATCTCTAAACAGTAAGACAACACACTGAGGCGAGAGATCAGATGTAACCGCTTTACTCTTATAGTAAATAGCATAGGTAGAACATAACACATGCAACTGGCTTGCAGAGCCCTGCAGCAATCAATTCAGCACACTATAATGGCGCTGCGCGGTACTCCACCACGCATAGCTATTATGGTATGCGCGCCCTATGGCGCACTAAACAATATCTTAACTCCTCACCCCGGTCAGGCCTGACATGGAATAGATCTCAGTCACCTCCTTAAATGATTTCTTCGCATGCGAGCTTTCGGTGGTGCACTTGATGAAAAGTATTTATAATCCACAACAGCTAATAACTTGGAACACTATACTGGGGGGACACTTCAACTCTGTCCTGCTACCGGTCCCCCCGGGGAACAGCAGATAAACGATCTGTGGGCCTATGCAGTCTATAGGCCTGAACACGGCATAGTCTATAGGTTTGGGCAGGTGCACGCTCACCACTCTGGACGCGATCCCAGTCCGGGACTTCCACCTGCTGTGTATCTGCACACAGCGTCTGCAACGATCGGGTCCCCGATCCAACTGATGTCCTCACTCGACAGATCAGGTGCCACCCAGGCTCAGCAGTGGGGTGGAAGGCTCTCTGGAAGTTGCGCAAGGCCCAGGCTTCAGGCCTCGCACTGCAGCAGATCCGCACAGGAAGAAGCTCTTGATTGCAGCGCAGTCTCCAAAGAGGCCGAGCTCCGCCTCGCCTCCTCCTTAAATAATCCCTCCCAGGAGTCTCTGCGGTGGCTAACTGCACTCTGGGTGCCGAACAGGGTTCTGGATAACATAGTTCCGGGCCTTAAAGGAGACCCCGCTACATTTGTTTATAGCTCAAAAAATAAAAACCGCAGAGGTGATCAAATACCACCAAAAGAAAGCTCTATTTGTGGGAAAAAAGGACGTCAATTTTGTTTGGGAGCCACGTCGCACGACCGCGGAATTGACAGTTAAAGCGATGCAGTGCCGAATCGCAAAAAGGGGCCTGGTCTTTAACCAGCCAAAATGGTACAGGGCCGAAGTGGTTAAACCCCTTAGGCCCCTTTCGCACTGGGATGGTGGGTGCGTCGGCGGTAAAGCGCCGCTATTTTTAACGGCGCTTTCTCGTCAATTTTGCGGCGTTATTCGGCCAATAGCGGGGCGCTTTTAACCCCCGCTAGCGGCCGAAAAAGGGTTAAAACCACTCACAAAGTGCGGCTGCAATGGCACTTTGCCGGCGATATAGCCGCAGTGCACATTCATTTGAATGGGCAGGAGCGGTATACAACACCGCTCCAAAGATGCTGCTAGCAGGACTTTTTTTACCGTCCTGCTAGCGCACCGCTCCAATGTGAAAGCCCTCGGGGCTTTCACACTGGAGAGACAGCAGCGGCTCTTTCAGGGTGCTTTGCAGGCACTATTTTTAGTGTTATAGCGCCTGCAAAGCGTCTCAGTGTGAAAGGGGTCTTAAGTCAATGGATGGGTCTAGTTCCCCTTTATGATTTTATACTGTTCAGGGGCTCTGGGCTTCAGCAAAATGTCAATCTCTTGCAATGCTAGCAGCAATTTACAGCACAAGCTCATTTTGGTAGTATAAATATTAATGTGGAATGTATGCATACCTCCCAACTGAAGTTCTTGAGCGGGGGGGGGGGGGGTGATGGTTGCCGCCGGAACATTTAAAAAAAAAAAAAAAGGGGGGGGGGGTTTGGGCGCGTGCCAGTTGGTACGTGTATGTTCCTTGCTAAAGAGCATAGTTGTTATGGGTAAACTTCCACTTTAAGTTCTATTTCCTGCAGCAGCATTGCGTTGTGCTGTACTGCATTGCAGCACGCTGCAATAAATAATATGCAGCACGCTGCAATAAATAAAATGCAGCACACTGCAATAAATAAAATACAGCTGTGTGATGGTCTTAACTTACTTACCCTACCTTACTTAACTTACAATTTACCTTGTCTATGCATTGGGACAGTGATGGAAAAGGCTGCCCAGCGCAGCCCAATCCATCTGGTGTGAACAGGCCCTAAAACAGTACTTCAAGAAACCTTACAAATATATCAGGTGTGTGCTTTAATAGAATAGATCACGTCACATTTTTGTTTCATCACACATGCATTTTAAACAAATCTAATTTGTACAAAAATAGGATTTTTGTACTCACCGTAAAATCCTTTTCTCTGACATCCATGGACTGACACAGCTGGATACTGTAAACGTGTGGGTATATGTCCCTGCTCGCAGGAGAAGATCTAGGCAGAATGTTAGATGTTAAAACATTCTAGAACAAACCAGAGCTGAACAGCCCCGCCCAGGGGGTGGCGGTCCCTCCGGACATTACCCTCCCACCTGCAGCTAGCAGACCTCAGTTCGTAACAAAGCAGTACAAACCTTAAAAGGAAGGGTGGGTGCTGTGTCAGTCCATGGACGTCAGAGAAATGGATTTTACCGTGAGTACAAAAATCCTATTTTCTCTTATCGTCCATGGACTGACACAGCTGGATACTGTAAACGTGTGGGACGTCCCAAAGCAGTATCAGAAGGGTGGGAGCGGTAGCAAAGGAACAACCAAAACTTCACTCCAAACAAGCAGAGCTCCTCAACGGAGGAGTTGCGACATTAAACAGCGGCCTGCAATGCTTTGCGGCCGAAGGGAGCATCCGAAGATGCAGCCACATCAACCTTATAAAATCTTGAAAAGGTATGAACGGACGACCAGGTCGTCGCCTTGCACACTTGTGCAACCGACGCTTTATGTCGGAAGGCCCGGGAAGCACCAATTGCCTTGGTAGAATGCGCCGCAACTGGAAAGGGAGGCGCCCGCCCCTTAAGGGCATAGGCCTGTATGACGGTCTGCCTGATCCACCTAAAGACGGTGGCAGACACCGCTCGGCCCTGTTTTGGACCAGACACAGATTTCCGAATGGAAACAGTAGCAGACAGGTACACTCGTAAGGCTTGTACCCATCTTAATGTATGAAGCGCAAACTCTCAGGGATGCGATGGGTGAGGACACAAGGACGGAAGAACAATGTCCTTAAGGTGAAAGGCCAAGACCATCCTTAGAAAAGAAGGATGGTCGTGGGCGCAACACCAACATATCCTTATGGAGGACCAAGTAAGGCGACTTGCCGGACAAGGCCAGCAACTCAGACACCCGTCTAACCAAAGCAATGGCCACTAAGGCCAACTTCCGGGACAAGGTCAAGAGAGGAATCTCTCTGATATTCTCAAAGGGATGTTCTTGGAGAACCGAGATGCATCAAAATCAGATCCCAAGTAGGGAGAGGAGGCTTGACAGGGGGGATCACATGGCAAACCCCCTGCACAAAAGGTGCTAATCAAGGAATGGCCCGGTAGCGGTCGTTGAAAAAGACAGCCCGGGCCGAAATCCGACCCTCAAAAAAGGTATGCAAGGCCAGCTTTTGGGTCACACCATGCTGTAAGAACAGCAAAATCCTGGGAACGGAATACATCCGAGGATGCCACTCAAGTTCCTCGTACATTCCAGGTACGGTGAGATATCTTTCTGGAGGAAGATTCCCGTGTCAACAACATAGAAGAGATGACCGAATACGAGAGAACTCGGTCCTTCAGCACCTGGCTTTAACAGCCATGCCATTAAAGCCAAGGACTGTAAAGCAGGATGAAGTATGGGATCATGAGACAGAAGGTCCACCCCAATAGGCCATCGCCAGGAATGTCTGCGACTAGCCGAAGTAGATCGGCGTACCAATGTCGCCGTTCCGGAGCACTGGAATGGCCTCAGCCCCTACTCTGCGAAGCCGGCGAGGCAACAACAGTAGCGGAGGGTAAGCATATATCAGGTGATACTGCCCCCACGGGCTTCCAACGCGTCTGACGCGTCCGCCCAGGGGTCCCTGGACCTGACCACGATCTTGCCACCTTGCAAGTGAGTCGAGAGGACACAAGGTCCACTTCCGGTGCCCCACCTCTGGTAAAGAAGGTGGAAACACCTCCGGATGCAAGGACCCTTTGCCTACAATGCACACGGCTGACAGGACCGTCTTGCAGCGAGATGTATGAAAATCCCAAAGAGACTCCGCAATGTATCGGAGAAGGGAGGCCCCAGTGTACATGGTGCCTCAAATGTTGGCCAATAAAGGCAACTTGACGGAACTTCCCTAGAAACTCGGTCAGAGGACTAGTACCTCAGCCTCCACAGGTGGCGCAAACCCACCCCGGGCACAGAGACCCTAAAGGCTAAAGCAGTTGTAGTGCACCTGCTAGAGGACTGATGGATGAAGCAGAGGCTTTTGCCCAGTAATTGAGCTATAAAAAATGCCAGAGACGCAGCCACTAACGGGCGTAACGCTAACCCCAACCTGGCGAACACAGTCCAAGCCAGCGCTTCTGATCACCACTGAAAGCAGGTGGAAAGTGATACCCCTGAAACCAGGGATCCTTGTGACAATGCTCCATCCAGCAGCTACCCATGGATAGGTGCCGATTGTGCAAACACATAGTTTATACTATGTATTGCGTCAAACGCACAAATGGAGAGTGTGGGAGGAAACCAGCCACAAAGAGCATAATACCACCACATACGGCGTATGTAGTTTAGTATTTGTGGATAAACCTATTAAACACGTAAATATTGTGCCAGCGACGAAGGCGCGCACATCATCGGGGCCTGGACGTAAACCAGCCACGCAGATTGCGTACACAACCGTGTAGGTATGTTAGCCTGCGAATAAACAAATTGCACATGTTTATACTGTGCATAGCGCTGAGAATGCGCACACCATTGGAACGCAGGGGAGAAACCTGAGCACCCGGATGAAACCCATGCAGACTGCATGCGCATACCGTGTATGGTATTATAGTATGTGTGCTAAACATTTTGCACAAGCCCATGTGTGCATAGCACCGAAGGCGCGCACACTGTTGGCGCGTGGGAGGAACCGAAGTACCCCACGCATACTCAGAGAATGCAATACCTACAGCTACTGTAAATGTATTTAGTGTAGTGTGTAGACATAATGTGTATGTTTACACCGTGTATTGCACCAGAGGCATGCATGTCATGTAGCGTGGGCGGAAACCCACGCAGACTGCATACGCATACCGTGTAGGTATTTTAGTGTGTGTGCTAAACATTTTGCACAAGCTCATGTGTGCATAGCACCGAAGGCGCGCACACTGTTGGCGCGTGGGAGGAACCGAAGTACCCCACGCATACTCAGAGAATGCAATACCTACAACTACTGTGAATGTATTTAGTGTAGTGTATAAACCTAATGTGTATGTTTACATTGTGTATTGCACCAAAGGCATGCATGTCATGTAGCGTGGGCGGAAACCCACGCAGAGTGCAAAGACATACCGGGTAGGTATGTTAGTATGTGGATATCCAATCGCACAAATTTAGACTGTGCATAGCGCCGAAGCACCCATACCAATGGAGTGTGGGAGGAAACCGGAGTACCCGAAGGAAAACCACACAGACTGCCTACACATACCGTGTAGGTATTATAGCATGCGTGATAAACATTGAACATGTTTAACTGTGCAGAAGGCCAAAGGCGCACATACCGTCAGCGCGTGGGAGGAAACCGGAACACTCGGAAGAACTCCACGCAGACAGCACACAGATACCGTGTAGGAATGATAGCATGTGAATCAACATATTGCACATGTTTATGCTGTGCATTTCCATTGGAGCGTGGGGGGAAACCGGAGTACCCGGAGGAACCCCACGCAAACAGTATACCCATACTGTAAACATGTATAATATGTGCAATAAACATATTGAACATGTCTATACTGTGCAGAGAGCTGAAGCGCACATACCATGAGAGTGCGGGAGGACACCGGAGCCCCCGCCAACCCAGAGAGTATAATACATACATATACTGTGAATGTATCTGGAGTCGTGCATAAACATATTTTGTACGTTTATATCATGTATGGCACTGAAACACAGCATTGGAACGTGGGGACAGCCACGCAGACACAGAGACCAATAACACATACATACACTGTGAATGTATGCAGTGTAAAGGTATAGGATGAGTTAAATTATGGCGCAGAGGCGCATAATCTTCTCTGTATCATTCCAACCTGCTTGACTGTGCTGCTGAAGCAGCATGCAGGTAACAGGTAACCTCTGATCCTCAGACCGTGTGTCTGTCAGAGCTCAAATCATTCCCCAGGAAATGGTGGGAAATGTTGCCTCAGGTATCACACATAAGGCTCACAGGGACTACAGACATAAATGAATAAAGTCCTCCCTCATCCATGCTGCTCTTGAGGCAGTGTGAGGAAAACAGTGAGGAAACTATGTAAAAGAAAAGCTTGTCACAGCAATTTCAGCCTGAGTGTGTCTCTCACATCAATGAGATCACTTACAAGCACCCTGTCATTCACTGACACAGAACTGGAGCCTTCCTCACAAGGGAATGTCCTGTTCATAAACATTAAATATTCAGAGGTCGGGTCCTGAGCATAGTAGCTAGGCCCATATCTGACTCAGAGCACCCCTTCAGTAAAGATTTTTGTGGGGGGAGGGGGCTTATAGCTACTTTTGCTCGCACACCGCTTCCATTCTGACAGGAATTATTCCAGGACTGCTGACAACTGGTCCATAAGGACCGCAGGTGCAGGAAACATATGAACATGTTTAACTGTGCAGCACTGCCAGTTGCCCCAGGCAAGTGTGGAGAGCAGGTGTATCAGACTCCATAACGCCACCCTCTGAGACCTTATACACTATACAGTGAATATACAGTCCACCCACTGGCTATGCTGGGGAGGGGATACCCGGGAGGACCCACCAACCCTTAAGGACCGCTCAGTCTGTGAGGAGATTGTGAGGGGATTCGCGCCGCCGCCAGAAATAAATGCGCGGCGGCCACAAGAAAATGGCCGCCGGCCGCAGCTATAACTGCGCCACTGAACGCCAAGATGGCCACCGAGCGCGAAATTCAAAGCTCTAATGCGCGCCAATGGCGCACGCAATAATCACCTCACACACCAGAAAAAACTGCAGACATGAGCGCCCAGCCAGGCCAGAGTGACCCCCAAGCACCCCACAGCACAGCACCAGTACAGGGTGCAGAGAGCAGCATAACAGGGGGGAGACAGGGAGAAACCCCCACACACAGAAACACAGCCAGCATTTACTCACCTGCAGTAAGAGACTACTTACCCGTCCCTTTCAGGGACCCACTGGCTTGTTTCAGACAGACCTATCACAGAGTCGTACTGCGTAGCTGTCGGCCCGGTCCACCGCGAGAGATAGTCAGTCAAGTACTGTTCAATCTTGAGAGGACCGCGGGAGCATAAAGGAACCCGGCCACCCCTGGAGTCATGGGGTATGTCGTGAACTGAGTCTCACGCACACAAGGCGAGGATCAGCACACTCGATGGTCGGACAGGGAAGACTACGAGGATACCAGTGTACCCAACCTGTTGCCCAGCCGACAGTTGATTGAAGGTCTCAAAAATAAAATAATAAAATTCCCAAAGGAATAAAATTTAAAAGTAAAATCTTCCAGGAGACTGGCTCCTGAGAGAGCCACGTCTTCTCCTTCTGCTAGGCAGAAAAAAACTGGGGTCTGCTAGCTGCAGGTGGGAGGGTAATGTCCGGAGGGACCGCCCCCCCTGGGCGGGGCTGTTCAGCTCTGACTTGTTCTAGAATGTTTTAACATCTAACATTCTGCCTAGATCTTCTCCTGCGAGCAGGGACATATACCCACACGTTTACAGTATCCAGCTGTGTCAGTCCATGGACGATAAGAGAAACATCGGTTTCCATTCTGTAACTCTGCACTATTACATTTTTTTTATCACTGGGTGATAAGGCCAAACAACGTTCCAGGAAAAAAGAAGGACCCCATTGTTCCTTTTTAGCTGTGTAATCCGCTTCCCCAAATATATTGATATTACAAAAATGTAATTAGCTTGCAAATTAGCAGTAAATCTGTTAAACGGATTCCACCCTTAGCAGTGTTTGGCAGAAAGCATAAAAAAAAAAATCCATTCTATAAAGCCATATAATACCAAAAGAGAAAAATGTTTGTGTCCTTAAGCACTGTATTATTATTATTTCTATTATTATTATTATTATTATAGGTTAATTTAATTGATATTGCTGCAAATGCGGCTCCAAAATGTAAGCGCTGCCCAGTAACAATAAAACTGGATTGGATCACAATTGGCTATGTTGTGGTACAGATATATCCGTAATAATGAATATGTGGTAGGAAGACAAAAAGGAGAAGGAAGTAGAAGAGCGAGAAACAGAAAAAGATGGAGAGGGAGGGAAATAGAACATAAAATTTAGTTTTATATTGTTTGAGTGATTTGAACGCAGCACTGTGTATATTTATCCCTATGTGCTGGGGTAAATGAACTCCTGTGTGCGTTTGTTGCAGTTATATCATACCTGTCTGGCCAATCAAGCAGCCAGGAAGAATATGTTGAAAGCATAAAAGCTTTCGGAACTCATTGCTGGAGCAAAGGGGAGCATAGTTCCACTTCAAAACAAAACTATAGTCTCTTATTTTTTTAGATATATTTGTGGAAGATTTAATGTTAATCACCTTATCAATGTGTTTTTAATGTTTTAAAAAAAAATTCTAAAGCCGTGTACGCACGATCAGTTTTACCGATGAAAACAGTCCGATGGATTTTTTTCATCGGACAAACCGATCGTGTATGGGCCCCATCGGACTTTTTTCCCATCGGTGTCAAAAAATAGAACATGTTTTAAATTTTTCCGATGGATAAAAAACCGATAGCAAATTCCGATCGTCTATGGGCAATTTCATTGGTTAAAAAACCCACGCATGCTCAGAATCAAGTCGACGCATGCTCAGAAGCATTGAACTTCATTTTTCTCGGCTCATCGAAGGGTTTTACGTCACCGCGTTTGGAACGGTCGGTTTTTTGACTGATGGTGTGTAAGCAAGACTGATGGAAGTCGGCTTCATCGGTTTTCCGATTGAAAAATCCATCGGTTTAAAAACCATAGAAAATCCGATCGTGTGTACAGGGCTTAAGTATAGTTTTTTTATTTATTTTATTCTGTATATACGTGGCAGTCTGTTTTCTGCCTAACTGAATTCCTGTATCTCTCAATGTTGATCTACCAGTCTTCTCTGACTGAAATTATGTCGTTCTTATATTCAACAAAATACAGTTATAACCCCCTAGTGGCCGATCTACTAATTTATATATTTAACAAAATAACAAAAATGTGGGACACCACCATAACAGTTACTAAAATATTATTTTATTTAAACATCACAGGACTCCACACATGCTAAAGTGGTATTATAAATGAAATTATGGTACCCAGTTAACAAATGCAACCTCCTTAGGCAGCCATTTATAGCCTATAACAATATCCATACCCTAACATAATAATAATAATATACATTATTTTATATCGCACCTTTAAAGTAGAAGTTCAGTCAAATTCTAACTATACCTAAACCTGCTCCCACCCCCATTCTAAGCCTATTCTAACTACCCTGTAAAGGAAAGATGTCTATACTTGATCTCTCCAGCAGTCAGCTGGATCACCGACAACGATTGCAGAGTCTGGGTGGTGACGTCGCCTATAGGCTTACTATGGGGCACCTGTTCCTGACTGTCCCTCCTCTACACTGAAGTTGGGGTTGAGATTCGATCACATGACCAGAGCGCCCTCAGCAAAGGTAAGTAAAGACCTCTTTCCTTTTACATGGGAGATGGAATAGGCTTAGAATGGGGTGGGAGCAGGTTAAGTATAGTTAGGATTTACCCTGCACTTCCACTTTAATAACAGTATCTTCTCAAAGCACTTTACAAAAGAAACAAAAACAAGTGATGCACAAGAAAAGGAATAAAGGAACAATTAGGTGAAGGCTTATCTAAAGAAGAGTCTTCAGTTTTGATTTGAGATTGTAGAAGGAAAATCTGTGATGTTCTTGGGAAGATAATTCCAGAGCTTTGGGGCATAACAGGAGAAAGCCCTGTCCCTCGTAGAGTGTAGATGGGTTTGAAGGAAGGACAGAAGAACAAAATTAGAGAGGCAAAGGTTAGGGTGCTAAAATGTCAGACAGACATGGGGAGCCAAACTGTGCAGTGTAATCTAGGTGAGCATGAGGAATTTGAAATCAATGCAAAGCCTGACAGGTGGCCAATGCAAAGTCTCAAGAATAGGAGTAAAATGATCTCTAGACCTAATCAGGATTCCAGCAGCCGAATTCTGGACATAAGTTAGTTTGCTTAGTGCGGAACTAGGTACCCCAGTAAGTAGAGCATTACAGTAGTCAAATCAGGAGAGAGCAAATGTTTTTATCAGCTTTTTTAGTGTATGATAACATGGGGCAAAGTTGAGCAATGTTTCTCAAGAGGAGAAGAAGATGTTCTGACAACAGTTCCTGTGGCAGTTGAACCTGAAATCTTTCTTGATCTACCTGGCCTTGGCTTGGTATCAAGAGATCCTTTTTCCATCTTTGTTTTATTACCTTGTTACGCAGGTCTTTTGACTGTTCTTTTCTACCTCCTCATGGCTCACTGTCTAGCCTGCTTAGTGCATCCATGTGAGAGCTAACAAACTCATTGACTATTTATACACAGACACCAATTGCAATTTAAAAAGCCACAAATGTGGGAAATTAACCATTAATTGCCATTTTAACCTGTGTGCCACCTTCTGTGTCTGTACCAAGGCCAAACATTCCAGGGTATGCAAACTCATTAGGGCCATTTGGGTGATTTCTGTTATCATTATTTTAAAAGGATCCAAATAACTATGTGATAATAAATGGCCTCGTGAGAGTATCCTTAAATAAAAGATAGTTTTTTTGGCATGATCAGTCATATTTTCAATATTAATGCCAAAATTTCACAATTTCTGCCAGAGTATGCAAACTTTTGAGCACAACTGTATGTAAATCAAATGTTGAGCTAGCATCAAAAATCACTCCCAGATTTTTGAGCTTAGATTTATACCCAAGTACGGTACCATCAACAGATACAGATATAAGACTGACGTTACAAAGGTGATGAAGGTGCCAGTATGCATGATTTCAGTCTTGTCAAAGTTTAGTTGAAGGGGCCAGCCATATTTTTTTGTTGGATACAGTTGGATAGGAGAGAATCCAGTGTATTATGGATGTACACTATATCTGATTATTATAAGCATAGAAGTGCTGACCAAGTGGAAACATGTAAAAAGTAAAGGGTCCAAGACAGAGCCCTGGGGGACTTTGTACTTAACTAGACCAGTTTCAGACTGGAATGCTACATGAAAACAATCAGTAAGACAAGATATGAAGCATTTCAGAGCAAACTCTGAAACTTCAAATAATGGTTTCAAGGCAAGAGTAAATTACTTATTCTTATCAGAACATTTAATGACTTGAATGTTGCTTTTGAAAGTATTTTGCTTTTAACATTTGGAAATTTTCTGCACAAAAAAACACACTGTTAGAGATTTGTTTGTTCAAGAAAAAATTTCCTGTCACTGTGGTCGAAAACTAACGTAGATTTGACCCCGAATCATTGGAAAATGTAATGATCGTTCCTAAAACAAAAATTTCTTCTAGTGCTTGGCCAGATTAAGAGATCCTGGTCTACAGGAGGAGTCTCCAAACTGTTTAAACCAGTTTTACATCCTTTTGTCTTTGGGGGGGGGGGGGGTGGACACAGACTGGCCAGTGGGAATAAACAATGCCCCATCCTGGTTTTAGTGGAAGGAATAGTTTCTCACCATTGGCATCAGTGGGGGGAATGGTGCTGCATCATTGGTGTCAGTTGGAGGAATATTGGCTCAAGTGCCGGATAAAGGCAAGTAAGTGGCCACATCTGGCCCCCTGGGCCACAGTTTGGAGACCACAAACTGTCTGAAGTCAAGAAGAATCAAAAGCTAACAAAGGTCAATAATGGTCTTGACCAGGGCAGCTCTGCAGTTGTAGAAATCCATTTCAGTCTATAACCAAAATTCCTAAAATGCTGGACTTAACTTTAGACACCTATTGCTACCAGTTCCTCACCAAACACAAAAGCAAAATGTACCTAGCACTGTTAATGCTAAAGTGACCATAGATATAAGGTGATTGTGCCAGATCCAGATGATCATAATTTGCCTGAGAACAATCAGATTTGGTGCCAGCAGAAACTACCAGCTTCCCTTATCTAAGCGATCAAAGCAGAATAGACAGGGGCTTTGTCATTAGGCATTATGTAAGCTATATAATTCATGTATGTGTTCATTTTCATTAACAATTACAATGTGTTATGTATCACATTTTTCTGTCTCCAGCTCTTTTATTGACTGTAGCATTTGGTTTGCTTAATACAGCAGATTGTGTATGATATAAAATTAGATTTATATTATACAGCCCCTAGGGTCTACCAATTAAACGGAGTGGCATGGGAAAAGAAGACATACAGCATACAGTATATAGAAAGAAATGTCAGGGAATTTGGCAGTGCAGGCACTGCAAATGATATCTAGACAGATGTATAGATCTGAGGGAGAAACAGATGTCACGGTAAAGAACAGGCTGCGCTCCCGCTTGGGTTTTTTCCTATATAGTCCTAAACTATTCCTGCATCTGGTGATAACGATATAGTCAATGAGCTTAAGAATCACACCTGTTTTTCAGGCCTATTTACGTCACCAGGAGCAGGAGAGGGAGCAGGCTGAGCATGTAAGAGAGAAACAAGCTGCATTAAAACCCAGCTCTCAACATGGCAGATCTATCTACTCCGCTCGAAGTTACAACAAGCCTTGGCAGATTGGGGTGACCACAAAAGAACAGGTAGGACTATAGCTGTTTTGTGAGAACATTGGAATGATACAGGGGGCTGTATGTAATTCTCTTATGTGGCGCCCCCCCCAATATTTGGGGGCGCTATGTGTAAATTGAAGGGTAATCTGAGCCAGTAGTTGGGCTCAGACCAATTGATTGTTCTAAATTTGCTTCTGCTCTGGGTGTGATGCTGCCTGGCAGTAATGTTCCCTGTCCGCCGGTAGGTGGCACTGTCACCACCGGCATAGGTTGAACTACAGGGGGTATCGCAACACCTTGGGTGTCCTTTCTCGACAGCCGTGCAGTGGGCGTGGTTAACCCGCTGTGCATGCTGGGAGAGGGTACATTAAGAGCAGACGCCATTGATTTGGGGTCCTTCCTGTGTGCGCGCCTTGTGGCCCGCATGGCACGGGGTGCGTGTGTTCTTGCCCTGGCACCTTCAGCCCGAGGTTGCATCGCTACCTGGTAGGCCCAGCTCTGCTGGCTGAGGCCTATACCGTTGGAAGGGATCCTGAGCTACCCACCTGCGGGAAGCACACGCTTAGGGAAGGAGACCAAGGGGAGGATCTGCCCCAGAGGAGACTAGCGACGGTACTGCTGTCTCGGGAGGAGGCCTGGAGCTCACCTAAGGAGGGATCCCTTATTACAAGCCCTGCAATATGCCAATCTGGCATAAAGGTTCTCTCACTATTGCTTGGCTGGGAGGTTCGGAACTTTTAATAATCCTGTGGCAGAGGATTCCTGATCGTATCACTAGTTCTCGAGAGAAAGATTGATTTGTGTTTTATTCCGGCTGCTAGGACCATTAAACGGGACTATCCGGGTGAGCAATACCCACTCAGGCATGAGTGGCGACGATTGTGACTTTAGTGCTGCGTGCCTGAACCTTCCCCTGTGTTCTTCTCTCGTATCCTACTTTTCCTCTCAAGTTTTCCTCAGCAAAGTAAAATAAAGCCTGACTGTTTGGGTTTTACATTTGTGTGGACATTGGCCTTTCTGGAGACTTTCCATACCCTGACAACGGAAGCCTTTGAGGTAGTTTGCAGACCCAACAAAAATAAGCCAGTCCCTTAAATGGGGGTAAGCACTGCTCGTGGGGGCTCGAGTCCGGGATTTGCAGCTACCTCTCGAAATTGGATTATTTTCTATATGTCTTGGAAAGTCGGCCATTGAGGAAGTTGGACTGTGTTACTGTGTTTTTGAACGAGAAGAAGGGGTTAAGGAAGAGAAAAAGGGGGGGAGTTCCCACCACCTGCGTGCTACATATTGGCGCCAAGGAACAGAGAGAGTTTGGATCAAGTGAGAGGAGCAACATGTCTGCGTTTCCATGGACCTCAGCCTTATTGGAATCCCGGATGTTCCCAGTGCCTATTACCATGGACATTGCTCCACTTACAGCCCCGCTTACGGATACCGGGATCCGGCTCAAGCCCCGGGAACCGCTTCGCTTTGTACACTTGTCGAGACGTGGAGGCCCTGGGCATGCTCTGTCCTAGATGCGATAGACTGGCTGTGCAGCTGCGCCCGTTCGGGCGATGTTTGTCCTGTGGGGAGTTCTTGTTCGAGGTGGACCAGCCCACCGAATTGGCCTGAGCCTACTGGGTCAATTGTGTTACAGGCGTCGTTACTTCTGAGGAAGACGCCTACGCCCCTACAGCCGAACCCACACGCATCACATTGGCTGCCACGGAGGTAACCAGAGAAGATGCCTCTGCCGCTGTAAAGCCATTGGCGGACACCGCAGCAGACGCTGCCTCCGCCACCACTGAAGTTCATATCCCGCCAGCAAAACAGAAGGTGGGATATGTCAAGGCCTCCCGCAGCCGCGGTCAAAGTCTGCCCCAGCACCTGCCGGAACCGGACTTTAAAAGCAAGGAGATGCCCAAGAAGTCCACGTCAGGAGACGGTATGGAGGCTGGGGAAAAAGTGACTATCAATACAAGGAATTGCCTGCCCGCCGAAGAGGTGGACTCTTCGGATATTGACTCATCATCCGATGTTGGAGATAATGTGGAGATAGACGAGATCTTCATCACAAAGGGATGGGACAAGAGGGAAAAATGTTGTCTCAACCCGCAGCCTTCGAGAGGGATTGCCCATGAGCTCTGGAGAAACCACACCCCTGGAGGAAGTCCCCGCCTCCACAGAGAAGGCTATACATGTGACAAATGAAAGACTTTTGCCGGAGCCTGCTACGGTTTTGGTCCGGAAATCCCCGAATTCTTATGTAATAGCGGTAGACCCTGCAACTCTGTCTAAACTTGCTCGCCTGCAGTGGATCCTTATAAAAAGAGTGACTTGTGAGTACGGTTTGGAGTTCCCCCTACGTACCCAAGGAACTAATGTTTGAAATTGAGGCCTGTCGTGAACGGTGGTACAGGGAAGCCATCTGGGACTACCTTAAAGTGCCCAAGCCGTACAGGAACTTTGCCCACTCAGCTGCCATGACTGATCGGTTCAAATGTTGCCGCAGGGACTGGAACTATGGTCGAAACATCCACGCTGACCGAGTTGTAATTTGCTGCCCGGGAAGAGATGATGTGACTTACTTTGTAACAACTCTGGACAAGCAGTGGAAATCAGTTACCCTCCCGGATCCAAGGTTCTATCTTTGAAAACCAGAAGACAGGAGCTTGACTCTGCTTTTATATCCTGTCCGTTCACGGATGAACCTTACCTTGGATCAAGGTGACTTTGCCCTCTGCTGAAAGAGGAAGTCTGCTCTGAAGGAGGAGAAGACTGAGCATGTTTTGTTGTAGTTTTTTAGTTTTTTTTTCCTCTCTCCGAAAAAGGACAGTTTTTCCTCTGAGTGAACTTTGGGTTAGTCAGTTAGGATGTTATGGTGAGGAAACGCTGTGGTCAACAGTGGGATGTTCATTGTGTTGTGTTGCAACCCCTGCGTAACCAGTAAAGGACGTTGAGACTCTGCCGAGACTAGGTGGCAGTGGTCTGCAGGAATAAAGAGACTGCAATGATAATATGGCACTTAGAATTAGGAAACTTTTATGCTAGGCTTAGCATTGAAATAATGTTTATAGAAGGAAACTGCTTCCTCTAGGGGAAACGGTCTGCTTCTTTGTAGGATAGGATGTGAATAGTGGTTAGGATGTTTACTTTTTCTATGCATGTTGTTTGTGATTTCTTGCAGGTACCAGAAGCTACTATCAAGACCACCGGAGAATGGGGTGGGATAGATAGTCAGTAATGGGTGGAGTGTATTTTTGAACATGGAATTGAAATGTCATATCTGGAGATTGTAATGATATTTTGTGTGCTTTCTCTTTTCTTTTCTTTCTCCCTTCCCAACATTTTTGGTTCAAGTACCAAGTCAATGTTTTTTTTAGTAAATCAACAGCCTTCAGGATTGAACGATTTTGATTTCCCCAGCCACTGGGGACAGTGTCTTTTCTAGGAGGGGGTTTGTGTAGCGCCCCCCCCAATATTTGGGGGCACTATGTGTAAATTTAAGGGTAATCTGAGCCAATTGATTGTTCTAAATTTGCTTCTGCTCTGGGTGTAATGCTGCCTGGCAGTAATGTTCCCTGTCCGCCGGTAGGTGGCACTGTCACCACCGGCATAGGTTGAACTACAGGGGGTATCACAACACCTTGGGTGTCCTTTCTCGGCAGCTGTGCAGTGGGTGTGGTTAACCCGCTGTGCATGCTGGGAGAGGGTACATAAGGAGCAGACGGCATTAATTTGGGGTCTGTTCTGTGTCCGCGCCTCGTGGCCCGCATGGCACGGGGTGCATGTGTTCTGGCCCCGGGCACCTTCAGCCCAAGGCTGCATCGCTACCCGGTAGGCCCAGCTCTACTGGCTGAGGCCTATACCGTTGGAAGGGATCCTGAGCTACCCACCTGCGGGAAGCACACGCTTAGGGAAGGAGACCAGGGGAGGATCTGCCCCAGAGGAGACTAGCGACGGTACTGCTGTCTCGGGAGGAGGCCTGGAACTCACCTAAGGAGGGATCCCTTATTACAAGCCATGCAATTCGCCAATCTGGCATAAAGGTTCTCTCACTATTGCTTGGCTTTTATAATCCTGTGGCAGAGGATTCCTGATAGTATCCCTAGTTCTCAGGAGAAAGATTGATTCGTGTTTCATTCCTGCTGCTAGGACCATTAAACGGGATTATCCGGGTGAGCAATACCCACTCAGGCTTCAGTGGCGACGATTGTGACTTTAGTGCTGCGTTCCTGAACCTTCCCCTGTTTTATTCTCTCGTATCCTACTTTTCCTCAGCAAAGTAAAATAAAGCCTGACTGTTTGGGTTTTACATTTGTGTGGACATTGGCTTTTCTGGAGACTTTCCATACCCTGACAACGGAAGCCTTTGAGGTAGTTTGCAGACCCAACAAAAATAAAGCCGGTCCCTTAAATGGGGGTAAGCGCTGCACATACATAGTAGGTGAGGTTGAAAAAAGACACAAGTCTATCTTCATAATAAACTGAGAAAAACAAAAATCGAAAAATTTTAGATTTAAGGACCTTTTCAAGAACCTCCTTAACTGCAGAAAAGCAGTACCAAGGGATTTTGGGAGGTTCCCTGACCCTGTGACTGCTGCCACCATGAATCAAGACTGTGAGCTCTGGAATGTTAAAGTCTACAGGATGCCCTTGATCAGCAAAAGAAGCTCTGTGTTCCGTTAAATTGTATGTGTAGCGCCCTGCTCCTATTGAGTAGGCGCTGTGTTTAAATTTAAGTTATCTGAGCTGTAGTTTGGCTCAGAATGATTGTGTTAAATTGCTGGTTTCTGTTCCAGTCCAGTTGTGTTGCCCTTTTTCCACTTGACTGTAGGTGTCGCGGTCACCACAGGTCAAGGTTGGAAATGCAGCAGGCTGGATGTTTTGAGTGCCTTTTACCCAGAAGCAGCCAAGTGGGAGTGGTCCCCCCGCTGTGCATTCTGGGAGAGGGTACTTAAGGGACAGACACAGTTTTCCAGGTCTCTCTGACCTGATGGCCCTCCTGGCCTAAGGTGTGCCGTAACAGCTCCTCTGTCTCAGGGCCGGCTGGCCCGAGGCTTCGTTACTGATAGTAGGCCCAGGAGTTTCTGGGGCCTACTGGTCCAGGGGTGGCCCCGTGCTGTCTTGTCTGTGGGAAGAAGCCGAACAATTGGAGACTCAATTGGAGGACACATCCTGGCCCATCTACCGCACAGTGTTGCCGGCTTGGCTGAAAGAAACTGGTACTGTGTGACTGTACTTAGACTTTGCAAAGGTTCTGGATCGTACAATCCTGTGGCAGAGGATCGTGCAGAGACTGTTGTGTTCTTCAAGTCTTTGGCAGAGACTATGACCGAGCACCGCACCGGCTGCTAGGTCAGTGAGAGAGGCCTATCCAGTGGTTGCTAGATCCAGGGTGGAAACTGTTTGTCCTCTGGATCAAGAGAAGTACCCGTGATCCGCAAATACAAGGTACCTGAATCTCCCCAACCCTCCATCCCTCTAACTGACTTTGTTGAATAAAACCATTGAAAAAGAGACTATGTGTTGGTGCTGACATCTGTGAACACTTTTCAATGGGACCCCTATGGCGGACACGGTGGAACAGTAAGGTAACGGCAAAGACCCAAAATTAAACCAGCAGCTCCTACGGGGGCAGTGCTACAGAAGGAAAAGGTAAGTGAACCAACAATGCACTAGCTTAAAGAAACCTATTTAGAAAATAAAAAACTAACCTTTACAACCCCTTTAAGTAAGTACCAGGCACCCTCTGGACCCTACCTCCACATAACGGCAAGCATTCAAGGCAGCATTGTGGGACACAAGGTAAAGAGGCACATGTTTCTACATACCCAAAGCTATCTGATGGGCAGGGGGGAGAAAAGTAATAACACCGGACGGTACCTTCTGTCTAGCTAACCTGTTACTTTGCCCTGAATGGGCAAAGCACAGGTTTGCTTTTACAAAAACTCTGCCTGATCTATCTGACAGTAACATCTAAGACACTAGTTGCTATTGCATTTGGCTTTGAGGCAACCTAAAGCATTATGAAATGAGTAATACCATAACATAAGTAATAATACTATGTACCTGGGCCTCTGTACGCACTTGCACCTAAATAGTTATTTTAATTGCACACGGAGGTGAACCACAGATTTTGACGTGCAGGGTGCAGCATTGTAGATTTTTAGACATAGAGGTTTTTAAATCATTTAAGAAAATCTGTTACTGATGGATGATTATTATCAGCAATGCAGGTCTATATGTTAGCAGGGTTGGGAAGAAAAACAGGGGCACGAGTTTCAAGCGAGAACAAACAGCTCTTACCAAACACTACACTCAGTGAGAGATCTGATGGTTCTAGCGCATCATAGTTTTTTTATTCACTGATTATAATTATCTCTTGTATACAAGTTAAGGGGATCTGAAATGTTTAAAATAAAGTCTATAACAAATAGTTAGGATGGCATGAATTTTCTCAACTACGATCAATACGTCCTATCTTTAGATGATTGTATAATTTTCAGAATGTGCTGATTCTCCTTAGCTGCATCTCAGCAAGTCTGACCACAGCAAATAATTTATAGTGTGTGACACATATTAAGGTCTGCAATCTGCAAACAGAAAATATGGCATCCCCAGTGACACTGACAATGCTATAAAATATAGCAATATATATCATAGAGATGACAAACACATCACAGCAAAACTGTACTACACCGATTATCAAGCAAAATTCACATTTGAAGGCCCAGGTCATCTAATGCCCAGGGTCATAATGCCAAACTGTGCCATGCGCCCCCTTCCCCCTAAATTCCCCTCACCCCCAAGCCCCCCCCCCCATTCAGTTTGTTACACGAGTCAATGCCAAGATAAGGAAATATTTAAACATTATAATATAAAAAAGGTTTAATTATGTGAAAACAGAATTCACTCACAACTGTGAGTTTATTACATGAGTAGTGTATATGGCTGGGAACACAAGGGCAAAATATCGACCGGTATCGGCTACTGTAGATCAACAGAAACTGGCCTGCACTCGGTCAGTGTGTACAGCAGCCTGTTCAACAAAAGCTGGTGAACCAGTATCCGATTAGTTCTTGCAGCCATTGGTTGAACAGTGTGTTCTGGTGGGGAGGGGAGACCCCTGTCAGAACACAAGGGCACAGAGGGGATATTGCCGCACCAACATCCCTTGTGCTAGTACGACGATCTCCTGGTTTTTGGTTTCGTTCAACCCAGTGGGTTCTACAAACAAAAAAACAAAACGTATAGTGTGTCCCCGACTTATGTTGTGTAAATATATAGAGAGTGGCAGAGATATTGCTTTAAATTGAGTGTGTATGTATAATATGGAGGTAGTGGATGGCACAAAACATGATGGTACACTTTACCTTTTTTTTATCAGTGCAACCCATTTTTCCAAAAATGCCACAGTGGGAGTGGTTAAAAGCAGGTAAAGACACCCTATATTTTGATGTGTAGATCTCCCTGTATTTAGATGTGTAGTACCTACCTGTTTTTATTCAGCTATGGTTCAGTAATGTGATCCTGCAGCTCTGGCTCCCCTGAGCGTCAGAAGCACAGATTTCACAGCCGTTGTCGAGTGCTCCTTTACACAGAGGAGTCTGAGCTGCAGAATCACGTGCCCAGACCGGATTAAAAATGGTAAGTATACATCATCCTTTTTATGCAAAGTATGCAGAATAGGTAGGTTGAGGGGGAAGGGATATTTTTAAGAATAGTTGTGTTGGGCTTTACTATCACTTTACTATCACTTTAAACATTTTACTTTCAGTTTAAATGTTTATTATATCCTGTGCATATAATAAACATGCTGTATTAGTGTTGGCTTGGGTCTAGTCAGCAGGAATAATTACCGGTATATGTTGGAAGGATCATCCAGCTTCTCCAAGCCTCAGTCACAGACAGCGCCACACTTTACTATTACTGTGCACCTCTTATCTCTGGTCCCAGAGGTCATTAAAAGGGAGCGAGCTGCACTAAGCGCTGGCTCCTGTATTGAGCAGTGATGTGAAAGCGAGAAGTTGGTTGATTACAGATGACAGGGTTAGGTGCTAGGACAGCGGGAGCTGATTAGCGAATACCGCAGACTCGATGTCCGCCGGCACCCTCTGTACAGAGACAGATTGCCATTCTGTTAGTAGGGAAGGCATGGATGCTGAGTTCCTGCAAAGCAGGGACATGGATCTATGTATTCCCCTAGTAAAAGCACCTCCTACACTGTACAAAAACACTAGCTAGGCGCACAGTTAACCCTTTGTTCACCTCTGATGTTAACCCCTTCTCAGCCAGGGTCATTAATACAGTGAGAGTGCATATTTCTAGCACTGATCAGTGTATTAGTGTCACTGTTCCCCAAAAAACTGTCAAAAGTGGCAGTGTCAGATTTGTTCGCCGCAAACTCGCAGTCCCGCTATAAGTTTCTGATCGCCACCATTACTAGTAAAAATAAATAAATAAAAATTTCATAGTTTATAGGCGCTGTAACTTTTGCGCAAATCAATCAATATACCCCTACTGGGATTTTTTTTACCAAAAATATGTAGAAGAATACATATTGGCCGAAATTGATGACGAAATTCGATTTTTAAAAAAAAATTATTGGATATGTTTTATTTTTATTTTTTTGCAAAATTGTTGGCCTTTTTTTGTTTATAGCCCCCAAAAAAAAAATGCAGAGGTGATCAAATACCACCAAAAGAAAGCTCTATTTGTGGGGGAAAAAGGACATAACTTTTATTTGGGTAAAGTGTCACACAACCGCACAATTGTCAGTTAAAGTAATGCAGTGCCGTATCGCAAAAAATGGCCTGGCCCTGAAGGGGGGTAAATCTTCCGGAGCTAAGAAATAACAGGTAATACAATTATTACAGACAGGACTTCTGAAAGCAAAAAATTGCAGTGTTAATGCCAGCAGTAGTCTGCATCATATTTGTGATTTCAGATTTTTCCCATAGTTGCCCATCTTTTTTCTTTAATTTGGGGAGTACTGTGGGATACAAAGATCAAACTATAAATATGTTTTTGTACCTCAGTATACAGCTTATATGAAAAGAAAAGACTGCATGTTTTTTTCCTTTTCATAAATAAACTGATTTATAAAACTGAAATTAAGATCTGCATTACATTTTTATAGGAAATGTATCTTTTGTTTTTAAGTTATACCAGCAAACAACTCAGACACCTACACAAAATAAGAAAAAAAAAACAGCCAAAACAAAAGGAATCTGTTAATTTAATACATTGTGAACACATTTAAGTGTTAATCACTGCACCCGACAAAAATAGATAGTGAGATTATTAAATGTGAAGCCAATGAGGTTTTGTGTGATTAATTATAATACACGATTCAAGGTTGTGTAATCTAATTTTTCTGTGTGTGGGGATAAATTTGCTGTGGGCTCATACTGTATAGAAGGTAGTGCCTAAACCACGGAATACACTGATCTACCTTTTAACATGGCAATATTCAGGACTATGCAGAAGATAGCTGCAAATACAGAGAGGTAAGCATTAATGCAGATGGCTGCCAAATGAAAATTGGCCACAGAGAACCTGAAACATCTTCAAACTCAATCTAAAATAAAACCGTGCTTTTCTACCTTAAGGGCTCTTTCACACGGAGGGTCCATTCAGGTCCGCCTGTCAGTTTTTTAGGCGGACCTGAACGGATGCTCCATGTACCCCTATGGAGCCACGGATGTCAGCGGTGACATCCGACCCGCTCCGATCCGCCAAAGTGTGACGGAGGAAAACCCTATTTTTCCACCCGTCTGCGGATGGGATTGGATGACAACGGACTCTACGGTCCGTCGTCATCTGATCCCCCATAGGTGAGAGCGGTGCTCTGACAGGTCGGTCCCTGCACAGTGTGCGGAGACAGACCTGTCATCTGCCTGCTCAGCGGGGATCGACGGAGCGATCCCCGCTGAGCAAAGCGGAGCCCGCACACGGACACGGATCGTGTGAAAGGGCCCTTAGTGTAATTTTCCCCTTTCCGCCCGCCACCTGAAAAACAGTGTGAGATGGTATAGGTTTCACGGGATGCTTTTTTATTGCAGAACACAGTAGTGATGTGGCAACTGGTGGAAGGAACAACAGCTCCCAGCATGGGACATGCCATCTGACACACATAGTATATCTAAAAAATTATTAAAAACACTTCATCCTCCCTCCATGATTCACTTTAATAATATTCTTCTGCCATACAGATTCCTGGGAGGCTGGGAGATGAGAATGGCAACATGAAACATCAGTACACCAGCACTGTGCCCAAACTACCCTCTATAAAAAAGGACAAAGAACCTATAAGAAATAAAGCTGTATTGCATTCTATTACTGTCAACAGAACACAGAAATCAAATACAGGTAAGCTGAGTATTACACCACTACCATGTTAGGATACATTTCTAAAGTACAAAATTATGTATTGTGCTTAAACCATGCTGAAGTATTTTTGTGCTCCTGGTGTTAGTGTTAAGACTTCACACATATGCATAGAACGTTTCACAGCAGTCTTTGAAGGAAGCAGCAATCTGATATACCAACAGTAGTCAAACAGCAATATCTAGGACAGACTTTTTTAACCAGGGTCCTGTGGAATCTTGAGGTTCCTCCAGAGGTTGCTAGGGATCCTTTGAGCAATGAGCAACTTCTACCTCTCAGATGAGTAACCACTGACGACC
Source organism: Rana muscosa (assembly GCA_029206835.1). Taxonomy (NCBI): domain Eukaryota; kingdom Metazoa; phylum Chordata; class Amphibia; order Anura; family Ranidae; genus Rana; species Rana muscosa. The sequence goes on from CM055128.1 coordinate 270,704,808, forward strand.
GTTATCTTTTTAGCTACAGTATCTATAAGACGTGGAGGATTCTTCCTATTGACCCTAAATGTAAGGAGCATCTTCTTCATTTTGACCCTCACACTAATGTACAATGAGCTGTAGTTACAATATTATTAGCAGGGTTCCCAGAGACCAGAAAGGTATTTCAAGGGTTCCTCCTGGTTAAAAAGATTGCGAAAGGCTGATCTGGGGCAAATGGTGAATGGAAACAAATTAACCTACACAAACCATAATGAGAATATGCAGATAGCAAGCATCTCTGTAGGGATAGGAACGCAAAACAGCAGGCCCCTTTAACTACAATGATACCTATAGTTATGGTCTTTTTTTGGGGTGGGGGGGGGGTGGAAGATGCAACTGAGCTGGTATAAAACAATCAAGCAGAGTTCTGCAAGTTCAAACAACACTCATCCCCAGATGTAATAATATTTTGCGGATTTGTGGATCAGTGGTCCCGAATGCACACTGTGTTCAGGGCCGTTCACCTACACCCATACATCTGTCAGATGAGGACCTGTGGATGTGTTTGTACAGCTGCTGGTCTCCATAACGTAACATAGACTGCCTGCACACAGCTTCATGCAGCTCTAGCCACATAAATAAACTGCTGATTTACACTGTACAGGCCACAGTCCCTGTGTGAAGAACCCCAAGACCTCATTCACACCATTCACATACAGACATTTAGCCTCATTTATTAAATCAATACAGTTTTATCCTTTTAGATTTAGTGGTAATTTTGTAAGTTATGTTGTGTTTGTACATGTCTGTTAATATTATTTTGTGCATTATTAGAAAAAATATAGTTTTGATATTTTTTAGGGGGGGGGGGGGGGTTCTTCTCTAGGTAGGCTTGGGGAAAAGTGCTATCTGTCTATTTTCAGTGAACAAAATCATATGTATTGGACGAGGTTATTTTATTTTTATTTATTTTTTTACTGATCATGCTGGGGTTTATACAGGTACATCTCATAAAATTTTGTATTTTATCAAAAAGTTAATTTATTTCAGTAATTCAATTTAAAAAGTGAAACTCATATATTTTATATAAATGCGTTACACACACACACACAGTGATATATTTCAAGCATTTCTTTCTTTTAATTTGGATGATTATGGTTTATAGCAATTCAATATCTCAGAAGATTATAATATTAGAAAAGACCAATAAAAAAAAGGATTTTTAATACAGAAATGTTGGCTCACTAAAAAGTATGTCCATGTACAGTATAGTATGCATTCAATACTTGGTCGGGCTTTTTTTTTCATGAATTACTGCATCAATGCGGTGTAGCAGGGAGGCAATCAGGCACTTCTGAGGTGTTATGGAAGCCCAGGTTGCTTTGATAGTGGCCTTCAGCTCATGTGCATTATTGGGTCTGGTATCTCATCTTTCTCTTGACAATACCCCACAGATTCTCTATGGGGTTTAGGTTAGGCAAGTTTGCTGGCCAAACTTAATTTTATGAGCTGCACCTGTATATGTTTGAGGAGACTCTAGCCTGTGATACAGCAATGAGAGCATATTTAATAGGTACAGTGAAGCCCAGATTTTGTTTAACTATGCCCCTTAACCCCCCCCCCCCATGCCACAACGTGCCATGTGCGCCACAGGTCACTGTGCCCCTAAAATGTCCCACATTATCAACTTCTAAAGTTGGGCAGTATGTTTTACCATTGGGTGCAATGTTACCGTTAGGGAAATTTTACCCTGCCAGGATATTCATAATATTTGTGCACATGATCGATGAAAAGCATTCTTACAATGTATGTATTTAAATTTGTCAATGATTTCATAGGCATTCATTTAGCAAGTAAAAAATGTAATAAAATGAAATCAGGGGCCAAATTTTTGTCCTGCTTGATAATTTTTGGAACTTGCTTTTTCTCCAATCTTATACAGTTCATTCTGACAGACAGCAGCTCCTATAAGTGATATGTCAAATGACACATTGGTGTTACATATCTAAGCATACAAATCTTTGATGTGCAAGAAATCAAGGGGCACGCAGCCTCAGGGATCTTGCAAGACAGTGACATATTAAAACCATTTTCAATAAATTTTTTATTTCTTCAGATAAACTGAAGCATAGACTCTCAATCGCAAATGTCCCTTAAGGGTTCACCCTACCCCGTAAACCGGGCCCCATATTCTGGCCTGATGAGTCTCCAGTGAACTGGGGCTCGCTGTCTCTCCATCCCTCCCCCTCTTTCCTTGCTATCCCCCCTCCTTCTAGCTAATTTTCCCTCTCTATCTTTCGTCTTTATCTTTCCCTACTTTGTATGCTATCGGCTTTGCTTAGCCATTCCTTGGACTCAAATGCATTCGGACCTTTCAATACAAGTTTCCCTATTGCCACTATTGAGATTTGTAAGTTCATTGACATTCCAGTTCTGACAAACTACACAGTACATTCCAGGTTCGCCGTCTTCCTCGGACCCTGGGTGCAGCAGGTTCCCACAGGGGCGCCCAATCCGAGCGAAGCCACACTTGTTTGATTGTCAGTACTATTGCTCTAACTGTTGGAAATGATCATTATTGCAAGTCTCTCATTTGTGTGCCCACGAATGCACTGTACTTTCCGTGTATATTTCATGTTTTTGTAGACAGGGTCGCCCCTTGTCGGGCGCCTGCTCCTGTCTATGCTTCTTCTGTCTATAAGCTTGTTAAAACAATAAAAACTTATTGAACCCAATTTTTTATTTTTTTTTATTTTATGCTGCTAGTTTCTCAACCACCTATTACCGTGGAAAAGAAAAGAGTACATGCACGTCAGCCTTCCTCAAAGTCCAATGTCACACATTTTAATATAGCCACGGGAAGGAGAGAGTGGCAAAACAAAATGAAGGAATCAAGGAAGCAGGGTGAGTCTCGGCCTGAGATGTGTCAGCCAGGTTTACCATCTCAGGTTGATGTGTTCCTCCTTTTGTTACACCTTTGAAGCCCAGTGTCTCACATTATGGAGATGCCACAAGAAGGAAAACGAAGGGTTAAAGTGTAAAAAAAAAACAAGGAAACCGGATGAGTCTCTGTTTTGCTATCTCATGTTACTGTCCTGCTCCTATTATTACACACATACACAGTATATACTGGCAAACCAGGAAGTTTGATTTCTCAGTTTCTAAATGTTGTTTACTGCCCTTTACCGTAGGCAAAGTTAAAAACAAACAGGTATGACATAACTCAAATCAGCAAAAAGCCAAAGTACAGTTTGAACATGTAAAAGGTTCTTGTGTATATACAGCACGGATAACTTTTGTGAACATGTTAAAGTAGAAGGTAAGAGAGCGAGAAGTGGGACTATATGAAGCAGACAGCAGCAAATTAAGTATAATGACTAAGAAGTTATGTTTATATTGTATGATCTCTTATATAACATTTTTCGGCATAAATCCATCAACTTTTACATTCATTTTAATCATGGATCAACAAGATTCTTTATATTTGTAGCAGGGTCTCCTTTAAGGCCCCGGGACTATGTTACCCAGAACCCCGTTTTGGCACCCAGAGTGCAGTTAGCCACCGCAGAGACTCATGGGAGGGGGGGTATTTAAGGAGGGGGCGAGGCGGAGCTCGGCCTCTTTGGACACCGCGCTGCAAGCAAGAGTTTCTTCCTGTGCGGATCTGCTGCAGTGCAAGGCCTGAAGCCTGGGCCTGGCGCAACTTCCAAAGAGCCTTCCACCCCACTGCGGAGCCTGAGTGGCATCTGACTTGTCGAGTGAGGACATCAGTTGGATCGGGGACCCGATCGTTGCAGACGCTGTGTGCGGATACACAGCAGGGTGGACGTTCCGGACTGGGATCGCGTCTGGAGTGGTAAGCGGGCACCTGCCCAGACCAATAGACTGTGCCGTGTTCAGGCCTATAGACTGCATAGGCTCACAGTTTCGTTTATCTGCTGTTCCCCGGGGGGACCGGTAGCAGGACAGAGTTGAAGTGTCTCCCCCCAGTATAGTGTTCCAAGTTATTGCCTGGTTGTGGATTACAAAGTACTATTCATCAAGTGCACCACCGAAATCTGGCATGCGAAGAAATCCCTATAGGAGGTGACTGAGATTTACTCCATGTCAGGCCTGACCGGGGTGGGGAGTTAAGATATTGTTTAGGGCGCGCACACCATAATAGCTACGCGTGGTGAAGTACCGCGCAGCGCCATTATTGTGTGCTGTATTGATTTCTGCAGGGCCCTGCAAGCAAATTGCATGTGTTGTGTTCTGCCTATGCTACCTTTGATATAAGAGTAAACTGTTATATTTAATCTCTCGTCTCAGTGTGTTGTCTTACTGCTAAGAGATTACCCCTTGCAATACTATTGAATGTGATATACATATAACCCTAGACTAACTGTGCCAGAGTGGGTCGAGCAGATTGCCGGGGGTTGGTGGTGCTGTACACAGGGGCCTGAAAAAAAACCAGCGGCTCTCTTAACTGGGGGTAGCGCTACATATTCTATGATTTAATTCAGGCTTATAACAATTTACTACGGTATTTTTGTTCTCATACCCCAATTTCCCCTTGTTTTTCTGAGAGGAACTTAGGAAGGTCAACAGGTCATTTAGGCATTAATTGCATCATGTATAATAGATATACAGTTGTGCTCATAAGTTTAAATACCCTGGCAGAATTTATGATTTCTTGGCCATTTTTCAGAGAATATGAATAAGACAAAAACTTTTCTTTCACTCATGGTTAGTGTTTGGCTAAAGCCATTTATTGTCAATCAACTGTGTTAACTCTTTTTAAATCATAATCGCAACAGAAACTACCCAAATGACCCTTATCAAAAGTTTACATACCCTGGTGATTTTGGCCTGATAACATGCACACAAGTTGACACAAAGGGGTTTGAATGGCTATTAAAGGTAACCATCCTCACCTGTGATCTGTTTGCTTGTATTTAGTGTGTGTGTGTGTGTGTGTGTGTGTGTGTGTGTGTGTGTATAAAAGGTCAATGAGTTTCTGGACTCCTGACAGACCCTTGCATCTTTCATCCAGTGCTGCACTGACGTTTCTGGATTCTGAGTCATGGGAAAAGCAAAATAATTGTCAAAGGATCTGTGGGAAAAGCTAGTTGAATTGTATAAAACAGGAAAGGGACATAAAAAGATATTTAAGGGATTGAGAATGCCAATCAGCAGTCTTCAAACTCTAATCAAGAAGTGAAAAATGAGGGGTTCTGTTGAAACCAAACTACGGTCAGGTAGATCAACTACAATGTCAGCCACAACTGCCAGGAAAATTGTTCGGGATGCAAAGAAAAACCCACAAATAACCAAATGCCACAAAGTATCCAGCTTACAATACTCCAAACAGCACAGAGACAAGCATCAAACCTTCTGGCACAGTCATTTGGAATGAGACCAAAATTTCGCTTTTTGGCCACAACCATAAACGCTACATTTGGAGAGGAGTCAACAAGGCCTATGATGAAAGGTACACCATTCCTACTGTGAAACACGGAGGTGGATCGCTGATGTTTTGGGGATGTGTGAGCTACAAAGGCACAGGAAATTAGGTCAAAATTGATGGCAAGATGAATGCAGTATGTTATCAAAAAATACTGGAGGAACATTTGCATTCATCAGCCAGGAATCTGCACATGGGATGTACTTGGACATTCCAACATGACAATGATCCAAAACACAAGGCCAAGTCGACTTGTCATTGGCTACAGCAGAATAAAGTGAAGGTTCTGGAGTGGCCATCTCAGTCTCCTGACCTCAATATCATTGAGCCAGTCTGGGGAGATCTCAAACGTGCAGTTCATGCAAGACAGCCCAATAATTTACAGAAACTGGAGGCTTTTTTCCAAGAGGAATGGGCAGCTTTACCATCTGAGAAGATAAAGAGCCTCATCCACAAATACCACAAAAGACTTCCAGCTGTCATTGATATTATAGGGGGCAATACACGATATTAAGAACTGGGGTATGTAAACTTTTGATCAGGGTAATTTGGGTAGTTTCTGTTGTGATTATGACTTAAAAAGAGTAAACAGAGTTGATTGATAATAAATGGCTTCAGCCAAACACCAACCATGAGTGAAAGAAAAGTTTTTGTGTTATTCATATTCTCTGAAAAATGGCCAAGAAATCATAAATGCTGCCAGGGTATGTAAACTTATGAGCACAACTGTGTATGCGTGTGTGTGTGTGTGGATAGATATCTATCTCTCTATATCGAGAGAGAGATAGATGACAGAGAGAGATTATATATCTATTATACATGATGCAATTATTGCCTAAATGACCTGTTGACCTTCCTAAGTTCCTCTCAGAAAAGAGAAAAAGGGGAAATTGGGGTATGATGACAAATACCGTAGTACATTGTTATAAGCATGAATTAAATCATAAAATATAAAGAATCTTGTTGATCCATGTTTAAAATGATTGTAAAAGTTGATGGATTTATGCCCAAAAATTTTATATAAGAGATCATACAATATAAATAAACATAACTTCTAAAGCCTCGTACACACGACCGGTTTTCTCGGCAAGAAAACTGCTGGGAGAGATTTTTGCCGTGAAAACCGTTCGTGTATGGTTTCTCATTGTGAAAACTGCCGGGAATCTCAACGAGAAAAATAGAGAACGTGCTCTCTACTTTTCTCGTCGTGATTCCCGTCGGACTATTTCTCGTTGTGAAAACCGGTCGTGTGTATGCTTGTCCGAGGAGAAAAAAACACGCATGCTTAGAATCAAGTATGAGACGGGAGCACTCCTTCTGGTAAAACTAGCGTTCGTAATGGAGCTATCACATTCATCACGCTGTAACGGACTGAAAAGCACAAGGCTGAAAAGCACAAATCGTCTCGCCAAACTTTTACTAACACGAGATCAGCAAAAGCAAGCCCAAAGGGTGGCGCCATTGGAATGGAATTTCCCCTTTATAGTGCCGTAGTACGTGTTGTACGTCACCGCGCTTTAGAACGATGAGATTTTGAATGTCAGTCTGTACGCAAGACAAGTTTGGCAGAATCCCGTCAAGCTTGACAGGAATCCCGTCGAGAAAACCAACGTTTTTTTCCCCCGACGGGATTCCCGCCCGTGTGTACAGGGCTTTAGTCATTATACTTTATTTGCTGCTGTGTGCTTCATATAAAGTCCCACTTCTCGTTCTCTTCCCTTTTAAAAATGATGATAGGGATGGAGGCAAGTACCCCCACGGTTCTTGCTTCATATAAAGTCCCAAAACCCCTTCCTTTTTCAATGTTAAAATAGAAGTTCACCCTAAAACTAAAATCTGTAAATCTACAGGCATTCACAATCTAAGACCTAACCTATCTAACCCTATAAAGAAGAAATCGCTATACACACATACATATGTAGCGGCCTCACCCCATCTCCTTTGTCTAGGGGTATGTCACACGACAGGGTGAGATGCGCTACGGCCCATGTCCTCCTCATAACTGTGGGTGAGGTGAAGGCCAGCACCAGATATTTCCTCGGGCCTATGTGCTTTTGTCTAGAATACAGTCCTGCTGTGTCAACACTTCCCTCTGCTCCCATTAACCAGAGTTCCACACACCGATCACCGTCCAACTCTTGCTTTATTGTACATCTCACAATAAACAGTGCTTCAGTAGCCAACTGGTTGCGACTTGATAACATTTTGATACGGGGAATGAGCAGGTCGAGGCACTATCCTGGTTATTAGCTAAACCACTGTGATCTCGCCAGCGGTTACTATAGCATTTAGCTAGAAAGGACTTAGAATCTGAGAGTCTCTACCAGCGACTCAAGAGAATGTAGATAGGAGTACCTTCGCTGCGCTGCGGCCCCTGTCAGGGGAAGATGTCCCTCCAAGGGAGTTACCAGAGGCCCATCCGTCACTGGGTTGATGCTGCTCCAGACTCTCCGGACGGGTAACCTCCCCGGCCTCCTCACCTCAGACATGGGCCCCATCCACCTCAGGGACCCTCGGACGTCTCCACCCTCGCAGGATCCAGTCAAAGTCACTGGACCCCAGGCCTCCTAGTTTAGTACCTCGCCCCAGGCTGAAGGTGCCTGGGATTGACTCCAACTCCATTCCGGTCAGGCCTAGGGCGCCTGGGCCGGAATCCAGAACCGCCCGCAACCAGGCCTAAGGTGCCTGGGCTCGTGAAAAAGATCCTCCTGAAGACCTCGTGGTTAGGGCGTCTCCCCCTTTTATCTCCTCCCATCGACACCACGGCAGGTTCCTCGCCGTACCATCTCCGGAAAGGGCCGAAAAAGGTAGCACTGTAATGGCAAATCTACCTTGAGCCTCCAGGTACCCCGCCACCCAGAGGCCAAAGAGATTATTATACCATGCAATCCTCCACGAACACAAGTGGTCCACTATTCCCATACTTACACACCTGGGTGTCCCACCTAAATTTAGAGACCCCGCTACACATACATTTGCTACACCTTTTTTTTCAAGGTCCGGTCTCCAGCAGCGGAAGATCTGTGCAGGGGACAGCCGGCCACGGTTGTGAAATGCCAGAGAAGTGACGTCACTTATAGAGTTGCTATGGGACTTCTGTTGTCGGCTGCTAGTTTTAGATTGTAAAAGAGAAAGGTGCGCCAAACTAAGTGCAGTAAAACAGGCTTTAATGGCAAAATTATATAAAAACCAGCCAAATGGCTACTCACAGGATGCAGGACAAATTAAGGCATGTAAGGGGTTAATGGTGGTCCGGAGTCATCTAAGGCGGTCCTCAGGGGAGATGTAAGTTCCAGATGACAGAAGTTGCTAAAGATGGCTGAAGGCAGGAAGGCTGGAAGCAGGTTGCGGTGTCAGCAGGGGAAGTCAAGGCATCCGAGCTGCAGGTGATGTGAAAAGCCCTGTATCGCTGGGATAGACAGGAAACAACCAGGAAGCTGCAGTTCAGCGAGCGCTTCAGCGTGGAGAAGTGACGTGGGGATAGAACGGACCAATGGGATGACGCGTTTCACAGCATCCGCTGTTTCATCAGATCCATGGAAGGCACTATCATAGGTGGATGTAATATAGTTGAGAGACGTGGCGTGATTGGTTGAAAACATACTAGCAGGAGTATATCAGCATTGTGATTGGTTGAAGGAGAGATAATGACAGAGTTATGTGAGAAGTGCAGGGGGGGGGGGGGGAAGGAGGAGAGGGACAAGATAGAATGGTTCGCAAGGGATGTTTCTGTATGGGAGATTTAGATTATAGTATGTGGGAGAACAAATAGAAATAGGAAATAAAGATATATTAAGAATTATTAGTGTGGTGGTGAACAGCGCTAGGATGGAAAAATTATATAATAATAATGAATGTAATGCCGCGTACACACGACCGGTTTTCATGTCAAGGAAAAAAACGTCGATTTTCTCGACGTTATTTTTCTTGTTTCCTCTCAAGCCTGCCTTGCCTACAGACGATCGTGAAAAAAACTGATCTAGCAAAGCGCGGTGACGTCCAACACGTACGACGGCACTATAAAGGGGAAGTTTCATTCTGTTCGCGCCACCCTTTTGGCTGCTTTTGCTGATTTCGTGTTACCGCGTGTTAGTAAAAGTTTGGGAAGAGACGATTCGCGCTTTTCAGTCTTCGTGCTTTAAAGATCGTTTTCGGGAGTTCAGTTTGTGCTTGTGGGTTCGTATCTGGCTTTCAGTGCGTGTAGTGAGTTCGTATCTGTTTTTGCAGTGCGTTCTTGTCCGCTCGTTACTGTTTTTCAGCTCGTTCTTCATAGGCCTTGCTGTTCTTCAGTGCGTTCTTTTAGTTCGTTCTGATTAGACAACCGTTTTGAAGCCATGTTGCGGGTACGTTCTTGTCGCCGAGCTCGTGCTGTGCTTGCTGCTGGGCTTGTTGCTATGTCCCGGATCCGGTCCATGAGGAGGGTGAGGAGGAGTTCATGGACCAAGAATTGGCTGCTCCAGAGGGACCAATTATGTCATATGCCTCTGCTGCGGGAGATCCGGGAGAATAACCCTGATGATTTCAGGAATTTTCTTAGGATGTCTGACCCCGTTTTTCAGCAGCTCTTGGCTTTGGTGTCCCCCTATATCACCAGGCAAGACACCGTTATGCGGGAAGCCATTACTGCTGAGCAGAGGCTCATCGCCACGTTGCGATACCTTGCGACTGGGAGAAGCTTGCAGGACCTCAAGTTCTCGACAGGCATCTCCCCCCAGGCTCTGGGCGTCATTATCCCTGAGACCTGCTCTGCCATTATCCAGGTCCTTCATGAGGACTATCTTAAGGTAAGTTTTCTCCTTTATAAACATCACAATCTATGTTTTTTTATGCTTGCTAATGTATAGTATATTTTGAACTGTCTCTAATTACCATGATTTGAATATGCTGTGAATGTCCCCTTTGTCCCCCTGCATGTTGTATGCTTTGAATGTTCTATGTTTTTTGGCTACATGCATATTTGTTTTTAAACCAATCTCCAGCATTAGATCCTGGGCCCAAACACACCTAGCCTAGTCAATCCCCATTTTTGTTTTGGATGCTCCATTGTAGTGCTTAGATTGCCTGATTCCCCCCCCCCCCCCTAATTCTTTGATTTTTGTCTAATCTACCCAAATAAATTACATAGTACTATAGATTTGAATTATGATGTCCCCAACTCATCTCAACCCCTCCACCCTCTAAGAATTTCACAGGTCCATCAGAGTGGGTGATGTTTTTGTTGCTTATTTTTCTATCTTATTCAAGCGGACCTCCATCCAAAATTTTGGGGGTCCACTCATCGTAACCCTCCCCCAGTGTCAAAATTGACACCTTTCAGGGGGAGGGGGGTGAAGATACCTGTTTAAGCCAGGTATTTTCACCCACATCCGGGAGTCATCTCTGCGGCAAATCTGCCTGAGCCAAGTCACTTCCCGCAGAAGACCCGTAGTGTTCTTGGAAACACTTGTCTCACAGAACACAGGAGGACCAGTCTGAACTGCGCAGCGCTTCTCGTGCATGTGCGTTTGGGAACCGGGCAGTGAAGCCGCAAGGCTTCTCTTCCTGGTTCCCTCACCGAGGAGGGGTCAGCAGAGTGACGAGCAATTGTTCGTCCTCTGCTGCGGACGTTGCTGGACTCCAGGACAGGTAAGTGTACAATTAGCAAACCTCTGCAGCTGCTGTAGCTGGAGCTGCTGTGTTATTTTATAGTATTTTGGCTGCGTAGCTCCGCTCTAAAATCCTCCTTCCAAATTAATGCTATACTGATGTTTTGCCCAGAGTGTTTTGTGCTAACATGCTTGCAATGTATAGGTAGTAAAGTATATACATTTTTTTGTTCCTTTGACTTCACAGTTACCATCGACGCCACAGGAATGGCAGAATGTGGCATCTGATTTTTCTCAGCGGTGGAACTTTCCCAACTGTGGAGGAGCCATTGATGGCAAGCACGTCCGCATCGTGCCACCAGCCCATTCTGGATCGTTTTTTTTTAATTATAAAGGCTTCCACAGTATTGTGCTCATGGCGGTGGTGTCTGCCAACTATGAGTTTCTATTTGTTGATGTTGGGAAAAATGGGCGGATGTCTGACGGTGGTGTTTTCGCCCAGACTGAGTTTGCAGACCGGCTTCTTTCAGAGGACCTGGCATTGCCACCTGCTGAATATAATGAACATGGCCTCCCGTTTGTGTTCCTGGCAGATGAGGCTTTTGCGCTTGGACCACATTTGATGAGGCCTTTTCCCCAAAGGTCCCTCACCCCTGAGAGGAGGGTCTTTAATTATCGTCTGGCCAGAGCGCGAAGGGTGGTCGAAAATGCCTTTTGGCATCATGGCCAGTCGCTTCCGCCTTTTTCTGACTGCGATAAACATGGCGGAGTATAAATGGAACCATTTGGTCATGTGCTGTTGCATACTGCACAATTTTTTACTCAAAAACTCAAACAATTATCTAGCTACAGTTGACCTTCAGGGCACACAGTGCTTGGATGGACCATTGGCAGCCCAGTTAGCTGGCCCTACAGGCTTGGCCCCCCAAAGCGGCCGTGATGTGCGGCAACGCTATCTAGAATATTTTATGGGTAGGGGGGCCATTGCAATGCCTGATCATTTTTAAACAAATTTTTGGTCATAATAAAAAATAATATACTGAAAACATCTTGTTTGCTTTTCTTTTGTTGTATTTGTTCTTTCTCCTAGGTCAGTGATGGTGAACCTTGCCACTCCAGATGTTTTGCAACTCCATTTCCCATGATGCTCAACTACACTGCAGAGTGCCTGAGTAACATTAGAAATGTAGTTCCAAACCATCTGGGTTGCCAAGGTTCACCATCACTGTCCTCGGTTATACTAGTGCAGTTGTAGTCCCATGTTTTTTCCTAACAAGTAAATTACAATCATTTATAGAGTCTAAACACACACATTTTTTTAGGGGGGGGGGCAACATTGATATAAGAAGCCACACATTGTTTAGTGATTACATTTTTTTATAGGAGTATAACATTTTTCACGTTTGTATCAAAATATACCCCAAATTTTTTTGGGAATTTGTTTTTTTTTCTCTTTTTACAACTCAGTACAAAAATGTACAACACGAACAATATACCTTTATAGAAATAAAAGATTTCCCCCCCAAAAACGAAAACAATCTTTTTTAGAATACCGTATTTATCGGCGTATAACACGCACAGGCGTATAACACGCACCCTAACTTTAAGAGGGAAGTTTCAGGAGAAAAAACTTTCCACAGCCCCCTGCGTATAACACGCAGGGACAGTTTACCCTCTATTTTCAGGGTAAAAAAGTGAGTGTTATACGCCAATAAATACAGTATATACAAGTTTTACACCCTCCCAAGAATATGCTCAAGTTTTTTCAGTCTTTTCTCCATGATTTTGTTGGTTTGGCACATCTGGAACAGGTTGTCTTTTATCTTTTCAACCTCCCGAGAGCAGACCCTCACTTGTTTCAGCAACATCTGGGCAGTGGCTCTGGTGAAGGTTGCTGGTGCCGCAGGCATTAAAGTCCCTTGAAGTAGTGAAAAGAAAACGTCTTACTAAATATACAGGCCAACATCTATTACCTGAGGCTGTGGTGTATGACACTGACCTGGTGAGTTGCCATTTCCCTCTTCTGCCACATCCTGCGGTTGTGGGTCTTGAGTTGGTGGTGCGGGGTTTGCAGCCTTGTGTCTCTTAGCTCTTTGAAGCCCAAGGAGATATAACCAAAAGGTAGACTTGTGTAACTAAATATATTTTGGCGTGAAAGAGGAATATTAATCATTCTTGGGAAGTGTGTTACAATTGTATTAGTGATAATTTTTTAGGAGATGAACACATGATTGTATCCATTTCCCAAGATGGTAGATTAATCTCTTTTGGTCATGTTTCACACATGGAATCACACCAGATATCCACTGGATCACCTGTGTGTGACACCATCAAAAGGTTGTTCTTGTGGCCCACACTTGTGCTAATGAGTCCAGATGTGTAAGCAGCTGCTGAGCATACTTTTGTAAACGTACACTGAATCTAGTTACATTAGCCAAATCTAATTACCAACAACTACACAAACATGTTTATAATTACTTCTCACATAAACATTTCATGATGTCCTGTTTCATGTTCTTGGGCACAAGAATCCAACGTTGAAATCCTCGTTCAATACCACCCAAACGATGTTTTGGTGGAATACATTGCTAAAAACATTTGAACATGCCTATTATTTTAGGATTGATAAAATGTCGTTCGAACAATGAATCGGGCCAAAAGCTTGTGATTGAGTGAACGTTTGAACGACCATTTATACGATCGATTCGTGTGCCCAAAAACATGAAACATGACATTTTTAACTGTACTACATACATTATTTTAAAAGCACATGCAACACCACGTTATTACTAAAAATCACATTTAATGTAAATCTACTTACTTTTTTGGATGACTTTTTTAATCTTTTTATATTGATCCGGCTCACGCAACTTAATGTCCGACCATCGTTTCCGGATCTGTTCCCGCGACCTGCGAACACCAAATTTATGCAATAGCGCTTTGACCACTTAATCCATGATCTTGGCCTTCACTTGATTTGGCTTTTTATAGGGCCCATGTTTGGCGTCATAATCATCCCGGAGCAATATGGTGACCATCTCCACCATCTCCTCAAAGCTCATGTTAGTGGCTTTATACCTTCTGGGTCGGGGCCTGCTTTCTTCCCCACTTTCCACATCATGTTGTTGATTCGCCGACATGTTTACACTCTCCGTCATTAAGGAGTAGCGAGAAGGGGCGGGGAAAGTAGTGTAACGAACGTCAGGGGCGGGAAAGCGTGCGGAGCGTCACGCATGCGCACTGTATATAACTCCAAAAAACATAGTTGAAAGCGACGTTCAGTGAGTGGAAGAAGGTCGGAGGAGACGAACGTGTAGATCGCGGGTACGTAACATTTTTCATACTTGATATGTCGAGGGTTGAGCGGCCCCGAACAGCAAATGTAGTGACCGTACAGACCTTTAAATTTGGCTGTGTCCAGGAGCATTAAACCTATAAACATTCATTCACTGTATGTTCGGGGCCGGGGTTGGGCAATATGCATGTAACTTGGCGCTTGCTTCCCGTGCTGTTAGTACTGGCCGTGCACAAAGTGTCATTTTTGAATTGTGAATAAACTTTGAAAAGTCAATCGCGGCTCTAAATGAATTCTTGCCTCCCGGCAAATGGCAAGACATTGAAAAGTGAGTTGTACCTGCAAAGTAAAAACGTGGGGGTTCCCCCAAATTCGAGTTGCAGGCCCTTCAGGTCTGTCAAGGATTTTAAGGGGAACTCCACCCCCAAATCAGGAAAAAAAAGGGCGTGGAGTCCCCCCCAAAATCCACAACAGACCCTTTATCCGAGCACGCAACCTGGCCGGCCGCAGGGGAAGAGCGGGGGACGAGAGAGCGGCCCCCCCTCCCTCCTGAACTGTACCAGGCCACATGCCCTCAACATGGGGAGGATGTCCCCATGTTGATGGGGACAAGGGCCTCATCCCCACAACCCTTGCCCGGTGGTTGTGGGGGTCTGCGGGCGGGGGGCTTATCGGAATCTGGAAGACCCCTTTAACAAAGGGGCCCCCCAGATCCCGGCCCCCCCCTATGTGAATTGGTAAGGGGTACATTGTACCCCTACCATTTCACGAAGAAAGTGTACAAAATGTAAAAAATGACAGTAGTCAGTTTTTGACAATTCCTTTAATTTTTAGTTTGGCTTTCTTCCATCTTCTTCCTTCTTCTTTTCTCGCTTCGTGTTTCTTCCTCCATCTTCCTCTTCCTCTTCATCTTCCTTCTTCCTTCGGTGTTCTCGTCCGCATCTTGCTCCGGGTTCTTCTTTCTCCGGCCGCTCCGTTTGAATTGGAGGTTCCCGCTGTGTGACGCTTCAGTTCATCAGTTCTCCTCTTGGTCCGGCGACCCCACCCCCCTCTGACGCACAGAGATTTCACAGGTACTTTCCCCGTGCAGTCAGAGGGGGGCGGGTCCCCCGGCTCGCAGTGGACCTAGAGGAGAACTGCCTAACTTTGCGTCACACAGCGGGAAACTCAAATTCAAACGGAGCGGCGGGAGAACAAAGAAGAAGCCGAAGCAAGATGCGGACGAGAAGCCCGAAGCAAGAAGGAAGATGAAGATGAAGAGGAAGATGGAGGAAGAAACTCGAATGCAGAAAAGAAGGAAGAAGATGGTTGAAAAACAAAACCAATAATAAAGGAATTGTCAAAAACCGTGTAGTGTCATTTTTTAGATAATGCCATTTTTTAAGGTGAAATGGTAGGGGTACAATGTCCCCCATTACCATTTCACATAGGGGGGGGTGGGATCTGGGGGTCCCCTTTGTTAAAGGGGTCTTCCAGATTCCGATAAGCCCCCCGCCCGCAGACCCCCACAACCACCGGGCAAGGGTTGTGGGGATGAGGCCCTTGTCCCCATCAACATGGGGACATCCTCCCCATGTTGAGGGCATGTGGCCTGGTACGGTTCAGGAGGGAGGGGGGGCCGCTCTCTCGTCCCCCCCTCTTCCCCTGTGGCCGGCCAGGTTGCGTGCTCGGATAAGCGTCTGTTATGGATTTGGGGGGGGGGACTCCACGCCATTTTTTCCCAGAATTTGTGGGGGAGTTCCCCTTAAAATCCTTGACAGACCTGAAGGGCCTGGTATGGATATTTGGGGGAACCACAATGCTTTCCCAATGTTTGTATCAATGACTTTCCTATGTATTGCAATTGACAGGAGACAACAATTAATTATACCCAGGAGTGAATTTAGTGTTAATTTTAAAAAAAAAAATGACACTTGGTGCAGGGACAGTTCGAGGTACTCCTTTATTTTTGGGGAGTCCTTTTATTCCCACGATTTACAGGGCAACATTTACTTCAATGGGGTTTGGGTTCGGGGAAAGTCAGGTCACGAACTCTAGCTTTTTACAAAGTTAGCTAAAAAGAGTTCAACACAAACATCCAGGTGTCCACTCAACTCTATGATGACTGATCAATTGCTACGTTAGTGGCCTATATATGGTGAGAAAGATTTGGAGTAGTCCTGACTGACATTCCTTTTTTTGATTTGGGTTTTGAATTGCAGAGAAAATGAAGGTATTTAAGGACCCAGATTTTATGTTGGAATTCCTGCAAAGATGGAAGAATCTTCCAATTTTATGGCAGACTAAAAATAAACATAATAAAAATAAAGAAGCCAGGAAGAGAGCACTGGAGACCTTGCTGGAATTTGTGAAAACTCAGATCCCCACAGCAACACTACAGGATCTGAACACAAAAATTGGGACCATTAGGGGCACATACTGGGCTCAACGGAATAAAGTGCTAAAATCCCTGCGGTCAGGAGCAGGTGCAGAGGACCGATACATCCCAAATCTGTGGTACTATCAGCACCTGAGTTTCCTGGATGAACACCTGGAATCCAGGGAATCCCTTTCCAGCCTTCCACCCAGAATGACCTCCAGCCTTCCTTGCAGCCAACCCTCCAGCCAACCCTCCAGCCTTCCCTGCAGCCAACCCTCCAGCCTTCCCTGCAGCCAACCCTCCAGCCTTCCCTCCAGCCTTCCCTCCAGCATTCCCTGCAGCCAAGCCTCCAGCCAAGTTGAGGTCTCTTTGGAGGAACAACCTCAAGTCCTGGAGGAGCCTGATTTAAATATTTGGAGCCAGGTATAATATTTCACAAAATATTTAGAGTAATAAAAGTTGAATGTTGTAAAAGTTTCTAAAAAAGTGTGAAAAATGTTAAGAGTTAAAAAAAAAGTGTCTGACATATCAATAGACAGCAGTGGCCAAAAATTAAGGGCACCAAAAAGAAATATACTGGTGTCAGAATGATTCACTTTAATATTTAGTAGCATTCAATTACGAAATGTCATGAGGTGACAAATGTGTGTGAAAGATGAAGGCAAAACTAACTCTATGTACCTTTTTTAAACAGGATGAGGAGACAGGCCCCAGTGGGACACACGAGGAGGCAGGTGCCACTGGAAGCCAGGAGGAGACAGGCCCCAGTGGGACACACGAGGAGGCAGGTGCCACTGGAAGCCAGGAGGAGGCAGGCCCCAGTGGGACCCAGGAAGAGGCAGGCCCCAGTGGGACCCAGCACAACACCAGGCCCCAGATCCCTCTGCTGCGGATTCCAGCAAAAAGATCAAGGAGGCTGCTTCAAATGGAGGAGACCCAGGCCCTAATTAGGGAGGCTACTGCTGCACTCCGAGAGCCCCCCACCGCTGCAGAGGGATTTGCTGCCCTTATTGGGGAGAAACTGCCCCAAATGGGACTGGACCAGAGGCTGAAATGTGAAACCCTAATATTGAAGGTGGTCAATATGGGCCTGTTGAACAAACTGAAGGATTTCACAGACGTTGTGGACCTTTCATATTTTTATGCTCAAGTTCCTGCCCCACTCCATGCTCCTGTAACAGTCCCTGCTCCTGTTCCAGACCCTGCTCCTGCTCCAGTCCCTCCTCCACGGACACAGCCTCCAAGGAAGGCTGCAGGGAAGGTCAAACAAAAAACCCGAAAATGAGCCCAGGATATGTGCCTCACATGGGCCCAATTTTTGTCTTCACATGCTGTGGTGATCTGGGTCTGCACTAATTTCAGCAGGGTCTCCAGTGCTGTCTTCCTGGCTTCTTGATTTGTACTTTACATATGGTTTTGTTTTGGCTTACCTTTTAATTTGTTATTAGGCCATAATAAATGGAATTTTTTTTGTAAGATACAAAATGAACATGTGTTTTTCTTCTAAATAGCCAGTTTGTAAGTGAGTAGGCAGGGACAGTGGATAAAAAATTGTGAAATTAACAAGGGACACTAACCTCATTGAGGCCAAATTAGAATAAATAATAATGTTGTGGTAACTTGACACACTCCAAAATAGCAAATAATATGTAAAAACAGTCTAAAATCTAATACCACAAATTAAACCCTAAAAAAAAAATAAAAAAAAATAATGTAAAAAGGTTTGGGTATTTAGGGAGATCTGGCTCACCAAAATAGAGATTAATCATGATAAAATAATAAATACTAAAGAACAAAGATTGTCCTAACTCTGGGAGAATATCAGCAGCAAGAGAATTGGAATATTGCAGCATTAGAACGAAGAAAAGAATGCGCTGCATTAAACGATGTAATAATTTCATGCATGACGAATGTGCCATCTCCATTCCGAACAGTAGTTTTACCAGAACGAGTGCTCCCTTCTCCTCACTTGCTTCTGATCATGCGCGCTTTTTTCACGTCGTTAAAGCCTACACACGATCATTTTTCATGATGAAAAAAACGACGACGTGAAAAACGGCGAGAAAATTTAGAACATGTTCTAATTTTTCTCGTCGTTTTTAATGCCGTTTTTCTCGTTGAAAATAACGACATAAAGCCCACAGACGATCGGTTTTCTCGGCGAAATAAAAAAATGCCGTTATTCTCGTCGAGAAAAGCGGTCGTGTCTACGCGGCATTAGTATTGTATTAATATATAGGAGAAAGAGCAGCACTATTATGGGGAACATATATGGATATTATTACAAGATTATTATAGGGGAACTATTAGGGGGTACATTTAAAAGGCTGTATATAGGATGGGAACGACTAGGGGTACAATATATATGGGTACAATATATATGGGATGGGAGCAAGAACAAGTTGGTGTGGACAAGGGAAAGGGAGGGGAATGGGGGGGGGGGGGGTTTGGGGGGTGGGGGGAAAAAGGATAAGGGAAATTATGTATTATATTACGGGGGGGGAAAAATGGAAGAAAGGACATGATGGGACATGATGGGAAAGCAGATGGGATAAATCAATGCAATGAATGATAAGCAAGGCTATCATGTATAAGTAGTAAAGGGGTATGATCATTACAAAAGTAAATATCTGATTCATTGTATCAAAAGTGCACATACATATATATACATACATACATACACATACACACATGTACAGAGAGAATATACACATATGTTATTTATATATATGTAGCGGGGTCCTCAATTTAGTGGGATACACCTGGGGGTAGTGTGACCCAGGTGTGTAATTAATTATGTTAGGGTTCAGACCCCTTTTTGTTATTCGTGGAGGATTTGGTGGTGCGATATTCTCCTTGACCAGTGGGTGTCAGTGTACCTACTGGCTCAGGGTAGAATCACTACCACAGTGCTACCCTTTTTGTCCCTTTCCGGAGATGGTACGGCTGGGGCGGGGAACCCGCCGTGGTGTCGATGGGAGGAGATAAAAGGGGGAGACGCCCTCGCCACGAGGTCGTCTTCGGGGATCATCTCTTCACGCACCCAGGCACCTTAGGCCTGGGTGCGGGCGGTTCAAGGTTCCGGCCTAGGCGCCCTAGGCCTGGCCGGAATGAAGATGGAGTCCATCCCAGGCACCTTCAGCCTGGGGTGAGGTACTATTGAGGAGGCCTGGGACCCGGTGACTCCGACTGGGTCCCGCGAGGGTGAAGTTGCTCCAGGGCGCCCCTTGCGAGGGGACCCGCATCTGAGGTGAGGAGGCTGGGGAGGTCACCCGTCCGAAGACCTGGTGCAGTGTCAACCCAGTGACGGATGGGCCTTCGGTAACTCCCTTGGAGGACATCTTCCCCTGATAGGGGCTACAGCGCAGCGGAGGAGCTCTAATCAAGACTCCTGCAACCCCTGGTCATAGCACAGGGAGTGTAGGGACTAGGAACCTGTACAGTGCCTCGACCTGCTCCCCCATCGTATCATGCCGTTGCATTTGACTGTATGTGGAGATACGCAATAAACCTGAGTTTGGACTTTGATGGGTGTATGGACTCTGTTAATGGGAGCAAAGGGAGATTCTGGCACGGAAGGACTGACCCTCTTAACCAGCACACATTTGGCCCGAGGAAAAGATTGGTACTGGCCTTCACCTCACCCACAGCCATGGGGAGGACATGGGCCGTAGCGCACCTCACTCTGTCGCGTGACATACCCCTAGCTAAAGAGGACGGGGTGAGGCCACTACATATATATATATATATATATATATATATATATATATATATATATATATATGGTGCATGCAGAATGCGCACAAGAAAATACAATATAACAAGTCAAAGCTTATTACCAAGAAAGGTGCATAACAAATAGTATAAGGGATATACCAAAGGAGCAAGCAGCATGAATAGTTACAGATTTACACGAGAAAAATGGTGTGCATATATGCATATAAATAGGCAAACATGCGAGTTGTGAAAAATATATATATATACATACATACACATATACATATATGCATATATATATATATACACAAAAGAGACCACTCGACTTCTCTCTGATAAAAACACATATGTAAAACTGAAAACTGACCCATTGCTCAAATTCACAGAAGAAGCCACCACCATTATCAAACAAGCTTGCACGGATGGAATACTGAACAAACTAGAGGCTGCCTTCTTTTTGAAACCGTTCTTCCAAGTTCCCTACCTATACCATCTACCTAAAATTCATAAAGATATCTCTAACCCGCCGGGCCCCCCTATCGTTGCCTCCATGGACCGCATCACTACCAGTTTTTCTCTCTATATCGACCATTTTCTTCAACCTTTAGCCCAAGCTCTTCCGTCTTACATTCGTGACGGTACTCATTTAATTGATTTATTGAAACCTTACACTTGGGAACCATCATATATCTGGGTATCCCTAGATGTGTGTTCTCTTTATACATCTATACCACATTCCATAGGACTCGCAGCAGTTGCCCATTTTCTGAAAGACGACCCCAATCTCAATACTACACAAATAGACTTCATCCTTTTGGCCACCCGGTTCTGTCTTGAGCACAACTATTTCCTATCAGGAGGAGAATTTTATCTCCAAAAGCAAGGTACTGCTATGGGCGCCAATTTTGCCCCGAGCTACGCTAACCTAACCATGGGACTATGGGAGTCCAGATTCATTGACACCAACAATCCTTTTGCAGCCAACCTTATTTTTTACAGTCGCTATATAGATGACATTATCATCATTTTGGGATGGGCCCACCACTTCAGTCAAAGAATTCTTAACTTATTGCAACTGCAACAATTTTGGTCTAACTTTCACCTTAACCATGGACCCTGCATCATTATGCTTCTTAGACCTCGAGCTCTTCCATATAGATAACTCAATTTTCGCAAAAAATTTCACTAAACCCACAGCAGGAAATTCCTACTTACATTTTTCTAGTTGCCACCATCCCATGTGGGTCAACAATGTCCCTAAGAGTCAATTCAATCGACTCCGACGCAACTGCACCAGATTAGAAGATTATACATCTCTAAGTACTTCACTCGAAAACA
Organism: Rana muscosa; assembly: GCA_029206835.1. NCBI lineage: Eukaryota > Metazoa > Chordata > Amphibia > Anura > Ranidae > Rana > Rana muscosa. The sequence continues at coordinate 270,726,521 of CM055128.1, forward strand.
AATTCATCGAGAAAGGATATCCCCCCCACTTGATTGAAGAAGCTCGTACCACCTATCAACAAGAGTCCCTGCCCCTCCCCAAAAAATCCAACACTGAACCTACAACTCGTTTTCATTACCCAGTACCACGCCAAACACAAAAAAATTGAGAATATCTTTAAGAAACACTGGAGCATTCTCACCCAAGACCCCTACCTATCAAAATCTGTGTCTGCTATTCCCAAGTTTGCTTACCGAAGGGCCCCCAACATCAAAAGCAAGATCGCCCCTAGCAAAACCAAAATATCAAATCATCATAAAAACTACATGCTCAAACAGCTCACCTTAATTCCCATTGTAGGGATGTATCAATGCAAAAAGGCCCTATGCCTTACCTGCTCTCATGTTACCCATGGCCAAAAAACTTTTAAGGCCAACAGTAAGATTTTCAATCTTAGCTCCTTTTACAACTGCTCTACCATGTATGTAGTGTACTGTATTTCCTGTCCATGCGGCCTACTATACGTAGGCAGAACCATCAGAGCTCTACGTACCAGATTTGGAGAACACCGCCGTGCAGTTCAAAAGAACAATCCCAAATAGAGCGTGGCACGTCACTTTGCAACACATCATCACCAAGATATCAGCGCCCTCCAGGTCTGGGCTATCGAGGCAATACCAGAAACTCCAACTGCGATAGAAAGATTCCAACGCCTGTGCAGACAGGAAACTTATTGGATTTATTCTTTGAATACCATGTCACCTAATGGCCTTAACGAAGAAATTGAAACCAACAACATTATCTAATATTCCTGCATTACCACCATTTTATAAATCTCAATTTTTCATCTGTGCGATTTCTTGTGCGTCTTCTTACCCATACACCAGTTTGTCCATTCTATTCGATTCTAATTTTTATCCCAAAAAAAAATAATTTATTTTTGATTTTATTCAGATTTTATTCAGATTTTATTATTATTATTCTATTTTTCAGAGTTCTACATAACAACTCTTTATAATAAGCTTTCATTTCCAAATAACCAATTTTTTCTCTTTGCTGCCCATCCATCCCATATCCACCAGAGATATATATATATATATATATATATATATATATATATATATATGTATGTATGTGTATGTATGTATGTATGTATGTATGTATATATATATATATATATATATATATATATATATATATATATATATATTTTTTTCACAACTCGCATGTTTGCCTATTTATATGCATATATGTACACCATTTTTCTTGTGTAGATCTGTAACTATTCATGCTGCTTGCTCCTTTGGTATATCCCTTATACTATTTGTTATGCACCTTTCTTGGTAATAAGCTTTGACTTGTTATATTGTATTTTCTTGTGCGCATTCTGCATGCACCTTTTATATATATATATATATATATATATATATATATATATATATATATATATATATATAAATAACATATGTGTATATTCTCTCTGTACATGTGTGTATGTGTGTGTATGTATGTATGTATATATATATATATATGTATGTGCACTTTTGATACAATGAATCAGATATTTACTTTTGTAATGATCATACCCCTTTACTACTTATACATGATAGCCTTGCTTATCATTCATTGCATTGATTTATCTCATCTGCTTTCCCATCATGTCCCATCATGTCCCATCATGTCCTTTCTTCCATCTTTCCCCCCCCCCTTTTTTCCCCCCCCTTTTTTCCCCCCGTAATATAATACATAATTTCCCTTATCCTTTTCTTTTTTATAGTTTTAGATTGTGAATACTGTACCTGTAGAGTTACAGATTTTAGTGTTGTGGTAAACTTCTACTTTAATATATCAATAACTATGACCCATTATCAGTAAAGCAAACAGAAAAACCAGACTATACATATCCAGTACTCTGCCAACATTCCTACCCAACTAAAACTGAAGGTAGAAGGAGCATCTGGAGTGAACGTTTTGTAATGCCTCATCCAGAAGAAAAAAGGCAGAAAAGATTCATGCATTTATTCTCATTCTCAAAAGAGAATGGTAGAAATAAGCGAAGGAGAAAAAGAGGAGGAAAAAAGAAAAAAAAGTGTGTGGGGGGGGGGGGGGACAGGATAAGGCAGGATGAGAGAACTGAGTACCAACTATTCACAAGAGGTCCCAGGAACAACATTGTGGTGAAGCGAATCCGCTATGAATGACTCAAAACCAGGAGAATATAAAAAATATGACCAAACAGTCCACATGAGAAAATTCGATTTATTTTCATCCCATGCAATCATTTGTTCTAAATGTTCAATCCTATCTAGTTCACAAGCCCAGGCGGCAGCTAACGATGTGGGCTGTCTGGCAATAACAGAGCGAGCCACTGTGAGGAAATGTCTAATATAGACCTTTTTTTTTTTTTCTCAAGTCTTCTTCCAGGACGGCACCCTGAGAGATGACTGGTCCCACCTGACAGGAAACACAATCAACAAAGGTTAAAACCCCGCCCCTCCCTGTGCTTCTCAGTTCTTGATTGTGTTTCCCCACAGCGAAACCGTAATTTTTTTCCCTGAAAAGACCCGAGGCCTGGTCCTGGTGGTCTCCCCCTGGGAGCCAGACCACAAGCCTGTGAAGCTTTTTGGGTCTGGTAGGTTTTTTTTCCTTCCTGGGGGATCTCCCTTTCTTCTCAGGGGGGGGGCAGCAGATCTTGGAAGAGCCCCCCTGAGTACTGAAGGACCCTGGGTACAGTGGGGTACCCAGAACTTTAGGGACCACTTCCCTGTTCCCCCCCTTACCTGACATGGCATCCTTTTAGCAGGGGAGCTGGCAGTCCGTTTTCCCATGGTGAGCGCCGGGCACAGCGTTCCCCGACTTTTGCTGGGTCGAGCGGGTGGCTGGCAGTGAGGAGATGTCGCCGGTCAGCAGGTCTCCTACAGAGGAGTGAGAGCCCGGTGCCATCCATCCGGCGTTTGTAAGAGGAATAACGTGGCTTACTCTCCAGCGCCGTAATGTACGTCGCCGCATTCCCCTTCCGGCTTCCAGAAAATGGCAGCAGCGTTTTCGACCAAGAGTGGAGGTCTGACTGGCGGAGGAACAGGCGCCCACATCCTGCTCTCGCCAGTCTGTTCAGTACCTGCCCAATTTGAGGACTTAGGCAGTGTGACGGATGGAGCGAGAGGAGAGGCCTGCAGCGGCTACAGCTATGGAGGAGGCCACAAGGGGTGAGTCGGCCCAGCTGGCAGGGGTTATGATGGGGGAGGGGACCCCGACTCTTACCCCTGCAGGACACAGCTCTGCGCTTATTGTAAGCTAGCTTGTGTGTCTTTGTACAGGAGAGGAGGTCACTGCCCAGGGGGTTGCCAGCCGTCTTATGAAGGCTCCTTCCCGCTCTAAAAGATGTGGGTATTGTAACGATAAGTTACCCCAGGACCATTCTAAACCCTTTTACTACAAATGTATTCACAAGTTAACGGGGAAAAAAACATCTCCGGTCATGAGGGACTTTTTCTCCGTACAGACGAAGATGCTGTCAACTCTTAAGGCCTTCCAAGCATCCCTTAAGTCTAGGGAGCCGGAACCCCACACTAGCAGAGAGGGTTCTTCCTCCCAGGAGGGCTCCTCCTCTAACAGGGCAGAGGGCAGTAGAAGGCGTCCTGAACCCCTGAGATCTCTTCCTTCTCAGGATTCTGAGGAGGAAGAAGAGGCTGAGGCTCCTGATCAGTTTTTCTGATGAGGGCTTAATAGACAGTCAGGAGGAGGAGGAGGAAGAGGACTCCAAACCCGGCAGACATATCTTTTCAGCCGACGACATGGAGGGCCTCCTTAGGGCAGTATATGCGTCAGAGGAAATACAGGAACCCACAGCCCAAGTGTCTGCCAAGGACAGAATGTATAGAGGATTGGTTAAGCTCCAGTCCAAAATTCTCCCGGTTCACCAGGCCCTCACAGATATCATCCTGAGGGAGTGGAAGGAGCCTGAAAAAACTTTTGAAGTTTAAAACGTAAAAACGTAGGTGTCCCTTTAAGGAGGAAAACACCTAGATTAGATGCTTCTTTGGCGCAGGTGTCCAAGCAGTCTGACCTCTCATTTAAGGATGCAGGCAACTTTAGAGACCAGATGGATCGACAAGCCGAAACCCTCTTGCGCAGGGCCTGGGAAGCCAATGCAGCGGCGATGAGTCCTGCCTTGGCTTCAGCTTGTGTGGCGAGGAACACAGACATGTGGGTCGCCAAACTAATTGATCATGTGTCACGAACCTCCAAGTCCAAACAGGTCTTGGACTCTTTAGAGGTGATAGGTAAGGCAGTAGCCTACCTGGCAGATGCGGCAGTCGGGACGGGTGCGTACAACCACCAAGACTGGTGCCCTGTTAAATTCCACAAGGAGAGCCAGGTGGGTCAAGACCTGGGATGGAGACAACTCTTCTAAGACTCGGTTGTGTGGTCTTCCATTTGAGGGTTCCCTGCTTTTCGGCATGGGGTTGGATCAGGCCCTTTCTAGGTCTACAGAGAAGGGCTAGAAGTTTCCCATTAAACCTAAGAAGGACAGGGGAAACATTTTTCGAGGCCCCAGGCTAAAAACCGGTTTGAAGATGAAAAGAGTACCGTTAACAGGCATTGGGGGGTCGGAAAAGGCAAACAGAAGGGAAGTCTCTTCTTCCCCAGCCAGAAGTCTGCCGACAAGGATACCAAGTGACGTAAAGGTAGAGGGAAGACTTTTCCTCTTTCTCTCTCAGTGGGAAAGGATTACTCAGAGTCCCCACATCCTCCAGATTGTAAGAGAGGGCTACAGACTGGAGTTTCTCTCCTCTCCGAGTTTTCTTTTAACCCACGTGCCCAAGGACCCTCTCAAAGCAGTGGGTATCTTGCACGGTGTCAGACAGCTGGCAGAGCAGGGGGTCATAGTGCCAGTCCCAGCAGGACAGTGTGGGCAGGGATTCTACTCTCACATCTTCATAGTCCCAAAGCCCTTGGGAAAGTACCGCCTTATAATAAATCTAAGGAGGCTAAAAACCTTCCTGCGGTACAAAAGTTTCCACATGGAAAGCGTCTATACTCTCAGAAAGCACCTTCTGAAGGATGTATTTATGGTAACAATAGACTTGAAGGATGCCTATCTTCACATCCCTATCTTTCCAGAGCACCAGGCTTTTCTAAGGTTCGCAATCCCCTCGGAGCAAGGAGTGCAGCACTGGCATTTTTCTGCCCTACCCTTCGGACTGGCAGCCAGTCCGAGAGTGTTTACAAAGATTCTGGCAGATGTGGTTGCATTGCTTCATCTCCAGGGGGTAACGCTGATCCCCTATCTCGAATACATACTGATTTACAATCAGAATCGAGATCTCCTTCTCTCCAACCTGGCCTAGGTAGTGAGTACCCTGGAGTCTCTGGGATGGATCATCAGCCAGGAGAAATACTCGCTGGTTCCTGCCCAGACCAAGGTCTATCTAGGATTCCTGGTGGATTCAACAGCACAGAAGCTTGTTTTACCCCAGGGGAAGGTAGAGGGCCTCATATTTCAGCAGTAGTGTCCCTTCTAGAATTAGAGGAGGTCTCTTACAGAGGGGTCATGAGAGTTCTTGGGCTGATGACATCCTGTATCCCAGCGGTTCCATGGGCTCAGCTCCATTCCAGGACTCTCTAGCGATTCCTCCTAACCTCCTGGGATGGGGAAAGAGAAACGCTGGACAGCAGGGTTCCCATTCCAGCAAAGGTAAAGGAGTCTCTACAGCGGTGGCTTTACCCTCAGAGGCTGCAGAAGGGCCACCATTGGGGTCAACTCCAACCTCTCAGGATAGCAACGGATGCAAGTCTCGCGCTTTTCTGAACCTGGCTCTGGAACTCCTTTATGTGGCAGAGCAACAAATCTCCTCTATTTCAGCAGTACATATAAAGGGGGCATACAACGCCGGAGCGGACTACCTCAGTCGGCAGCTGATTCACCAGGGGGAGTGGGAATTGAACCCCTGAAGTGTTCTTCCTTGTGTGCCGGCACTTCGGCAACCCAGAGATTGATCTCTTTGATCGCAGAAGGAACAGAAGAGTGAAGAGATTGGCTCTGGACCCCCTGATTAAAAGGTTATTGTCAGTCAGAGTTAGACTGTCACCTGTGCAGATTAGCAGGTTACTGCCTTGGGACCTTGCGTTTTAGTTTTGGAAGCCCTAACCAGGGCACCGTTTCAACTGTTAGCTCTTATCCCTCTTATAAGTTGCTTACCCTAAAGACAGCCTTCCTGCTGGCGGTTATAACGGCCAGGAGGATAAGTGACATTCAGGCTCTGTCAATAAGGGCCATTTTTTCTATTAATTGATGACAGGGTTGTACTTAGGCAGGACCCCCTGTACCTCCCCAAGGGTAGCCTCAAAGTTTCACAGAACTTAAGAGATTGTCCTTCCTTCTTTTTGCACCAATCCTCAGAATGAGAGAGAAGGTTATTTTCATTGTTTAGATGTCATACGTTGTCTGTTTGCTTATTTAGATAAAGTAAAGAGTTTAGAAGGTCCAGCCATTTACTAGTTAATTTTTCTGGCCAGAAGAAGGGTCAGCAAGCGTCTAGAGCATCCATAGCAAGATGGATCAAGCAGACTATTTCTTTAGCCTATGATCAGGCTGGTAGGGCAGCCCCGAATGACCTTAAAGCACATTCCACTCGGTCTCTGGCGACCTCTTGGGCAGAAAGGGCCAGAGCATTGTTGGAGCAAATATGCAGAGCAGATACATGGACAAGCCAGAGAACCTTCCTGAGACATTACAGGGTGGAGTTGCTGTCACCTCAGGATCTGGCATTTCATAGGAAGGTCCTACAAGCTGTTGTCCCACCCTAAGGTAGGCCTGAGCTACTTGTTCTCTCAGGGTGCCATCCTGGAGAAAATGACTAGTTACACTTACCGGTAACAGTGTTTCTGGGAAGTCTTCCAGGACGGCAGGCCTACTTCCCACCCGCTCTTTTGGTATGTTGGTTTTGTATAGAGTTTTGAGGTGTTTCACTCTCGTGCACTGGTGTGGGTCAATACTATTTCACAACTGAGGAGCACAGGGAGGGGCGGGGGTTATAACCTCTTTGTTGATTGTGTTTCCTGTCAGGTGGGACCAGTCATCTCTATGGGTGCTGTCCTGGAATACTTCCCAGAAACACCGTTACCAGTAAGTGTAACTGGTCATTTTTATTTGTTTATAGGAGCCTGGCACCATAGATAACAGAGTAATGTGGGGTTTATTAGAGATTTTGTCCCCCACTAGTCTGTCGTACAATTGAAATATCTTGTCCCAGAATGGGGTGATTTTAGGGCAGGTACCTCAAAAATGAGTCATAGTATCAGGAGTCTGCAAACATCTCCAAAATATCTCAGACACAGAGGAATCAATTTTATGTAAGACAGTGGGACAACAATACTTGAGATAAATGTTAACCACTTAACGACCGCCCACCGCCGATTTACGTCGGCAGAATGGCACGGACAGGCAGAATCACGTAGATCTACGTGACTGCCTTTGTACAGTTGGGGGGTCCATCCGGACCCCCCTTCTGTGCCGTGAGCGGTCGTTACTTCACCGGGAGCGATCCCAGATGAGGGGGCGGCCTTTCGATTCCGGCCCCCCCCCTCGCGATCGCTCCCGGCGAATGGAAATGCCTCCTCTGTCTGTTTCAGACAGAGGGAGCAGGAGGAAGTGATGTCATCTCCTGTGCGGCGCTCACATATACCGAGCGCCGTACAAGAGAAGACATCAGGTCAGTGAGCACAACACTACACTGACACCAGGACACATAGGAACACTAATCGCCCCCCCCAGGACCCCCAGACCCCCCCAGATCACCCCCCAGCCCCCAGTCACAGTGTCACTGATTGCAGTGACCATTTATTTAGTGATCACTGCAATCAGTGACATTTGTGACTGTGAAAGTGTCACTAAAGTTTAGTTTTAGGTCCAGTGTAGCCCCCTAACCCCCCCTAATAAAGGTTTAACCCCCTGATCACCCCCCAGATAACCCTTTCACCCCCTATCACCGCTGTCGCTATGCGATCATTTTTCTGATGGCTGTCTTAGCATCAGTGATGGCGATCGGTAGCCAGTAATTTTTTTTAGGTTCGCCGCAGGTTTTTATAGCGTCGGGTACCCCAATATATTATCTAATAAAGGTTCAACCCCCTTGATCGCCCCCCAGGTAACCCTTTCACCCCCTATCACCGCTGTCGCTAATCGATCGTTTTTCTGATGCTGTCTTAGCATCAGTGATGGCGATCGGTAGCCAGTAATTTTTTTTAGGTTCGCCGCAGGTTTTTATAGCGTCAGGTACCCCAATATATTATCTAATAAAGGTTAAACCCCCTTGATCGCCCCCCAGGTAACCCTTTCACCCCCTATCACCGCTGTCGCTATGCGATCATTTTTCTGATGGCTGTCTTAGCATCAGTGATGGCGATCGGTAGCCAGTAATTTTTTTTAGGTTCGCCGCAGGTTTTTATAGCGTCGGGTACCCCAATATATTATCTAATAAAGGTTTAACCCCCTTGATCGCCCCCCAGGTAACCCTTTCACCCCCTATCACCGCTGTCGCTAATCGATCGTTTTTCTGATGCTGTCTTAGCATCAGTGATGGCGATCGGTAGCCAGTAATTTTTTTTAGGTTCGCCGCAGGTTTTTATAGCGTCAGGTACCCCAATATATTATCTAATAAAGGTTAAACCCCCTTGATCGCCCCCCAGGTAACCCTTTCACCCCCTATCACCGCTGTCGCTATGCGATCATTTTTCTGATGGCTGTCTTAGCATCAGTGATGGCGATCGGTAGCCAGTAATTTTTTTTAGGTTCGCCGCAGGTTTTTATAGCGTCGGGTACCCCAATATATTATCTAATAAAGGTTTAACCCCCTTGATCGCCCCCCAGGTAACCCTTTCACCCCCTATCACCACTGTCACTAAGCGATCGTTTTTCTGATCGCTGTCTTCGTGTCGGTGATGCCAATCGGTAGCCAGTCATTTTTTTTAGGTTCGCCGCAGGTTTTTATAGCGTCAGGTACCCCCAAATATGATCTAATAAAGGTTTTAACCCCCTAATTGCCCCTAGTTAACCCTTTCACCAGTGATCACCATATAAGTGTTACGGGTGACGCTGGTTAGTTAGTTTGCTTTTTATAGTGTCAGGGCACCCGCCGTATATAACCCAATAAAGGTTTAACCCCCTGATCGCCCGGTGGGTGATATCAATTAGGTTTTAGCGTCAGAGAGGGTCTGCGTCACACCCCAGGCAGCGTCAGGTTAGTGCCAGTAACGCTAACACCCACGCGTAAAGCATACACCCCCCTTAGTGGTATAGTATCTGAACAGATCAATATCTGATCTGATCAGATCTATACCAGCGGTTTAGGGTTCCCAAAAACGCAGTGTTAGCGGGATCAGCCCAGATACCTGCTAGCACCTGCGTTTTGCCCCTCCGTCCAGCCCAGGCCACCCAAGTGCAGTATCGATCGATCACTGTCACTTACAAAACACAACACACATAACTGCAGCGTTCGCAGAGACAGGCCTGATCCCTGCGACTCCAGTGCTGTAGGAGGTGATTTCACCACCACAGTTAAAAAAAAAAAAGCATATATGCCGAAGCATGGGGGCAGCAGGGGCAGCAGGGCGGAGGAGCAATTTTGCTCCTAATGCCGCATACATACGGTCGAAATTCCGACGGAGGCTTGCCCGTGGAAACGTTTGACCATGTGTGTGCGGCATAACTTTTTTGCGGGAGGATGCCCCCATGCTTCGGCATATATAAATGGTGCATGTATGCCCATCATTAGAAGTGGGTGGATGAAGGGCGGTATTCTAATGGTGGGCATACCCACCAATCAATCTCTTTTTTCGTTCAGCCAACAGGCTGCATGAAAAAAAAAGATTACAATACATGTCCAACAAGGACCAGCAACGTACTGGTATGTTGCTGGACTTTGAATGGTTATACCAGATTGATGCCTGCGGGTTTAGGCATCATCTTGGTATCATTCTTTTCAGCCAGCGGCCGGCTTTCATGTAAAAGCAATCACAGCGGCTAATTAGCCTCTGGACTGCTTTTACAAGCAGTGGGAGGGAATGTCCCCCCCCCCCCCGGATATAAAAAGCGCCATTGGGAAATTGGGAAAGCATTTTATCACACCGATCTTGGTGTGGTCAGATGCTTTGAGGGCAGAGGAAAGATCTAGGGTCTAGAAGACCCCAGTTTTTTCAAAAAAAGAGTACCTGTCACTACCTATTGCTATCATAGGGGATATTTACATTCCCTGAGATAACAATAAAAATTATAAAAAAAAAAAATATATGTAAGGAACAATTTAAAAATAAAATAAAAAAGCAAAATTAATAATAAAAAAAAAAAAAAAAAAAAAGCACCCCTGTCCTGCCCTGCTCTTGCCCAATGGCTAACGCAAGCGTCGGTCTGGCGTCATATGTAAACAGCAATTGCACCATGCATGTGAGGTATCACCGCGAAGGTCAGATCGAGGGCAGTCATTTTAGCAGTAGACCTCCTCTGTAAATCTAACGGGGTAATCTGTAAAGGCTTTTAAAGGCTTTTAAAAATGTATGTAGTTTGTCGCCAATGCGCGTTTGTGCGAAATTTTAAAGCATGTCGTGTTTGGTATCTATGTACTCGGCCTAAGATCATCTTTATTATTTCATCAAACATTTGGGCAATATAGTGTGTTTTAGTGCATTAAAATTAAAAAAAGTGTATTTTTTCCCCAAAAAATGCGTTTGAAAAATCGCTGCGCAAATACTGTGTAGAAAAAAAAAATGCAACACCCACCATTTTAATCTGTAGGGCCTTTGCTTTAAAAATATATATAATGTTTGGGGGTTCAACATAATTTTCTTGCAAAAAAAAAATATGTTTTCATGTAAACAAAAAGTGTCAAAAAGGGCTTTGTCTGCAAGTGGTTAGAAGAGTGGATGTAAGCTTCCTAATGTTGTGTATAAAATGCCAGAACAGTTCAAAACCCCCCCAAATGACCCCATTTTGGAAAGTAGACACCCCAAGCTATATACTGAGAGGCATGTCGAGTCCATGGAATATTTTATATGTTGACACAAGTTGCGGAAAAAAGACAATTTTTTTTTTTTTTTGCACAAAGTTGTCACTAAATGATATATTGCTCAAACATGCCATGGGCATATGTGGAATTACACCCCAAAATAAATTCTGTTGCTTCTCCTGAGTACAGGGATACCACATGTGTGAGACTTTTTGGGAGCCTAGCCGCGTACGGGACCCCAAAAACAAAGCACCGCCTTCAGGCTTTCTAAGGGTGTAAATTTTTGATTTTACTTCTCACTGCCTATCACAGTTTCGGAGGCCATGGAATGCCCAGATGGCACAAAACCCCCCCAAATGACCCCATTTTGGAAAGTAGACACCCCAAGCTATTTGCTGAGAGGTATTGTGAGTATTTTGCAGATCTCGCTTTTTGTCACAAAGTTTTGAAAATTGAAAAAAAAAAAAAAAATTTTCTTTCTTCATTTTCAAAAACAAATGAGAGCTGTAAAATACTCACCATGCCTCCTCAGCAAATAGCTTGGGGTGTCTACTTTCCAAAATGGGGTCATTTGGGGGGGTTTTGTGCTATTTTGGCATTTTATGGCCTTAGAAACTGTGATAGGTAGTGAGGAGTGAAATCAAAAATTTGTGCCTAGAAATCCTGAAGGCGGTGCTTGGTTTTCGGGGTCCCGTACGCGGCTAGGCTCCTAAAAAGTCCCACACATGTGGTATCCCTGTACTCAGGAGAAGCAGCAAAATGTATTTTGGGGTGCAATTCCACATATAACCATGGCATGTGTGAGCAATATATCATTTAGTGACAACTTTTTGTAATTTATTTTTTATTTTTATTTTTTGTCATTATTCAATCACTTGGGACAAAAAAAAAAAATATTCAACGGGCTCAACAGGCCTCTCAGCAATTTCCTTGGGGTGTCTACTTTCTAAAATGGGGTCATTTGGGGGGGTTTTGTGCTATTTTGGCATTTTATGGCCTTCGAAACTGTGATAGGTAGTGAGGAATGAAATCAAAAATTTGCGCCCTTAGAAATCCTGAAGGCGGTGCTTGGTTTCCGGGGTCCCGTACGTGGCCAGGCTCCTAAAAAGTCCCACACATGTGGTATCCCCGTACTCAGGAGAAGCAGCAAAATGTATTTTGGGGTGCAATTCCACATATAACCATGGCATGTGTGAGCAATATATCATTTAGTGACAACTTTTTGTAATTTTTTTTTTTTTTTTTTGTCATTATTCAATCACTTGGGACAAAAAAAAAAATATTCAATGGGCTCAACATGCCTCTCAGCAATTTCCTTGGGGTGTCTACTTTCCAAAATGGGGTCATTTGGGGGGGTTTTGTACTGCCCTGCCATTTTAGCACCTCAAGAAATGAGATAGGCAGTCATAAATTTAAAGCTGTGTAAATTTCAGAAAATGTACCCTAGTTTGTAAACGCTATAACTTTTGCGCAAACCAATAAATATACGTTTATTGACATTTTTTTTACTAAAGACATGTGGCTGAATACATTTTGGCCTAAATGTCTGACTAAAATTGAGTTTATTCGATTTTTCTTATAACAAAAAGTAGAAAATATCATTTTTTTTCAAAATTTTCGGTCTTTTTCCGTTTATATCGCAAAAAATAAAAATCGCAGAGGCAATCAAATACCATTAAAAGAAAGCTCTATTTGTGGGAAGAAAAGGACGCAAATTTCATTTGGGTACAACATTGCATGTCCGCACAATTTACAGTTAAAGCAGCGCAGTGCCGAATCCCAAAAACAGGCCTGGTCCTAATGGCCCGAAATGGTCCGGGGCTTAAGTGGTTAACTTGAAAAATATAATTGATTCAAAACTTTTGGTATATGAGGGTCATCAGAAAAATCAATCTGTATAACTAAACGTCCATCGTTTTTCATCAGACTAACAATTTCTTAATATTTCTGTTTTTCCATCATAAATTAAGTGATTACATAAACATGCGCATGTATTGTTTGCACATTGATTTTTATGGTTGATATTACCTGGCATTTGTCACAGCATACCTGCACATTGTGGCAGACTTACCTTTCAGTGAGTCCTTCTCCTGCAATGCAATGTCCACACTGCAGCCATCTTCTCCTGCTCTTCTGGGTCAAGAATTCTCTGTCTTTTCTAATGGCTAGCCACGGATGACATACTGTAAGTTATGCATGCACATGGGAGTTACTTCATCCAGCCAATCAACTCTTACTCTAGGCATCTTTACTTTACAGATGCAATCCCAGCAGTTAATGTACAAATAGATAGAGCATTGTTAGCTGAGATGGAAAGAGAATTTTGGCAGAAGAGACATACAGGGGCTCTTATGCCATAAGAACCTCCCAGTAGGTCAATGGTTAAAGCGGAGCTCCACCCTATTTTAATACTTTAGTCATAATTGCAGACTCGAATGAAGTTAGAAACGGAACGTATTTATTTTTATTTTTTTACAGTACCTGAGTTAGCTTCATCTGTCACTCTGCTTCCTGTCTGTGTATTCTGTGGGTAGTGCGTCATTTCCTTTTACCCGCACTGTCTCCTGGGAGCTTTTGTCATTGCTCCTAGGAGTCATTGCGGAGGCTTGCTGCGAGTTATCGTGCTATTTTCTAAAGCGGAAGTGACGCGATTACTTTGTTGCCATCACAACGGGGCGGTAACTTTCGACGGCGCCGCCCGTTGTGATGGCAACCTGGAAGTTGACGTCCCTGCTCGCCGTAAAGACTGAGCATGCGCGGGAACGAGCGGTGAATGCTGGGAGATGAGCATTTACCGCAACATGGAAATTAGTGCTTGTGGGCTTCACATGCCCACAAGCAAAATGGAAACCTTGTTACACATATTATATAACTTATAATTTCATACGTAATCGGACAGCGGATGATTTGAAACACCAGAAAAGTGAGTACTCTTTTTTAAAATGGAATAAATTAATAACAAACGAATGGCCGCGGGACATCCGCTTTAAGGGCCCAAGCTAGTGTCCGCACCTAATATAGTTTTAAAAGGTTAAAGAGAATCTAACTCTTGAAAGATTATATTTATCATTCAGAAGACAGATTGTTATGGAACCATGGTATGTAGGAAAAGGAACACTGCAGGTGCAACTGAGGTCAGTGGTAGTTTTTTTTTGGAAAATAGCAGATCGTAAAACATTCATTCATTTGATTTGGACATGGACTATTTATATACATTGCTTTAAGACTAGGGCTGATATTTGATTTAGTAAATTTAATATACACTGTATCTCTCTAAATACACCAATTACTCATACAAGCTCAATTGGGGATTTATAAATGCATAGGAAGATATTTACTATTTATTTTAGTCCACTTTAACCACTTACAACAAACTTCTTTCTGCCAACCTGTTTCCAAATGAGAAAACAACTGAAAAGATCAAGGCAACCTACCACCAACAGTTTGTTGAAATTGCTTGAAAATTGTAGTGTGTATCAAGGAAATAACTTCTATCCTTTTCCAACAACTATATTTTTCTGTCCAACAGAGATTAAAAAACACAGATTTACAGAACAAGAGAAAGAAAGCACAACTGTAAACCAATCCCCTTGTTTGGAGCAGAACACGAGAAGTCACAACAACCAGCATGATCAAGTTTCAGCCACCACCTCTGCACCATTACTAGATGATCTTCAAACCATCTCAGAACCAATGAATTTCAGGCAGTCTCCAATCTACACAAGTGATGACGGCTTTAATAGAATTCAAGAAATAAACACTGAAGATGATATAGAAAATGGAGAGTCAAGTAATGATGAACGTGATGATAATGTGTCTCTTTCTGATAGTGTAAGTAGTATGCCTTTGCCTCTGGGACCCCAGACTTATGGTACATCACTCACTGATCATAGTAATTGGAGAAACCACTTTTTAGAGTTGAATGAGGAAGCCAACAGTGACAGTGAAACTGAGGAGTTTCCAGTCATACACAGACTAAATCATGACTTCAATGCAGAGACTACCAGAAACAGGTTGGATATTACAAGTTCTGTGAGAAATCCCAATAATCTGCCACCCTTAACATCACCTAGAAGTTTGGGATTAAGGATGACACTTCAACATGTTGGTGTCAGTTCCCAAAATAATGCTCAAGTTTCTTTTCTTAATTTGAGGGATATGATTGAACTTCGAAGGATCGGTGTTGCAATAGCACCCCAAACTCAAGAACATAACAGGCAATCTCATGTGGCAGAGACCACACTTCCCCAACTCCATGATATTAACTCAAATACCAGAAATGTGCAGAACCATGAGTATCCTTCTAATCCACAAACAACTTTGAGAACAGAAGAGAGCAGAAACAGGACTACATCTAGCAGTGAAGTCTCTTCCAGATTGCATGTTGCTACTCTAAGATCCAGCCTGTCTTCCACAGCACCCACCTTTACACTTCTGCATGAGAACCTTGATTTGATTGCTCATACAATCTCCATGCAGAGACGGTCTGAAAGGATTATCAACGTGACACCAGAAAAAGAGAATGTTAGGCCCAAACCAGACCCTGAAAAGCTTAAAAAAATTCAGGAAAGGTGAGCAGGTTTCACATATCAGTGTAATTTAGGGTCCACATACAGTGGAACCTTGGTTTAAGAGTAACGCGTTTAACAAGCGTTTTGAAAGACGAACAACTTTTTAAAAATAAACCTGACTCGGTTGGCAAGTGTTGTCTCGCAACACAAGCAGAATTCAAGCCTCTGCGGTGTGCAGTACCACATTTGGCCAGAGGTGCGGGGGCGCCGTGACCCTCGAACGGTTCGGAGCCGTTCGGAAATACTCAAACACTCGGAAATACTCCGTTTCCGAGGGTTTCCGAGTTCAGTCGAGCTGACTCCGAGTATTTCCAAGTCTCTCCGGCGCCCCCCCCCACCTCTGGCCACATGTGGTATTGCTTGCAATAGAAGTCAATGCGGAACAAATTATCTTCCTTTCCATTGACTTCTATGGGGAACTTGCTTTAATGTGCGAGTGCTTTGGATTACAGGCATTCTCTTGGAACGGATTTTGTTCGTAATCCAAGGTTCCACTGTACATTAGTGGCCCACCATGAACTAAATTTGCAACCAGCTTCCTGCTCTTGTATTTCAGTTCACCTAACTCTCCCCAGGCTGGAATGAGACGTATCACCATATGATAAAGGCGAAGGAACGCCTATTTAATGTTTAAAGAAGAGGGTACTCAACCGGGTCATACTAAAGTTTTATATATATTATACATTTTTTCATAGGTTTTGTATATATTGTATACCAACTGCTATATTGTATTGCCATCTTATACTCTGGATAAAAACTGTATATGTACAGTATGTTCTGTAATGACTAGGGAGACAGGTCAGAAATATTAAAATTGATTTGACACACTGTTATTGTCATGGTATGGTTGTGTTTACTGACAAAATGCTTAAATAAAATACTGTATGTTTTAAAAGAGACTGGTGTAGAATAGACTGACACCTAATACTAACTACAGGGGTCAGCAAAAAAGGTCAAATCTAAACTTATCCTCAAAGACCATTTTAAAGAGGATCTCAAGGCTCCTTCAGAAAAAAATTTAATTCAGTAGTTGTAAATACTGTAGCTGCTCACTTTTAATATTAGGGCACTTGCCTGTCCGGGAATCCAGCGGTGTCCTCACCCGAGCCGATTTTCATATCCTGTGCTGCCAAGGCCATCTTGACCAAGGGTTTCCTACTGCGCATGCTTGAAGTGCGCTGCGCTTTTGGTCCCCCCTGCTGGCCCATTCACAAACTTCCGAATGAGTTTGCCGCGGCAAAGTAATCCGGAAGTAGGAGCGGGTAGCTGTCAAAACCAGGTGCCCCCTACCGGCCAAAAGGTGGCAAATGTGGCAGCGGAAGAGGGGGGAGGCAGACAAGCAGAGCTTCCCCTTTTGGGTGGGGCTATACTTATACTTTATTATATGCAAGTGTAGCAGGTGTTTGAATTTAAGGGAGGCATCTGGGTGGTAGTGTAACCCAGATGCACCAATTGCTAGGGGATCCGAGACCCTTTTCTGGTTCTTGGAGGACTCTGGTGGTGTGAGGTTCCTTGCGGTCCACAGGTGGCACTGTTGCCCTGGGTCGGAGCTGAACTCACACCGCAAGACTGTACCTTTTTGTCCTCCCCTGGAGCTGGTACAGCGGGGCGGGGAACCCGCTGTGGCGCGAAGGGAGAGGGGATAAAAGGGGCGGACGCCCTTACCATGGGGTTTAGAGTTCGGAGAGAGTTGGAGGACGCGGCCGCACCCAGGTACCTTCAGCCTGGGTGCTGGCGTTCCGGAGTTCCGGGCTCAGGTGCCCTTGACCTGGCCGGAGCGAGAGATGGAGTCCATCCCAGGCACTTTTAGCCTGGGATGAGGTACTATGGCGGATGCCTGGGGCTCAGTACCTTCGACTGAGTTCCGCAAGGGTGGAGGAATCCAAGGGGGTCCTAACTCCTTGGGTGCCCGTGTCTGAGTTCGTGAGGACTGGTGTGTGGAACTTCTCTGAAGAGTCCAGCGCAGCATTGCTGGTGACAGAGAGGCCTCCTGTTTCTCCCTTGGACGGATCTCATTCCCCTGACAGGGGCCGAGTTAGCGAAGGTAATTCACGTTCTACCTCACATAGTCAGTGGCAGTGACTATTTACCACTGGTGATACCACAGTGGTTAGCATCAGAAGGGAAAGGATTGTGCCTCGATCTATTCCCCATTATTACTCAGTAGAAGAAACTGTTTATTGTTTGGCAAGAAGAATAAAACTGAGTTGGACCTATTCACTGTGTGGAACTCTGGTTACTAGGAGCAAAGGAGTCAGGGACGAAGTACAGGACTTGACTCTAGGACACCTACACAAGACACAATTTTCTGGCCTTCACCTCTTAGCTATGGAGGACATGGACCGTGGTGTATCTCATCCCTCCCCCCCAGCACTGAGACCCCTAGACGAAGAAAGGCAAGCCGAGTACGAGAAGGGGAGAGAGGGGTGAGGCCGCTACACAAGAATGCTGTTACAAACCACAGTCCACAGCATTTCTGAATTTTTTCAATAAATATAGATGAAGTAAAATGTGTAGAAGTAACTAAAGATCGGTAGGACACTATATTCTTTTTTTACTACTTTCATCAACATCAAGGTACTGTTAGCTTATGGTGCACTGCTTTCATAGGAATGAATGATGCTCTACCACAAGCCCCCCTCCCTCCCACTGACCCTCCCTCTAACCCTAACACTAACCATCCCTCATTTAACTCCTGTGCATACAGACCACTTCTGCGCTGGGATCCTCTGCATTACGCATAAAAAACAAGTGCTTGAAGTAGAGCTTAACAAAACTTTTTTTTTTCCATTTTTGGTAGAGTAATGGAGGCTTATAACCCCGGTCAGTTTTTTTTGCCATCTGTTGCCATTGGAGAGATTTCTCTTTACTTCCTGTCCCCACAGCCAGAACAGAAGGTCAGAGGAAAGATTCCAAAGTGAGGGAAATCCTTGTCAGTGTCACCAGGGTCACCAGTACTACTGCCCCAATCGGAATGTTGCTATTGCTCTATTGCTCTTCAAGTGACAACCCAAAATTTGTGATTTTCTTTCCATTTCATTTTTGGTGATAACAGTAAACAGGACAGATAGGGGCAGGGGCACGTGTAGCAATAAAAAAAAAAAAAAGTTTAAGTTTTAGTTATACTTTAAAGTGGTTGTAAACCTCAGAATCATGAACAAAGCATATCCTTCTTCTATAGTGTGTACTTGTCTCAATTAAAGAAACAAGTGTCATTTATGTCTGTTGCTTTGTTCCTCTGCTATCAGCATGAATCACTTCTGACAAGTTTTCCTGACACCAAGAGAAAAATGGTGACAGGGGAGGGATCTACAGCTGATTGATAGTCTTAGCTCTGTTCATGTGTGCTGTATGGAGGGGGTGTGTCTCTTCCTTCCAATCAGCTCTCAAAACTCTCCTCACTGAGCTCTGCTGCGTGTAACTACAGCTCTCCACCCCCTTTTTTCTGAACTCTTAGACAAGCTTATAAATTCTGCACTTGGAATGGATGTAGAGACGAGAAGACTGCAGATAGACAGGTACAACTTCTGTAGGAGGATTTGTTTCATCTCTGTGTATCATCTGAGGATAGTTCCTTCACTGGGTATATGTAAGGGTTTACAACCACTTTAAGTTCTAAAGCTGGAACCCATTGATTTGTGGGACTCATACTGAATTTGTGTTGCAGCAAATATGAATAATTTCAAACTACAAAAAGATAATGTAAAAGGCATGACCGGGATTGGTTGTTACTTATTCATTGCAAAGTGATGAAAGTTTGCTTTATTTACGCAGATAAGTCTTCAGAGTTAATTTTGTATTTCTATCCACATGTCCAGTTTACTAGAAGAAGACTCAGAAGACGAAGGGGATCTGTGCAGGATCTGTTTTACAGGAGACACAACCCCAGAAAACCAACTTGTAGCACCTTGCAGATGCAAAGGGAGCTTGAAGTATGTCCACAAAGAATGCATGAAGAAATGGCTTCTCAGTAAAATTAAATCCGGTGAGGAGAGAACATTAAATTGTTTAATATGCTTGGTTTTAGATTTGCTATGAAATGAAACTTTATTTTAACCAGTTGACCTCCAAAAGATCCCCCCCCCCTTCAAAACCAGGCCTTTTTTCCCCACAAATAGAGCTTTCTTTTGGTGGTATTTGATCACCTCTGTGGTTTTTATTTTTTGCGCTATAAATAAAAAATATATATTTTTTTAAAAACAATATGTTTTACTTTCTGCTATTAATATATCCAATAAAATAAAATTAAAATTTTCATTTCTTCATCAATTTAGGTCAATATGTATTCTGCTACCTTTTTTTTGTAAAAAAAAATCCCAATAAACATATATTGATTGTAGATGCTATAACCTTTGCGCAAACCAAACTATGGGATATTTTTATTTATTAATATTTTTAAGAATTGTGTGCCTAGCCAGTGTTTCTCTGTACTATGGGAGGTGCTTTTACCAGGGAAGACATGGATCTATACCACTACTTTGCAGGAACACAGGATCCATGTCTTCCCTACTGACAGAACGGCAATTTGCCTTGTTTACATAAGCAGACTGCCATTCTGCCTGTATAATGAATGATTGGCAGGTGCTGGCAGACATCAAGCCTGCAGTACCCGCTGATCGGCTCCTGCTGTGTATAATCACAGCAGAAGCAAGGCTCCGGCGGCACGCATGCACACCCCTACCTGGAAGAGCCGGATCACTTATATATATATATATATATATATATATATATATATATATATATATATATATATATATATACACGTGATCCAGTGCACAGCTGCCACCCTGTAGCAGTAAAACTGCTATGGGGTGGACAGAAAGTGGTTAACTTTTACATAGTACAGCACCTGATGATAATTCTTTTTGATATTAAAAAAAAAAAATTCATATTAGGATGTGGTGCTGCCCTGTTGTTATCAGCCCAACTTACTGATATATCCTTGAGATGCTTCTAAGATGAATCCGAATTCACTGAAGCTACATTTGACCTCCTTCTGACATGATTTAAGTAGCTTTTTCATTCCTATTGGCTTATATAGTTACTTGGGGAGAAAAGCAGTTCTAACATGCATAAAAGCCAGGCAGACCTGAGACTCCAGAAGAAGATATCTTCGTGCTGCAGAACATCAGAAAAAAATAAACTGGTAGATGGCCAAGAGCAAGCTCTGTGCCAGATTTAGAGATTGTATTTTGCACCAACTTAAATACTCAAATCCCCCTCCACCTTCCTAACTCAATGGGGTAGGATTGCTGAAATCTCTGGAACTGAAGCTCTGCCCTCCTGCCAAAGCCATTAGGACACTAGGAGATGATCCTTCTTTCCTGTGTTTATATTTCATTTATTTCCCAGAGTAAAGAATGCATTAGAAACTGGTCTTTTCTGGACTATACCTTTTTTATTTATTCTTCAGAATGGTGTGCTTATTGCCATTTACTTTTTTAATTTACTCTGAAGAGTTTTATATAACACACAACCGTTAATATCAATCTGTCCCCATGTGAAAACCTACAAAGCAATGTCCAGACCACAGCCATGTAGAAACACACACACATAAACACATACTAGGTCACTTTCAAAGAATGTACACTGCATAAAATGACAGGTCTATGGCCTCAGTCCTTATGGCCCCATTCTGTTACAAGCTTACAGAAATCTTTGGAGACTTTTACCACCTTCTACGGTCTCCTATAGTCTCACTTGAAGTTCAACAAGCCAGAGATATGTTTCCTGCTAAATAAGCTGTCAGCCTTAGGAAATGTCTCTCAATCCATAATGCTTTCATACTTTAGGAGCTGCACTGAGTGCTGTAAAAACCTGTGAGATGTGCAAACAAAACATGGAGTGTAATTTGGAAGAATTCGATGTGGATGAGCACTACAGAAGACATCAGGAAACTCAGGTAATTCAGCATGATGGTAAAAAGAGGGTGCCCATACCAGCCATACCCATGGGAAGCAGACAGTGCTATAGCAAATTCCTTTTTAATTCAGAATGATGGCATTGCCAGACGTGAGCGCCAAAGTTCTCACTAAGAACGGTTTAAACCCCAAGGAAAATAGGAATGTTTATGGGATCTTGAAACTTTAATGGATGAATTGGCACTTAAAGTACACCTGAGCACCTAGGTCTTGAGTGCATGTTCTACATAGGCCTTAACTTCTTAATGCAATTCTAAGTGCAATGCTAAGAGCCTGTCCTGGCTAAAGAGGCCCTTGAACAGAACTAGTTAATGCTAGATGCAAGGCTTAGCTCAGAGTCAAAAGGCTCTCTGGGAACACAGAACACTTATTCTAAAGATTAACAAGGTGTGTGTGCCATTTGGTTTCTAATAGTATAGAAACTTGACAGGTCCATTTTGTTTTGCTCATATGTGGATACCAAATGATTTCAGCCTCTTCCATTGTTATAAACAAGATCATGCGTACACTGTCTTCTAATAAATAGCTTCATCATCTGTCTAGACTCTTACAAATGATCACATGAATAACTGTTGCAAATCTGTCATTGGCATGACTATGAAACCAAATCAATTTACCCACCAACAGTATAAAACTAACGGAAAAAAATAGCTGAATATGCATTTATTTCCACTACCTTTTGACCTTCCCAATGTTTGTAGCCATAAGTTTTGAGGATCTTAATATCCCCGCAGTGACCAAACAATTTCTATGACTCTCCCTGTCAGAACACAATAGCTCAGCAGGGAAAATCGCTGTACTAACATTGTATTGTTAGTATAGCTGCTCTGACCTGAGCTGTCAGTTTGTGCTGCAGGTGGAACGAAAAAAAAGTGGTGTGTACGAGGCTATAGACATTAATGTGATACTGCAAGTATTTTGAATGAATGAGGAGATATCAGCTTTCTGGTTTGAAGTACCTTTATTCCAGGTCAGGGGAACACAAAGACATTACATAATCGGCTATAATTTGGTTGTACATGTTGGTTTGGTTTGATAGTGGTGCAATCCTTTTTTACATTGTGCATCGTATGTCTTCTGCTATATTGCTTTGTAAGGACCTGTATAGTGTTATTCTTGTCAATTGCTCCTGAACTGCATCCACAACAACAATTGCATCTTCAATATTTGCTGTTATGTTAATTTATTTTATGTTGAGGTAACACATATACACAGATAGTTTATCCACAACTTACTATGTCTATATGTTTTCATAAACATTGCTAAGTTATTAGCCAGTAGGCTAGTGCAATATACAACAAAAATTATATTGTAACTTTAAATAAATGTGTAATCTTTTCATTAAAATCTTAATACAAGCATATAGTGACATGCTTTCTCCACAAATACAGGCCACCCTAAACCCAAGCCTCTACCTGGTCTTACTGCTTCATTTGTATCAGCAGCGGTATGAAGACCTGCTGAGATTATCAAACACTCGAGACCGGGTAAGTGAGGTAAGTAAAAAACAAATCTTTATCAATGTGACAAATGGTAACTCTGTATCAAACTAAAGGGCTTATACAGAAAAATACTGCAAAAAGACAATCACTTAGGTTAGACAAATCGAAACAGCCACATATCTCATGTACCTTAAACAGGCATGTGCTTAAAGGTCTTCCAAGCTTGCTCTATATTAGGACCATTCATAAAAATCCTGCCATTAGAAAATTACAAATGCTGCCACTGCTCTCCCCTTAAAAAATTAATGCTAATCTTCTGGCTTAAATCATTTTTTGCCACCAAAGTTTTTAGAATGGAAATAATAAAATTATACAGCCATAACAGAAGGTCCCTTTTAGGGAGCTTACAATCAATAAAAACAGAAAAAGGCAACTTTCTATAATAGAAAATTCAAAATTTACAGTAGTATCAGAAGAAAGAAACCTTTTAATGAATGTTTAAAATCAATTATACTTATTATTTGAGAATACATTTAGCAAGATATTAGGGATCTAATAAAACTGACAAATTGCCAAAGCCTGGTATAGGCCATTGATGTGGTAGTAATTTAATCTTTGGCTGCCATGCTCTTTTGAAAAACACTGTAGTATCAAAACTGATTATATATATTTTTTAGCGGTCGCAATAGAATTGTTTCTGTTTTTCCCTGGTTCCATTGAAAGAGTTTGTTCTTTTCACCTAGTTGCCATATACGTTTTAGCTGCCATAGCTACAGGTATAAATAGTGTTCATTTAAGACATGTTTTTTTTGTTTTGTTTTTTGTTCCTGGATATTTGTTCCCTAGGAGAAAGGCAAAAGAAAGCTATTGAAATCTTTTGTGGCTAGCATTCTATCCATTTTTTTAAAAACATCTATGGTAGGTGGCCTGGGTTCAACAAAGTTTGTCTTCTGTTTTGTGCATTAAGAGTGCAGGAAGTTGAGCTCAGAATTCTGGAGGTAGCTGGAGAGGTGTTACTAGTTTTCAGCTTTAAGATGGAAAATTTTGTTCCAAGTTGTTTTGAATTTCAGACCTTTTTTTTTTATCCTAGAAACAAATGAATAAACCTGTAAGTGGCTTATGGGCGAAACAGATCCCAATCTGGTTTTAGTCATCAGATTCGTTTGTGGTAAAAAGTTTTGGATATTGATTTGCATTTGTACGGTGGTATCGTGATTAGCTAATAATGATATTTAGATGCCATCTATAGGAAGCTACAGATTGCATAAACATGGGTAAGTCTCACTATAATGATAAACTGTAATATCAGGTATGGTGCATGATTTGCTATATATACTAGAACTGAGTGCAAGGAAGATTTCAACTAAACTAGGGTCATGGTCAGAGTCTTTGCCCAGTCCGTGACATGCTTCCTCTGGGGAAGGAGCAAATACTCTGGTGAATGAACAGGTAAAAAGAGCAGTTGTGTCTATATTCGATCCGTGTCCTCAATACAACTTATTGGTTTCCTCCTTTAAAGAGTCATTAGGACAAAATCTGCAAATATATGAGCCAAGCAATCAAAAATTCCTGTGAAGCCACATTTCATGTGAAGTGAAGCCACATTTCTTGTGTCCCTTTTAATGCACCTTTAGGTTGTTAGGTTGAGTTGTTTCTTTTTGGGATGTAATAGACTCTGGTAGACCTTGAATTCTGGCATTATAAGATAGTTTGCTTTTGAAAAAGTGCTTGTAAGCGTAAAATACATTAGACTTGTATCCTGAGCCATTAAATAAACTAAGAAAAAAGTTTTCTACTGCCCGGTTCATATTCCTGGTACTTTCCATCCTCTCTAGCTAGGCCATGGATGATTCTCTGTCAGCATCCAATGTGTGTCAACCTCCTTACTGCTGCCTAATTTCTTGGATCTGCTTAAAAATGTCTGGAAGAGATTATGTTAGGTGTGCTTTTAAAATATTTTGAACTAAATATAGTAAGTTAGTGGCGGACACTTGGCAAACCTTTGACCCCAAAGCACAGATTGTCCCAGCAGGGGGTTCTATCAGGGTCTGAATCGGCTAGAAAACAGTAGGGAGGATCTGTGTCTGCTTGTTCTTGTATTGGCCTCATGCAGAAGAGGGCCTAGGTTGTCCAGCTAGCAGTCGCTGGGATGCTCAAACTTTCAGGTTTTCTTCCTGATCATCTCTGCTGAGAAATGTGGAAGGCTACTTGCATTGGCTGTGATGTTTTTTCTTTTCCATTCATTTTTATTAAGGTTATAGACCATACAGATCTAAAACCGTACGGCTGTGATGTTTTTAAATAGCTTAGATCAGGGGTAGGCAACCTGGGGCCCTCCAGCTGTTGTGGAACTAAATTTCTCAGGCATTGCAAGGCTGGCAGTTACAATTACTCCCAGAGGCATGATGGGACTTGTAGTTCTGCAATAGCTGGAGAGCCCCAGGTTGCCTACCCCTGGCTTAGATAATAGTTTGAGTGGCACTCCAGCTCAGTAAATCCAACCAGCTTGGTAATATGCATGTACCCTCCTTGCCTTTATTATGTTTTACTTACTAACCAAAGACAAGTATGCAACTAGTGAAATCAGTTCTCCAGATCTGCATACTTGTTATGGGTCAAAAACCAAGAAAGCAATGAAGTCAGATGGACAACATTACCACCAAGCAACTAGCATTTTCAGAAGGAAGGCACACTAAGGGCCAGTTTACACCACGTGCAGACCAGTGTATTTTTTTTTAATCAAAAACGCATGGATAGTAGGTTATATGGTTTTCACACCCGTGTGGCCAGTTCCAGTGCATTCCAGTTTCAGAAAAAATAGTAGAACATCTTGATTGACCCGACCAGGATGACATAACTCTAAGCTACTGGGTGCTGGTATGAATAAACTCCTATGCACATGCTCAGAGTACAGATTGAGAAGTTTGCGAGGAGGAAGATAAGAATCCTTTTTTGCAAAAAGTACAAAGTATGTCTTTCTGCTATTTAAAAAAGTGCACATCAGTGAAGGAGAAAAAGTACTTATTTACAAAATTTTCTAACAGAAACTGAGAATTTTTTTTTTTTTTTTTTTTTATAATTTTGGTCTTTTTTCGTTTTAGCAAAAAATAAAAACCCAGTGGTGATTAAATACCACTAAAAGAAAGCTCTATCTGTCTCAAAAAATTATAAAAATATAATTTGGGTACAGTGTTGCATGACTGCGCAATTGTCATTCATAGGTTGAAAGTGCTGAAAGCTGAAAATTGGCCTGGGCAGGAAGGAAGTGAAAGTGCCCGTTATTTAAGTTGTTAAGCTTCAAAGGATACCTGTACTCTTAGTATGTAGAACAGAAGTTCTAACTGATATATGCATACATGTTCCAAGTCAGGAAGTACTGAAGTGATTGGAACAAGATGACAGTCAAGGAACTAGAATTGTTTTGAAGTAGTTTTCTAAATCCTGAGGCCAAGAGAGAAATCACAACTAAGTAGCAGAGCAGCAGTGTTTCCAACAAAAGATGCTCAAATTACATTCTGAAAAAGACTATTTTATATTATACTACTCCCAATACCCTTCAGTACAAGCTGCTGTTGGTTTTAAAATGTTGCATCCTCCAAAACCCTTGAGAGTAGAATTCACTGTCTTTTTGGAAAGTCAATAATCCTTCATATTTTCTTTCAGGGAACTTTAATATATTTTGAAATTAAATTAGGCACATCAAGTTGCTTCAACTTTATCATAGAATACAGAAAATATCCAATGAGATAAGCGAAATAGGATTTTCCCCTACACTTACCACGGAATTACATTACCAAAATTTCTTTATAGTTGCTGCAAACAGAAGAAACAAATCAAGTCTGTTCTAATATACACTGACCTGTCACTATGATCAGGGAGGTGTTTGCATTCATGAGCTGATAGTATAAAGTTAAGATGTGAGGAATAAATATTTGGGGGATAAAATAAAAAAAGAACGACTTGGCTGAAAAAAGGCACTGAGCAGTCAGGGTAGGAATATGCAGGCTGGCATTGCTTACTTATTTTTAAAGGTGAAGACTCTTGGATAGTCATTCTTATTCTTGCAAGTTACTGACCTAGAACAAGCATGCACATGAAAAGAGAAGTATAGGATTTTTTTCCCCCATAATCATACTTACCTAGGTGGATGTAGCATCGGTCTGATGCTACATCTGTCCCCCACCGCCTCTTCCCTGAGAACCGAGCCACCGAACATCGCTCGGTTCTCTCGGCAACCCAAGCAGAGAGCTGCTGCCTGTTAGTCAGCAGCTCTCCTGCTCTGCTCCTCCACGCTCACTGGAGCGCTGAGCTGTGAAGGAGCGGGATGCAGTGAATAACAGGAACCCTGTGATGTCAGATGCTGATCCATATATAGGCAATGGCCCTAATAAATTGCCCTAATAAACCTCTGATTCATATTCAGGTTCCTTATCTCAGGATGGGATATTTACCAATGCAAAGTTGTTTCTAAAATGTTGTGTAACATGTACGGTATGGTATCATCTCCATATTCTTTTAAATTTCTTACTGAATAAAACTGTATATATTTTAATCACTAATGTGATCCTAGGGCACCTCAAAAGTCAGTTTTCTTCATTCTGTTTAATTTGAGCTATATTAGGATGTGGTGGTCTTTTTTGCACCCCCTACAATGCACTTTGTAGGTATTTTTTTTTTATATATATAAAAATATATTCTTTAGTAAACAGAGGATAGAATTTTACTATATAAATATTTATTCTCAGAGATGTATTGAATAAGGAATCATATATTATTTTATAATACTGTATGGCCAGGATAGCATTATTGCTTTAGTATTTTCGAACACCATTAAGTTATAAAAACTGTGTTTTTAATGTAGGCAATATAACATACTGCTGATAGAACAGGCATTATAAAACACTGTCACTCGCACTTAAATCATTCACAGTCTAATAATGCAAGACAATTGTTATCAAAATGGCACAGTCCTGCAAACTTTACAGTACACTGCAGAGAATGATAGATTTACGAAAGCATGCAGGCCACTGCTATGTTCTTCAATAGCACAGAAAGAGTTCAAAGCTAGATCTATCTATCCATGATGACTTCAGGCTTATTCTCAAATATTACATTGGTGTTGCATATAGGAAATAAGGATTTTAGAGGCAGTAAAATCTGGAAGATGTGCTCAGATAAATGCAGGCTGAGGAAAAAGAACTAGTCCCCAATAATCATGATTTATTTTTTATTTTTTATTTTTTTTGTAAATTTATTTTTATTGAATTTTAACACATATAGTAAAAACAAAACAGCAGCCGACCTAGCAAACATTGAGCGGCGACAGGCCAACATGGCCAACATGGCCCACAGTAACATGTACAGATATTGAATTGCCTGTCTCACTAACATTAGAGCTACCTAACAGGTAGGAACTAGGAAAGAAAACCCCTCCCCCCCACCCATAAGCCCCCACTGCTCAGCTCTCTCTCCCCTTCCCCTCATGAGACCTCCGGATCAACCAAGGTCACCCCACAACCCACTTCGATCAAGGGTGAAGCCCCCAAACTCCCAACATGACTACTAAATTAAACACTGTACAAGCACACAATTATACAGTACATTCAGCCTTCCCCCAATAGCAGGCGTCAACCCACAGTCAAATCCGAGTTATACCATGCCTGCCACACCTTGTCAAACTTCTTCCCGCAGCCCCTAGATAAGTATGTTGACTTATAGTATGGCATCATAGAATTAACTAAGCCTTTCCAGAAGCCCAAAGTAGGTGCCCCCGGTTTGCGCCACCGCAACATAAAACGAAAGGATGTTGAGCAGTGTTCTGTGAGCCCTAGACGGGACCACATCCTCAACCAAACCCAGGAGACGCACCCTAACCGTCGCTGGGACAGGGACCATCAGAACCGCTGATATACAGGAGATGACCTCCGACCAAAATGTATTGATCTGAGGGCAGCCCCAAAAGATATGTTCAGCATCCCCCGGAGCAAACGCGCATTTCCAGCACTCTGCTTGTACTTATGGGTAAATAGACGCCAACCTGGCGGGCGTATAGTAAATCCTGTGGAGGAACTTATAATGAATTTGTCTATCCCTGGCTGCCACCAGATGCTGAAACGGGTATGCCCACATGTCATCCCTGTCCTCCCCCTTAATTTCCGGAACCTCAGCCTCCCATCTTTCTCTGCACTCACGGACCGCCTAGGGACTAGTTGTGAACAATTTTTTGTAAGAAACTGAGAGTGTCTTGGGGAGATCCTCCGTCATGAGATAAAATTCTCCAGGTCTGAAGGAAAGGATTCTATAGTCATAGTTTTAACTTGTGCCTGAAATGCGTGTCGCAATTGAATATAACGAAAAAATTGAGAATTCGGCAGGTCATGTCTGGCTTTAAGTTGGTCAAAAGTCCGCAACTCCCCATCCATAGTGATATCCCTGAGTGTTTTGATTCCCTTGGTCACCCAGCCCATGGGATCGTCAAAGGAATAAAAATGCGGCAAGTTCGGATTCATCCACAATGGGGTGGATGGAGAGAAACCCCGGTAACTAGGACATGCCACACCAACTGCCTCCCTCATGCCTTAATCGAAGCTCTCATAGAAGCAGTAAGTGGAAGATCCATCCTGACCCCCTATGTATGGCCAGTCTTAGTGATTCATAGGAGCCCAAATGTGCCGCCTCCAAAACCGTGGCCGAATCCCCATCATCTGAAGTCAGCCACCTACGAACAAAAACCAGCTGTCCAGCCAAGTAGTACGTTCGCCAGTCCGGCAAGGCCAAGCCCCCCTTCCCCCAGGGTTCCTGTAAGACTTTCAATCCTATCCTGGGTTGTTTGGGAGCCCACAAAAATGTGCTAGTGAGGCCATCTAGTTTTTTAAAAAAGGACTTGGGGATCCAGATGGGAGCATCTTGCAAAAAGTATAGTATAACTGGGAGTATTTTCATTTTCAATAAGTTAATCCTTCCTATAAGTGATAAAGGTAGTTTTAGCCAGGTCTGTATCTTCTGCTTGAAAAAAAGCAGGAGCGGTTCTAGATTAAGGGGCATGTAGTCGCCCACATCCGCCGTAATCTTGACCCCTAGATACGTGATTTGCGTGACCCACTGCAACTGTCCCTAGCCCCAGCGTCCAGCGGCAAGATAGACTATTTCGTCCAATTGACTTTCAACCCAGAATACCGCGAAAACTTGTTCAGTATGCGTAATGCTGCCTCCAGGACTCTTTCGGATCTTGCAGAAACAGCAACATGTCATCTGCATAAAGTGCCAGGCCCTCATCTATAGACCTTACCCTAATCGCCTTAACCTCCCCGGCCGCTCTCAACGCAACCGCAATCGGTTCCATCATGAGGGCAAACAAAAAGGGCGACAGGGGGCAGCCCTGCCTCGTGCCTCTACCAATGTGAAAAAATGGAGAAGTGCGATTACCTATGCGGATTGCCGTCCTGGGGTTGGTGTACAGCAACGAGATCCACCTACAAAAGATCGGGCCAAAACACATTTTTTCCAAGACTACCAACATGTAGTGCCAGTCAATAGTCAAAAGCCTTCTCTATATCAATAGATACTACAATCCTAGTGGGAGAGGCAGAGTTGGGAATTTTCAGGTGTGTAAATAATCATCTCCGGTTGGTGTCCGTAGGCTTACCAGGCATAAACCCCGTCTGGTCAATATCTACCAGGGAGGAAATAACGCCCGCCAGTCTCTTGGCCAGAACCTTCGTGAGAATCTTCAGATCCATGTTTAATAGAGCGATCGGCCTATATGATGCGTACTCCAGAGGGTCTTTACCCTGGCTTAGGAAGTAAGATCATATAAGCGTCAAGCATTGATTGAGGCAATTGTTGATTTTGTATACAGTAAGCTAATAAGGTTGTAAGTCTGGGTGCTATTTGTTCTGCATATAACTTGTAGAAATCCGCCGGAAAGCCGTCAGGACCCGGGGCCTTATGTGGGGGAAAAGCAAAAATGGCCGCCACAACCTCTTTGCTAGTGATCTCAGCCTCTAAGACCTCCCGATCTTCATTAGAAAGCCTCGGAAGAGCGAGCCCCCCCAACAACACCTCCAACGCTGACCGGTCGTACGCAGGAATAGGGGCTTACAGGGTCGAAAAAAAAGTCCTGAAACTCAGAGTATGTCAGTGGGGTCACTAGCCAGTCCTCCGTCTTTACGTCTGATAACTGGGATATTTGCAAGTTGGGGAGAGTCAGCTACCAACCTAGCAAGGAGTTTCCCATTCTTGTCCCCCACTGCAAACTGCGTATCTGCCCTATGTTTCGCTTCCGTATGTGCCAGATTGTTAAAGCGTAGAGTGAGCCATCCTCTGGGCCTCCAATAAAGCCGTGTAAGAGGGGCTTGAGGGGTTGTTGGCATTACTGTCCGCACACTCCCTCTCTCTGTCCTGTAACATCTTGACCTCAGCCTGTTGTTCCACCCTCTCCTTTTTAATAGCAGATATGCATTCCCCCCTAATTACCGCCTTGAAAGCATCCCAGACTACAGGGGGGTCAGCAGATTTCGGGTTCCCTGTCCAGTAGTCCGTGACTGATTCTGTAAGATGAGCAGTTATCCCATCATTTTGTAACCAACCGGGCGAGAGTTTCCAACCCCCGGACCCCCTTCCAGGGGAGAGGGCCAGGAAAGTGTATTATGGTCAGACAAGCCTCCCGCCAGGTAAGTGATGTCCTGAACATAAGACATCAACACCGGGCTACCAAATGCAAAGTCTATCCTGGCCGATGATCTATGAGTCTGTGAAAGGTGGGAATAGCATTTGGCAGTGGGATTCTTTGCCCACCATATCTCAGAAAGCCCAGCCTCCAATAATCATGACTAAGGCCATTATTGACTGAAACGCATTGCCATTTTGTGTCTGTTACTGTGCAAACCACCTTGGTAGAGGCAGGACTTTGCTTCTTCATGTCAGAGTTCCCAAAAAAAGGCAGCAGTGCCTTAGGTCTCACACTGCGGATATACAGCCATGAGACTTTAGGCCCCGTTCATATATCGCTTTGATGAGCACTTGCCATCTGAAGCACGATTTACACAGGTTTCCACGTGTCACGCATAGGGCAGACTGTTTACTTCAATGGGCTGCCCTATGTTCTTTTGTCACCCAAAAGAAGCTCCTGCTCCTTTACAGGTGACAAGCTTAGTGCGATTTTTAATTGCGAGTTTTGCTGACTGTGGCAGAATCGCACTGTTTTTGGGGTCCCATTATAAATAATGGAACCAAATGCACACAACACGTTTTGACATGATTTGGAATTGTGGGCAGAATCGTGGTTCTGCCCACAAATCCAAATCCCCTAATGTGAAATGTCTTGGTACACTCTTATAGCTGGAAGTGCACTGCTATTTTTCAGACAAAATCAAAAAATGTTCCCTTTTAAAATAGCAAATCTTCACTTTTTAGCTCAAGTTCATTGGAATGTACAGGCAGTACATCTTGAAAAAGCACCATATGTAAGATCTGATATTTTTGTTTAAATTACATATGCATACATATCACTACTTGTACGGTTAGAGCCCATTCACACAGGGGCGTCTTTGAATCCGACTCCAAGTCGCCCCTAGTCGCCTCAGGTCGCGCTGGCTGAAGAAATCAATGTAAGTTAATGGAGCCGTCCTTATGCACACTACTGCAGTCGCTCCGACCTCAAAAAAGGTCCCTGTAATACTTCAATCCGACTCCTAGGCGACCTGTAACCATTCATTTCAATGGGAGTCGCCTCTCACTGTCTTAATAGGAGCAACTCTCCAGGAAGAAAACATACATTTCTCCTGCATACCCCTCCCTCCCCCCTCCCTCCCTCAGAGCTGATTCTTGTTTGATTGGCCACTGGAATGTCTTCTGTCCTGCAGGCAACTTGGAGTTGCCTTGTAAATAGCTCCAGGTCGCGCTGTGATTCATACTCAGGTCATGTCTGAGTTGCCTCATAAAATCGCGCTGGAAGTTGTGTTGCCCCTGTGTGAATGGGCTCTTATTTATTTTTTTGATCTTCCAATAAAACCGTTTGTAATAAAAAAAAAAAATTGCATAGTAACATATGCATACATATCACTACTTGTATGTTTGTTTGTTTTTTTGATCTTCCAATAAAACCGTTTGTAATAAAAAATAAATAAATTGCATAATAACGAATACTTGTCATACAGGAACGATGGGGCTGCTGGAGTCGTTTAAAACTTGGTGAACCATAAATGTGTTATCTGTCATGCATGTGCAGTGATATATTCTATTTTCAGTGATTCCCTGTATCAGATTTGATACTCTAGAAGTATTAAATCTCAGTGAATCTCTACAATCTGAATAACAGGTAAAAGAGCATTTTCAGGGATTCCATAAGATTTGAACTTTCACCTGCTATGCATGGAACTCAATTTTAGAAGACTTCAATATTTTCAGTGGCAAAAAATTAAATACATGTACATTTCTGGAATTATTAGTCTATAGACCTGTATACCTAGCATATACACTAGCAGCAAGGACTGCCGTTCCTCTGAAAAATGAACAAAGCTTGGACTGCTTTTCAGAGCCGTTTGACAGGCAGTGAGGAGGTGATATGTCACCTCCTCACATCCTGTTTTAACCCCCTAAATGCTCCACTACTGTACTGCAACTGTGTGATTTGTGCCTGGTTGCTACGCGGCTAGGGTTGCCACCTGTCTGGGATTCACCTGGACAGTTTGGGTTTTAAATCACGTGTCAGTGTTTCAGTACACCTGAAACCCGTACACAATATTCAGACAGGAATGTGGCTCAGAACAGGGCCTGATAGGAGGGTGTGGAATATGAATGCCACATTACTATTCTCTTTGGCTTGCCCAAAGGTGTCCCAGGTCTGTTACAATCCTATAGTGTATACAAAAAAAATAAAAAAATTGGGTTGGGGATGGTATAAATGCAGCTTAGCAGTTAAAGAACGAGTTTGGACTTTCTCCCTATAGCTAAACCATTCAGACAGATAAGGTTTGCTGTTTCTTACCTTTTACTAAGGGTCAGCAAGGTGTAGGCAGCACCTGATACTCTTGGAGGGTGTGCACTGATCCAGCTAACTCAGCACTTTAACCTGTACTGTACCTGTTGGGGTATATAAATAATGATTATCGGATGTAAACTAATATAACTTAATTTTGCAGATTTCAAGACGATTTTCCGATCTGAACTTACACAGGCGTGAAAGTAAGTAAATTCACTTTATGATAAATGTAATAACATGGAAGTGTACCTAACTGAGTCCCATGGCAAAATCATGACAGGGAACCAATTGTATATCAGTCCAGGTGAAACCTTATTATAAAAAACTGTCACTGAGACACAGTGGCGGTGCATCCACAGTGGGTGCAGGAGCGCCGCCCCCTCTCGCTCCTGCGCCCGTCACTCACAACAATACATAGGTTCATGCATTGCATGAACCTATGTATTGTCGCCGCCGCTGCCGCCCACTATTCAGATGGCTGGTCCCCTGTTGAGCGCCGGCCATCTGAATAACAGCGGCTGGTTGGTGTTTGGAAGTGCCTATCAGAGCCAGCGGCTGTATTTGGGGGGACAAGCTGTCTGCATTTGGGGACAAGCTGTCTGCATTTGGGGACACGCTGTCTGCATTTGGGGACACGCTGTCTGCATTTGGGGGGGACAAACTGTCTGCATTTGGGGGGACAAACTGTCTGCATTTGAGGGGAAACTGGCTGCATTTCGAAAGGAAACTGGCTGCATTTGAGGGGGCAAACTGGTGCCGTTTGGGCACAGTGGCTGCGTTTTAATGGGCACAGTGGTGGCAATTGATGGATGATTTTTTTTTCCAGTTTGTTTGCACCCCCCCCCCAAAAATTTTGAGACATAATAATTGCTATCCTAGTAGTCTGTAGTCTTTGATGTGCGGATACCCACCTAAATAATTTTTACATAGATTTTATTAAACAATTGTATAACTAATCCCTCCTTAAGTAAAGCAAAGGTCAGGATTTTATTGAAAGCATTTTGGCTTAAAATAGAATTTTATGCTTATTTTGTTGCTGAGAGCCTCTCTTTTGAACTTCATGCATGACATAGGAGCTGGTACAGGACTACACATCCCTTGCTCCCTCATGCCACCACTGTCAGTTACTAGGGCTCTGGCCAGTGCTGAATGGGAAGATCTGTCCTGTAGGCAGGCCTCAGTGTGAGCAAATAAACAGAACACAATGCCGCTGTGTGCCAGCACATCAGTTTGCAGTGCAGAGTAGGGGGTGTGCATTCCTATTGTGACAATGCTGCCCCTGCTTAGGACGCTTCTAAAGCTGCCCATACTTTGGTAGATTTTTTAATAAAAGTTCATATGAACTATATGAAAATTCTCAATAAACTTGATGACTTGTTTGTTGTTTAAAAGTACTTCAAAATTCCATTTGCTTTTCACAATTGATTTTGGAATTAATTGCTTTTCTCAAATGAAACCCACATGCGCTCATTCTCATCCTGCTTCTCAAATTTTCTTGTTACTGTGGTCAAAAACGCCTGTCAATTTGACCATCATAAAATACTAGAAAGTCAAATGAATTGTTCTTAAAGTGGTGTTCCACCCCCCCAAAAAAAGATTAAAAACCAGCAGCTACACATACTGCAGCGGCTGGCTTTTAATAGATGGACACTTACCTGTCCTGGAGTCCAGCAATGTTGGCACCCTCAGGTGATGTCTCTATCAGCTGTCGGGTGCTTCCGCCGCCATTGCAGGTAAGGGTACCCGGCAGTGTAGCCTTTCGGCTTCACGCCAGGAACCCTACTGCACATGCGAGAGGCCCGCTCCTCCCTCCTACTGGCCCGGCAGCCGGGGGTGGAGGAATGAGCCCCACGCTGACATCACGGGCCGCGGCCCGGACTCCCAGAAGTGGGAATGGATACCTGTTAAAGACAGGTATCCTATCCCCCCTCCCCCCCGAAAAGGTGCCAATTGTGGCATCGGAGGGGGGGGGATCCAATGAGCGGAAGTTCCACTTTTGGGTGGAACTCGGCTTTAAAATGAAAGATTTGGAGTGAAATTCTGCTAGTGTATGTTCAGCTTTAGGCAGCATTGTCACACTATGTAAATGCCAATTCTTATTTGCATTGTAGATTACCCTTGCATGTGCATCTGACATATTTTCCAAACATAGAAGTTGTCCGTTCGCATGGCATGTTTGATGTGCATGCACAAGTATAGGCCAATGCGTTTTAGAGTTTCAAGAATACGGCTGTATGCAGTCATTCACTTGTATGGCAGGTTGTATAAAGCACGTGCAGCTCGCTGGGCGCGAGAAAGTGCCTGGAGAATAACACTCTCTATGTAATCTGTGCTTTTAAAATCACATGAGGAAGGAAGAATGGGCAAAGAAACAGGTAAACTTGAACTGGTTATATTTAATGATTTCAAAATCTACCCCATCACACATTGCAATGCTTTTCAGTTAGACCAGTTATCTCTTCTGTTCCACAGTGTCTGTGCTTGGCCCCTGAGGGTTAAAGAGTAACTCCACTTTTGTTGAGAAAACACTCCCCTCTGGGTGATCTATGTACATTAAAGGGATTTAAAAAAAACCATTTGCAGATACCTTTCTTTTGTTATTCTGAAGAAATTGCTGTTTGCTTCTTTGTGTCCATGTGGAAAGTGAAGCTACTGGAAAGTGGAAGGGTCTGCATCCCTTTAGACATGATTTCCCTTTGGGAGTACCTCACCAAAAATGACATTCTGTTTGTAGGGGGTGCTCAAAATCTGACTTGTATCTTAGTGCAGATTTCTGGGAAAATCAGTGAGCCAATCACACAAGCAGGAAATTAAACCTCTGGGGGAAGTTCTGTACACCATCTGTGTACAGAACACCTCCAGGCAGCCATATTGCATTGCATTTTTCAGGAAATTACAGCCCTGCAGATTGAAAACAAAAGGTACTTTTTTGAAATAACATTAAGTTACAATATCATCTGTGTAGCAATTGTATATGCTATATTAATGTTTTTTCGATTTTTTTTTTTCTTTCCCACGATCTCTTAACAGATTCTAGAGAAGATAACCAGGACACCTAAAAAGGAAATTGGGCTGTAAAGCTATATAAAAAGTATTTGGTGTGAAGATGTTACAGAATCCTAACTGGTCATCCTCATCTGCAATTCATTCCAACACGGACCACTACAGGGACAAGCTCCCACACTTTAATGGCAGATTTACTTTAAGCCTAATAAATAAAATAATTATGTATGAGTCAATAAAATAAAAAATAAAATAAAATGTGAAAAAATAAATAGAGTTGCTTCAAATAAGGATGAGACTGTGAAAGTTGTGAAGAAGTGAGTTTAAGCTGAATTTCAGACAATCAGCTAAACACCAGTGGTGGCTGGTGCTCAAAATGTTTGGGGGGGCGCATTCAAACTGACCCCCCCCCCCCCATCAAACGCAGCCGCCACTGTGCCCATCAAACGCAGCCGCCACTGTGCCCATCAAACGCAGCCGCCACTGTGCCCATCAATTTCTGCCACTGTGCCCATCAGATGCTGTCAGTGTGCCCATCAGATGCTGTAAGTGTGCCCATCAATTGCCGCTACTGTGCTCATCAGATGCTGCCAGTGTGCCCCATCAATTGCCGCTACTGTGCCCCATCAGATGCTGCCAGTGTGCCCATCAATTGCCGCTACTGTGCCCCTTCAGATGATGCCAGTGTGAACCCATCGGATGCTATGGCACTTACCTGCGGGTCAGCGGCGGTCTCCTGCACGTCCTCCATGCCTTCTTCTGTCCTCTCTCAGGCGTCCAATCACAGGGCCTGACGTTTCAGCCAATCAGGTGACCGGTAACAGACCCAGCAACCTGATTGGCTGAGAGGCGGATTCAGTGTTAGCAAAGTGAATTTCTTTGATTTGCTAACGCACAGCTGAGTGAACAGCGAACGCCCATCATGGCGCCCGCTGTTCACATTTTTGGGCGCCTATTAGAGCCTATGGGTCTAATCAGGTGCTTCCAAAAAACACGCCTGCTGGTATAATTCAGATGAAAAGGGGCCGGACACATGAATAGTGGGTGTCAGCGGCGGCCATAGATAGATTCATGCAATGCATGATAGAGCGGTGATAGTGGTGAGAGGAAAGAGGGGGCGGCGCTCCTGTGCCCTTTATGGACGCACCGCCACTGCTAAACACAAAACATAAAGAATAGTCGTTGGTATGTTAAATAGCTTGGACCAATGTACCTATTTATATACCATACCTGACTGATACCCCTGGAAGCAGTGGAGAGGTGGGGCGGTGACATCAGACACCCCTCCTCATCCAGTCAGAGAACACTTTGCTCTGCATTTTATGAATGAATACAATCTATGAATGGCGCCCATGCCAAAAAATTACTTTTATCTGGTGTGACAGCAGGAAGGTAAAGTCACCTGGTTGCATCCAGGGGGGTAGGTATATTTCTCCCAGATTCCGGCTTTATGCCGACTTATACAACTAGGGAGAGAGTTGATGAAGCCCAGCTGAGGCTAGTGGGCTCATGGATGATTCATACCTCTAGGGAGAGTGCTGGGCGTCGTGCAGGCAGGGAGTTGATGAGACCAGCTGAAGCTTGTCAGCTCGTTTAAGGCCTCTATAAAAACTCCCAGCTTCATTAGGTGTTTGCTCATGCCTGGAACCAGACCTGTGTGGACTGTCTAGGGAGAGTGAACCCCTGTGCGGTGAGACAAAGCCTGTGTGGCTATTTGTTTGGACATTTACTAAACCAGGGACTTAGGGACTAGGACAGCACCAGGCTGATCCCAGTTGTTAGTTAGGAAACCTGCATGTTTAGTCAGAGGTCAAGCTGACCAGGGTTTATTTTGTTTGTTTCTTTTTGCTTTGCTGTGTTTTTTGTCACTGTAAATAGAGAAATAAACCGCACCTTTTTGATCTTGAAAACCACAACCTCCGTCTGCTGGGCCTGTTTTTGTGTGGGGAGCCCATCCAGGGGATCACACACACCCGCTGCCGAGCTAACCCCCCCACAGTTGGTGGAGAATGCGGGCAGTTTTTTTTTAAGCCAGCATGGAGGAGATACTGAAACAGCTGGCTCTAGCAAATGCCAATCAACAGCAGACAAATGCAGGTTTGCAAAAGAGCCTTGCAGCTCAACAACAGAGCTTCGCAGCCCAGCAGCAAGCTCATCAACAGAGCCTTGCAGCCCAGCAGCAATCTGAGGCCCGCTTCATAGACCTGTTACAGAAGCAAGAGCAGAGACTACAACAAATGGAAGCAGTAATGCAGCAACGTCCGCAGACCAGTGAGGAAAGCCGTCCCACTAATACCGCGTCCTTTGGGGTGAGTCGTTTATTGACAAAAATGACTGGAGAGGATGATCCAGAGGTATTTTTGACCACATTTGAAAGGACTGCTGAAAGAGAAAAGTGGCCTGAGGAGCAGTGGGCTGGACTGGTGGCTCCTCTGTTAACTGGTGAATCGCAGAAGGCTTACTATGACCTAGAGCCTGACCAAGCAAAAGACTATGTGATGCTAAAAGCTGAAATATTGGCAAGGCTGGGTGTCACCCTGGCTGTCCGGGCTCAGCGTGTGCATAACTGGACTTTCCAGCTTGGAAAACCCCCCAGGTCTCAAATGTATGATCTCATTCACCTGAGCAGGAAGTGGCTACAGCCAGAGACTTTGTCCGCACCAGAGATTGTGGAACGTGTTGTAATGGATCGGTTTTTGAGAGCTCTTCCTACTGCCATCCAAAAGTGGGTAAGCCATGGAGACCCAGAGACGGCCGGTGGTCTTGTGGATCGTGTAGAGAAATACTTGGCTACAGAGAACCTGACGGCCTCTTCCAGAGACTCTCGGACTTTCCACCCTAAGACCAGACCATCCCCAGGGGCGGATAAGAGGATTCCAAGGGGTGAGGGTGGAGAGAGTGAGAGGGTGGGAGCTCTACCCAAAGTTTGGCGAGAACAGCCTGGGAAGTCAGTGGCTCAAGAGGCAGCCAAATGGATTGTTTGCTACCGCTGCCGGCAAGCGGGACATATTGCAGCAAATTGCCCGGTTGTGGAGGAACCCATGCAATGTGACTTTCTGACGGACAGACGTCAGTCGCTGTGTGCGACAGTCGCATGCACTGCCATTCGGGGAACTGAGAAACATTTATGCAAAATGTGTATTAATGGTAGAAATGTTGTGGTATTACTGGATTCAGGTAGCCTTGTGACCCTGATAAAGGCTGAATTAGTTAAAACAGAGGTCTCTGGGAATAGCAAGGTAGCTGTTATTTGTGTGCATGGGGACACCCGAGA
Organism: Rana muscosa; assembly: GCA_029206835.1. Classification (NCBI taxonomy): domain Eukaryota; kingdom Metazoa; phylum Chordata; class Amphibia; order Anura; family Ranidae; genus Rana; species Rana muscosa. Next base: position 270,766,696 of record CM055128.1, read on the forward strand.
GTATCCAGTGACTACAGTGTGTTTCAAGACCCCCAAAGGTACCCTCTCTCATCCAGTGGGGTTAGTATCTCAATTACCGCATGATGCCATTGTGGGAAGGGATTTTCCGAAGTTCTGGGAACTGTGGGATGATCCTGAGCCCCCCACTGGTGCCCCTATGTACCAGGAAGGTGATAGCCAGAACTCCTCTGAGTGGTGAGGACTCTCCAGAATTTCCCTTGTCAGTATTGGCAGGCGAGACTCAAGAAACTGGAGAGGAGCCCACCTCCTCAGACGAAAACCTACCGTCTGTGGAGTTTTCTGATCTTGAGGTTCACAGGGAAAATTTTGCCACAGAACAGTTAAAAGACCCCGCCCTAATAAAGGCACGGGAAAACGTAGTGGAAATAGATGGCGAGTTAGTGAACCCAGATAATACCTGCACTTACCCATACTTCAGCGTAGAGAAGGACCTACTGTATCGGGTGGCAAAAAGGGCAGAAGAAACCGTTGAGCAGCTTGTGGTGCCCAAACCTTACAGGAAGTTGGTGTTGGAGTTGGCCCATGGGCACATTCTTGGAGGTCATCTGGGGACAGAGAAAACCCGAGAGAGGGTATTACAGAGATTCTATTGGCCTGGGGTGATGAAGGACATAGAAAATTATTGTTCCTCCTGCCCTGTGTGTCAGAGGTCGGCCCCGATGCCACATTTCCGTAGCCTGCTGGTCCCTCTACCCATCATTGAGGTCCCGTTTGAGAGGATCGCAATGGATTTGGTAGGTCCTATAATCAAGTCCGCTAGGGGGCACCAGTACATATTAGTTATAATGGACTATGCCACCCGTTATCCAGAAGCGATCCCTCTCCGAAATACCTCGGCCAAAACCATAGCCAAAGAGCTATCTCTTGTTTTTAGCCGGGTGGGTATTTGTAAAGAACTGCTTACGGACCAAGGTACACCCTTTATGTCCCGGGTTATGAAAGAGCTGTGTAAATTGTTCAAAGTGACGCAATTGCGTACGTCTGTGTATCACCCCCAAACCGATGGGCTGGTTGAAAGATTCAACAAAACCCTAAAACAAATGTTGAAGAAAGTGGTGGATAGAGATGGAAAGGATTGGGACTGTCTACTTCCTTATTTGATGTTTGCTATTAGGGAGGTGCCCCAATCCTCTACGGGATTCTCCCCCTTTGAGTTACTGTATGGGAGACACCCAAGAGGGCTGTTGGATATTGCCAAGGAAACTTGGGAAAGTGAGAGTTCTCCCCACAGGAGTGTGATTGAGCATGTCGCCCTGATGCAAGATCGAATTGCACAGGTAATGCCCATCGTGAAGGAACATTTGGCCCAAGCGCAGTTGGCACAGCAGAGAGTGTACAACCGTGGAGCCAAGACCCGTACCTTTTCCCCGGGGGATAGGATATTGGTACTTGTCCCTACGGTTGAAAGTAAATTCCTTGCCAAATGGCAAGGCCCCTACGAGATAATGGAAAAAGTGAGCGAAGTGAATTACAAGGTCAGACAACCAGGAAGGCGAAAGCCCGAACAGATCTATCACGTTAATCTGTTGAAAGCCTGGAGGGATAGAGAGTCCCTAGTCGCAGAAACTTGGTCACCAGCTCAAACTGGTTGCGTGATTCCGGAGGTTGGAATAGCAGCCACCTTGTCACAACCCCAACAGGAGGTTAAGGAGTTTGTGCTTCGCAACAAGGAGGTGTTCTCTGAGCTGCCGGGACAAACATCTGGGGTAGAGCATGATATTATTACCCCGCCCGGTGAAAGGGTGAAGTTAAAACCCTATCGGATCCCAGAGGCCCGACGGGAGGCAATACGGGAGGAAGTACAGAAAATGCTGAACTTAGGGGTGATAGAGGAGTCCCAAAGTGATTGGTCTAGTCCCATTGTGTTGGTGCCTAAACCGGATGGGAGCTGGCGATTTTGTAACGATTTTCGTCAGTTGAACAAAGTTACAAAATTTGACACCTACCCCATGCCACGTATAGATGAGTTGATCGACCGGCTGGGAACAGCCCGATACATGACGACTCTTGACCTCACAAAAGGGTATTGGCAAATTCCCCTGGCCAAGTCGGCCAAAGAGAAAACCGCATTTGTAACCCCAGACGGGGCGTTCCAATATAAGAGAATGCCGTTCGGGTTACAGAATGCGCCGGCCACATTCCAGCGGAAAATGGACCAGATACTGAGGCCCCATCGGAAGTATGCTGCGGCTTACCTGGATGACGTAATTGTCCATAGCACAGATTGGGCCTCACATCTGCCAAAAGTGCAAGCAGTCCTAGACTCTATCCGGGAAGCGGGGTTTACGGCTAACCCCAAGAAGTGTACCATTGGGCAGGAGGAGGCCAAATATCTTGGGTACACCATTGGCAGGGGAGTAATAAAACCCCAACTCAACAAAGTCGAGGCCATCCAGAGTTGGCCACGTCCCAACAGCAAGAAGCAGGTACGAGCCTTTCTGGGAATCGCGGGTTATTATCGGCGCTTCATTCCCCACTTTGCTTCTAAGGCTGTGCCCCTAACCAACCTGACGAAAGGGAAAGGGTCGGTCATGATTAAATGGACCCCCGAGGCTGAGGCAGCGTTCCAATTCTTGAAACAAGCCTTATGTAGCCAGCCAGTGTTGTACTCACCCGACTTCTCTAAAGACTTTGTCGTACAAAGTGATGCGTCAGATGTGGGGTTAGGAGCAGTATTGTCCCAGGTCTGGAACGGGGAAGAGCACCCAGTCATTTACCTCAGCAGGAAGTTGAAGTCCCATGAGGTAAATTACGCCACGGTTGAAAAGGAGTGTTTAGCGGTGAAGTGGGCTCTAGATTCCCTTCGGTACTATCTGCTAGGTAGGCACTTTGACTTGGTTACGGATCACGCTCCGTTAAAGTGGATGGCTCAAAACAAGGAGACAAATAGAAGAGTAAATAGGTGGTTCCTGGCCCTACAGGAATTCAACTTCACAGTAAAGCATCGCCCTGGCGTTCAAATGGGGAATGTGGATGCTTTGTCTCGAGTACATGAATGCCTGATTGCTGGTGTTCCAACCCCAAGGTTAAAACAAGAGGGGGGGGTATGTGACAGCAGGAAGGTAAAGTCACCTGGTTGCATCCAGGGGGGTAGGTATATTTCTCCCAGATTCAGGCTTTATGCCGACTTATACAACTAGGGAGAGAGTTGATGAAGCCCAGCTGAGGCTAGTGGGCTCATGGATGATTCATACCTCTAGGGAGAGTGCTGGGCGTCGTGCAGGCAGGGAGTTGATGAGACCAGCTGAAGCTTGTCAGCTCGTTTAAGGCCTCTATAAAAACTCCCAGCTTCATTAGGTGTTTGCTCATGCCTGGAACCAGACCTGTGTGGACTGTCTAGGGAGAGTGAACCCCTGTGCGGTGAGACAAAGCCTGTGTGGCTATTTGTTTGGACATTTACTAAACCAGGGACTTAGGGACTAGGACAGCACCAGGCTGATCCCAGTTGTTAGTTAGGAAACCTGCATGTTTAGTCAGAGGTCAAGCTGACCAGGGTTTATTTTGTTTATGTTTCTTTTTGCTTTGCTGTGTTTTTTGTCACTGTAAATAGAGAAATAAACCGCACCTTTTTGATCTTGAAAACCACAACCTCCGTCTGCTGGGCCTGTTTTTGTGTGGGGAGCCCATCCAGGGGATCACACACACCCGCTGCCGAGCTAACCCCCCCACACTGGCCATGCAGTGGTGTGGGATTGCTGACCCATCCGCTGGACAGTGGGTGGCAGCATGCAGTAAGCAACAAGATGGCCACCCCGGCGGTTTCCAGGACCAGTGTGACATCACGCTGCCTCCGATCTTAAGTACGAGTCGTATGTAAGTCGGATGTTTGTGACTCGGGGACTGCCTGTATTCTAAGCAGGCCGAGAGCGAAATGTGATTTCCCAGTTCTCGGGTTTAAAGCTGGCGGGGGACAGCTGCAGCAACACACTGATGCTGCAACATGGAGGTAATTACTGTATGTAGGTTTTTTTTTTTTTTCAAATACTTCTCCTTTAATGCCTAGAACATTTGTTTAAAGCGTCAAGATCCACATACCAGGGTGCACTATCGGTATGGAGTTAATATGTACTCCCTCTGTCTCTGTAGGTTTCCTCTAGCAATCCAAAAACATTCTGGCAAATTACAAATTAGCTTTTCAGCAGACTGGTGCTACCGTGAGGTGGCCTATCGCTGTAGCAAGCAGGGCTGTGCTGGTGTCAGTTGACCATTTTTGCCACTCCCCTGGTCAAGGATGAGTGCCTCAGGTGGAGTAGCAGAGTTTCCTGTCACGCAGGCAAGAGTGGTGGACAGCAGAGCAATGCTCAGTGAGGCTGAAGCTGCACTTTTACCAGGCTCTGCATCACTGAGGAGGCCCAGGTGCAGCAGCTGAACAATGAGCTCAGAAATGCTGAGACTGTGGTTTTCCCAGACTCGGCATTATGGAACTGCACAAAAGAGGGAGTGTTTGTGTCTCTTTGAGTACCCCTCATTGTGCCTTATTAAATACTGCCTGAGGAAGTGGCCTCCTTTAGACCACTATCACACTGAGGCGCTTTCACGCTAAAAAAAGCACCTGAAAACGTATTTCCATTAAAATCAATGAATCCTTTCACACTGGGGCAGTGCGCTGAAAAAACACCCCTCTCCATTGAAAGCGCTTCAAAAGCGCCTGAAAAGCGCTTCAAAAGCGCTCAGTGTTTTACTGGCAGTTTTTCAAGCGCCTCAGTGTGGAAGTGGCCTAAGACTCAGGGGTAGCACAGCCCCGGTAGCAAGGACCCATACTCACTGTAAACTCTAGCAAGGAAGGGACTGACATAATTCATACAATGTATAAAGGCTAGCTTCACACAGGGGCTGGATACAGAACAACGAATGTCTCTGTTGTTGGGGTGGGGATCCAAGTACATTCCAGTCCCTCTCTTATCAGGCCAAAAAGTGTATTGAAAAGATGGTTATTTCCCAATCATGGTTCTGTAGAGAAACAAACAAAACCAAAGAAATGCCCAGCTCAACTTAGGCCCCATGCACACGAGACGCCGGTGCAAACTCTGCTGAACACACGTTTTTAAAGGCTAAAACCGGCGTTTAAAAACGCCCGTTTTGCCGCGATTTTAGCGGCGTTTTAGCGGCGTTTTACCGCGTTTGCGTCTATAGGCGTTTAGTTAAGAAACATCATAAGACCCTCCCTAAGCTCAAAAAACATTATTATTTAACCATTTCAGCCATTTTGGGAGACCAGCAGCTGAGAGAGCAGCAGTGTACTTGTATTTAGCGTATCACTTGCCACAAGCTGTGGATTGTCCACTTGCCACGTCACCTGATACGTCACCTGGCCACGTCACCTGCCACAAGTTGTGAATTGTCCACTTGCCACATCACCTGGCCACGTCACCTGCCACAAGTTGTGCATTGTCCACTTGCCACGTCACCTGGCCACGTCACCCGCCACGTCACCTGCCACAAGTTGTGAATTGTCCACTTGCCACGTCACCTGCCACGTCACCTGGCCATGTCACCTGCCACAAGTTGTGGATTGTCCACTTGCCACGTCACCTGATACGTCACCTGCCACGTCACCTGGCCACAAGTTGTGGATTGTCCACTGGCCACATCACCTGGCCACGTCACCTGCCACAAGTTGTGCATTGTCCACTTGCCACGTCACCTGGCCACGTCACCTGCCACAAGTTGTGAATTGTCCACTTGCCACATCACCTGGCCACGTCACCTGGCCATGTCACCTGCCACAAGTTGTGGAATGTTCACTTGCCACGTCACCTGCCACGTCACCTGGCCACGTCACCTGGCCACGTCACCTGCCACAAGTTGTGCATTGTCCACTTGCCACGTCACCTGGCCACATCACCTGCCACGTCACCTGGCCACGTCACCTGCCACAATTTGTGGATTTCCACCTGCCACGTCACCTGGCCACAAGTTGTGGATTGTCCACTTGCCACGTCACCTGCCACATTACCTGCCATGTCACCTGGCCACGTCACATGCCACGTCACCTGGCCACGTCACCTGCCACAAGTTGTGGATTGTCCACTTGCCACGTCACCTGCCACGTCACCTGCCATGTCACCTGGCCACGTCACATGCCACGTCACCTGCCACAATTTGTGGCTTTCCACCTGCCACGTCACCTGGCCACGTCACCTGGCACAAGTTGTGGATTGTCCACTTGCCACGTCACCTGCCACAAGTTGTGGATTGTCTACAGTGCAATGCAAGCAATTACAGTTTTTTTTTCATATTTTTTTGATGGTTTTTCATCATTTGCCATCATTTTTGAGATTTCTAATGTAAAAAAATAGGTCACCTTTAAAAACGCTAATAAACGAAATCGCGGCAAAACGCCGGTACCGCGTTTTGCCGCGTTTAGCGGCGTTTAGCCGCGTTTTGCGTCTGAAACGTGGAAAACTTTTGCGTCTGAACCCATTTTTTTGCTTCTGGAAAAACGAGGTTAAACGCAACTGCCTAAAAACGGCAATAAACGAGACTGTGTGCATGGACACATAGGATAACATTGAATGGGTTCAGGAGCAGTTGAAAAAAGTGTCCAACTGCCTCTGAACGCGCGTTTAACAGCAAATAACAGCGTCTCGTGTGCATGGGGCCTTACTGACCAGCCGGCAACCAACAAAATTATCCTGTCAGTATGCGTTAAAAACAGGGGTTTAGTTTACAAACATTTGCGAATACATGTGTAAGCTGCAGAGCCACTTCACGTTGGTCACCCCAGTATTATCTGCAGTCCTAACTCTAAATCTTGAGAGCCTCCATAGTAGAAGCACATGCATTAGACTACAGTTACACAGGATAATTTGGTTGGTTAAAAGCTGGTTGGTAAGTTGAGTTGGGAATTTTCTTTGTTTATTTTTGGCCATTTGTTTGTACTAGTAAACACATGACTCTGTACTGTCATTCGCTAAGCCAATTAGCAGGTCCCCGCCCATAAATCATTGGCCAGGACCTGCTAACTGATTTGAGTTGTAGCGAATAACAGCACAGTCAGGGCAGCGTGCATGCTCCCCCTACCCAGAAATGCCAGATCATGTACACGTACGTGATTCGGTGCAGTGGGTCCACCCTGCTGCAGTATATGTGCGGTGGTTGAGCAGGAAGTGGTTAAAGCAGGTCAGTCAAAGGTCAGCCGCAGGTCAAATGTACCTGTCAATAAATTCAAAATAAAGTTATCAGAAGCATCTTGTAATTACAGACCTTAGCCCCGGGCCCTGGGCAGATGCTGTAGCGTGCTGTCCCTCTTCCTCCTCCTCGGCTCTTCCTCCCGGTCTGTGTACTTGTCATGTTAGAGCCGAGGAGGAGGCGACTATAGTCCAGTGTGCAGTGAGTGCAGGCGGCGGGAAGAGGAATGCATGTGGGGGTGTGTGGGATCCCCGAACAGACCTCTGGCACCCTGCCTGTCTGTCTCTGCCTCGGCCCCTCCCCGCACATCAGGTGTAGCTAACGCTGTTAGCCGCGCTTTTGAATAGCGTTTGTGGGTTTTTCTGTGTTTTTTATTTTTGCTTTTTTCCAGTAAAAACACTCCCTATAATGTAAAACACTAAACAATTGTTACAGCTCAACAGCCTCTGCTCCTGGATGCACAGAGTCTGATTCCACAGAGGTAAGGTGTAGCTGGTGCTGTGTCAGGCAGATGACTCCATCAATATGAGTATAGGAATATGACCTGTGCCGTCAGGCTGTCAGCCGATGCCTCACTGACAGTCACTGACTTGGAACAGGCCAGCAGGTTGCCAGTTTATATAAAAAGAAAAACTGTGCCAATATGTAAATAAAGCAATCCTAAATGTCAATGACGACAGGATGGTAAACAGTCCAAAGATGTGACCCACAAATATTAATAAATCTGAAGGGAGGGATCCCATAGGCTGGAAATAGTCCAAACAGTACAATATAGTACCACCGTGTTTGACACCGGAATAACCACCACCATAAGAAATGGCTGCTTACCAGACACAAGCAAAAGTACACAGTTGGCTATAACCCAGCCGTGGCCTTTAGCTTGTAGTAGTGGATGAGAGAAATCCAATCAAAGCAACCCTGGTTTGTAGTATGGACCTCTTGATGGCTCCGTTGCAACAATATAGGAGAGAAGACTATAGGGTGTTATCGTAATAATAGGGTAAGGTAACTATAGACCACCACCGTGATGAGCAAAAATCGTGACCACAACCCTAGTAACAATGGCTGCTTACCAGAAGCAAGAAGGAGCACGCAGTCGGCTATAGCCTAGCCGCGGCCTCTAACTTGCACGTAGTGAACCCGATCACAGACCCCCAGGACACTCCTCCAGTCTGTATGAGACGCTGCCACATAACCAGCACCAAATACTTGGGAATCTCAAGGCCAAAAAAGGCAATCTCCCATGCGAGTGCAGAAATCAGGGAAGATTAAATGAGCTGTATGATCTTCACTATAAGGAGCACCAAAGTTGGCGGGGAGTGTGTTAACACAGGGGTGGACCAGGACTAGATGTAGATAGTAAAATTCAAGCGAATCACAAAGGATCTCAAAGGTGATTCTAAAGCCCCATACACACGGTCGGACTTCCATCGAACTTTTCTGTGGATTTTTGTCCGAACGGAGTTGGCCGGGCACACCCATAGCATACACACCACAGGACTCTTCTGCAAACTTTCCCAAAACTTTTTGCAACATCACGTGGTTTTTCAGCTCTTTTCTGCTCTTTACTGTCACCCTTTGGTCAACTTCTGCTATTGTTGGTTGATTTTAACATTAGTTGTTTCGTCCATCGGACAAAAGTCCTATGGTTTTCTGTACACACGGTCGGACTTTGCTCCATCGGACTTTTGTTGGCCAAAAGTTTGTCCGTTTGCAGACCCAACTTTTGTCCGATGAAAACACAAAAAAAAGCAAAAAAGTTTGTCCGATGGAGCGTACACACGGTCACGCAAAATCTGGAGCCTGTAGCCCCTCAGGAGGTGTTAAGGGATTTGTTGGTCCAACTTGTTCAAAATTAAGTTTGTTGGCCAAAAGTCCGACCGTGTGTACTAAAGGATATCTCTAATCTTGATAGTAAATTCTCATCAGGCAGCAAGGCTGCATTCAATCAGGCCTCATGCCTCAAAAGATATCAGAGGTAAAATAGAGATATGATGAACAGCAAACAGATCCAAAACAGGCAATTGGTCAACTACAGTACACAATGTGTCTCCACCGCCAAATGAACTGCCACAGGTTGCCAGTTTAGACTCTTCAGACTTTAACCCCTTTAGAACCTAGACTTTTTCTGACATTTGTTGTTTACAAGTTTAAATCAGTATTTTCTCCTATCACCTTCCAGGACGGCACACCTGAGAGACGAGGGCTCCTCCCTACAGGAAACACAATCAATTGACAGCTTGTTATAAGTCCCCACCCTTCCCATTGGTCCCCAGTATTGATTGTGTTTCTCCTGAACACAGTGACATGTTTGTTTTGTTTTAAGACCAAATGACTGGGGAGGGTCTGATGGTACCCCTGTTGAGACAGGTTTTAGGGAGGCCGGGGAGGGCTGAACTAACCTGTAGACTTTGTTCTTCTCACAGGTCGCCCCAAGTGTTCACCAGCGGCAGAGGCATAGCTTGAAGCTTGTGGGCCCCGATGCAAAAGGTTGACATGGCCCCCCCACTACCACCCACCACTTCCACCGATGCGTGCAGATACACCCACTGCATGCCAAGATACTCAAAGTGGCTTAAGAGTTTTGAGTTCCCAGAGTTCCTCCTTACATCAGAGGACAGGGATCACCGCTGGAGAATCAGAGGACAGGGATCACTGTGGAGAATCAGAGGACAGGGACCCCTAGTAGGTCACTTGGCAGAGCTCCTTTTCCATCCCAGCACTGTATACAGCTCCTCCCCCCCACACTACACAGGGCTGGAATCGCGTTCCTTTACACACAGTCTGTCAGCCTTCACAGGGTGTATCTGGCCTTTATGTTACCCTTCTGACCTGTGAATTTCTCTGGTTGGAATGGTAGTGTAGTTACAGTAGGCAGATACACCCTGTGCAGATCGTGGCTGACTGGCTGAGTTGTAAAGGAATTTGATTTCAGCTCTGCGGAGGAGGAGCAGTATAGTGTGCTGTAATGGGAAAGGAGCTCAGCAGCCGGGCATAGCATACGGGGTGGAGGGGTGGTCAGGGGGCGCAACTTAGATCTGGGGGGGCAAAGCCATGTGACACAAAATCTGGAGCCTGTAGCCCCTCAGGAGGTGTTAAGGAATTTGTTTTAGCAATTTCTTATAGTGTCTTTGTCAGTGTTGGCAGATGTTGGGGAAAGGTCACCTCCTGGAGGTGTGTGTCTTTTCCAAAGTTGTCGGGTAAGCGGGGTAAGCAGACATCTCTGGGTGGGGGGGGGGGAGAGAATCCCAGCTGGTGACTAGGAGACACTGAGTGGTGTCTTAACTCACCAGTAACATCGATCCCATCAAGGCTACAGGGCGGCACTCTCCTCCTCTTAACGCACTCGGTTACCATTCCATGTTGCCAGTACACAACACAGACACTTCCCCATCCTGGACTGTTCTCACCCCATGCTCCTCTCCATTCAGGAAATGGCTCACAGCTTCTCCCCAGCCAATGAGAACGGAGGGGTGTGGACTGTGGAAGGCAAAATGGAAGCCCAGTATTGGAGCATGGCTGTGGGGCCCTAGGGCAGATCGGAGCTGGACTTTGTGGAGGATATGTTAATAAGACAGGGAGGCTGCAGGGGCCCCCTGGAGCTAGGTGTGGGGTTGCGATTGTGACCCCTGCAACCCCTTATGCTACGCCCATGCCCAGCAGTCTGGCCGCAGGGAGTGGGCGCCATCGTTGTATTGCATAAACCACCGCTGTCGGCTGCTCTCTTCACTTCCGGGATTCCTATTGCAAGAAGCACTGCACTCCAAGCCTCGTTCTGGAGCATGGCCACATCACAGGAAGTGGGTGGCATCGGAGGTGCACAACAACCCAGAAGTGCTAGAAACGCCAGGAGACAGCGTGGAGAGCGGCGTGGAACGGAGCAAGGCGGTGGAGAGTGGTCGGCTCGCTGTACTAGTCCCTCTAGCAGTACCAGCAGCCCAGGACCCAGTCAACCTCCTCATGGAACAAGAGGAAGGAAAGGCAACTACAACTGCGGGCAGATCCAGGTCGGGGCCCGAGTCCCCCAGCGGAGCCCAGGTTTCAGATAAACAACCTCCTGCCGCTACAGGGCATAGCTCCTCAAAAAAATGTGGTTACTGTAAGGATAAACTCCCAAAGTCCCATTTAAAACCCTTTTGCTATAAATGCATCAATAATTTAGCAGGGAAGGAGGCTTCTACAATGCCGAAAAAATTTCTCTCATCTATGCAGACGGAAATGCTGGCAACAGTCAAAGCTTTCCATGAAGCCGCCAGGCAGTCAGTAACCCAAGGTCCTGACATAGAGGAGCTTACCCCTAGAGAATGCACATCCTCCCAGGAAAGCCTCTTCGGAGTGGGACCTAGTGCCCCCCTCCCACCCTCACAATCACTCCCTCTAGGTCAGGAAGAGGAGGACAGGGGGATATGGAAAGCCAGGTCAGGACACAGCTCAGAGGGGGGAGTTGGATCTAGACCTTTTAAGCCAGAGTCAGGAGGATGCAAGGTTAAGGAGACACCTCTTCGCCATAGAGGATCTGGATGGACTCCTGCAGGCAATATATGCCACAGAGGAGATTCCAGAAGCCCCTAAAGTAACCTCAGCACAAGACAAGGTTTATAGAAGGCTGAGCAAGTCTCAATCTAGAGTGTTCCCACTCCATCAATCCCTTAAGGATCTAGTCCTACAGGAATGGAGGGAGCCTGAAAGGAGGATTGTCAGGCAAAAAACTTGGAAAAGGAGGTTTCCCTTTAATCAGGCTGACGAGGATACATTCTTTAAGCTTCCAAGACTGGATGCGGCTCTGTCTCAAGTCACCAAGTTGTCTGACCTCTCCTTTGAGGACGCAGGCAGTATTAAGGATCTGATGGACCGTAGAGCAGAATCCCTTCTTAGAAAAGCTTGGGAGGCTAATACATCAGCCATGGGTCTAGCCTTAGCAGCAGCCTGTGTAGCCAGGAATACAGATTTTCTTGGAGAAGCTGACCAAGCACCTGTCTCAGGGATCTGAATCGGATGACGTCATTGATTCCCTAGCAGTGATAGGAAAAGCGTTCACCTACCTTGCAGATGCCGCAGTTGAGTCTCCAAGAGCCTCGGCTAAAACGGCTGCATTAATCAACTCCGCTAGGAGAGCTGTCTGGATTAAGGCCTGGAAAGGAGATGTCACATCTAAGGGTAAACTATGTGGCCTTCCCTTTCAGGGTTCATTGCTGTTTGGCCAGGGCCTGGACGACGTTCTGTCTAGGTCCTCAGAAAAGGGTAAGAAATTCCCAGTAAAGGCCAAAAAATAAAAATTTAAGAAAAAATTTTGAAGCCCCCTGGGGCAACCACAGCATAGAACCAAAAAGGAGCCCAACAAACGGGGGGGCTATGGTAGGGGAAGGCAAAAGAACAATTTACTGTTTCCCTCCTCTAAGGTTGGCGCCAAAGAAACTAAGTAACGCCAAGATCAGGGTGGGGGGACGACTGTCCCACCATGTTCCATACTGGGAAAAGATTTCAGACAGCATTTACATCTGCCAGATCCTGCGAGAAGGTTGTCGTTTGGAGTTCTCTGCAAAACCCCCCTCTATGATCACCCTTACACATCCTCCCAGGGATGCCCTGAAAAGATCTGCCCTCCTGGGGGGTATCCAGAAATTGGTAGAACAGCAGGTGGTGGTACCAGTACCAAAAGAACAACAATACCAGGGATTCTACTCCCACGTATTCGTTGTTCACAAGCCATCAGGGAAGTATCGGCTAATAGTAAACTTAAGAAACCTGAACAGGTATCTGAACTACAAAAAGTTTACTATGGAAAGTATCTACTCGGTACGCAAAAACCTCATGAAGGAGGCCTTCATGACGACTCTGGATCTCAAGGATGCCTACCTGCATGTGCCAATTCAGATGGAGCATCAGGCATACCTGAGGTTCGCAGTAGTAGTCGGAGGAGAGATTTTTCACTGGCAATTCAGAGCCCTCCCATTCGGGTTAACAGCCAGTCCAAGGATTTTTACAAAAATCCTAGCAGAGGCAGTAGCCTTTCTGCATCTCCAGGGTATACTTCTAATTCCTTTCCTGGATGATCTAATGATTTCCGGACCATCAGTGCCCCAGGTCAGATCAAATACCAACAAGGTAATGTCAGTCCTGGAAAACCTGGGGTGGATAATCAGTATGGAAAAATCCTCCCTCAAACCAGAGCAGGTCAAGACCTTTCTAGGCTACATAGTGGACACCAGATAACAGAAGCTTTTCTTGCCAGAAGACAAGGTGGCAAAACTAGCTTCATCAGTAAGGGATCTGATAAAGACTCCAGAAGGGAGGTGCTAAAAACCCTAGGTCTGATGTCGGCTAGTATACCAGCAATAGTCTGGGCACAACTTCACTCAAGAGCCCTTTACTTCTTCTTCCTGTCTTCATGGGACAAAAAGAAGGAGTCCTTGGATCAGGAGATACTACTAACCCCTCAGGTCCTGTCCTCCCTGGAGTGGTGGACAATACCCAAAAACCTAAAAGAGGGCAGACCATGGGCCCACTGGAATCCGGTAAAGGTTACCACCGATGCCAGTTCCTGGGGGTGGGGAGCCCACCTAGGAAAGGAAAAAGCCCAAGGGCAATGGAACAGCTCGCTAGGTCGGATGTCATCCAACTACAGGGAGCTCAAAGCAGTGGGGGATGCCCTGAAAGCCTTTCAGAAGAACATCACGAGCAAGGAGGTTCAAGTAAGCACCGACAACGCCACTGTCGTAGCCTACTTGAGTCACCAGGTCCAGGTCCCTGCTAGAACTATCCAAGGAGATCCTGGATTGGGCCGATGGAAAAGTTCTCTCCATTTCTGCTGTCCACATAAAGGGGAAAAGCAATACCGAGGCAGACTTCCTCAGCCGATAATACAGGGGGGATTGGAACTGAACCCCGAGGTATTTCAAACCCTGGTGCAGCGCTTTGGAAATCCGGAAATAGATCTGTTTGCCAATCGGCAAAACAGGAAAGTAAAGAGATATTTCTCGATTTCCCAAGAGAAGGAGTCAGAAGGTTTAGATGCACTGACTCAGACCTGGCATTACAGGCTGGCATATGCTTTCCCACCCCTAGCCCTGATTCTGCGGGTCCTTCAGAAGCTCAGCCGGTCCCCAGGCCAGCTACTCCTGATAGCACCCTGGTGGCCAAGGAGAGCTTGGTTCGCAAGCTTAAGATCTATGACAGTGGAGGAACCATGGAAGCTCCCAAACAGGACGGATCTTCTCAGGCAGGGGCCAGTACTACACCTGAGGCTAGAATTTTTCCAGCTGATGGCCTGGTTAGTGAGCGCCAGATCCTAAAACATAAAGGCTGCTCAGAGAGAGTAATAAGTACCCTCCTTCTGAGTAGAAACCCAGTGACTAGAAAGATCTACTCAAAAGTTTGGAAGACTTTCTGCTTCTGGGGTAAATGAAGACAGATTACCTGCATCACTGTTCCGGTTATCCTGGAGTTTCTCCAGGACGGAGTAGACAAAGGCCTAACAGTCAGTACCCTTCGGGTTCAAATAGCGGCCCTCTCGGTCTATCTTGATAGAAGACTGGCAAAAGAGGACCTCATTAAACGTTTTCTGTTTTCTGGCAAAGGAAAGGGTTTCCCCTGTCCCCTAAGGTAGTTTTCCACCTTGGGACTTGACTAGGGTGTTAGAGGCGTTATCTAAACACCCATTTGAACCTATAGAAGAGGTTCCTTTTAAGTTTCTAACTTTAAAAATAGCATTTTTGTTAACAATTACTACGGCCAGGAGGCTGTCCATGAAGGAACCCTTCCTATTGGTACAGCCAGACAGAGTCATCCTCAGGGCAGATCCCTTGTACCTACCAAAGGTAGCATCCTTATTTCATAGGACGCAAGACATAATATTGCAGTCCTTTTGTGATAAACCAAAAAACGAGAAAGAAAATAAATTTCATTGTCTGGATGTAAGAAGGTGTCTCCTTACCTATCTAGAGAGAGAAAATAACTTTAGGAGGTCCAATCACCTACTAATTTTGTACGCTGGGCCTAGGAAGGGACTTCGGGCTTCTACAGCCTCAGTCTCCAGATGGATCAGGGAAGCTATTTCCATAGCTTATGAGAGTTCTGGGGTTCCAGCACCAGCAAAGGTTAAAGCTCATTCAACCAGATCACTAGCAGCTTCCTGGGCTGAAAAAGCAGGGGCCTCCTAAAAACAAATCTGCAGCGCGTCCACCTGGCCCAGTCAACATACGTTCCTGAAGCACTACCGTGTGGAAGTGTTGTCACAGCAAGACTTGGCTTTCGGTCGGAAGGTCCTACAAGCTGTTGTCCCAACCCGAAGGTAGGCCTGTGTTTACTTGATTATCCTCTCAGGTGTGCCGTCGGGGAAGGTGATAGGAGAAAACCTACGTTAGACTTACCGGTAACGGTATTTCTACGAACCTTCCAGGATGGCAGGCCTACTTCCCGCCCTATGTGGAGGGAAATATAAGCTAAATGCTAGGTGGTAAGTACCTATGTGGAGCGATGCTCCTTGTGAACCAGTTCAGGATTACTTTATTACAAACTGGGGATCAAGGGGAAGGGTGGGAGTCCTCATCTCTTTGGTGTGCCGTCCTGGAAGGTTCGTAGAAATACCGTTACCGGTAAGTCTAACGTAGGTTTTTTGCTAGACAATTACGTAGAACCCCAAAACATTATATACATTTTTTTAAACAGAGACCCCAGAGAATAAAATGGTGGTCATTCAAATTTTCTTGGAAAAAATACACTTTAAAGGATAAAAAAATAAAAAGTAATATATACCCCAATTCTTTTTATATGAATGCCGAGTGGATACCTTACATGTCATGGTTTTCAATTGTGTGCGCATGTGGAATGGCGCCAAACTACAGTACTTAAAAATCTCCATAGGCAATGCTTTAAAAATTTCTACAGGTTACCAGTTTAGAGTTACATAGGAGGTCTAGTGCTAGAATTATTGCTTTTGCTCAGACGTTCGCGGCAATACCTCATATGTGTGATGCAAACACTGTTTACATATGTGGGCGTGACCTATGTATGCATTCACTACTGCATGTTAACACGCAGGGACAGGGGCACTTAAAAAAATGTATAATTTTATTATATTTAAAAAAAAATTACACTGTCCCTTAAAAATAAATTTTTGGTCACTTTTATTGCTATCGCAAGGAATGTAAACATCCCTTGTGATAACAATACAGCATGACAGGTCCTCTTTATTAAGAAAAACAAAAAGGAACATGTTTAAATGGCTCGAGAACCAGAAGTGACTGTTACTGGGATCACTTTTATCTGAAAGCCGGCCGGCATGACGTACATTCCCAGTTAGGTGGTTGTTCCAAGCCAGAAAGTACCAATTCATAGTTAAAGCTTTGCACTGGGCACCAGTGCTAAGTTGGAACTTTGCAATGAGCACCAATGAAAGATTACTGTTTGGCCCCATTCAGACAGGCGCTGAGTGAATGAGCTGTTTGTTTTTGCACCTGCAGGCAGCCCATGGAAGTGTATGCAGATACAGTAGCTGTTAGCTCACCACCGCATGTCCTAATCTGACAGGTGTGCAGCAGCAGATGTGCGGCCCCCCAAACACACACTGTCAAAGTTTACACCCACACATCTGCTCCTCTATGTCCATCAAATTAGGTTGTGCAGTGGTGTGTGTACAGCGTCTACATCCACTTCCATAGGCTGCCTGAATGCAGCTCCGGACAACTACATCCACTTCCATAGGCTGCTGCATGCAGCTTCAGACGTCTACATCCACTTCCATAGGCTGCTGCATGCAGCTCTGGACGCCTACAGGTGCAAAAACAAATGCCTCATGCATGCAGTATGGGTGCCAGTGCCTACGTGTACAAGGCTTTACCACTGAGCACCGTAGCCCGTTCAATGTTTTCTGTGACACTGCCATTGTGATATTTAGGATGCCATTCTGTATTATATTTTATTAGTGTTTTCTTAAATCTATTTCTATGCATGCAGCTCCGGACGTCTACATCCACTTCCATCGGCTGCATCATGCAGCTCCAGACGTCTACATCCACTTCCATAGGCTGCTGCATGCAGCTCCGGACGCTTACATCCACTTCCATAGGCTGCTGCATGCAGCTCCGGACGTCTACATCCACTTCCATAGGCTGCTGCATGCAGCTCCGGACGTCTACATCCACTTCCATCGGCTGCATCATGCAGCTTCGAATGTCTACATCCACTTCCATAGGCAGCCTGCATGCAGCTACGAACATTTACATCCACTTCCATAGGCTGCTGCATGCAGCTACGGATGTCTACATCCACTTCCATAGGCTGCCTGCATGCAGCTCCGGACGTCTACATCCACTTCCATAGGCTGCCTGCATGCAGCTCCGGACGTCTACATCCACTTCCATAGGCTGCTGCATGCAGCTCCGGACATCTACATCCACTTCCATAGGCTGCTGCATGTAGCTCCGGACGTCTACATCCACTTCCATAGGCTGCTTGCATGCAGCTCCGGACGTCTACATCCACTTTCATAGGCTGCTGCATGCAGCTCCGGACGCCTGCAGGTGCAAAAACAAATGCCTCATGCATGCAGTATGGGTGCCAGTGCCTACGTGAACAAGGCTTTACCACTGAGCACCGTAGCCCGTTCAATGTTTTCTGTGACACTGCCATTGTGATATTTAGAATGCCATTCTGTATTATATTTTATTAGTGTTTTCTTAAATCTATTTCTATGCATGCAGCTCCGGACGTCTACATCCACTTCCATCGGCTGCATCATGCAGCTCCGGACGTCTACATCCACTTCCATAGGCTGCTGCATGCAGCTCCGGACGCTTACATCCACTTCCATAGGCTGCTGCATGCAGCTCCGGACGTCTACATCCACTTCCATAGGCTGCATCATGCAGCTTCGGATGTCTACATCCACTTCCATAGGCAGCCTGCATGCAGCTACGAACATCTACATCCACTTCCATAGGCTGCTGCATGCAGCTACGGATGTCTACATCCACTTCCATAGGCTGCCTGCATGCAGCTCCGGACGTCTACATCCACTTCCATAGGCTGCCTGTATGCAGCTCCGGACGTCTACATCCACTTCCATAGGCTGCTGCATGCAGCTCCGGACGTCTACATCCACTTCCATAGGCTGCTGCATGTAGCTCCGGACGCCTACATCCACTTCCATAGGCTGCTTGCATGCAGCTCCGGACGTTTACATCCACTTCTATAGGCTGCTGCATGCAGCTCCAGATGCCTACATCCACTTCCATAGGCTGCTTGCATGCAGCTCCGGACGTTTACATCCACTTCCATAGGCTGCTGCATGCAGCTCCGGACGTCTACATCCACTTTCATAGGCTGCTGCATGCAGCTCCGGACGCCTGCAGGTGCAAAAACAAATGCCTCATGCATGCAGTATGGGTGCCAGTGCCTACATGAACAAGGCTTTACCACTGAGCACCGTAGCACGTTCAATGTTTTCTGTGACACTGCCATTGTGATATTTAGGATGCCATTCTGTATTATATTTTATTCGTGTTTTCTTAAATCTATTTACATATCTATTGCTATATCTGCAGCTCACTGATCACACACTTACGAGCATCTTCATCCCAGTCCCCGGGACACTGTCACCTTCACCCACAGCCTATACCTGATATGCCCAGTTTCTGGGTGGTCCCCTCCCTAATAATGCAAGAACCGCTCACTTGCAGCCACAATTTCCTTAGCTAATATAATTTTACTGTGCAGGTTTAGAACTACTAAGCTACTGTGCAGGTTTAGATACTACTAGGGATGCAGCATCATCGGGACACAGGACAGAGAAGAGTGACCGCTCCTGTGCCTGCCGCAACAGGACCGTCTGGTTTGTAAATGGACCCTAATGCAGTTCAATGGGGCCGCCCTGCACAAATGCATGCAATGCACATGACTGCGATGTGGCAGTAGAGCAGGTATCTGGTCAAACACCTCTGAAAAGTGATAAGCGTGGGGGTCCCTTTTCAGAGGAGCGGGAGTCACTGCTGCACATGTTGCAGCGCAGCCATATACACTCAAATGGGTTTGCGTCTGGTGGACGGAACTGCACCATGCTGTTTACCTTTAAGCACTGCATTACAGCTGTGTACCATCCTAAGCGGCTGCTTGCCCTTATTTAGGTGGACAGCCAAAGGGGTGGTAAAACTGTTGCTCAACTGCCAGCTTTAACTGCCCTCTAATCACCCATGTGAATGAGCCCATAGATAACCCTGTATCCTACTCTAAGGGCTCCTTCACATGTGCTTTGGTCTCTAAAGAGCAATCCATGTTTGGAAAGCTCTTCAGAGAGCATTTGACAGGTGGTGAAGTGTTGTCGTATCGCCTCCTCATTGCCGGCTTTACCTCTCGGACCCCGCAGGAGTACACTGCAACTGTGTGCACTGCATGTGGTTATGGGTTGCTTGCAGAGCAGCCCCATTCACTTGAATAGGTACCGCCCACAGAAAGCAGAAGGGGGTATAATTGTGTTCCTGTGGCATGTGTATACCCCCAGCTGCTGCCTCTGCAGCTAAAGGGGGGAGCAGAAGGGGGGTGACAGAAACGTGGCTCAAGCACAGGGTTTACTGCCCCCAACTGCTAGTGTCAATGAGCTCTAAGCCCTTGTTCGCACTAGTGCAACTGCAAATTCATCTGATTTCGAATGTGACTAGTAGTGCAACTGCAGTACGACTTGGTGCATTTTTGATGCAATTTTCATACTACTGTGATTTCTGGAGGTGGAGAATAGTTGGGGGAAAAATGTGCTGGAATTAAAAAAACACGGGTAGATGCGTTTTTGATGTATTTCTATGGGAAACAAAATCACACCAAAGTAGCACTGTTGCTTTGCCTTGATGTAAACAGGCGCCTTTGAAATGAATGTGAATTCCATTCATGCGATTCTGTATGACGTGGGTCACATCTGAAATCACACCAGTGTGACCCCGGCCCCAGACAGGCCATAGATCAGGGGTAGACAACCTCGGCCCTCCAGCTGTGGTGAAAAAACAAGTCCGATGAGACATTGCAAGACCCTGACCATCACAGGCATGACTCCTAGAGGCATGATGGGATTTGTAGTTTCACCACAGCTGGAGTGCCAAGGTTGCCTACCCTGGCCATAGATGGTGTGAATTTCTTTCCTGCAACCTGTGAAATTCACACAATTCCCCCATCAACACAGACAGTGCTGACAGGGGAATCCCTCCTGCCAAGCAGGAGGCTTGCGAAGCGTCCCCGCCGGGAGAAGAGTGATTATTGATAGTGGCTATAGCGATAATCCTGAGTGAATCCGGAAGTCTGGTTGTACCCAAATTGATCGATCAATCAACTTGGTATATTCAGCCTGTCCACACACGGTTCGAATGTCAGTAGAAGCCGTCTATGGTCGGCTTAAGGCTGTGTTCACATATATGCAAATTGGATGCGTTTTACACCGCATACCATGTGAGTGTGACCGCCTTTCAATGGAGCCGGTTCACACATGTCCGGGATGGCTGCGGCGAGAATTTGAAAAGGGTCAAGTGCATTTTTGGGTTCGGTTCAGGTGCGAATTCAGGGAAAAATTTGCACCTAAATCACACCTGAACTGGTGAACACAAACGCACCGGACACTGGACTGCAAGCTGCAGCCGGACCTGTGTGAACCCAGCCTAAGATTGTGTCCACAGGTACAGGCAGGAAACTGTAAAAATAGGCGGCGGAGCTGTGGTTTTACCACCCCCTCTTAACCCAACACAGCAGTCAGAGTGGTTTGTAAACACATTAAATAAAATTATACTCCCATTGGCGGGCTATACCACTGCAGAACTATTCACATGAATGGGGCTGTGCTGCAACTGTGGCTGTGGTATTACAGTGCGGGCTTTTCAGGGTTGAATACAGACGCTGAGGAGGCCTAGTGAGCGGACATTACCAGAATACTGACTTTATACTTTTCTAATAAATATCAAATTTACAGTGTCTCACTGGCAAATTTACACTGTTATACAAGCTGTACACTCACTACTTTACATTGTAGCAAAGTGTCATTTCTTCAATGTTAGAAAAAAGAAAGGAAAAAATAGGATTTTTTGTACTCACCGTAAAATCCTTTTCTCTGACATCCATGGACTGACACGGTGTCTCTTTACACTTTACACGTGGGTTATGTCCCTGCTTGCAGGAGAAGACCTAGGCAGAATGTGAGATGTTATACATACATTCTAAAAGCCAGAGCTGAACAGCCCCACCCCGGGGGCGGTCCCTCCGGGCATAACCCTCCCACTACAGTCAGCAGACTTCAGTTCGTAACAAAGCAGTACAAACTTAAAAGGAAAAGGAAGGGTGGGTGCCGTGTCAGTCCATGGATGTCAGAGAAAAGGATTTTACGGTGAGTACAAAAAATCCTATTTTCTCTTATCATCCATGGACTGACACGGTGTCTCTTTACACTTTACACGTGGGATGTCCCAAAGCAGTGTCAAGAGGGATGGGAGCAGTATAAATGGAAAAACCAAACTTTCACTCCAAGAAGGCAGATCTCCTCAACGGAGGAGTCACAACTTTAAACAGCGGTCTGCAGCACCCTGTGGCCGAAGGAAGCATCCGAAGATGCAGCCACATCAACCTTATAAAAAACTTAAAAGGCATGAACAGACGACCAGGTCGCCGCCTTGCACACTTGTGCAACCGACGCTTGATGTCGGAAAACCCAGGAAGCACCAATTGCCCTGGTGGAATGCGCCGTAACCGGAAAGGGAGGCGCCCGCCCTTTGAGAGCAAAGGCATGAATGACGGTTTGTCTGATTCCCCTAGAAATGATGGCAGACGAAACCGCTTGGCCCTGTTATGGACCAGGGACAGTCACAAACAGTGAGTCGGACTTCCGAATAGAAGCAGTAGCAGACAGGTACACCCGTAAGGCTCGTACCACATCCAATATGTGCAGCGCAAACTCTCTGGGATGCGATGGGTGAGGACACAAGGACGGGAGGACAATGTCCTCATGTAGGTGAAAGGTAGACACCACCTTTGGCAAAAAGGAAGGTCGCGGATGCAACACCGCCTTATCCTTATGGATGACTAAATATGGCGACTTGCAGGACAAAGCCGCCAACTCAGACACTCGTCAAACAGAAGTGATTGCCACTAAAAGGCCACCTTCTGAGACAAGACAAGAGGGGAATATCCCTAATATTCTCAAAAGGAGGTTCCTGGGAGGACCGAGAGCACCAAATTCAGATCCCACGGTGGGAGAGAAGGCTTGACAGGAGGGAGCACATGGCGAACCCCCAACACAAGGTGCTAACCAAGAAATGACCCGCTAGTGGTCGCTGAAAGAAGATGGCCAAGGCCGAAATCTGATCCTTGATGGTACTCAAAGCAAGCTTTTGGGTCACTCCACACTGCAGAGGACGCAGGATTCTGGGGACGGAATACGTCCGAGGACGCCAGTCCAGCGCTTTGCATATGGCGATATAAGCTTTCCAGGCACGGTGATAGATCTGCCTGGAGGAAGACTTCCGTGTCCTTAACATGGTCAAAATGACAGAGTCCGAGAGACCTCGGTCCCTCAACACCTGGCTTTTAACAGCCCTGCCATTAAAGCCAGAGACTGTAAGCCGGATGAAACCTAGGACCTTGAGACTGAAGGTCCTCCCTCATCGGCAACCGGCAGGGAACGTCCGCAACGAGACGTACCAGATCAGCGTACCAGTGACGCTGAGGCCAATCCGGAACAATTAGGATCACCGGAGTTTATATCAGGCGATAAGGACCCTATGGGGCCACCAACGCATCCGAGGCATCGCCCAAGGATCCCTGGATCTGGCCACAACCTCGACCCTTGCGTCTGAGTCGAGAGGCCATCAGGTCCACATCCGACGTGCCCCACCGTCGGCAAAGGAGTTGAAATATGCAAGGACCACTCTTCCTGGTCCGGCGTCTGGCGATTGGCGACTCAGATAGTCCGCCCCTACAGAGCCGGCACACTTCAGGATACGGACTACCTCGGAAGCCGCAGCTGAGCTCCGAGTCCCCCCGTGATGGTTTACATACGCCACCGCCGTGGTGTTGTCCGACTGGCTCCTGATGGAGCGACCCCGTACTCTCTCCGACCTGAGGAGAGACACAGTCTGATGGCCCGTATTTCCAGAACAGTGATTGGTAAACGGGCTCGTCCGGAGTCCAAGGCCTTGAGCCGACAGGACTCCCCAGACTCCACCCCAGCCCGTCAGGCTGGTGTCCGTCGTGAGTACCGTCCATTGGATGGGAGGGGAACGA
Source organism: Rana muscosa (assembly GCA_029206835.1). Lineage (NCBI taxonomy): Eukaryota > Metazoa > Chordata > Amphibia > Anura > Ranidae > Rana > Rana muscosa. The sequence continues at coordinate 270,790,093 of CM055128.1, forward strand.
CTTTCCGGACCGAAGAGCCGAGGGTCTCAACCACCATGTCAGGGACGCCCTGACCAGGTGAATCACCTGGATCCGAAGATCCAAGGACAACCGGGATTTGTCCCAGGTGGACAAGATCTCCTTCTGCAATGCCCTGGTGTGTGATTGGGCATACGGAATGGCCGCGAAGGAGGCCACCAGGAGTCCCGGGACTCTCATGCAAACAACGGATTGACAACCATTTTCGGGATGTCAGCACCCGCACCACAGACTGAAGTGTCAGCAACTTCTCCAGAGGTAGGATACCTTTGCCTCCAAGGAGTCCAGAACCAGAACTAGATACTCCAGACACTGAGTCGGGACCAGGACTGACTCCTGAATGTTCAGGAACCACCCGAAGTCCCTGAGGGTCTAATTGACGATAGTCACCTTTCCTCTAAGTCTGAGCCACTTTTTGCTCATAGCAGAAGACCGTCCAGATAGCCCACGACAGCAATACCTCGCTGTAACAGAAGGCTAGAACCGGAGCAAGCACCTTGGTGAACACTCTTGGTGCCGAGGCAAGGCCGAAAGGAAGAGCCACAATCGATAGTGGACTTCGCTGATCGCAAGGCGCAGAAACTTCTGGTGACTTGCGCAGATCGGAACATGCAAGTAGGCGTCCTTGAAGTCCAAGGACGCCAGAAGAAAATCCCTTTGGTGGAGTGTAGCGATCACCGTGCGAATGGATTCCATGCGGAATTTCTGCACCTTCTCGAAGGCATTCAGGGCCTTGAGGTCCAGGATAGGTCGAACCACGTCCTATTTTTGGGACGACAAACAGATTCGAGTAGAATCCCTGAAAACTCTCCTGTGACGGAACCGGCACAATCACTCCGGACCTGATCAAATCCTGTACAGCCCCCAAGAGGGCTGTCCGACAGGTAGGAAGGAGAGGAAGATTCAAGGGAAAGAATCTGTGTGGGGGCCAGGATCGGAATACTATCCTATATCCTGAGGTGACCACCTCGCACACCCACCAGTTGGAGATTCGGGAGGTCCACCGATCCGTAAACCTGCAAAGTCGTCCCCCCACCCCAGAGTCGGGCGGAGGCAAGACTTCACGCGGAGGCGGGCTTGGGAGCCGCTTGTTTGGCTTACGCGCCCAGGGGCACTTGTGCCCACCAGCCGCACTGCCGTCAATCTGAGAGGGCCTACCTGTGGACTCTGACTGACGAAAAAACCCCGTTTTGCTGGAAAGGAAGGCCCCTGTTTGCGGCGGGCCTCCTCACCCTTGCTAGTCTAAGGAAGAAGAGTGCGTTTACCTCCCGTGACATCCATGACGATGTCATCCAGAGCAGCACCGAAAGGTCTACCGCCTTTAAATAGTAGATCCGTCAGGAGCTTCCTAAGGCTAGGTCAGCAGACCAGCATTTTAACCAGATAAGACGACGCAATACCACCGCCGAGACAGAGGCCCTGGATATTAAAGGGGCCGCGTTCAGCGTGGCGTCGCACACAGAAACCAGGCCCTGAACCAGTTGGTGGGCCAGAGCAACTGTGTCTGGAGGAAGAATATGCTCCTGTACAGCTAGGTGCAACATTTTTGCCCAACCTGTAAGTGTTTTAGACACAAGGGTCGCCGCTACCACAGGTCGTAGGGCGGATCCCAACAAGGCAAACATGGTTCTGCTCACCACTTCTGACCTCCTGTCAGTGGGGTCCTCAAATGCAGGAGTCCCCTCCATCGGGAGAGTGATGGCCTCGTTCAACCGGGCGACTGGAGGGTCGACCACTGGGGGAGAAGCCCACTTTTTAAGTAGGGCATCTTCAAGGGGTATCTGATAGACAAACGCCGCGGGACCATAAAAAAATTCTTCTGCGGCTTTTCCCAGACCTTATCAATGAGCCGGTCAAAGAAAGTACATATGGAAAAACCTCTTTAGAAGGCCTGTTCTTAAAAGAACCAAAGGAGACTGTATCAGCCTGAGGTTCTGCATCCGCAGCATTTTAGCCTGAGAGTGTCCCTCACCGCAGTCACGAGTACACTAACAAGCGCCCTGTCATTTACTGACTCAGAACTGGAGTTTTCCTCATAAGGAATGTCCTGTTCAAAACCATCCAATACATTCAGAACTAGGGTCCTGAGCGGTAGTGGCTAGGCCCATATCTGAATCAGCGCACTGCCCTCATGTAGTAAAGTGGGGAGAGGGCGCTTTTTGCTCCCTTGCGCTTGCACACAGCTCCCATCCTGGTCAGAAATGATTCCAGGACTGCCCACAACTGGTCCCTAGGGACCGCAGGTGCTGAAGCACTGCCTGTTGTCCACTGACATTTAGGGGAAGCTGGTGACCGAGACTCCACATTGCCCCCCTCTGAGACTCCTCAGATAAAAAGTCCACCCACAGGCTGTGCTGACTGAGGAGGGGGCGCCCAGGGGACTCACCAAACCGGACCAGGGACCGCTCAGTTCCGCTGTCTGTACCGCGCAGTGTCAGCGCTGGTGAGCTGTGAGGAGATTGTGAGGAGATTTGCGCTGTTACAGCAGTGCTAGAGGCCAAAACTAGTGCTGAAGAGCGCGCAGGCTACAAGAAAATGGCCGCAGCACTTCACTGAGGCGATCCGCGGCAAGATGGCCGCCATGACGCAGCTAAAGTGAAACAACAGCACACACACAGCGCCACTCGGCGCTCAGGCCCCAAAACTCACAAAAAAAGGCCCCAAGCATATCTGCAGACCAGCATGAGCCCCTCCAAGAACAGTGTGACCCCCAGGCACCCCACACAGCACAGCGCCAGCAATGGTGACAGAGAGTGACAATGAAATACAAGGGGAGACAGGGAAAATCCCCCACAGAGAAACACACAGCTTTTTGTACTCACCTGCAGGCAGGAGAGACTACTTACCCGTCCCCTGAGGGACCCACTGGTGTGTTTCTGACAGGACTATCACAGTGCAGTACTGAGTAGCTGTCGGCCCGGTCCACCGCAAAAGATACAGTCAGTCAGGAACTGTTCAGTCTTGAGAGGACCGTGGGAGCATGAAAGCAAACCCGGCCACCCCTGGAGTCATGGGGCATGTCGTGAACTGAGTCTCACGCACACAAGGCGAGGATCAGCACGCTCGATGGTCGGACAGGGAAGACTACGAGGATATCTTGTACCCAACCTGTTGCCCAGCCGACAGTTGATAGAAGATTCTCAAATATAAAATAAAAAAGAATTCCAGAAAAGGAATAAAAAATAGGTCAGGAGACTGGCTCCTGAGAGAGCCACGTCTTCTCCTTCTGCTAGGCAGAAAAAAACTGAAGTCTGCTGACTGTAGTGGGAGGGTTATGCCCGGAGGGACCGCCCCCGGGGTGGGGCTGTTCAGCTCTGGCTTTTAGAATGTATGTATAACATCTCACATTCTGCCTAGGTCTTCTCCTGCAAGCAGGGACATAACCCACGTGTAAAGTGTAAAGAGACACCGTGTCAGTCCATGGATGATAAGAGAAAAGGAGGGCGCACCGACCTAGTGCATTACCACTTAAACGTTTTATTTAAAATATAAAAAAGCAGCAGTAATCCTACTCACAGACGGAGCTTAGATAGAAGCTTATCAGACAAATCAGCTGGAAATTCTTTGGCACCTGCCGACTGGACTCGATGACAGAGAGGGTCGGACAATACCTCAAACGACTGGATAGTTGACGCGTTTCTTGGGCGCACCCCTTTCCTCAGAGCCTAGATGGTCCTCCTTTTTTCCTTTCTTTTTTCTAGCCACATGAACACCCATTGTTCTGAGAAGGGCTGCAAGACTTTAGACTTTGCCTTTAGACGGAACCACACTACCCGTGTTTTGACGATACACCGAGAGCGCAGGAGATTTTTGAATTTCTTCAATGTTGTCACATAAAAGGATATAATAAAATATTTACAAAAATGTGAGGGGTGTACTCACTTTTGTGAGATACTGTATGTAGAAATTTCTGGAAGCACGCATATATGATGAAACGCCCCTCATTCCAGTAAATTGGAAATAAAAGAGTACATGGAATTCAAAGAATAATAAGATGAAACAAATGGTATGAGCTCATAATGATGATTAATACAATTACAAATAAATTATGATTAAATAAAATAAAGTTAAAGAATAATCTGATGAAGTAAATGGTATGAGGTCATAATGATGAATTGATGAAAAATAATAAAATAAGAACATTTTCTGTGCAAATTTGATTAAATAAGCAAAAAAACAAAACAAAAAAAGAGACTTGACTTGACTTATTCTGGAAATCGCCATATTTGTGACTTTTAGAGATAAATGGTGAAATGTGAGGTAGAAATGTCTCACCTGCCCTGAGGAAAGTCACACTCCTCTCATTTACCTCACGGTGACTGAAGGCGGGAAAACTCCCTCATATAAGTCTATGCTGTGGGGAGCAGCGCCATCTAGTGTTCAATTTTATGTACTGCACTGAACTTTTTTTTTTTTTTATAAACAAGATGTTATACCTAACTTCTCTGTACAAAAATGTTGCAGAGTGGACCCCTACCTCCTCTTTTGGAAGTTCCACGTTAACGTTGTCTGCCTCTCCCTGCTGCTTGGCAAGCTGGATGCTACGGAGGCACGCCAGAGCTAGGCTGTGTGAGTCCATAGACACAAACAGCACCTGTAAACCACACCCCTGCTAGCACCTCACAAAAGTGTGCCCACTGCCCAGCTCTCCTGAACACCTTTCTCCTGGCAGGGGGAAAGTAGCATCAAATACGTGCCTATAGCAGCATTTTTGTAAATGCATTTAGGCGTGTGAATCTCTTGGGAATTAATTCATTTCATTGGCCATAATAATCATTAAGTCTGGCCATTGAAATGAATTAACAATTAATTACAATTATTATTGATTAGCTATTAGCACTAGTAGGTAGCTTGCAAGATCTTGTATACTGTTTATACATTCCACATTAATAATTATGCTACCAAAATTAGTGTGTGCTGTAAATTGCCTTCAGTTTTGGTCTTGTTTTTTCTTGCTGGAGGTGGCCATTTTGCTGAAGCCCCTGAACAGCAGTAAATCATAAAGTGGAACTAAACCCATTGATTTAACATTTGAAAAAGTGATGAAGGAAAAATTTGCACTACCAATATCAACCAGCTGCCAGCATCAGCAATAAGAATAATTGCATACAAACATATAGGACAGAAAAGATGCAGCGCTAAAAAGTAAATAGACCCCAGATGCTGAATCCCGGGATAGGGTGCAGAATATAAAGTGCTGAATACAGTGCCAAGTGCATATATATATTCAAGAAAAAATCCTAAAAGGGAAAAATACAAAATAACACAAAACATACATGATGGTGTACCAACACATAAAGAGTATGCAGACGTGCAACAGTTAAAGTAAAACTTCACATCAATAGACCTGTGTCTGAAACCACATGGGGTCAAAAGGAGTAAATTTCAACCTAAAAGTCATTGAAGCATGATATAGATCATATTGAATATCTTAAGTTCAATCGCTTTAACATGATCCCAAGATGATATAATTCATAGGATGTAATAAGGCTGAATTATGCAGAGTGGTGTTCACACACGACAACCAGGGATGTGCCTCCAACACCAGGGGGAGGAGATAGGTACTCTTACCCTCAGCTGTGGACACACACGCCAGCGGCGGTGGTAGGGTTACCACGTTTTCTTCAAGCCAAACCCGACCACTTTAGCGGCACACAGATTTTTTTTTCTAGCATAAACTATAGGATTGTAACAGACCTGAGACACCTTTGGGCGCTCCAAAGTGAATAGTAATGCGGCATGCATCGTGTCCCCTCACACTCCTGTCAGGCCCTGTACCAAGCCACATTCTTGTCCAGTGGTGGTGCATCCATAGAGGGCGCAGGAGCGCCGCCCCCTCTCTCATGCACCACTCTATCACCAATAGATAGATTTATGCATTGCATGAATCTATCTATTGTCGCCACTGCCGCCCCCCTATTCAGGTGTCCGGCCCCTTGTCGGGCGCCGGGCATCTGAATTACAGCGGCGTGTTTTTTTTTGGAAGCGCCTGATTAGAGCCGTCGGCTCTAATAGGCGTCCTGATTAGAGCCGTGGGCTCTGATAGGCCTCCAAATTGGTAAACAGTGGATGCAATGCTGTGCGTTTGCTGTTTACACAGTGTTTTGTTAGAGAAGCGAATAAATCCCTTCCCCAACACTCACCCACCTCTCAGCCAATCAGGTGCTCGGGTCTGGTTACCCTGTCACCTGTTTGTCTGAAGCGACAGGCACTGTGATTGGACGCCTATAAGGCATCCAATCATAGCAGAGATGACAGGAAGAGGACGGGAGAAGACACTCGGAGCGTGGAGGACAGCGCCGAGACAGGTATGTGCCGACGGGGGGGGGGGGGGGGGGGCACACTGGCAGCAATTGATGGGGCACAGCAGTGGCAACTGATGGGGCAAACTGGCAGCAATTGATGGGGCACACTGGCAGCAATTGATGGGTACAGTAGCTGCGTTTGATGGCACAGTGGCGGCAATTGATGGGCACAGTAATGGCAATTGATTGGGCACATTGGCGGCAATTGATGGGGCACACTGGCAGCAATTGATTGGCACACTGGCAGCAATTGATTGGGCACAGTGGTGGCAATTGATGGGGCACACTGGCAGCAATTGATGGGGCACACTGGCAGCAATTGATTGGGCACACTGGCAGCAATTGATGGGCACACTGGCAGCAATTGATAGGGCACACTAGCGGCAATTGATTGGGCACAGTGGTGGCAATTGATGGGCATAGTGGTGGCAATTGATTGGGCACATTGGCGGCAATTGATGGGCACACTGGCAGCAATTCATGGGTACAGTAGCTGCGTTGATGGCACAGTGGTAACAATTTATGGGTTCAGTGGCTGCGTTTGATGGGTACAGTGGCTGCGTTTGATGGGTACAGTGGCTGCACTTGATGGGGGGTTTTTTTCAGTTTGTTTGCGCCCCCCCCCCAAATTTTTGAGCACCAGCCGCCACTGTTCTTGTCTGAATATTGTGTCCGGGTTTCAGGTGGACTGAAACCCGGACACATGATTCAAAACCAGAACTGTCCGGGTGAATCCCGGACAGACGGCAACCCTGGGCGGTGGGTCAAACAGGCATGAACGACAGTCAGAAACAAAATCTTCGATCCGAACTCCCACGATTGGACTGGTATCCACATACACAAGCGTCCATCAAGTCAAAGGCGGTACCAAAACCTGGACTTCAGCGTCTGTGTTCCTGGTATATATGGTGCTCCTTACATCTGGAAATCAGCATGGATCATATGGAAAAATAAGGCCTCCACATAGCACAGATGAATCCAATATAAAACATGTATTTAAACAAAAAATAGTAAAAACAGTACTGACATTGCTTAAGTTGTGTACAAATGGTGATCACAAATAAAATAAAAATAAGCGCGGTGAGTAAAATTAAGCAGGCTACCCGACATGTTTCGTACAAAAGTACTTTGACAGGGGTTTCGACTATAGCTTTATATTCTGCATCCTATCCTTGGATTCAGCATCTGGGATCTATTTACTTTTTAGCGTTGCGTCTTTTCTGTCCTATATATCTGTCACATTTACTTGTGTCCTCAACCAAACTGTCAAACCATCAAATGGCTGGTGTCATAACTGAGCACCATGGCAGTTGCAAATCAAACGGAAACTGCTTCCTTGGCTGTAAAGAATAGGAGGGTTTAATTCTGCTTTAGGCTCTATTCACATGGCTGCGATTCTGCCCGCGATTTGCAATAGCAGCAAATCATGAGAGGCCAGTGTTTTCCCGGTGCGTTGCCTGTAGATTTCAATAGCAACCCAAACTGGGCACGATTTTCCCAGGCGACAATTGCGGTAAAAACACACAAACAGAATCGCGGGACGCCTGCCTCCCAAAAGAAGTACATGAGCTTCTTTTGGGCAACAGGTGCCCCGCAATTCTATTTGCGCGATTTTACCGCAATTGTCACCTCCATACACCTAGATGTGAACGGGGCCTTAAGCCTCATACACACGATCGGATTTTCCGACGGGAATTGTGTGATGACAGGCTGTTTTCGGAAAATCCGACCATTTGTTTGCTCCATCGGACAATTTGTTGTCGGATTTTCCACCAACAAATGTGGGATAGCATGCTTTAAAATTGTCTGCCAACAATTGTGTGTTGTCGGATTTTCGGATCGTGTATACACAAGTCCGTCGGACAAAACTCCAGAGTACAAACACGCATGCTCAGAAGCAATGCTTACCATAACACAACATTAGCAGAAGTTGCCCAAAGGGTGGCGCTAAAGATCTGAAAAACCACGTAGTTTCGTATTTGTTGGCCGTCATTTCTTTGCCGTTTGTATGCAAGACAAGTTCCTGGCCAACGCCCTTCGGACAAAAGTCCTACGCTTTGTCCGCGGAAAATCCGATCGTGTGTATGAGGCTTTAAGGCTGTCAGCAGATTGGCCTCTACAAACTCAGCAGTGCCTAAAAATGGAGAGCAACTGAGCATGTGCAGAGCAGGGTGAGAGCGTGTATTATTGGATTTTACACAGTTAGGCAATTATTTTTAAAGTTTCACATATCTATACCTGCAAAAGGAGCCAGCTTGAAGTGATCTAGCAGGACTTTATTTTCTGATTAATGTTCCACTTTAAGTATACCACTTTGGGGTTTCATGCACACGGACATTTAAAAAGAAAAAAACTCCTGTCTGCACTGGAGCATAAAGATGCTTTAAAGCATAAAGTCTTTGGTAGAATGGTCCAAGGAGATGATCACATTGACCGCATGAAATTTCTGCTGGCCCAGAAACTGGGCACGCAGGAACGTTGTCATCGTACGTGGCTCTCATGTAATATGTACAGAGAATCTTATGCCACGTACACACGGTCGGAAATTCCACCAGCAAAAGTCCGATGTGTCCGATGGAATTTTCGCCAGCAAAAGATTGAGAGCTGGTTCCCAAATTTTATCTGATGGAAAATATTCCAATCGGAAAATCCGATCGTCTGTAGCAATTCCGACGTGCAAAATTCCGACGCATGCTCGGAAACAATTTGACGCATACTTGGAAACATTGAACTTAATTTTCTCGGCTCGTCGTAGTGTTGTTCTTAACGGACGAAAGTTTAGAGAACTTTTGTGTGACTGTGTGTATGCAAGCCAAGCTTGAGCGGAATTCTGTCAGAAAAGCCATCCAAGGTTTTTTCCAACGTAAAATCCGATCGTGTGTACGTGGCATAAGGAGCTTCCAGACCTACTAATGGATTGAAGGCTGTCTTGCCTTTCTGGTCCGATTGGCGGTTTCCCACTGTGCCTTCCTTGGGCTACGCTTTTCCTTTCTTGTCTAGTTTTCTTCTTCCCTCTTTTTTTTCCCCCTCCCCCTTTTATATATATATATATATATATATATATATATACACACAGTATCTCACAAAAGTGAGTACACCCCTCATATTTTTGTTAATATTTTATTATATCTTTTCATGTGACAACACTGAAGAAATTACACTTTGCTACAATGTAAAGTAGTGAGTGTACATCTTGCCTAACAGTGTAAATTTGCTGTCCCTTAAAAATAGCTCAACACACAGCCATTAATGTCTAAACCGCTGGCAACAAAAGTGAGTACACCCCTAAGTGAAAATGTCTGAATTGGGCTCAAAGTGTCAATATTTTGTGTGACCGCCATTATTTTCCAGCACTGCCTTAACCCTCTTTGGCATGGAGATCACCAGAGCTTCACAGGTTGCCACTGGAGTCCTCTTCCCCTCCTCCATGATGACATCACAGAGCTGGTGGATGTTGGAGACCTTGCACTCCTCCACCTTCCGTTTGAGGATGTCCCACAGATGCTCAATAGGGTTTAGGTCTGGAGACATGATTGGCCAGTCCATCACCTTTACCCTCAGCATCTTTAGCACGGCAGTGGTCATCTTGGAGGTGTGTTTGGAGTCGTTATCATGTTGGAATACTGCCCTGCGGCCCAGTCTCCAAAGGGAGGGCGATCATGTTCTGCTTCAGTATATCACAGTACATGTTGGCATTCATGGTTCCCTCAATGAACTGTAGCTCCCCAGTGCCGGCAGCACTCATGCAGCCCCAGACCATGACGCTCCCACCACCATGCTTGACTGTAGGCAAGATACACTTGTCTTTGGATTCCTCACCTGGTTGCCGCCACAAACGCTTGACATCATCTGAACCAAATAAGTTTATCTTGGTCTCATCAGACCACAGGACATGGTTCCAGTAATCCGTGTCCTTAGTCTGCTTGTCTTCAGCAAACTGTTTGCAGACTTTCTTGTTCATCATCTTTAGAAGAGGCTTCCTTCTGGGAAGACAGTCATGCAGACAAAATTTGATGCAGTGTGCAGTGTATAGTCTGAGCACCGACAGGCTGACCCCTCACCCCTTCAACCTCTGCAGCAATGCTGGCAGCGCTCATACGTCTATATCTCAAAGACAACCTCTGGATGTGATGTTGAGTACGTTCACTCAACTTCCTTGGTCGACCATGGCGAGGCCTGTTCTGAGTGGAACTTGTCCTGTTAAACCGCTGTATGGTCTTGGTCGCCGTGCTGCAGCTCAGTTTCAGGGTCTTGGCAATCTTCTTATAGCCTAGGCCATCTTTATGTAGAGCAACAATTCTTTTTTTCAGATCCTCAGAGAGTTCTTTGCCATGAGGTGCCATGTTGAACTTCCAGTGACCAATGTGAGAGAGTGAGAGCGATAACACCAAATTTAACACACCTGCTCCCAATTTACACCTGAGACCTTGTACCACTAATGAGTTGTGAGATACTGTGTGTGTATATTTTTATATATATATATATATATATATATATATATATATATATAATGTTTTTGTCCATTTGTGGGGCTTTGGTTAGTTTGGTACCGTTACATCTGGCTTTTAAGCTTACTGGGGATGGAGATATGAGGTTCTGACATTGTTTATGGACTGTATCTACTGCTTCTGGTCATGAATGTTTTCTGACACTGGTCCTTGTGTATCTGTTCAAGCTCCGGTACTTTGGACCGTTTATCTTAGGTACCACCCTTGCCCCTGGGAAACGTTCCTGATTTGGAATATTGTATTGTTCTTAAAGTAGAAGTTCAGCCACATTCTAAATCTATTTATATAGCCCTATACATACCTTTTCTGCAGCCGCTTCGGTCTGGTACCAGGCTGAGCTGTCAGCAGCGGCTTCTCTGTGTAGGCGGGTGGAGGAAAGGCAGGAGAGGCAGCCAACAATGAAAGCCCCATAGTAACTCTATGGGTGATGTCACTTCACAGCCATTGTCTGCTGTCTCCTGCACAAAGCATCCGCCGTTGGACACCGGACCGGATCGGCTTCATAAAAGGTATGCTTTACAGCAGTGATTCTCCACCTCAGTCCTCAAGTACCCCCAACGGGCCATGTTTTCAGGTTTTCCTTTACTTTGCACAGCTGCTTTATATCAGTATCAATGACATGGTATTGATAAGAGCTATTTTATCTAAGGGAAGTTCCCAAAACATGGCCCCTTGGGGGTACTTGAGGACTGAGGTTGAACCACTGCTTTACAGGGTTAGATAGGGTTGTCTTAGAATGCGGTTGCCAGTAGATTTAGAGTTAGTTTGCTTTTGGCTGAACTTCCACTTTAAGTGGCCCGACACCCGAAATGCAAAGACTGTTTTTTAGTATAAACTTTTAAAAAATGTGGATTCTTTTTATGCTTTGGCCTGACACTTTTTTTTTCCTGCAGTAAACTGATGGCACCATCCAGAGGTGTACTAAGTGGGGGGCGGGGGGGGCGGGCCGCCACAGGTGACACATACTGGGGGGGTGTCAGGCCGGGGCCCCCCTCCGTGGCTGAAGTGAAGACAGCGGGGTGGGCGGGTTTAAGCCGCGGCACAGCGGCAGTCACAGGAAGAACACAAGCCTGTAGTGCAGTGGTTCTCAACCGTTCTAGTGCTGTGACCCCTTGATAACATTTTTACAACAGTAAAATAATTTTTGTTTATGGAAAAAAAAAAAAAAAATTCGTAGCGTGGGTTGTCAGCACCCAAGGCAAGACAAGTAATTTGCGCCCCCAACCCATGGACATTTAGCGCTCCCCGAGTCCCTTCCACTCGTACAGTATTAAAACCCTTCATGGTACATTTTAGGATGTATCACTCTTTCTCTTTGTTCTCCTTTCTTTCCCTTTTATCTCTCTCTATCCTAATTTCTTGTTTGTTTTTTCCCCCCATCCCTCTTTCTAGCCATCTTTCTTGTTCTTTCTCTTATTCTTTCTCTTCCTTTTTTTGTTCCTCCCCCCCTCTTTGACTCTCCCTTCCATTTATTCTCTATTTTTATTCCTTCTCTTACTCCTTGGTGGGGGATTGGGGAGTGGGGGGAATGGGATGAGTGGCAGTGCTGGTGGGGGGTAATGGGATGAGTGGCAGTGCTGGGGGGAGTTCTGATCAGCCAACTTAGGTGCTCTTCATTAAGGTCATCTGCTGATCTAAGAACTGTAGTGAGGACTTTAAATGGCAACTCTAATCACAGGTAGTGTTACTCACTGTGTCTCAGATTTTGTTGTGTCTTATAGCAGTGACACCTATGCCGAAATCAGGAGATAGGGTCTCCTCCAGCCCCTCCCACTTCACATTCCTCACCAGTCAGCTGACCTCTAGTCTTTGCCCCACAGCCATGCCGTGAACTGAATAGGCGGCTGCGAAGAGGCTGAGTGGCCACGGGCTCCAGGAACAGCCCAGCTGGGCGGCCACAGGCTCCGGGGACAGTCCTGCTGGGCTGACGCAAAAAGGCTGGGCGAGCGGTGCGGGCTTCAGGAACAGCCCAGGGTTTGGTGACGCCTGGCAAATTATCATTCGACCCCCGAGGGGGTTCCGACCCCCAGGTTGAGAACCACTGCTGTAGTGGCTTTGCAAGGAAGGGAGGGGGTGCCAGCCGAGTGACACCCGGGACCCGCAGCGATCCCCCTTCTCTCATGACCGCGCTGCGGCTCTGTTCAGTCTCCCCCTCCTCCTCCCTACACAGGGGGAGGGGACCCGTCACCTGACCAGTTCTGTGCATGTCCTGCACTTATCAGCTGACTGAGGTACATTATGGGTCTGCACTGTAGGGGTCTGTTCTGTGGGGGGGGTCTGCACTGTAGGTGTCTGTACTGTAGGGGGGTCTGCACTGTAGGTGTCTTTACTGTGGGGGGGGGTGGGGGTCTGCACTGTAGGGGTGTCTGCACTGTAGGTGTCTGTACTGTGGGGGTCTGCACTGTAGGTGTCTGTACTGTGGAGGGGGGGTGGTCTGCACTGTAGGGGTTTCTGAACTGTAGGTGTCGGTACTGTGGGGGGGTGGGGGTCTGCACTGTAGGGGTGTCTGTACTGTGGGGGGGTGGGGGTCTGCACTATAGGGGTCTGTACTGTGGGGGGGAGTGGGGGTCTGCACTGTAGGGGTCTGTACTGTGGGGGGTGGGGGTCTGCACTGTAGGGGTCTGTAATGTGGGGGAGTGGGGGTCTGCACTGTAGGTGTCTGCACTGTGGGGGGTTGGGGGTCTGCACTGTAGGGGTGTCTGCACTGTAGGTGTCTGTACTGTGGGGGGGTGGGGGTCTGCACTGTAGGTGTCTGTACTGTGGGGTGGTGGGGTCTGCACTGTAGGGGTTTCTGCACTGTAGGTGTCGATACTGTGGGGGGGTGGGGGTCTGCACTGTAGGGGTGTCTGCACTGTAGGTGTCTGTACTGTGGGGGGGGTGGGGGTCTGCACTGTAGGTGTCTGTACTGTGGGGGGGTGGGGGTCTGCACTGTAGGTGTCTTTACTGTGGGGGGTGGGGGTCTGCACTGTAGGGGTGTCTGCACTGTAGGTGTCTGTACTGTGGGGGTCTGCACTGTAGGTGTCTGTACTGTGGGGGGGTGGGGGTCTGCACTGTAGGGGTTTCTGCACTGTAGGTGTCGGTACTGTGGGGGGTGGGGGTCTGCACTGTAGGGGTGTCTGTACTGTGGGGGGGTGGGGATCTGCACTATAGGGGTCTGTACTGTGGGGGAGTGGGGGTCTGCACTGTAGGGGTCTGTACTGTGGGGGGGAGTGGGGTCTGCACTGTAGGGGTCTGTACTGTGGGGGAGTGGGGGTCTGCACTGTAGGTGTCTGTACTGTGGGGGGTTGGGGGTCTGCACTGTAGGGGTGTCTGCACTGTAGGTGTCTGTACTGTGGGAGGGTGGGGGTCTGCACTGTAGGTGTCTGTACTGTGGGGGGGTGGGGGTCTGCACTGTAGGAGTTTCTGCACTGTAGGTGTCGGTACTGTGGGGGGGGTCTGCACTGTAGGGGTGTCTGCACTGTAGGTGTCTGTACTGTGGGGGGTGGGGGTCTGCACTGTAGGTGTCTGTACTGTGGGGGGGTGGGGGTCTGCACTGTAGGTGTCTGTACTGTGGGGGGTGGGGGTCTGCACTGTAGGGGTGTCTGTACTGTGAGGGGGTTGGGGTCTGCACTGTAGGTGTCTGTACTGTGGGGGAGTGGGGGTCTGCACTGTAGGGGTCTGTACTGTGGGGGAGTGGGGGTCTGCACTGTAGGTGTCTGTACTGTGGGGGGTGGGGGTCTGCACTGTAGGGGTGTCTGCACTGTAGGTGTCTGTACTGTATGGGGGTGGGGGTCTGCACTGTAGGTGCCTGTACTGTGGGGGGGGTGGGGGTCTGCACTGTAGGGGTTTCTGCACTGTAGGTGTCTGTACTGTGGGGGGGTGGGGGTCTGCACTGTAGGGGTGTCTGTACTGTGGGGGGGGTGGGGTCTACACTGTAGGGGTCTGTACTGTGGGGGTCTGCACTGTAGGGGTCTGTACTGTGGGGGGGGGGGGTGGGGGTCTGCACTGTAGGTGTCTGTACTTTGGGGAGGTGGGGGGTCTGCACTGTAGGGGTGTCTGCACTGTAGGTGTCTGTACTGTGGGGGGGTGGGGGTCTGCACTGTAGGTGTCTGTACTGTGGGGGGGTGGGGGTCTGCACTGTAGGGGTTTCTGCACTGTAGGTGACGGTACTGTGGGGGGGTGGGGGTCTGCACTGTAGGGGTGTCTGTACTGTGGGGGGGTGGGGGTCTGCACTGCAGGGGTCTGTACTGTGGGGGAGTTGGGGTCTGCACTGTAGGGGTCTGTACTGTGGCGGGGTGGGGGTCTGCACTGTAGGGGTCTGTACTGTGGGGGAGTGGGTGTCTGCACTGTAGGTGTCTGTACTGTGTGGGGGTGGGGGTCTGCACTGTAGGGGTGTCTGTACTGTGGGGGGGGGTGGGGGTCTGCACTGTAGGGGTTTCTGCACTGTAGGGGTCTGTACTGTGGGGGAGTGGGGGTCTGCACTGTAGGGGTCTGTACTGTGGGGGAGTGGGGGTCTGCACTGTAGGGGTGTCTGTACTGTGGGGGGGGGGGGTGGGGGTCTGTACTGGGGGGTCTGCACTGTAGCGGGGTGTCTGTGGGGGGCTGTGTACTGTAAAGGGGTTTAGAGGTGCAGGATGCTGTGTAATGTAAAGGGGTCCAGAGGTGCAGGGTGCTGTGTAATGTAAAGGGGTCCAGAGGTGTAGGGTGCTGTGTAATGTAAAAAGGTCCTTAGGTGCAAGGGGCTGTGTAATGTAAAGGGGTCCAGAGGTGTAGGGTGCTGTATCATGTAAAGGGGTGCAGGGTGCTGTGTAATTTAAAGAGGTCCTTAGGTGCAAGGTGCTGTGTAATGTAAAGGGTTCCAGAGGTGTAGGGTGCTGTGTAATGTAAAGGGGTCCAGAGTACTGTGTAATGTAAAGGGGTCCAGAGTGCTGTGTAATGTAAAGGGGTCCAGAGTGCTGTGTAATGTAAAGGGGTCCAGAGGTGTAGGGTGCTGTGTAATGTAAAGAGGTCCTTAGGTGCAAGGGTCTGTGTAATGTAAAGGGGTCCTGAGGTCCTTAGGTGCAAGGTGCTGTGTAATGTAAAGGGGTCCAGAGGTGCAGAGTACTGTGTAATGTAAAGGGGTCCAGAGGAGCAGGGTGCTGTGTAATGAAAAGGGGTCTGGTGGTGTAGGGTGCAGTGTAATGTAAAGGGGTCCAGAGGTGTAGGGTGATGTGTAATGTAAAGAGGTCCTTAGGTGCAAGGGGCTGTGTAATGTAAATGGGTCCAGAGGTGTAGGCTGCTGTGAAATGTAAAGAAGTCCTTAGATGCAAGGGGCTGTGTAATGTAAAGAGGTCCTGAGGTCCTTAGGTGCAGGGGGCTGTGTAATGTAAAGGGGTCCAGAGGTGTAGGGTGCTGTGTAATGTAAAGAGGTCTTTAGGTGCAAGGGGCTGTGTAATGTAAAGGGGTCCAGAGGTCCTTAGGTGCAAGGGGCTGTGTAATGTAAAGGGGTACAGAGGTGCAGGGTGCTGTGTAATGTAAAGAGGTCCAGAGGTGCAAGGTGCTGTGTAATGTAAAGGGGTCCAGAGGTGCAAGGGCTGTGTAATGTAAAGGGGTCCAGAGGTGCAAGGTGCTGTGTAATGTAAAGGGGTCCAGAGGTCCTTAAGTGCTGTGTAATGTAAAGGGGTCCAGAGGTGCAAGGGCTGTGTAATGTAATGGGGTCCAGAGGTCCTTAGGTGCTGTGTAATGTAAAGGGGTCCAGAGGTGCAAGGGCTGTGTAATGTAAAGGGGTCCAGAGGTGCAAGGTGCAGTGTAATGTAAAGGGGTCCAGAGGTGCAGGGTGCTGTGTAATGTGATTTTGGGGACCCGGTACCGGCCACCACATGACTTCAGCATGCCCAATCATGCTGAGGTGTGGAGCAGCCAATCCTGGGAGAGCTGGAAAAGAAAGAAGGAGGGGATCTGACGTACACAGAATGTCTCTCTCAGGCTTGTGCATGAGATATGTAAATCACCTGTCACTCACAGCAAGGGGGGAAGAACTGACTCCTATTTCTCTGTGTGTCAGTTTTTATCTCACAGAAAAACGATAAGAGAATTGCTCAGAGCTGGATTATCTCTTTGTGGCAAGACTGGGCACAGATGACATGAAATCCTATACGGTACAAGGTGCAAGCCTTAAAGCGGAGCTCCACCCTAAAGTGGAACTTTCGCTCATCGGAACCCTCCCCCCCTCCGGTGTCATATTTAGCAACTTTTAATGGGGGAGGGGGGTGCAGATACCTGTCTAAGACAGGTATTTGCACCCACTTCCGGAAGTCCTCTCTGCGGGTATTCTGCGGGTAGTACGTCACTTCCCGCAGAATACCCGTTGTGTTCTGGGAGACACTCAGCTCCCAGAACACAACAGGGACTAGTGAGAACGGCGCAGCGCGACTCGCGCATGTGCCATAGGGAACCGGGCAGTGAAGCCGCAAGGCTTCACTTCCTGGTTACCTCACCGAGGATGGCGGTGGGGGCAGCAGAGTGATGAGCGATTGCGCATCTTCTGCTGCCGACGTCGCTGGACTCCAGGACAGGTAAGTGTCCTAATATTAAAAGTCAGCAGCTGCAGTATTTGTAGCTACTGGCTTTTAATATTTTTTTTTTCAGGGGAGCTCCGCTTTAATTTAAAAAAAAATTAAAAAAATTCAGGTTTGCATCCATTTTATCCAAAATAACCTAACTGGAGATCAAAGTTAGCTTTTTGTATTGAGGTTTTACTAAATGTTACTGTTCTAGGCTATTGTAGTATTTCAGAAATGTTTTCAAGCAAAATTACAGAGAGGTCTATTTTAAAGATCCAGTGTCTTCAAGAAACACAAATAAGAGATAACGTTACACGTGAATGCGGTCATGTTTATTGCCATTGAAAATATACCAATATGTCATACCCGGACATATGGGTATACATACATAGTGTTTTTATGCCTGACTCCCCATTTTAGCACACGGTGCTCTGGATGTGGGACTCCTGAATTAACCCCTTGCCTTTCTACCAGAAGGTGCACTTTAGCAAATATGGCTCATGGAGGCAAGGGGCACGCATACATTTACTAGCCATGGGCTGCAGCAGACAAGCTCATCCTTGATATTCTCCTACTGACATCTCTCCTGGTGGCTTTAAAGGCAAGGGCTAGCTGTGTTCACTCTCAGCATATGTGCAATATTTGTTTGATTGCTGACAAGGTGCAGTATAAATTGGTATATACAGTAGTGGCAAAATGTCACCATTTTGGTCCTTATAAACTTGGAAAAAAAAAAGACAGAAAGAAAGAGATGCCCTAAAGGCTAAGCATTACTAATAAAACATCAGAGGAAGAATGAGACAAAAAATGTAAACTTACTAATAAAGTTGTATTACCTATAGTATAGACTAGTCTGCTGTTTTCCGAATGTCGCCCCCAATTATGATGTTGCCAAATAAAATCTTTGATTCAGATTTTTGCATTCTGTCATCTCTAAGATGGATCCCCTTAACCTGCCAAGCAAATGAATCCCCCATGACAGCAACAAGGTAACCAATCTGACAACTCAGATCAAACCCCATTATAGGTATCTTACTTAATTCTCACCGCTAAACCAAATGTATCCATGGCTTCAGCCCTGAGGAGGGGGGGGGGGGGGCTTTTCCTCAGAAATGCATTGGCTTATTTTGATTTGGACCACCAGGCCATTTCATGTGGCCCTCGCACCTCTCCTGCAGCTGCAACACCCCCCTCGTCTCTGCCCCCACCTTGTCTCAGCAGTCAGAACCAGACAGGAGGATAGAACTCCTTCGCCAGATCCTGCGTTTTCCTGTGCAGCCATGGAGAGGCTTGTCTCTGCCAAACCGTCTCAGCAGTTGGCAACAGAAAGGAGGTCAGAAATCCTCCTACAGATCCTGTGCCTCTCTGTGCAGCCGCAGCCCCCCCTTATCTCCACCTCCACTGGTTTTAGCATTCAGCAGACTTCAGCAGTCTCTGCCTCCCCTAGTCCTCCTCCATACTCTGCACTTTATGCTTACCAGTTCTGCCCCACAGCTTCTTCCCAGCAGCAGCACAAGGTGAGCAACACCCACCACAAAGCATCTAATTAATGCGCTCTCTCCAAAATGGTTACAGGAGAAGGGGTGGCCCGTCCATTAAGGGCGTACGGGCGCCGCCCCCTCTGTCATGCCACACCCCTCTAGCCTCTATGTAGAATGGATAGATTCATGCATGGCATGAATCTATCCATGGCCGCTGTAGCCACCCCCTATTCAGGCGTCCGGCTCTTATAGGCTTAAAAAAATGTGGACTTGGAGCGCAGAGCATTGCGCTCGCAGTCCACCCAGGTGTGTTAGAAAAGCAAATTAATATTTGCTTTTCTAACACTAAACCGCCTCTCCACCAATCAGGAGGCGCTGGTCTATTATTACCTGTCACCTGATTGACTGAAGGCACAGGCGATCCTATTGGCCGCCTAGCAGAAGGCAAGAAGAGACGCATAGAGGACACTTGAGCCATCGCCTGACCTGCGCTACCCGTCCCACAGCTCGCCGCTGTCCCCCCCTGCCTGACCCACCACCACAATGGGGTAAGTGCCGGTCAGACAGCGGCTGCATTTGCTGGGCACAGTTGGCTGCATATGATGGGCACAGTTGGCTGCACTTGCTGGGCACATTTGGCTGCATGTGATGAGCACATTTGGCTGCATGTGATTGGCACAGTTGGCTGCATATGATTGGCACAGTGGCTGCATATGATGGGCACAGTGGCTGCATATTATGGGCACAGTTGGCTGCATATGATGGGCACAGTTGGCTGCATATTATGGGCACAGTTGGCTGCATATGATGGGCACAGTTGGCTGCATTTGCTGGGCACATTTGGCTGCATATGATGGGCACAATGGCCGCATAAGAAGGGCACAGTTAGCTGCATAAGAAGGGCACAGTTGGCTGCATTTGCTGGTCACAGTTGGCTGTAGTTGATGGGCACAGTGGCTGCATTTGATGGCACAGTGAGGCTACATTTGATGGCACAGTGAGGCTGCATTTGATGTTTTTGTTTCAGTATTTATCAGTCAGTTTGCGCCCCCCAAAAAAATTTCAGCACCAGCCGCCACTGTACAGGAGCCCACAGTAACTGACATTTCTGCCCACAGAAAGAACCTCAAAATGTATCGATTTCTGCTGTTTCTTAAGGCAGAAGTGTTAATATCACTTATTGGGAATTTTAAAGGATTTGCTGTCTGTGCCTGCTTTTATAAATGGTGTGACAGTAGGAGCCATGCTGTGCCCAGCTCCAGTGCTGCATGACCATGATTGATGCAACGAAGCTCCAATTGGCTCATGAGAGCTGAGCATCTCTGATTGTTCCTGATTCAGACCTTTGAAGTTATGGAATCTTACGGGGTAGTTTTAGTAAATTCTTCATGTGTTTGACAGAATCATGGGGAATCCACTGCATGTTTTTTTTATTTTTTATATATATATTTTTTTGCACTGATATGTGGACTGGGTGGATAAAATGAATAGCGGTCTTGTGATGACTGTAGAGAAAAGAGAAAGCAGGGTGATGTAAACCTCAGATGAGTAGTGGACTGTGATGTTGAATCTTGCGGGATACCATCCAGAGGGGAGGCATGAACCACCATTAAATGTCCCACACTTTGGGGGTCTATTTATAAAAAAAATATGTGCAAATATCTCAAGCATTCGTATAGCTGTCACAAATAATTCCCTTAATTAGTATAATATGTTTTTTTACTTCCTATGATCACCAGCGCCACCTAGTGGGCATGATGCTGTATTTTTCTGATAGGGGTATTTCAGGATGATACCACATTATAGCCAAAAGATGAAGCTGGCAATCATAGTAAGTAAACAAATGACGATGATTATCCGTGACGGCTGTGCCAATACTTAAGACATTCCCATAGCATTTTTTATTATAAAAATCAACACAGTACTAGTCTTAATGATACACAAGGAATACAAGCACTATACTTTGGTCAAACTCAAAAATTTAGCGTGAACACAGCTTAAGCCCAATTTATTTGCCCCAGTCTCAAAGAAAGGCCTGCTTTGGAGTTTACAATGGTAAGGAGACTGTTGGGAGTAAGATGGCGGTACCGTTATGGCTTTTTTGATGTCGGAGCAGCTCGAAAACCATTGCTCAGCAATGTACGACAGCCCCCAAATAACACCGACAGTGTAGAAATCCATTTTCAGTAAAGGGGGCATCCTGCACCCTCTATAATATCAACAACTACCATGTTCACCAGGTAGTGGGAAGAATTAAAAGTCTTAAACGACCCAACCCCACCCCTTGTATTTTAATATGACGTCCCTTGAACCCTCTCTTATTCCTGCTCATTCATTTCCATGTCTGACACCAGTATGTTCTTATCAGCTGATGCTCCCGGCCCGGTACTGGCGCGGCTGTATCTTGCACTTTCGAATGCTCCTTGTTCTGCCGCAAGTTTTCTGCGTCGGTACAGGTAGATGATTACAACCACTAAGATGCAAAGGGCAAAGGTAGAGAGGACTACTATTGCCACTGCCGTGCTGTGCGGTGGTAAAACTGCGGGAAAATAGATCAGTATACGAAATTAAGAGTGAAATGATCAAATATTAACATACAAATAAAGAGGAACTAAGCCAACAATGGATGACTCAATTTGTTTTTTTATAGAGGTTTGTGAGGTCTCGAACTGTACCCAGCTGGGCTATTGTAACTGAAAAACAAATAACTTGGCGCCAAGGAAATAAATAGAAAAATGTTCAACAAAAGATAGCAGCAGCAATGTACAGAAATATAAACAGACACTGTGCTTAGCTTATATAGGATAATATATCCAAATTATCAAAAAATGTATCATAAATAAAAATAAAAATATATATAAAGTCCCACAATTGTGAAAGAGAGTGCTCGTGCTCGTGCTCAAATTCCAAATGGACAGATCGGTGCTCCACTTCATTGCTTAGTGATCAGATCAGGTGCCCCACATGGATGTAAACTCACGCTAGATGTTGACTACCTATCTCTAGTGTGGTCACTTGCGCTTAGTGGGGAAGGAAACCCATAGATGGTGTCTTTAATGGCAGGCCACACTGCAGATACTCGTCCAATGTTAGGGAGGAAAGATGACAGAGGGGGGAGCCCATAGTTTAAAACCGTTGCAATAAACGAACATAGGTACACTCACATATTCTGGTGCCTATAGCCTGTCACCCGGTGTGTTCAGCACGTGTGTATCAAGGGAAGAAATTCCGGCCGGCATCCACTGGATACCACTCAGTTGCGGTTTTGGCTCGGTTCCCTGGATTGATTCCTCGGGCGGATGTGGTGTCACGATAACACGATCAAGCCTCAACATGTTTCAGCCAATAGGAAAGGCCGTCATCAGGAAGCTTCTCAGAGCCAAAACTGAGCGCAACTGAGTGTGGCCAGAAAATTAAACCCCTATGGTGGACTTTTAAGGTGCAA
Source organism: Rana muscosa (assembly GCA_029206835.1). NCBI lineage: Eukaryota > Metazoa > Chordata > Amphibia > Anura > Ranidae > Rana > Rana muscosa. The sequence continues at coordinate 270,812,371 of CM055128.1, forward strand.
ATAACTAAAGTAATGTCCTGTACACACGATCGGATTTCCGATGAAATAAAATTCGATGGATTTTTCCATCGGAAATCCGATGAAGCTGACTTCCATCAGTCTTGCCTACACACCATCAGTCAAAAATCCGACCGTCCCAAACGCGGTGACGTAAAACACTCAGAAGAGCCGAGAAAAATGAAGTTCAATGCTTCTGAGCATGCATCGACTTGATTCTGAGCATGCGTGGGTTTTTTCTCCAATGGAGTTCCCCACAGACGATCGGAATTTGCTATTGTTTTTTTTTCCATCGGTAAAATTTAAAACATGTTCTATTTTTTTATACCGATGAAAAAAAGACCGATGGGGCCCACACACGACCGGTTTGTCCGATGAAAAAAGTCCATCTGTCTTTTTTCCTCAGAAAAACCGATCGTGTGTACGCGGCATTAGAGTTTATGGCCGCAATTAAAGACACCATCTAGGGGTTTCCTTCCCTACTAAGTGCAAGTTACCACACTAGAGATAGGTGGTCAACATCTAGGATGAGTTTACATCCATGTGAGGCACCTGGTCTGATCACTAAGCAGTGGAGCACGAGCACTCTCTCTCCCTATTGTTGTAACTGACTGTAGTGATTTAGACGGTACAGAGCATGAGAGCTCTATCATTTGTCCTCTAGTGGATTTTCTATAGTAAAATCTAAAGAAACTACCTTACACTGCTGGCAAAGGTAGCTTAGTTGAAAAGCCAAGCTAAACACAGCCCTGTTGGATGTGAGAAGAGACAACAGCAAAGACCAGAGGGAAACTAAACCCTGCCCCACTTTACCCATAGCTTAGGAATATATCTTTCCTGGCACCAACATGGCAGCCAGAGGCATAACTAGAACCTTTAGGGCCCCCCTGACCCCCGCCCCCCATAGCGGTGGAACGCTAGGGCCTGGTCACAAGTGGGACCCTAATTTTTTTATTTATTTTTTCCTTTTTACCATTTTATTTATTTTATTTAACAAATTTTAGAAGCCAAGGTGGGGGAACGACGACGGACAGATGGAGGGCTTTGGGGAAATATCAGTCTAAACAGACCTCTGATGTTTTACCTTTGAGACAGAGAAAAGAGATCGAGGACACAGCCCTCAATTTCCTTATCTGCAGCCTCAGCTGCACAGAATGAATAAACAAGAATACAGAGCTTCCTGTGCATTCATAAACTGAAGATCGGTACCAATCACTGACTCTATTAAGACAAGGAAGGGGCCAGTAAATGAGACACTTATCAGCTCCTTCCCTGCTCACCATCCTGACAGATTCTCTGCAGCAGCCAGCAGGAGAGGGCAGGTAGGGGGGAACCCGGCAGCGCTGTGAGGTATGAGGGGGGGCAAGGGATAACACAAGGGCCCAATCACAGCAGGAGGTGGATAGGAGGGGTGGCAGGGCGGCATGTAGAGAAACCAATCCCCTCCATTTTCCTCTTGTAGCTGCTGAAAGTCTGCAGAAGGAAAATGGAGAGATCGGTTACTCTATATGCCGCCCCCTCCTATCCAGTTGTACAGGGGGCAGAACAGGTCCCCTGGAGCATGGGGCCAGGCCGCAATTGTGACCCCTGTACGTATGCCCCTGATGGCAGCATACTAACACATGTATGCTGCCATTAATTGACGCTAAGAAAGGAAAACTACGTTCAGTATTTGATACAATTTTCCGCTTTTAGGGCTGGTTCACACTAGCAGTTGAAGGGCAGTAAAAATTGCAACTCAGCTGCGTATTCACCACCCTCAACTGCAGAGGCATTAGCTGGGACTGTACACATGCCATGACTGTGATGCTTTGCTTCATGGCCACAGCGGGAATTATATCACCCATTGATTTATTTCTTTTTTTAAAGTCCCCCCTGCCCCCCCCCCCTTCATATGTGAAAGTATATCAAATATCGTGTATTTATAACCATAACTCAGCTTTTGGGAGATTCAACTCTCTGTTTGTCCTGGTGACCAAGTACTAGAAAACCCAAAATGTTAGTTACACAGAGTTATTCAAATTTGCCTAAACTCATACTTACTAGATTTAGCAATGTTGTCTTCCTCCGCTAATAAAATACAGGATTTGGATAAAGAAGAGATAAATAAAACAAATAATTAGTTATGAATTGCAAAAAAAAAAATTGCAAAAAAAAAAGACATCAGTACAGTATGTGCAATAGTAAAGGTAAAGAGAAGTTTAAAGTGTAACTAAACTCTCTCAGTCATTTTTAACTATTTATTTTTAATCCCCTATGTTGCTAGCGTTATAGTAAATAGATAGGAAGGTATATTATATTTACATGTTTTAAACTTTTTGTTTCATTTCTTCTGTTGCCCCCTGGTTTCTGGCCTAGGCCAAAATGATGTTGTACATCCCCAAAGTCTTCATGGGCATTTTTCTCTTTTATATGGAGGAGGAGAGCAGGGATTTGCTCAGCTAAGCACACCCTCCTGTCTGCATTCCTGAGCTAAGGGCAGATGGATTCCAGCAAGAACATGCTACATGGATAATCTGCCCTTATCAAGATGGCTGTAGCTAGAAATGCTAGGGGTGTGTTTTCCAAAGTGATTTCTCAAAAAAAACAAAGGCGTTGAGACATAGAGGAATGGGTGAGTTTGCCTTCAATCTTAAAAATAATTAAATAGTGTTTTGCAGTTTGTGATGATCATATACAGTTAAGTTCCACTTTCAAGCAGATATTACAATTATTAACACATAATTCTATAAGGGTTCATTTGCATTAAGTCAGGAAAAGTAAAAAATAATCCAAAAAATCTACTGAGAGTAGGACACTACTTCCTTCAGTGCCTGGTCAAGCGACTGATGGAGTCACTTTGCATTGGTCACTTGGTTTCTATCAGAGGATCTAAAGCCCTGATGCCCAACCTGCGGCCCTTTAGTATATGATGTGCAGTCCATGGACCTCAGCAGTCAGTAGTGGGAACATTGGTTAGGGTAATACCATTGATCTCTACTAACCTCATGTAACATGTTCCTAGTTTGGTATTATCTTTTCCAGCATATCCCCAGCCAAATATGTAGTATTTCCACACTGACCCTCATTTCCTCTATTAGATCTGAAGTTCCTGATAGTCCTCTCAAGCATTAGATATAGTGAACATTATGTGTAGCCCTTTGGTGATGTCAGGGGCCGCATTTGATGCCCCCTTTAGCTCATAAGTTGACAACTACTGATCTAGAGTAGGGTGACCACTGACCAGACATCCCCGTTTTCAGGGGACAGTCCCTGTATTGAGGACACTGTCCCCGGACCAAGTCTGTCCCCGGATTGGATTTGAACAGGGGCTTGGGCAATTTCAAAGACAGTCAGTGCAGAATAAGAAATAAAAAAATTCTGAATTACACACCCCCACTCCGCCGCACCTACTAGCTTAGGGGGGTGTATTTTTTTCATTATCTGTGCCCTTTTCTGATGATGATGTGCTGGTCGGAACGGAGGGAATATTTCTTCAGTTTCGGACGCATGCCCATTCAGCTCCGCTTGCATGTTTTTCTGCCTTGGCTCAAGTCCCGGCCAGCCGCCTGGCTGCTTATCTCCTTGCCTTCCCTGGCGGAGTGATCTTCCTCCGCACCCCACCCAGTAGTAGCCAGGGCCTGGAGAGTAAGATTTGACTGGGCAGTGAGGCGGGCGGCGACGGGCAGAGAGTCACTGATTACCGCCATTACTAGTAAAAAAAAAAATTTTCACCGGATTTCATTTTAAAAATATGGTCACCTTAATCTAGAGGGACTGATGTGCAAGCAATACTGACCCATCTCCTGATATCAGTCCTCTACTATCCTCCACACTGACACAGACCAGCATGTACTAACCACTTGAAGACCGCCCACCATAGATATACTGCGGCATGGCAGCTGCTCCACCAGATCACGTACCTAGTATAGTATGTGATCCAATGCTTTCGGGTCTGGGGCGCACGCGTGCTTCGCCAGCGGCCCGATCCCACTGTGATTATACACAGCGGCAGCTGATCGGCAAGTACAGCGGAGGGAGAATCCCTCCTATGTAAACAAGGCAGATCACCGTTCTGTCAGTACAGAAGGCATGGATCCTGCATCTCTGCAAAGCAGGGACACCGATCCATGCCTTCCCCTAGTTACAAGCACCTCTCCCACAGAAATAAAACACCAGCTAGGCACACAGTTAACCCTTTGATCGCCCCTGATTTTAACCCATTCCCTGCCAGTGTCATTAGTACAGTGACAGTGCAAATTTTTTAGCACTGATCACTGTATTAGTGTCACTGCTCCCTAAAAAGTGTCAGTTCATATCTGATTTGTCCGCCGCAATATCGCAGTCCCACTATAAGTCATGGATCGCCACCTTTACTAGTAAATAAATAAAAATATCCCACAGTTTGTAGACACAATAACTTTTTTGTGCAAACCAATCAATATACGCTTATTGGGATTTTTTTTACCAAAAATATGTAGCAGAATGCATTTTGGCCTAAATTGATTAAGAAATCTGATTTTTTTTTCAATCTTTTTATTGGATGTGTTTTATAGCAGAAAGTAAAAAATATATATTATTTTTTCAAAATTGTCAGTATTTTTGGTTTATAATGCAAAAAATAAAAACTGCAGTGGTGATCAAATACCACCAAAAGTAAGCTCTATTTGGGGGAAAAAAAGGACATTAATTTTAGTTGGGTACAGTGCCGCGTGTCCGCGCAATTGTCAGTTAAAATAACGCAGTGCCGTATCGCAAAAATGTAAAAAATGGCCTGGTCATGAAGCGGGGTAAATCTTCTGGAGGGTAATTTGTAAAGAAGAAAGAGGAATTTCCCTTATTATAGTTATTGCTACTCCTTTGGGGTTTTTAACTTTTCCTGGATATGAGGCGTGAACCATTTTAAAAAAAAGGTCCGATTTATATGTTTTGTTTTTTTAAAAACAATATTCAGTTTTAATACTTTCAACCCAACCTCTAAAGGTGAAAAGGCACAACTCACCTCTGTAGAGTTTGCATATAACTCCCTTTCTGATATTAGTACAAGATCCCAGACCCCAAACTCCATTGCTGCCTTCAATCCAGTAACAGGAATTTGGACTCAGCAAGCTTGGACCCGAATCTTGCTGTCCCCAGTTTGAGTAATTGACTGGCGAGTTATCATTCCACAAAAGAGAGCCTTCTGCAATACAAGAAGATGCTGGATGTTACATCATGTTACAATCTGACCATACAATCTCTCTACAATCAAATTTAGATTAACCAAAACCATGTACTCTAAGAACCAGTGGCGGATCCAGGGGGGGGGGGGGGCAACAGGACAATTGCCCCCCCCCCCCCCCCCCCGAACCCATCTGTCACACTCACTTGCTTGCTCTGTTTTTGTTTTTTTGCGCCTGATCTCCCGAACTTTGGGGACCCGGTACCGGCCGGCCGTAGGACCCCTTGACCCCAAACTTGGCACACATGTAGCCCAATGTCTCTTCTACAGGTGTGCAAAGTTTGGTGACTGGTGGACCTACGGCCGGGGAGCACCGATTTTTTAAATCCGGGCACCCCTTCCATAGACTCCAATGTTAAATGGTAATTTCTCCAGTGATTTTGCGGACCCGGTACCGGCCGGTCGTAGGTCTCCTAAACCCCAAACCTAGCACACATGTAGCCCCATTTCTTCTCTACAAGTGTGCAAAGTTTGGTGTCTGGGGGACCTACAGCCGTGGAGCACTGATTTTTTAAAACCGGGCACCCCTTCCATAGACTCCAATGTTAAACGGTCATTTCTCCAGTGATTTTGCGGACCCGGTACCGGCCGGTCGTAGGTCCTCTGGACCCCAAACTTGGCACACATGTAGCCCCATGTCTCCTCTATAAGTTTGAAAAGTTTGGTGTCTGGGAGAACCGATTTTTCTAAGCCGGGCACTCCTTCCTTGGACTTCTATGTTAAACATCAGTCTAGTCATGGGCACAGTGAGGCATGGGCACAGTGAGGCATGGGCACAGTGAGGCAAAGTGAGTCAAGTATAAGCCTAGGACACCCTAGGCTTATACTTGAGTCAATACGTTTTCCCAGTTTTTTGAGGTAAAATTAGGTGCCTCGGCTTATATTCGGGTCGGCTTATACTCGAGTATATACAGTACTTGTTCTGCGGCTGCTGCTGCTTCTCTGAGTCTCTCTCTCAGTTTCTCACATCAGTCGATCAGCGGCTCTGAGAGAGAGACTCGTCTAATGTAGTTACGTGGCGCACTGACACGATACCAGGAGCAGAGGAGGAGGTGGGTGGAGCCTCTTCCCTGCACTCGCTGCTAACGCCTGGGCCGCTTGGCGTCTAGCAACGAGTGACGTCAGTGAGTCACGTCGGGCCGCTCTGCGGGCAGGTGCAATAGCGTGCGGCTCCACAGACGGGTAAGAAAGCGGGCGGCTCCGCTTGCGGCGCGGTTTGTTGTCGGGGGCGGCGCGGTTCGTGGGCAGACCGTGCTGCTCAGTGTGTTGGCAGCGCAGGTGAGAGTGAGAGAGCAGGCTCAGTGTGGCAGCTGGCCAATCAGCTAGCCGGGAGCGGGGGAGCAGAGAGAGGAGATCATCTCTCACCGCCCGTGCCTGCCCTGCATTCCTGCAGTGACTTCCGCCCTCACTGTGCAGGCAGCAGAGAGATTACATTATCTCTCTGCTGCCTGACTCTGGGAGTCTGGGACACAGCAAGAGACAACCAAAACTACACCTTAGCAGGCAAGTTCGTGACAATCCGCAAGGTGTGGCAGGCGACGTGGCAAATGACAATCTGCATCTGGTGGCAGGCAAGTGACAATCAGCAAGGTGTGGCAGGTGACGTGGCAAGTGACAATCCGCAAGGTGTGGCAAGTGACAATCCACAAGATGTGGCAGGTGACGTGGCAAGTGAAATCCACAACGTGTGACAAGTGACACGCTCAGGGCTCCCACTAATTGCAGGCGACGGTGGCAAGTGACACACTCGGGGCTCCCACTGATTCTGCATTGAACTATTTAATTTCATATTACAATGTAATAATAGAATTAATGCGCTTCAATCATCCTGACACCATAACAACCATGGTGCCGGGATGATTAAAGCGCCGACACCAACCATTTCCCCGATAAATTTCCCACAAAAAAAATCATTTTTTGGCAGTGCCCCTCCCGAGAAAAGACTCTGGATCCGCCCCTGCTAAGAACCCACCTAATCTATCCATTTAATATCAAATCAAGCGGGCCCTAAATCTGTTGGTAGGTAGATTCACATGTGATTGAAAAATCAGATTGTAATCTGTGACTGACAATATTCTGTACCATCTCCTTTGATCTATCCACAACTATGTAGTAGGATGGCCTGTCTAATTGGATAAAAAAATAAAAATATATGAGTTGTTTAGAATTGTGCATATTACATAGTCAAAGGGTGCAGGGGGTAAATGTGGGATGATTGAACCCTACATGTATACCATCCCACAAAATACATAAAGAAAAAAGAGGAAGGTTGGGTGGGACTTTACATGTATCATGTAGTTTTTTTTAAAGAAATGCACAAATTAAAAAAGTTAAAAAAAGTATACATAATTTTATTTAACATATATACATGAAATAGATTAAACCTTGAAAGACAAACAACTTTAAAAACACTGTTACAGTATGACTTATCCAGGGTGTTGTTATCCTGGCTGGGGGATCCGAGAAGACGGCCTACGTTTTTCACGGGAGGACCCGCTTCATCAGGGCCTCATATTTAGAGGATAATTTTTACATAAATGTATACACTGTTCAACTGTGATCATCCACACTGAGGTGTAGACAGGCCGTTTATCCAGAAGCACTGGGACAAATATTGATTAAAGGCTCCATTTAAATCATCTGCAAACACCCCTCTATGTGACCTTATCCATCTCTTCAGTCCTGTTCATGACTATTCATGTCTTTTCTTTAAGATATAATAATTTAGCTCAATCTCGATCACACAAGCTATCAATCACTTCTGGGAACACCTCGCTAGTCAGTGAACTGTGCAGCTAATCCCCACGGGCTCCCCAGGCTAAAATTTCCATTGAGTTGGTTACTAACATCTTACAGTTGAACAGTGTATGCATTTATATAAAAATTATCCTCTAAATCTGAGGCCCTGATGAAGCAGGTCCTCCCGCGAAACGCGTAGGCAGACTTCACGGATCCCCCAGCCAGGATAACAACACCCTAGATAAGTCATACTGTAACAGTGTTTTTAAGGTTGTTTGTCTTTCAAGGTTTTAATCTATTTCATGTATATATGTTAAATAAAATTATGTATACTCTCTTTTTTTAAACTTTTTGATTTGTGCATTTCTTAAAAAACCCTACATGATACATGTAAAGTCCCACCCAACCTTCCTCTTTTTTTCTGTACATGTGCATATTACATAGTTTGGGCAGATCTCAAGGTGCAGAAATTGTACAATCACATAGCAAGACATATAGCTGGGTTTAGACGTCAGATAAATACATTCAATCATTTCAGTAACAATTAGCAAGGAAATATTTACAAACAGCACATTAGCTTATCAAACATGCACCATGCACTGTCCTCTAATTAGAATAATTACACCACAATGAAAGTCCTATTTTGTAATGTTTTAAAGGGATGGTCAACCAAAATTTGATGCAGTCATTTTGTTGGGTGTTAGAAGGCTGAATCATCTGCAAACTATGGGAAGTTTTGAGTGGATATGGCTTTCAATGCACTAGCATAAGCAATGTAATTAATGATGACTACCCTTTATCACTTACCTCAAACAAAAATATCTTACCTTTGATACTAAAGGACATGCCAAGCCAGGCTCCTTGCATTTGGCTTTCAAATGTCTGCAGGTGTTCCCAGACAAAAAGGTTTTCTGTCTCATCTACAATGGTTAGAACATCACCACCAACTAAAACACAGTAATTAAAAGGGAATTATTGTATTATTGTATTTACATTTTTGTTTGAAAGTGCACAAGATAATCAATTGTTGTACATGTGTTCTATATAAGATCTGATTTAGGTGTGTGGGCTAATTTTACATTTCTGAGCTTAAAAAAATGTTCTTATAAATGGATTGGCATCACTATAGCTTATTTTGGGAGTGTACAAAGTTAAACTTAGCTCCACATTTAATGTCTCTTTATAGCTTCGGCAAGCTGACCTAGACAAACTATTTACTGCACTAACAGTTGCGCTTGTTGGGCAGGTACATACAGTCTACAGTGCTGTGTGCCTGCAGTGGGATGAGAACTTCCCGTACCACTCCCAGAACAAAATTCTATGAAATAAAGCAGAGTTTCACCCAGAAAGATTCCTCCCCACTCCAGTGCCACATTTAGCACCTTTAAGGGGGAGCAGATACCTGTCAAATCCAGGTATCTACTCCCACTTCCGGGCAACTACGCCATGTCCGGCCCCTCTTCCTTCCCCCCTGCTGTCTTCTGGAAGACAGACAGGTCCCAGAAGACAGCAGGGATCATTCAGATCGCGCGACTCGCGGATGCGCAGTAGGAAACAGGCAGTGAAGCCGCAAAGGCATCACTTCTTCTTTTCCCTTAGTAAGGATGTCGGCGCCTGCAACAGGAGCCAAGGGATGAGTCGGCTTCGGGTGAGGACATCGCGGGCGCCCTGGATGTGTCCTTATATTAAAAGTCAGCAGTTGCAGTATTTGTAGCTGCTGCCTGTCAGGGTCACCTGTGGCCAGGTGACAGATGCACACCGTAGGGGGACAGGAGTGCACCGCGAGGTAGTGAACCCTATGGCTGGCTTCTGCGGATAGGAAACTGGGTGGTTGTGGAAAGCGGGACCAGAGGAGCACAACCGGGATCCTAACGAGAGCTAGAGCCAAGATTCCCCAGGGCGCGGAGTCTAAGACCCAGCTGGTCTTCTCCAGGGCCTCTAGTGGTGAGGATGTTATGCTGCAGGCTGGGACCAGGTCGCGGCCCCTGGAGTTTCCTAGCTCACGCCCCGTAGGATAAGGGGAAAAGAGGGGAAGCAGCAGCACACGATAAGAGAGAACCGAATAACAAGCTGAAGGTCAGGGGCCACAAGCAGACAAGGATAACGAAGAACGAGCCGAAGGTCAAGGGTCACGAGCAGACAGGGATAGTCAGGGACAAGCCAATAACGTAACAGAGAGACAGACGTAGCACACGGCAGGCAGGAACCCAAACACACAATGCCTAACAAACACGTTGATCAGCAAAGCAGGCTTGCAGTGCACAGGTTAATATAGTGTTCTGTGATAGGGCCTGGGGTGGAGTCTGGCTGGGAGGAGATTATAAAGGAAGCCAGGTGAAAGGGCTCAGGCCTCTAAGATGAACACATGGGAAGGAAGGTAAGCTGACAGACAAACACTACTGCATATCCATGACAGTACCCTCCCTCTTATGGGCCCTCCCCCGCCTGGGCCCAGGCTTAAAGGGAAATCTCTGATGAAACCTTCTCAACAGATGAGGTGCAGCGACATCAGATGCAGCGATCCAAGACGCCTCCTCAGGACCAAAACCTCTCCAATGCACAAGGTACTGAAGAATGCCTCTGCAGAGCCGAGAATCCAGAACTTGTCTAACCTCGTACTTAAGATTATCCTCAGAGACCGAAAACGAGGTAGGGAGATGACAAGAAGATCTATTGAGGACCAAAGGCTCTCTAGGAATAAGCAAGGGCATGAGAGGATCAACAGGAATCTGAGGAGGGTCCCCTAGACCCTTAAAGGGGAACTTGTCATCTTGCACAGGACCATCAGACTGGGCAGATGTCAGTGGAACCCTGAAGTCAGGTTGGTTAGAAGGTGACATGTCGCCGGAGTCAAACTGAATAGCTGAAGGACAAGCAGAATGTCCTGAACAAGAAAAAGTAGGAGGCTCACTGGGCATGGGCTGGACTGGCATAACTAGTACAGAGGCCGAGTGAATAGCTGAGTCAGGTGTAGCGACTACCTGAATCGCATCGCAAGACGTAGCGACTGCAGGACTTGTAGACAAGCTAGCCTGGCTGTGCGTCCAAGGGTGGTTAGGGACAGAGAAATGTAAATGGTTATGCAACCTGGAATGAATGACCGGCTCAGATTCACAGGGGGCAACCTTGGGTAGGCAGGACGAGGAACAGGAGGGACCCCAAGCCAGGATCTGTCCAGTAGTCCAGTCCACATGAGGAGAATGGAGCTGTAACCATGGGAGACCCAAAATTATAGGCGTTGAGGCCTTGGGTAAGATAAGGAAGGATATCCACTCCTGGTGGAGTGTCCCTACCGACATCTTAACAGGGAGGGTCTGGAAGCGGATAGGTCCCCCTGGGAGAACAGTACCATCAATCGCCAAGACCACCAATGGTATGGTGAGGGGCAAAAGAGTAAGTCTCATGGACGATGCGATTTCCCAGTCCATAAAATTACCAGCGGCTCCGGAATCCAGATATGCTGAGACCGAATGAGAAGAAGCACCAACATGAAGAAACACAGAAAGCAGAAGACGAGAAGGGGAAGGTGATATTTCTGGGTCCAATACTCCACTTTCCAGATGAAGTGGACCCAAGCGTTTTTCTGGACAAAGAGAGCAAGTGTCACAAAAATGACCTTTGCCCCCACAGTAGAGACACAGACCAAGAGTTCTGCGCCTAGCACGTTCCTCGGGGGATAGCCTGGTCCGACCCAGCTGCATGGGTTCCTCAGCTGGTAGGAGATGCTCTACGGGTCGAAGAGAGGGGAGCTCAGGCTGACTAAGAACCAAGGAGTGCTGGCGTTGCTTTTCTAAGGTCCTCTCCTGAAAGCGAATATCGATCTGGTTACACAAGGAGATAACGCCGGCCAGATCAGTGGGGATGGTTCTTCCTGCTAATTCATCCTTCACTCTATCAGACAGGCCATGCAAAAAGGTTGCGACTAAGGCCTCATTGTTCCAGCTCAACTCAGCCGACAGTATGTGGAAATGAAGGGCATACTGTCCCACAGAAGCAGACTCTTGGCGGAGACGTAAAAGGGTGCTGGCCGCTGAAGAGACACGAGCCGGTTCTTCGAAGATATTCCGAAAAAGTTTCAAGAAGCCAGACAGGCTAGAAACCACTGGATCATTCAGTTCCCACAGAGGGGCTGCCCAGGCTAAAGCTTCACCAGAGAGGAGGGAAATGATATAGGCTACCTTAGCCCGATCAGACAGGAAGTTTTGGGGCTGGAGCTCAAAATGAATTGTGCATTGGCTAAGGAACCCCCTGCAAGCCTTGGAGTCCCCAGAGAAACGGGACGGAGCTGGCAGTTGTAGTGAGTGTGTGGCTGCGACTGGTGCAATAGGTGCAGCCGCTGGTTGTATTTGAGGTTGCGGATTTAGGGTTCCCAAGGAGGCCTGAAGCAGCTCGAAGCGAAAAGCCAGATCCTGGAGGAATCGCATCACCTGAGTCTGATTCGATTCCTGGGTTTCAAGTCTGCAAACTATGCCCTGCAACGGATCATCCACGGGTAACGGGATGTCAGCCGGGTTCATGGCTGATCAAACTGTCAGGGTCACCTGTGGCCAGGTGACAGATGCACACCGTAGGGGGACAGGAGTGCACCGCGAGGTAGTGAACCCTATGGCTGGCTTCTGCGGATAGGAAACTGGGTGGTTGTGGAAAGCGGGACCAGAGGAGCACAACCGGGATCCTAACGAGAGCTAGAGCCAAGATTCCCCAGGGCGCGGAGTCTAAGACCCAGCTGGTCTTCTCCAGGGCCTCTAGTGGTGAGGATGTTATGCTGCAGGCTGGGACCAGGTCGCGGCCCCTGGAGTTTCCTAGCTCACGCCCCGTAGGATAAGGGGAAAAGAGGGGAAGCAGCAGCACACGATAAGAGAGAACCGAATAACAAGCTGAAGGTCAGGGGCCACAAGCAGACAAGGATAACGAAGAACGAGCCGAAGGTCAAGGGTCACGAGCAGACAGGGATAGTCAGGGACAAGCCAATAACGTAACAGAGAGACAGACGTAGCACAAGGCAGGCAGGAACCCAAACACACAATGCCTAACAAACACGTTGATCAGCAAAGCAGGCTTGCAGTGCACAGGTTAATATAGTGTTCTGTGATAGGGCCTGGGGTGGAGTCTGGCTGGGAGGAGATTATAAAGGAAGCCAGGTGAAAGGGCTCAGGCCTCTAAGATGAACACATGGGAAGGAAGGTAAGCTGACAGACAAACACTACTGCATATCCATGACACTGCCTTATAATGTTTTTTTTTCCCAGGCAGAGCACCGCTTTAAATAGTTTCCTCTGATGAACAAACAAAAAAAAACAAAAAAAGTTTAAATATAAATGGTTCATAAAAATCAAAAGAACAATAAAAAAAATCAGCAGGGAAATAATAATTGAATAGAGAAGAAGAAGGAGTTAATTAGGGCTGATTAGTGTAAACTAAGGGTTAATAAAAGGTCAAATTGAGGAACATTTAAAAAAAAACAAAAAAAACCTTAAGCATTTTGACTTGTCAGGTTTCTTTAACTGACATCATCTGCAGATCAAAGTTCATCCCTTTGATCTGCAGAGAAATTAACAGAATGATACAAAAGTAACAATATGTTACTTTTGTATCTATCTGTAGCAACTGAGCAAGTGTTATGAGCTTGAAAATCAATTATTCCTGGTCTAACTGTAAAGCAAGTTCAAATGCATATTGCAATTGATTTAAAAAAAAAGGGTCTCTTTAGGCCTCATGCCCACGGGCGTTTTTTCAGCCGCGTTTTTGAGCGTTTTTTACAGCTTAAAAACGCCTGTCCATGTTATTGTAAATATTTTTTTTTTTTTTTTTTTTTGAAAAAAAAAAAAAAAAAAAACGTCGGAGCTAAAAACGCGACCGCGCGTTAGTGCGCGTTTTTGCGCGTTAGTGCGCGTTAGTGCGCGTTTTTGCGCGTTTTCTGACGCTCGCGTTTTTTCCTGCCTAGTTCTGACGCTGAGGAACGCACTGGCCCTGGTTTTTTTTTACAGCTTACAAACGCCTATGCTCTTTACAGCTCAAAAACGCCTAGGTGGGCATGAAGCTATAGACTAACATGGACAGGCGTTTTTAAGCTGTAAAAAACGCTCAAAAACGCGGCTGAAAAAACGCCCGTGGGCATGAGGCCTTAAAGAAAATAGATAAATGAGAGTCACACTCTGGTATCTGTTCATCATGGTACTTTTATTCAGCCCACAACGATATAGCTGTATTCATAATTTCTCTATCCAGAGACCACACCTCCTTAACATGTTTCACTATGAATGGCTTGATCACAAGACTCCTTATCCTTATGTAGCGCCCTGCTCCTGTTGGGTAGGCGCTATGTGTTAAATTTAGTTATCTGAGCTTTTGTTCAGCTCAGAAGGAATTATGCTAAATTGTTGGCTCTGTTTCAGTCTAGCTGGGCTGCGCGTTTTCCACCTGACAGCAGGCTAGGTGTATTCCTTTCCCAGAAGTGGCTCAAAGGGCGTGGTCAAAGATAAACAAGAAAAGGCGCCACTTAGTTTAAAACTGTTACACTTTTAATAGCACATGGTATTAAAGCACTCACTTTTTAACAAACTGTAGAAGGCACATAGGGGTCCAAGCAACGATCATGTTCCACTTGCTGGCAGTCTCAGAAGAAAATAGACATCCGTGCATGCTGAGCGAGAGCCGGTTTAGAGTCTTGTTGAGACTGCCAGCAAGCGGAACATGATCGTTGCTTGGACCCCTATGTGCCTTCTACAGTTTGTTAAAAAGTGAGTGCTTTAATACCATGTGCTATTAAAAGTGTAACAGTTTTAAACTAAGTGGTGCCTTTTCTTGTTTATCTTTGTTTCATATGTTGGAGTCTGGCTTCGGCTCCCCCAGCAAGGCTGCCCAGTTTTATCCCAGGACTGTTCTACTCACACCAAAGCTCTTGCACAGCTTAAAGGACTTTTTTGGTAATTACTATTTGTTTGTTTGTCTCCATGTCATCATAAGCGCCAGTATTGAATATATTTGGGGGCGTGGTCAACCCGCTGTGCATTCTGGGAGGGAGTACTTAAGAGACAGAGACCGTTCTATCGGGGTTAGTTGCCGGGGGTCGTTGCCGGATCCTGACCTGAGGGCCCTCCTGGCCTCAGGGATGTGCGAGCCATTTTCGGCCTCGGAGCCTGCTGGCCCAAGGCTCTGCAACTGAAAAGTAGGCCCAGGATGTTGCTGGGGCCTACTAGTCCAGGAATGGTCCTACGCGGTCTTGCCTGCGGGAAGAAGCGGAACAATTGGGGACTCAATTGAAGGACGCATCTTAGCCAGTTTGCCTCACGGTGCTGCCGGACTGGCTGAAAGATTATGGCAACGTGAGCTATGTACTTCTGAAGGAACTTTTTGCAAAGTGTCAGTGTGGTTACACGATCTTGTGGCGGAAGGTTGTGGAACGACGCACTGGCACTCATCAAGTCTGTGGCAGAGACTTTGAACGAGCTTCGCACTGGTTGCTAGGCCAGTGAGAGTAGGCCTATACGGTGGTTGCTGAATCCAGTGTGGAACTGATTTGTCCTCTGGATCTGAGATTGTGCCCGTGATCCGCAAAGTAAAGTACCTGAAACTCCCCTATCCCTCTATTGGAACTGGTAAAATAAAGCTCTTAAAGAAAAAGTAACCAAGTGTTGGTGTGAACATTCATGAAAGTTCTTCAAGAGGGATCCCTGACACGAGTGTGATGAACAGAAAAAAGGTAACGGTAGGCCCAAAACTTTAAACCAGCAGCTCCTACGGGGGTAGTGCTACACGTGGGGGCTCGTCTGGGATATCTGCCGTTACCTATAGCAACTAAAGTGAACTGTTCATCTGGGACTTATGCTACAGAGGGCTGTGGACTTTGTATTTTTTTTTTCCGTCAAAGAGAAGGGTTAGAACTTTGCGATCACTTCTAGGCTGCGTGAGCTGTGGGCGGAGCCAAGAAAGTAAGAAAGCCCGCGAGCTACGTGCTAAAAAGAAAAAATGGGAGGAGTTCCCGCCTGCTTGCCGCGTGAGACGCTGCATGTGTGTCCAGCGTTCAGAAAGAGACGGAGCACCGCCATGTCTTTAACCCTGTCAACGCAGTCTGCTATGGGGCCCAGGATGTTTCCTGTGGGTTCCTCTACAAATGTCATACTGCCGGGGACTGTACTGACGGACACTGGTATTCATCTGGAGCCGCATGGGCGGTTCATGCTCTATTCAATCGGTGATGTAGAGGCTTTGGAGATGCTGTGCAACAGGTGCGAAGGACTGGCTATTCACCCCCGTCCATTTCTCTGGTGTCTACATTGCGGGGAGTACCTTTTTGCTGTGGAGCAACCCACTGTGCCACCTCGTGCCTACAGAGTGGACTGGACCACGGGTAATGAAACAGAAGAAGTTGCTGCCTTCGATCCAGTGGTTAGGCCTACATCTGCCGCATCTGTTGTCGTGAGAAATCCCGAGGGAGATGGCGCTGTTACAGCTATGGGAAAGTCATCAGCGGACAGTGCCGCCATCGTTACCTCAACTGTATCTACCTTCGCTGCACCTGCACAAAAGAAGGCGGCCTCCCGCCGCCGTGGTCAAGGCCTACCCCAGGGACTACCCGAACCTGAATCGGAGAAAAGTCTAATCTCCCGAGAAGTCCACAACAGGAACGGGTGAGAGATCTAAGGGGAATATGTTGGGGACTGTATGCAATTATCTGCCGGCGGAGGAGCTGGGAGATTCGGAGATAGACTCTTTGTCAGATGTCTGTGGAAATATATTGGAGACTATGTCGCAAGAACTATTATGGACTCGGGGGAGACAACACCCAGGGTGGAACCCCCGGTTGTTACTGATGAAATCCTGGCCCGCGGTACCAGTTCGCTGGGTTCAGGAAAACATTTTGCAAGTGCTATGGTGCACAAGTCCACAAACTCGTGTGTGCCTCCTGGATATGGAAGTAATATATCCCTGCCAAGACTTGCCCGGTCACAAAGGTTGCTTAATAAATGGGTGGAGAGAGAATATGGACTGGAATTCCCTTATGTTCCCAGGGAAATTATGCAGGAAGTTGAGTCTCATAGGGAACAGTGGCACCACGAGGCCGTTTGGGATTATCTTTCAGTGCCGAAACCATTCCGGAAGATGGGCTATTCCCTTGCCATGGATGAACGCTTCAAGGGGTGCCTGCTGCACTGGAGTTATGGCAGACATATTCACGGAGACAAAGTGGTCATTTGCCGACCAGGGAAGGACGATGTGGTCTACTTTATCACCACCATTGACAAGCAGGGAAAATCCCTAACTTTACCTGATCCACAATTTTACTGGTGAAAAGTTACGGTGACTGCCCTGGTTTTTTTTTTTTTTATGTTTTGCACCTTACCAAAAGAAAGGAAGATTTTCTTTCAAAAAGGACTGTGGGTATGTAGCTAGGTAGTGCTAGGGTATCGGAAGATGTTGAGTCAAGATTTCGTCTATGGGTCCAGTACTTAAAACTGAGGACTGTGTTATGTTGTATTTCTGCCACTAGGTTGTGGGAGTTTACTAAGCAAAACTGGACTCTCATACTTTTTCCCTAGCTGCCTACACCCAATGTATATGTGTATATATGTGGAGAAAGAAAGGCTCATTCTCCAGGAAGTGAGGCTTTGCTTCTCAGGAGATATTTTATATTATTGCATATGTCTGCTTGTTCTGCTCTTTTTCAGGCATTGACATCTTCTATCAAGAACCACCGGAGAATGGGTGGGTTAGATGGAGAGAGAGAGATAGGAATACTGTATAATACTGTATATTTATATTGATGTGATTTCATTGCGTGTGTATGTTAAACACATAGTTTCTTATTCTGTTTACCCCCCCCCTCCCTTCCCGTCCAAGTTTTTGGGGTTTCAGGTACTTATTCTCAGGAGTGAGAGTCATAATTTTTCCTCGACGAAGAGGACATCGTCTTTTTACGCGTTTTCCACTTGACAGGAGGTGTCACTGTCACCACGGGTCAGGGTTGGAAATGCAGCAGGTGAGGTGTATTGGGTATTCCTTTCCCAGAAGTGGCTCAGGGGGTGTGGTCAACTCGCTGTGCATTCTGGGAGGGGGTACTTAAGAGACAGAGACCATTCTATCAGGGTTCATTGCCGGGGGTCGTTGCCGGATCCTGACCTGAGGGCCCTCCTGGCCTCAGGGATGTGCAAGCCATTTTCGGCCTCGGAGCCTGCTGGCCCGAAGCTCTGCAACTGAGAAGTAGGCCCAGGATGTTGCTGGGGCCTACTAGTCCAGGGATGGTCCTACATGGTCTTGCCTGCGGGAAGAAGCGGAACAATTGGGGACTCAATTGAAGGACGCATCCTGGTCAGTTTGCCTCAAGGTGCTGCCGGACTGGCTGAAAGATTCTGGTACCGTGAGCTGTGTACTTCTGAAGGAACTTTTTGCAAAGTGCCAGTGTGGTCACACGATCTTGTGGTGGAAGGTTGTGGACAGACGCAACGGCACTCATCAAGTCTGTGGCAGAGACTTTGAACGAGCATCGTAACCGGTTGCTAGGCCAGTGAGAGTAGGCCTATCCGGTGGTTGCTGAATCCAGCGTGGAACTGATTTGTCCTCTGGATCTGAGATTGTGCCTGTGATCCGCAAAGTAAAGTACCTGAAACTCCCCTATCCCTCTACCCCTCTGTTGGAACTGGTAAAATAAAGCTCTTGAAGAAAAAGTAACCAAGTGTTGGTGTGAACATTCATGAAAGCTCTTCAAGAGGGATCCCTGACACGAGTGTGGTGAACAGAAAAAAGGTAACGGTTGGCCCAAAACTTTAAACCAGCAGCTCCTACGGGGGTAGTACTACACTTATGATCAAGCCATTCATGGTGAAATGTGTTAAAAGGCGGAGGTCTGTCGGTGGAGACAATATGGATACAGCTATTTCGTTGCTAACTTAATAAAAGTACCTAGATGAGAAAATACTTTAGTGGGCTTTCATTCATCTATTCTCTTTAATGCTGAGTGAAGACAAGCTTTTTTGAGCTGGCACCCTGTCTGTCCGTAGATAAGGAGGAGCAGGTTTGGAGCCACAGCGGTGCTGTGAGTTTGAGATGTTTCAACTACAGGTTCCCTTTAAGGTTTATTATTAAAATGGGTCAAAAACTTTGAGCTAGGCTTCAGATTTTGCTATCAGTGATTACCTTTCTGGCATGTTTTGGCAGCGTCCTTCTGGCTAATGTTGACCTCCATATGGAAGGAGTAGCAGTAGTCACGGAATGGTATCCAAGAGGAATCACCTATTGAATTCGGACAGCTGCTGTTGAAACTCCACTTATGCGTTTTGGTAGATTCTGTTTAGGAAAAGAGAGAAAAGGGGGCATTTTAAGACATTGGGACGCACAGGTACGTTGTTGGTCAGCACAGAGCTGCATTAATTTGCTCTTTTATCTGTCTGGAGTCCAGTTTTTAAAATGCCTATTTTTAACCAATGCATTCTTAAATGTAAACATGCCAATGAAACCTTAATGATCAACTAAGAAATGGTTATATGCAAGCTTCCACGGTAGTGGGTGCCTATTTAGCCATGCTTTGTGTTAGGCAGCAATTGCATGCCATGAAAAACCAATTAGTAAGCTACTTATGCTATCCAGAAAACACTGTACCGGTTTCAAAATCAGTAAATTTACTGTAAACTCTCTGTATTAACTGCAGTTCTACTGTAGAAAGCACTTTTTGCGCTGGTTCACAACACATAGTAAAGCATAGCACATAACGTGTGTAAACATTCGCTGCAATGCATTGTAATAACACATTGCAGTGTTTGATTTTTTTACTTCTTTTTTTTATCTTGTATAATAATTCTATGCAATGCAGTATGTTGTGACGTACAATGATAAAAATGTTCCTTGCGTAATTTTATTACAACGCAGACCAATGTACATGTTGGTGTGAACAGATTCTATATGAAGCAAAGCTTTTTGATTTGGCTTTGCATTGGAACAGCACTCGACAATACTACCCAATGCAGCCCAGTGGGACTGGTGAGAATGAACCCTAAAGAAACCCTGGAACTGTACATCCTGAAGCCTGCCCTGTGTAACTTAATATCTGTTCTTCATGCATCACAAATCACAATCAGTCTTCCATAGTAGGTACTTGTGAGAAACTTCTTAGCTGTAGTGGATGTTTTTCAGAACATATCTCCTGCATTATCACTAGTTCTCAGATCATCAGATTACCGATAAAAGGGATGGGGGAAGACTGGTAAACAAATGCAATGTCTGAATAAAAATGAAATACTAAGGAGTAGGCCGTGTTTGTACAGATTTTAAAGCTTAATTTTCAAATTTGACCGGAGTGTCCCTTTAATATGTTTGACAAAGGGGTCTAGCTCTCTTAACTTGCATTTTAAGACCATTTTGTTTATTTAAAATTTCTCTTTTCTTTTTCTTTGATCATACATCTTACCTTTCTTACCTATGTATTGATTCATGACTAACGTGAGACAACATATTTTGTCTTCTGTGCTGGCCATGGGGTATTGGAAAATGCTTACAGACCTTAACACAATCTTTGCAGTTTTTTTAAATCATTTTGGTCCTTAAGAAGGATTTCCAATTCATAGAGGTTCTTAGAGTTAAGCTCTTTCCACTTATGGAGCTCTTCCACTCTTTCCAAGGGAGAGGCTGTTCAGAGATTTACTACCCTCATCTCATTAACTTCTAAAGAAGAGCTGAAGGTTGTTTGAAGTCTCAGCCTTTATATCTCAGCACTGGTGAGTTGGACTGCATGTTCGGGGAGGTGCTGCCATAGTTAATCACAGAACTAAATAGGTATCTATAGCGGCACCTCCCCTAACAACCATCAGAGATTTTTGATAGGATTTGAGACTTCAAACAATCTTATTTTCTTTGAGTGTGTAAAATATCACTGAACAGCCTTTTTCTGCAAGTAGATACAGTAGTTTAAAGTTGGCCATACACCAATTAGAAGAAATAACCACTCAAC
Source organism: Rana muscosa (assembly GCA_029206835.1). NCBI lineage: Eukaryota > Metazoa > Chordata > Amphibia > Anura > Ranidae > Rana > Rana muscosa. The sequence goes on from CM055128.1 coordinate 270,833,247, forward strand.
AGAGTTACCACAACTGGACTTTTAATAATAGTGTTAAAGTGTGTGTCATTTCACATTTTTTGCTAATGGTTTGTACAAGTCATTTTTGTATGCCTTTAATTGTTTGCACTTTATTATGATCATATGAATATGGATTATAGATATTAATTGATATATTAATGCACAGTCGCACTTTATATTTGTTTTAGTAAGAGCGCCCCCTATTTTCTATCTAATACTGTTCTAGTGGTTTATCTATCTAGTCAGCAGCTTATCACATTACACACATTACGTTTTTTAGTTATTTGGCGCAAAGTATCTTTTATTTTTTATACACCAATTAAAATTTGGCTGGTTCAGCAAGGACCGGCCAAATTCTGATTAGAGTGTGGTCATCCTGCTTTGATTGAATTCTGTCGAGGGGACATGCTGGAGAATGTTCTTTAGATTAGCTCTACCCACCTTCCTTGCCCTTACTCACTGCCATGAAATACCCAGTGATTGCCTTTATGGAGTAATATATGACACCCATTGCCTCCCAATAATGTAGTTGTGAGAAAAGAGAGGCTTGCAGAGTCTGGTGCAGGTTTTGACTTTCAGAAAGTCAAAACTTGCATAGGGATGTTCAGGAGCTCTGACAGTGAATCAAGGAGACAGGATGGGGAAGGTGAGAAAAATAGGATTTTTATAACAGCTTACCTGTAAAATCCTTTTCTTGGAGTACATCACGGGACACAGAGCGACATAGTCATTACTAATGGGTTATATAGATACCGTCAGGTGCTGGCACTGGCAACTTCCAAAACCGGAAGTACCCTCCCCTATATAAGCCCCTCCCATCCGGGAGCACCTCAGTTTTGTAGCAAAGCAATAAGTGTCCCTAAAGAGGGGCGGGAGCTCTGTGTCCCGTGATGTACTCCAAGAAAAGGATTTTACAGGTAAGCTGTTATAAAAATCCTATTTTCTTTCTCGTACATCACGGGACACAGAGCGACATAGTCATTACTAATGGGATGTCCTAAAGCAATGCCAAATGAGGGGGGGGATACACCATATATAAGCTGAGCGCTATCAGACATGAGGATCTTTTGCGGCCTGCAACACACTGCGCCCAAAGGCGACATCCTCCTGACTTCTAACGTCCACCTGGTAGGACCTAGTAAACGTGTGTACCGAAGACCATGTTGCGGCCTTACAGATTTGAGCCAGGGAGGCCTGGTGATGCACTGCCCATGAAGTTCCAACTGCTCTCGTGGAGTGCGCTCTAACTTTGAACGGAGGTGGTCTCCTTCTCAAGCCATAAGCTTGCATAATGACCTGTCGAATCCACTTGGCTAAAGTAGACTTTGACGCTGCCTGACCCTTTCTGGGGCCTTCCGGCAGAATAAACAAAGTATCCGTTCTGCGAATCTGAGCAGTGGCTTTTAGATAAGCTTTAACTGCTCTTACTACATCCAAAGAATGCAATAACTTTTCCTCTACCGAAGTAGGTTTGGAGAAAAAAGAAGGAAGAACCACATCTTGGTTCAAATGAAACCTCGATACCACCTTAGGAAGAAAGGCTGGATGAGGACGTAACACTACTCTGTCCTTATGGATAACCAGATATGGCTCCTTACAGGACATAGCTGCTAATTCCGATACTCTTTTAGCCGAACAAATGGCTACTAGAAAAATCAATTTCCTGGTGAGAAGCACCAAGGAAATATGCTGTAATGGTTCAAATGGTTGTTTCTGTAGAACCGACAGAACCAAGTTTAGATCCCATGGACATATGGGAATATTAACCGGAGGACTAATACGCATCACTCCTTGTATAAAGGCTTTGACTAGTGAATGCGAAGCCAAGGGCCTTTGAAAAAATATTGACAAGGCCGAAATCTGACCCTTGATAGTACTCAAGGCAAGCTTCCTATCTACAGCCCATTGTAGGAAGTCCAGAATCCTACCTATTACGTACTTATGTGGATGCCATTTCTTGGCCTCTAACCACGCGATGTACGCCTTCCAGATTCTATAGTAGATCTGCCTGGATACCGGCTTCCTGGCATTGATCATGGTAGATACCACAGGATTAGAGAGCCCTCTCTTTTTTAGAATGTGGGCTTCCATAGCCAGGCCGTCAAACCTAGGGCTGGTAAGGAAGGGTGGTATATCGGTCCTTGCGAAAGCAGGTCCGGACGACGTGGGAGAGTCCAAGGACTCCCCACTGAAATTTTACAATCTCCGCGTACCACGCTCTTCGGGGCCACGCTGGAGCCACCGGAATCACTGGTTTATTTTCTACCCCGATTCTGCGGAGTAATCGAGGTAACCATTGTGGCGGTGTGAATGCATATATCAGCTTGAACTGATCCCAAGGGAACACTAGGGCATCCGAGCCGCAAGCTAGGGGATCCCTTGTCCGAGAGACAAACCTGTCCCCCTTTGCGTTGAATCTGGATGCTAGAAGATCTACATCCGATGTTCCCCACCGCTGACATATTGTCCAGAAAACCTCGGGGTGAAGGGACCCTTCCTCTGGGCCTAATTGCTGGCGACTTAGAAAGTCCGCCTTCCAATTCTCCACTCCTGGAATGAATACCGCAGATATGGCTGGGACATATTTTTCTGCCCATTTCAGGATGTAATTTACTTCCCTCTGGGCTGCACGACTCCTGGTGCCCCCCTGATGATTGAATTCTGACAGGGGACCCTTGGAGTTTGGATGTCCATGCTACTAGGGCATACCGGGCTGCTCGTATCTCTAAGAGATTGATGGGCAGGGCCTTTTCTGCATCCGACCATCTGCCCTGGAGAGACTATTGCTCCAGTACTGCTCCCCAGCCTATAAGGCTGGCATCTGTAGTGACCACCTTCCAAGAAATCAGACTGAAGGATTTCCCTTTTTTCCAGATTCTGGGGAACCAACCACTAACGGAGGCTCTTGCGAACGGAAGGGGACAAGGACATTGTAAGTCTAGGGCCTGAACTTTTTTGTTCCAGGCTGACAGTATGGCCCCCTGCAAATTCCTTGAATGGAATTGACCGTAGGGTACTGCTTCGAATGATGCCACCATTTTTCCCAGCAGCCTTATGCACAGGCGTATGGACGGCTGTCTTTTTTGTACCCACTAAGTGGATCAAATCTTTCAAAGACAACACCTTTCCTCGAGGCAAGAATATTTTTCTCTGGCCTGAATCCAACCTTATACTGCAAAGGGTAGAAATTTTTGGTGGACTGGAAAGATGGGAATGTGCAAATAAGCATCTTTGATGTCGATCGCGGCTAACCAATCCTCCCCTTGTAGGGCAGTGGCCACCGATCGGATCGACTCCATCGGAAAGTCCTGATATACAGGAATTTGTATAGCCCTTTTAGAATTAATATGGGCCTCCCGTCCGCGTTTGCTTCGGGACTGTAAAGAGGTTTGAGTAAAACCCGAACCCTCATTCTTCCAGGGGAACCTCCATAATTACTCCTTGGAGCAATAGTTGTTCTAGTGCCAACAGGAGGGACTCTCTCTTCCGGGGATCCCTTGGCACGTTTGACCTCAAAAATGGGAAGGAGGAGAGTCTTTTAACTCCAAACTGTATCCCAAACCTACTGCGGAGAGCACCTATCTGTCTTGATCGTGTCCCGCCAGGTCTCTTGCGAACAACTGGAGTCCTCCCCCCACCCGACTGAGTGGGGGCTTCAATGAATTTAACTTTGGGGGAGGTTTTGTACCTCCCCTGACCCAGGGTTTCTCATTACCCTGCTACTGTCCCTGTTTTTTACCCCCGGGATTTGACCGAGGAGGCCGTCGGAACTGTTACACAGCCGATGCCCCAGGGACTGGAGAAGCAGGCCTCTTAAAGAGGGACCTCTAACTCTGCTTTTAACCGGCAAGAGCGTATTTTTACCGCTGGAAATTTTCTGGATATATTTGTCCAGGTTTTCCCTGAATAAGCGTTCACCATGAAATGGGACGCTAACCAGCCATTCTTTACAGGGAGCTTCAGCAGACCAGTTTTTGAGCCATAGGAGCCTACGCATATGTACTATAGACAGCGTAAGGCGGGAGGCCTGATGGACTGAATCCTCTATGGCGTCAACCGCAAAGCCTAAGGCTCTAGGTAGATCAGCTAGGGCAAAGCCTGCTGATCTGTCAAGTCCCTCAAGACCTGTTTCAACTGATCCTTCACTGCTTAGCAGACCCCAATAGCTGCTACTGCTGGTTGTATCACCAAGCAGATTTTCATAAGGACTCCAATCTTTTATCTATTGGGTTCTTGAACATTTGGACATTATCCACTGGACATGTCAGTGATTTATACATACAAGAGATGGCTGCGTCCACTGTAGGGACCTTCCATTTTTTTTTTTTTTTTGATGAACTTATCCTCCATGGGATAGACCACCGGAAATCTCTTGGGGGAATAAATATTTTCTCAGGACGTTCCCAATCCTGGTAAATGAGCCCTTTCAGTAAAGGGTGAAGTGGAAAAGAACAAACAGTCTGGGGGCTTCTAGCGACCCCAACGAGGATACAGTAGTGGTTGATGGTTCCGCAAGGTGCATTTTTAAATGCTGATCGGACCATGTTAGTCAGAGACTGAACCCATAATCTTTCAGCTTAAGATGCTGAGAAAAGGTTCCCCCACTGTTGATTCCTCTATAACAGAATCAACCTCATCCTGATCCCCTTCAGGCAGGTCGATCCCTGTATGGGACTGTTGCTCTGCTAACAGGCACTCTGAAGGAGGAGACGGAGATCGGGCGTGCTTTCCCTGACAGGGAGGCAGCGATAAATGTTGACAATCTCTCTCTAATCCTCCCAGAGCTGAGGAAAAAACCTCCTCTGTTACATACACAGGAGCAGGTGAACTGAGGACAGCCACAGTACCAAGTACCCTGCGGGGTCTCTACGGTCACTTACCTCTGAACTTCAGGGGAGACTGGTGCAGCAGGAGTATGCCCAAGATCCTCCGAGCCCGATGAGACCCCCTTCGCTTCCTGGAAGATTCAGTTCCGGAGCTTCTGGACGGCATATTCCTAAGCCTAAAGCTGAGGTATTCCAGCCGTAATACACCACTTTTACTGAGAATAGTCTAGCACAATTGCTGCTATATCACAGTTGGTGTCTACTAATGTGCCTTTCTAGGGGATGCCTGTATCAACCGCTTGCTGTATGCCTTTAAATGTTGCCAGCTCTGTCTCTGTACTTCATAGCCAGCTCACTACAATATTGTGTTTTTTTTAAACTGCTGGGACGCCCGCACATGCGCAGAAGCGCTGCGGCGCGCACAGAGCGTCATCCCCCAGGCTCCGCCCCCTTTCCCGGCTCACCTCTATATATAGAGGTGCGCCCTCTGCGCTAATTTCAAATATGGTAACAAGGGACAGGAGCCAGGGCCCCTCTTTGCCGCAGGCCGGGGGATGGACGAGCACTGCAACATGGCAGAGGAAGCAGTTTCCTATAAGAGAACTTACCATCTGCCTGGACTTTGCTCTGCTGAGAAGAAGCTAGTCCACATGACAAGAAAACATTCCACAGCGGCCTCTAGTGGACAAACACAGGTACCGCAGTCTAATATATTAAATATATATAAAAAAAATATTTATTTTTTTTCTTGACCACCATTAAAAATTATTACATTTTTTTAGTAGTTACAGGCATGCACAGAATTTTGCGGGAATACCATTAGGTAACAGACAGAAAGACAAATTAGGCTTGGGGGTCCCCCAATAGAACCAAGTTCCTGGGGGCCCCCACTTACCTGTTCCCCGCCGCAGGACTTTGTTTGGTCCACAAAAGCCCAAACTTCACCTATCACGGCAGGCATTGTAATCAAACCTTCAGGGACCGGGTTCCCAAGGATTCCACTCCCCTGGACCTGTATAGCACCCTGCACAGAAAACATCTTGGTCGTGGGTATGACCAGAGCTCTGGATCCCAGGGTCCAGCTCTCCTAAGAGAAGCATTACAGGCAAAACCTTGCTCTTCTCTGCAAGGCCCGGGTACCGACCGTTTAGCTATGAAGCTTTTTTGGTCGGATCCGGAATAGCTTACTGAGGCCCAAAAGAACCTGTACGCAAGCTCAGTGAAAAACACATGTTTCTTCTTGGCCAACACCTTAGACACTGGCAAAAAACTGAGGTGCTCCCGGATGGGAGGGGCTTATATAGGGGAGGGTACTTCCGGTTTTGGAAGTTGCCAGTGCCAGCACCTGACGGTATCTATATAACCCATTAGTAATGACTATGTCGCTCTGTGTCCCGTGATGTACGAGAAAGAAAGCCTGCCTAAAATAGCCTGCTATATTTTCTAGTATGGGCAAAGTTTGCATTAAAAGATATATTCCTAAACTGAGTGAAGTCGGGCAGGGCTTAAGCTGGCCATACGCTGATAGAAATTCGTCTGGTTCAGCAGGAACTGGACAAATTTCAATAAGCATGTGGCTGTCCCTCCTTGACAGATGTTGATCAACTTTTGTCCAAGGGACATGCTGGAAAACATTTGTCGATCAATGGCTGCAGTCCCAGATTTGTGTATTCTGAAAGCAGTGAGTCCCACTGTCAGAATACAATATCCCAGTTTGAGGGATTCCTCCATCGACCTCGTTTGCGTACATGGAGAAATCTGTTATTTTTTTTTTTTCAATTAGCCCATTGGACACGTTGAGGTGAGCAAAAAGACATACTTGTGAGATATTATAAAAAAAAATCCTTCTATAACAGCACACCGGATGACCTATTAAAGTAGCAAATGTACAGTATATATTGTGATGTGGAACATACTACCAAACTTAACGTTCATCTACCCCAATTTAGAAAAGAAATACACAGCACTGTCAGTCTAGCATGTTTTCAGGCACTGTTAGACATCCATTGAGAAAGTGGAGAACATTGTTATCCCATCGGCTCTTTTGTGTATGTTAAAAAAGACAATCAAGCTATTTGTAAAAGAGGAAGTGGGGAACAACTATGAAGACTTATAATAAAAATTGAAAAATTAATAAAGAAAATGCTTACGAGTGTTGTAGTTGCAAATTGCTCCAGGTAGTTTATGATCACAGTTTGCTGTGCTCCATGTTCCCTGGGCATCCATGTATACACAGCCACTCAGGCGTTGTGGCTCTCCATCCCTCCAGTTGATATATGAAGTCCCATCGTCTGTTAGCCAAGAGTAGGATCGCCCACCCTACAAAGTATGGAATAATACTGTTTTAGGCAAATATTCCAATATAAATGGCAGTATTTTCTAAATTGGGATGGTTAGGGTTTTCAATATGCACATTTTAGAAAACATAACAGAAGCAGAGCTCATCTAAGTGTATCAGCAGATGGACAGGTAATTTGAAATCAATGTATGCAGCTCATCTTGACGAGTGGCCAAGAAAACACCAACTTGTGTCCTAGCTGATAGGCTTAAATTGCAGGAATCCACAGTACATTACCAAGAGATCTTTACAAACACATCCCAAGGCTGGGTGTACCACACTCAACATCAGCGCTGCTAGATATTGGGAGTCCAGGTGCGGAGTAAGGAGGTTATTTACGATCATAGATAAACAAAAGTCCCAAATTTATTAAAAGCAATAAAAGTCAACATTTTGAAGCATGCATTGCTCCCTCTTCTTCCTGAAAAGGGAGCAATGCATGCTCCGAAAAGCACAAGTTTTATTGATTTTAAAGTAGGGACTTTAATTTATCTATTGTTATCACGATTCTCCTCATTACTCCGCACCTTGTGGACTCCCAATGTCCAGCAGCGTTGATGTTGAGTGTGGTACACCCAAACATGGGATGTGTTTTTAAAGATCTCCTGGGAATTTACTACTATTTAAGCATATCAGCCAAGACACAAGTTGGTATTTTCTTGGTCACTTGTCAAGTGTTTCTCCAACTGCTGATACTTTATGATGCACTTCGCATTTGTTTTGCTTTCTAGTATACTGAATATTCCATTGTGAAGATTTGCAGCCAGCTGCTCAAAAATGAAACATATCCAAAAAGGTTTATGCTGGATCACCAAGCTCCCCCATATTATTGTTGAGTATTTAACTTTGGAGCATGAACATTTTTTTTTATTATTATTATATTTATTGCATTTTTAGAAAGAATAGGGTACAAACCAGAGCATACCCTGGCTCAAAGTAACATTGAACCTACTATCAGAGTATGAGCATTTTGACTCAAGCTCTGGTACTCCTTGCCATGTGAACCTCTGCATGGATTAGATAGGCAAAGAACATTGCCCTGAGTGATGGAGGATGGGTATGACAGAGCTTCAAGTTTAAAATTAGAGGCAGTCATTAGAAATTAAAGACAAAAAAGTGAGTGCAGATACATATTGTTAGTGTTTTTTTACACTGCAAGCTTATCTTAAAGTTTAGAGTGTATGTGTGGGCAAAAAAAAAGTACATCTCTGCAATACTCGCACAAATTGCCATATTTTATCACAAATACAAGTCGGGAAGTTCGTATGTCCCTTTTTCATTGGTGACCTCGTTGTTGGAAGCTGCTGACATGGTTTTGTGAAATTAATCGTGACCCTGATATATTGAGCATTTTTGACCATTTATAATCTAATTGTCCAACTAATCTGGTAAGAGATGCATTTGACTATCTCACATGGTGGTGGATCTTCTTTGCACAGGATTTGAAGGAATTTGTGCACAATTCAGAGAGTGGATCAATTATGATTGAAGTCTCTTTCATCACTAAGACTTTCCTTATGGACACTTTTTACAATAAATGTTTTCACATTTATTTTCACTTAGATTTTTATGTATTTATATTGTCTTAGTTAATATATTTATATTTAAAAACAGTATTATTGGAACTAGGACTGATAATTCTTTTGCACACTATCTGTCTAACTGGTATCACAGTTTTAAGTGGCTGCTTGTTTACTTAACTTGACCTAGCGCAGATATTATTTGGTTATAAAATACTGCTGCTTTGACTCCCACTGTGTGCAGAGAAAGGGCTTTTGGGACATGTAGTCCTGTGGGATGTGCATACTGTACATCAATAAGAACTGCCATAGAGCATCCTGCTGATCCCCTCTTCCTGGAGCTGCCCCTGCAAGACTTATATGCAGTTGGTGATGAGTAACAATAGAGGGTTCTTACTACAGAAACAAGGTAAAATAAAAAATAAATGCTGGGACATGATCCATTAATGAGAGGGAGGTTTGGGGTAAATTTGGGTCATCCAAGGAAATTACCTTTAAGCTAAGGACAGATTTACTTGCTGGGGTCCAAACAGTCAACATGCCCTTTGTAACTAAAATAGCAATTGTCAGTCCATAATTCTAAAAGCCAAGTTTTGTCTCATCCAAATGTACACAGTTGCACATTTTGTCTTTTTTATCATATTCATATCATATTCACAGCACTGGGAGAATTAAAAGGACACTAAGAACATTTCTTAGGCCCATTAAGTCATACCAGTTATCAAAATAACTTGATATTTTAAAAGTAGTATTTCACATTGAATACTTTAACAGAAAACACAAAGTGTGGCACCTCTTCATTCGACAGCCCAATCCAAAGAGGGGTCTTCTGCCCGGTTACTGCAAGGGTTAGATACGCCTGTTGGTAGGGGTCTGAGATGCTCGTTAAGGTGGCATTGCGAGTTTCGCACAGCAGGCGAGCTTCAGCCCAAGTCATTGGTTTTTGCAGAATGAGGTAGGAGCTGTTCCTGTACTGAAGTCTGGTACTAGGTGGAAATGGAAAAGGTTCGGATGCTGGGCTCAGAGAGGGCACTGCAGAGAAAATATTTTATAAGAACAATATAAACACAGAGACTTACTTCAACAAGAAATGCTAAGTAATGATAAGAAAATGACATAGCAAGCAACAGATTTAATAGATTAATTCTGATTGGTTGTTTTAGTGTCCTTCGGTTTTCAGATTTCCTTTATTTTGTCATATAAGCAATCTAGACTAGAAATGTGGTCGCACACTCACAGCGCACCTTTGCTGATCTGGCAGATGTATCCATGCTTTTCTGTACATAGCTTGTCGTCCCATCGCCCGGTGAACTGTGGTTGAGATCCATGCCAGATCGCAGCACAACTAACCTGCAATATCATTAAAAAAATGTTTTGTTTTTGTTTTTGTTTTTGAGAATGTTTAAGGCTCCATGTACACAGAAGCTCAAAAACGAGCAGCAGAAAAAGCTAGCTTTTATCAGCGTTTTTTTACTAGCTTTTATTAGCGTTTTTCAGTGTAGCTTTTTTTAGCTTTAAAAAAAAAAAAAAATGTTTTATTTTCAATGGACCCAAAACGCGCGGCCAGCATTTTTGAGCGTTTGAGCGTTTATGAGCGTTTTTCGGCGTTTTGCGTTTTTTTCTGCCGAAAAACGGCACTTTGAACGCGAATTTCTTGCGTTCAGAAAAAATCCCATTAACTCCACTGCACATTAAAGCTAAAAAACGTTATGTGTACATGAACACATAGGCTAACATAGAATGCAGTTAATGGGCTTTTTAAAAAAACGCCAAAACGCCAATAAACTGTAGTTTATCAGCTTCTGTGTACATGGAGCCATATTCTGTTCTATATAATTATTATAAAGATTATGTTATCTAGAAAGGTTCTATAACTGATTAATGTAAATTGGCTCACCATCTTGCCATTGGAAGAGCTCTCCCTGGATGGTGCCCCTGGTGCCCAGTTCACATATGCCAAAGGCTGACCCTCTTCCCATTGGAATCTTTGCTGTCTATTGTTCAGACCAATCCAGAGGTCAGAGGTGATGTTGGGAAGTATGGATGTAATAAAAGCTGAAGAAAGGGAAGTAGAAAGACATAAAATAGACTAAAAAGTAATATTTAGGCTAAAAAGTAATATTCAACTATTGAATGGAAGTCAACAGTTAAGCCTGGTACACACTACAGTTTTTTTTGGTTGCACGAAAAAAACCTGACAGCTTCAGTTTGGAACCGCTGTACAAACCATGCGAGGCTAGTCCAGCGATCTCCCCCGCTGAGCTGTTGTGTTCTGACAGGGGGACGACAAATGTCCCGACATTCTGCCCGTGTGTATGGGCTTTAGCAAAGTCCAGGAATCAAATAGAGAAAGGGATATCACCGCTCCAGGAAGTTCAAGCAAAAGTAAAAGCCTTTCCTCCAGATTAGAAGCCCCAGGTGCTGGCAATGCATATAACAATGCAAAAATGGGAAGAAATTCTGTACAGCCGCACTCCAAAAAAGTTTTTGCCTTTTATTCAAAAATGGACATCAAAAATACATGCCACAGCAGAACAGAATGGACAGAAGAGCTGACGCATTTCACACTAACAAACAGTGCTTAGTCATAGCTGTTTGTTGTTGTGAAATGCGTCAGTTCTTCTGTCCGTTCTGTTCTGCTGTTCCAAACTTTTTTGGAGTGCGGCTGTCCAGAATTTCTTCCCATTTTTGCACTGTACGGGCTTTAGGCTGGCCATACAACCAGTGGGTTCAACAAAAGAAAATGACTTGATTCCCCCACCCACACACTTGATGTGGATGGGGGAATCCCTCCTGCTGAGCTATTGTATTCTGACAGCACGGAGACTTCCTCGTTATCGGAGTACATTGATCAGCATTGCTGGCTATAGCCGGCGGCGCTATCAAGAGAAAAGATTAGATTGACAGATCAACTTGTGTACAACCGGCCTGCCCATACATGTATTGAAATTCAGCCAATCCCTTCTGAACTTGCCAAATTTGAATTCATGTATGTCTGGCTTTAGACCCATAGGCTTTTTGGTGATGAGATTTAGTAAAAGTACCATTTAGTACCATGTCCATGCATACCTTTACCAACAACAGTGACATCACTATCCAAATTTTTTGTCAACATTTGTGCTGTCTCAAATAGAACAGCAAATCTTCATGTACTGCAGAGGCTCAAAGTTGTTCCTAGGCCCATAAGGCCCATGCATAAATAGTTATCTCTCTAATTTACAGACTGTGTGCACACATGAAGTTCTGCACAGTTTTAAACTGGCTTCTCTATTTCCTTTATATCTGTTTTCCATTCAGTTATTTGCTTTCAAGACTCTGGTAGTCCTTTGATAAATAACAAAATATGATATTTTGCTACTTTGATGGCTAAACATGGCTACGTTTTTGGTTTTACATATAAGATATAGGGAAGGGACCGATTTAACCTTTATAAAATGGCCATGTAGTTTTTACAGATAGCTCTTGTGGATGTTACTTGCCAGCAACTCATTACTATTAAAACCCAATCAGTGTTCATGGTAGCACTTACCCTGTTCTAAGTAGTTGTCAATTGTGGCGATCTCTCCATTTAGGACTTTACAAAACTCTCGAGCTTGTTGCCATGTTCTACTCTCGCCCTTACCATCTGCTCTCACGCCAAAACACTGCATGAACATAAAAGTTATCTTCAGTATTAAAGATAACAAACACAGTTGTGGGACTGAAGAAAAAACTTTGCATATTGCTGCACTGACCATTATTAATCTGGCCTTACACCTGTAGAATTTAGTTTGAATGTTTGGATGAGAAACTACAAAAAATGGTTGTCCGACCATTGATGGTGTCTTCATGGACTCGACTAATTATAAACAACATTTCTTGTCTCGATTTTCGCAGAAGGAACATTCTACTTCCGAATGAACTTTGACTAGTGCATGTGTATAAGACTAGTTATGTTTTTTTCTCATTGGGGAGCGAAGTCAGTGTTTAGAAATTTGTTTGTTCCCATTAGACTCTACAAAAAATTTCCATCCTTGTCCTTCGATTTTTTTGTTCTCACCGATCGAAACCAATTGTTGAATTGTTCCCTTTAATGCTTAGGTAATGAACATTCCAAAAATGACATCTTTCTAACTAAATTCTGTATGTGTAAGGCCAGCTTTAGTTAAAAATTCTGCTGTAGTAATTTGCCCAAAGAGAAAGGTCCATCATAAATTGACATGTTTAGCTACACTTCTTTGTGTTCTGCAGTCTTAACTTTGTCAATGAAAATATTTTCGTTGACTACAAAAACATTATTTTAGTTGACTAAAATACAACTAAAACTAAAACAATTCAGATGACTAAAATTCGACTAAGCCCTTGTTCACATCGGTGCGATTTGTAAGCGATTTGACAGGTGCGGTGCCGCACCGATTTTCAAAAGTAGTTCCTGCACTACTTTCCGATTTCAGGTGCGACTTCAATAGACATCTGTGCATGAAGCACAGATGTCTTTCAAGTAACACCTAAATTCGCGCTGACCTGCTACTTTGAAATCGTGCTACTTCAAGTGAAGTAGCACGATTTCAAAGAAGCATCAATGTGAACCAGGGCTAAAACTAAAATGACATTTTAGTCGAAAGACTAAAATACGACTAAAACTAAAATTGCATTTAAGTAAAGGATGAAACTAAATCGAAATTTGATGTCAAAATAAACACTGCACTACCACATTCAGATGACTAAATTACAACTAAAACTAAAATGTCCTTTTAGTCAAATTACTACAATATAACTAAAATGGTATTTTAGTCAAAGGACTATGACTAAAAACTAAATCGAAATTTGACGTCAAAGTTAACACTGCACTGCCACATTAGAATAAGTAGGGGGCATCTACTCAGCTGCTGAAAGAAAATAAAGTAAAGGCCTTTCTTATTTTTTTTTTCTTAATCTAATGGTAATATGTTTAAGCATGTGCAATGGTATTACAGCCAATAGAGTTTACAGTTTTTTGGATTTTTTTAAACTTTAAAGTTGCATTTCTGTTTGTCATTAAGCTATATTTTTGTTTGTTTATGAAACGTAGTTTTATTTATAAAGACGTTAAATATCACAAGGGCTAAATCTGTGTCTGTAGTGCATGTTCAAACCGTAATACCATAAATGATAAACATATTATTCGATTTTTACTCCAGGAGTATATAATGAGTTTGTCAATTCTAGAAAATTGCTTAAAAAAATGCATTACAATTTAACTAAACCCATTCAATTTTAGTCGACTAAAATGTAGGAGATTTTAGTAGACTAAATGGTACTCAAGATTTAAGTCAACTAAAATACGACTAAAACTAAAACAGTTCAGATGACTAACATACTAACATACGACGAAAACCAAAATGCAATTTTAGTCACAGGACTATGACTAAAACTACAGTAAATCAATATTTTTGATGTAAAAAATAACACTGGTGTTCTGACCTTGTTCATGAAAGGTAGCCAGGTCTTGGGGCAGCCACCAACACTGGGTGGAGAAAGTGGAGGTAAGGTTGGTGGTGGCACTGTGGTGTTGGTCCGTTTACATACATATGGCAGAGCAGTGATGCATTTCTGATCACCCCATTCTCCTGCAGACAAAAAGAGCACCATGTGTCTAAGCAATACCGAAAACTCAAATTTACAACTCTAGTTAAACAAATACTTGGCCAAGTGACTAATTTTGGTACCAAAAACAAAAAACTGCTTCAGTATAAAACCTTCAACTTCATTAAAATTACTGGCTTTTAAGCACAATATTTACACTTCAAAGGACAAATTCCATAACTATGTAAAAAAACACTAGTCCACCAAACTCACCAGGGACGTGCAGTCAGGGGAGGCAGGTGAGGCAGAACATAAAAAAAAACAAGCTTCGAGGGTAATAGCTTGGAGACCTGGGGTCCCGGAGGGCAGGGGGTAGGTAGCTCAAGTCCTACCCCATCACTCGTCAAAATTTGGTGATCCTGCCACCTATAGTTCCGGAGATATGGGGCTCCTTATGCAGCCTGTCAGAAGCTACTTACAGAGCGGCTAGTTTAAATACGGTACATGCTGACACACTCTGTTTGCAGCAGACTGAGAGGATGAGCTCACAGTGCCTCTCCTCACTGTTTGTCAGAAGCACTGAGCTCAATGGACAGCTTGGAGTCTTGGACCAATGGTAAAGCAACATTGGAACAAGCTGTCCAATAAAAATGCTGCAGTGGAGGCTGTCCTCTCACTGCAGTGTCATAGAAGGGGGCATGTGTCTAAATAATTTATTATTTATCTATTTACTGTGAAATTACTGGTTTGAGGTGATAACTTCAAACTTCAGTAATTTGTCCGTTAAGCCACCTGCTTGAGTACAGTTTTTGAAAATATAGTAAATTACTTTAAAAACAATATATAATAATTATTTGTATATTACTTACTTATGGTAATTAACCCCTTTCCACCCAGGCCAATTCTGACACTTCTCTCCTACATGTAAAAATCATAATTTTTTTTTTGCTAGAAAATTACTCAGATCCCCCAAACATTATATATATATATTTTTTAGCAGACACCCTAGGGAATAAAATGGTGGTCGTTGCAACTTTTTATGTTACACGGTATTACGCAACAATTTTCCAAACGCATTTTTTTTGGGAAAAAACTGTTTCATGAATATATAAAAAAAGATTTTGTTGTATACTATGGAAGATGATGTTACGCCAAGTTAATAAATACCTAACATGTCACGCTTTAAAATTGCGCACACTCGTTGAAGGGCGCCAAACTTTGGTACTTAAAAATCTCCATAGGCAACGCTTTAAAAAATGTTAATACATTACATGTTTAGAGTTACAGAGGAGATCTTGTGCTAAAAATAATTGTTCTCGTTCTAAAGTTTGCAGCGTATGTAACCTGTGTGTATCTGGCTCTGATACTAGCCAGTGCTTCACCAGCCACTGACCTCACCGCACATCCCTGAAACACACTAAGATGACCCCCACCCACAGGAGCCTATTTACTTCATTTGATGGTGGCAGCCTTCCACTTTGTCTATTTCCTGCCCACTAAAAATGTAGTGCCGGGCTGCACACACCATAAACTTAAATGGGGCATACAGTACCTCTGACTGATCTAAGTGGCTCAGAGATATTATATGACATAAAGTCAAAAGAAAAGTCCTTGCTAAAAAGATGGTTCAGTTGTGTTCTGAGCCCAAATACAAAAGTACTACTTACCTCTAACCGCTGTCATATAAACACATTTTTTCTCTCTGGAAATGCGGCCTATCCGTCCAGGAGCCCAGTTTACGAAATTGAGTACAGTCTTGTCTGACCATCTGCAAAAAGTGCAATTTACCATAAAGATGACTAAAACCAGTATTTCATTTATTTCACCTAACAGCCAGCACTGCAGAACAAGCATACACTCTGCCAGACCCAACTAAACAATGATTTTGTCCACTTCTGTATTGCATTAAATCCACTACTTTTTACCCAAAGGAACTCAGTTTATTTGTCAGATTGTATCTACCTCCCATTATACAATATCTGCTGACAGCCTTTCCTTTCCTATCCCATGACATGCTGAATGGATAGGCTAACTAGTTTACAGGCAAAATGACTACATCTAGTCTGGGGATGTAAAGAAATCCCATAACTTAATATCATCAGCTATTGTTCCACAGCCACTGATGGTCTATGCAGTACTGTATGTGGCCAGAGGTGCGGGGGCACCGGTGTATGCACTAATGATGTGGCCAGAGGTGTGGGGGCACCGGAGACACTCGGAGACGCTCAGAGACGCACAGGAACGGAGTGTCTCCGAGCATCACCGGCGCCCCCACACCTCTGGCCAAATGCAGTACTGCATTCCCCAGCGGCTTGAATCCTGCCTGTCTTGTGAGACAAGGCTCACAAATCGAGTCAGGATTAAAAAAAATAATAATTGCTCGTATTGCTAAACGTCAGTAAACAGCATTTCTCGCAATATGAGGTTACACTGTACTTGAAAAATCTCTTTTCATGTTGTGAGTGCTGCTTGTCTGCTGGCCATCTCTTTCCACAACTTCCTGGGTTCCCTGCATGCTTTGCAGCTTTTCCACTGCTGTTTACTTTCAATGTCTAATGACTATATATCCCATGGTATCTTGCTGCCTGCAAGCAGTAATTCCTGTACTGATTCCGTCTCCTGAGACTCCTCCTTTCAGCCCCTTTGTAGTTCAGAAGGCAGGCTCTGGGAATTCTGCCACACATCAGTTCCTACTAACAGGTCATCGTAAATACGTTTCACAAAATTGAAGGAAGTAAATGTGTGGGGGTCTGCACAAAGTAAGTTTACAAACTTCAAGATTGTTTAGAGTAATAGGAGTAGGCTAGAAATAATTGAATAATGCAGTGTGGAATATTTTTTAATTTTGACCACAGATGCACTTCAAACCAAATCAGACACTATAACATAATAGTAAGTGCCGGTTCACACTACTTGGGATCCGACTTGTGTCGCCCCAAGTCTCACGACATGACAAATTACATTTAAGTGAATGAGAGCCGTCTTAATGTACACTACTGAAGTCGCTCCGACTTCAGAAAAGGTTCTTGTACTACTTCAAGGCGACTTCTAGATGACTTGTACCCATTGATTTCAATGGAAGTCGCCTCCAAGTCGGATCCCCTGTCTTAACTGAAGCAACTTTACAGGAAGAGAAATTAGTTTTCTCAGGCAAACCCCTCCCTCCCACAGAGCTGATTATTGTTTGATTGGCCACTGGCAACTGGAGGTGACTTGAAGTCGCCTTGTAAGTTGCTCCAAGTCGTGCTGAATTCGCGCTGAAGTCGCCTCACAAAGTCGCGCCCAGAGTCATGTTGCCCCTGTGTGAACCGGCACTTATGCATCTTTTATTTTGGAGGTAAATGCCAACTTGCTACAATCTTCTATCATTTTAACAAACACCACAGCAACTCACCTGAATCTCCCATCATTTTCATTTGTGTGAAGCCCAATCCACCAGTGCTGCTCTTGCACCCGAAGAGACTTACAGGGGAATAAAAAAACAGCATTAGATACATATAATAAAAACCAAATATAAAATGCTCCACCTCCTAGAAAACCTCAAAAATGTATGAAGAACTCTGTAGCACTTTGCAAAGGACTTGCTCTTAGGCAGTTGGGTTGTGCCTGCAAGGATGACTGCCTTCTCAAGTTTATGGGCAGCAGTTACAAAACAGAAAAGCACAACAAATCATCCAATGAAAAGGCAAGTACTGGCATTCTGGGGGAGGATGTATCTTCTGCCAAAATTCAGATCTTTGGGCTCATGCTAGCAAATGAAATTATAGGTTTCAAAAATAAAGTATAGCCTTCATTTGGCCCCACCATACACTAATTTACAGATGCCTTTCTTTTCAATACATTTATATTCAATATTTTGAACATACTGTATGTAGCGCAGACCCCTAATAGGTCCCCCTGCTTTGTCACAGGTTCTCTTCCCGACCGGGCAGCCAGGCACACAACACTTGAACACTCTCTCTCTCACAATTACTAGGCAGTGGATGTCTTTTTATATATAAAGAAAAAACTGCGCTAAGACAAAAAATAGATGAATAAGGCAGCAGCAATAATGTGATAAACATACATAAACTGGATAAGAAAAAAAACCTGCGCCAATAATGGTAATAAGATGCTCCTAAAGAGCAACAGAGATAAAAAGTTCCAAATTCTAATCCACAGTAAAGCGAAGAGATCCAATCCCTCAGGGAATCAAATTTGTAGTGTATCAAAGTTCATAAACCATACACTAATAGTAGGTAACACCATATAAAATGGCTCCTTACCACAGGACTGATGTTGTTGTGCAGGTGGCTTTAGTCCAGCCAAGGCCTCTATCCCTGAAGGAAGATCCAGGTCCCCAGACAATCATCCAAATAAGCCAACTTGACGGCTCAGTTACAAAAAGACAAAAATAAAATATAAAGACCATAGGGTGATACCGCAGACATAGGGTTAAACCACCACAGTGCACAGTAAAGTGTAGTGACCACCACCTATGTAGAAATTGGCTCCTTACCAGATACAGGAAAAAGCAGGCATTAGTTTGTATCAGCCACGATCCTTTCATAAACCCACACACTGGATCCTTAGGAGTTCTATACCATTACCAGGCGCTGCTTGCGCTCCGTATGGGGTAACAAAAAGAAGGGGGGAGACCATAGAGTGATATCCTTATAACAGCGACTTTATTAAAATTAAGGTTATACTTACAAAAACTTAGTATTAAGAAAGCAATAAAAAGCGTGCCGGGCGGCATACACAAGTGGGATCCCATTGAAAACATCATATATGACGAAACGCGTCTGGTGGACACGCAGTGACGTCACCACACAGCTCTACGGAAGGGCACTTGTGTATGCCGGCCGGCACGCTTTTTATTGCTTTCTTAATACTTTGTTTTTGTAAGTATAACCTTAATTTTAATAAAGTCGCTGTTATAAGGATATCACTCTATGGTCTCCCCCCTTCTTTTTGTTACCCCATACGGAGCGCAAGCAGCGCCTGGTAATGGTATAGAACTCCTAAGGATCCAGTGTGTGGGTTTATGAAAGGATCGTGGCTGATACAAACTAATGCCTGCTTTTTCCTGTATCTGGTAAGGGGCCAATTTCTACATAAGTGGTGGTCACTACACTTTACTGTGCACTGTGGTGGTTTAACCCTATGTCTGCGGTATCACCCTATGGTCTTTATATTTTTGTATTTTTGTAACTGAGCCGTCAAGTTGGCTTATTTGGATGATTGATGTCTTTTTATGCTTTATTGCTGGTTAAACATGGATGGGGTGCAGGAAAACTTTGGGATACCCCAGAGTTCAGTGCACAAATTATTTGGAGGACACGCTCTATTCGGTCTTTAGAGCCACCTTCCTTCTTTGCAGAGGCTAGAAACACCAACACTTCTGGGACTCCCAGACAGCATATCCTACTTTAGCAACATTGACACAGTCACACAAGGGGTTAAACAGCAGACAGTCACTAGGATCCCACTTCCAAGCCTCTACTTACAGTGTCTCCAGATACTTGGATACCTCCTGTCCAATACTGGATAGACACTGTACCGTGAAGCTCCAGGCCGGATCTTCAGTGCACCCCTTATGCTTAGCTCTAAACTGCTTCCAGGAAAATGGGTCCCCCAGCTTCTACATAGCTGAGATCTCTGTGCATTTTCTGCAACAGGCGTCAGCTAATCTGCCCAAGGGGCAGCAGCCCTTAAGCCTGGGATCTTCTCCTCCTAAACAAGAACCCGGCGGCTCCAGACCTGAAGCTATTAATGGGCTCTCTCTCCGCCTTCTGGGCACACCTCCCCAAGGATTGCTTAGAAACCCAAACATTTTCGAGCTCAGGTTCTGCCTCTTCCAGCCCACTACATTATAGAATCTACCAGAAGGCAGGGAGAAGTAGTTGAGCAGTTGAACTTGTCATCAAAGCAAGGGTCCCTCACCTCACGTTCTGGGGACAACTGTAACATTTTAGATTCCTAGACACTTTTGTCTCCATTGACAAAGGTCAAGAGTGACAGCATGTACAAACAGCAAACTGTTTTGGCTGGAGTTATACATTAAAAAAATATTAAAACATAGGAATTTTATGTGGCCACTCCTACTCTTTAACAAGTTATAGCTGAACAAGTCTGAACCAGGAAAACAAATGTGTTTTGCTCTTGTGATACAATGATTTGTACCTTCTGTAGGTTCTGCACTAGGAAGTCTAGCTCTGCTGGACTATGAACAGACGTCAGCTCAGCCCCAAACCAAGTACAGATTCTCTGGGCCTGTTGCCATGTGGATCGATGCTCAAAAAATTTAAAATCTGCATTCTCAAATCTGATCCACTCAGTGTTTCCTGAAAAATAGCATAATGAGACAATTGAGAAAAGGGTGATGGGCTGAATACAATATAGATACTGTACATCTTCAAAAACAATTCACCAATGAATATGCAAATGTTTCAAGTGTGCCTAGCATCAGATAATGTATATTTTCTCACGTTAAGGGCATGTATCCTAAGTAATATTTATGCCTTGTACAAATTATGAGAATATCAGACGAATGATCGTTGTTTTTTTTTTTTTTTTGCATGCTAATCTCATATCGAAAATGAAGAGGTTACTAAAGTTAAGACAATTCTTGTATGACAAAATAAAATTTTGGAAGTAATGTAATGTAATCTATTGGATTGTAATGTATTCTTTCATCTTGGTCACAGAATTTTTTCGGACGAATACTGTACTGATTAAAACGAAAATCGTTCATTTTGGTATCGGACAACAAAATTTTTTGCGATTGTCCCTTCGGATAATTTCACATGAACGGTCGTGATCGGCTCTCCAAAGCTGTGTACCAACAATCAGATTATCCTAAGATCAGTTCGACAGTGGTATTTTTGGTCCGATTTTCTCATTGTGTTTACTAGGCTTAACTCTTACAAGTATTTATTAACACTCATAGAGGCCAGAGTACTCCCCCTGACAATGCCTTTATCTGCTTTTCTCATCAGAACATTATAATTTTGTGTAGGCTTCATCTTGGGTCAGCATCTGCTTCTTGGACTGTGATACTGGCTCAGAGTCGAGTTTGCAGTCATGCAAATCCCAATGTCTTTGCGGTTATTGGCTGTGTTCATGTAGGTCTGCCACAGATCAGTCCCTGCTTTAAGCCTTTGCTTTGTGACTTGCTATATAGTTGCATTGTCCCAGTTCGATCAATAGGGAGTTAAATGAAGATATGTTGGCAAGCACCAGATCAGAATTTTGGTATTTTGATCTGTTAATATTTTAGTTAGTTAGGAGATGAGTAGTCTAAGATCTGAAGAAGAGGATATAATCCAGATTGGCAGTAAGTGAGTTTTTTTTTTAGAGAGTGCCAGAGGTATGGTTAAGAGTTGAACTGGATTCACTTCACTCCACCAAACTATTACTAATGAGGGGAGTAAAGCCAGCCAAACATAGAAAATCACTAGATTCTTCCGTCCAGTGTAAATACTGTAGAGTGGATGGAGGAACCTGTACTGTCCACTATTGTATTCAACTAGTTATGGCTTCTTGAACAGTGACTGCATCTGACTGTATGTAGACAATTTTTTCACCTAGCTAATTTGATTTTTAGGTAAAGGTTTGTCAGCCAGGTGGTGCCAACATGGCCAACCACAGCTTAAATATTGGCCTGTTCAGCAGGAATTCTCCAAAATTCAAGCTGCGTGTGGCCTGCAGAAATGTCTTCTCCTAATTGCAGCAGACTAGTGACATCACCTAGGCAAAGTCACCTGACAGGAGCTCAAGGATGGCTTTTTAATAGGAAGGCTTATAGGCAAAATGCCACAATTAATTCAGCATGACTTGAAAAGATAATGAGAGGTCAACTTTCAGGTGCTGATCAAAATGATGTTTTTGATCAAATGAAGGTAACATTTGAACACATAACTGATTTATTGCTCAGTAGTCCCTGATGCCGCGTAGACACGATCGTTTTTAATGTCATTTTCAAAAACTAAGTTTTTCTCGACGTGATTTTTCTTGTTTCCTCTCAAGCCTGTCTTGCATACACACGTTCATTAAAAAAAACGCTCGAGCAAAGCGCAGTGACGTACAACACGTAAGACGGCACTATAAAGGAGAAGTTCTATTCGAATGGCGCCACTCTTCATGTTAGTAAAGTTTGTTGAGCGACGATTCGCGCTTTTCAGCCTCCTGCTTTTCAGTCCGTTACAGCGTGACGAATGTGCTATCTCCATTACGAACGCTAGTTTTACCAGAACGAGCGCTCCCGTCTCATACTTGATTCTGAGCATGCGCATTTTTTTCCCCTCGTAAAAGCATATACACTGCCGTTTTTCACGTCGTTAAAAAACACGACGTGAAAAAATAGAGCAAGTTCTAATTTTTTTAGCCCATTTTTCACGTCGTTAAAAATGCTCTGGAGCCTACACACGATCGTTTTTAATGACCAATTTAAAAAATTGCATTTTTAACGACGAGAAAAACGATCGTGTGTACGCGGCACTAGAATATCAACCAACATTTTGCTGTCTGTCTGCCTACTGTGGCAGATAACACTGATTTATAGACTGCCCAAAAAGAGTTCTCTAATAATCAAATATATTCTGTACAGATGATTTTTTGAATGTTATCCATATGTATATAAAATATTCTTTGCATCCCAATTAAAGGAACTGAAAATGTTACGAAAAACAACTAATCATTTGTTAGCTTTCGTTTTCTTACCTTCACGGCAGAATTTAAATATGTAATCTTATTGATTGTTATGTGCAACGTGCTTCAAATACTATGGTTAAAGTAAGAGGCTTCCACAAGCGAAGGCATTATAATAAAGTACATCAAAACAGCATATAAGATATCGGAATAACTATGTAATGATACAGAGGAGAAAAATCAAACTCACCCCTTGGAACTTCTGGTTCTTTGATGTCTGTTCCTGAACATTCAAAAGAAAAAAAGAAACAGGTATTCCATCAAAAAGTAAACCTGGACAGTGATTCAAAGATGGAATATTGTAACCAGTGCTGAATTTGTACCTAAAGTAGAGCACCTGCCGAAACTTCCTTTTATTACGTTAGGCCAGAATAGAGAACACACAGACAACAGTAAACACCTAACAGAATCTGTAAACCCTTTCGCACTCCATTCAAGACTAAAATAGTGGGACTGGAGTTCTACATTAATGCATGAAAATGGTCATATACACTGATCCGCCATAACATTATGACTGCCCACCATAACCCGTCAGGGCATGGACTCCACTAGACCTCTGAAGGTATGCTGTGGTATCTGGCACCAAGCCAACAGTAGCAGATCCTTTAACCACTTTGCGCCCGTCATACGACTAATGACGGACGCAAAGTGGTTCTACAATGCCGGGAGGCCGTCATTATACGGCCTCCGCTCCTCCGGCCACTGGGGGGTGCTCGAGCGCCGCCGGCGGCACGCGCGCGTGCCCGGCGCATCACTGAGATGCCGATGCGCGTGCCTAGTGGCCGCAATGTCCGCCAGGTACCCGCGATCGGCCGTTACACAGCCAAGGACGTGGATCTGTGTGTGTAAACACACAGATCCATGTCCTGTCAGGGAGAGAGGAGACCGATGCTGTGTCCCTTGTACATAGGGACACAGATCGGTCTCCTCCCCCAGTCAGTCCCCTCCCCCCACAGTAGCAATCACACATTAGGAAACATATTAACCCCTTCCTCGCCCCCTAGTGTTAACCCCTTCCCTGCCAGTCACATTTATACAGTAATCAGTGCAGTTTTATAGTACTAATCGCTGTATAAATGTGAATGGTCCCAAAAATGTGTCAAAAGTGTCCGATGTGTCCGCCGCAATATCGCAGCCCTGACAAAAATCACAGATCGCCGCCATTACTAGTAAAAAAAAAAAAAAAGAGTCAGAATTCTATCCCCTATTTTGTAGACGCTATAACTTTTGCGCAAACCAATCACTATACGCTTATTGGGATTTTTTTAACCAAAAATATGTAGAAGAATACGTATCGGCCTAAACTGAGGAAAAAATTGTTTTTTAAAAAAAAAAATTGGGATATTTATTATAGCAAAAATCCAAAAATATTGTGTTTTTTTTTAAATTGTCGCTCTTTTTTGGTTTATAGCGCAAAAAACAAAAACCGCAGAGGTGATCAAATACCACCAAAAGAAATCTCTATTTGTGGGGAAAAAAGGACGTCAATTTTGTTTGCGAGCCACGTCGCACGACCGCGCAATTGTCATTCAAAGTGACGCAGTGCCGAAAGCTGAAATTTCGCCTGGGCAGGAAGGGGGTTTATGTGCCCAGTAAGCAAGGAGTTAAATCTTGTAAGTTATGAAGTGGGGCCTCTGTGGACTTGTTTTTCAGCACATCTCACAGAAGCTCAATTGGGTTGAGATCTGGAGAATTTAGAACCCAAGTCAACACCTTGAACTCATGTTCCTCAAACCATTCTTGTATTCATCAGACCAGGCCACCTTTTTTCATGGTGTTGTGGTGTAGTTCTCATTCTCACATGCCCAGGTTTGTTTTGGGCTGTGGACACAGGTCAGCATAGGCACCCTGACTGGACTGGGGATACTCAGCCCCATACACAACATACTGCAATGCACTTTGTGATTGACACCTTTCTGTCGGAACCAGCATGGACTTTTTCAGCAATTTGAGCTACACTAGCTCTTCTATTGGATCAGACTACACAATGCATCAGTGAGCCTTGACCATCCATGACCCTGTCACTGATTCGCCTGTTTTTTTTTTTGCTTGGACCAATTTTGGTAGGTCCTGACCACTGCAGACTGGGAAAAAAGCTGCAGTTTGGAAGATGTTCTGACCCAGCTGTCTAGTCATTACCATTTGGCCCTTGTCAAAGTCGCTCAAATCCTTACCCTTGCTCATTTTTTATACTTTCAACACATCAACTTCAGGGAAAGCATGTTCACTTACTGCCTAATATATCCCACCCATAGGCGTGCGCACAGGGTGTGCCAGGTGTGCCCAGGCACACCCTAATCACACTGTGCAGCACAGATTCCCCCTACTGCCCTGGCTACCCCCCTCCTTCCCCTCGCAGCGCTTCCAGCTTCCCTACTCTCCTCTCCCACTGGCTGTTGCTGCTGGGGATGTTTTAGGATGAGTGGGGGAAGGGGCAGGTAAATATGTAACTTACCGGCCCCTTCCCTTTAAACCTGAGTGATCGGTAGTATGTGTTGAGCTTTGGGGTGCACACCCTAATGCAATAGGCTGCGCACGCCTATGATCCCACCCATTGTAATGAGATAATTAATATTATTCACGTTACCTGTCAGTGGTCATTATGTTATGACTGATCGGTGTATATACAGTGAATCCGGAAAGTATGCACAGCGCTTCACTTTTTCCACATTTTGCTATGTTACAGCCTTATTCCAAAATTGATTAAATTCATTATTTCCTCAAAATTCTACGAACAGTACCCCATAATGACAACGCTAAAAAAGTTTGTTTGAAATATTTGCAAATTTATAAAAAATGTATAAAAAAATCCCATGTACATAAGTATTCACAGCCTTTGCTCAATACTTTGTTGAAGCACCTTTGGCACCAATTACAGCCTCAAGTCTTTGTGAGTACGATGCTACAAGCCCGGCACACCTATTTTTGGGCAGTTTCTCCCATTCTTCTTTGCAGGACCTCTCAAGCTCCATCAGGTTGGATAGGGAGCATCAGTACACAGCCATTTTCAGATCTCTCCAGAGATGTTCAATCGGGTTCAACTCTGGGCTCTGGCTGGGCCACTCAAGGAAATTCACAGAGATTTCCCGTAGCTACTCCTTTGTTATGTTGGCTGTGTGCTTATGGTCATTGTCCTGTTTAAAAGATATACCTTTACCCCAGTCCATGTTCCAGAGCACTCTGGAGCAGGTTTTCATCAAGTATGTCTCTGTACATTGCTGAATTCATCTTTCCCTCGATCCTGACTAGTCTCCCAGTTACTGCCGCTGAAAAACGTTCCCACAGTATGATGCTGCCACCACCATGCTTGGAAATGGTATTGCCCAGGTGATGAGCGGTGCCTGGTTTCCTGCAGACATTCAGGCCAAAGAGTTCAATCTTTGTTTCATCAGACCAGAAATTTTCTCATGGTCCAAGAGTCCTTCAGGTGCCTTTTGGCAAACTCCAGGTGGGCTGTCATGTGCCTTTTTTTTTTTTTTTTTAACAGACGGAAAGTTTATTGAAGTAAATACAACATTTTATATGCTGTCATGTGCCTTTTACTGAGGAGTGGTTTCCGCCTGGCCACTCCACCATATAGGCCTGATTGGTGGAGTGCTGCAGGACGGTTGTTCTTCTTGAAGGTTCTCCTCTCTCCACAGAGAAATGCTGGGGCTCTGTCAGAGTGACAATCGGGTTCTTGGTCACCTCCCTGACTAAGGCTCTTCTCCCAGATCGCTAAGTTTGGTTGGGTCGCCCGCTCAAGGATGATGGAGGCCACTGTGCTCATTGGGACATTCAATGCTGCAGATATTTTTCTGTACCCTTTTCCAGATCTCTGCCTCAATATAATCCTGTCTCGGAGGTCTACAGACAATTCCTTGGACTTCATGGCTTGGTTTGTGCTCTGACATGCACTGTTAACTGTGGGACATTATATACACAGGTGTGTGCCTTTTCAAATCATGTCCAGTCAACTGAATTTACCCGAGGTGGACTCCAATCAAGTTGTTGAAACGTCTCAAGGGTGATCAGTGGAAACAGGATGCACCTGAGCTTAATTTTGAGTGTCATGGCAAAGGTTGTGATACTTATGTACATTGGATTTTTCCTTTTTTATTTTTAATACATTTGCAAAGATTTCAAACAAACTTATTTCGCGTTGTCATTATTTAGCATTGTTTGTAGAGTTTTGAGGAAAATAATGAATTTAATCCATTATAGAATATGGCTGTAATATAACAAAATGTAGAAAAAGTGAAGCGTTGTGAATACTTTCCAGATGCACTGTATAGCAACTATTAAAAATATTAGGAGACATTTTAGTTCATAGAGGCTTTCAGAAAAGAAAATGCTGCTAAAAAAAGAGCAGTGAAAGATATTCTTCAATAAAAAAAATTATATTAAAAAAATAGTGAAGAGCCATAATTATAAAATGAAAAAGACACGGAGAAGGGGCCTGAAACAAGGACAAGCAGTATGACCAGCACATTAACCTCCCTGGCGGTAATCCCGAGTCTGCCTTGGGGTGAGTTTTTCATGCTAAGAACGGTAACCCCGAGCCAGACTCGGGATTGCATTGCAGGATACAGGGAAGTTACTTACCTTGTTCCCTGGATCCTGCGATGTGTCCCCGCTGTGTCTGCGAGCTGTCATCTGGCTCGATCCACACTGCCGAGTGCCGAGCTCCGTTCCCTGCGACGTTGCGACGCACGGGGACGGAGTTTGGCGCCAAATTCAAAAAGTGAAACACACAATACACATACAGTATACTGTAATCTTACAGATTACAGTACTGTATCAAATAATTACACATCCCCTTTGTCCCTAGTGGTCTGTCCAGTGTCCTGCATGCACTTTTATATTATAAATACTGTTCTTTCTGCCTGGAAACTGGAGATTGTCCATAGCAACCAAAAAGTGTCCCTTTATGTCAAAAGTGGTTTTAGACCAGCTAGAAAACAGCGATAATAAATTAGAATCAATAAAGGTAAAAAAACTGCGCTAGGAAAAACTAACACTATAGGCAGCAGTAATAGTGAGATAACACCAAATGACAATAAAAGAAAAAAACTGCGCCCACCCACTTAACCCAAAAACTACAATAGTAGGATATTAACACAACAAGTAACTAGTGGTTACAGCTAGTTGAAACAGATGAGAGTCCAACAGGCAATCTGCAGTAAATGGTCTAATTGAACAACAAGTCCACTTCTCCTTAGACCCAAAAAGACCCAGTAAATAAGAAGGACATCCACTCCTCCTCAAAATAAAGAGGCACAGCACCACCGTGACTTGTTCAAAACTTATTGTGAGATATCCACCACCAGAGACAAGAGGAGCAGCTCACCAGAAGGCAAGCGGTTTGGGGCATCCGACTGTCACCCAGCCGCGGCCTTTTTAAGTTGCAGCAATAATCGTCCCTCAGTCAATAGCGGTGATCCATCCGATATGTTCCGCATACATTTGCACCATGGGCCCCAAACATAAATGAATAGAAAGGGCAAACAATAGTGTGACTCCGTTTAAACCAATTTATTTAAAAAACGTAAGTTCTACTTACAAATAAGAAGATAAAAACAGCCTGTAGATAAACTGTATTGCCGGCCGGCATATCAGGAAAATTGGTTTAAACGGAGTCACACTATTGTTTGCCCTTTCTATTCATTTATGTTTGGGGCCCATGGTGCAAATGTATGCGGAACATATCGGATGGATCACCGCTATTGACTGAGGGACGATTATTGCTGCAACTTAAAAAGGCCGCGGCTGGGTGACAGTCGGATGCCCCAAACTGCTTGCCTTCTGGTGAGCTGCTCCTCTTGTCTCTGGTGGTGGATATCTCACAATAAGTTTTGAACAAGTCACGGTGGTGCTGTGCCTCTTTATTTTGAGGAGGAGTGGATGTCCTTCTTACTTACTGGGTCTTTTTGGGTCTAAGGAGAAGTGGACTTGTTGTTCAATTAGACCATTTACTGCAGATTGCCTGTTGGACTCTCATCTGTTTCAACTAGCTGTAACCACTAGTTACTTGTTGTGTTAATATCCTACTATTGTAGTTTTTGGGTTAAGTGGGTGGGCGCAGTTTTTTTCTTTTATTATAATAAATTAGAATCACTTGCAGAATTGAGCGATAGCGATTTGTGGGGAAATTCCTCATCAAACACTGAAAGTAATGACAGCGACAATTATGCAACTGAGCAAATTCCAGTGTTTTTGATTTGATTACGTTATTGAATAATTTTTATTATAATTACATTACTATTTGTTATAATTATTTATAGTTATTTATTATATTATAATTTATGATTTTGTGTTTCAAACTTTATCATACCTGGGATGTCTAGTCTACTAGACTCTTGTTTGGTCAGGTTTAAGTAAGTAATTACTAAGAATTGCAGGTCTACAATACATAACACCAAATTTCCATGCAAAATAATTGTACCGCTTTTGGTACAAAATTCCAGACAGAATCATACCGCCAGGGAGGTTAAGAAAAAAATGCATTGCTTTTGCCATGTTGTATTAAACAGACCAACTCAAACTTCTAGCAGCAGGATACTAAGCGATGTGTCCAAGGACAGAAGTTGGAAAGCAATTCATCTCCAACCCAATAATTTACTGTAACTCCTTAGTCTACAAAAGGAAAGGCCAACTGATCCAGCTATAGTTAGTCGGAAGTCAACCTATATTCCAAGCCTAGTCTAAAGTGCGCTATTAGCTGGTAAAATGAGCAGACTGTGGTGCTTGATTACACACCCACATATTATACCCATCAAGCTTCTAAAGCTAAACTCCTGGCACCAATATTTGTAGTTGTTAGCTCCTTAACCCCTGCAGTTTAGCATTTTTTTCTTCCATCAGAATCCAAATCTGACCTTTGGCTATAAAAAACACATCCTGTGATGACGATGTGGGCATAATGACGCACGCACAGCTGCAGAGTGACAGCACTGGTGTCAGTCTTAGATGCAGCACTTTACGCCGGCCATAGATAAAGCAATTTTTGTTACTGCAACCAAGGATCGCAGATAAGAAAATCAAAAATCGCTTGAATCCCTCCAACTAAACCATTGTGCTCTCCCAGTGGGTGGACGGGGGAACGGGGGAAGCCATCTTCGCTGGGAGAACACAGTGATTATTGCTAGCGGCTATAACAGCCGCTAGCAATAATCACATGTAAAATCCAACAGGCTGGTTGTAACTAAGGTGATCGATTGATCAACTTGGGTACATTACGCTTGCCCATACAGGGTTTGAATCTGGGCCTGTTCCTGCTGAACCGGCCGAGATTCGCACCATCTATGGCCGATTTTAGTCAGCAGAAAAAAGGAGCACATCAGAAGTTGTACAAAAAGGCACAACTAAAAGCTGATTTTTTAAATGTACTAGACAAACAACAAAAATAATCTACACAGTCAATAGAACATCTAAACATATCAAAATCATGGTGCCCAGAGTTAAGCCTCGTACACACGAACAAGTTTCTCGGCAAGAAACGACAAGAAAACTGCCGAGATAGCTTTCTTGCCGAGAAAATCGTTCGTGTGTATGGTTTCTCGTCAAGAAAACCGACAAGAATCTCGACGAGAAATATAGAGAACCTGCTCTCTATTTTCTCGTCGAGATTCTCGTCAGCCTGTTTCTCGACGAGACAATTGTGTGTGTGTACACTTACCTGTCCTCCGGGAAGCCCGCGCATGCTCGAAATGACTTTGACGCATGCGCGGTAGCTTCCTAGGCATAGATAGGGTGTAGCAAGATGGCGGCGACGGCATCGAATGTGACGAGCGCACGCTCGTCGTAGTCGATGACGTCACCGCGTTTGCTCCATTCAAAGAACCGCGGGTTCTTTGAATCGAGCGTGTGTACACTCGGCCGGGACAAGTTTCTTGTCCAAGAATCTCGTCAAGAAAAACAACGTGTTTTTTCTTGACGAGATTTTCGGCCGTGTGTACGAAGCTTTAAAGTTTAATTGTGATTAATTTATTCAGCTTTATCTGATATACTGAAACAGTTGGAAGTCAGGGAGCTGTACCTTTAGGCAATTTGCATATCCAGTCCATCTGAGAGTCACACTCAATAGCCACCCACTGTAAAGATGATAGGTCCAGCACCACACACCTTCTTATATCATCATTGTCTTGATAGCTTCGGTCAAAGTTGTGATAAGAATACTGAAATAAATAGGCAGAATTAATTGGGTTTCCTGTGATCTCTTAGTAGAAACATTTACACCTCTACTATTCGTAGACATTTTGAAGGCACCTCTACTACGTGTAGACATTGTGAAGGCACCTCTACTACTTGTAGACATTGTGAAGGTACCTCTACTACGTGTAGACATTGTGAAGGCACCTCTACTACTTGTAGACATTGTGAAGGCACCTCTACTACGTGTAGACATTTTGAAGGCATCTGTAGACATTGTGAAGGTACCTCTACTACGTGTAGACATTGTGAAGGCACCTCTACTACGTGTAGACATTTTGAAGGCATCTCTACTATGTGTAGACATTTTGAAGGCACCTCTACTACATGTAGACTTTTTGTATTAACTGATAACAAGCAGCCAGGGACACATATCAATGTAATGTATATCATGTAATAGGTAGCCATAGGTAAGAGAAGACTCGTATGCCTATAAATGCCAGCATACTGTACCAGAAAACTCTAGGAAAAAATATTAACTAAATACATGTTCAGCCGGTTTCTATTGTACTCCACAAGAAAAGTCAGTTGGGAGGACGTCTAGCTATGCTCCTGCTTTCACTTGCAGTGGCATAAATATGCACATTTTGTGTGGTCTGAGCATGTATTTTTATGTCACAATCTGCTGAATTTAAAATAATTTTTAACAATTCTTCCAGGTATTAGAACCCATCCACGTGTCTGAATACCTTCCACTGTGTATGTGCAATGTAATGCCGCGTACACACGATCGGAATTTCCGACAAGAAAAGTTCGATGTGAGCTTTTGTTCGCAAATTCCAACCGTGTGTAGGCTTCATCTGACTTTTTCTGTTGGAATTTGCGACAACAAAAATTTGAGAGCTGGTTCTCAATTTTTCCGACAAGAAAAGTTCTTGTCGGAAATTCCGATCGTCTGTATGCAATTCCGACGCACAAAAAAACATGCATGCTCAGAATCAAGCAAAAGAGCCGAACTGCCTATTGAACTTCATTGATCTTGGCTCGTCGTACGTCTTGTACGTCACCGCCTTCTTGACGGTCGGAATTTTGTGTGACCGTGTGTATGCAACAATTCTTGTTATTTGGAGGATTTATATGTCATTGCATTTTTTGAACTGAAAGACGTTTTGATTACTGTTTTATATCATCACAATGCAATATCTCAATATTTCTATGTAGATATATTTGAAGTGGAGCGTGCCACCATTGATATATTTAAGTGGATTTTTACACAGTTTTAACAGCTGCTGTCTAGGCATAGCAAGAGAGTTGTGACATTGCAGAACGAGCAATAGAGTTTAGAGCGGCCTCTATGGATATGTATTATTAGATAGGCTGGCATGGGCCTTGAACTCTAGTGATGCTCAGCTCTGGATTACAGGCAGTGAAAGGATCTCTTACCAAGTCCCAGTTGTATCCAAGTCCAAGTCCAAGTCCCGGGTGTATTTAGCCAGCCCCTTTCACACTGGATGCTGGCTTTAAGAGCTTATCCCGCTTGGCAAAAACTAAGAACAAAGCCACAATCCCAAAAAATCTCAACATGAAGTTTAATCAAAGCAGTTATCTTCCAACATAGTCCCTGCCCAAGCCACTCACAGCGCATTTAACCTTGATTGGGCTTATTAGTAGAGGTCCTTGACCTTTATAAACGTCTACAAATTAGCCCAATCGGGGTACAACGCGTCACAGGGATGTGGCTTAGGGTGGGGACTATGTCAGAAGTCAGTTGCTTTGAATAAATTTCATGGTGAGCCTTTATGGAAGTGCGGCTTTGTTCTTCGCATTTGCTGGATATGGGAACATACAGTAGATTTCAATGCTTGTGGGTGCTTATTAACTCTTATATGTTTACTGCTATACATTTACATATTGTGGTACATAATTGACTAACCCCCTGTCCATCGCTCCAGACCCAACTCTGATCACCACTGGGATCTCTGCGGTTCAGACCAATCCAAAACCAGTGCTGCTCCTGACTTTCCGGTTCTGATTCACTGTGAGAAAGTATAAAATCGTCAGTTTGGTTCAATCGGATGCACGGTTACAAAGGGAAAGTGTGAAGACAGTGAGAACCAACCCAAATATTTTGTTCAGTAAATGAGCCACATAGTGTTCTTCTCCTACACTGGAGACACTGAGCAGCTGAGCCCCAATTTCTCGGCAGGATTGCTGAGCTGAAATCCAAGATTTTTTTTCTTGTAGCTTCTCCGAATGATAAACCTGAATAGGAGGACACAGAAAATAAGTCCAAAATTTAATAACTAATAACTAATAGCAATCCTGTCAGCTCCTACGCATTAGAAAACAACGGTCTTATCTAGGCCAGGCAGTAGGAATGAGCCGAACACCCCCCAGTTCGGTTCGCACCAGAACATGCGAACAGGCAATAAATTTGTTCGAACATCCGAACCCCGTTAAAGTCTATGGGACACGAACATGAAAAATCAAAAGTGCTAATTTTAAAGGCTTATATGCAAGTTATTGTCATAAAAAGTGTTTGGGGACCCGGGTCCTGGCCCAAGGGACATGTATCAATGCAAAAAAAAGTTTTAAAAACTCACGTTTTTTCGGGAACAGTGATTTTAATAATGCTTAAAGTGAAACGATAAAAGTGAAATATTCCTTTAAATTTCATACCTGGGGGGTGTATATAGTATGCCTGTAAAGCAGCGCATGTTTCTCGTACTTAGAATAGTCTCTGCACAAAGTGTCATTTCTGAAGGAAAAAAAGTCATTTAAAAGTACTCGCGACTGTAATGAATTGCCGGTCCTGGCAATACAGACAAAAGTAATTGAAAGTCATGGATTAAAAAAAAAAAAAGGTCTGGTATGGATATTTGGGGGCAATCGCACGCCATTTTTTATTTTTATTTGGCGCAGGGTTCCCCTTAATATCCATACCAGACCAGAAGGGCCTGGTAATTGAATTTGGGAGGACCCCCACGCATTTTTTTTTATGACTTTTCTCTGTATTGCCGGGATTGATGCCGGGATCTGTATTTTGTATTGATACATGTCCCCTGGGGCAGGACCCGGGTCCCCAAACACTTTTTATGACAATAACTTGCATATAAGTGTAGCGGCCTCACCCCGTCCTCTTTAGCTAGAGGTATGTCACGCGACAGAGTGAGGTGCACTACGGCCCATGTCCTCCCCATGGCTGTGGGTGAGGTGAAGGCCAGTACCAATCTTTTCCTCGGGCCAAATGTGTGCTGGTTATGAGGGTCAGTCCTTCCGTGCCAGAATCTCCCTTTGCTCCCATTAACAGAGTCCATACACCCATCAAAGTCCAAACTCAGGTTTATTGCGTATCTCCACATACAGTCAAATGCAACGGCATGATACGATGGGGGAGCAGGTCGAGGCACTGTACAGGTTCCTAGTCCCTACACTCCCTGTGCTATGACCAGGGGTTGCAGGAGTCTTGATTAGAGCTCCTCCGCTGCGCTGTAGCCCCTATCAGGGGAAGATGTCCTCCAAGGGAGTTACCAAAGGCCCATCCGTCACCGGGTTGACACTGCACCGGGTCTTCGGACGGGTGACCTCCCCAGCCTCCTCACCTCAGATGCGGGTCCCCTCGCAAGGGGCGCCCTGGAGCAACTTCACCCTCGCGGGACCCAGTCAGAGTCACCGGGTCCCAGGCCTCCTCAATAGTACCTCACCCCAGGCTGAAGGTGCCTGGGATGGACTCCATCTTCATTCCGGCCAGGCCTAGGGCGCCTAGGCCGGAACCTTGAACCGCCCGCACCCAGGCCTAAGGTGCCTGGGTGCGTGAAGAGATGATCCCCGAAGACGACCTCGTGGCCAGGGCGTCTCCCCCTTTTATCTCCTCCCATCGACACCACGGCGGGTTCCCCGCCCCAGCCGTACCATCTCCGCAAAGGGACAAAAAGGGTAGCACTGTGGTAGTGATTCTACCCTGAGCCAGTAGGTACACTGACACCCACTGGTCAAGGAGAATATCGCACCACCCAATCCTCCACGAATAACAAAAAGGGGTCTGAACCCTAACATAATTACACACCTGGGTCACACTACCCCCAGGTGTATCCCACTAAATTGAGGACCCCGCTATATAAGCTTTTAAAATTAGCACTTTAGATTTCTCCCATAGACTTTTACAGGGTGTTCCGTGGCTTTTCGAATTTGCCGTGAACACCCCAAATTGTTCGCTGTTCACCGAACGGGCGAACAGGCAATGTTCGAGTCGAACTCAAAGCTCATCCCTACCAAACAGTATGGCAGCCTATTGGTTTATGCTTTTGTCTCCCAGAACTATAGTCCTGTGTGGAGTATTCAACAAAGACATTGCCTGTGTGGGCTTTATCTGTTCTCTCTCCTGCTTAACGAGAACCTAGCATCAGATATATGTTTTTAAGGTTAAGTGCATTCTGAATAATGTGTAAGTGTGGACTTTACAGGTATTTATTACCAAAGTATTCCCCTTGACAATGCTTTCATCTGCTTTTTTTTGTCACAAGGGCGTAGACATTTTTATTCAAGCCCAATCCACAGTCACCATCTACTTCCTGGAGTAAGTTTCTGGCTCAGTGATGCCACACACATTTACTGTATGTAAATCCTGATTCCTGGTCAGTTCTTAGCTGTGTTCGCAAACATCTAACACAGTTCAGCCCTCTGCTGCAGCCTTTCACCTTGTGACTTTGTACAAGTTACAATATAGCAGTCTGATCACTGAAGAGAGGAAGGGGGCTGTGGAAATGCTCCCTCTTACCCACAGCAGACGAATGACCTAATCTTAAATTAGGAAAAGTCTTTTGAATTGAGTTTATGGACTGTTGTTCAATGGTTAAAGGTGAAGATTTTTTATTATACTTGTAGCACCCTGTAGCTTAGGCAGAGAGCGCCTCATAAATTTACTTGCCAGGAGTAGTTATCCTGGTTGATTGATAGAGGGTAGAGATCTATTGATTTCTCCCTAGGTTTGGTCTTGTTGCACTTTTCTCTTCCACCACTAGGTGGCCGGGTACTTGGTGGTACTAGATATGATAAGGGAAACCCAAGGCCAGGATATGGGTGAATGGGGTATCCCAGCCAATGGGCAGGGGTTTTCTTGAATCCCTTGGCCTGCTGGGAGCACCTATATATTTGGGTGGAGTCAGGTGATCGCTGTTCTGTGACACCTGGATGGCTGTTTGGATAGACGTGTGTCGTGCACCCCGGGCTGCTAGGCCGGAGATTGGGCCTATCCTGGGGGCAGCTGGCTGCTAGGCTGTGTGAGGGTTCTGCCTGCCAGGAGAACCTGTCAGTGGTCGGAGGTAGAAGGGAAGCTGCCGCCACAAAGGGACCGACCACCTTTACCAGGGACCACAGTGAGTAACTGAAGCAAGTACCGGATCAGCATTCTCACTGAATGGGCACGGTGAAGAATTAGGAAACTTCAGGCGGTGATCAAGTCAGGAACCCAACCAGCGGAGGCAATGCTTGCATAGCAGCCTTGTGTGTCAAGCCAGGGACCGAGCTGGTCAGCAGGGGTGAAGCTTGAGAAGTATCTGGAGTGCCAAGCTAGGGCGTGTGTCGTGCGCCCCGGGCTGCTAGGCCGGAGATTGGGCCTATCCTGGGGGCAGCTGGCTGCTAGGCTGTGTGAGGGTTCTGCCTGCCGGAGAACCTGTCAGTGGTCAGAGGTAGAAGGGAAGCTGCCGCCACAAAGGGACCAACCACCTTTACCAGGGACCACAGTGAGTAACTGAAGCAAGTACCGGATTAGCATTCTTACCGAACGGGCACGGTGAAGAATCAGGAACCTTCAGGCTGAGATCAAGTCAGGAACCCAACCAGTGGAAGCAATGCTTGCAGAGCAGCCTTGTGTGTCAAGCCAGGGACTGAGCTGGTCAGCAGGGGTGAAGCTTGAGAAGTATCTGGAGTGCCAAGCTAGGGACCCAGCAGGGAAGCGTGGGTAACGCTTGAGGGAGATACCACCACAAAGATTGGAGGAGCTCAAGGGATTCAGAGTCAGTGAATCAAAGGGTCTAGTGAAAGAGACCGGGAGCTCTGTTTTGAAGAACTACAAGGAGTGATTGTAGTGAAGCTGAAGGAACTGTTACGTTTGAGTTGGGAACTATTAAGGACTGTTGCCATAAAAGACAGCAATCCTGCACGTGCAGATATGGCGCCTTGCTGGGGCCTTTCCCTGTATGGCTGTCCTCCTATTGAAGTCTCGGAGTCTGCCAATTGAATCTACAACTACTTAGGGGTATCCTGGCCCTAACCCTCTTTACCCCAAAAATACAAAAAGGACTGTCAAAAGAAATAAAACCTCTTTTACATCCAAGAAGTGTCTGGCGCCCAATGACTTTAACCATCTTTGCACCCACTATGCCTCACAACCCACTACCTACTGAAGGATGTCAGCTATCTTTGGCCTTGGAGGTCCTCCTTAGACTGGACAAGGCTGGAGACCTTGCTACATACTGTTGCTGTATATTGTGACGTAGCAAGATTTTCTTCATACTTCTTCATTTTAAACTACAAAAAGGTCCACTTTAAGTTTCGTCCAACTGATTCAGTCTACTGCCACAGTCCAAGAAACGGCATTGTAGGCTCACTTGTTTCTGTAAAATTTGGCTTTGGAATATAAATGTCTGCATGTTTTAGTAGAACCATAGGGGCTCATTCACATGGGTGCTCTGGCCTGTACAGTGTGAATGGATGCCTTTTTAATGCAGCTACAACCACCTGGAGCTGCATGCAGGCAGCCCCTGTTTCTCAATGGGGACCCAGTGGCTGTACGGACATAGCCGCATAAACAAGATGCTCGTTTATGCTGTACAGGCCACAGCACCAGTGTAAATGAGCCAGCTCTACTTGGGACAATAAGTGCTGTCACTGTGAAAGGCTTCATGTACCCAGTAATAAGCTGCAGAATACTGTATATTGCAAGTTGCATATATCAAGCAAGGTCTGATATGTTACTGTACTGACTAAAACATATTGCTCTCAAACCAGGCATAGCCTATGTTTAAATAATTCTCTGGCTTTCTTGCAAAACATTCTTTTTAGCACTGTCAATTTAATCCACGCTTCTGTGTTTACCTTGTAGCAATGCCTTAGATTTGGTGCAGAGTTCCAGCCATCTGGGCAGCTTCCATTAAGGCTGGGTGTGGGCCGAGCTGCAGGTAACAGAGGGGTCATTGGGATCAGGCGCTGCATACAGATGTACTTTGCACTGAATGTAACGCAGTCCTTTACCTCCCAAAGACCAAGAGAGCGTCCTGTAGCCAACACAACACATCCCCCTTTATCATAGCCTGTGTGGGCAAAAAAATAAAAGAGTTATTGAAAATAGTAATAAATGGCATATACAATATTACACATCACAACACAAACATTACTGGAGGGCAATAATCAAATAATTTGTTTTACCGCAAATGTGGAAAATAAACAGTTTCGTTGCATCTCTTCCTTACGTTCAGAAGAGTTTTGGACACCTTACATTAAAGTGAATGTTAAACTCATATGCCGTGTACACACGCTCGGAATTTCTGACAACAAATGTTCGATGGGAGCTTGTTGTCGGAAATTCCGACCGTGTGTAGGCTCCATCAGACATTTGCTGTCGGAATTTCTGACAACAAAAATTTGAGAGCTGGTTCTCAAATTTTCCAACAACAAAAGTCGTTGTTGGAAATTCCGAGCGTGTGTACACAATTCCGATGCACAAAATTCCACGCATGCTCGGAATCAAGCAGAAGAGCCGCCCGCACTGGCCATTGAACTTAATTTTTCTCGGCTCGTCGTACGTGTTGAACGTCACCGCGTTCTTGACGTTCGCAATTTCCGACAACATTTGTGTGACCGTGTGTATGCAAGACAAATTTGAGCCAATATCCGTCGGAAAAAAATCCACAGTTTTGTTGTCGAAATGTCCGATTATCTGTACGCGGCATTAGAGAGACTAATGCTCTGTACACACGACCGGTTTCTCGTCGGAAAAAAAAAACTATGGTTTTCCTGACAGAATTCATCTCAAGCCTGCCTTGCATACACACGGTCACACAAAAGTCCGGTGAACTTTTGACTGCCAAGAACGCTGTGACGTAAAAGACTACAATGAGCCGAGAAAATTAAGTTCTATGCTTCTGAGCATGCGTTGATTTGTTTCCGAGCATCGTGGTTTTTTTGCGCGTCGGAAAAGCATACAGACGAACGGTTTTCCCCCGAGGATTTCTTCCTGACGGGAAAAAAGAGATCCTTCTTTTTTTTCTGGCAGTTTTCCTGTGGGAAAAAGTCCTATGGCGCATACACACGGGCTGAATTCCCGGCCAAAAGCTCTCATCGCAGTTTTTCCGACGGGAAAACCGGTCGTGTGTACAGGGCATCAGAATTTGCCATATTGTACTGTTATGCAGGGCTCCTTTAGAGAGATTTTCCCTTAGTGAGGCTGGGTTCACACATGTCCGGCTGGGGTTTGCAGTCCGGAGCATTTCTGTTCACCGGTTCAGATGCGATTCGGGTGCAAATTTTGCCTTGCATCCTCAGACCCCAATCTATACAGCAGGTGTATGAACGGTTCACCTCCGGAAAGCAATTCAAATGCAAGTGGATCACTGCACCTTGATATAGTAGAAAATTGGATACTTTATTCAATCTTGTAGATAAAAACATCATGGGAAACATACAAGGAACAGGCCTGTGAAACGCGTTAATCAGCCTGTTCCTGGATGTGTGCCATGTTGTTTTTTTCTTTACAAGATAGAAAAAAAGTATCTGATTATCTACTACATCGGAGATCCACTTAAATTCAAATAAAACTCAGTGGCTTCACACTGTATGGACACAAAAATATCTTTGTAATTCTTCAGCCTTCCATCAAAAACATGACATGAGAAATGGCTCAGGCTCTATTGATTGCTTCCAAAATTGAATTATGTTGCAACTTGCACACAGATAAATATTCTCAGTTTTCTCTGAGAACGTTTGGCATGTGGGAGTTCAGTAAGATAGTGGTTGCTCACGGTGCATACCAGGTTCATCCCGGTTCCAGTGGGTATAAGTCACTTCATCACCAATGTACCAAGTGAATACTCCAGTGCGGTTCAGATCCTGAAGTGCTGTCCAGTAATAGTTTCCGTCTGATCCATACAGAAGACTATTAACAAATGCTTGCTCAAACCTGCATGAGAAACAGCAAGAGAACAAATATTATAGAGCAAACTCAAAAAATATTAAAAACCTAAAATGTGTAGCAAATCCTTTTTGTCGAATAACAAATATTCATGACCAAATCCAAAGTGCTGATTTTTCATGGAACTTTGGCAAATGTTCATAGCATAAGTGATTTAGCATCAGGTGTTTATCACTAGTTTAGGTTTGTAGATTAGCTGCAAATATGCTCCATTTGGGTCAAGCAGAACAGAGGCTTATTTAAAGTGAATATTTTTCCCATGTAGGGCAAAACAATAAGTTCACTAAATTGCCAGTAAATATTAATTTTCCTTTTACTTCCCCACTACTCAATTCACCCGCCAAACGCAATGAAAGAAGGCACTGTATGTTACAGCACTAAACCAATCACATATACCAATGTCGCATGAGAAAAAAGGGAATGAGTCACATGCTCTACTATACCTGTAAAACCTGGGTAATTGTTTTTAGCCGTTAAATGGTGCAACCTAATGTTTTGCCTTATATTAGGACCAGTGGAGGCTGGTGCTCTAAATTTTTGGGGGGGCGCAAACAAACTGAAAAATTCTGAAAAAAAACCTAGCAATTGCAGCCTCACTGTGCCCATCAAACGCAGCCACTGTACCAAACGCTGCCACTGTGCCATCAAACGCAGCCACTGTGCCCATCAAACGCAGCCACTGTGCCCATCAAACGCAGCCACTGTGCCCATAAAATGCAGCTGCTGTGCCCATCAAACGCAGCCACTGTAGACATCAAACACAGCCACTGTGCCCATCAAACGCAGCCACTGTGCCATCAAACGCAGCCACTGTGCCCATCAAACTCAGCCACTTTGCCCATCAAACGCAGCCACTGTGCCATCAAATGCAGCCACTTTGCCCATCAAATGCAGCCACTGTGCCATCAAACGCAGCCACTTTGCCCATCAAACGCCGCCTCTTTGCCCATCAAACGCAGCCACTGTGCCCATCAAACGCAGCAACTTTGCCCATCAAACGCAGTCACTGTGCCCCAAGTGCTGCCACTGTGCCCCAAGTGTTGGCACTGTGACCCAAGTGCTGCCACTGTGCCCCAAATGTTGCCACTGTGCCCCAAGTGTTGCCACTGTGCCCCAAGTGCTGCCACTGTTCCCCCCGCCCGCCATCTGCCCAGCACTTAGCTTGTCTCGGGTGGACAGCGGGTGACGGCGGCAGGCAGTGAGCAGTGTCTTCCATTTCTTCCCTGACCCCGATATCTTCTCTCGCCCGCTCCTCCTCTCTTCCTCTGCTATCACAGCTCCTGTCGTTTCAGCCAATCAGGTGACAGGTAACAGAGACCCGGTGCACCTGATTGGCTGAGAGGCGGTTCAATGTTAGGAAAGCGAATTCCTTCCCTTTCCTAACATACAGCTGAGTGAGAAGCGAACGCACAGCGTTGCGCCCGCTTCTCACATTTTTGGACGCCTATTAGAGCCTCTAATCAGGTGCTTCCAAAAAACACCCCCACAGCTGAAATTAAGGTGCCCGGTGCCCGAAAAGGGTCCGGACACCTGAATAGGGGGTGTCAGCAGCGACCATAGATAGATTCATGCTATGCATGAATCTATCTATGGTAATTAGAGCAGTGACAGGAGAGGGGGTGGTGGCGCTCCTGCGCCCTTTATGGATGCACCGCCGCTGATTAGGACATGTACAGTCAAAGCATGAAGGGCAGGGCTGCTAAGGCAGTACAACTGGTCCTGTTGTACTAGGCCCAGGCTTCATCAGCTAAACAGGGGGGCCTGCGGCTGCTTTATTCTTAATTTCTGCCCAAATGAATAAATAGTTTTCATTAGACCACACCCCCGCTTCTACTTGCCTACCAGAACTTAAATTACATTTCCCTTGGCCCCATCACATCAACAGAGAGGTCCAGCATGTGGGAGAAGAGGAGGGAGTTTTTTTTTAGTGCGAGCTGATAAAGTCAGTGCCGTTGTTCCGCTGCACCTGGGGGGGACAGGGGGTGGAGGCGGTGTTGGGGGGGGGGGGCCCGTCAGTAAGGCTGTATAGGGCCTCATGATTTCTAACAGCAGCCCTGATGGAGGGTGTCATTGTTGACTTCTGAAAATGCTAGCTGAGAATGCTAGACTGTCACTGTGTTTGAGTGACCTCACTCTGATTTCCCCAACTTGGATTTGTATCTCACAAAACATTTAAGCCACAGACAGCCAGGCAACTTGCATTTACTGAAGGAGGTTAGTTATGGCATACTCTTAGTATCAGGTTCCTTTCAAATCTCTTTTACGTAAGTAATGCAAATTATGTAATTTAGGCAAACTTTTAACATACAAGCAAGTACGGGATTCTAAAAAACCTTAGCGTCACTCCATGCTTTAATTACTATTTGAATTGAACAGATGGAAAAGTGAAGCAAGCACTTATAAGTTGATATCTGCTCTTGAGGACACCTACCTGTTCTGCACAGTGACCAGTCTAGAGCTTCGGCCAGAGCAAGACTTGACTGCTTCATTGTACGTCACTTGTTCATCACTCAACCAGTAGCAAGCAGGACTGTGCCAACTCCAGCCCTAGAGAAATTAGAAATACTGTTTAAACTATACTGTATATAATGCTGCCAAAATAAAATAGGAGAAGTAGTCACTTTTTTGCAGGTGGTGGTTATAAATAGGGAGTACTCGTAATGTTCTGGTGTGAAAAGTGGGGTCCCCCAGGGATCTGTCCTGGGACCAATCCTGTTTAATTTATTCATAAACGATCTAGAGGATGGGATAAACAGCTCAATCTCAGTATTTATGGCCGATACAAAGTTAAGCAGGGCAATAACTTATACGCAGGAAGTGGAAACCTTGCAAAAAGCCCTAAACAAAGTAATGGGGTGGGCAAATACATGGCAAATGAGGTTTAATGTTGAAAAATGTAAGCTAATGCATTTCGGTGTCAAAAATACGAACGCAAGTTACTGGCTGGGGAGAGAGCCTCTGGGGGAATCTAGGATGGAAAAGGACCTAGTAAGATGACAGGCTCAGCAATGGCATGCAATGGCAGGCTGCTGCAAGCAAAGCCAACAGAATATTACCATGCATTAAAAAGGGGATTCACTTCAGAGACAAAAACAATAGTTCTCCCACTCTACAAGACTCTGATCCGGCCGCATCTTGAGTATGCCGTCCAGTTCTGGGCATCAGTCTTTAGGAAGTATG
Organism: Rana muscosa; assembly: GCA_029206835.1. Lineage (NCBI taxonomy): Eukaryota > Metazoa > Chordata > Amphibia > Anura > Ranidae > Rana > Rana muscosa. The sequence continues at coordinate 270,876,663 of CM055128.1, forward strand.
TGCTGGAACTGGAGAAAACCCAGAGAAGGGCAACAAAGCTAATTAAGGGAATGGAGGACCTATGGGGAAAAATTACAAGCATTGAACTTATTCTCTCTGGAGAAGAGACACTTGAGAGGGAATATGATATCAATGTACAAATACCGTACTGGTGACGGTAGCATAGGTAAAAAAAACTATTCAGTGAATGGGAATTTAAAAAGAGACACGGACATTCACTAAAGCTAGAAGAGAAGAGGTTTAAACTTAAACTGTGTAGAGGGTTCTTTACTATCAGAGCGGTAAGGATGTGGAATTCTCTTTCACAAGCAGTGGTAACAGCAGGGAGCATCGATCGTTTCAAATAACTATTAGACAGGCACCTCAACGACCACAACATACAGGGATATACAATGTACTATTGACATAAACAAATACACAAACTCAGACACATCATAGGTTGAACTGGATGGATTGATGTCTTTTTTCAACCTCACCAACTATGTAACTATGTCTCAAGACAATAAAAACATATTGCTCTTCCAGTGCATTGTGTCCAGCCAGTGCTCTCCAATAGATGGTGACAACGATCTACTTGTCACAACAGTTTGTACTAGCGGTACATTTTGCCTGTTAGGCTTGCTTTACAGTTTCCTCCGCTTACACGCAACTATTAATTTCCTGTCTGATTCTGCATTAGTTTAGTTGTAGGAGCATATTGACAGAGACAAAATGCCAAGCTTCTCACACAGAATTGATTTACTTTGTGGGTGGACCTTGGTTACTAGATAACAGAATGATGCTTTTTTTGGAGGAGATGTAACCAGGTGTGCTGCTTAGGTTATTCCTGGACGCTAGAGAACATAGATAGCAGAGAAGACATTGGAGCAGCTTCTTGCAGGAATTTTCCACTAAGTTCACAGCTAACCAACTTATTATGTACTTAGCACTTCTGGGCGCAAAGTGTGAGGGTGCCTTTCAGAGAGACAACAGTTCTGCCTTGAGGATGCCAATGTCAATACTCAAGAAGACAGGGCTGGTTGACCAGCTGAACACACTAAGACTTAAGTGTTGCGTCACGGTAAGTGTATCACTAGGCACCATGCCAATGACTATTAACATCTGCACCCACCAGAGAGACAAAAAGTCTTATTAGTGAACACACATTGCATATCCATTAGCAATCCAGCTAGGTAGGTACATCCCCTAAAAGTACACTCTAGTCTAGCATGAAAATGCTGCATTGTAAGTGAAAAGCCAGTACATTTACAAGAGACTTCAAAGGTGGCCACCTTTTTCAGGAGCCACCTTCTACAAAAAACAATGACAGAGTCCAAGAGCCACCTGTATCAAGAGACTGCTGAGACGGCCAATTGTTAAAAAAGATGGGTGAGACCACTAGCTGCAGACAAGGGACTGCTTAAAGGGTCAGCTCCAACAGAGAAATGCCAAGGCTCCTGCCTGTCCCAACTGACCACTAGTTTAGACAGAGACAGTTACAGACAGCTGAGGTGGCTATTTGTTACAAATGACTGTGATAGCAGTTCATGACATGGTAATTTTTACATTCCAGGTGCTTCGAAACAAACATTTTGAAAGTTAACAGCAGCCTCTGCTACTGAGAAAAATTGCGCAGATTGCCCATCCACTAATGCCTTGTCTGCCATTCACAGAAATCATGCTACTATTTTGCCACAATGCATAGCATTCTGTGAATCGAGGAGGAACACTTGAATGACAGGATCTCCTCTGCCCATTCTCAAAGCGTAATGCACTTTGGGAGACTAGTATTATGAGTTCTGTGAACGGCGGAGAGGTCAAACGAGCGGCGCAACTTTTCTCATTAGCAGCGGCTGCTGGTAATGCTCACAGAAGGAGGACAGCTGCTCAAAGCAGTACAGGAAAATGGGTATAGATACACTTTGATGAATTAAATTCTAACATTATATCTGAGTGTAAGTTCCATCATATATAATATTTATTGGACACTGACTCTGGGATTTATTGAATACATTTAATGTCATATACTGTATACTGTAAGGTGAGTGAAGTTTGGGTTTAGAGCTATAGACAAACAGATATGGGGCTGACATTCTTTCCGCACTTTACTTTTATATGCTATATGAAATATAATCATAACATATGGCAAAGCAAGTAAAGACCTGAAAGTAATTTGCAGTTGAATGTAAATAATATTAACTGAAAATGTGTGCTCATTACCTGAGCAACCCTAAAGCCCTGTACACACGATCGGATTTCCTATGGTTTTTTAATCAATGGATTTTTCCATCGGAAAACTGATGAAGCTGACTTTCATCAGTCTTGCCTACACACCATCAGTCAAAAAACCGACCGTAAAACACTCCGATGAGCCGAGAAAAATTAAGTTCAATGCTTCTGAGCATGCGTCGACTTGATTCTGAGCATGCGTGGGTTTTTTATCCGATGGACTTCCCCACAGACGATAGTAATTTGCTATCGGTTTTTTAACCATCGGATAAATTTAAAACATGTTCTATTTTTAAACACCGATGGAAAAAAGACCGATGGGGCCCATACACGATCGGTTTGTCCGATGAAAAAAGTCCATCGGACTGTTTTCATCTGTAAAACCTATCGTGTGTACAGGGCTTTAGACTTTACTGCAGTCCTTATTATGGTGCCTCTGAATGAGAAGCTAATTTTTAGAGATAAAAATATTTAATTCAACTTTTAATCTACAATGAGCTCCTACTACATAAAATGTCTGGTAAACATGACACACAGGCAAGCTAAAACTAAACAGTTATTAAGGAACTACAAATCCCAGCATACCCTGCTAGTACCTTTTGGCACCCATGATTGTCCTCAGAGCTTCCTTGTGTGACTAATCCAGGTTTCTTACAGATTGACGGCAGTGTTTGGTTGCATGGACTGTCGTTCCATTTTCCCTCCTATTAAGAACAGGTTCCATTAAAAACAGACAAACTACTATAAAACAAAACATGTCTTAAGCTGTAACGCCACGTTACTTGAACATCCAGTGTCCATGGATTTATATCTAGAAACCCTGAAATGAAAACAAACTTCTGTTCTTCGTCCTGAAGTCTGGAGGTTTTGTAGAGCTTTGGGTGGGATAACGCCTCCATCTCTAGGTCCACATTTCACCTGGTAGCCAGACCTAATTTTTAGCTTCAACTGTTCACAGGTCTTTATATGTGTAAGCTGACATGCCCAGGGCTCTCTCTCACTCTGTCTGCTGTGGGAGCCTGTAGCTGGGTGAAAAGGCTAACCGCTAACAGAACACTAAAAAGAGCTTGTTTGTTTTAGGGAACCCAATTATAAGGCACCCCATTAGTCAGGACGGATCTAAGTTTATTTAGTGGCTCAGGCAAGTAGATGATTTGTTTGTTCTATAATAAACATAAAAAAAATTTTTTATACCGTAAATAGTTGAGGTGAATCTTATAAATTTATGTTGTTTAGCTAATATATGTTGACTGCCAACATCAAATTATTATCAAAATCAATATCAAAATAACATCTTTAAAGATTTAGTCCACTCAGAATTTAAATTTGGTAGCAAAGTTTTTGGTAGATGCTGGAGGTAAACCAGTTAACAGTTGTCAAAAAGGAAAGTAGAGGGCGGGACTTTGTGTGAGGCACACGGACACAAAGAGATAACTTTGATGGATGACAGCTTTTAATTGGTTCAAATCGCAATACAATTTTCATATTTAAACACACACCACTTTTTCACATACAGATACACACAGCTTTTAGTGTTACAACATTTTTTCAGTGTGACAGTTTTAATTTTTATTTATTTTTTATTTTTTCACAGAGGTCCCCACATTTGGGGTTACCCTACATAGCTCACAACCACTTTGAATTTTATTTTTCCACCCTCACGGGGCGTTGTCAGTATGGGTCGTTGTCGCCCTGCCATGCCTCCCCAGCTCCCGGTTGTGACGCCCTCTGGCTGGTCCGTGACTCTCGTGGACACACCACCCCCATGCAGACGCATTTGTAAGTTCTGTGGGTTAAATGTATGGGTGGGGGATTTTTCTCCTATTCTATGTTTGCCCACCAGCTCTGTAGCATTCTTTTAGATCATTAAAATGTATCTGTCTTTTTCATCCCCAGATGATCACTTCGGTTTTTTCTCCTGATGAGCGGCCCGCAAGGCCCGAAATGCATAGAGCTAATATCTACCGATAAGTGTATATACCTATCAACCTTTATGGACGTTCCTTCCAATATATACCAAATCCCCCCCTGCTTATGTCTCCCTTTTTAAAAAAAAAAATGTTTTAGTGGATTACCAAGTTGCATAGGTAGCGACTGCAATGTCTGGAAGATATGTACTGTGTATCTGCAAATATATGAAATATCTTTGATGGAATATTTATTAACTATTTACTATTGTGCAATATTTGGTTCGGATGAAATATAAAAAAGTATTGATATATAGCAAAATGCATAAAATTTAAATATGAAATTGTATTGCGATTTGAACCAATTAAAAGCTGTCCTCCATCAAAGTTATCTCTTTGTGTCCGTGTGCCTCACACAAAGTCCCGCCCTCTACTTTCCTTTTTGAATACTAAACCCGGGATGGAGGAGGGGATCTGAACGGCCCCTGAACCTCATTTAAAGTCCCAAAAAACCCCCTTCTTTTTTTCCCCTTTTTTATCAGTTAACAGTTGTGTCTATCTCTTGGAGCCTTATTAGTGAGATCTCTGCAATGGTGAGCTTCTGCGTCTGCGCCCTTGCTGTGCCCATTTCAAGGGGCTCCCACTCTGCTAGACATTTAATTTATTTGACATTGTAAAAGGACTGTAAAAGAAGAAGCTGGAACACACAAAGGTGGGTGGGAACACCCAAATCTCCCAAGATATATGGCAGGAATCCCTTGAGTACCATCGGGAGAAGTGGAGTGAGGCGAGGTTCACACTGCTGCAAATTTTATTGCGAATTTGAGCCGTTGCGATTTCTCAAATTCGCAAGTCATTAAAATAACACTGTTTTCCATTAGTGCCGTTCACATCAGTGCGGTGCGAATCTAAGCTGCGGGAAAAAAGGGTCCTGTGGGAGTTTGATCCGTGTGCAATGCGAATTCAGCTCTATAGACTGGTATTCCCTGAAATCATGGCAAATTCGCGCCAAAAACGCAGCCGCGAAATCGCGGTAAAATCGCGCGATTTTGAATTCGCAGCAGTGTGAACCTAGCCTGACCCCGCGATGTGGAGAAAGGCCTTGACTGGGTTTTAAGCCATAGGCGTTCACTGACCCCTTGTCAAAAGTGGTCAACTGGAGCCGGTAAGCAGTTTCTACAGCTGGTAGTGGATTTACTGTGATACTATTGGTAATGGATGATGGACACTATCGTGGAATCATTCACTTTATGTGTGGACTTTTTTTGAATGAACTCATTTGGTCACATATATGGCCTTTCATATAATTAGCAGAATTTTATTATTTTTCTTATGTTGATTGTGTTGCACAAAATTGCTGCTTAAGTTTTGTTTGTAGGGACAGATGTTATTTAGCACAGTTTTTTCACATTTTACATATGGCAGGGGCACCTTACCACTGGAGTATCAACAACATGTTAAAAGCCAGGAGCTTCTTACAAGCCATATCACGTTTTGGTATTCTGATCCTTTGGGAACTTGGGGCCAGAAAAGATGCATGTATGAGAGGAGCTGTTAGAAATCTTGCTGTCAGTTTGACTGACAGTGAGCTGCTACTGTTGTAACCTTATCACAGAATTAAAAATTATTGTGGATTGGTCTAAACCAGCCAGTCTCAACCAGAATTCTGTAGAATTCTAGGGCTCTTGAAGGGTTGTCTAGGGGTTCCTTGAGCTGTGAATTCCCATCTGATGGTGCTGCATAGATCCTGGTCCAATGCTACTTGGCAGAGCCAGCGGCATGACTGCAAGGATGTCATTCTGGCCACCTTGTAAAGGGTATTTTTTCCACTTACCACCACCAATGTAAGGGGCCTTTTCCAAAAGATGCCACGGTGGACTGATCTTACCAGGGGGTCCCTTAGACCTGAAAATTATTTAAAGTTTTCCACTGCAGTGCAAAGGTTAAGAAAAGCTGATTTGATCAGAGATAGAAGCTCATAGCTTATGACTCACCGGTCCCCAGATAGTCACACAATCCTCCATGCTGTCCCTAAAGTTGTTGGGTTCAAAAGGATGCCAAGACGTAAAAGTAACTGCACTCCCATCTGACCATTCAAAGCTCATCTGATGCTTGATGTCATTGAGCCCAATCCACAGCTCTTCCACATCTGGAGGAATATAAACAATATTCTGCATAGACTTCGACTTTGAGAAAAATCTATATCAAGTAGACATGTGCATTCGTTTTCGTCCGAATGCATTTTCGTCCGAATTTTGGGGATTTTCGCGTTTGTTTTAACAAACGATAACGAACGTGCAGAATCCGAAAGATCCGACATAAAAAATGCTTTATTTTCGTTTTGTTGCGAAAACAGTTCGATATAGATAGAAGATTCAACATGACGGTGACAATAGCGATCTGTGTCTATCGAACCTGCGGTTGAATGTGCCTAACTCTATTAGTCCAAGATTATTCGACATAGAGAGAAAAGATTCGACATTATAGAGACATGAAGATTCGACGAAGCAGCTAAAAACATATGATCGCCGCGAGCGCACATTTATGGTCAAATGCTGCGCCCATAGGCTATAGAAAAAATTCTAATGTTGGTTGACTAGTAATAATAATTAATAAATATAATTATTACTAGTCATACAACATTAGAATTCTACTATCGCTCGTGGGCGGAGCATTCGACCGGAAATGTACGATTGCGGCGTCGTACAGTTTAGCTGCTTCGTCTAATCTTCTTAGAACATTCGACAGACACCATAAGCCTTCAATTGACAGATTCGACCTTAATTTGGATTTTTGGACTAATGCATTGTTTAACGGAACAAAATAAATAAAAACGGATTTCGGGAGTAACTAAATAAATGTATTTTTCGGAAGAAACCAAAATTCCGAAACAAAATATTTCAGTGTGCACAAGTCTAATATCAAGTTTCTAAAAGGCTGAGAAGGCAGTAAATGTAAGCCAAGACAAATGTTCCCATGTTTAAAGCTTAGTGGCTGCCAGAAAGAGAAGTTGTACACCACAGAGCCATGTGATAGGAGGCTGCTGTCCTGCCCAGAAGGACTGTCAACAGCCTGCTGAATCTGGCTGGAATGGGTTGTAAAAAACTCAAACTAATGGCAAGCTAAGTGGACACAATTGCAACGCTCCCCAGAAAGCAACAGTGGTTCATTGAGTCATTTTACTTGTGCTGCGGAGTTGGTTGTTCTCAAAGAACACATGTGACAGATGTAGTTAGAAAGAAAGGGCCAAGTTCTTGTTTTCTATATATTTCTAAATACGGTGTCTACGTCAGCATTAAAGCAACCCTGATCTTCAACTATTTGTACCCAAAGAGATGAGATGACAGCCTTCTGGAGTGCATCCTGTAATAAATGCTAATTTGTAAAGTAAAAAAAGATTATACAAACGATATAAAAAAAAAAAAAGTTTTTTTATAAACTCGCAAACTTAAATAATTAAATACAATTTGATAAAAAATTTGTTTTCCAAGACTAGGGATTTTCTTTTTAATGTGTTATTAAAGTGGTATTAAACCCAAAAGTATAATATATTGCAGCATACCAATCCGTATGCGGCGTACACACGTACGTTTTTAATGCCATTTTTTTAACCAAGGTTTTTCTCGTCGTTTTTTTTCATGTTTCCTCTCAAGCCTGTCTTGCATCCACACGATCATTAAAAAAAACGTTCAAGTAAAGCGCAGTGACGTACAACACGTAGGACGGCACTATAAAGGGGAAGTTCCATTCGAATGGCGCCACCCTTCATGTTAGTAAACTTTGTTGAGCGGCGATTCACCCTTTTCAGCCTCGTGCTTTTCAGTCCGTTACAGCGTGACGAATGTGCTATCTCCATTACGAATGCTAGTTTTACCAGAACAAGCGCTCCCGTCTCATACTTGATTCTGAGCATGCGTGGTTTTTTTCCCCTCGTAAAAGCATACACACTATCGTTTTTCACGTCGTTAAAAAAAACCACATGAAAAACGACATGAAAAAATAGAGCATGTTCGAAATTTTTAATGGCCGTTTTTCACGCCGTTAAAAATGCTCTGGAGCATACACACGATCGGTTTTAATGGCTATTTTAAAAAATGGCATTTTTAACGGCATGAAAAACGATCGTGTGTACGCCGCATTAGATGCGGTGGCTGCATTAGCTTTCTTTTGTTTACACATTATTCCCCTCTGTTTTACCCATGTGATCTGGCAAGTAACACACTTCCTGTATTGGAGTCCCTCCATTCTGGATGAAGGAGAATGGGGGCACATTTTGACAGCAGCATTATCAGTCTGGGTGGAGGGGAGTATAAAGCCCCATACACACGGTCGGACTTCAAACAAACTTTTCCGTGGATTTTTGTTTGAAGGGCGTTGGCCGTGAACTTGGTATGCATACACACGGCAGAACTTTTTCAGCAAACTTTCCCAAAATCACATGGTTTTTCTGCTCTTTCCTGCTCTTTACCGCCACCCTTTGGTCAACTTCTGCTATTGTTGGTTGATTTTAACATTGGTTCTGAGCATGCGTGTTTGCACTTTAGACTAAAGTCCGATGGATTTCTGTACACACGGCAGGACTTTGCACCGTAGGACTTTTGTTGCCGAAAAGTTTGTTCGTTTGCAGAGCGAACATTTGTCCGATTAAAATCGAAAAAGAGTGTCCGATGGAGCGTACACACGGTCGGATTTTTTTAAAAACCTGGGAATTTAGAAGTTTGTTGGCAAAAAGTCAGACCGTGTTTAGGGGGGTTTACATGTACTAGCAAATAAAAGCCACATTACAGCCAAAACTTTATGGAGTAGGTACATCAAACTGTTTTTTTCCTTTTGGTATACAGGTTTTACATATATATACTGTACATATAAATAAAAACTGATCATTGTAAGCACGCCTACCAGTGTTACAGTGCCTTGAAAAGGTATTCACTCCCCTTGAAATTTTCCACATTTTATCATGTTCAAAAATGTATTTTATTGGGATTTTATGTGATAGACCAACTCAAAGTGGCACATAATTGTGAAGTGGAAGGAAAATGATAAATGGTTTCACTACATTTTTTTACAAATAAATATGTGAAAAGTTCAGCCCCCCGGAGTCAATACTTTGTAGAACCGCCTTTCGCTGCAATTACAGCTGCAAGTCTTTTTGGGGATGTCTCTACCAGCTTTGCACATCTAGAGAGTGAAATTTTTGCCCATTATTCTTTGCAAAATAGCTCAAGCTCTATCAGATTGGATGGAGAGCGTCTGTGAACAGCAATTTTCAAGTCTTGCCACAGGTTCTCAATTGGATTTAGGTCTGGGCTTTGTCTGGGCGATTCTAACACTTGGATATGCTTTGATCTAAACCATTCCATTGTAGCTCTATGTTTAGGTTTGTTGTACTGCTGGAAGGTGAACCTCAGCCCAGTCTCAAGTCTTTTGCAGACTCTGAAGCCCCATACACACTATCAGTTTTTCTGCAGGTTTTTGTCTTCGGGTTTACCAAGGTAAGGTCAAACCTTAAGAGTTTCAATTCGTATGCAATCAGGCAGGTCCTTGCACTACATGGTTTTGGTAAACCTGAAGACAAAAACCTGCAGAAAAACTGATAGTGTGTACGAGGCTTAACAGGTTTTCTTCTAAGATTGCCCTGTATTTGGCTCCATCCATCTTCCCATCAACTCTGACCAGCTTCCCTGTCCCTGCTGACGAAAAGCATCCCCATAACGTGATGCTGCCACCACCATGTTTCACGGTGGGGATGGTGTGTTCAGGGTGAGGTACAGTGTTAGTTTTCCGCCACACATAGCATTTTGCTTTTAGGCCAAAAAGTTTAATTTTGGTCTCATCTGATCATAGCACCTTCTTCCACTTGTTTGCTGTGTCCCCCACATGGCTTCTCGCAAACTGCAATCGGGACTTCTTATGGCTTTCTTTCAACAATGGCTTTCTTCTTGCCACTCTTCCATAAAGGCCATATTTGTGGAGTGAACGATTAATAGTTGTCCTGTGGACAGATTCTCCCACATGAGCTGTGGATCTCGGCAGCTCCTACAGAGTTACCATGGTCCTCTTGGCTGCTTCTCTGATGAATGCTCTCCTGGCCCGGCCTGTCAGTTTAGGTGGACGGCCATGTCTTGGTAGGTTTACAGTTGTGCCATACTCTTTCCATTTTTGGATGATGGATTGAACAGTGCTCCGTGAGATGTTCAAAGCTTGGGATACTTGTTTATAACCTAATCCTGCTTTACACTTCTCCACAACTTTATCCCTGACCTGTCTGGTGTGTTCCTTGGCCTTCATGATGCTGTTTGTTCACTAAGGTTCTCTAACAAACCTCTGGAGGCTTCACAGAACAGCTGTGTTAATACTGAGATTAAATTACACACAGGTGGACTCTATTTACTAATTAGGTGACTTCTGAAGGCAGATGGTTCCACTAGACTTTAGTTAGGGGTATCAGAGTAAAGGAGGCTGAATACAAATGCGTGCAACACATTTAACATATTTGTAAAAAATGTTGAAAACTAGTTATCATTTTCTTTCCACTTGACAATTATGTGGCACTTTGTGTTGGACCATCATATAAAATCCCAATAAAATACATTTACGTGTTTGGTTGTAACATGACAAAATGTGAAAAATTTCAAGGGGTATGAATACCTTTCCAAGGCACTGTAAATCGTTTCTTCCATCTTTGTAATCTCATACATCTGGAAGAAAGCATTTTTTTTTAAAACAACAGACTTACTGGCTGAATCACCAAATGCAAATAGAAGAAGAAAAAAAAAATGAATTGGTAAGCTGCAATATAATAAATGTTTGCTTTTGGGTTTAAAGTGGCAACTTCATCTTATTATATAGCAGATAACACAGGCAGCTGATCGCTGCCTGTGAAAGTGTACTCAGAGCTGTATTTTCACCTAAAATCGTCTTATTCGTGTTAATGATGTCACCCGCGATTGCGCAGTATTGCCCCTCATCTGCGGCACCTAAAGCGCGCCGTTTATTCATTCCCAGCCTGACAGGAAATGAATGTGAATGAGCTTCCCCTCTGTACGGACAGAGGAGAAGTCTCGCGATGATTGATCAGTACCTGCGAGAATGTTTCCAGCGCGATCCCATCGTGCTGGTTCTCGGCGACAGGGTACTGTACATCTCTTACTCGCTGCAATAGGAAAAACACATTTTCCTATCGCAGCGAGCGCGAGAAAGAAACGACAATGTCCCCTCTCTATGGAGGGGACATTGTTGGGGATCCGACTTGGATTTCCGCCAATACCAAGCACTGTGTTTGGTATGATTCATGAGGGGGAACTCCACGGCAAATTTTAAATAAAAAACCGGCATGGGTTCCCCTCCAAGAGCATACCATGCCCTTAGGTCTGGTATGGATTTTAAGGGGAACCCCCTACGCCAAAAAAACAGCGTGGGGGTTCCCCCAAAGTCCATACCAGACCCTTATCTGAGCACGCAGCCCGGCTGGCCAGGAAAGGGGGTGGGGACGAGCGAGCGCTCCCCCCTCCTGAACTGTACCAGGCCACATGCCCTCGACATGGGGGGTGGGTGCTTTGGGGCAGGGGGGCGCCCTGCGGCCCCCCCACCCCAAAGCACCTTGTCCCCATGTTGATGAGGACAATGGCCTCTTCCCGACAACCCTGGCCGTTGGTTGTCAGGGTCTGCAGGTGGGGGGCTTATCGGAATCCGGGAGCCCCCTTTAATAAGGGGGCCCCCAGATCTTGCCCCCTCACCCTATGTGAATGAGTATGGGGTACATCGTACCCCTACCCATTCACCTGGGGGAAAAAAAGTGTAAATAAAAAAACACACTAGACAGGTTTTGAAAGTTATTTATTAGGCAGCACCGGGGGTCTCTTCCGTCTTCGGAGGTCTCTTCCGACTCTCTCCGGCCTCCTGCTCTCCGGTGTCCTTCTACCGGGCTCCTCCACTATCTTCTTCCAGCTCTTTTACTAGTGTTAGCCCGGTCTTCTCCATCATCTTCTTCTCTCTTCTCCCGATGTTGACACAACGCTCTCTCCCGCTGTAATGCTGTGTGCGCAGTGCACAGCGACTTATATAGGCATGGGGCGTGATCACCGGGTGATGTCACCCGGTGACTCCGCCCCGTAAGACGTCACAGTCCCGGGGCATGATGGGACTGTGACGCCATAGGAGCCTGGCAGAAGGACACCGGAGAGCAGAAGAAGAACCGGAGACCGGGAGAATAGGCCAGGAGAGCGGGAGAAGAGGCCGGAGAGAGCGGAGGAGTCGGAAGAGACCCCCGAAGTCTGAAGAAGCCCCCCCAAGCTGCCTAATAAATAACATTCAAAACCTGTCTAGTGTGTTTTTTTATTGACACTTTTCCCCCCAGGTGAATGAGTAGGGGTACGATGAATTTGTCCTTTCACGATGAGCGAGCCAGCTCGGCGCTGGCTCCTGCGACGGGGCTCGCAGGTGTCAATCTCGCCGATAACAGCGGCGAGATTGACACAATATCGCGGTCACCTACTGTACCCCCCCCCCCTTGTGACTGAATAAAGACGTCACACAGGGGAGCTTGGTTACGGCACTACGGCGCATGCGCAAGATTTCCTACAGGGAAACAGTAAGGGAGAAAGTGACGTCAGAAACTACTTCAGAAAACAGCAGTACAAATGGCGCTGTCAATACCCGGAAATACTGAGAAGATAACCTTAATAAAAAAGGTATTTGCAGGCCTCGTTTTTGAAAGAGTAATCGCATTGCAATGAGCTAGTGTAACTTAAGAATCGAAAAACAGGGGTTTACTTCCTCTTTAATACTGTTTAAAGAAAACTTTCATTGTTAAAAAAAATTACCATAAATTGTACATGATAACTTTCCAAAAAGAATAAACTTTTATATAGGCAACATAATGCTTTACGAAAAGATTTCTCTACGCCTCCAGGCTGGCCGCTGTGTCAAAAATGCAATAGAATGCAGAGTCAGCACTTCTCCAATGCAAAGAACAGATGACTGGAAGAGCCCCAACAAGGCCAAAGCTACAGTCAGGCCAGACTGCAGAATTGATTACACAGAAACCAAACTGGCCTTTGTTTACAGTCGTGTTCTAAAGGGATTTGAAAATCTTTTTCATATATGAATGTCTTTTTTCTATGAGCAATAAATGTATCAATACCTGGGAAAACAAAAGGAAAAGTTTGCTTCTGTGTAATGTAATGTTTGTGTTTAAGAGTACTTTCACACTCATAGCGCCTGGGTGGCTGCAGTGAAACGCCGCTATTTTTAGCGGCGATTTACCATCATTTTTGCAGCGCTTTTCGGCCGCTAGCTGGGCGCTTTTAACCCCCGCTAACGGCTGAAAAAGGGTTAAAAGCGCCGCTACAGCAGGGGCGCTTTAAAAGCGAGGTATTCACCGCTCCTAAAGCGCTGCAAAGAAGCTGCTGGCAGGACTTTTCTTGACGCCCTGCCAGCGCAGCACCCCAGTGTGAAAGCACTCAGGCTTTCACACTGGGATTGCAGATGAGGCTTTTTTCAGGCGCTTTACAGGCACTATTGTTAGCGCTAAAGCGCCTGAAAAATGCCTCCAGTGTGAAAGGGGTGGAAACCGCTCTATTAACCAGGTCCATATACTCTGTATATCTATCTATCTATATAGATATAGATATAAATATATATAGTTAGCTCAGTGGTAGATGCATTTTTAGGTAAGTCCACATCAGTCTGAAATTCAATTTTATGGGCACAACAGCCAACTTATTTAAAACGAAAAAAAGCAAAGTAAAAGTTCCAACAAAGATTCCCACGCTGGGGATTTTCCAGCTTCAACATAACAACCGATCACTGAATATACTGTGCCCCCTGGCTCTCTTGTCAGCAGCACCTCTTTTCACTTTGGTCTCTCATGCCGTGTACACACGATCGATTTTCTCGACGGTGAAAACACCGTCGAGAAAATCGACGGGAAAAACGAGGAACGGCTTGTTTCCCTACATACAGACGTTTTTCCCGTCATTTTTTCTCTTGGTCGAGAAAAACGACCGTGTGTAGGCTCCCCGGCAGTGTTTCCCTATGGGAAAACTGCCACGGAAAAAAATGCCGTGAATCACGACGAGAAAAATTAGAGCATGTTCTAATTTTTCTCGTCGTGATTAATGCAGTTTTTCTTGTCAGGAAAAATGACCAAAAGCCCACACAAGGTCGTTTTTCTCGTCAAAGAGAAACTATTTCATTTTTCCCGACGAGAAAAATGGTCGTGTGTACACGGCATCAGACCAATGGCTATTCAGGCTCTCTCAGCCTTGGTTGCAGCACCTTGTTGTATGGGCCCACTCCTTGCATCCTGTTAGGCTCCGTTCACATCTAGGCGTTGCTATTTTACAGGCATTTTTCGGGTGTTTTTTCTGGCGTTTTGCAGAGTTCTTTGCAGCATTGACAAGCCACCAATGAAAAGCAGAAAAATGCCTGTAATCTGCCAAAAAAAGAAGCTCATGTACTTTTTTGAGCGGCAGCGTTTTGCTTAAGGCAACAAACCGCTGAGATGTGAACAGGGGCCATTGAAATTAATGAGATTTTTGGAGCTGAGGCTCAAGCCTCGTACACACGGCCGGTTTTCTCGTCAAGAAACGACAAGAAAACTGCCGGGAGAGCTTTCTTGCCGAGAAAACCGGCCGTGTGTACGAGGCTTTCAGGTTTCTTGTCAGAAAAACTGGCCAGAATCTCGACGAGAAAAATAGAGAACCTGCTCTCTATTTTCTCGTCGGGATTCTCGTCGGCCTGTTTCCCGATGAGAAACCCGAGAGTGTGTACACTTACCTGTCCCCGTGGAAACTCGCGCATGCTCGAAATTACTTTGACGCATATGCGGTAGCTTCCTAGGCATAGGTAGGGTGTAGCAAGATGGCAGCGACGGCATTGAATGTGATGAGCGCACGCTCGTCGTAGTCGATGATGTCACCGCATTCGTGCCATTCAAAAGAACGGCGGTTCTTTTAAATCGTACGTGTGTACACTCGGCCGGGACAAGATTCTTGTTCAAGAATCTCGTCAGGAAAAACAACGTGTTTTTTCCTGACGAGATTCTCGGCCGTGTGTACGAGGCTTTAGAGCAAAAAATTGCCCTAAAATGCCTAGATGTGGACAGAGCCTGAAGGGTTTCCAGCCACTCAAGCTTGCTCTCTCTAGAGACTTCCAGTTTCCGTTCAGTCCCCTGGTTCCGCTAGCCGCCTCAGCTTTCTTGGCCTTCCAGGCCCACATAGCTGCCGCCAACTCTCCCAGTCCTTGGGCAATGAATCCTCCCTCACAAAGGATGCAGTCTTCAGCAGGAACTCCCAGCTCTGCTGACAGGGCTCTATACCCAATGACAGCAACTGCAACTCCAACTGCTCTGAGCTACACT
Source organism: Rana muscosa (assembly GCA_029206835.1). Taxonomy (NCBI): domain Eukaryota; kingdom Metazoa; phylum Chordata; class Amphibia; order Anura; family Ranidae; genus Rana; species Rana muscosa. The sequence goes on from CM055128.1 coordinate 270,892,140, forward strand.
CAAACCTAGCTTATAATGACCTTGCACACTTGCAAGCTCACATAGGCTGCAGGCCTCTTGCAAAGTTCAAACACAGGATCGAAGGTTCTGTCCCACCCAAGACACTTTGAAACCTTCAAACACCAGGCCCCAATCGGGGGCTACCAAAGCCAGAGAAAACTTAAAACACATTTTGCTCTGCAAAACACATGCTGGAGCTTCTCAAACTGCACCTTTGTCATTTTTCCAACCATTTTCACAGCGATAGGGTCTTGCACTGTCACACTGTATATATATTTGCATCATTGTCCAATGATGGTCCATTATTTGTCATCTAACTTCAAATCAAGTATACAAGTATCAGTGGATTTATAATGTTTCACATACAGTATCTAAGTAGTCCTGTAAATGATTTTTATCTCGGCAGTCATTCACCAATGATGGGAACTGCACTCTCTAAAGCTGGCCATAGACATTAAAGCAGTATTAAAGTGGTTGTATACCCAAGATAATGACATGCACCTACAGGTAAGCCTACATTAAGGCTTACCTGTAGGTGCTTGCAATATCTCCGAGACCTACACGGTCTCAGGGATATTTGCAAAAAAGTCTGTACCGATATCTATGGCGCATGCGCACCGTAGATAACGGCGCAGGCGCACTGAGCGCGGCGGCTCTTGAATGTCAGCCCGCCGGACACTGCCAGATTTCGCACATGCGCGGGGATCGTGCCGCTCCTCGCGCATGCGTGGGAGTGACGTCATCACCGCTTCGGCCAATCACAGCGCCGGAGCGGCGATACCCGGAAGTCACTCCGGGTATCATGGCGGCGACTGAGGACGTGTCCGAGGACCGCTGCAGGGGCTTCGATCTAAGGTAAGTGACTGATAATGAGCTAGTATGCTAGTCATACTAGCTCATTATGCCTTTGCCTTGTCGGTTGAAAAAAAAAAAAAAAAAAGTTTTGCGGTATACAACCGCTTTAAACCCAAAAGTGAACATTTATTATATTGCAGCTTCATAGGTGTGTGCACAGGGTGTGTCAGGTGTGCCTGGGCATACCATAATCACCCATAGTTGCCAACTGTCTTGAATGACATGCACATTATCAGGAAAAATCCCCTCCCCCATCAGTTTCAGGTGCTCCCCGCTCTCAAGAGGACTGCAGGAACATCCCCATGATGGACCCTGCCTCCTCCTTGCTTTCTTCTAGCATTCTAGGTTTCAGTCAGCGGAATGGTGATACAACCGGCCTCAGAGATCACGCCCGACCTGCCTTCTTCTGGTGGTGTGTCACGTGTGCACTGAGCAGAAGAAGTCAGAGGGAGTGCGGGCTATAATTATTTACAGAATATATACAGTATATATATAGATATATCTATAGATATATCTCTATATATCTCTATATATCTATATATATAGAGATATATAGATATATATATACACACACACACACACACACATATACACATATATACTGTGACAGAGCATCCCAGAGAGAGCCTGGGAAAGTCCTATTCGGGGTTTATACATCTCCCAGGCTCCTCTCATATACATTCAGGGATCTCTGAGCCAGGGTCCAGTTCAGGTGTTGGTTCTCTCCCACAGGTTAATTAAAAGCTCACCTGAGCAGACAGCCTTTGCTCAGCCTGGGAAACACAGACAACGTTGGTTTGTGAGAGCAAGAAGGTTGGTAAAACTTGTTACCCTGTGAATGTGGAAACTGACAAGCGTTAGGCTTGTCCAGCCTGGTAGTGAGGGCCTGTACATACTGTGTAGTTAGAGCCGAGACACGGCTAGGCTTTTGTTTAGCTATTTTTTCTTCTGTTTGTTTTCAGCACACTGTACAGCACCTGTCATTAGACTTTGTATATAGCACCAATAAACAACACTGTTTTCACTGATCCAATGGACTTGGTATCTGTGCCTGCTCATCCCAGGGAGTTTTTGTACCTACTACCTGTCCCCCAGGTTACATATGGTGGAGAATGCGGGCAGCTGTAGTAAGTTACTACTTAAAAGGCCAGTACCTAAAGTGACAACATGGAGGACCTCCTCAAACAAATGGTGTTGGCAAATGCCGCGTTGCAGCAAGCAAATGCTGCACAACAGCAAACTAACGCTGCATGGCAGCAAGCAAACGCTACACAACAGCAAACTAACGCTGAATTGCGGCAAGCAAACGCTGCACAACAGCAAGCCAACGCTATCGCACAGGAGCAAACCAAGGTGCTGTTCCAACAGATTGGTGCTGTACAGGAGCAATCGCAGAGGCTGTTTGAACAGCTTGCCACTGCTGCAAAAGCGGATAGGAAAACCCTTACTGAGGTTTTGGAGATGCTAGCACAGGGGTCACCTGCGATAATGAAGGATATTGGAGACAAGCCCTCAACCATCCATGTGGGTCGCTTTCTTTCAAAGATGACGGCAGATGATGATCCAGAGGCTTTCCTACTAACATTTGAACGGACCGCTGAGAGGGAAGGTTGGCCCCAAACCCAGTGGGCAGGACTGATCGCCCCCTTACTTTCTGGAGAAGCGCAGAAGGCCTACTATGATCTGGAGTCAGCAGAAGTGGGAGATTATGAGAAGGTCAAGTGGGAAATCCTGGCACGACTTGGCGTTACCTTGGCTGTTTGAGCTCAGCGGGTCCACAGCTGGTTCTTCCAAGAAAAGAGGCCCCCAAGATCGCAGATGTTTGATCTGATCCACCTGGTGCGGAAATGGCTACAGCCGGAGTCCCTGTCTGCGCCACAAATAGTGGAGCGTGTGGTCATGGACCAATTCCTGAGGTCACTGCCAATTCCCCTGCAGAAGTGGGTGAGTCAAGGTGACCCCAAGTCAGCAGACAACCTGGTGGAGCTCGTTGAGAGGTACTTTGCTGCAGAGAACCTGGTCACCACCCCTACAGCCGCACGGACTTTCCATCCAAAACCACGGTCTCCCCAGGCAACCGGTAAGACTGTTCCAGGGGAAGTGGGTGGTAAGCATGGCAAGGAAATAGGGGGGAGGAATTTTGGTGCCAGGACTGAAGTTTGGCGGCCCAAGCAAGGGAAGCCACTGCCTGTCAGCAAACCAGATTGGGGAAACATCAGGTGTTTTCGTTGCCAAGAACTGGGACATGTTGCAGCAAACTGTCCATTAACAGATGAACCAATGCAGTGTGATCTATCTTTTAGAAGGCAGTCTATGTTTGCTGCCGTTTCATGCGCTGCAGTGCCAAATGTGGGAAAACACATGTGTCAAGTGACTATTAATAATAAGCCTATTACGGCCTTGCTGGACTCAGGAAGTCTAGTTACTTTGGTTACAGCTGAGATGGTTGAAACTGTGAATTTTCATGCAAAAAAAGTTGCTGTGATCTGTGTACATGGGGATACCCGCGAGTATCCAATAGCCACTGTTCAGTTTAAAACTGGCTTAGGTACGGTGACCCATTCGGTCGGACTGGTGCCCCACTTGGTGCACGAGGCTATCATTGGTAGGGACTTCCCTAAGTTTTGGGAACTGTGGGATTGTCCCGACCCAGTCGCAGTACCTAACTCAGTCGCAGAGCCAGAACTCATGGCCATTACTGACCTTGTGAGTTCAGGGGACTCCTCTCAGGGCTCTCCGGGTGATCCTTTCTCAGTTATGGCAGGAGAGCTGGGGGAGCCTGAAGAAGTCCCCACAACCAGTAGAGCTGGACAGCCGTCTGCTGAATCTGAGCCTACGTTAGAGTTTACCGATCTAAATGTGCACAAGGAAAATTTTGGTACGGAACAGAGAAAAGACCCTACCCTTGCCAGGGCCTGGGAAAATGTGGTGGTGGTTGATGGGGTACCTGTCGAACCCGGGGACGGGCCCTGTTTTCCATATTTCTGCAGCAATGAGGATTTACTGTATCGTGTATGTAAAACTAATGATGAAGTGGTTGAACAGTTGGTAGTCCCTAAGCTATACAGACGGGTGGTGTTGGAACTTGCCCATGGGCATTTGCTAGGAGGCCATTTAGGGGTTGAGAAAACCACTGAAAGGGTGTTGTGCAGGTTTTACTGGCCTGGGATATGGAAAAATATCGAGAATTATTGTCAATCCTGTCCTATATGTCAGATGTCAGCCCCCCAACCCCACTTTCGAAGTCCGTTAGTGCCCTTGCCCATTATTGAAGTGCCCTTTGAAAGGATTGCCATGGACCTGGTGGGTCCACTCCCCAAATCTGCCCGCGGTCATCAACATATCCTCGTGATCATGGATTACGCTACCCGTTACCCCGAGGCCGTTCCCTTACGCACTGCATCTGCTAAAAACATTGCCAAAGAGCTGTTTATGGTGTTCAGTCGGGTTGGCATCCCGAAAGAAGTCCTTACAGACCAAGGTACCCCATTCATGTCACGAATAACTAGGGAGCTCTGCAAGTTATTTAAGGTGACGCAGTTGCGTACCTCAGTGTACCATCCTCAAACGGATGGCTTGGTGGAACGCTTCAATAAGACATTAAAGAGTATGTTAAAAAAGGTTGTTGATAAGGATGGGAAAAACTGGGACTTCCTGATACCTTACTTGATGTTCGCCATCAGGGAAGTTCCCCAGTCCTCTACGGGGTACTCTCCATTTGAGCTGCTTTATGGGAGACACCCTCGGGGACTCTTAGACATAGCCAAGGAAACTTGGGAGGGGGAGCAGACACCTCACAAAAGTGTTATTGAGCATATCGCTCAAATGCAGGATAGGATTGCAGCAATCATGCCGGTAGTAAAAGAACATTTACTGCAGGCCCAAGCCGCCCAACAGAGGATATACAACAGGGGGGCCCAACTTCGTGTTTTCTCACCTGGTGACCGGGTCCTCGTGTTAGTTCCCACTGTTGAGAGCAAATTCCTGGCTAAGTGGCAGGGACCCTTTGAAGTAATTGAAAGAGTTGGGGAGGTCAATTACAAGGTGTATCAACCAGGTAAAAGGAAGCCCGAACAGATTAACCACATAAACCTGTTAAAGCCCTGGAAGGATAGACTGGCATTAACTGCCAGGTCTCTCCCGGTAACCCTTAAGGGTACTGAATCCCCTCTGATTCCTGAGGTCACGATTCCAGACACCCTGTCATGTTCCCAGAAACAGGAAGCTAGAGAGTTCCTGATAAGGAATAAAGAGAAATTTTCAGAGTTGCCGGGCACGACTTCAGCAGTTCAGCATGATATTGTTACTGAACCTGGGGTCCGTGTCAAGCTCAAACCATACCGAATTCCCGAAGCTAGAAGAAAGGACATCAGTGAGGAAGTTAAAAGGATGTTGGAGCTAGATGTTATTGAGGAATCCAATAGTGACTGGTCTAGCCCCATTGTATTAGTCCCAAAACCGGATGGCACTTGGAGGTTTTGTAACGACTTCAGGAAGCTTAATGCGGTAACAAAGTTTGACACATACCCAATGCCCAGGGTAGACGAGCTTATAGACCGACTTGGCAAGGCCCGTTATCTGACCACTTTGGACTTGACCAAAGGATATTGGCAAATACCCCTGACTGGTAGGGCCAAAGAAAAGACTGCATTTGTGACCCCGGAGGGGTCGTTTCAGTATAAGAAAATGCCTTTTGGGTTGCAAAATGCCCCTGCAACATTTCAGAGGGCTATGGACAGGACCCTAAGACCTCACCGACAGTATGCTGCAGCCTATCTGGACGACATAGTGGTGCATAGCACTGACTGGGAGTCTCACTTGCCCCGTGTCCAGGCTGTCCTGGATTCCCTTTTCAAAGAAGGGTTTACGGCAAATCCCAAAAAATGTGCCATTGGGCTAGAGGAAGCCAGGTATTTGGGCTACACTATTGGCCGGGGTGTCATAAAGCCCCAGGTGAATAAAATAGAAGCCATCCAGGAGTGGCCACGTCCTGCAAACAAGAAGCAGGTCAGGGCCTTTCTTGGCATTGCGGGGTACTATAGAAGATTCATCCCAAATTTTGCAACTATAGCTGCCCCACTGACAGACCTTACGAAAGGGAAAGCCTCCGTAATGGTGAAATGGTCTCCAGTAGCAGAAGAGTCTTTTCAAGTACTGAAGAAGGCTCTTTGTGCACAGCCAATCCTATACTCCCCCGATTTCTCCAAAAACTTTTTGGTCCAGACGGATGCATCTGATGTGGGTATCGGGGCAGTACTTTCACAGGTACACAATGGGGAAGAACACCCTGTGGTGTACTTAAGCAGAAAGCTCAATGACCATGAAAAGAAGTACGCAGTCATTGAAAAGGAGTGTCTGGCCATAAAGTGGGCCGTGGACGCGCTCAGGTACTACTTGTTGGGGCGCCAGTTTGAGTTAATAACTAACCATGCTCCCCTGAAATGGATGGCCCAAAAGAAGGAGACTAATAGGCGGGTGAACCGGTGGTTTTTGGCCCTACAAGACTACGCCTTTACAGTAAAACACAGGCCAGGTGTTGAGATGGGGAATGTAGATGCCCTCTCCCGTGTTCACTCCTGTTGGGCTACAGGTGTTCCAACCCTGGGGTTGAAACAAGGGGGGAGGATGTGTGACAGAGCATCCCAGAGAGAGCCTGGGAAAGTCCTATTCGGGGTTTATACATCTCCCAGGCTCCTCTCATATACATTCAGGGATCTCTGAGCCAGGATCCAGTTCAGGTGTTGGTTCTCTCCCACAGGTTAATTAAAAGCTCACCTGAGCAGACAGCCTTTGCTCAGCCTGGGAAACACAGACAACGTTGGTTTGTGAGAGCAAGAAGGTTGGTAAAACTTGTTACCCTGTGAATGTGGAAACTGACAAGCGTTAGGCTTGTCCAGCCTGGTAGTGAGGACCTGTACATACTGTGTAGTTAGAGCCGAGACACGGCTAGGCTTTTGTTTAGCTATTTTTTCTTCTGTTTGTTTTCAGCACACTGTACAGCACCTGTCATTAGACTTTGTATATAGCACCAATAAACAACACTGTTTTCACTGATCCAATGGACTTGGTATCTGTGCCTGCTCATCCCAGGGAGTTTTTGTACCTACTACCTGTCCCCCAGGTTACAATACACACATGCTCGATTGAGCTTAGGGGTGCACACCCTAATGCAATAGGCTGCGCACACCTATGTGCAGCTTACCAATTCTTAGATGTCATTGCTGCATTCATTTTTTTTTGTTACTTTCTTTCTTCTATTTTCATTAGGTGATTCGACAAGTAAGTCTGTTGTTTTTCAAAAGGACATGCTCTCTTGCAGTTACAGGGATGAGACAAACCATTTAACACTGGTAGGGCTGCTTACAGTGATCAGCTTTTATTAATTTATGTCAAATCTTTATCCCAAATGGAAAAAAAAAATAATTATGTAATTTGATTGTAAAGTATTAGCTGGGGTTTGTCTTCTATTTGTTAGGGTATCTAAATCTGCTAGTACACCTAACACTCCCCTCCCCCCAGATTGAAAATGTGCCTCTGTGCTCCTTCATCCAGAGTGGAGGCACTCTAATACAGGAGGTGTGTTACTGGACAGTTACTGGTGTGTTACTGGACAGATCACCAAGGGAAAACAGAGAGGAAAATGCCTAACAAAAAAGAAAGAAATGCGGCCATCACGTTTGTCGTACCAGTGTGAACCCGGCCTCAGATTGATCATCTCTTGATTTGCCCCAAATCAACCGTATTAAGTGATGGTCATAGTATGACTGAGGCTGGGTCCACACTGGTCCGACAAACGCTCCGACATTGGGAGCTCATGTCGCATGACGTGTGAAAATCAATGTTTCCCTATGGGAGCCGTCTTAACTGGTCCGACACAAGTTGGTCCGACTTTGAAAATGCTCCCTGTACTACTTTTGGTCCGACTTTGATCCTACTTCAGCCCATTGAATATCATTGAATTCGGATCAAAGTAGGAGCCTTGTCCTAACCATCCGACTTGTGACATTCGACATGTGATTACAGCAGCAGTAAAAGGAATTTATCTCACACTGGGATTGTTTTGATTGGTCAAAGGACAAGTCAGACTATCACAAAGTTGGATCAAAGTACTATCCTGTTCATTCAAGTCGGATGGATGTAGGACCAATGTAGGACCAATGTAGGACCGATGTAGGACTGATGTCGCAGAGCAAAGTAGGATGAAAGTCGTATGACTGTCGTGTAGTATCAGTGTGAATCCAGCCTCATGGACACCTTAACATATAGACAACCACACCAGGAGATAGAATACAGCAGAGGAGAGCATTGTTCCAGAGTTAGCACTGTCCTAGGGCTAGAAAGCTGGTAATCTTTAGCACACAGTTGCATCGGGGACAAGTAAAAGTTGCCATGATGGGTTCATGCCAGTACGCCAAAATGTATAGGAGAGGGATGGCTACTTCTAGGAAAAGGTAATACCAGAGCTGGGTCTTCCAATGAAGAAACAGCCTCACATCTACTATAGCAGGGAACTATGAAAGCAAACACAGTGGCAGTCTGCCACATTGGTTCAGAAGTTTCATCAGATGTCATGCCATCAAATGTAATAATACATAAAAACACATTTGACCCAAAGGGCTTTCGGCTCCTTGTCAACCTTTGCTGCTACACATGTGGCTAAGGATGGTTCCTGTCATACAGGACTCACCTTGTTTAATCTGCTTGGTAATATATTCTAGCTCCATTAGGCTATGAACACTGCCTAGGTTCCCCTCGCTCCGCACACATGCCTTCCTAGCCTCCTGCCAGCTCCTCTTCTCAGTGTTTAAGCGGTAGCAGTTAGTGCCATAACTCTGCCATCCAGGATCACACTGCACAACAACATCTGGTTCAATGGGTTCTGTTGGGAACACAAAGCAAGACTTTAGAAGAGGTTTGATAAAATCATCTGCTTGAAGCCAAAAATTTTGGACAGTCAACACGTCTGGCTTGGGTTTCATATAGTATACACACAACCAAACTAAGCGTATACTTAGTTAATTATGGCTCATAAGTTTAAAAATGTTCATGTATTTTTTTGATCAACATATCTCATTATTTATTACTAACCAACCTGGATAGGCAAGAACAAGTCAACATGGAAAGAGATTTTGTAGAATGCAAAATCTAGTTTAAGAATCTTTAAAGCACAGCATAGTGAAACCAGAATGGACTGTTCCAACCCTACAATATCTCCTAGTAAAATGTAGTACTGTAAATGTAGAAAAGTTAAAAGTAGTAAAATTGGAAATGGTCCTTCTCTACCACTTCCTACGTCATTAGTTAAAAACTTAAGGGCTACGACATACTGTCATAGCATACCCACAGGGGAAAGAGGCAACCTTTACTCTATTTTTTCCTGGTGAGAAACCTTTCTTTCCAGAAAGTGTAGATCTGGGACAAAAATCCAGTGAGCTCCTAACTTGACCTAAGCTGACAACACAATGCCCTTGCTGTACTGGAATCCCAAGCAGTGTTGTCTAACCTCTCTGTGTTGCCTGCTAGACTACAGAACACCGCCCCTTTGTGTTATGAAGATGAGATGGGAAGGTGTTTTGTATTTGCAAATTTACAACTGTGTTACAGACTCACCTACAGAAGGAAGACTTCTCTTGGAGCTTTTCTTACATACGTAGGGTAGGGCATTATAACAGTTACGGTTCTGCCAGGCACCCAAGGACTCTGTCCGAATAACTGCACAATTTTCTTCTTCTGAATTGCTGGGTTGATCTAGGATGCAACAAAAAAGAAAAGGGAAAAGTGATGAGCAGAGAAAAAAGAGATTAAAACAGGTGAGGTATATCAATAGAGGGTTGTGCTCACCGTATTGGTAAACTGGAAAACTGGACAAGGACCTAGGGAAACATCATTCATGGACAAAATACCAAAACTAGTTTATGATCCATATATTTGTTTTCTTTTCATTCCATTCTTTTTATTTTCTTTACTTTCTCTCTTATCGGTTTCCATCAAAATAACAGAAGAGTTTAGAAGGTGAAAGTTAGATATAGAAGAGCACTCACCATTCGCCATTGTGTTCATTTTTAGTGATAGAATGTCAATGCAGGAAGAGGTGTCTTTTAGCATATTTTATTCTGGTGAGGTTTATCTTTGTTTGCGTTGCTTTAGATCTCTCTATTCTCCTTTCTGACAGTGGAAATATATATACTATATGCTGATCATCATCTTACATCTTATGCCGCGTACACACGATCATTATTCACGGCGGTTAAAAAACCGCCGTGAATAATGACAGGAAAAACGAGGGAACCGCTTCGGTTCCAAGGGTTCCCTACACACGATCGTTTTTCCCGTCATTTTTTCTCTTGACGAGAAAAACGACCGTCTGTGGGCTCCGCGGCAGTGTCTCCCTATGGGAAAACTGCAGCGGAAAAAAATGATGGAAAAAACGATGAGAAAATTTAGAACATGTTCTAATTTTTCTCATCGTGATTAATGCCGTTTTTCCCGTCGGGAAAAACGGCAAAAAGCCCACAGACGATCGTTTTTCTCGTCCAAAGGAAAAAATGTAATTTTTCCCGACGGGAAAAATGATCGTGTGTACGCGGCATCACACTGTATGTCATGTGACTCTTTGATAGTGCCAGACCTGCCTGTGAGCCGGGCCAGGAAGTGAGAGCACAGAACTGAGGAACAGTACATAGAATCCAGTAAAGGGTTAACTGATTCTTCTATTGTTGGGTTGTAAGTGAACAGTCAACAAGCCAAAAGTAATCTGCAAGCACTGGCATTAGTACAATGGCTATAGTAACTGCATTTGCGGAAACAGTTCCAAATTCTCTTGAACTAGAACTCAGTAACACTGTCGATACAAGTACAAATACAGTAACGTTGGGGGCCAACAGTATCACTCAGTACTGTATATGTCTCACACAGCTAGCCTACATTACCGGGTGCTGCATCTGTAACAGGAGTGGCTGTCTGGTGAGGTGGCGACGCAAGCAACATTTACGGAGACTTGGATTCTCTAAGTATCAAGTCTTCCAGACTAAAGACAGCAGAGATCACAGCGGTGTCCCTAACCTTTCCCTCTTCGAGCAGGAACCTCCCCCTGAGGCTAGGGCAGGCCATAGATGATACAATTTTCTTTCCTGCAACCCTTGGAATTGCTCGACACAGTCAGTGTTGATGGGGGAATCCCTCATGCAGAGCTATTGTGTTCTCCTAATGGGGAGTAGCAGTCCCCGCTGGTACAACACAGTGATTATTGCTAGAGGCCATAGCTTGCACTTTGTTACGGTTCAAGAATTGATTCCCTCATAATAAACTCTCTATAGAGTTTTTACGATCTTCCTTCGCATGCATGGATTTCCTCTATTCCTTGATTTTTGCCACATTTACTTACTAGTAGGCTTACGGCTTCTACCCAAGTTTATCTTACTAAGTTTGTGTTGTGTATGATTGTGGTAGAGACATTAAACTGTAAGCTCCTCTGGGACAGGGAATTATGTAAGTGGCCTGTGCACCCTCTAAGGCTCTGTTTTGTTCTCTGTAAATTAATGTCATAAATAAAAGCAATGCCAATGCATCATCTACCCTTTACATACCATTCTCCCAGTTCAGGTATTTTAATGGAGAGCCATCTGACCACTGCCAGCCACCGTTAACATTAAGATCATTTAGTCCTATCCAGAGAGTGGAGCTGTATCCAGTTAGGAGCCCTATGAGGGAATGAACAGATAAAAAATATGTAATAGAAGTCATACATAACGTGATCATTAAATCGTAGTAGACTGAACAACCCTAGTCAGTCAATGTCATATGATGTACTAAAAACCATTGGCAAAGTTGAACGCATCATCATATTTCAGTTTCCTGAAATCAAGTTGGTAAAAGATGATTTTTGTGAGAAAGTCATGGTTTACTGCGCTTTATTGAGATAACCAGCATTTTCCTTATTTTTTAGTCAAAAATATTAGCAGTTTCATGCTCTCAAAAACATCACAAGTCATATGCTTTACCATTTATGTATGTCTGCTCATGAATCTCATTGATACTGAGGAGATTGGCATCTTGCTGAAGGCAACTGGTCCAGGCCTCGCCCCATGAGAGTGCCGACTGGAAATTAAATTGGTAGCAGCTGTGGGTAAGTGGATCCTTGTCCCAGAAAGTCTCACAGTCCGCACCTAGAACATAGTAAAAAATTAAGAATGATACTGTTATAAGAAGTCTTAATTAATTGGTTCAGCATTTTAATGCAACAAAAAATTTGTAAGTATTGGAAGTGCTGGGTATTGCACACAGAGATTTTCTAACTTCTGTGACAGATTCAGAGACCAAATTTAGCAACTCCAGTATGCATCTAAAATCCTGACAATAACTATGGCTATATTGCCTACGAAAATAACTTTGACCTTGTTTTTGTTTTTTTAAATAGTACAAAAAGGAAAGACATAGGAAATGTGTCCCATCATTCCAGTCATTGTTCCTCTGTACATCAACAGCAATATATAACATGAATGTATGTGCAGTATACAATGCAAGGAAGTACATTAGTAGGAAAGGCATGTTCCCATACAATGGCTGCAAATGGTAATGGGATAATAGAGTCTTATCCCACTACGATGTACATAATGGAGTACAAAGAGACTTATAGTCAATAGCAATACAAAGAACAGGTTTCTGAACACATAACTTTGTATATAAAAAGCATTATAAACCTATATATAAGGATCAACTAGGGTCATGGGAGTAAATTACATCCGTAAAACAAATAACAAGAGCAACCAAAAGATGGCGTACAGGCAAGTGTCAGATGGCGAGATACCTCTCTAGGGAGCTGAATAATATTGTTATCTCAAAGAGTGACCAGTGATGGTATAATGTGCAATTCAATGGCCAAGGGTCATTTTAGCTCATGTTGTCCAGTTCCAGGGAACAATACAACAGGCCAGACGAGATGTCGGGAAATTTCTCTAGGTTATTCTTTCCAGTAAACATCCATCTCTCTGCCTCAATTACCCTATCCACTTCTTTCTTCCAGTCCTGTAGGGTAGGACAATAGGTTTGTTTCCTAAACGTCAGTATAATGCCGGGTACACACGACAGTTTTTAATGACGAGAAAAATGAATTTTTTTAAAATGGTCATTAAAAATTATCGTGTGTGGGCATCAGAGCATTTTTCACGGCGTGAAAAACAGCCATGAAAAAATTGGAACATGCTCTAATTTTTCACGTCGTTTTTTACATCGTCGTTTTTCTCGTCATAAAAAACGGCCGCGTGTGGGCTTTAACGACGTGAAAAAAAATGCGCATGCTCAGAATCAATTATGAGACGGGAGCGCTCGTTCTGGTAAAACTAGCGTTCGTAATGGAGATAGCACATTCGTCATGCTGTAACGGACTGAAAAGCACGAGGCTGAAAAGCGCGAATCGTCGCTCAACAAACTTTACTAACATGAAGGGTGGCGCCATCCGAATGGAACTTCCCCTTTATAGTGCCGTCGTACGTGTTGTACGTCACCGCGCTTTACTCAAACATTTTTTTCCACGATAGTGTGTAGGCAAGGCAGGCTTGAGAGGAAACACGAAAAATCACGTCGAGAAAAATGCAGTTTTTTCAATGACATTAAAAACGGTCGTGTGTACACGGCATAAGGCTTTTTGAGTGATGCTATTTTTATATGACTTTAAAGAAGATGGTGTGGCATGGAATAAGCAGTGGAGGGGGGTGAATTGTATACAGGAGGTTTCAGAATATTTTTGTGGTTCCAGGGTGATATGTTAGCATTTTTCTGACAATGCCACCATAAGTGGCATTGATTCAACGTAAATCCAATAAGAAAAATATCCTTAACATGTTAATGTAATTTCAAAAGTAATGTTCTCTTAAATAGCTTATTCATACAATGATGCGCATTGTAACGTGTTACCACAATGCATGGCAAGGCACTGTCAATGTGTATCATTCAAACTTAGTTTTACCCAAATGCGCATTAACAGCAAGCAGCAATGCACATATACACATTTAAATTATTTCTGCTTACTTTTTACAGGGCAGAACCCCCACTTTTCATCTTTGCCATAGTCAACAGTGGTTGCACACCAAAGATGGCCATCTTCTCGCCCTGTGCTTGTGCAGGCATAGAACCACTGGTTGTCGTACTTGAAAGGTATAGCACAGGGCCGTCCATTGGAATTCCCTTGTATAGTGTAAATATCTGAACAGAGAATGGAAAATATAAAGTAAAGATGGAGTTGAGTAAATAAAAACAATATTCAAATACATGGATATGATATATCATTCAATATTGTTACTTTGTAAATTCCAACCACAACAGGAATTTCAGTGTTGAGAGGTCACTTGTGAGTTGATCCACCTACTTGTTTGATACCTTCATTGAAAAAGTTTCCTATCCAGAACTTTACACCCCCTCTTACAGGGCCCTTAATAGACCTGTCGCTCATCTTTGCTGGTGGACTTTCTAATTAATGTTTATTGATAGTATGAAGTATCTATCAGGGTGATACCACCCTGACATAGCAGCGGCAGTGGGACTGAACGTAGACCTCTGATGGGGGATATCATGTCGCTAGATTACTCAAGCCGGATTGTAATTGAATTTGTCAGAAACCGTGCAAGTATGGAAAATCAGTGCTGAGTGGACAGCTGTGAAAGCCAGCTAACCAACCAGTTTGGAAAATTCCTCTGACACCCATAATCTTGTGCGGTATAAGCATCAGTGCCAATTACATACTCTATCGGCAATTAAATGTGCTTGAATATAAATTATGCTGAAAATAACCATGTCCAATATTTTAGCACCAAAACATCTGCACTAAAAACAAATGCACCAACATCAGTAAAAAATGCACCATGCAAATGAGTAGATAACATGGAACATGCAGCTATATTGTCATAGAAAATTCATGGTTTCAATAAGTTTTGTTGGTAAGTGGTTTCATGATAAAGCAAGAGTGATCATCTCAGGGCATAATTGTCCTTAGAAAAGTCTCTTAGAAGATGTTTAAAATGTCTGCTACACTATTCATTCCTCCAGATAAAACAGAAGTCATTTCTCCAGATATGGCAGAGGCAGATAAAGATAACCCAGTGACCTTACTCCTTTGTAGTCAGTGCCATGGAGATCTCCCAACTTATTGTGGTTGTGTGTGTGGGGAGAACAAAAGACAAAAGGTTGGATTATTCATTACTGAAAAGTAGGATTCTTCCATGTATGGTCACCTTATTTGATTCCAGTGTTATTGCTTTGAACACCATATATATATATAATATATATCTCTAACAGTAGATGCCATAGTAATCTTATGCCGCGTACACACGATCATTTTTCCAGTCAAGAAAAATTACATTTTTTCTTTTGGACGAGAAAAACGACCGTGTGTGGGCGTTTTGTCATTTTTCCCGACGGGAAAAACGGCATTAATCACGACGAGAAAAATTAGAACATGCTCTAATTTTTCTCATCGTGATTCCCGTCATTTTTTTCCGCGGCAGTTTTCTCATAGGGAAACACTGCTGGGGAGCCTACACACAGTCGTTTTTTTCGACCAAGAAAAAAAAAGTAATTTAAAACGGCCGTGTGTAGGGGAACAAGCTGTTCCTCGTTTTTCACGTCGATTTTCTCGACGGTGTTTTCACTGTCGAAAAAATCGATCCTGTGTACGCGGCATTAGGCTCATATCCACAGATCAGTCTTTAGCATGCTGAGTGGTATGCTCTGTTACTTTATCTGTTAGGTTTTGTTAAATAATTGTGGATGTGGATTAGTAAAGCAACATACTCTATTTATAAATGTAATTGTGAGGTTTTTTTGTTTTTTTTTATACCCTTTCTTATAAGAAACGCTAAGCAATGGAAAACCATTGGAAGAAAAAAGTAAAAATACTGACATTATACCCCAGTTTCCAGGAAGCTTGTCTAAGCAAAGGTGACATCACTGGGCCCTTTCCAGGATCCTTTCAGAGCTGAGGAGCCCAAATCTCTTCCTGTAAGGTTTGGGCTTCTTAGCGCCTCCTGGAGAAGGCCCAGTGACATCACTCTCACATAGAAACTGGGGTGTAAGGTAACTTTTACTTCTAATTTGTATTTTTTTCCTTTCATATAGGATCATATTTTTAAAGCAGTGAATCTGACATTCACCAAACTTTCAGTACATGGAAATCTTCAAAGTGCATGTGTTTAACATGACAGTGAGTGATTCACCACCAGTGAATGTTTGTTGACATCTTAGTTTTAGTGGTAGGGGGTCTACAAAAAAAATGAACCTTGCAAATTAATGAATGGGCTACTGTATGAAGAGGTCCACTCTAAGGCCTCTTTCACACTGAGGCGTTGAAAAAACGCAAAAAAATTGTGAGTTTTCCCCCGCGATTTTACCGCGTTTTTACAGCGCTAATTTTAGCGCCCTAAAGATGCTCCAAAAAAGCTGTTTGCAGGATTTTTTCCAACGTACAGCCAGCAAAACGCCTCAGTGTGAAAGCCCTCAGGGCTTTCACATTGCGAATGATGGGGCAGGATTATCTCAGGCATTTTTACAGCGCTATTTTTACCGTGAAAACGCGGTAAAAACGCCTCAGTGTGAAAGGGGCCTAAAGGTATTTGGGAGATTCTGGTAGTAAACCATCCTTACCCTGAAACACAGCAGAACAGATACTTTTGTCTGTTCCAAATATTAACCATTGCCCAGATGTTTTGGCAGGCGGCTGCTGTAATCCAGTGGCATTGGAGGTCTGTGTAAGTAACGCAGCAGTCAGCTGCTCCAGCAAAGTCTCACAGCGGCGAATAAAGTAAAAGTTCTCATCACATTGATAGGTGGAGATGACATTGGAAGTGCTGTTAGAGGCAGATGGTACCAACAGGCAACTTAGAGTGCCCAAATTGAAGAGCCGGCGGCGGGACACCCAAAGCCATTGCTGCTCCGGTTTGCTGGAGTGACACGGCCTTGCTATTCGAACTGTGCTTTCTTGAGCTTCCAGACATCCTTCAACATCAGGACTGTACACCAGGAATGATTCTGGGTCTATAAAATAGAAAGATGCAAAATCATGTTTTTTGCAGTTTTGAATGTGCCAGCAGAATAGGTAGTGAAAGGAAAAAACGAAATCACAGAAAAGAGATCACAAGTGTGATGTAAAAAATAAATGACATCATTTTTGCCAGGATGTTCAAACAGTAAACCAATCTGTAACATAAAATTCTTCCAACTGCATTAAATAAAGCCCATAAATTGTGTGTAAGGCTGGGTTCACACTAATGTGATGCCAGACATCGCATGTGATTCACACCGCATTGCTTTGCACATCACATGCGATGTCTGTGCGATGCAAATTCAGCCATACAGTCCACATGGGCTTTTCTGCTTAACTGCAGACAGGAAATAGGAACTGTAAAGCAGCTACAAACTTATAAACACTGTCATCTATTGGCTGAAAAATATACCTATTAAATACTAATATTGATGTAGTTGTTGCATAAAATACAAAATAACATTGTATTCCAAAAATAATTAAAATAAAATGTTTCTTTTAGTTTTGGATACCCTAGAGAGGGATTAGAACCCCTGTTGGGTTTTTATTGCAGTCTACACCTATGTTAGAGAGATGCACACTCTCTATTTGTCCTGTTTACCATCATCAACGAAAGTGAGAAAAATCACGCATTGTGGGTTCTCACCAGAAAAAGAAAAGAAGAGAAATCTTTTAATCTGGTGATCCTGGTGACAACCAGGGATTTGTCTCACTTTTTAGGGATTTCCTCACACTTCCTGTTTTGGCTATGAGACGAGAACTGAAGGGAAATCTCCCCAATAGGATAAAGTTGAAAAATATTTTTCAAGGTTTATAACCCTCCTTTAATTTATCCAAAATGAAAAAAAAAGTTTTGCCTTGAGTTTAAGAGCTTGGTGTATTTCTGGAAGATATTTTTCTGTGCATTCAGGGTCAGCTATTATTGCAGAGATGTACTGCATATTTTTTAAAGCAAACCTGTGCTTGGTTTACCATCCACATTGGCTCAAATGCATAGTCGCCAACAGTCCCGATTTTCCCGGGACATTCACGGCATTCAGACCATGTCCCAGGAAATTGGCTTTGTCCCGGGCGGCCGCAGTTTCCTGCATATGCACCGATCGGGAAAGCTTGGCCGTTCGGCCTCTGGCTCAGGCGGGGGGCACATGCACATGACATTGTGGTCATGGTGCCGCCCTCAAGACACAATACATGTGAACGGAGCGCCTAAGCTGTGAGCAGGAGGAGTGCAGAGACCGACTGGGATAGGACACGACAGGACTGAAGGTAATTATCACCCCCATCTACTCTGTACACAAGTCCTCCTTATCGCTCTGTGCTGTCAGCGGTGTCCTTAATCTCTGACCACATCTCCTGTAGTAGGTCTGCAGTCTCCTGTACCATGTCGGTACCCTCTCTAACAGTCTCTTTTACTATAAAGCAAAAGGTTTGGGAGAGCCCATAGGAGTTCTGAAAGAGGAGGGGAATGTGGCGAACCACGATTGCCTCATTTCCCTCCTCCTTCAGAACTCCTACGGGCAGTGTCAGCTGGTGTTTTTTTTTGGGGGGGCGGAAAACAACAATCTTCCACCCTGTGTGGCCGGCGGCACCTCCCCCCTCGCTGTCTGCTGGTCAATCCGGCACTTACCCCATCTATGTGGGGGGCAGTGGCTCCTATGTCCTCTGCTCCATTATGGTGGATTCCGCTGTGCGGCCCCTCCCCTCCTCCTAGGTGTCCAATAGGATCGCCTGTCCTTTCAGCCAATCGGGTGAAGGGTTTCAAGGCAATTTGCTATTGTAACACACCTCGGTTCGCATTCTCTGCACCCTGAGCCCACCCTATTTTGAAGACTATTAGAGCGCCCCTGGCACTAAATAGATGCTTAAAAACATGTCCCCCCCTGGAATCCATGCATCTGGTGTCCTGCAAGGGGCCGGACGCATAGATAGGGGGGAGGTGTCCGTGCACCCTTAATGGACGTGCCACCCCTGCCTACGGGCATTCCCAAACCTTTTGCTTTAGAGTTCCCTTGTGTTAGGGAGTTGAAAGCATAAGTGCCACCCAATTCTGAGTGAGTCAGTACCCCATATGGTGCTGGCACATAGACTTATCCAGCATCTGGATACGTCGGTACTTACCTTTCTTTTTATATTTAGAGTCTCTTGTATCATGTCCGCACCCTCTCCGATAGTCTCTTGTATCATGTCCACACCCTCTCTGACAGTCTCTTGTATCATGTCCGCACCCTCTCTGATCGTGTCTTGTACCATGTCCACACCCTCTCTGACAGTCTCTTGTACCATGTCCGCACCCTCTCTGAAAGCCTCTTGTACCATGTCCGCACAATCTCCGACAGTCTCTTGTGCTATGTCCGCACCCTCTCTGAAAGCCTCTTGTACCATGTCCGCACAATCTCCGACAGTCTCTTGTACCATGATGGCACACTCCCTGACAGTCTCTTGTACCATGTCCGCACCCTCTCTGACAGTCTCTTGTGCTATGTCTGCACACTCTCTGACAGTCTCTTGCACCATGTCCGCACACTCTCTGCCAGTCTCTTGTACCATGTCCACACACTCTCTGACCGTCTCCTGTAGCATGTCTGCACACTTTCTGACCGTCTCCTGTAGCATGTCAGCACACTCTCTGACCGTCTCCTGTAGCATGTCCGCACACTCTCTGACCATCTCCTGTAGCATGTCCGCACACTCTCTGACCATCTCCTGTAGCATGTCCACACACTCTCTGACTGTCTCCTGTAGCATGTCCGCACAGTCTCTGACTGTCTCCTGTAGCATGTCCGCACGCTCTCTGATCGTCTTCTGCACCATGTCTGCATACTCTCTGACCGTCTCTTGTATCTGTTTGATGGGATCTGCCTGGGGGGGTGGTGTTTGGAGTATCTTTATCTGCTGATTGTAAAACTTTCTGGCATACGCATATTGCTATTGTGGTGTAGAATCTGGGCTTGCTGTCCCTCCATCCCTCTTTCTTTCCTTCTTTCTTTCCTTCATTCTCTCTCCTTCCCTCTCTTTCTTTCTCTCTCCCTCCATTCCTCTCTTTTTACTCCCTCCATCCCTCTTTCGTCTCAGACTCTATTTAACCACACCCTTTAAGCCACGCCCAAAATTTAGTTTAAACCACGCCCATTTTACCACTCTGGCTAGATCATGCCTACAAACAAATGCCCCGCCCTAATAAAAATAATGCTCCACCTACAGACGAAAAAAGTGTTCCTATAAATTTTTTGAGAATGTTGACAACTATGCAAATGGTGCTGTATAGTGAGACTGGAGACGCTTGGTATACAGACCTATTCAAGTCTATGGGCCCGGCATGGACAGCAAAGATGTAATTTTCATCAGATCAGGCAGTAAACCCCAGAAAAGGCCACAGCGCACAAACAAATGTAAGTAAGCAGGTGAGGAGTGGGACTTAGCATAGTTTAAGTTGGTGTTGAAGGTATTTAGCAAAAGTTTATATAAAAGATACAGCCAAACTTTAAGAGAACACACAATTCACTGTTCTAATTAAACCCAGAATAGTTTACTTGGTGCTTAGTAGGGGATCCACTTAACTGCAAGAAAAGAAAAAGGTTTTGTTAAGAGAAATGTATTAGCTGCCTGTGTAGCAATTGTTCCAGTTCTGTAGCTCTATTCATACAGACAGCAGCATCTGATGGGCTTCTGGAAAAATACATATTGAGTACATCTCCAAAATGTACCTAGTCTGTGGCAATCCCATATTACATGCCTGAAGCCAGTTCCCATCGTTTTGGCATCTGGAACCACATGGGTGAGTCTGGCAGACCAGCTCTGTGTAGTGTGATGGAAGTAATATATGCTTGGTGAATTATAAACAGTTGAGTAGGACAATTGTTCTCTGCTGGGGATACAGCCAGGGGAGTTCCTGGACCCCTTCCCATAACTCTTCATCAATAGGCAAGACAATGTTCTTACCATGGAGCTAGTGCTTT
Source organism: Rana muscosa (assembly GCA_029206835.1). Classification (NCBI taxonomy): domain Eukaryota; kingdom Metazoa; phylum Chordata; class Amphibia; order Anura; family Ranidae; genus Rana; species Rana muscosa. The sequence continues at coordinate 270,912,981 of CM055128.1, forward strand.
TTTTCCCCTTTTCATTTTTGAAACGTATGCTTTATTAAACAAAACTTGGCACAAGAGGTTACCATCAATGACCTCTCCTTCTAAGAATGCTAATTGCCTTGCTGTATCGCTGTCATTGTCAGTCCAATGACCTGGCACAAGTATGCAGATAAGAATGCCCGACTTTTCTGACTTTTCTTTTGGTGGGCTTTTATTACTGATATGAGGACGCAATCAGGTACTTACTCTAGCTCTATGTAGAAATACATTTGATTTTATTGTAGTAAATACATAATTGGATTAAATTGTGTTTTATAGCTGCCTGGATTACAGCTTCAACATGAGCCTCAAGACTATAACTTGTATTTTGTAACTGTTTAAATTAAAGTTGCGCTCAAAAGTTTGCAAACCCTGGCAGAAATGTTGTTTAACCCCTTGGCGCCAGCTGTCGCCAACCCTTTGAAAGGGTTTGCTATGTATGATGGGAGGCGGGGCGAGGCTTTTTGCCACGTGACCGCCGTGACTGGCTGTCACGATGGTCACATGATCGGAAAAGTTTGTGCTTTCCGTAAGTCATTGTGCTGGGAGCGCGCAAGGTGCAAGCTCTCGACACAGCACTGCCGGTGCTAATGCACGCAAATATGCGGCCGCTCGGCGCCTAGGGGTTAATACAGAAATGTGCCAATGCCAAAAAAAGCCTGGTTACAAGATGCCCTACAACACCTTCACATGCCTTTCCGGGGTTTTTCATGGCATTGGCACAGTAGAGGCTTCTTTCTGGCAACTCGACCATGCAGCTAATTTTTGTGTGTCGTATTGTGCTCCTTAAAAGCAACCACACCATCTTTTTCCAGAGCAGCCTGTATTTCTCCTGAGGTTACCTGTGGGTTGTTCTGGAACTATTCCTCTGCCAGTTGTAGCTGCAATCTTTCTTGGTCTACCTGACCTTGGCTTGGTATAAACAGATCCCTGAATTTTCTACTTCTTAAGTGATTGAACAGTACTTACTGTCAAATTTAGGGCTTTGGATATCTTTGTATATCCTTTTCCAGCTTTATAAAAGTCTATTACCTTGTTACGCAGGTCTTTTGACATTTTGTTTTTGCTCTTGATGGCTCGGTATGCAGCCTGCGAAGTGCATTCATGTGAGAGCTACCAAACGCAATTGACAATTATACATTTAAAAAGCCACAGATGTGGGAAATTAATCTTTAATTGCCATTTTAACCTGTGTGTGTCACCATGTGTGTCTGTACCAAGGCCAAACATTCCAGGGTACGTAAACTTTTGATCAGGGCCATTTGGGCGATTTCTGTTATTATAATTTAAAAAGGAGCCAAACAACTATGTGATAATAAATGTCTTCATATGATCACTACTATCAAATAAAAGAGAGTTGTTTTTTTTTGCATGATCAGTCATATTTTCAATATTAATGCCAAAATGTCACGATTTCTCCCTGGGTATGCAAATGTTTGAGCAAAATTGGAAATAAAAATGTCTGCTCTATGTCTGGTCACTCCTTCTCCTCGGCCTGACATAGCTGGCAATAGCCAAGGGTGAGTGTGGATATGGCATGGCATCTACTGACTCTCAATTATGGTAAAATGGCACGGAACCAGGCAACTAGTTATTTTGGGTGTCTGGGCTAGATGTGTTCATTTGCATAAAAGCAGCTTTACAAAAACCGCAAGAAACAGATACAATGGTTAACAGTTTATATTTAGAGAGCTAAACAACTCCAACATTAGGAACTATAGACATGTTTTCATTCTATTTCAATCGTTCTTTCCTGTTCCTATAAATTGTGAGCTGGCACCAAGTTTCTCACAGAGTTTCTGCAATGAGTCTGCATACCAATTGTACACATGTGTGAGTTTATATGGGGGTTACGGTGATTTAATTTAAGGCACAACGGGAAACCAAAAACCAAAGAGGAGGTAGAACAGCAGGGTTTAAATATACTCCTACAGGAAATGGTTCTCCGTGACATTTCTGGATGGCCAGCGGGCAATCAAGTCCTGGAAATGACATATGGATGATAAAAAGTACTTGCATATAGTCTAGGTGAAGCACCAATTTTTCTTTAGATACTTACTACCGTATATACCCGAATATAAGCCGAGGCACCAAATTTTACCACAAAAAACTGGGAAAACGTATTGACTCGAGTATAAGCCTAGGGTGTCCCTCTACATGCCTTATGTGCCTCACTTTGCCTCACTGTGTCCATGTGCATGCCTCACTGTGCCCATGCCTCACTGTGCCCATGCCTCACTGTGTCCATGCCTCACTGTGTCCATGGCTAGACTGACGTTTAACACGGGAGTCTATGGAAGGGGTGCCCGGATTTGAAAAATCGGTGCTGCCCGGCCGTAGGTCCCCCAGACAACAAACTTTGCACACTTGTAGAGAAGAAATGGGGCTACATGTGTGCCAAGCTTCGGGTCCAGGGGACATACGACCGGCCGATACCGGGTCCCCAAATTCACCAGTGAAATTACAGTTTCATATAGGAGTCTATAGAAGGGGTGCCCAACTTTGAAAAATTGGTGCTTCCCGGCCGTAGGTTCCCTGGACAACGAACTTTGCATGTGTGCCAAGTTTGGGGTCCAGGAGCTACATGTGTGCCACGAACTACATGTGTGCCAAGTTTGGGATCCAGGAGACCTACGGCCGGCCAGTACCAGGTCCCCATATTCCGGGAGATCAGGCGCAAAAAGGTGACTCGAGTATAAGCCGAGGGGGGCATTTTCAGCACAAAAAAATGTGCTGGAAAAACTCGGCTTATACTCGAGTATATACGGTAAATATATATTGCAAAGATTTTTGTCTGTTGATTTTCCTTCCTGTTTCTATTGCGGTAAATAAGGGTTAATTAAATTCTTCAAAATTTGGCAATTTGTGGTTTCCCATAGAGGATGTGTCATCAGTTACATAGTTCTGTATTTGAACACAGAACAATATTATATTATAGGTACAATAGCTCTAGTCCCACAAACAGCACACTACCATTTGAGTGTGGAAACCTACCCTCAAACTAGCGCAGTGCTTTTGATTCAGGAAGACAGGAACCCAATCTTAAATCTCACGCAATACATTTCCTGGTGACCTACTCTCAGATCTGGTACTGTACTATTCATTGCCCATCCTCAAAGCCAACCTTGCTCTTGCCAATGTTTGGTGCCAAGAGCAAACAATTTCAGTGTACAAACCATGGCCCCAAAAATCTATCCCCAACTAGGGTTGCCACCTCATCCCTTTAAAACTGAACACATATGAATTACACAGGTTCTGTGGCAAATTAAGGTGGTAATTAAACTCACTTGGTGCCTTATCTGCATTAAATTTGCCTCAGAACCTGTGTAATTCATATGTGTTTGGGTTTAAGAGGATGAGGTGGCAACCCTATATACCCAACACTTATCTTCACACTGACAATTAACCATTTCTTCCCCCTTATCCTAACTCAAAAGTGAAAGTACTGCTCATCCTCCTCACCACCCCCCACCCCTAAAACACTCTCCACCCATGCCCCTAACACAATTTAGGTACCCGCACCCACTTCCTCGATTCTCACCTAAGCAAGAATGACATCACTCATCCCGCCCACTTAGGCGGCCCACAGCTTCCTGACACACATCACACATCCCAGAAGGCTTTAGGATTGGTCACACTGCATCGCTTGATCGGCACAAGCGCAGTGGGGAGCCTGGCTGTGATACCTCAAGAAGTCTCAGCCGTCTCCCAAATCCAAAATGGCGGCAGCAAGGACCCACAATGATGAGAAGAATTAGCTGTGGGAAGACAGCATTGGACTTAGGGTTGCCACCTCATCCCTTTAAAACCGAACACATATTAATTACACAGATTTTGTGGCTGATTAAGGTGGTAATTAAACTCACTTGGTGCCTTACCTGCATTAAATTGGCCTCAGAACCTGTGTAATTCATATGTGTTCGGGTTTAAAGGGATGAGGTGGCAACCCTAATTGGACTTGGACTGGTATTTACCAGATTTTTAAAAGTCAGCAACTACAGTCTTTATAGCTGCTATTTTTTATTTATTTTTTAAATAGATGAAGTTCCTTTATAAAGAGACCCTGTCACCAGATCACTAATTTTAACAAGAATCTTACTATAGGATTATATGAGCATCTCATAGGCGTGCGCACAGGGTGTGCCGGGTGTGCCTGGGCACACCCTAAACATCCTGCATGGTGTCAATTCCCCCTACTTCCTCTCTCCCCTCTGCAGTGCTGCCAGCTTCCCTCCTCTCTTTTCAGTGTAGAGCGGGGAAGGGGCTGGTAAATATTTTATTAACCGGCTCCTTCCTTTTCTGAGTGAACACAGCGAGTGATCTGTACTGATCGCTCCTGTCTTCATTCTTAACTGAAGCGTAGTAAACTAATATAAAAATCATTAAAAAAAGAATTGTAAAAAATAATAAAAATAAAAAAAAATATTGACACCGTCCTACTGACACCAATCTCTGCTCTACTGACACCGTCCACTGCTCTGCTGATATACACACATGTGTTTGTGTTCTGGGGTGAACACCCCAATGTAATAGGCTGCACATCACCAATGGTGCATTTAAAATATTTTATGCAAGTTATTTACCTGTAACCACCTCCCTTGTGTAGACCAGGGTTTCTCAACTCCAGTCCCCAAGGCGCGCCAAGAGGTCATGTTTTCAGGCTTTCCATTATTTTGCACAGGTGATTTGATCAGTTTCACTGCCTTAGTAATTACCACAGCTGTTTCATCTGAGGGAAAGCCTGAAAACATGACCTGTTGGGGCGCCTTGAGGACCGGAGTTGAGAAACACTGCTGTAGACATCCAAAAGCCTTTAAACTACTGCTGGGTGCCATCATTTTGGATGTTATGTCAGCAGCCCCAGCAGACTCAAGTGTCACTCAAGTGTAGTATTCCACTTAGCTCCTTTAGAGCAGCTACATAAAAACTTATGTAGGGAGGTGAAGAATATCACAGAGGAGCTGGGCCAGCACAGAAAGTAATTCGACACTCACAGAAGAGGAGAGAGCTAGGATGTGCACAAAGGGAGGAGGCTGTGCTAATGAATCAAATCTCCTTGAGTAGTCAAGTTTTCTTGCAGATTCAAAGGCACAATGCAAGTGAAAAAAAAATATTTATGGAAATGAAACCACTGCAAGTAATAATTTAAAATACTTGATATTTCTGTTCTCTTATTTGCAATTTTTTGCAAAGTTCGTAGCAGGGTCTGTTTTTTCTTGCATATTCAGGGCAAGAATACAGTCCCCCCCCCCCCCTTTCCCCCAATAGCATGGTGAATTCATGATGATCTACTCTCCCAAGCCACCTTGCAGCTGCAGGAGTCCACCCTGGATAACATTACTGCCCTGCCCCGCCCCCCACACCACATGACACTGTTGAGGCCTGGCAATTGGCTGCTTAGTCTGGAGCGTTGTTAAATGGGGAGGTCACATGCTCCCCCATACCCAGAAGCCCTGCTCCACTAGAGCAGTGAATCACCCGGACTGCCCGCCTAAGGCCATGCAGCAGTTTAAGACTGTACACATGCCATGACCATGAAGCACAGTATCATGAATGTGGACATGGCATGGTATCTCCCAATTATGGTAAAATAGGACAGACCCAGGCAACAAATTATTTTGGGCTAGATGTGTTCATTTGCAACCTTGAGGCCTGGTTCACACCTATGCATTTTTTTAGTGCGTTTTTTAGTTTTGCAGTTACACACTAGCCCATTTGACATGGTTTACTATGGATCACGTTCACATCTGTGCATTTTATGGAAAAGGCCAGGGACTTTTTTCTGGTCTTTGGTTCCATAGATATAATGGATCAAAAATGTGTATTGAAAAATGTACCTGAAATATGCAAACTGCAACCTGCATAGATGTGAACCAGCCACAATGGTTAACAGTTTATATGAAATGAAACTGGATGTCAGTACTGCTGCCAAACGCAGCCCTGCAACCTTGTGGTTCAGCCTTTTAATGGTTAAAACAGGCCGTAAGAAGGAATATAAGTATTTCTGTCTTGCCAGTTCTCACAGCACAAACCTGTCTGAATGTGAAAGAAACCTTACTATTCTCTGCTGCACTTTAATAACACAGGTAAAGTTCCTTCCTCAGCCTGTGATTGGACGGTGAAAGGGGAAGCAACAAACTGATCAGCTCATCCCTCTGTCTCCTCCTATCAGCATGCTCATTGCACTGCAGCAGAAGTTATTGGCTCCTTGTGCTGCTCCTCCCTCTCCCAGTCCGAGCTCTAGTGTACAGGGAAAGCAAGAGGCATGTATAAAGTAAAATTCATGCAAAAAAATAAAATGCATGTGTTTATGTACTACATATTTGTGTGTTTTAAACCTACCTGGGGTTAAGTTTTAATAAAGTTTTTATACTGTGGCATGCAAAAAAAAAAACATCAGGTTTGTCCTTATTAGACTAAAAGACGTACTTTATTAGACATGAGGAGGAGAGGAGATTGTCATCTTGGGAGGGAGGCAGAGGTCACATACTTCTGCCTTTTTGTTTTCATTATGTTTTCCTACACGGTATGTGTTTACCAGAACCACAAAAAGGAAAATCCTGAGCTATTTAAAGGGACAAAAGGCATAATGATCTTCCCCAACTGGAAATAAGAATAGTAGCAAGGCAATTTTTTTTTTTACATAAAACACAAAAATTATTATTAAAGTTCAATTTGACATTTGTATTTAAAAGGTTCAGTCTAACTCAAACTCAAGACCATATTTGGTTTCTAATAGTATAAGGAAAGGGTTGGGACTTTATGTAAAGCATGCCACCGAATTGGCGACATGAACAAGGCTGATACCCTTTCCCCCAGCCAGCCTCCAGCCCTCAGCGCATTTTACCCAGACTCATAGTTTATTTGTAAGTACGAATGGGTGTTTATGGTTATTATGCTATTTATATATGTTTTCCCCCTTCCTCTCTTGTGGATAGACCCATTGTAATCTTATAATATTTTTATAGACACCAATTTTGCATCTTCTCCTGAAGAGTGGAAGTTATCCATGAAACGCGTCGAGCTATATAGATGCTATCATTATGACTATACATTTCAAGAGTGTCATCAACATTTTTATCGATTATGTTTTAGTGGCCTTTACCAAATTACTGTAAGTATGATTTTGTTATATATTGTGTGAACATGGATCCTAGAGTCTAGTGTTTTTATAATGTTAATATCATGTATCAATATGCCATTATTCTATTTTATTATTATGTGATACATATATGAAATCAATTATAATTCTATGTACTTTGTCTATATTATGATATAATGTGTAAGATATGATATAATGTGTATAAGATACCTTTTACTATACACTCGCCAGACACTCCTTGTTCATGTCGCCAATTCAAATGCCCCAGTAGAAGTCCTAGTCGGACGAAACGCGTAGGGCTTGGTACACCACTCCCCATATTGCTTTTTTATTGTTCACCTGTGATCACTTTTAAATGTCAATGTTTTTTTTGTTAGTTTTACTATAATAAAACCCAAATCATCTTTTGACCAGCACCATCGGAGCACCGTCTTTTTCTTTCTCCCTGCATGTTTGTTGGAGCAAGTTTTTGGAGCTGTTTCATCGGGCCTTCACTGACCCTTCCAGGGGTCTTGTCCCTCCCAAATCATCTCAACATCCGTTTAAACAGGGTAAATACCCTGTGAGCTCTGGTCTGTTCCACCCATCCAGGAGACCATCCATCCAGAATCTCCAGCTGTGGACTGTCGGGTCCTATTGGCCAGGTTCGTGGTTCCAACTATTCAGAGTCGCCAGACAAGTTGAGTCGATCTGCTTTGGGATTTCCCATGCCTGTATGATCTACTGTCGCTGACAGGTAGATCCACTGGTTCTGGTAAGCGTATTCCATCTATTTTCATTTAGTCGGAAGAAAGTTCCCCATGATGATTTATGTGGCTACACGTTTATTATCTTCTTCACCGTTATTCCACATTTTACATTGATGGACATTTATTCCCCTTTTATGTGGACTTATTAGCACATTTATTTTATTTTTTGGTTGTATAGTTTATATTTTTCACTGTTTCACACCCAGTGATCATATTCACTGAATAGGACATTGTTTTTTCTCCTAACCACTAGCGCTACATTTATATTTCCATCACTTCAGAATTTTTGTCACATTGTTGTGTAGCTGCTTGTTTTTGCAGATTTTTTGTTTTTCCAGATAAGCGCTATATTTATTTCTTTCTTCAAATTCAGTGACATGCTTCACATAAAGCCCCAACCCTCTCCTTATGCTATTAGCAAATGGTGGCACTTGACTTTCGATGTCCTGAGCTTCATACAAAGTCCCAAACGCTTTCTCTTTTTTAGTATATTAGGTTTCTGGTATAATACATTGCAGCTTATCGGACCTTTGATGTGATGACTATATTTGTTTACTCTTTTTACTTTCTTTTTTAAATTTTATTTTCACCAGTAACTTACTTTCTATCCTAGGGTGACAACGCTCACGCACTGTACTGTATCTATGTCACAGTGACAATGTCACCCAAGGACAGGAAGTGTGTTGGGAACACAGTACACCTCCCCTTCTGCTTTTCTCCATAACATAGGGGACAGGAGTCCTGTAGTCCACAGAGAGAACAAATGGAGAAGATAGGACAGGACTTTGGAGGCACCAAAAGACACTTGGAATTTGAACAATGAGGTTGAATTAAAGAATGTATTGATACAAACATTTAAAATCCATAAAAAATAGAAAATTATGCATACAAGAAGTAAGCCATACATGTCAACAACAAGAATTATACATGATGTCATAACTCAAAAAAGCAGTGCTACAACACAACAATACATTTACGCGTTTCAACTAAAGCAGTCTTCTTCAGGGAGTCCTTGAAGAAGACTGCTTTGAAACGCGTAGGGTTATTGTGTTGTAGCACTGCTGTGTACTCCAGTTTTAGTAAATCTTCTCCATTGTCAGCTCACTACAGGAAGTTAGACAACCACAAGATTTCCGGCATGATCAATAGCATTTTTTTGCTACTTGTCAAACAGTTAAAGTGGTTAAAAAGGTTGTTTTTGTTTTCTTAAAATAATAAACATGGTATACTTACCAATTCTGTACCTCAACCCTCTTATTATGCCCCCCCCCCACCAACGATCTTGGCTCCTTCTCTTCTGTGTCTGCCCCCATATAAAGTGGCTTTCTATGGGGGGCAGATGTGTGGGCTTGGTCATGGGCCTGGCTGTGAGCATCCATAGACACACACAGCCTGTCTCCACCCCTCCCTCCTCACTGGATTTGACTGATAGCAGCAGGAGCCAATGGGAAGAGAAGGAAAAAAGGAGAGAACTAAAGCACAGGGCTTGATCGATACAGGAGTGTCTGGGGGGGGGGGGGAGTGGGGTAGGGCTCTGCTATTGCAAAGTTTTTCTTTTTGCAGAGAATGCATTAAGGCAAGACAGGCTGTGTGTGTCTATGGATGCTCACAGCCAGGCCCAGGACCAAGCCCACACACTGGGCTCATTCGTACTTTTTAACGCTTTGTGATACCAGTGGCCCAATTTTGACGAAATCGAAAAGGAAATAAAAATTCTAATCTAATTATGGTGATGTATGAAATTCCAAACTTTTTAACATTTAAGAACTGCTAAATGCACAACTGAAATCCATACATATGTGATGTTTTACCTTATGAAGGATTTATGATCCTGTTCAGCCAGTCATTTGATTCTCACCGCCCTCCCCTTATATCCACTGCAGTCTAAAATAATTCCAATAGTATTTTTATTTCCTTTTCGATTTTGTCAAAATTGGGCCACTGTTATCACAAAGCGTTAAAAAGTACGAACGAGCCCAGTCCCAAAGATAACTGCAGTGAAGGATGAAGGATTTAAAAAAAAAGCCTGTCCCTCGGACAAAGTCACACCCAGCTTGAAGAGAAGTACGGAACACAGCCACTATTATATCATGACTGACCACAGAGCTGACCCTCCAGGGAGCTTTCAAAAACCTTGGCTGTGTTTAGCAGGGCCTGAGGGCGGAGATAGAAGAAGGTCAAGAGCCTTATGTGTTGCTGAACATGGGAGCTGCCTATTAAATAGCTTGGCGGTTAACTCGTTCGGTTCATCACATTTTACCGCAATGAGACAAAAAAAAATATTCTTCTGGGCAAATGCACATAGTTGGTTCCAGTGGCTACGATGTGTATTTATATACAGTATACATAGTATGTGTATCAGGCCACTGCACCTAAGATATACTACCTACTAGCGGTTTCACTATTGGCAGAAAGTCTGTTTTTTTATTTCTAGGAAAAGACCTTAAGGCCCTGTACACACGATCGGATTTCCTATGGATTCAAATTACGATGGATTTTTCCATCGGAAATCCGATAAAGCTGACTTCCATCAGTCCTGCTTACACACCATCAGTCAAAAATCCGACCGTCCAAAACGCAGTGACGTAAAACACTCCGACAAGCCGAGGAAAATTAAGTTCAATGCTTCTGAACATGCGTCGACTTGATTCTGAGCATGCGTGGGTTTTTTGTCCGATGGAGTTCCACACAGAATTTGCTATCGTTTTTTTTCCATCGGATAAATTGAAAACATGTTCTATTTTTTCTCACCAATGAAAAAAAGACCAATGGGGCCCATACACGATCGGTTTGTCCGATGAAAAAAGTCCATCGGACTGCTTTCATCGGTAAAACCGATCGTGTGTACAGGGCTTAAGGCCTAGTTCAACATGGTTTCCTATGAATGTAGGTCACATCTGTGCATTTTATGGAAAGGGGCAGGGACTTTATTCTGGTTTTTGGTTCCACGGACTTCAATGGATCAAAAACGTGTATTGTAAAACGCAAAATGCACCCGGAATATGCAAACTGCAACATGTATAGGTGTGAACCAAGCCTCATACTAACCTTCTCACTCCCTCAAAGCCATCTCAGACACACGGTACTTGGGTATGGTGGAGAATATGCCCTCATCCCAGCATGTAGTGCTCAGGCCTGAGCGCCCAATATTAGTTTTTCAACAATAAGTTTGTGAAGGTCTAAGGCCTGGTTCACACCTATGCATTTTTTAGTGCATTTTCAGTTTTGCAGAAACACACTACAGTCCATATAACATGGATTACTATGGGTCACATTCACATCTGTGCATTTTATGGAAAGGGCCAGGGACTTTTTTCTGGTTTTTGGTTCCATAGACTTCAATGGTTCAAAAACGTGTTTCGAAAAAGGCAACATGCACCTGGAATATGTAGACTGCAACCTGCATAGGTGTGATCCAGGCCTAAAGAGAGCTCTTTGCCTTTACCCATCATGAGATGTTTCTTGTGTGACACCTTCTTATATGCCATCACCAGCTGATATTAATTTGCACTGACAAGGGACAGATTGCTTTTTAATTACTGATAGATTTCAGCTGGTGTCTTGGCTTCCAATGCCTTTTTGCACCTCCCTTTCTTCATGTGTTCAATACTTTTCCCCTGTGTCATTTCCATTTTATTACACATAACTTAAAGTGGTGTTCCAGGCAACCCCGGGCAAAAAAATAATAATTAAAAGCCAGCAGCTACACATACTGCAGCTGCTGGCTTTTAATAAATGGAGACTTACCTGTCCTGGTGTCCCTCGATGTCGGCACCGCAGCTGATGTTTCACATCAGCTGTCGGTGCTTCCGTCGCCATTGCGGGTAAGGGAACCCGGCAGTGAAGACTTTCGGCTTCACGCCGGGAACCCTACTGCGCATGCGCGAGGCCCCGCTCCTCTCTCCTATTAGCCCAGCGGCCAGGGGAGGAGGAGGAGGGAGCCTTGCGTGACTTCACCGCCACGGCCGGACTCCAGTAAGTGGGTAAGGATACCTGTCTTTGACAGGTATCCTGTCCCCCCTCCCCCCCGAAAGGTGCCAATTGTGGCACCGGTGGGGGGGAGGAATCCGATGAGCGGAAGTTCCACTAAAGGGTGGAGCTCCGCTTTAATTACTGAACTGATTTGTTTTGGTTTCTTTGTATGTATGGATTGCATGAGTTGTTACCGGCATGTGGTGAAAATTTCATGTCGATAGCACCTTTAGACCCGGTTCACACTGGGGCGTCACGATTTGTCCCGTGACTCTGCCGGGCGATCTCCACACTCTTCTGTATTGAAGTCAATGCAAGTCACCCTGAAGTTGTCCGAAAGTAGTACAGGAACCTTTTTCTAAGTCGGAGCGACTTGAGTCGCTCCTATTAGAACGGTTCCATTGTACAGAGCGGAGCGCGACTTGTCAGGCGGCTAGGTCACCTGACGAGTCGCCCCTGTGTGAACCGGCTCTTAGAAATATATTTACCTAGAAAAATGGTGGCGTGTTCAATATTTGTTTTACCCGCTGTATACCCAGTGAAGTGACTGGCCTCAGGTGATACACAGAGATGAAACAAATCCTCCTACATAAGTTGTATTTGTTTTTCTGCGGTCTTCTCTTCTCTACAGACATTAAAGTGCTGAATTTATAAGCTTGTCTGAGAGTTCAGGAAAAAGAGGGCGGAGAGCTGAAATTACACTCTGCAGAGCTCAGTGAGGGGAGCTCTGAGAGCTGATTGGAGGGAAGAGACAAATCCCCCTCCACACAGCACACAGGAACAGAGCTGAGGCTGTCAATCAGCTGGAGATCCCTCTTTTGTCAGGAAAACTTGTCAGAAGTGACTCATGCTGATAGCAGAGGAACAAAGCAGCAGACAGAAATTACACTTAGTGCTTTTAATTGAGACAAGTACACCACAGCTGCTAGCAATAATCGCATGTAAAATCCAACAGGCAGGTTGTACCCAAGTTGATCGATCAACTTGGGTACATTTAGCCTGCCCATACATGGATCCAATCTCAGCCGGTTCCTGCTGAACTGCCCGAGATTCAAACCGTCATTGGTCGGCTTAAAAGGGTTTGATTTACTAAAACTGCACAGTGCAGCTTCTAACTTTAGCTTGCTCAATTAAAGCGGAGCTCCGCCGAAATTTTTTTTATTAAAAGCCAGCAGCTACAAATACTGCAGCTGCTGACTTTTAATATTAGGACACTTACCTGTCCTAGAGTCCAGCGACGTCCGCAGCAGAGGACGAGCAATCGCTCGTCACTCTGCTGCCCCCACCGCCATCCTCGATGAGGGAACCAGGAAGTGAAGCCTTACAGCTTCACTGCCCGGTTCCCTACGGCACATGCGCGAGTCGGGCTGCGCCGTTCTGACTGGTCCCCTTGTGTTCTGGGAGCCGAGTGTCTCCCGGAACACTACGGGTATTCTGCGGGAAATGACGTACTTCCTGCAGATTTCCCGCAGAGAGGACTCCCGGAAGTGGGTGAAAATACCTGTCTTAGACAGGCATCTTCACCCCCCTCCCCCCTGAAAGGTGTCAATTGTGACACCGGAGGGGGGGGAGGGTTCCGATGAGCAGAAGTTCCACTTTAGGGTGGAGCTCCGCTTTAAGCTTTGACGAAAAAACCTGGAAGCTGATTGGTTTCTATGCAAAGCTGCACCAGATTTTGCACTCTCCAGTTTTAGTAAATCAACCCCTAAGTCACTTTGGTTGGCTCTTCCAAAGACCACTCATAGGGCTGTACCTCAATGTCTTGACTGTATGATCTTGTAGAGTATGCCAACCTAACTGGGAGACTCTAAAATATTTACAGCTTCACATGTAATAATAGCGGACACTTGCCTTGAAGGTATACGATATGCTGGAGCTGTCTCCTTTTCTACCTGGTGAGCTACAACCTAAAACATGTGTGGGACAGATGATGTGCACGTACTTTAGTGACTTATTAAAGCGGAGTTCCAGCGAAAAATAAAAAATAAAAGTCAGCAGCTACAAAAAGTGTAGCTGCTGACTTTTAATAATCGGACACTCACCTGTCCCACGGTCCAGCGATGCGGCGTACGAAGCCTCACTCCTCTCTCCCTCCTCTCCACGGCGCCAGCATTCTTACTGTGGGCGCCACGCACTGTGCATGCGCGAGCCACGCTGCGCGCTGTGAATGGCCGGGCAATCTTCTGGGACCTGTCACTTGTCCCAGAAGATTGCAGGGAGGGAGGGAGGGGGGAGAGGTGAACTTCCTTCCAGGGCCACGGATGCCTCTAAAAAGAGGGTATCCGCTCCCCACCAAAAAAAATGAAATGCAAAATGTGGCATGTCAGGGGGTCATCATCACTTGAAGCGGAACTCCGCTTTAGGCAGTGAAGCCATGATGACAATACCAGCTCTGGAACATGCTTCTTCACAAACAAGACATCAAGGGGATTCCGTATACTTCTTACCTGTCAGGTTCCTTTTAAGGTGAATCTGTGCTTTTCCCTTGCTGGGCAAAGAAGACCAGGCTGACAAGCATTGTAAGTAGCTTCAAAAAAGTAAATATAACCTCAGCAGAACCTTGTCTACATTGGCCAATACGTCAAAAGCACAGGGAAGGCAAACGGTTATCGGTTTGATCCCCATTGACAATGTCCATCGTGACGAAACGCGTATGGGAGCGACGTGCTGACTTCACCACGCTGATCTAAGGTAAGGGTGTTCGTTTGTTTGCCGGCCGGCTTACTTTCTAAAGCTTTTATTCACTTTGTTGATGTAAGTGTTTTATCTTTTTATTTAATAAGTTGGACTGTACGATATCACCCTATGGTCTATGTCCTCTCCTTTATACCGGTTCTGCCTGTTGATTTACCCGTGATCGGGAGGATCGGGGGAAGAGTGTTTTTTGCGGTGCTGTGTGCTGTTTCCATATCCTGCTGGTCCACCAACTCAAGGCCGCGGCTGGGTCACAGTCGAATGTTATTCGTGGGCTTATCTTTGGTAAGCTGCCAATCTATGTGGTGGAGGGCACTGTCTGTTCGCTGTGATCACCGGGTGCTGCTGTCATTTACCATCTGTGTTTAACCCTTTCACCGGATATCCTCTAGCTGCATATGGGACTTGCATTGAATTTAGGTCTGTGTTTGGTTTAATCTATAGGCCAACCTTTGGACTTCTATACATTTTTTTGTTCTGCTAGTGGCTGTAAATCGTTGTGCTGCATGGTGCTTTACACAGATCAGCCCCTGGATATTATCATTTGGTTTATTATTGGCGCAATTTTTTCTGTTCTAAACGGTTATAAAGGCCCTAATGGAAAGCAACCATCAAATCCTAATTGTGTCATCCAAAAACAATGTAATGGATGAGTACTTAGACCATGCCTGAACAGCAGTATAGACAAGCGTACATACTCGCCAGCACACCATGGATCGACAACTTCTGTCCAAAAGTTTTAATGAAAGAGATCACATCACAAGGAAAGTGCAACGTTTCGGAGCCGCGCAGGACCCCTTCGTCAGGCATGTGATAAGGTGCAACAGTGTCAAAGCAGAATATAAATACAATAGCCACCAATCAAAACATGTAAAAGATTAAAAAAAAGGTCACACCCCCTCCCTGTGACGTCAATATGATGTCAGAATCCCGCCAGAAAGTGTTAAAAACTAAACGGTATTAAAGTGACCTAAAATAGGCAGGGGCACTAAAACCTAAAAATCGTGGAATGTAGCCCGCATATCCGGTGTTCTGACGAGCTGGTTCCTCCTATCGATATGGTTCCCCCCTTGACTGCCCAGGCGCAATCCGAGGCGACGGAAATCTCAGAGGTTTACCAGCTGTTCGGCAGCTGCAGACGCACACGCTCCCTTTGCTTAGTTACACACGCCGCTTTCTTCTTCATGCCGCTGTATACAGCAAGGGGCGGATAAGATGTGATATTGAGCAGTGCGATTTGTTTGTTTATACACGCCGCTCTATACAGCAAGGAACCATATCGATAGGGGAACCAGCTAGACAAGGCACCGGCGTTAGTGTGCGAGCACTAGATCGGGTGCACTAGCCAAATGTGTCCGATCGGATCACAACGCCACTAGGACCCAGCGGTTTCCAGGACCCAACTGCTAATCGCTGCAGCACCCACCATTTTATGAGCCATATCTACCAGGATGTGTGCGATAGGAATATTGATCAGACAGCAGTATAGACAGACTGGTTGTTTAGCGGAGGAGCAAAGTGTTGTACCCTGAGCGGGCAGATGAAAGGCTTGTGTCTGCTCCACTTATGCAGAGCGGACACAGAACCTGTAGTCATCACTCATTATTCCCACTATGGCTATGCAGAGAGTCCTGGAGCAATGACAAAAGGGGAAATAAGCGGAGGGACGGCATGACAGGTGAGACAGGCTGTAGCCAGCAGAGGTTGTGGTTCCTTTAAGAAAAGGGGGGTGGCTGTGGGGAAGAAGGGGAGGGGGAGTGCAGTTAGTCAGGGAGGAAGTGACGTTTTCTCACTTCCTCCTTTTCACTCACGAGGTAGAAAGCTTCACAGCCGGTGCCATGGCTGATGTGGCTGGACTATTAGCGCAATTGCGGGCCGCGGTGGCCGCGCAGGGGGCAGATTGGCTGCAGGAACAGGTTGCTGCAGTGGTGGACGAGCAGGCGGCGGCGCCCGCCGGTGGGGGGGTCGCTCCGGGGCGCGCTAGGCGGTCCAGGCCGCCTGAGCGGTACAGTCCGGAGGCATCCCCGAGTGGTTTAACTTCCGTCCGGAGACCCGTTGGGGGCCCTCCGGCCGCATCCCCTGGCCGCACGCAGCCTGTGTCGGCGGGGGGGGCCGGGAGGAATCCGCGCCCTGGACGGAGTTTTGCGGTGGGGGAGACGAGTGGCCCTCTTGCCCCTCCCCCTCCCGCGCGTCGGAGATGCGGGGACATCGCGGTCGAGGCTGCGGGGGTTGCCCAGAACAGCCGTGCGGCCCAGCGTGGAGGATCTATTTCGCGGGCCAGTGGCCGGGAGGCGGTGGCGGTCAGGGGTCCGGCGGTGCCAGCAGGACGAGCGGTGTGGGGTTTGGCGCCTGGAGGGACGGATGGGAGTCGAGCGGATGGCACCCGGGCCAGGGGGCGGACCCGCAGTTCGTCGGTGGAGGTTGCGAGTGGGTCGGGTGTGCCGGGATCGAGAGGACGTGAGGCCCAGCCGCAAAAACCCTTGCCACGTGGGTCGCGTCCGCAGGGTGTGCAGCCAGCGCTTGTGTCGGCGGGATCGGATGACAACAGGTCTGAAGGGGAGCTGTCCGGGTCAGACGGTGGCGAGGACTCGGGACAACTGGCTTCGAGGGAGAACAGTTCGGCGGCTGGTGGACCCAGTCTCAGGCAGCCCAGTGAGTCCCACTCTTCGGTGGTTATTTGTTCCTTATTACAAGATTTATTGGGTCAAGGGGGTGTTGGGGGGGGCTTAGGTGCAACACCTGGGTCGCGTTCTTCCCCACTGGGGAAAAAAGCGGCAGGGGAGACGCAGGACTTGTGGTCGGGGTTGGAGGTTTTGGTCAGGCGTTTTAAGCCGGGCGGGGGCGACATGGGGTCGCCCGCGGCGGCTTGGGGGACAACTGGGGGTTCATCGCAGGGGGCGGGGCTTTCGGACACAGCCGGGGCCCTAGGCGTGCAAACGGTAGAGGTGTCAGAGGAGGTGCAGGCCCCATTGGAAGGGGGGGCAGCCACAGCAGGGGGGCAAGTGGCTACCGGTGAGAAAAACAAGGAGGTGGTCAGGCTGGCGGACGCCGCTAGAAATGAGATGTACATTTGTTTTGAGGCACCGTTAGGAACTCACCTCAAGCCGGAGGTTAGAGAAAAGCTGTGGAAAGGTGAGTATGTGGAGATCTTCACGTTGCTCCCCTTGGACAAATTCAACCTGGATAGGGTAAAGCCGGAAGAGAGCAGGAAGGAGGACGAAGAAAAGAGGCGTTATCGTCTTATACCCCGTACTTTCACCAATTGGTTGCAAGCGTTTGCGATCATGGGTTGTGTGATAGGGCAGAAGGCCCCAGAACATTGTTCTGGGCTGTTCATTTATTTGGAGGCGGTTAGCGAAGCGTACAGGACGTATGGTGGCGTAGCCTGGTTGAGGTATGACGAACAGTTCCGGCAGAGGATGGCCATGAGACCGGGACTGCGATGGGATCACAAGGACATCAACTTGTGGATGCGACTGATGACAGCGTCGCGGGCATCCAATCTGTTTTTTCAGGGGGGGGGGTCGGAGGTGCTGCGGCCTCAGGACAACCGACCGAGAAAAGGTGGGGCTACTGCTGGCAGTTCAACGAGGGCACCTGCAAGTACGGAGCAAGCTGTCGCTTCAAGCATGTGTGTTCAGGATGTGGGGGCAGTCATGCCTTGTCCAAATGCTTTAAGCGAGGCAGGGGTCGCCCCGGGGATTCTGGGGGAAAAGGGAATGACGCCAATCCGGGTGGAAAGGATGCTTCCCTTTCTCAATAGGTATCCCGACAGGTGTGCAGCTAAGTTGTTGGAGGAGGGTTTCGCCGGTGGTTTCAGAATTCCGTGCGCGCCGTTTGCAGTCCCCCCGGCAGCCAAGAACCTCCGGTCTGCGTTGCTACATCCTTTGGTGGTTTCGGAGAAGCTGGAGAAGGAGGTGCAGTTAGGGCGTATGGCCGGACCGTTCACAGATGCGTCCATACCTGATTTAGTGGTGTCTCCCTTGGGGGTTGTCCCCAAGAGGGAACCTCAAAAATTTCGCTTGATTCATCACCTGTCCTTTCCCAGGGGTGGGTCGGTGAATGATGCTCTTGCGCCGGAGGACTGCACGGTATCATACACCTCTTTCGACTGCGGCTGTGACATGGGTGCGTAGGTGTGGACGGGGAGCGCTGTTGGCAAAAGCCGATGTTCAATCTGCTTTTCGGTTGCTACCAGTACACCCGGACAGCTTTCGTTTCTTGGGCTGCATGTGGGACGGGGCTTACTACGTGGACCGCTGTTTGCCCATGGGTTGCTCCATCTCTTGCGCGCTCTTTGAGACTTTTAGTTCGTTCCTAGAATGGGTGGTCCGGGACGTGTCGGGGATCAGTTCGATCATCCACTATCTGGATGATTTTCTGTGTGTGGGCCCGCCGGGGTCTACCGTTTGCAGGGTCCTGCTGGGTACGCTGCAATACGTGGCCGACCGTTTTGGGGTCCCTTTGGCCCCTGAGAAGACAGAGGGCCCTACGTCGTCCTTAGTTTTTCTGGGCATAGAGCTAGATTCTGAGAAGATGGAATGCCGACTGCCGGAGGATAAGCTGGAAGCATTGAAGGGGGAGGTGCGAGGTGTTATCGGCCGTCGTAAGATCCAGTTGCGACAGATGCAGTCACTATTGGGTAAGTTGTGTTTCGCTTGCAGGATCATGCCCATGGGCAGGGTATTTAGCCGCAGGTTGTCGGCTGCGACAGCCGGGGTGCGGGTTCCTACTCATTTTGTGAGCCTAACAAGAGAGCTTCGTGAGGATTTGGAAGTGTGGCATGGATTCCTTGAATCCTTCAACGGGCGGGCGTTGTGGATGAAGGGGCCCATTAGCAATTTCGATCTGGACTTGTTTACAGATGCGGCTGGCTCCACGGGGTATGGGGCGTTCTGTCAGGGAAAATGGAGTGCGGCTCCATGGCCAAAGGAGTGGGAAGAAGCGGGGTTCTTGAAGAACCTGGTACTATTGGAACTTTTCCCAATTGTGGTGGCGTTTGAGTTATGGGGGGATTCATTCCGGAATAGCAAGGTGCGCCTGAACTGTGATAACATGGGAGTGGTTCAGGTAGTGAATAAAGTGTCAGCCACATCACAGCCAGTGGTGCGTTTGCTGAGGCATCTGGTTTTGCGCTGCTTGCAGTTCAATGTGTTTGTGTACGCGGTACATCTTCCTGGGGTGGATAACACCCTGGCTGACGCTTTGTCTCGTTTTCAGTGGGACAGGTTCCGGGAGTTGGCACCAGCAGCGGAGCAGCGAGGGGTTACCTGTCCCGACTGGATGTGGGACATTGCCTTGACAGCGCAGCACAGTGGATTAAACGGTCGGTGAGTGGGGCCACGTGGAATGCCTATGCTAAGGTGTGGCAGGAGTGGGGGTCATTTGTTCGGGGGCTGGGAGTTTCCCCGGGGGGTAGAGAAGAGGGAGCGGCTCTGATTTATTTTCTCACATTGAAAATGGAGCAAGGCGTTTCTGTGTCCGCGGTGGACCGTACACTAGCGGGTTTGGCGTTTCTGTTCAAATGGCAGGGCTGCAAGGACCATACTAAAGAATTTTGGGTGAAGCAGGCAGTGAAGGGGTACAGAAAAGGTCGGAAGGCGGCTGATAGCCGCAGGCCGGTCTCGTTCAGAATGTTGGAAAAATTGTTTCTGCAGCTACGCTCCGTGTGCAGTTCGGAATATGAGTGTCAGTTGTTCCGGGCAGCATTCGCGCTTGCCTTTTTTGGGGCCCTGAGGGTAGGAGAGCTGGTCAGTTCTTCCAAAATGGCTCCGGGGGGGTTGTTGGCGCAGGATGTGCAATGTTCGGGTGATTCGGTGGGCATATGGGTAAGCAGGTCCAAAACGGACCAAGTAGGAAAAGGTATGCGGCTCCAGTTGTTTCGCATCCCAGAGGCGTCGATCTGTCCTGTACGGGCGGTGGAATCCTTTTGTTCCATGCGTCCGGGACTAGAGGGTTCTTTTCTTATGCATCGGGATGGGGCAGCGTTGTCAAGGTTTCAATTCATAGCGGTGTTCAAAAAATGTTTGGTGGCAGCGGGGTATGACCCGAAGGGTTATGCCTCTCACTCCTTCCGCATTGGGGCAGCTACAGAGGCGGCTAGGGCAGGACTGCAGGCGGACGCGGTGAGGAAGATTGGGAGGTGGGAGTCTGATAGGTTTCGCCTTTATGTTCGCCCTCAGCTGTTACAGGAGTAGAGGGCATTTGGGTTGGTGTTGTATGGGGTCTGTGTGATGGCAGGTTAGAATGTGCCAATAATTCGTTGTCCTAATGTTATTTTCATGTTTTTCAGGTGGTGAACCCAGACTAGTTTGGATTTTGGGTCACTCTTACGTGTTCTGGGGGGCAAAACGGGCCGATGTTCGGCCCAATGGACGGCAGTTGGGAATTCCCTTACGAGAAGCTCGGGTCCGTTGGATCGGGGTGCCGGGGATGGCGTGGAGTGGGGTTATGCCGGAAATACAGAGGTTCGCTGGTCGGGAGAGGGCACCGGATGTATTGGTGCTACATGCGGGAGGTAACGACATGGGGGCCAGATCAATGCACCAACTGATACGGGACGTTAAGTCTGATTTTTTAAGGTTGCGCACTACATTCCCGGGTATGGTGGTTATTTGGTCGGACATGGTAGGCAGGACATCCTGGCGGTGGGCATGGTCGGTGGACAAAGTCAATAAGGCCCGGATAAAAGTCAATAAGGAAGTGGGGAGATTTTTTGTGAGGAATGGGGGCCTGGTGGTGCGCCACCGCGAATTGGAGGTGGATACGTGGAGGTACCTAAGGGGAGATGGGGTCCACCTGAATGCAGTGGGCATCGACCTGTGGAACATGGGTTTGCAGGAAGGAATTCAGCAGGCCCTTAGGGTGTGGGGTTGCTCGCAAGGGTAAGGTTTTACCCCTTGCGAGCTGTGGCGGAGTTTGGTTCCTGGAAAAGGAGGTAAAAGGGGAAGGTCTGGAGAAAAAGGTGGTACCCATATGTGGTATGGGGTTTTTTGAGTACCTTCTGGTCAACAAGGGTTAACCAGGAAGGGGGGTAAATGGTAGGGCACTGTGGACAGGTGTACCGTCTCCGAGTCGGTGTCTTGCGACTGGAGGCCTAAGGGATATGTTAGTCCCAGTGCCCAAGTTGGGAGTTGGTGGTCTATAAGCCCACCAGTGGTATTGGAAGTGTTATAAATGTTATTTAAACGGTTATTTAAGTGGTTATTTATTTCATATAAAAGTTGTTAAAATAAATAGGCCGGAAGGCCAATTTTACTCCACAACCTTGTCAGTCGTTATTTATTAGAATGGTACAAGGGGGTGGGTAAGGTGGTAGAGTTTAAGTCAAAGTGAAGGATCGGTCTTTAACATGTCATGCATCTGCTTGGTTCGCTTTGAGTGACTATACTTCGGTCCCCATGTTTGCTCTTTGTGCTTTCTTGTATAAACATAACCATATTTAGGTTTGGCGAGCAGCTGTGTGTGGGTCATTGTTTCATTTTTATTATTAGACACGTCCCACAAAAAAATGACTAAGAAAAGCTGACTGCAGGAATTTTCAGCAGAATCCCAGACAGGAAGCCAACTGTGTTTAGGAAAATATCTCCCTCACAAATTGTATCATAAATGTCTTCTGTCCTACAAAACTCATAAATCTGTCTTATATTTACGAACCCTACACACAGCGGACTCAATCACTCCGTGGGCTGAACCTTGAGTACTCAGAACACTTCTGCCCTGGGATTTAGCAGTATTTTCTTTGTGTTTATTTATATAGTGCCAACATGTTCTGCAGAGCACTACAGAGAACATTGGACCATTCACATGAACATCCTCTGCAGAAGTTTACAATCCACACTCCCTACCACAGTCATAAAGCCACACTGCTGGCCAGTTTGGGGTCAGTTCTGAGTAGAAACCAGTTAACCAATCAGATGGATTGTGCAAGGATACTGGAGTCAACAATATACAAACTCCATGACAATATACAAACTCCATGCAGATTTCCTGTAATAGGAGCTGATCTCAGGTCTCTATCATTGCAGAATAAAAAACTCTGAAGCCCTGTACACAAGGCCGAGATTCTCGTCAGAAAAAAAAGCGTTGTTTTTCCTGACGAGAATCTTGACAAGAAACTTGTCCCGGCCGAGTGTACACACGTACGATTCAAAAGAACCGCCGTTCTTTTGAATGGCACGAACGTGGTGACATCATCGACTACGACGAGCGTGCGCTCGTCACATTCGATGCCGTCGCCGCCATCTTGCTACACCCTATGCCTATGCCTAGGAAGCTACCGCGCATGCGTCAAAGTCATTTCGAGCATGCGAGGGTTTCTACGGCGACAGGTAAGTGTACACTTCTCGTCGAGAAACAGGCCAACGAGATTCTCGACGAGAAAAAAGACCGCAGGTCGTCTTTTTTCTCGTCGGGGAATCTGGGCAGTTTTCTTGACGAAAAAACTGAAACCCGCGTACACACAGCCGGTTTTCTCGGCAAGAAAGCTCTCCCCGCAGTTTTCTTGTCGTTTTTTGCCGAGAAAACCGGTCGTGTGTACGCGGCCTAAGGACCATAGGTATATGTTCCAAAAGTATAGCTCCCCCGAAACAAAAATGCCATAAATATTGCAGCTTGTCAGTCCTGAGATGTAGTGGCTGCATTCGTTTTCTCTTTTTATAAGCCTTTTTTTTAGGGCTGTTACTGATTAAAATTTTCGTGTTCGATTAATCGTTTTTTTTTTATCGATTAATCGACTAATTTCGATTAATTATAACGCACATACAGATCCACCTACTTTTAGCTGATCTCCTTGCAAGCCGATTCCCAGTGCAGCTACCAACCACTGGAAAAATGGATAGCAGGATACAAAAAACACACAAAGGCAGCGCTCGATGGGAATAGCATTAAAACTTTTATAGTCTTCAAGTAGGTAACAAAATAAATATTGCACTGGAGATAAAATCGATGTAGCTACATAAACTGTAAAAATGGTGCAAGTAATACCAAACGGTAGCAAAAGCAGTCATAAAAACATGTAGCTAAGTATGATACTGGTATAAAAATGTGTACAACGATACCACTGCTGAATCCAGATGAGGAGGGGTTAACATCAGTCCGTCGGTATGTAGATGTCCCGTGAAGGGAACTATCACAACTCCCAGTGGATGGCTGTAGAATCCCAGGTTGATAGAGGGAAGTGATAGAGGGAAATGTAACAGCCCTTGCGTGTGGCAGATAGTAAGGTCCCGCCGGCATGCAGATATGAAGGCACAGCAAAGGAGCCCTTCAGATGGACACGGCAAGCCCCACCGGTGTCCGTGGCGTCACCGGATCTCCCTGAAGACCCAGAAGCCGGCGGAGAGGTGAGTACCGATCAAAAGAATTTTGATCGATCAAAACAATTAATCGATTAATCGAGGAATTAATAGTTAATTTCCACAGCCCTACTTTTTTCCCTTTATTCTCACCTAGTGATCCAGACGGTAGCACACAGTCCTCCGGTGACAACGCTCACTCATTATATTATATTATAGTATCTTTGGAGGAGTAGCGCTGTCACTCTAGGCTGTTCTCCTGATTTGGACTACAAACATCTTCCCCTCTCCTAATCTCCATTACATAGGAAAGAGGTTACATAGTTACATAGTTAGTCAGGTTGAAAAAAAGACACAAGTTCAACCGTAACAATAAATAAAATAAAAAATATCATACAATATCACATATCCAATTCTATACCCACAGTTGATCCAGAGGAAGGCGAAAAACCCCAGCAGAGCATGATCCAATTTGCTACAGCAGGGGAAAAAAATCCTTCCTGATCCCCCGAGAGGCAATGGGATTTTCCCTGGTGTTGTGCAGTTTATATATTTTGTAACTTCTGTCCATACTATTCAATACTATTCAACAGACAGAGGTTGCATATTACTCTATTCTTACTATTGTTTTATGGGAATTTTCTTTTAGTCTGTGCCTGTAGCTTTATCTTCTTTTGGGCTCTTTCACACTGTCGGACTCTGCTAGCGCATCCACCTACTCCGAGGGGGATCTGTCCGCTGATCCCTGCTGAGCGGGCAGATAAAAGGTCAGTGTCTGCTCCGCTTATGCAGAGCGGACACAGAAACAGCCCACTTTCCTCTATGGACAGTCGGATGTAAACAAACCACCTGTCAGTTTACATCCATCATCCGATCTGATCCCCCACCCCTCTGTTTTCAGCAGATAGGATTGGATGTTGGCGGGTGTAAAGGGGAACATGTCCGTTTACATCAGCCACTCCATAGAGGGCAAGGGATGGTCTGATTGCTTCCGCCTAAAAATTGACAGAAGGACCCGATTGGTCCACCCCTGTGAAAGGGCCCTTTGGCATAATAAAAAGAAAATATAAAAGAAAAAAGAATATTGCTGGAATAGCTGATAAAATTTTGGAGATTTAAGTTTTATTCAGGAATTTACAAGGGACCTGGATTTCTAAAAGGGATAATGGGTATGAGAAGAACTCTGGGCACTATGACATGAGGTGACTCTGAGGACTCTGATATGTGGTGGCTTTGAGGGCTCTGGTGCGAGGGGGGCTCTGATGTGAACGGGGTTCAGGAGTAGTTAAAGTGCTGGAATAAAACTAGTTGGATTTAGACCAGTTTTGCTAAAGCTGGCATCAGACATGAGAGAACAAAAGCCAAGTTGAGACTTGCTTTTAAGGCTATAGCAGACACTTGTTATTTAATTGTTCTTAGGGATAATATTGATATTGTTCCCCCTGAGAAAAGTCTAGCAGCACCCCATCCTCCTCCTAATGGCATGAGGCCTCTCAGAAGTGCAGCAGGTCCCTGAGTCTCAGAGTAGTCCAGCGTAAGCCAATGTCCCCCCTCTCAGCAACACTGCAGCCAGAGAGCTCTTCCTGGCAGGCCTGGCTCTCCGGCTCTGGAACGGCAGTCCTGCACAGTTAAAGTTCAGGTGGGCACACTGATCATTCCAGTCAGGCGGCAGCACATTTCAGATCACAGCAGCTTCAGCACAGCCAAGAATGGTAAGAAAACAGTCTCTCTCAGGGTCACTGCAGCAGCAACCACAGCTCTGGCAACTCCACACACAAGTAGGAGAGCATGGGGATGGTATCCGAGCGTTCCATACACAGGCTCCTGACAGTCAGCACTTAGGGTGACCACATGTCCCGGATTGCCCGATTGCCCGGGACAGTCCCGCATTTTGCAGGTCTGTCCCGGGCACCTTTATTCCAGGACAATACAGTGTCCCGGAATGAAACTGACACAGCCACCCCCCCGGGCCAATCTGATGCCCCCCAAAAAAGGGCACCACATCACCGCTTTACTCACTGACAGTACTTGTCCTGGCCGGGAATGCCTGGAAGAGCACAATCCCCGCCCCCTGCTTGTGATTGGGGAAATCATAAATCCCGCCTTTTGTGTCCAGTCACTGTGCTGTGATTCGTTACAGCACAAGCTGATTTTTTTGGGAAGGGAGGGTGTCCCTGAATGGTAGTTTGGAAATGTGGTCACCCTAGGTTAAAATCCTCAGTCTGCTCCCCCCCCCCCCCCAGCAGCCAGCGTTCTGTGCTGAACTGTCAGCACTTCACAGGAGCCCCGAGTGTGTGTCAGCCTAGAGCTAGCAGTCTAGCACTGAAAAGAGGATGGAAGGCAGATAAGGGGTCAGCAGAAGAAGAGAGGACACTGACAGATGAGATTACACCCTCAGAGGGATGGAAGGAGGACAGATCCTTAAATATCAGGGCAAGGTTCATGCTGGGATGTAACCCCCCCCCCCAAAAGTGAAGGACTACAGTTCCAATAATTAAATCTCCCCAGAACTGAAGATGGGCCCCCCTTAATCAGTGAAGAACTACAGGTCCCAGCATTAGCATGTGAAAAATATGGGCTCTCACCTTTAATTCTCAGGGGTCCATGCTGGGACCTGTAGTCCTTCAATTTTGGGGGGGGGATCACATCCTTAGGTATCAGGGGTTCATGCTGGGACTTGTAGTCCTTCACTTTTGGGGGCTGTGACCCCCCCAAAAGTGAAGGACCACAGGTCCCAGCATGAACCCCTCAGAGCTGAAAGCTGAAGATGTGACAACTAGGGATGAGCTTCGTGTTCGAGTCGAACATACGTTCGACTCGAACATCGGCTGTTCGATCGTTCGACGAAGATCGAACGATTTGGGCCGTTCGCGCCAAATTCGAGTGACGCGAACGGCCCACAATGCACTACGCCATCGCAGTGTCATCCAGGCGCTGTGATTGGCCAAGCATGCACTGTGACCCCGCATGCTTGGCCAATCACAGCGCCGGCAGCGAGGAGAGCAATGATTGGCCACAGGCAGGATGCCTGTGGCCAATTATTGCTGAGGGTGTTTAGTACACGCCCCACACTATAAAAGGCCGCCAGCACGGCGGCCTAGTGTAGTGTGTTCCGGAGCAGGGAAAGAGAAGCATAGGCAGGGACAGTGACATTTATTTCTTTCTTGCTTAACCTGGATTCCTTTAGTTTAGGGAAAGAGAAGGATAGGTAGGGAGAGTGTCAGTGTGTTTTACTGTGCGAATCCTTGTTTCTAGGGACAAAGAAGGAAAGTGAGGGGAATTCTCCTTGTGCTATAGTGTGCTTTAAAAAAACATTTTTTCTAGGGACAGAAAACTCTAGGTAGGGAGAGTGTCAGTTTCTTTCACTGTGCGAATCCTTGTTTCTAGGGACAAAGAAGGAAAGTGAGGGGAATTCTCCTTGTGCTATAGTGTGCTTTAAAAAAACATTTTTTCTAGGGACAGAAAACTCTAGGTAGGGAGAGTGTCAGTTTCTTTCACTGTGCGAATCCTTGTTTCTAGGGACAGGGAAGGACAGTGAGTGAATTCTCCTTGTGCTATAGTGTGCTTTAAAAAAACATTTTTTCTAGGGACAGAAAACTCTAGGTAGGGAGAGTGTCAGTGTCTTTTACGGTGCGAATCCTTGTTTCTAGGGACAAAGAAGGAAAGTGAGGGGAATTCTCCTTGTGCTATAGTGTGCTTTAAAAAAACATTTTTTCTAGGGACAGAAAACTCTAGGTAGGGAGAGTGTCAGTTTCTTTCACTGTGCGAATCCTTGTTTCTAGGGACAGGGAAGGACAGTGAGTGAATTCTCCTTGTGCTATAGTGTGCTTTAAAAAAACATTTTTTCTAGGGACAGAAAACTCTAGGTAGGGAGAGTGTCAGTTTCTTTCACTGTGCGAATCCTTGTTTCTAGGGACAAAGAAG
The DNA here is from genome assembly GCA_029206835.1 of Rana muscosa. Classification (NCBI taxonomy): domain Eukaryota; kingdom Metazoa; phylum Chordata; class Amphibia; order Anura; family Ranidae; genus Rana; species Rana muscosa. Next base: position 270,940,736 of record CM055128.1, read on the forward strand.
GAAAGTGAGGGGAATTCTCCTTGTGCTATAGTGTGCTTTAAAAAAACATTTTTTCTAGGGACAGAAAACTCTAGGTAGGGAGAGTGTCAGTTTCTTTCACTGTGCGATTCCTTGTTTCTAGGGACAGGGAAGGACAGTGAGTGAATTCTCCTTGTGCTATAGTGTGCTTTAAAAAAAAAAAATTTCTAGGGACAGAAAACTCTAGGTAGGGAGAGTGTCAGTTTCTTTCACTGTGCGAATCCTTGTTTCTAGGGACAAAGAAGGAAAGTGAGGGGAATTCTCCTTGTGCTATAGTGTGCTTTAAAAAAACATTTTTTCTAGGGACAGAAAACTCTAGGTAGGGAGAGTGTCAGTTTCTTTCACTGTGCGAATCCTTGTTTCTAGGGACAGGGAAGGACAGTGAGTGAATTCTCCTTGTGCTATAGTGTGCTTTAAAAAAACATTTTTTCTAGGGACAGAAAACTCTAGGTAGGGAGAGTGTCAGTTTCTTTCACTGTGCGAATCCTTGTTTCTAGGGACAAAGAAGGAAAGTGAGGGGAATTCTCCTTGTGCTATAGTGTGCTTTAAAAAAACATTTTTTCTAGGGACAGAAAACTCTAGGTAGGGAGAGTGTCAGTTTCTTTCACTGTGCGAATCCTTGTTTCTAGGGACAGGGAAGGACAGTGAGTGAATTCTCCTTGTGCTATAGTGTGCTTTAAAAAAACATTTTTTCTAGGGACAGAAAACTCTAGGTAGGGAGAGTGTCAGTTTCTTTCACTGTGCGAATCCTTGTTTCTAGGGACAAAGAAGGAAAGTGAGGGGAATTCTCCTTGTGCTATAGTGTGCTTTAAAAAAACATTTTTTCTAGGGACAGAAAATTCTAGGTAGGGAGAGTGTCAGTTTCTTTCACTGTGCGAATCCTTGTTTCTAGGGACAGGGAAGGACAGTGAGTGAATTCTCCTTGTGCTATAGTGTGCTTTAAAAAAACATTTTTTCTAGGGACAGAAAACTCTAGGTAGGGAGAGTGTCAGTTTCTTTCACTGTGCGAATCCTTGTTTCTAGGGACAAAGAAGGAAAGTGAGGGGAATTCTCCTTGTGCTATAGTGTGCTTTAAAAAAACATTTTTTCTAGGGACAGAAAACTCTAGGTAGGGAGAGTGTCAGTTTCTTTCACTGTGCGAATCCTTGTTTCTAGGGACAGGGAAGGACAGTGAGTGAATTCTCCTTGTGCTATAGTGTGCTTTAAAAAAACATTTTTTCTAGGGACAGAAAACTATAGGTAGGGAGAGTGTCAGTTTCTTTCACTGTGCGAATCCTTGTTTCTAGGGACAAAGAAGGAAAGTGAGGGGAATTCTCCTTGTGCTATAGTGTGCTTTAAAAAAACATTTTTTCTAGGGACAAAAAACTCTAGGTAGGGAGAGTGTCAGTTTCTTTCACTGTGTGATTCCTTGTTTCTAGGGACAGGGAAGGACAGTGAGTGAATTCTCCTTGTGCTATAGTGTGCTTTAAAAAAACATTTTTTCTAGGGACAGAAAACTCTAGGTAGGGAGAGTGTCAGTTTCTTTCACTGTGCGAATCCTTGTTTCTAGGGACAAAGAAGGAAAGTGAGGGGAATTCTCCTTGTGCTATAGTGTGCTTTAAAAAAACCTTTTTTTCTAGGGACAGAAAACTCTAGGTAGGGAGAGTGTCAGTTTCTTTCACTGTGCGAATCCTTGTTTCTAGGGACAGGGAAGGACAGTGAGTGAATTCTCCTTGTGCTATAGTGTGCTTTAAAAAAACATTTTTTCTAGGGACAGAAAACTCTAGGTAGGGAGAGTGTCAGTTTCTTTCACTGTGCGAATCCTTGTTTCTAGGGACAAAGAAGGAAAGTGAGGGGAATTCTCCTTGTGCTATAGTGTGCTTTAAAAAAACATTTTTTCTAGGGACAGAAAACTCTAGGTAGGGAGAGTGTCAGTTTCTTTCACTGTGCGAATCCTTGTTTCTAGGGACAGGGAAGGACAGTGAGTGAATTCTCCTTGTGCTATAGTGTGCTTTAAAAAAACATTTTTTCTAGGGACAGAAAACTCTAGGTAGGGAGAGTGTCAGTTTCTTTCACTGTGCGAATCCTTGTTTCTAGGGACAAAGAAGGAAAGTGAGGGGAATTCTCCTTGTGCTATAGTGTGCTTTAAAAAAACATTTTTTCTAGGGACAGAAAACTCTAGGTAGGGAGAGTGTCAGTTTCTTTCACTGTGCGAATCCTTGTTTCTAGGGACAAAGAAGGAAAGTGAGGGGAATTCTCCTTGTGCTATAGTGTGCTTTAAAAAAACATTTTTTCTAGGGACAGAAAACTCTAGGTAGGGAGAGTGTCAGTTTCTTTCACTGTGCGAATCCTTGTTTCTAGGGACAGGGAAGGACAGTGAGTGAATTCTCCTTGTGCTATAGTGTGCTTTAAAAAAACATTTTTTCTAGGGACAGAAAACTCTAGGTAGGGAGAGTGTCAGTTTCTTTCACTGTGCGAATCCTTGTTTCTAGGGACAAAGAAGGAAAGTGAGGGGAATTCTCCTTGTGCTATAGTGTGCTTTAAAAAAACATTTTTTCTAGGGACAGAAAACTCTAGGTAGGGAGAGTGTCAGTTTCTTTCACTGTGCGAATCCTTGTTTCTAGGGACAGGGAAGGACAGTGAGTGAATTCTCCTTGTGCTATAGTGTGCTTTAAAAAAACATTTTTTCTAGGGACAGAAAACTCTAGGTAGGGAGAGTGTCAGTTTCTTTCACTGTGCGAATCCTTGTTTCTAGGGACAAAGAAGGAAAGTGAGGGGAATTCTCCTTGTGCTATAGTGTGCTTTAAAAAAACATTTTTTCTAGGGACAGAAAACTCTAGGTAGGGAGAGTGTCAGTTTCTTTCACTGTGTGATTCCTTGTTTCTAGGGACAGGGAAGGACAGTGAGTGAATTCTCCTTGTGCTATAGTGTGCTTTAAAAAAACATTTTTTCTAGGGACAGAAAACTCTAGGTAGGGAGAGTGTCAGTTTCTTTCACTGTGCGAATCCTTGTTTCTAGGGACAAAGAAGGAAAGTGAGGGGAATTCTCCTTGTGCTATAGTGTGCTTTAAAAAAACATTTTTTCTAGGGACAGAAAACTCTAGGTAGGGAGAGTGTCAGTTTCTTTCACTGTGCGAATCCTTGTTTCTAGGAACAGGGAAGGACAGTGAGTGAATTCTCCTTGTGCTATAGTGTGCTTTAAAAAAACATTTTTTCTAGGGACAGAAAACTCTAGGTAGGGAGAGTGTCAGTTTCTTTCACTGTGCGAATCCTTGTTTCTAGGGACAAAGAAGGAAAGTGAGGGGAATTCTCCTTGTGCTATAGTGTGCTTTAAAAAAACATTTTTTCTAGGGACAGAAAACTCTAGGTAGGGAGAGTGTCAGTTTCTTTCACTGTGCGAATCCTTGTTTCTAGGGACAGGGAAGGACAGTGAGTGAATTCTCCTTGTGCTATAGTGTGCTTTAAAAAAACATTTTTTCTAGGGACAGAAAACTCTAGGTAGGGAGAGTGTCAGTTTCTTTCACTGTGCGAATCCTTGTTTCTAGGGACAAAGAAGGAAAGTGAGGGGAATTCTCCTTGTGCTATAGTGTGCTTTAAAAAAAACATTTTTTCTAGGGACAGAAAACTCTAGGTAGGGAGAGTGTCAGTTTCTTTCACTGTGCGAATCCTTGTTTCTAGGGACAAAGAAGGAAAGTGAGGGGAATTCTCCTTGTGCTATAGTGTGCTTTAAAAAAACATTTTTTCTAGGGACAGAAAACTCTAGGTAGGGAGAGTGTCAGTTTCTTTCACTGTGCGAATCCTTGTTTCTAGGGACAAAGAAGGAAAGTGAGGGGAATTCTCCTTGTGCTATAGTGTGCTTTAAAAAAACATTTTTTCTAGGGACAGAAAACTCTAGGTAGGGAGAGTGTCAGTTTCTTTCACTGTGCGAATCCTTGTTTCTAGGGACAGGGAAGGACAGTGAGTGAATTCTCCTTGTGCTATAGTGTGCTTTAAAAAAACATTTTTTCTAGGGACAGAAAACTCTAGGTAGGGAGAGTGTCAGTGTCTTTTACTGTGCGAATCCTTGTTTCTAGGGACAAAGAAGGAAAGTGAGGGGAATTCTCCTTGTGCTATAGTGTGCTTTAAAAAAACATTTTTTCTAGGGACAGAAAACTCTAGGTAGGGAGAGTGTCAGTTTCTTTCACTGTGCGAATCCTTGTTTCTAGGGACAGGGAAGGACAGTGAGTGAATTCTCCTTGTGCTATAGTGTGCTTTAAAAAAACATTTTTTCTAGGGACAGAAAACTCTAGGTAGGGAGAGTGTCAGTTTCTTTCACTGTGCGAATCCTTGTTTCTAGGGACAAAGAAGGAAAGTGAGGGGAATTCTCCTTGTGCTATAGTGTGCTTTAAAAAAACATTTTTTCTAGGGACAGAAAATTCTAGGTAGGGAGAGTGTCAGTTTCTTTCACTGTGCGAATCCTTGTTTCTAGGGACAGGGAAGGACAGTGAGTGAATTCTCCTTGTGCTATAGTGTGCTTTAAAAAAACATTTTTTCTAGGGACAGAAAACTCTAGGTAGGGAGAGTGTCAGTTTCTTTCACTGTGCGAATCCTTGTTTCTAGGGACAAAGAAGGAAAGTGAGGGGAATTCTCCTTGTGCTATAGTGTGCTTTAAAAAAACATTTTTTCTAGGGACAGAAAACTCTAGGTAGGGAGAGTGTCAGTTTCTTTCACTGTGCGAATCCTTGTTTCTAGGGACAGGGAAGGACAGTGAGTGAATTCTCCTTGTGCTATAGTGTGCTTTAAAAAAACATTTTTTCTAGGGACAGAAAACTATAGGTAGGGAGAGTGTCAGTTTCTTTCACTGTGCGAATCCTTGTTTCTAGGGACAAAGAAGGAAAGTGAGGGGAATTCTCCTTGTGCTATAGTGTGCTTTAAAAAAACATTTTTTCTAGGGACAAAAAACTCTAGGTAGGGAGAGTGTCAGTTTCTTTCACTGTGTGATTCCTTGTTTCTAGGGACAGGGAAGGACAGTGAGTGAATTCTCCTTGTGCTATAGTGTGCTTTAAAAAAACATTTTTTCTAGGGACAGAAAACTCTAGGTAGGGAGAGTGTCAGTTTCTTTCACTGTGCGAATCCTTGTTTCTAGGGACAAAGAAGGAAAGTGAGGGGAATTCTCCTTGTGCTATAGTGTGCTTTAAAAAAACATTTTTTCTAGGGACAGAAAACTCTAGGTAGGGAGAGTGTCAGTTTCTTTCACTGTGCGAATCCTTGTTTCTAGGGACAGGGAAGGACAGTGAGTGAATTCTCCTTGTGCTATAGTGTGCTTTAAAAAAACATTTTTTCTAGGGACAGAAAACTCTAGGTAGGGAGAGTGTCAGTTTCTTTCACTGTGCGAATCCTTGTTTCTAGGGACAAAGAAGGAAAGTGAGGGGAATTCTCCTTGTGCTATAGTGTGCTTTAAAAAAACATTTTTTCTAGGGACAGAAAACTCTAGGTAGGGAGAGTGTCAGTTTCTTTCACTGTGCGAATCCTTGTTTCTAGGGACAGGGAAGGACAGTGAGTGAATTCTCCTTGTGCTATAGTGTGCTTTAAAAAAACATTTTTTCTAGGGACAGAAAACTCTAGGTAGGGAGAGTGTCAGTTTCTTTCACTGTGCGAATCCTTGTTTCTAGGGACAAATAAGGAAAGTGAGGGGAATTCTCCTTGTGCTATAGTGTGCTTTAAAAAAACATTTTTTCTAGGGACAGAAAACTCTAGGTAGGGAGAGTGTCAGTTTCTTTCACTGTGCGAATCCTTGTTTCTAGGGACAAAGAAGGAAAGTGAGGGGAATTCTCCTTGTGCTATAGTGTGCTTTAAAAAAACATTTTTTCTAGGGACAGAAAACTCTAGGTAGGGAGAGTGTCAGTTTCTTTCACTGTGCGAATCCTTGTTTCTAGGGACAAAGAAGGAAAGTGAGGGGAATTCTCCTTGTGCTATAGTGTGCTTTAAAAAAACATTTTTTCTAGGGACAGAAAACTCTAGGTAGGGAGAGTGTCAGTTTCTTTCACTGTGCGAATCCTTGTTTCTAGGGACAAAGAAGGAAAGTGAGGGGAATTCTCCTTGTGCTATAGTGTGCTTTAAAAAAACATTTTTTCTAGGGACAGAAAACTCTAGGTAGGGAGAGTGTCAGTTTCTTTCACTGTGCGAATCCTTGTTTCTAGGGACAGGGAAGGACAGTGAGTGAATTCTCCTTGTGCTATAGTGTGCTTTAAAAAAACATTTTTTCTAGGGACAGAAAACTCTAGGTAGGGAGAGTGTCAGTTTCTTTCACTGTGCGAATCCTTGTTTCTAGGGACAAAGAAGGAAAGTGAGGGGAATTCTCCTTGTGCTATAGTGTGCTTTAAAAAAACATTTTTTCTAGGGACAGAAAACTCTAGGTAGGGAGAGTGTCAGTTTCTTTCACTGTGTGATTCCTTGTTTCTAGGGACAGGGAAGGACAGTGAGTGAATTCTCGTTGTGCTATAGTGTGCTTTAAAAAAACATTTTTTCTAGGGACAGAAAACTCTAGGTAGGGAGAGTGTCAGTTTCTTTCACTGTGCGAATCCTTGTTTCTAGGGACAAAGAAGGAAAGTGAGGGGAATTCTCCTTGTGCTATAGTGTGCTTTAAAAAAACATTTTTTCTAGGGACAGAAAACTCTAGGTAGGGAGAGTGTCAGTTTCTTTCACTGTGCGAATCCTTGTTTCTAGGAACAGGGAAGGACAGTGAGTGAATTCTCCTTGTGCTATAGTGTGCTTTAAAAAAACATTTCTTTTTCGTACATCACGGGACACAGAGCGACTTAGTCATTACTAATGGGTTATATAGTTTACCTTCAGGTGTTGGCACTGGCCAATTCCAAACCGGAAGTACCCTCCCCTATATAAGCCCCTCCCACCCGGGAGCACCTCAGTTTTTTGCCAGTGTCTAAGGTGTTGGCCAAAGAGTAACATGTGTTTTCACTGGGCTTGCGTACAGGTTCTTTTGGGCCTTAGTAAGCTGTTCCGGATCCCACCAAAAAAAGCTTCATAGCTAAACGGTCGGTACCCGGGCCTTGCAGCAGAAGAGCAAGGTTTTGCCTGTAATGCTTCTCTTAGGAGGGCTGGACCCTGGGATCCAGAGCTCTGGTCATACCCACGACCAAGACGCTGTCTGTGCAGGGTGCTATACAGGTCCAGGGGAGTGGAATCCTTGGGAACCCGGTCCCTGAAGGTTTAATTACAATGCCTGCCGTGATAGGTGAAGTTTGGACTTTTGTGGACCAAACAAAGTCCTGCGGCGGGGATCAGGTAAGTGGGGGCCCTCAGGAACTTGGTTCTATTGGGGGACCCCCAAGCCTAATTTGTCTTTCTGTCTGTTACCTAACGGTATTCCCGCTAAATATCTGTGTTTGCCTATAACTACTGAAAATGTAAAATTTTAATAGTAGTCAAGAAAAAAAAAAAAACAGGGACCGCGGTACCTGTGTTAAACCACTAGAGGCCGCTGTAGTCCATTTTTCTTGTAAATGTGGATCTTTGGTTTTCTCAACTCAAAAGATCCAGGCAGCTGGTAAGTTTCTCTGAGGGAATCCACTTCCTCTGCCCTGTTGCTGCGTTCATCCACCGCACAGGCCCTCCGGCAAAAAGGGCCCTGGCTCCTAGTCCTCTGGTGGTTTTCGAAAAGGGCGCCATTGCCGCACGGGCGCGCGCGCGGGCGCGTGCACGCGCCTCCTATGAAAAAAAAGGGGCGGGGCGGGTGGATGACGCTCGATGCGCGCCGCGGCGCTTCTGCGCATGTGCGGGCGTCCCAGCATGGTTAAAAGACACAGTACAAGTGTCAGCTGCATGCAAACAGAGCTAGCAACAAACAGTGGCACACAGAGGCGGTTGATGCAGGCATCCCCATAGAAAGGCACTTTAGTGGACACCAGCTGGTATATAGCAGCACCTGTGTTAGACTATTACCAGCAAAAATTGGTGTATGACGACGGGAATACCTCAGCTTTGTGCTTAAAGGATATGTCGTCCAGACGCTCCGGAAATAAATCTTCCAGGAAGCCAAAGGGGTCTCCATCGGGCTCTGAGGATATTGGGCATGCTTGCACTGCACCAATCTCCCCTGAGAATGCAGAGGTCAGTAGCCGTAGAAACCCCGCAGGAATGTCTGGTGCTGCGGCTGTCCCCAGTCCACCTGCTCCTGTATATATAACAGAGGAGGTTTTATCCTCAACTCTGGGAGGATTGGAAGAGAGATTAACAGCATTGATCGCTGCTTCCCTGTCACAGGAAAAGCGCGTCCGATCTCCGTCTCCTCCTTCAGAGTGCCTGTTAGTGGAGGAACAGCCCCACACAGAGATCGACCTACCTGAAGGGGATCAGGATGAGGTTGATTCACTTATAGAGGAATCAACAGTGGAAGAACCTTTCTCAGCTTCTCAGGCTGAAAGATTATGGGTTCAGTCTCTGACTAACATGGTCCGATCAGCATTTAAAATGCCTCTGGCGGAACCACCATCCACTACGGTTTCCTCGCTGGGGTCGCTAAAAGCTCCCCAGGCGGTCTGTTCCTTCCCAATCCACCCTTTATTAGAAGGGCTTATTTACCAGGATTGGGAGCATCCTGATAAAATATTTGCTCCCCCCAAGAGATTTCCGGTGATCTATCCCATGGAGGATAAGTTCATAAGAAAATGGAGGGTCCCTATAGTGGACGCAGCCATCTCTTCTGTTAACAAATCACTGACATGTCCAGTAGATAATGTTCCAATGTTCAAAGACCCAATAGATAAAAAATTGGAGTCTTTACTAAAATCTGCTTTCTCTACAGCAAGTATGGTGACACAACCTGCGGTAGCAGCGATTGGAGTCTGCCAAGCAGTGAAAGATCAGTTGAAACAAGTCTTAAGGGACTTACCAGATCAGCAGGCTCATGCCCTAGCTGACCTGCCTAGAGCCTTGTGTTTTGCGGTGGACGCCATAAAGGATACAATCCAACAGGCCTCCCGCTTTACGCTGTCTATAGTACATATGCGTAGGCTTTTGTGGCTCAAAAACTGGTCTGCTGAAGCTCCCTGTAAAAGACTGCTGGTTAGCTTCCCATTTCATGGAGAACGCTTATTTGGAGAAGATCTGGACAAATATATCCAGAAAATTTCTGCCGGTAAAAGTTCACTCTTACCGGTTAAGAACAAGGGTAGAAGTCCTTCTTTTAAGAGGCCTACCTCTCCAGTCCCGGGCACATCGGCTGTGAAGCAGTTCCGACGGCCTCCGCGGTCAAATTCAGGGGGCAGAAATCAGGGACAATCACAGGGTAACAAGAAGCCCTGGATCAAGAGAGGTACAAAACCTCCCCCTAAGGCATGAAGTATTGCCCCCGCTCAATCGGGTGGGGGGAAGACTTCAGTTGTTCACAGAGACCTGGCGGGACACCATCAGAGACAGATGGGTGCTCTCCGCAGTAAGTCTGGGATACAAGCTGGAGTTAAAAGGCACTCCTCCTGCCCAATTTATGAGGTCAAACGTGCCAAGAGATCCCCAAAAGAGAGGATCCCTCCTTCTGGCACTAGAACAACTATTGCTCCAAGGGGTAATCATGAAGGTTCCCCTGGAAGAAAGCGGATTCGGGTTTTACTCGAACCTTTTCACAGTCCCCAAACCAAATGGGGACGTGAGGCCCATATTAAATCTAAAAGGGCTAAACAAGTTCCTAAATATCAGGACCTTTCGGATGGAGTCGATCCGATCAGTGGCCACCGCCCTACAAGGGCAGGAATGGCTAGCCTCGATCGACATAAGGGATGCTTATCTGCATATTCCCATCTTTCCGGCCCATCAGAAATTTCTACGCTTTGCAGTAGAAGGGCGCCATTTTCAGTTCAGAGCCTTACCTTTCGGTCTGGCCACAGCACCACGAGTGTTCACAAAAATTCTGGCCCCATTATTGGCCAATCTAAGAACACAGGGTGTAACGATAATGGCATATCTAGACGACCTGCTACTAATAGACCACTCAGTGGAAAAGCTGGAAGTAGCTATTCACAAGACAATCGAGTATCTGGAATATCACGGTTGGATTATCAACCGGGACAAGTCAGCTCTAAGACCAGTCAAAAGTCTGGAATACTTAGGGCTAAGGCTGGATTCAAATCAGAGAAAGATTTTCTTACCTCCAGAGAAGGTGTCGTCTTTAAGAAATTTGACCCACTTAGTGGGTACAAAAAGAAAACCATCCATACGTCTCTGCATGAGGCTGCTGGGAAAGATGGTGGCTTCATTCGAAGCGGTACCCTACGGTCAATTCCATTCAAGGAATTTGCAAAGGGCCATACTGTCAGCCTGGAACAAAAAAGTTCAGGCTTTAGACTTACCAATGTCCCTGTCCCCTTCCGTTCGCAAGAGCCTCCATTGGTGGTTGGTGCCCCAGAATCTGGAAAGAGGGAAACCCTTCAGTCCGGTTTCTTGGAAGGTGGTCACTACAGATGCCAGCCTCATCGGCTGGGGGGCAGTGCTGGAGCAATGGTCTCTCCAGGGCAGGTGGTCAGAAGCAGAAAAGGCCCTGCCCATCAATCTCTTAGAGATACGAGCAGCCCGGTATGCCCTAGTAGCATGGACATCCAAACTCCAGGGGTCCCCTGTCAGAATTCAATCAGACAATGCCACGGCAGTGGCATATATCAATCATCAGGGTGGCACCAAAAGTCGTGCAGCCCAGAAGGAAGCAAATTGCATCCTGGAGTGGGCAGAAAGATATGTCCCAGCCATATCTGCGGTTTTCATCCCAGGAGTGGAAAATTGGAGAGCGGACTTTCTAAGTCGCCAACAATTATGCCCGGGGGAATGGTCTCTTCACCCCGAGGTTTTCCAGGCAATATGCCAGCGGTGGGGAACACCGGATGTAGATCTGCTAGCATCCAGATTCAACGCAAAGGTGGACAGGTTTGTGTCTCGCACAAGGGATCCCCTAGCTTGCGGCTCGGATGCCCTAGTGTTCCCTTGGGATCGGTTCAAGCTGATATATGCATTCCCACCGCCACAATTGTTACCGCGATTACTCCGCAGAATCAGGGTAGAAAAGAAACCAGTGATTCTGGTGGCTCCAGCGTGGCCCCGAAGGGCATGGTACGCGGAGATGGTAAAAATGTCAGTGAGGAGTCCTTGGACCCTCCCACTTCGTCCGGACCTGCTTTCGCAGGGACCGATATACCACCCTTCCTTACCAGCCCTAGGTTTGACGGCCTGGCTATTGAAGCCCACATTCTGAAAAAGAGAGGGCTCTCTAATTCTGTGGTATCTACCATGATCAATGCCAGGAAACCGGTATCCAGGCAGATCTATTATAGGATCTGGAAAGCGTACATTACGTGGTGTGAGACCAAGAAATGGCATCCACGTAAGTACATGATAGGGAGGATTCTGGACTTCCTACAGTGGGCTGTAGATAGGAAACTGGCCTTGAGTACTATCAAGGGTCAGATTTCGGCCTTGTCAATATTTTTTCAAAGGCCCTTGGCTTCGCATTCACTAGTCAAAGCCTTTATACAAGGAGTGATGCGTATTAGCCCTCCGGTTAGTATTCCCATATGTCCTTGGGACTTAAACCTGGTTCTGTCGGTTCTACAGAAACAACCATTTGAACCATTACAACACATTTCCTTGGTTCTTCTCACCAGGAAATTGGTTTTCTTAGTAGCCATTTGTTCGGCTAAAAGAGTGTCGGAATTAGCAGCTATGTCCTGTAAGGAGCCATATCTGGTTGTCCATAAGGACAGAGTAGTATTACGTCCTCATCCAGCCTTTCTTCCTAAGGTGGTATCGAGGTTTCATTTGAACCAAGATGTGGTTCTTCCTTCTTTTTTCCCCAAACCTAGCTCAGTAGAGGAAAAGTTATTACATTCTTTGGATGTGGTAAGAGCAGTTAAAGCTTATCTAAAAGCCACTGCTCAGATTCGCAGAACGGATTCTTTGTTTGTTCTGCCGGAAGGCCCCAGAAGGGGTCAGGCAGCATCAAAATCTACTTTAGCCAAGTGGATTCGACAGGTCATAATACAAGCCTATGGCTTGAGAAAGAGACCGCCTCCGTTCAAAGTTAGGGCGCACTCCACAAGAGCGGTTGGAACTTCATGGGCAGTGCATCACCAGGCCTCCCTGGCTCAAGTATGTAAGGCCGCAACATGGTCTTCGGTACACACGTTTACTAGATTCTATCAGGTAGACGTTAGAAGTCAGGAGGATGTCGCCTTTGGGCGCAGTGTGTTGCAGGCCGCAAAAGATCCTCATGCCTGATGGCGCCCAGCTTATGTACCCCCCCCTCATTTGGCATTGCTTTGGGACGTCCCATTAGTAATGACTAAGTCGCTCTGTGTCCCGTGATGTACGAAAAAGAAAAAGGGATTTTTATAACAGCTTACCTGTAAAATCCTTTTCTTGGAGTACATCACGGGACACAGAGCTCCCACCCCTCTTTTTGGGACACTTATTGCTTGGCTACAAAACTGAGGTGCTCCCGGGTGGGAGGGGCTTATATAGGGGAGGGTACTTCCGGTTTGGAATTGGCCAGTGCCAACACCTGAAGGTAAACTATATAACCCATTAGTAATGACTAAGTCGCTCTGTGTCCCGTGATGTACTCCAAGAAAAGGATTTTACAGGTAAGCTGTTATAAAAATCCCTTTTTTTTCTAGGGACAGAAAACTCTAGGTAGGGAGAGTGTCAGTTTCTTTCACTGTGCGAATCCTTGTTTCTAGGGACAAAGAAGGAAAGTGAGGGGAATTCTCCTTGTGCTATAGTGTGCTTTAAAAAAACATTTTTTCTAGGGACAGAAAACTCTAGGTAGGGAGAGTGTCAGTTTCTTTCACTGTGCGAATCCTTGTTTCTAGGGACAGGGAAGGACAGTGAGTGAATTCTCCTTGTGCTATAGTGTGCTTTAAAAAAACATTTTTTCTAGGGACAGAAAACTCTAGGTAGGGAGAGTGTCAGTTTCTTTCACTGTGCGAATCCTTGTTTCTAGGGACAAAGAAGGAAAGTGAGGGGAATTCTCCTTGTGCTATAGTGTGCTTTAAAAAAAACATTTTTTCTAGGGACAGAAAACTCTAGGTAGGGAGAGTGTCAGTTTCTTTCACTGTGCGAATCCTTGTTTCTAGGGACAAAGAAGGAAAGTGAGGGGAATTCTCCTTGTGCTATAGTGTGCTTTAAAAAAACATTTTTTCTAGGGACAGAAAACTCTAGGTAGGGAGAGTGTCAGTTTCTTTCACTGTGCGAATCCTTGTTTCTAGGGACAAAGAAGGAAAGTGAGGGGAATTCTCCTTGTGCTATAGTGTGCTTTAAAAAAACATTTTTTCTAGGGACAGAAAACTCTAGGTAGGGAGAGTGTCAGTTTCTTTCACTGTGCGATTCCTTGTTTCTAGGGACAGGGAAGGACAGTGAGTGAATTCTCCTTGTGCTATAGTGTGCTTTAAAAAACATTTTTTCTAGGGACAGAAAACTCTAGGTAGGGAGAGTGTCAGTTTCTTTCACTGTGCGAATCCTTGTTTCTAGGGACAAAGAAGGAAAGTGAGGGGAATTCTCCTTGTGCTATAGTGTGCTTTAAAAAAACATTTTTTCTAGGGACAGAAAACTCTAGGTAGGGAGAGTGTCAGTTTCTTTCACTGTGCGAATCCTTGTTTCTAGGGACAGGGAAGGACAGTGAGTGAATTCTCCTTGTGCTATAGTGTGCTTTAAAAAAAAAAAAATTTCTAGGGACAGAAAACTCTAGGTAGGGAGAGTGTCAGTTTCTTTCACTGTGCGAATCCTTGTTTCTAGGGACAAAGAAGGAAAGTGAGGGGAATTCTCCTTGTGCTATAGTGTGCTTTAAAAAAACATTTTTTCTAGGGACAGAAAACTCTAGGTAGGGAGAGTGTCAGTTTCTTTCACTGTGCGAATCCTTGTTTCTAGGGACAGGGAAGGACAGTGAGTGAATTCTCCTTGTGCTATAGTGTGCTTTAAAAAAACATTTTTTCTAGGGACAGAAAACTCTAGGTAGGGAGAGTGTCAGTTTCTTTCACTGTGCGAATCCTTGTTTCTAGGGACAGGGAAGGACAGTGAGTGAATTCTCCTTGTGCTATAGTGTGCTTTAAAAAAACATTTTTTCTAGGGACAGAAAACTCTAGGTAGGGAGAGTGTCAGTTTCTTTCACTGTGCGAATCCTTGTTTCTAGGGACAAAGAAGGAAAGTGAGGGGAATTCTCCTTGTGCTATAGTGTGCTTTAAAAAAACATTTTTTCTAGGGACAGAAAACTCTAGGTAGGGAGAGTGTCAGTTTCTTTCACTGTGCGAATCCTTGTTTCTAGGGACAGGGAAGGACAGTGAGTGAATTCTCCTTGTGCTATAGTGTGCTTTAAAAAAACATTTTTTCTAGGGACAGAAAACTCTAGGTAGGGAGAGTGTCAGTTTCTTTCACTGTGCGAATCCTTGTTTCTAGGGACAAAGAAGGAAAGTGAGGGGAATTCACCTTGTGCTATAGTGTGCTTTAAAAAAACATTTTTTCTAGGGACAGAAAACTCTAGGTAGGGAGAGTGTCAGTTTCTTTCACTGTGCGAATCCTTGTTTCTAGGGACAAAGAAGGAAAGTGAGGGGAATTCTCCTTGTGCTATAGTGTGCTTTAAAAAAACATTTTTTCTAGGGACAGAAAACTCTAGGTAGGGAGAGTGTCAGTTTCTTTCACTGTGCGAATCCTTGTTTCTAGGGACAAAGAAGGAAAGTGAGGGGAATTCTCCTTGTGCTATAGTGTGCTTTAAAAAAACATTTTTTCTAGGGACAGAAAACTCTAGGTAGGGAGAGTGTCAGTTTCTTTCACTGTGCGAATCCTTGTTTCTAGGGACAGGGAAGGACAGTGAGTGAATTCTCCTTGTGCTATAGTGTGCTTTAAAAAAACATTTTTTCTAGGGACAGAAAACTCTAGGTAGGGAGAGTGTCAGTTTCTTTCACTGTGCGAATCCTTGTTTCTAGGGACAGGGAAGGACAGTGAGTGAATTCTCCTTGTGCTATAGTGTGCTTTAAAAAAACATTTTTTCTAGGGACAGAAAACTCTAGGTAGGGAGAGTGTCAGTTTCTTTCACTGTGCGAATCCTTGTTTCTAGGGACAAAGAAGGAAAGTGAGGGGAATTCTCCTTGTGCTATAGTGTGCTAAAGCATTCCTCATCAACCATCTTTGAAATCCTTGTTTTTTTGACAGTCAGGGAAATTGTCGTTGTGCTATTCTGTGCAAAAGCAATCATCCTCAACCATATTTAGAAATCCTTAAGTAAAGGGACAGAGAAGGACACCTGAAGGTAGCCCTTATTGCTTTTTTCCCATCTCTCTGCAGGCCATCTATTAGAATGTCTGGAAGGCAAACAAGGAGAGGCAGACAGTCAGGAGGCAATAAAAGAGGGCAAGCAGGCTCTGTGTCTGGGGGCAACAGTGCTGGTCGTGGACGCGGTGCATTGTCATCAGCACATGGCCATGGGACACGCTTGTCCTTCTTTTCGGCAGCTGGACATGTTGAGCCACATCATGCCGAAGACTTGGTAGAGTGGATGACCAAGCCCTCCTCCTCCTCCTCATCCTCTCTCACCCAGGCTCAGGGTACTGGCAAAGCAGCTGCCAAAGCGTCCTCTTCCCTGGTATCAATGTCAGACTCATCATCAGTCACTCCTTCCCTAGACCCACCATGTCCTCCTCCTGAGGAGTCCCCCGAACTGTTTGAGCACAGTGTTGGGTACATGCTCCAGGAGGATGCCCAGCGTTTTGAAGGGTCTGATGATGAAACCCAGCTACAGGAAGGCAGTAGCGTGAGAGCAGACAGAGGGGATGCTCAAGAAGAACACCAATCTGGCAGTCATGTTCCAGCAGCTGCAGCATACTGCCAGATTGGCTCCAGTGATGAGGAGGGAGGGGATGATGAGGTCACTGACTCCACGTGGGTGCCTAATAGTAGAGAGGAGGAGGAGGAGGATGAGGAGGAGGCACATCTCCAACGAGGCAGGATGCCCTTTGGTGGCCAGCGTAAGGGCAGTACACCGACGGAATCACACCGCAGAGCTCCGCCTGTGCAGGGCGCTGCCTCTGCCCGTCATTCAAAAAGTTCCTTGGTGTGGGCCTTTTTTGAGGCTAGTGCATCAGATCGCACAGCTGCTGTTTGCAACATATGTCTCAAGCGTATATCGCGTGGCCAAAACATCAGCCGCTTGGGTACCACATGCCTGACCAGACATATGTTGACCTGCCATGCAGCTCGTTGGCAAGCCTACCTCAAAGACCAACACCAAAGAACAAAGCGGACCTCTCCTTGCACCGCATCAGCTGGGATCTCCAACCCCACTATAACTTCAGTCCTCTCTGAAACATGCACTGAGAGGAATGAAGGTGTAGAATTAGGTGTGTCACAGCCAAGTACTTGCGGCCACTCTGCTAGCAGTACACCGACGTCCGATTCTAGCAGGCAAATTTCCCTGCCCCAGCTGCTGGACCGTCGAAAGAAGTTCACTCCCAGCCATCCACATGCCCAGCGGTTGAATGCTAGCTTGGCTAAATTGCTAGCGCTTCAACTGCTGCCTTTTCAGTTGGTAGACTCGGCCCCCTTCCGTGAGTTTGTGCAATGTGCGGTTCCTCAGTGGCAGGTTCCCAAACGCCACTTTTTCTCACGGAAGGCTATTCCGGCTCTCTACCGGCATGTGGAAGGCAATGTCTTGGCCTCGCTGGACAGGGCGGTCAGCGGTAAGGTGCATATTACCGCTGACTCATGGTCCAGCAGGCATGGACAGGGACGTTACCTTTCTTTCACGGCCCATTGGGTCACTCTTTTGGCAGCTGGGAAGGATGCAGGACAAGGTGCAGTAGTGTTGGAGGTTGTTCCACCGCCACGCCTTCAAAATGCTACTACTGGTTGTGACACACCTCTCTCCTCCACCCCCTCCTCTTCTTCTTCCTCCATGGCCTCTTCCTGTGGTTTGTCCTATGAACCAGCGGTGCTCCGTAGCCGTTCACGGGGCTACGCAAGTACGCAGGCAAAAATATGCCATGCCGTGCTTGCGCTGGTGTGTTTGGGGGACAGAAGCCACACTGGGGCAGAGGTCCTGTCTGCTCTGCAGGGCCAGGCCGAGAGGTGGTTGACGCCACGCCAGCTTAAGCCAGGAATGGTGGTTTGCGACAATGGCACCAACCTCCTCTCCGCCCTCCGACAGGGACAACTGACCCATGTGCCCTGTGTGGCTCACGTCCTTAACCTGGTGGTGCAGCGGTTCTTGGGCAGGTACCCGGGCTTACAGGATGTCCTGAGGCAGGCCAGGAAAGTCTGTGTGCATTTCCGCAGATCTTATAATGCCAGTGCTCGCCTGGCTGAGCTGCAAAAGGAGTTGAACCTGCCCAAGAACCGCCTTATATGTGACATGCCCACCAGGTGGAACTCAACGTTGGCCATGCTGCAGCGGCTGCACACGCAGCAGAGGGCCATCAATGAGTACCTGTGCGACTACGGCACCAGGACAGGGTCAGGGGACCTTGGTTTTTTTTCACCACGCCAGTGGGGCATGATCAGGGATGCATGCACTGTCCTGGCACCATTTGAGGAGGCCACGAGGATGGTGAGCAGTGACAGTGCATGCATCAGTGACACTGTACCTCTTGTCCACCTGTTGGAGCACACGCTGCGTGGAATAATGGACAGGGCACTTGAGGCAGAACAGAGGCAGGAAGAGGAGGACTTCCTTGCCTCTCAAGGCCCCCTTTACCCAGACAGTGTTCCTTCTGTCCCACCCATCGCACAGGAAGAGGAGGAGGAGGAGGAGGAGGATTGTGTCAGCATGGAGGTGGAGGCTGGCACTCAGCATCATCAGCAGCAGTCTTTTAGGGATGATTTACAGTCCCAAGAAACCAGTGGACTTGTACGTGGCTGGGAGGAGGTGGCTGCGGATCATGTCGTCCTTAGTGACCCAGAGGACTCCGGAGCGAATGCCTCAGCAAACCTATGCTGCATGGCCTCCCTGATCCTGCAAAGTCTGCGGAAGGATCCTCGTATTCTTCGGATCAAGGAGAGGGACCATTACTGGCTGGCCACTCTCCTTGATCCACGGTACAAGGGTAAGGTTGCGGACCTTATGTTACCGTCGCAGAGGGAGCAGAGGATGAGACAACTCCGGGAGGCCTTGCAGAAAGGTCTGTGCAACGCGTTCCCAGAGACTGGGAGGTTACAAACTCCTGGTCCTGGACAACGAGTTGCTGAGGCTTCGGCCAGTCAAAGAAGGAGCGGTGGGGAAGGTGGCCGTCTGACCGATGCGTTCAGACAATTCTTTAGTCCGCAGCCCCAAAGTATGATCGGTTCCAGCAACCATCGCCAGCGTCTGATAAACATGGTGCAGGAATATCTAGGGGCAAGGTCAGACTTGGACACCTTCCCCACCGAAAATCCTCTGGCTTACTGGGTCTTGAGGATGGATCACTGGCCAGAGCTTGCACAGTATGCAATTGAGCTACTGGCCTGTCCTGCATCCAGCGTTCTTTCGGAACGCACATTCAGTGCTGCTGGAGGATTTGTCCCGGATCACAGGGTGCGCCTGTCCACCGACTCGGTTGATCGACTGACTTTCATCAAGATGAACCAGTCTTGGATCACCACCAGCTACCACACACCTGATGCTGATATAACAGACTAATTGATTTTAACATGTCACATCCCTTCAAGACTGATGCTGATGCTGAGTGCCTGTGCTGTTATGTTGACTGGCTATCCTCCTCCTCCGAGTCCTCAATGATACGATTGATGATGATAGCTTGGAAGATCATTTTTGTTTATGGGTGCCGCCACCAGTGGCTAAGGCCCAATTTTTCAGCCCCTGTTTTACAGGGGCGTGTAATTACAATTTTTTTAGCAATAATTTGCCATAGGGCTCATTGCTGTGCTCCAAGTACAGTATCTGTGAGGGGTTGGAGTGTTGTGGCACCAGTGCCTAAGGCCCAATTTTTCAGCCCCTGTTTAACAGGGGCGTGTCATTACAATTTTTGAAGCAATACTTTGCAACAGGGCTCATTGCTGTGCTCCAAGTACAGTATCTGTGAGGGGTTGTAGTGTTGTGCCACCAGTGCCTAAGGCCCAATTTTTCAGCCCCTGTTCAACAGGGGCATGCAATTACAATTCTTGATCTAATAATTCACAGCAGGGCCCATTGCTGCACCCACCAAGAGTAACTCTGAGGGCTTACAGTGTTGTGGCAACGCCACCACCACCACCACCACGAAAGGCCCAATTTTTCAGCCCCTGTTCAAAAGGGGCATGTAATTACAATTCTTGATCTAATAATTCACAGCAGGGCCCATTCCTGCACCCACCAAGAGTAACTCTGAGGGCTTACAGTGTTGTGGCAACGCCACCACCACCACGAAAGGCCCAATTTTTCAGCCCCTGTTCAAAAGGGGCATGTAATTACAATTCTTGATCTAATAATTCACAGCAGGGCCCATTGCTGCACCCACCAAGAGTAACTCTGAGGGCTTACAGTGTTGTGGCAACGCCACCACCACCACCACCACGAAAGGCCCAATTTTTCAGCCCCTGTTCAAAAGGGGCATGTAATTACAATTCTTGATCTAATAATTCACAGCAGGGCCCATTGCTGCACCCACCAAGAGTAACTCTGAGGGCTTACAGTGTTGTGGCAACGCCACCACCACCACCACCACGAAAGGCCCAATTTTTCAGCCCCTGTTCAAAAGGGGCATGTAATTACAATTCTTGATCTAATAATTCACAGCAGGGCCCATTCCTGCACCCACCAAGAGTAACTCTGAGGGCTTACAGTGTTGTGGCAACACCACCACCACCACCACCACCACAAAAGGCCCAATTTTTCAGCCCCTGTTCAACAGGGGCATGCAATTACAATTCTTGATCTAATAATTCACAGCAGGGCCCATTGCTGCACCCACCAAGAGTAACTGTCAGGGCTTACAGTGTTGTGGCACCAGCACCACCATCAAAGGCCCAATTTTTACTACCACTGTTCAACAATTATATGTAATTAAAATTCCTGATATAATAGTTGACAGCAGGGCGTTCCAGCACCAACCAAGAGTAACTGTGAGTGCTTACAGTGTTGTGCCAACACCAACAACTAAGGGGCCTATTTCTGCAGAGTATATACGGCAGGTCCCTACTTTCAAACATCCAACTTACAAACGACTCCTACTTGCAAACGCAAGAAGACAACAGGAAGTGAGAGGAAATCTACCACTAGGAAGGAAAATTCTCTCCTGTAAGAATAAATATGGGAGAAAGGTGTCTCCTCTGTACTGATGCTTTATCAGCAATCCTTGTTTCAAGAAAAACACCACATTTCAAAAACAGTTGTCATTGGGACGGAAAGTGAGGTGAAATGTTCTGAACAGGGGCACAGACAGCAAAACAAATGTTACAGGGGTGATAACCCTTACCTATGTTTTCCAAAAAGTTTAAAAATAGATTTTTGGGCTGGAGCTACACTTCAACAATGTACCTGTTCAAAATTACAAACAGATTCTACATAAGAACAAACCTACAGTCCCTGTCTTGTATGCACCGCCTGTATACGGCTGTTCAGAGTATATAGGGCCTTTTTTATTTTATGTGCGGGGTTCCCCTTAATATCCATACAAGACCCAAAGGGGCTGGTAATGGGCTGGGGTGGGGGGGGGGGGTCATGGGGTAGCTATGCCATTTTTCTTAAAGAATTTCATCCATATTACCGGGACCAGACATTACATTAAAGCCGCAAGCAGTTTTAAATGGCTTTTTTTTCCTTTAGAAGTGTCATTTTGTGCAGGGACAGTTCTAAACACGGGAAACACGTGGCACTTCACAGGCATACTTTAGACACCCCCCAGGTACGATATTTAAAGGAATATTTGACTTTTTTTTTTTCACTTTATGCATCATTAAAATGACTGCTCCCGAAAAACGACCGTTTTTAAAACTTCTTTTTGCATTGATACATGTCCCCTGGTGCAGAACCCGGGTTCCCAAACCCTTTTTAGGACAATAACATGCATAATAGTTGTTATAATTAGCACTTTAGAATTCGAACGTTCGCATCCATTGTATTTAATAGGGTTCTATTGTTCGTACGAACTTTCGGTCCGTTCGCGGGTTCTGGTGCGAACCGAACCCGGGGGTGTTCGGCTCATCACTAGTGACAACCCCGGCCCCTGCATGGGAGGAGTCACATCAGCAGCCAGCGGCGGGAGGGTGTACACTTTCCCGGGGCTCCGGTGTGTCGGACTGGTGGCAGGCTATAGGTGACAAGTGGCACACTGCATCTGGTGGCAGGCTACGGGTGGAAAGTGGCACACTGCATCTGGTGGCAGGCTATGGGTGGAAAGTGGCACACTGCATCTGGTGGCAGGCTATGGGTGGAAAGTGGCACACTGCATCTGGTGGCAGGCTACGGGTGGACCAATTTCTGTATCAGGTCTGCAGTCTCTGAGCATTTTCTGTATCATGTCTGCAGTCTCTGACCATCTCCTGTACTATGTCTTCAGTCTCTGATCATCTCCTGTACTATGTCTGCAGTCTCTGACCATCTCCTATATCATGTCTGCAGTCTGACCATTTTCTGAATCATGTCTGCAGTCTCTGACAATCGCTTGTATCATGTCTGCAGTCTCCGACAGTCTCTTGGAGCATGTCTGCACTCTGCAGTCTCCGACAGTCTCCTGTATCATGTCTCTTGTATCATGTCTGTAGTCTCTGACAGTCTCTTGGAGCATGTCTGCAGTCTCTTGGAGCATGTCTGCAGTCTCTGACCATCTCCTGTATTATGTCTCTTGTATCATGTCCGCAGTCTCTGACCACCTCTTGTATGATATCTGCAGTTACTGACCATCTGTTGTATCATGTCTGCAGTCTCTGACCATCGCTTGTATCATGTCTGCAGTCTCTGACCATCGCTTGTATCATGTCTGCAGTCTCTGACCATCTCATATATCATGTCTGCAGTCTCTGACCATCTCTTGTACTATGTCTGCAGTCTCTGACCATCTCTTGTACTATGTCTGCAGTCTCTGACAATCTCTTGTATCATGTCTGTAGTCTCTGACCATCTTCTGTATTATGTCCATACCTCTGCTATGCAGTCTCTTACTATTTTAATGAAGTTCTTTAAATTAGGCTCAGACAAAGCAATCAAAGCATATTTTATAGGTACAAGGAAGCATGGGAGGGGGTCTATGGTTAGTGGAGGGGGTCCGTACTGAGGGAGGGGGCCTATATTTAGTGGAGAGGGGGGTCCGTAATGAGGGAGGGGGGTCTATACTTAGTGGAGAGGGGGGTCCGTACTGAGGGAGGGGGTCTATAGTTAGTGGAGGGGATCCGTACTGAGGGAGGGGGTCTATAGTTGGTGGAGGGGTCCGTACTAAGGGAGGGGGCCTATACTTAGTGGAGAGGGGGTCCAGACTGAGGGAGGGGGGCTATACTTAGTGGAGAGGGGGGTCCGTACTGAGGGAGGGCGGTCTATACTTAGTGGAGAGGGGGGTCCGTAGTGAGGGAGGGGGGTCTATAGTTAGTGGAGGGGATCCGTACTGAGGGAGGGGGTCTATAGTTGGTGGAGGGGTCCGTACTAAGGGAGGGGGCCTATACTTAGTGGAGAGGGGGTCTATACTGAGGGAGGGGGGCTATACTTAGTGGAGAGGGGGTCCGTACTGGGGGAGGGGTCTATAGTTAGTGGAGGGGATCCGTACTGAGGGAGGGGGTCTATAGTTGGTGGAGGGGTTCGTACTAAGGGAGGGGGCCTATACTTAGTGGAGAGGGGGTCCATACTGAGGGAGGGGGGCTATACTTAGTGGAGAGGGGGGTCTGTACTGAGGGAGGGGGGTCTATACTTAGTGGAGAGGGGGGTCTATACTTAGTGGAGAGGGGGGTCCGTACTGAGGGAGGGGACTATAGTTAGTGGAGGGGATCCGTACTGAGGGAGGGGGTCTATAGTTGGTGGAGGGGTCCGTACTAAGGGAGGGGGCCTATACTTAGTGGAGAGGGGGTCCATACTGAGGGAGGGGGGCTATACTTAGTGGAGAGGGAGTCTGTACTGAGGGAGGGGGTCTATACTTAGTGGAGAGGGGGGTCCGTACTGAGTGAGGGGGTCTATAGTTAGTGGAGGGGGTCCGTACTGAGGGAGGGGGCCTATACTTAGTGGAAAGGGGGGTCTATACTGAGGGAAGGGGGTCTATTATTACAATATAATAATAGAAATACATTCCAAGCATGGTATTGGAATGATATAAGTGCTATAACCAGCCATTCACCCGACAAATCACTTGCCGCCGAAGTCGCGTCAACCCCGAAACTACATCTAACACAATCCCCCCCCCCCCCGGTCTTGGCAAAATTGTCCCTGAATGGCAGTTTGGAAATGTGGTCACCCTATGTCACATATGTTGATGCAGCTCACTCACAGCCAGTGCTGCAGCTCTTCTCCTTCTCCTTGCCTGCCAGTGAACACTGAACATTTCCAGGGCTGTGTGCTGCCACAGAGAGAGCAGAGAAAAGCCCCACCCACCACCCGGCAAAACAAAGGAAGCAGTAATGCTGTTGCTCTGCAGCCTGGGAAATTACCAAGCCCGCTGGAAGGAGCAAGGACCTCTGGGAGATATAGTCCCCTGGTGCTATAGAGTGTTTCAGAACTACAGATCCAAGCATTAATAGAGCTCTGCAGAGGAAGAAAAGGAAGGACTGTTCCTGAGCTCAAGGCAGTTGTTGGGAAGACATTATAGAGGAGACACGGTGCAGCAGTAAGACCCCCATACACACTATACAACTTTTTTTGTCTGATTTCCTTTAGATTTTACCAAAACCATGTAGTGGAAGGGCCTGCCTGATTGCATACAAATTGAAACTGTTAGGCCCCTTTCACACTGGGGCGGGGGAGGCGTCGGTGGTAAAACGCCGCTATTTTTAGCGGCGCTTTCTATTCGGCCGCTAGCGGGCGCTTTTACCCCCGCTAGTGGCCGAGAAAGGGTTAAAAACCACCACAAAGTGCCTCTGCAGAGGCGCTTTGCCGGCGGTATAGCCGCGGTGCCCCATTGATTTCAATGGGCAGGAGCGGTGGATGAGCGGTATACACACCGCTCCTTCACCACTCAAAAGATGCTACTAGCAGGACTTTTTTTTACCGTCCTGCTAGCGCACCGCTCCCTCTGGGCTTTCACACTGGAGAGACAGCAGGGGTTGTTTCAAGTCGCTCTGCAGGCACTATTTTTTGCGTTATAGTGCCCAGTGTGAAAGGGGTCTTATGGTTTGACCTCATATTATATGGTTTTGGTAACTCTGAAGGAAAAAATCTACTGAAAATTGTATCGTGTGTATCCAGCTTTAGCTGACAAGACAATTTGCTGCAGTACCTGGGATGTAGAGTGGCAGGGTCTCTGACATCTTCTGGTCTGTGGGAATGCCACTACATATATCAAATCAAATATTTTTCCCTAATGCCCTGTACACACGGTCGGTTTTTCCGATGAAAAAACTATCGTGTGTGGGCCCCATCGGACTTTTTTCCATCAGTGTTAAAAAATAGAACATGTTTTAAATTTTTCCGATGGAAAAAAAAACGATAGGAAATTCTGATCATCTGTGTGGAACTCCAACGGAGAAAAATCAAACGCATGCTCAGAATCAAGTTGACGCATGCTCAGAAGCATTGAACTTCATTTTTCTCGGCTCGTCGGAGTGTTTTACGTCACAGCGTTTTGGACGATCGGAATTTTGTCTGATGGTGTGTAGGCAAGACTGATGAAAGTCAGCTTCATCGGAATTCCGACGGAAAATTCCATCGGATTTTATTCCATCGGAAATCCAAACTTGTGTACAGGGCATTAGTCTTGGTGTGTCAGAGGGTGTGCATTCCCGGGAAAGTAGTTGACATTCGGAGTCAGGAGACCAAAACGTCAGCGGCACCTTTGGGGGTAAGCACTACATACTGTATACAGTAACCACACAGGTGTATACACAGTTATCGTACATGTGTTCTTTTGTTGCCTGAACTCTCCTCAGAGGTCCATGGTAGATTGATCGCCTGTCTACACTGACCACCAGTCTGTTTTTTTTCTGGCCATTATGAAAAACATACCAATCAGGCTAATGTACCATGAGCTGTAGATTTAATCAGTTTAGTTGGGGTTCCCTGGGACCTAAACTCTCTTTCAGGGGTTCCTTCATGATAAAAAGATTGGGAATGGCTGCGTTAGACCGTTATCCTCAGAGTTACAATGGTGGACCATGCCTGTGCAATGTGTGTCAGCAAAGCCCCTTGTATTTTAACCAATTGCCTACTGGGCAATTTTACCCTACCCCCCTGCCCAGGCCAATTTTTAGCTTTGAGCGCTGTTGCACTTTGAATGACAATTGCGCTGTCATGCAACACTGTACCCAAACAAAATTGTTATAATTTTTTTCACACAAATAGAGCTTTCTTTTTTTCTCTTTCACTGATGTACACTGATGAGATTGCACTGATGGGCACTGATGAGGCTGCACTGATGAGGCAACACTGTTGGGGGCGCTGATGAGAAGGCACTGATGAGGCTGCACTGATAGGTGGCACTGAGAGGCAGCACTGATGGGTGGCACTGGTGGGCAGCACTCATAGGTGACACTGATAAGGAGGCACTGATGAGCACTTATTGGCAGCTCTGATGGGCACTGATTTGCAGCACTGGTGGGCACAGATTTGCAGCATTGGTGGGTACAGATTTGCAGCACTGTTGGCACTGGTGGGAGTGGATTGATAATCAGGTGGGCGCGATTACGTGATGCCATCATATGACAGCATCCCAGAACTAGACGACCGCGCTGTAGCTGTCATTTGGCAATTGCGTGGTCGGCAAGTGGTTAAGCCAATGTGTGTATGTGACATTATGGGAGCACAGGTAAACAAGAAATGCCTGAACAAGAGCCTTCATGGTAGGATTACCAAGTGTAGCGGGCATTGCCTAAATTTAGGGGTTGGTCTGAGCTGGTAGCCAGGCTCGGATCATTTTTGATTGCTAGGTATTTGCCTCTGCCTATGTGATGCTGCCTGGTGTACGGTTCCCCGTGGCCTGTAGGTGGTGCTGCCATATCAGGTCGGGGTTGAGCCAGGGGTGGCATTGCTGGCCTTAGGGTGTCCTCTCTCGGCAGTGGTACAGTGGGCGTGGTCGGCCTACTGTGCATGCCGGGAGAGGGTACATAAGGGGCAGACGCCATCTTTAGGGGAGTTGAGAGTGGAGAGTTGAAGGTTGGAGTGGAGTGGAGGAGCCGAAGGGGTGTGCCCCTCGGGGGTGCAGTGACTGGCCGAGAGGTCTCGGGCACCTTTTGGCCCGAGGCTGCAACATTCCAGGTAGGCCCAGTGCCTTTAACTGGGTCTACAATTCGCCCATTGGAGTCCCAGGGTGCCCGGGTGAGGGTACCCGCTCTGACCGAGAGGAAGCCAGGGGAGGATCGGTCCCACTGAGGAGATGAGTAATGGAAGATCGCTGTCTCGGGAGAGGCCTGGTGACCTGTCAGAGGGAAGGATTCCATGTTTGGGAGGACTAACCTGTAGAGTGCCCATTGGCATTATCCTGTTCTTAAAAGTCTACAGAGGTTAGAGGACTTCCTGTGCCTGTCCCTGGAGGGGATAGGGTGACAGAGCTCCACACCGGCTGCTAGGACTGTGAGAGAGGATTATCCGGGTGAGCTAAACCCACTCGGGATCGAGTGGCGACGAGGTTACTGATTGTGCCTGGATCTAATCTTACACTATTCCTTTTTTTCATCTATCTGTCTCTATCCACTACGCAGCAAAAATAGAAAATAAACTCTCTGTTGGAGTTAAAGGACATTGTTTCTTTGGGGAAGAAATAGAGACTTGACCCCATACTCTGGGGAAGAGAACCAGTGGAGGAAGGTAACTCACTGCAGGACCCAAAATTGTGAACACCGCTTAACCTCCTCAAACAGGAGGGTACGGGCATATAGCACGGTGTGCCTTGACTTGCAAGTGAGCCAGGCAGGAAAAAGGTTTGTATGCTACAAGTATTATTTAAAAACTGAAATCAACTATTAAAGGTACATTAACATGTTATAGCTCATATGATATTTCAGTATCTAGGTTTGGATCCATTTTCAGACAGACTGGAGATTATGCAATTTCCTTACCTTCAACCATGGGTTAAAGGAAAGAAAAATTGCTTGACTCCTCCATCAACACAGGCAAGCCTCGTACACACGACCGAGTTTCTCAGCAAAAACCAGCAAGAAACTTGCTGGCAGAGATTTCTTGCCGAGAAACTCGTTCGTGTGTATGGTTTCTCGTCAAGAAAAGCGTCAAGAATCTCGACGAGAAAATAGAGAACCTGCTCTCTATTTTCTCGTTGAGATTCTCGTCAGCCTGTTTCTCGACGAGAAAATTGTGTGTGTGTACACTTACCTGTTCGCCGGGAAGCCCGCGCATGCTCGAAATGACTTAGACGCATGCGCGGTAGCTTCCTAGGCATAGGTAGGGTGAACCAAGATGGCGGCGACGGCATCGGATGTGACGAGCGCATGCTCGTCGTATTCGATGACGTCACCGCGTAAGCTCCATTCAAAGAACCGCGGGTTCTTTGAAATGAGCGTGTGTACACTCGGCCGGGACAAGTTTCTTGTCCAAGGATCTCGTCGTAAAAAACGACATGTTTTTAACGACGAGATTCTCGGCCGTGTGTACGAGGTTGCAGTGTTGATGGGGGAATTCTTTCCCGCAGCACTATTGTGTTCTGCCAGTGAGCGGCATGCGGAGTCCTCCCCACTGGCAGAATACAATGATCAGTGCTAGTGTCTATAGCCACCAACAGTGATTGGCGAAAAAAAACCTGACAAGCTGGTTGTACTGAAGTCGATCGATAAATTGACTTCTGTACAACCAGCCTTCCCATAGACGGATCAAAATTCATCCAGTTTCTGCTGAACCCAGACACATTTCAATCCATCTATGTCCATGTTAAGTGCTGTAACAATAAACTTATCTTCTCTGATAATTGTGTTTAACTACAATCAAGTTTGGTTGTGGAGAAACACATGGTGAGTTGACACAGTAAACAATGGCTGGAGCTTTAACTAACCCTTTGATCATTCTGTTGACCGAAGTACACAACCATACCTTGTCTAAGCAGTTAGGATTGTTTTAGGATGAATAATAAAACCTTGGCAATCAATGGTGATGATAAACCATGAGTGCATGTGAAAACAGCCTGTGGGCTAGTAAGATAGTACATGGCTGCCAAGAGTTTACAAGGACTTCCTGTGACATCTGTGGCTAACTATGTACATAAAAGAACATAAAGAATGGGCCAAGGGTTTTGGTAGACTTTTACAGTCATCATAACGTTTGCTTTATTATGTGATTATAATTCAATTATTTTTTTAGAAAAGTTGGTGCAACTTAAAACCAAGCCCCGCCTTATGAAAGACACCAACACCTATCTGTGTATATGACCAGGATTTGTTAAGCTCAACAGAGCAATCACATTTATATATTGAATATACATTGGGGTTTAAGAGGGCTTGAGTATACTATTTTGTTTATCTAGAATGGACAATTGTCACTAGAACAGGAGTAGAGACACTTATGAAGGTACCTTTTGAAGTTGGGATTCTTCCTTACATTTAGAAGATTTCCTGACACTTCCTGCTGTGTCTCTAGTGAAGGAAAGGGAAATAAATCTGAGGCCTCGTACACACGGCCGAGATTCTCGTTGAAAAAAACATGTCGTTTTTTTCGACGAGATTCTTGGACAAGAAACTTGTCCCGGCCGAGTGTACACATGCTCGTTTCAAAGAACCCGCGGTTCTTTGAATGGAGCGTACGCGGTGACGTCATCGACTACGACGAGCCTGCGCTCGTCACATTCGATGCCGTCGCCGCCATCTTGGTATACCCTACGTATGCCTAGGAAGCTACCGCGCATGCGTCGAATTCATTTCGAACATGCGCGGGCTTCCAGGAGGACAGGTAAGTGTACACACACTCACTTTTCTCGTCGAGAAACATGCCGAGGAGAATCTCGACGAGAAAATAGAGAGCAGGTTCTCTATTTTCTCGTCGAGGTTACTTGTCGGTTTTCTCGACGAGAAACCCGATAGCCGCGTACACACGACCGATTTACTCGGCAAGACATCTCTGCCAGCAAGTTTCTTGCTGGTTCTTGCCGAGAAAATCGGTCGTGTGTACGAGGCCTAACACTTCCCTCCTCTGTTAAAAACTAGAAAAAAGGATGTGGTTGCAGTTCTAATTTAGCACCCTGTACAACCACTTTTACCTACAGGTAAGCCTAGATTAAGGCTTAAACCTCGTACACACGACTGGTTTTCTCTGCAAGAAAACTGCTGGGAGAGCTTTTTGCCGAGAAAACCGTTCATGTGTATGGTTTCTCGGCAGGAAAACTGCCGGGAATCTCGACGAGAAAAATAGAGAACCTGCTCTCTATTTTTCTTGTCGGGATTCTCGGCAGAGTGTTTCCTGCTGAGAAACCCGGTCGTCTGTATGTTTACCTGTCCAGGGAAACCCGCGCATGCTCGATGAGACTTTGACGCATGCGCGGTAGCATACAAGGGTAGTGTAGGGTGTAGCAAGATGGCGGCGAAGGTATCGAATGTGACGAGCACCGGCTCGTCGAAGACGATGACGTCACCGCGTTCTTGCTATACGGTGGTTCTTTTGAATGGCGCGTGTGTACACAGGGCTTGGCAAGACAAGCTTGCCAGGAATCCCATCGAGAAAACCGGGATTCCCGCCCATGTGTACAAGGCTTTACCTGTAGGTGCTGGAAATATCTCCTAAACCTCCACGGTTTAGGAGATATTTACAATAGAGCTGTGCTACAGCCGTAGACAATGGCGCAGGTGCACTTTAGAAATGGTGATCGTGCTGTTTCTAAAGGGGGTCATGCTGTGACTGGCGGCTCCCGCGCCTATGCGCAGGAGTGACATCACGTGACTCTGGCCAGTCACAGAGCCGGAGTTTGCGGCACCGGAAGGAAGAGGGCTGAAGATGAATGCTCACTGCTAGTGGTCAGGTAGGTCAGTGTAGTAGTCAGGTAGGTCAGTCTAGGGGTCAGGTAGGTCAGTGTATTGGTCAGGTAGGTCAGTGTAGGGGTCAGGTAGCTCAGTGTAGTGGTCAGGTAGGTCAGTTTAGGGGTCAGGCAGGTCAACGTATTGGTCAGGTAGGTCAGTGTAGGGGTCAGGTAGGTCAGTGTAGTGGTCAGGTAGGTCAGTGTAGTGGTCAGGTAGGTAAGTGTATTGGTCAGGTAAGGTTAGTGCAGTGGTCAGGTAGGTCTGTGTAGTAGTCAGGTAGGTCAGTGTAGGGGTCAGGTAGGTCAGCGTAGTGGTCAGGTAGGTCAGTGTAGGGATCAGGTAAGTCAATGTATTGGTCAGATAGGTCAGTATAGGGGTCAGTGTAGTGGTCAGGTAGGTCAGTGTAGTGGTCAAGTAGGTCAGTGTAGGGGTCAGGTAAGTCAATGTATTGGTCAGATAGGTCAGTATAGGGGTCAGTGTAGTGGTCAGGTAGGTCAGTGTATTGGTCAGGTAGGTCAGTGCCGTGGTCAGGTAGGTCAGTGCAGTGGTCAGGTAGGTCAGTGTAGTGGTCAGGTAGGTCAGTGTAGTGGTCAAGTAGGTCAGTGTAGTGGTCAGGTAAGTCAATGTATTGGTCAGATAGGTCAGTATAGGGGTCGGTGCAGTGGTCAAGTAGATCAGTGTAGGGGTCAGGCAGGTCAGTGTATTGGTCAGATAGGTCAGTGTAGTAGTCAGGTAGGTCAGTGTAGTGGTCAAGTAGGTCAGTGTAATGGTCAGGTAAGTCAATGTATTGGTCAGATAGGTCAGTATAGGGGTCGGTGCAGTGGTCAAGTAGATCAGTGTAGGGGTCAGGCAGGTCAGTGTATTGGTCAGATAGGTCAGTGTAGTAGTCAGGTAGGTCAGTGTAGCGGTCAGGTAGGTCAGTGCAGTGTTCAGGTAGGTTGGTGCAGTGGTCAGTGCAGTGGTCAGGTCAGGCGGAGCCAATGGGGGTGGCAAAATGAGGTTTTGCCTAGGGTGTCATAAATCCTTGCACCAGGCCTGCATGTACCATGTATACGTTAATGTCTTTTTTTACCATAAAGGCCCACTCACACTATGCGTTGTCCGCTCTGAGCAACCCACGCAGTCCCGGTGCATTGACAGGGGGATTTACATTAAGTCCTGCTGTGAACAAGCCCTAGATGTCTTCTGGAAACAAAGACACAATATTCATGACAAAAACATGTCAGTCTTTGCAGATGCAAATGAAGCTATTCTACCCCATTAGGAGAGAGACCATTTAAAACCATTCTGTTTACAAACACCGGACTTCCTGCTCCAGTCAGTGACATGTAAACGCGTGTCACCGGAGAAGGGAAGCTATACCAGCTGCGGTATATTTTGAAGTTCTGCTCATGTCATCTGTCTCTGATTTTTACTGTCTGCATTTTATCAAGCCCAGCTGAACGCCTCCCACCCCCACGTCACAGCTCTCCAATATATGGGCCAAAGCACAGGGGACTTTGAATAAAGTTAGACTCAAATTTAGCGTGACAAAGAATTTCATAACATTATAAAAGGAGCAGTATAATTATAAATACATGTCGGAACCTCAACCTTTGTTACAGACTATGCGTCTTGGTTCCTTTGCATTGATGATATATAATGTTAAAGCCTGGACTGCAACATCTGAAAAATAGTTCTCTGTCTACATGCACTCCAACAATGGCTGAAATGCATTTCTTGTGGCAGGGTGGTGACATCAGTGGTCCATGCCTGTGTAATGCCCATTAAAATGGCCACTTATACTCTTCACCGGAAGCCCACGTCACAATGTAACAATGCAGAAGCACAGTTGAAAATGTTTACTCCTAAAAGAGTATTAATTATTATTATTATTATTATACAGAATTTTTATAGCGCCAACAGTTTACGCAGCACTTTATAATACTTCTGTTCTATTTCCAAGACAACAGTTAAAGTAGATCTAAACTCAATCAGTAAACTCTCACATACGCTCTAAAGCCCTGTACACACGATCGGTTTTACCGATGAAAACAGTCCGATGGACTTTTTTCATCGGACAAACCGATCGTGTATGGGCCCTATCGGTCTTTTTTCCATCGGTGTTAAAAAAATAGAACATGTTTTAAATTTATCCGATGGGAAAAAAAACGATAGCAAATTACTATCGTCTGTGGGGAACTCCATTGGATAAAAAACCCACGCATGCTCAGAATCAAGTCGACGCATGCTCAGAAGCATAGAACTTCATTTTTCTCGGCTCGTCTGAGTATTTTACGTCACGGCGTTTGGGACGATCGGTTTTTTGACTGATGGTATGTAGGCAAGACTGATGGAAGTCAGCTTCATCGTTTTTCCGATAGAAAAATCCATTGGTTTAAAATCCATAGGAAATCCGATCGTTAGTACAGGGCTTTACAGGTTAATGTATTTTTAAAATGTTGTTTTCATATTTAAAATAAACGGCTTTCATTATCATAATACTTGGTGATCTTGCCACAAAGGTCCTTGTTTAGTCTGTTCCTTTTACGGGGTGACAACGGTCTCCCAACTGTGCTCCTGCATTGTCACTGTGTCACACGCAGCCCTGATGAAGGCTACAAGAGGCTCATGTGCGGGCATGGACCATAATGGCCACTATCAAGAAGCTGGTCCTGAGCAATGATGAGCAGCCAACACTGGGGCAAGACCATGCAGGGAGGAAGATGCTGAAAGGGTCAAAAGAGATCAGCAGTACTGAGATGCAAAAAAATGAAGATTTTTAGGTTATAAAAAAAATGGTGGTAGGTAGTAGATCAGGGGTAGGCAACCTCCGCCCTCCAGCGGTTTTGAAACTACAAGTCCCATGAGATATTGCAAGACCCTGACAATCACAGGCATGACTCCTAGAGGCAGAGGCATGATGGGATTTGTAGTTTCGCCACAGCTGGAGGGCCGAGGTTGCCTACCATTGTGTAGGTTATATAAAAAATGGTAATTGCGTGATACATGAGGCTTGGGCAGACTAAATGTCATTCAGTTAGGATTTACATCTACTTTAAACTTGGGATCTTAGAAGACATAGCATACTAACAATTGGGGTCTCAATGATCCATAGTTACAAATGTATGGGTCCTGGTGACATAGATAACATTTGTGGTCTCCCAAATATAGCACACTCCTAATTGGAGTTTTAGTACAAAACTCAGGTCTCATAGAGAGAGAGCACACAAACATCTTAGGGTCTCATAGACAAAGTAACTCACAGTTGGGGCTGCAGCACAAAGGGTCTCTCATACTAAAGACATATTTATACTTTGTGTCCCAAAGAAATGGCTCACTGACACTGTATATAGAGAAAGAGTAAGCTGGCAGAGTGCCAACACTATGACATGAAGGGTTCAGTAACAGTGGCCTACTCATATTTGAGGCTTTATAGCAAAGGCTCACTAATGGGCAGTCTTGTGCAATTTGTGCTGTATCCATCAGTTGTTGCAGAACTAGAGGACCTTGGGAAAGCGGAGGTGGAGCTTGGGGTCACAGGGGTAAAGGAAGACGGGGACTGACAAGAGGCTCGGGCCCTGTTCAACAACCATTGGAAACAATCTGTCAAAGTCACTGATTTCAGCAATAGCACATCTGCTAGTGCCATTGCAGGTTAGAATGCGGAAAATACACTGGGCTTCATCTCCCAACACCACCAAAAGAGGTGTCAACCTAATAGGGTAAAAGTGATTGAAGCGGAACATTGCTTGACCCTATAAAAAAAAATCATGGGGTCCTCTGTATTCCACACCAATTACTGAACCTAGTAAAACTTACATAGTAATGGCCCACTTTTACTTCCAATATGAAATTATTATTATTATGATTATACAGGATTTACAGGTGTTACAAACAAGATAGGGACTGTAGGTTTGTTCTTAAGTTGAATCTGTATGTAATTTGGAACAGGTAATTTTTTTTAGTGTAAAGCCAGCCAATAAATCTATTTTTAAGCTTTTTGGATAACATAGGGAAGGGTTATCACCCCTGTAACATTTGTTTTGCTGTCTGTGCCCCTGTTCAGAAGATTTCACCTTACTTTCTCTCCCAATGACAATTGGATTTTGAAAATTTGGGGTTTTTAGGGAAACAAGGATTGGTGATAAAGCATCAGTGGAGACACCTTTTTCCCATATTAACTCTTACAGGAGAGAATTTCACTTCCTAGGGGTAGATTTCCACTCACTTCCTGTTGTCTCCCTCCGTTTGTAAGTAAGAGTCGTTTGTAAGTCAGATGTTTGTAAGTAGGGGACTGCTGTATATAGCGCTGACAGTTTACGCAGCGCTTTACAATTTGAGGGTAGACCGTAGAAATACAATACACTTTAATACAGGAGGAATCAGAGGGCCCTGCTCGTTAGAGCTTACAATCGATATCAGAGGTCTCCAAACTGTGGCCCTGGGGCCGGATGCGGCCCTTTGCTTGCCTTTATCCGGCCCTTGGGGCACTATTCCATCCACTGACACCAACAATGGCAAATCATTTTTATTGCTGAAACCACCAATGGGGCACTATTCATCCAACTTACACTATCAAAAGGGTACAATTTATTCTATTGACACCAACAATGGGGCACTAGTCCTCCCACTGACACCAAAGGAATGGTATTGTTTACTCCCTCTCGACATTTTCTACTCCCAATGGCCCTAGTCTGGCCCTCCTAAAGTCTGAAGGACAGTAAACTGGCCCTTTGTTTAGAAAGTTTGGAGACCCCTGATCTAAATGAATGAAATGTCATGCTGACACATGAAATATAAATCAACGATATGCCAATATTTGGGTTCCCACAGTAATGACATTTGGAGCCGCATTGTGATTGCTCTTACTGACTACCTACTGCTAACTGCTCATTGTTTATGGACCACTTAAATGATCCCAACCCACCAACAGCTTACCTTCATTTCTCACATGCAAAAAAAGAGCTATTATAAAATAATTAATTCTATATTTATACTTTGCATTGGCAAGGAAGTTTGGCCAACAGATACGACATTGGAAGATGACATTGGAAGGTGTACCAAAACAAATTTCTGAATGTGATATGTATGTAACATAAAGAACACTGTTCATGCAGAATAAAAATAATAGTTACATAGTTAGGTTGAAAAAAGACACAAGTCCATCTAGTTCAACCAATAAACCAACAGTTATTGGGAAATTAGTATCAGACATTCAAACGGAATAGTTAATTACATTTCCTCAGCTTTCTGATGACTTGGCAGATCCAGAATTTGGGCCCAGCCTTGTGCATAGAACATTCTAAACACAGGAGGGGGGAAAAAAACAAAAACTTTCTGCTTACTTTAGAAAATTGCTTGTCCGCACACATAAACACGCACCCAAACAAATGCTGTTTAGGGATTATAGCTGGCCACGTTATTAAAGAGACATTTAATTGTTTAGGTCTTACGTGATGTCATTAAGACTCATTGTGCACAGAGAATAAATTGTTACTTGTTTAGTACCAGGCTATAACTTGAAGTAGTATCCAAAAGTTTGTTCTCCACATCCCCCATTGTAAGGACCTTTATATTGCACATCTGCTTTCACTCAGTTGTTCGCTCTTCTTACCCCTGTTTTTTTTTTTTTTCCCTTGCTAGGCCACCTCAATCCCCCAAAGTTCCCTTTAACTAGCCAGCAACTCCTTAAGAGACTTGATTCAAGAGAACTCTTCTAAAAGCCAACACATTCACAACACATTCCCAAAGTGGAACAGTGAAAGCAGTTCCAGAATTCATGAACAATGAGCAGGGCAGCAAAGTTATGCAGGCACTAGGCAAGCATCAGGGTGCATCCCCTTACCTGTGTTGGCAATGGCAAGCCTCAGATCAGTGATAAAGACCAAGAAGGTGCATTTTATAAAGAGAGAGATAACTAAATGCCGGCAGCAGAGATACATTCTAATACTAAACTCCAGCTCTCCTGCAGAAGGATGCAGGGGTGAGTTAGAGAGAGAGAGAGAGACAGAAAGGGAGGGAGGAGGAGGAAAATGGGGAGGGCTAGGAGGACAGATGTAAAAAAAAAAAAAAAAAAAGTCTCAGCTCGTGAGTGTTAAGTCAATGGGCTGGACCAGACATTACGTAAGGAAGTGTGAAAAACTGGGGGAAGATCTGAAAAAGAGAGCAAAAACTTTCAGTAACTTTTTTGCTTTTACTTTGTTTTCACTCGATTGCAGAACAATAGAACTTTTTAGTTCCCTTAAAAAAAAAAAAACCCTATTCCTAGTTTCGCAAGCAGCCGAAATACATTAAGTTTGTTCCTTCTTTCTTGGTATCTCCTCTTTCTCTCTAACCACAGAATTCTAATACAGTTCACTGTGCACTGAGGCACAGAACAGGGATATGCTAAGGAAAATATTCCGCTCAATGTATGCCAGAATGGACACCGATATGCAAAGCTTTATTCCAGTCTTTCTCAACCATTCTACCCCAAAGGAACCCTTGAAATAAATGTCAGGTCTTACACATTGGTGGTCAGTGGAACAAATGCCCCTTACATTGGTGGCTAGTGGGAAGAATGTCCACTTTACGGCGGTAGTGAGAATGCGAACCTTACAGACAGCTAAAAAGTTAATGGGTGTCACTCAGCTCCCCCTGCCATGTGGCAGTATCCCTGTAACTATGCAGGCACCTTTTATTGGGATGCCAATCCGTCACAGTCAAGGAACTCCAAGCAACATCTGGAAGAACATACCCTAACAGACAGCTAAAAAGATCAGTGGTGTCATGTAGCTGGCTCTGCCATATGGTGTTGATCCCAGAACTATGCAGACACCATTTGATGGAAGGTCAATCGGCCACAACTCAAGGAAACCCTAGCAACCTCTGGAGTAACCTTGTTTGAGAATGGCTATTTTAGCCTACAAGATGGTCATAAGCATCTAAATAGTGGGACATTCTTGCAACAAGTATGATTTATTTATACAGGTTAAATCTGTGAATGGTATGTTTTCCTACTTACTAGGAGTAAGTCCCCTCATTTTCTATCCCATTTATGAGGATCACTGAGCTGGGACAGGAAATTGGGGCAAATCTTTGCAATGGATACACAGACAACAACATATACACTTATGCCACCAGTGCCGGCCCAAGACATTGTGCTGCCTGGTACCAAGAATGAAATGCTGCCCCCCCCCCAAATAAAATAAAAAATCACGCACACCGAAATGCCCCCACATCCATTATTTGATATGATAAATAAAGAGGAACTGTCATGGCTCTATACATGTAAAGGAGTATATAGAGGACCTGTCATGGCTCTATAAAATGGACCTGTTATGGCTCTATTCATGTATAGGAGTATAAAGAGGACCATCATGGCATTATGCGTGTATATAGAAGTATAATGAGGACCTGTCATGGCACTATACATGTATGTAGGAGTATAAAAAGGACCTGTCATGGCTCTATACATGTATGTAGGAGTATAAAGAGGACCTGTCATGGCTCTATACATCTATGTAGAAGTATAAAGAGGACCTGTCATGGCTCTATACATGTATGTAGGAGTATAAAGAGGACCTGTCATGGCTCTATACATCTATGTAGGAGTATAAAGAGGACCTGTCATGGCTCTATACATCTATGTAGAAGTATAAAGAGGACCTGTCATGGCTCTATACATGTATGTAGGAGTATAAAGAGGACCTGTCATGGCTCTATACATGTATGTAGGAGTATAAAAAGGACCTGTCATGGCTCTATACATGTATATAGGAGTATAAAAGGACCTGTGCCTGGCCGGCGGCCGCAATGCCAGCCGTCCACCCACGATCGGTCCACAGAGAGCCAGAACGGGGAACTGTCAATGTAAATAGACAGATCCCCATTCTGACAGGGGAGGAGAGACAGATCTGCTGTTCCTAGTGATTAGGAACAGAGATTTCTCTCCTCCTCCAGTCATTCCCATCCCCCCCCACTGTTAGAAACACCTCCCAGGAAACACATTTAACCCCTTCCCTAACAGTGACATTTACACAGTAATCAGTGCATTTTTATAGCACAGATCGCTGTATAGATGTCAATGGTCCCAAAAATGTGTCAAAAGTGTCCGACCTGTCCACCGCAATGTCGCAGTCTCGCAAAAAAAAAATCTCAGATCACTACCATTACTAGTAAAAAAATAATAATAATAAAAATGCTTCAAGTGCATTATTTCTATTATTACATTGTTATATAAAATAAAATAGTTCAACTCACCATTATTGCAGAATCAGTGGGAGCCCCGAGCGTGTCACTTGCCAACGTCACCTGCCTTCAGATGCACATTGTCACCTGCCACACATTGCGGATTGTCACTTGCCACGATGTCACCTGCTACACGTAGCTGATTGTCACTTGCCACGTCACCTGCCACATGTAGCAGATTGTCACGTGCCACCTGTCACACATTGCGGATTGCCACTTGCCATGATGTCACCTGCCACACGTTGCAGATTGTCACTTGCCACGTCACCTACCACACGTAGGGGATTGTCACTTGCCACAACGCCACCTGCCACACATTGCGGATTTTCACTTGCCACGACGTCACATGCCACATGTTGCAGATTGTCACTTGCCACGTCACCTGCTACACGTAGCGGATTGTCACTTGCCACGTCACCTGCCACACATTGCGGATTGTCACTTGCCACAATGTCACCTGCCACACATAGCGGATTGTCACTTGCCACGTCATCTGCCACACATTGCAGATTGTCACTTGCCATGACGTCACCTGCCACACATAACGGATTGCCACTTGCTGTGTCCCAGAGTAAAGGAGGGCAGCAGAGAGATAATGTAATCTCTCTGCTGCCCACACAGTGGGGGCCGAACTGCAGCGATGCAGGGCGGGCAGTGAGAGATGATGTCATCTCTCTGCTCCCCCGCCCGCTGATTGGCCAGCAAGCCCGCTCACCTGCTGACTGTCACGCCCGCTGACTGTTCCCCTGTTCTGCCCGCACGCTCCTTTTACCTGGGCCCGACGCCCAGGTGAATTGAGCGTGCGGGCAGAACAGGTGGAGCGGAGCAGGCTGGCTGGCAGGCGGGCGTCAATTTGCCTCACAGTGAAGCGCGGAGCGGGCGGAACGAGTTGGCGACAATTTGCCTCACAGTGCAGCGGGGAGTGAAGCGGGCAGAACGGGCTGGCGGGCGGAACGGGCTGGCCAGTGGCAATTTGCCTCACAGTGCAGGCAGGGCCGGTGCTAGGCAATTTGGCGCCCTAGGCAAGACCAGCTATGTGCGCCCCCCCCCCCAAAAAAAAAATGTCCCTGCGTCCATCATATGTGATGTGCACCAGTAAATTAAGGGGGTGGGGTGGTAGGAAGCTGGCAGGGGGGGATGAAGATTACAGGGGGTGGTAGGAATATGACAGGGGTGGGTGGGTGGTAGGAAGCTGACAGGGAGGATGAAGATTACAGGGGGTGGTAGGAAGATGACAGGGAGGATGGAGATGACAGGGGTGGGTGGTAGGAAGCTTACAGGGAGGATGGAGATGACAGGGGTGGGTGGTAGGAAGCTGACAGGGGGGATGGAGATGACAGGGGTGGGTGGTAGGAAGCTGACAGGGAGGATGGAGATGACAGGGAATATGGAGATGACAGGGGTGGGTGGTAGGAAGCTGACAGGGAGGATGGATATGACAGGGGTGGGTGGTAGGAAGCTGACAGGGAGGATGGAGATGACAGGGGTGGGTGGTAGGAAGCTGACAGGGAGGATGGAGATGACAGGGGTGGGTGGTAGGAAGCTGATAGGGAGGATGAAGACGACAGGGGTGGGTGGTAGGAAGCTGACAGGGAGGATGGAGATGACAGGGGCGGGTGGTAGGAAGCTGACAGGGAGGATGGAGATGACAGGAGTGGGTGGTAGGAAGCTGACAGGGAGGATGAAGATGACAGGGGTGGGTGGTAGGAAGCTGACAGGGAGGATGGAGATGACAGGAGTGGGTGGTAGGAAGCTGACAGGGAGGATGGAGATGACAGGAGTGGGTGGTAGGAAGCTGACAGGGAGGATGGAGATGACAGGGGTGGGTGGTAGGAAGCTGATAGGGAGGATGAAGACGACAGGGGTGGGTGGTAGGAAGCTGACAGGGAGGATGGAGATGACAGGGGCGGGTGGTAGGAAGCTGACAAAGAGGATAGAGATGACAGGGGTGGGTGGTAGGAAGCTGACAGGGAGGATGGAGATGACAGGAGTGGGTGGTAGGAAGCTGACAGGGAGGATGAAGATGACAGGGGTGGGTGGTAGGAAGCTGACAGGGAGGATAGAGATGACAGGGGTGGGTGGTAGGAAGCTGACAGGGAGGATGAAGATGACAGGGGTGGGTGGTAGGAAGATGACAGGGAGGATGGAGATGACAGGGAATATGGAGATGACAGGGAATATGGAGATGACAGGGGTGGGTGGTAGGAAGCTGATAGGGAGGATGAAGACGACAGGGGTGGGTGGTAGGAAGCTGACAGGGAGGATGGAGATGACAGGGGCGGGTGGTAGGAAGCTGACAAAGAGGATGGAGATGACAGGGGTGGGTGGTAGGAAGCTGACAGGGAGGATGGAGATGACAGGAGTGGGTGGTAGGAAGCTGACAGGGAGGATGAAGATGACAGGGGTGGGTGGTAGGAAGCTGACAGGGAGGATGGAGATGACAGGAGTGGGTGGTAGGAAGCTGACAGGGAGGATGGAGATGACAGGAGTGGGTGGTAGGAAGCTGACAGGGAGGATGGAGATGACAGGGGCGGGTGGTAGGAAGCTGACAAAGAGGATAGAGATGACAGGGGTGGGTGGTAGGAAGCTGACAGGGAGGATGGAGATGACAGGAGTGGGTGGTAGGAAGCTGACAGGGAGGATGAAGATGACAGGGGTGGGTGGTAGGAAGATGACAGGGAGGATGGAGATGACAGGGAATATGGAGATGACAGGGAATATGGAGATGACAGGGGTGGGTGGTAGGAAGATGACAGGGAGGATGGAGATGACAGGGGGTGATAAAATGTAAGACAGGCCTCAGAGGTAGGGTGGTGGGATCATGCCAGGAACAGGGGGATGACGAGGAGCATGATGATGACAGGAGACAGTAGATGGCATCATAGCATTAGGGCTGTGTGTGAGGTCATCACGGGCGGCTGGTAGCAGGGATGTTCGGGCTCCCTCGTTCAGGGAGTGACGTCACTGGATGCTGTCAGTGTCGGGCAGCGGACCGTCATTCACAGTACCTACGTCTTCCACACTACGGCCGTCCATCCTGGAGAGGAATTCAAGGAGCTGCTCAGCAGCGGCGGCGGCGGCAGCCATTATCCGCGCTCTGCACATGGTACTTGGTAGGAGATTCGCAGAGCGCGGGAGAAGGGGAGGAGCCGGGGGAGGGGAGCACATTGATCCACCTACTGACCCAACAACTGTTGGATGATCGAGGCTGCGTCAAGCTCCCAGTGCCTCTTCCTCCACAGGACTGCGCGGCGGCAAGGACTACTACTGTCACACATTGAGATAGGGAACCAGTGGCCATGGCTGCGCCCTAGGCGGCTGCCTAGTGGTACCGCCAGCCCTGAGTGCAGGGGGAGTGG
This sequence comes from Rana muscosa, assembly GCA_029206835.1. Lineage (NCBI taxonomy): Eukaryota > Metazoa > Chordata > Amphibia > Anura > Ranidae > Rana > Rana muscosa. Next base: position 270,982,320 of record CM055128.1, read on the forward strand.
AGTGGGCGGAACTGGATAGTGGCAACTTGCCGCTCCCCTGAATGTGCCGCCTGGTACAATGGTACCACCGGGTCCCATGGTAGGGCCGGCCCTGTATGCCACGTACACATCGGAAAATACGACAAGAAAACCGTGGATTTTTTTTTAACGGAATCTTGGCTCAAACTTGTCTTGCATACATACGGTCACACCAAATTCCGACCGTCAAGAACGCAGTGACGTACAACACTACGACGAGCCGAGAGAAATTAAGTTCAATGATTCCGAGTATGCGTCTACTTGATTCGGAGCATGCGTGGTTTTTGGTGTGTCGGAATTGCATACAGACAATCGGAATTTCTGAACTTTTCTTGTTGCAAAATTTAAGAACCAGCTCTCAAATTTTTCTTGGCGGAAATTCCGACAGAAAAATTCCGATGGAGCCTACACACGGTCGGAATTTCCGACCAAAAGCTCACGTCGGACTTTTCTTGTCGGAATTTCCAATCGTGTGTACAGGGCATTATACTTTTATCCCAGTCCTTATAACAAATGTTAAAAAAATGTATTTAAATAGCATTTGTCTAACTAATTTTAATTGTAATAGGACATTCCTGTTCTCACTCTGCCGAGAGTTTATGCCAAATATGAGAATAATTGGCCTAGTAAGGTGGTAAAGTATGTATCTTTGTAGGGAGATTTGAAGTTTCTCCACCATCAATAGCTAATCATAATATATTCATCTCATAAAACCATTTTATCTTTATCCCCTTTAGTGCTACTGTCACGTACCTGACGGTGACGAGCCCGGATCTGCAGAGGGAGGCCTCTCTTACGGCTTCCACCGGCGGCCCCTGGTACTGAAGACAGGAGGCACGGAGGTAGAAGGGGTACGAGTGCCTGGCAGGATGGATCAAGGTAGAGTAGAGTCTGAAGACTGGGACGGATCCAGGCACCCAGGAAGTATGGCAGGCTGAACCGGAACCAGGAACACAGCAACTGGACTGGAACTGATGAGACTTACTCGACCTGAACCAGGATACAGCAACTGGACTGGAACTGAAGAGGCAGACTGGACTGGAACCAGGAACAAGCAACTGGACTGGAACTGATGAGGCTGACTGGACTGGAACCAGGACACAGCAACTGGAGAGATTGGTCGGACAAGCCGGGTCAGTAGAATTGGCTGGCGGCAAGGTACTGGAGGATCAGGCAGAAGATTGGTCAAACAAAGCCGGGGGTCAGAGGCAGGCAGGAAACTGGAAGGGTCAAGGTAAGCCGGGTCGGATGCAGGTAAATTCACGAATCAGGTCTCTTTGGGTACTACACGCTGTAGAGCAGACAGCAGGGACTGTCTGTCACAGGCATGTTTAAATAGCTCTTCTGGCGCGCTTTGTGGAGCGTGCACGCGCCCCCGCTAAGCGCGTGCGCGCGCACGTGCTCGCCATCGCGCGCGCCCGCGCGCGTGGACGTGCCCGAGATTCGGAATCAGGAAGTCCAGGAATCCTGTAGCTGACAGGATTTCTATGACATTGCCCCCCCCAAGGGGCAGCCTCCGGATGCCCAGCCGGGTGAACCTTCCAGGGTGAGTCCTTTTGAAAGCCTGTACCAAACTCCTGGCATGGATATTCTCCTCGGGTTCCCATGAGTTTTCCTCGGGTCCGTAGCCCTTCCATTTAATTAGGAATTGGTTCTGGTTATTTCTTCTCCTGAAGTCCATGATAGCTTCTACTTCGAATTCCTGCTCACCGTCAATAATGATCGGATCAGGGTGATCCGGCTTCCGATCTGGAAACGGATTAGAGACTGTGGGTTTTAGGAGAGAGACATGAAAAACTGGATGGATTCTAAGAGAGTCAGGAAGTTCCAATTCATAAGCTACTTCATTAATTTTCCTCTTAACAGAGAATGGACCTAAAAATTTGGGGCCCAGTTTTTTAGAAGGGCATGCCATTCTTAGGTTTGTGGTAGATAGCCATACTTGGTCGCCGGGTACCAACACTAATTCACCCCGTCTCTTCTTGTCATAGATTGTCTTGTTGCGTTCTTGAGTCTTGGTCATGGTCTCTTGTAGAAGCTGGTTATTGACCGAGAAAAAATTTAACTTTTCCTGGACTGCAGGTACAGGACACTCAGGAAGGGAATTAGGCAGAAAAGTAGGATGAAAACCATAGTTTGCAAAGAAAGGAGTCTGGCAGGTAGCGGAGTGAATGGAATTGTTATACGCAAACTCGGCCAACGGAAGTAGGGAAACCCAGTTGTCCCGAGCAAAAGAGGAGAAGCATCGCAGGTATTGCTCGAGCGTCTGATTCGTTCTCTCCGTCTGTCCGTTGGTCTGTGGATGGTAAGCAGAGGAGAACGATAATTCGATTTTCAAGGTTTTGCAAAGGGATCTCCAGAATCGAGAGGTAAATTGAACCCCGCGATCGGAAACAATATTGGCTGGTACCCCGTGGAGTCTGACTATTTCTCTGATGAATATCTGTGCGGTTTCAGGAGCGGAGGGAGTCCCTTTCATAGGGATGAAGTGTGCCATCTTGGACAGACGGTCCACAATAACGAAGATGGTGGAATGGTTCTCAGCCGGGGGTAACTCGACAATGAAGTCGATGGACAACATTCTCCAGGGCCTATCTGGAACGGGTAAGGGTTTTAGTAGTCCCCAGGCCTTGGATCTGGAACCCTTGTTTCGGGTGCAAGTTGTACAAGAATCTACAAACCTCCTACAGTCTTCACGTACTCGAGGCCACCAGAAGGTGCGCTGTACCAGGTCAGTGGTCTTGGCAACGCCAAAATGCCCGGCCAGGGCGTGGTCGTGGCAGAGTTCTAATGCGGTTACTCTTAGTTTCTCAGGTACGTAGATTCTGTCTTGGTACCACAATAGTCCATCCTTAACCTGCAATTCCGGCTCGGAGAACTGTCTCTGCCCGGTGGAAGCTTGTTTGATTTGAGTGAACAGGTTCTCCTGTAGAAGAAGGAAATTTCCGGGGGCAAGGATGGTATCAGGCGGAGAAGTCTCCTTGGACTTATGGAACATCCGAGACAGGGCGTCAGGCTTAATATTCTTGGCCCCAGGACGATAAGTAACATGAAAAGAGAACCGGGAGAAGAAGAGTGCCCACCTGGCTTGCCGTGGATTCAATCTTCTCGCGGCTTTCAGGTACTCCAGGTTCTTGTGGTCAGTGAATATCAGAATCGGATGAGCCGCGCCCTCCAGCAGGTACCGCCATTCCTCTAGTGCAGACTTGATCGCTAGTAGCTCCCGATCCCCCACGTCGTAGTTCCTCTCCGCTGCAGAAAGCTTGCGGGAGAAGAAGGCTACTGGGTGGAGCAAGGCTTTGACTCCCTGTCTTTGGGACAATATTGCTCCTACCGCTATTTCGGAGGCGTCTACCTCAAGTACGAATGGTAGTGAGGAGTCTGGGTGTTTCAAGATAGAGGCTGAGGTAAATAGGGCCTTCAGGCATTCAAAAGCTTCTTGGGCTTCAGGAGACCAGTGAAAACGTGTTCCTTGCTTGGTGAGTTGAGTAATGGGTGCGATAATAGCCGAAAACCCCCTGATGAACTTGCGGTAGAAGTTGGCGAATCCAACGAAACGTTGGATTCCCTTCTTGTCCACCGGTTCTGGCCAGTCCAGGATTGCGGTAATCTTTTGAGGATCCATCTTGATGCCCTCGCTGGAAATGATTAACCCCAGAAATGATATACTCTCTTGCTCGAACTCGCATTTTTCGGCCTTCGCATACAGGCCATGCTGGCGGAGCCGACCCAACACATTTTTGACATGTCTGCGATGAGAATCAAGGGAGGAAGAAAAAATTAAGATATCATCAAGATAAACAATAACAAAGAGGTCTAGGAAGTCCCGTAGAACATCGTTGATAAAATACTGGAAAGTGGCAGTGGCATTACACAACCCGAATGGCATTACCAAGTACTCAAAATGTCCATACCGGGTACGGAAGGCGGTCTTCCATTCGTCCCCTTCTTTGATACGGATCAAGTTGTAGGCTCCGCGGAGTTCAAGTTTGGTAAAGATGGTGGCAGTTCCTAGTCTCTGAAATAGCTCTGGTACCAGGGGGAGAGGGTAGCGATTTTTTACTGTAATTTTATTCAATTCCCGGTAATCCACACAAGGTCGAAGGGTGTGGTCCTTTTTCTCTACAAAAAAGATGCCTGCGCCTGCAGGGGATGTGGAAGGGCGGATGAACCCCTTTTGCAAGTTCTCATCAACATAATTTTTTAAAGCCCCTTGTTCCACCTCCGTTAAAGGGAAGACTCTACCGAACGGAATCTTTGCTCCAGGAAGTAGGTCGATGGGGCAATCGTAGGCCCGATGGGGCGGTAGAGTCTCTGCCTTTTGTTTACTAAATACGTCAAGAAAGTCGTGGTAAACTTCTGGGATGGATTGACGGGTGCCATCTTCTGTGTCAATGCATAGTAACGAGGCCGGCCCAGGAGGTTTATATGAGCCACAGGACTGCTGGCAATAGGAAGAAGGAAAGGCAACTATTCCCGTAGTCCAGTTGATAGTGGGATTGTGGGCTTGTAACCAAGGCATACCAAGGATCAAGGGAAACAACGGAGAAGAGATGATGTCCAGACATAAGCATTCTTGGTGGGTTCCAGAGGTGGTAAAGATGGTAGCGGGTATAGGAGTGGTCTCCTGGGTCACAGGTCCGGACTTAATGACGGAACCATCAGCCAGATGGACACGAAGTCCGTGGGTCTTGGTACGAAGGGGAATTTGGTGTTTAATGGCAAAGGTTGAGTCCATAAAGCAGCTGCATGCTCCGGAATCAATAATGGCGGGTACTTGCAAAGTCCTTCCTGGGAGCTGTAATGAAACAGAGAGGGCAAGGTGAGATGTGGTTTTGGCTTGTAGGTTAGTCATGTTAGAAGAAACTGAAAGAAACTTACGAAGCTTCAGGGGACAGGTTCTAACGAAATGTCCGGGGTCCCCACAGTACAGGCACAGATTATTTATTCGGCGGCGCTGGCGTTCCTCAGGAGCGAGGGATGGACGAAGGAGCCCGAGCTGCATTGGTTCAGGCATGTCAGATGTGGGAGTTGGAGGTGTAGCAGGAGCCGAGTACAGGTGACTAGGAGCCCGAGGAAGCATCCAGGTTGGGGGGGAGAAGCCAGTGGTCCTCTCAGCCCTCCGTTCCCTCAGACGTCGGTCAATCTGGATGGTTAGATCAATCAACAGGTTGAGTGTCTGTGGTACACCGACTCTAGCTAGCTCGTCCTTCAAGGAATCGGAAAGTCCTAAGCGAAACTGATGGCGGAGGGCGGCATCATTCCAATTGGTATCCGCACTCCACCGCCTGAATTCTGCCACATAGTCCTCCGCTGGTCTGCGTCCTTGTTGAAGGGAACGCAAGGCGGCTTCTGCGGTTACTGAGAGTTGGGGATCTTCGTATAGCTGGGCCATGGCATCGAAAAAAGCAGCGAGGTTGTTTAGTGATACATCCTTCTGTTCAAAGAGACGGTGGGCCCAGCTCTGAGGGTCTCCAGCGAGCAAAGAGACCACAAAGCCCACCTTGGTGGCCTCTAGAGAAAAGGTACGGGGCTGTAGGGCAAAATACAGTTCACACGAATTCCGGAAGGCCCTAAACTTGCTCCGATCCCCGGAAAATCTTTCGGGTGTAGGAACCTTAGGTTCAGGAGGAAGCATGACCACTGTGGGTGAGGAACTTGTTCCGGCTGTGGAAGCAGAGGCGTGGGGCCCCTCTTGGATGGCAGAAGGATTGGAGAGGGCCCGCACTTGTTCTTCCAAGCGGGTGTATCCTTGTTGAAGACTCTTGACTGCTTCAGACAAACCTGCCAGGTGCCGACAGAGTTCCTCCATAGGTGAGGCTCCCTGCCCGAGCTCAGACATGGCTGTCTGCTACTGTCACGTACCTGACGGTGACAAGCCCGGATCTGCAGAGGGAGGCCTCTCTTACGGCTTCCACCGGCGGCCCCTGGTACTGAAGACAGGAGGCACGGAGGTAGAAGGGGTACGAGTGCCTGGCAGGATGGATCAAGGTAGAGTAGAGTCTGAAGACTGGGACGGATCCAGGCACCCAGGAAGTATGGCAGGCTGAACCGGAACCAGGAACACAGCAACTGGACTGGAACTGATGAGACTGACTCGACCGGAACCAGGATACAGCAACTGGACTGGAACTGAAGAGGCAGACTGGACTGGAACCAGGAACAAGCAACTGGACTGGAACTGATGAGGCTGACTGGACTGGAACCAGGACACAGCAACTGGAGAGATTGGTCGGACAAGCCGGGTCGGTAGAATTGGCTGGCGGCAAGGTACTGGAGGATCAGGCAGAAGATTGGTCAAACAAAGCCGGGGGTCAGAGGCAGGCAGGAAACTGGAAGGGTCAAGGTAAGTCGGGTCGGATGCAGGTAAATTCACGAATCAGGTCTCTTTGGGTACTACACGCTGTAGAGCAGACAGCAGGGACTGTCTGTCACAGGCATGTTTAAATAGCTCTTCTGGCGCGCTTTGTGGAGCGTGCGCGCGCCCCCGCTAAGCGCGTGCGCGCGCGCGTGCTCGCCATCGCGCGCGTGGACGTGCCCGAGATTCGGAATCAGGAAGTCCAGGAATCCTGTAGCTGACAGGATTTCTATGACAGCTACCTTCATTTGGCCGTAAACAAGGAGATTGGATGTCCCAATTCTTCATCTTGCCCAAGGTGGTTGAAACAGCAATAGATCTGGCGATGCTCTTTAAATTACACATTTAACAGGTATAGGTATATGGGTATCAAATTTGAAAAGACCTAGGGCTAGTAAAATAACTTTAGAGCTTTGATAGTGATTTCTAAAATCTAATCGGCACTTGTGGAAAGACACAGGAGACTTTCGATGCTGGGAACCATTTTATTTCCTCTAGCAGCCTGTAGTCAGCATGTCTGCACTACTTTTTCTATCTCCATATTTCAGAAAAACATTTGTGACATCCTGATAGACCAGTTTACAATAAAAGGTCACCTTCTTGGTGGATATAAACACATCACATACGTCGTTTTCCTAACTTATACTCTAATAAAGACAGCAGGAATGTTTGGTTGCTATAAGGAACACCTATTTGATTTAATTTGGTAAACCTTGCATACATTGTAGTTGCATCCATCCATGTGAGTTGAGACATGCTACTTTTGTGCACCGTAGGAGCAGCAGTAACACAGAGAAGTATTTAGCAATATGTGAAGGACAGCACCTGTACACACAAGAGGGGCTTGATGAAATCTTAAGTCAGAAGAGACAGAGAGTATAAAGTACTGTATATTGCTGTCTTCTCTGTTTGACTACTGTTCCTCCTGCTTGAGTCAATTTAGCAAGCAGCAAGCATCGTGTACCTAAACATTCTTGCATGCTAAACATTTTAGTTATATACTAACTGTCACGGATTTGTAGATCCTGAGATTACGAGGGTGGCCTCTTGCACAGTTCCCATCCGACCAACCCTGGATGTTGAGACAGGGACTACAGGAAAGGCACAAGTGCCAAGGTGTAGACACTGAGAGCAGAAACTTGGGAGTGCTGGTATATGACGAGCATAGGTAAAGCCAGTGATGCAATGTGGAAACACCAAGTCCCACTGGTGGTGGAGTCACAGCTGGTAAAGTAACAGCCGAGTGGAAAGGCACCAGGACATAAGCAAAATCAGAGTCAGGAACAGGCAGAAGTTGGCAACAATCGGGCAGTGAGGTATAGAGTCACTAGGTACAAGCGTGGTCAGCAGAGGCAGATAGCAAACATGAGCAGGCAAGGGTAATCCGGGAGCAAGGTCAGAGAGGAAGCAGGGTTAGTAACAGGATCAGGGATGCACATCCAGGCTGGATCACAGGAGAACGGCTGAAGACCATACTGTAATGGTTGTACATACTGGGCACACAAAAAGCTGTGTGCATGGCAGCCATTTTGTCAGGTCTCAAGTCCCCCATGCCATTTTGTCACAAGATATATAGCTGCAGTGACCTTCCCCCTCCCTCCTCCTTTCAGTTTACACAATCCACAACCTCTTAGTTGCATGTCAGACACCTCTTATCAGTCTGTTAACCACTTGCCTACTGGGCACTTTCGCCCCCTTCCTGCCCAGGCCCATTTTCAGCTTTCAACGCTTTCGAAATTTAAATGACAATTGCTCAGTCAAGCAGCACTGTTCCCATATGAAATTTTTATCACTTTTTTTCACACAAATAGAGCTTTCTTTTGGTGGTATTTAATCACCACTGGGTTTTTTATTTGTTGCTAAACAAAGGAAAAAAGGGCAAAAAATGTAGAAAAAAAAAGTTTTTCTTAGTTTTTGCAAAAAAAATTTGCAGACAGATAATTTTGCTCCTTCACTGATGTGCGCTGATGAGGCTACACTGATGGGCACTGATAGGCGGCACTAATTGGCAGCACTGGTGGGCACTGTTGGGGATTCCAGCGCACTATTCCCAATGCACACATTCCTGTACAGAAGGCTGTATTTGTAAGTGGGTGCTAAAGTGACCCCCAGCTGGAACCATGTGTAATCAGAAAGAGTGATGCCACCAGCACAAGCCTGGTGAAGGGGTCCTGCGTGGCTCCGAAACGTTGCTTTCTGCTGTAACAATGTGATCGCTGATTAAAGCTTTGGACCCATTTTTGGAGATCTTGGTGCGCTGGTGACATCACTCTTTCGCACTGATAATCAAGGACACTGATGATCAGTGCCCTGATTAACAGTGTGGATGTCCCCTTTTACACTTGCCGGGTTACTGGCTCTCACCTCTGCTCATGCTGTCACAACGTGAGGAAAGGAATGCAGCTATCCGGCTACTGTGTTTACATTGTGATTGGTCACAGCTGATCACATGGTAAACAGCCACTGTGATTGGCTCTTTACCCCGTTCCGTGATCAGCTGTATCCGAAGGACACAGCGATCACAGAGCGTGCTGCAGTGGGTGCTCGGAGGGCTTGGTTCTGGGAGTACATTAATAGACAACCTCCCAGAACTGGATGACCGTGCTGTAGCCATCATTCGGTGATAGCGCGGTTGGCAAGTGGATAAAGGCTTAATTGCTTAGTTAACCACACCCAGTGACAATCGCTCTCAGGTGGCTGGCACTAAGATTGTGGTCCAGCGAGCTGAAGAATCTTTGTGCAGAGTGAGGCTTAGAGTGTCATTGTTGTGTATTAGTGACAGTGTGGTGTGAGGTCAACCAATTGTTTGTCACGAGTTGGGCAGTGGTCTGACACTGTGTTTATCACACATACAGTAAAGAATTAGTGCAGAGTTCAGGTTTAAATAGGCCACTTGACAGCAGTGGATGTGCACACACATCCGTAAATGCGCGTATGGGCAATGACGATAAAATAAGCCTATGCAAAGAACAATTAAAATGCAAAATAACCCCTTTAATCTAAAGCAGCAAAGTGGAATGAATCTCTGCAGTAAACTAAAATCTAATTGGTTATTATGAATTTTTAGAATTTGTAATAATGTCTCACATTGCTGGCCTGTTTCTTTGTGCAAACATTGGTACTCATTTGCACACTATTAGAAAGAGCTGCCTGCACAATTGAATCTGAGCTTAGGTCCTATCAAAATGATTATGAATGTAGCACCCTCTACCTAGGTATGTGCTAGAGGTAGATTTTTGGTGAGTTCAGGTAAATTTAGGCAGGCCTCGCTGGAAGGTGTTTGTTTTGAGCTGTGTGGGCTGGGAGTGGCTTTAGAGTAGGCTGACTCACAGATAGCATCACTTCTCGGTTACCTCCCTCTGGCTTCTAGAGGATTCTAGAAGAGAGGAGGGGAAGAGAGGTGGAGCTTTCAGAGGTATCTCAGGGAGCCCTGACCAATCCCCATTTAGGATTGGCAGGGGGCAGGCCTCCTTGATATACCCAGGATCAGCCCAGCTGGAGAGTTGTTGTCGGGTGGAAAAACTGAGGATGGAGTACTAGGCTGTTGGGGGTCTTTGAGTGCGCTCCCCAGTCTGGGGGGGGGTGACCTTGGGCCTGGGACTAGGGTGCAGAAGGGATCCCTTCAAGAACGCATTGAGGATCTGGACAGGGGGCACAGAGAGGAGTCCGAGAGGACAGCGGGAGCTAGCACTGCCAGGCAAGTATTCAGGAGGGAACCATCGGAGTGTGTGAGGCCAGGAGGGCCGGTGAGTGACAGACACAGTCAGGAGGACTGGGGAGACACACCTGAGAGGACTGGGAGTGTGCAGTTTGGGATGGGTGCAGAGCCAGCAGTGAGGACTGTGATGTCATGGGCAGTGGAGTTGGGCAGCTTCAGCCAGGAGAGCTGGCAGGGCCTGAAGAGGGCTTACTGGGAGCAGTAGTCCACCATAGGACAGCTAGCACTAAAGACCTCTTATTACTTGATAAAGAACAGAGAGTGGGACTTTTGTGAGACACATGAAAGCAAATACAAATATACAATACAAAATAACTTTAATTGGTCAGAATGACTGTTTCTGCGTGTACATATACATGTCATTTCAAAACTGTATGCATTTTGCTATACGTAAAGATACATATGCACATTGGGTCAGACCAAAAAGAGCATGATAAAATCATTCCAACAAGGAGTTTATAAGGTAAAAAGAGTTCAAGGGTCACATTAAAGGGTCACATTACAGGGAATGTTCAACATAATTTGTCAATCAAACATTTTTTGGGGGAAAAAAATCAAATAGCTGTCAAAAGAATTTGAATGGATTGAATAGAACGTGTTTACTGTTTTTTGCTACATAAAACTGGGACCTGCGGTCCCTGCCTGCAAATGGCAATTTCTAGTGCCTGACTGAGTCAGAGTTGGGCCTTACCATGTGCTAGCTGTGCCTGGAGTGTTGTGCAGGAGGAAGAGAGAGTTATAGTCTGCACAGGGGCGGATCCAGGGGGGGCAACAGGGCAATTGCCCCCCCGAGACCATCTGTCACACTCACTTACTTGCTCTGTTTTTTTTTTTGTTGCGCCTGATCTCCCGGACTTTGGGGACCCGGTACCGGCCGGTCATAGGTCCCCTGGACCCCAAACATGGCACACATGTAGCCCCATGTCTCCTCTACAAGTGTGCAAAGTTTGGTGTCTGGGGGACCTACGGCCGGGGAGCACCGATTTTTTAAAGCCGGGCACCCCTTCCATAGACTCCTATGTTAAACGGTAATTTCTCCAGTGATTTTTGCGGACCTGGTACCGGCCGGTCATAAGTCCCCTGGACCCCAAACTTGGCACACATGTACCCCCATGTCTCCTCTACAAGTGTGCAATGTTTGGTGTCTGGAAGACCTACGGCCAGGGAGAATCGATTTTTCAAAGCCGGGCACTCCTTCCATAGACTCCCATGTTAAACATCGGTCTAGTCATGGGCACAGTGAGGCATGGGGACAGTGAGGCATGGGCACAGTGAGGCACAGTGAGGCATGCAGATGGACACCCTAGGCTTATACTCGAGTCAATACGTTTTCCCAGTTTTTGGGGTAAAATTAGGTGCCTCGGCTTATATTCGGGTCGGCTTATACTCAAGTATATACAGTACTTGTTCTGCGGCTGCCGCTGTCTCTCTGAGTCTCTCTCTGTTTCTCACATCAGCCGATCAGCGGCGGCGAGAGAGAGACTCATCTAATGTAGCTACGCGGCGCACTGACACGATACTAGGAGCGGAGGAGGAGATGGGTGGAGCCTCTTCCCTGCACTCGTTGTTAACGCCTGGGCCGCTTGGCGTCTAGCAACGAGTGACGTCAGTGAGTCACGTCGGGCCGCTCTGCGAGCAGGTGCGATAGCGTGCGGCTCCACAGATGGGTAAGAAAGCAGGGAGCTCTGCTTGCGGCGCGGTTTGTGAGCAGACCGTGCTGCTCAGTGTATTGGCAGCACAGGTGAGAGTGAGAGAGCAGGCTCAGTGTGGCAGCTGGCCAATCAGCTAGCCGGGAGCGGGGGAGCAGAGAGATGAGATCATCTCTCACCGCCCGTGCCTGCCCTGCATTCCTGCAGTGACTTCCGCCCTCACTGTGCAGGCAGCAGAGAGATTACATTATCTCTCTGCTGCCTGACTCTGGGAGTCTGGGATACAGCAAGAGACAACCAAAACTACACCTTAGCAGGCAAGTTAGTGACAATCTGCAAGGTGTGGCGGTTGACGTGGCAAATGACAATCTGCATCTGGTGGCAGGCAAGTGACAATCAGCAAGGTGTGGCAGGTGACGTGGCAAGTGACAATCCGCAACGTGTGGCAAGTGACACGCTCAGGGCTCCCACTAATTGCAGGCGACGGTGGCAAGTGACACACGCGGGGCTCCCACTGATTCTGCATTGAACTATTTAATTTTATATTACAATGTAATAATAGAAATAATGCGCTTCAATCATCCTGACACCATAACAACCATGGTGCCGGGATGATTGAAGCGCCGACACCAGCCATTTCCCCGATAAATTTCCCACAAAAAAAACATATTTTTTGGCAGTGCCCCTCCCGAGAAAAGACTCTGGATCCGCCCCTGAGTCTGCAAGCAAGTGTTGTGCAGGAGGAGTTTGGAGAAGCGTCTTGTCAAAGAGTGTACATAGTTCTGTCCCAAGCTGACCGTTCTGAAATTCTAGTGGGCATTCCATATATTCTCATCCCTATCCAAGTTCAAACCCCTCAATAAAAATACAAAAACAAGCATATGGACTGTTCATTGTCCCCAAGGTGATTGGAAAGTGAATTCCGGGCTGGGCAGGGTGACAGGTGGACCACAACATTCTGCAGGCCCTTCGGGGGTACCGCTACATGTTATTCATCTTTACCTTTTTCTTTCCCAATATTTTTTCATTGTTTTCCCAATAAACAAATGTACAAAGGTTTGTTTGGATCAAAGGTCAGGAAGCAAGCTGCAACAAGTAATGAACTGACATTGCAATACATGCCCCAAACAGACAGTGAAAAATATATAATACGCAATGTCACCTGACATCCAGCCATTCAAGGTGTGGTGGAAATTATAAGTTCAGATAAAAGTGTGTATAAGGGCGCTCTGAGTAACAAACCAAGCAGATATCAGTCTATGTAGAAACAGAAGAGGGTCTTCATGCACTTCCGGCAGCACTTGAAGAGAGAAGCGAACTCTGGAAGTAAAATGAAAAGAAAAAAGGCGCCTCTAAGTGCAGAAGTAAAACTTTATATTTCCCAAAAGGTTTAAAAACACTTACAAAAGGGTGTATGGGTAGGAGCACATCATATTAGTAATATGGCAGATGGTCCGGCATTCTGGTAGTCCCAAGGAGTCTCAGTGATATCCCGAGGGGTAATTCTATGGCAGCATATTCTGAAGTGACCGGCAGATGGAAGGCACAACTCTCCTGGATACTGGGAAGACAGCTAGGCTATCTGAGACAGCGTGGAAGCCGAATCCAGGAAGTGACGTCAGCGGGAAGGGACCAGCAACCAGCGTAGACAGCAAACCGGACGTGATGTCCTCAACATGCGACTCGCTTCAGAACAGCTAATTGGTTTGAGTCATTGCTTGAAGAAGGAACCAATTAGCTGTTCCGAAATGTGTTGCATGTTGAGGACATCACTTCCGGTTTGCTGTCCACGCTGGTTGCTGGTCCCTTCCCGCTGACGTCACTTCCTGGATTCTGCTTTCACGCAGTCTCACACAGCCTAGCTGTCTTCCCAGTATCCAGGAAAGTGGTGGCTTCCATCTGCCGGCCACTTCAGAATATGCTGCTATAGAATTACACCTCCGGATATCCCTGAGACTCCTTGGGACTACCAGAACGCCGAACCACCTGCCATATTACTAATATGATGTGCTCCTACCCATCCACCCTTTTGTAAGTGTTTTTAACCCTTTTGGGAAATATAAAGTTTTACTTCTGCATTTAGAGGCGCCTTTTTTTCTTTTCATTTGAAATTATAAGTTCCTATTTGGTCCTCACACATCCTACGCTTTAAACAGATAGATCCACCGAACCAGTGGTCATCACACAACAGTTTTTAAAGATCCAAAACATTGAAAAGATAACCTATAATCCTCAATGGTTTAAAGAATAGAATTCACAAAATTAAAAGAAGAGAAGGAAGAATAAAAGAAGTGAACAAGGAAAAGAAAAATAAATGAGTGGGATATAGAAGGTTGCTCCCCTTTGTCTAGGTCACGGCTCCCTGTCCTAGCTCTGGTTTTATGAAGTTACATAACTGGGGATACCAATTTTTTTTCAAATTTGGTTTGCTTGTCCTGAAGATGCTAGCTACATTTTCATAGAGCATTATCCACGAGATTTTGTTCCAACTATGTTGACGACAGGCGGTTTCCATGCTTTCAAAATGTACATTTTAGCCTCTATGATAATTTAGAATATGAGAGACTGGGTGTGTCTGGGAATATCTGCAGTCAATTCATTCAAAGGCATCATTTTAGAATTTTTTAGTACATTTATAATGGTTACCGAGTGATTCAAAGTGAACACTCTAGTCCAGAATCTCTTGACTTTGAGACAAGTCCACCAGATATGATAAATGGTACCTTTCTGTCCACAACCTATAAAGCAGAGAGAGGATGTGTCGGGATAGATCCAAGCAATCCTAGATGGCACTAGATACCAACAGGACAAGACCTTATACTTTGCTTCTATTAGGGTCATATTAAGTGTCCTTTAGTGTATCTTGGCTGTTCATGGGGACCAGTCCTTGTGGGCTATCTCTTCACCCATGCCAGCTAATGAGGTAATTTGTTGGATGTTGTAGAGAAAAGTTTGTATAGCACCGAGATACTTCATCTTGGGCCTGTATACTGCATGCATCTATTTTCGAATAGAGTTTTCATGGTGTTGTCCTTAGTGGTTTGTTTAAGTGAGTGTAGAAAATTAAGTATTTGATGCATGTGGAACATTTCCAAGGAGGGCATCTCAAGTGTTTGAAGAAAATATTTTGGTGGCCTAACCCCTTTATGGTCTAGAAAGTGTCCTATTTAGTACAGATCTTTATTTATCCACCCATCTTTACCTTTTTAATCAGAGGACTGTTTTCATACATTTCATTGGAAGAACCTGGACAAAGTCTTCTTCCTTATTGTGGTGGAGACTCATATTGGGATCAAGCCCCAAAGGCCAAAGCAGTATTCTCCTTAGGTTGGTTCTGGTTCAGCTCAGCAGCAGCAGCTGTCTGCTGGGGTCTCGTGTGTCTCAGAAGTACACCGATCAGCCGTGTTGCCGGTTTATCTGAGTCTCTGTCATTAAAAAATAGTTTTTTAGTTAACATATATACAGTATGTCAACGATGTAGACATATGTTTAGCATATATGTGCTGTCTGAGATCACTTCCCTCCTAACCTTGCAACCTTTAATGGTTTGAATAATAGCATATGTGCTCTCCTAGGAAAATAGATATCTTGATTGTAACTATAGGAAGGGCAGGATTATGATAGACTGAGTTCATACTCTAATTATATGAATTATCACTGTTGTGTCCTGTTATATTTTACTCGGTACTGTGCTCTCCGCATTGTGTGTTTATTTCTGGTCAAAGTACGTCTTTCTTAAAGCTGAACTCTGGAATTAGACAAAATCTACCCTTACAGTGCAGCCCACCCCATCAACACTGCAAGGGTAAAATGAATGTTTAGTCTAGGGGTGCAGGGATAAGGTGTAATGTTTACTTTACTCCTAGTTTCAGCAGGCTTCCGCCATGCATACAACCAGTCCAGTGCTGCCGCCTCCCTAAGAGGCTCTCAGCTAGGGTCCCATGCTCACCTCCTTCACCTACAATGCAGGGTTAATAGCCCTGCACTGTACGTGATGACACCAAGGGACTGCCCGTGACCTAGAGCTTTAGGTAGATGAGAACAGCACTGGAGCCTGCCAAACCAAGTTCAGCCAGTCCAGCTCTCTGCTCTCTAAAGATCGAGAACTGAATGATCAGTGGTCTTTGATTGCTCAGTTCTTAGTCTTAGAGGTGGTGGGGGACAGATGCAGCATTGGACTGATGCTGGATTCTCCTAGGAGAGTATGGATGTTTATTTATTTTTAATCCCGCACTTCTCTTTTAAATGGTTAGTTCACCTTTATCAAAAAAAAAAAAAAATGCCTATGCAGGTAAGGGGTACCTGTAGATAAAAAAAAACTACTGTGCAGCTCTGACTAAAGTTGCAGCATCCTAGCAACAAGGCAGAACGGGATGATGCTTAAATGGCCTACACCTATAGGAAGTCATTATTTATCTTTGGTCAAAGCTGCGCAGTTTGTTTTTATCTACAGGTGCCATGCCTCTTATTTGACATGGATTTCTGGACTGCAGCCCTTTGTTACATGATTCTGTACTATACAACTTCCCTCTGTTCTCCCTTTTGACTGTAAGTAGCTTACAAAGCGTGGGGCTCTCTGTTCTGAAGATTTGCAAGATAAGCAGCTTGTGCTCCTTGAACACATTACTGACAGCTAGGTGATATTGAAGCAAACCTATCAGACCTTTCAATAGGGGCCATATGGCACAATGCATGGGCAAATTTTATTCATAGGCCCTAATAGAAAGGCTTTCCATTAGGGTCTGTAAAGAAAATAGATTATGCATGCCTAGAACCATAGGACCTATTTGCTGAGATCAGAGTTCCGCACATCCTCCCATTGACTGCACTTGTTGGACCACATCACCTACTGATCAGAAGTACAGGAGGGAAAACTTTATCGAGGATGACAGGGCAGGCAGTTGGGTTTATTTTGTATAAAAATACACTTATACCCTGCCATAACCCCCTGCTGGAGAGCATTAGATTTCATGCCTGGTAAGGAAGTAGACAGGTTGACCCTCACTAGTTGATGAGGTGGGTTGATTTGCTTCCACAAAATTACCTCTACCCCTCTCCCCAACCTTTAATCTTTTTACTCTTTCAAACCCCCCCCCCCACCTCCTTTTTTATTATTCATTATTCTTTGATCTTTTCCCTACCACATCCCTCTCTCCTTCTTCTCCATCCTTTCTATCCCACCACTATCCCAACACCTACTGGCACTTTTCTGCAACTCCTCTGCTGCAGAAAACCTGTGATACATATCTACCTACTACCCTACAATATCACCATTTAGACTAAGAACAGCTGTGGACAGAAGAGAGGAGATGGGTGGAGAGTGAACCCTTCATAGTTGATACTTATCCTACCTGTATGTTGGTTTTCATTTATTTGTTGGATATTGCAGTGCACAGTGTACAGTGCATCCGGAAAGTATTCACAGCGCTTCACTTTTTCCACATTTTGTTATGTTACAGCCTTATTCCAAAATGGATTAAATTCATTATTTTGCTCAATACTTTGTTGAAGCACCTTTGGCACCAATTACAGCCTCAAGTCTTTTTGAGTATGATGCTACAAGCTTGGCACATCTATTTTTTGGCAGTTTCTCCCATTCTTCTTTGCAGTAACTCTCACGCTCCATCAGGTTGGATGGGGCACAACAGTGCACAGACATTTTTAGATCTCTCCAGAGATGTTCAATCGGGTTCAAGTCTGGGCTCTGGCTCGGCCACACAAGGACATTTACAGAGTTGTCCCGAAGCCACTCCTTTGTTATCTTGGCTGTATGCTTAGGGTCATTGTCCTGTTGGAAGATGATCCTTCACCCATCTCTGAGGTCCAGAGCACTCTGGGGCAGGTTTTCATTAAGGACGTCTCTGTATATTGCTGCATCCATCTTTCCCTCGATCCTGACTAGTCTCCCAGTTCCTGCCGCTGAAAAACATCCCCACAGCATGATTCTGCCACCATCATTCTTCACTGTAGGGATGGTATTGGCCAGGATATCAGCGGTGCCTGGTTTTCCTCCAGACATGAAGCTTGCCATTAAGGTTTCTCATGGTCTGAGTGTCCTTCAGGTGCCTTTTGGAAAACTCCAGGTGGGCTATCATGTGCCTTTTACTGAGGAGTGGCTTCTTTCTGGCCTCTCTACCATACAGGCCTGATTGGTGGAGTGCTGCAGAGATGGTTATTCTTCTGGAAGGTTCTCCTCTCTCCACAGAGAAACGCTGGAGCTCTGTCAGAGTGACTATCGGGTTCTTGGTCACCTCCCTGAATAAAACTCCCTCTCCCCCGATTAATCAGTTTGGCCGGCGGCCTGCTCTAGGAAGAGTCCTGGTGGTTCCAAACCTCTTCCATTTACGGATAATAGAGGCCACTGTGCTCATTGGGACCTTTAATGCTGCAGAAAATTTTCTGTACCCTTTTCCAGACCTGTGCCTTAATACAATCCTCTCTTGGAGGTCTACAGACAATTCCTTGGACTTCATGGCTTGGTTTGTGCTATGACATGCCCTGTTAACTGTGGGACCTTATATAGACAGGTGTGTGGCTTTCCAAATCGTGTCCAATCAACTGAATTTACCCCAGGAGTCCAATCAAGTTGTAGAAACATCTCAAGGATGATCATTGGAAACAGCATGCACCTGAGCTTAATTTTGAGTGTCATAGCAAAGGCTGTGAATACTTATGTACTGTACGTGGTATTTTTTTTGTTTTTTATTTTTAATAAATTTTCAAAGATTTCAAACAAACTTCTTTCATGTTGTCATTATGGGGTATTGTTGGTAAAATTTTAGAGAAAAATAAGGAATTTAATCCATTTGGGAATAAGGCTGTCACATAAAAAAAATTGGAAAAGGTGAAGCGATGTGGTGTAACATTGTGACCCCATTGTTGGCACACCCTTTGGTACTGAAAAGTTTAAATAAGAAATTGAAGAAGCCAATGTCCCTCTCTTATTTGGGAATCCGACTAACCTCTAATATAGCCTCACTATATAAAGCCAACTACCCACCCTTGTTTGCTAAATTACTAGAGGACATGAAGACATGGTCTGATATGAATCTATCAAGGATGGGCAGAATTACGTCTGTAAAGATGACAGTCTTACCTAGATTGTTGTACTGCTTTCGAACACTGCCCATTCAAGTCCCTGCCGACGCTATTCGTTGATTCCAATCTCAAATTTTCCACTTTATTTGGGGCACCAAAGGACCTAGGATAGCTAGGGCAACAATGTATGCTCCAAAGGTGGTCTGGGGGTGCACGAATTCCGGAAATACTACGTTGCTGCACAGCTAGCCCAATTATGCCAACTTTGTAGTCAGCACTACTGCCCTGACTGGGTCCCATTGGAGATCCAGGCTTGCTCGCCACTGGCAATGGACCTTATCCCATGAACCCTCCCCCCGAGACACCAAAACACTGTACGGCTATTTTATGCCCCACACTCTCCCACTCATTACACATATGGGACACAAGTTGCAGAAGATGGTCCCTACGCTCCGCACACACCCAAGTGGCTCCTCTGTTCGGCAATCCCCTATTCCCCCCCGGTATACATCCTGACAGATTTGGATGGTGGGTGAACAAGGGATTATACCGAATAAGCAACTTTTTTGACCACAGAGGAATACGTCCCTCTTCGCACTTTGTGGGCAGCTTGGAGATGCCTCCCATGGAGAACTTTTACTTACAACAAATGTTGCACCTTATAAATCATTACAAAAAGGTGGCTCTGATCTAACAGTACGAACCATGTTTGAAAACAGGTGCGTGCAGGACGCGGCTTTGGGGGGGGGGGGGCGGGGGTGGTCTCAATGCTGTACAGACTGTTCACCAGTCCCATGACTAAATTGTCTTACCAGGTGGCATGGGAGAGGGACCTGGGCATAGCCCCTGAGGCAGAGGACTGGTGCAAATGGAGTTTAAGAATCCATAAAGGTATCCTCAATGTTTCCCTGATTGAGGCAGGATACAAAGTGCATGCTAGATTGTACTTAGTGCCGGAGCGTCTGTCTAAAATGTATCCGGGAGCTTCACCCTCCTGCTTCAGGGGTTGTGGCCAGATGGGCATATGGTGGACATGTCCCAAAATGTGCCACTTTTGGATGAGGGTTCATCCATTTATATTGTCAGTCACAATGGTTAATATCATTAGCGATGCTAGGGTTGCTCTATTGAACAAACCAGTGGATAATGTACCTCGACATACCCAGACACTGATTCGTTTTATGTTCCTCGCGGCAAAAATTGCCATTGCCACAGCATGGAAAAGCCCTGTTATAGACAAGGCAATGATGAAAAGCAAGCTTACGTGGATCATGTTGAACGAAAAAATATATTTTACGTGACAAGCAACCTCTTTTCGATAAAATATGTCCCCTTGGCTTGCCTAATTGCAGATCCCTAATGCATATAGATATTTATTAAGTCAACTGGCGGGAGGTTCTCGGATGGATTTTCGTCTTTCCTTCTTCCCACTCCGTTTCCTTCTTTTCTTTTCCCTTCACTGTTCATAGCCAAACTTGTCGTATGTGTGTAGCCCCTTTTTTGTAACCCAGACTCTTCTGGGCATATTTTAGGGAATTTGATCGTTCTTATGGGATAGTTGCAATAGTGATAGTTGCAAGTGCCTTAATTATCAAACAATTTGAGTAAAAGGCATTATTGCCACTAATACTATTTCATTAGCATTAAGTTATAGCAATGCTAGGCTCCCAAGTCCATGATCTTTCGTATGTACTGTATATATGCCTTCATCGAGGGGTTAACCGGATGGTGACCCTCCTGCGTTTATGTTACTCGAACGCTCTAGTATTAATATATATAAAAAGTTGATGTCTTCCTTAAACTCAAGTTCACTTACGTTAGAGGACCCCATCAGTGCCGGTGCTACCACTAGGCAAACTAGGCAGCCGCCAAGGCGCACTCCTGCCTAGGGCGCCTGGCTACTGGTGTTCCTATTCTCTTCTCTCTGCAGCAAGCAACTAAGTCTCAGCATCAGCAGGCAGCCGCCGCTCCTTTCGCACATTGTGTCAGAGGCACAGCGGCCTCGGAGGACTGTGTCTCTGTCCCGACTCCCGAATGAATGAAAGCAAGCAAACATTCATTGATGAGTACTGGTAGGCTGCATTGATGGGCGCTGGTAGGCTGCATTGATGGGCACTGGTAGGCTGCATTTGATGGGAGCTGGTGAGGCTGCATTTGATGGGCGCTGGTGAGGCTGCATTCGATCGGCGCTGGTGAGGCTGCATTTGATGGGTGCTGGTGAGGCTGCATTTGATGGGCGCTGGTGAGGCTGCATTTGATGGGCGCTGGTGAGGCTGCATTCGATCGGCGCTGGTGAGGCTGCATTTGATGGGTGCTGGTGAGGCTGCATTTGATGGGCGCTGGTGAGGCTGCGTTTGATGGGTGCTAGTGGTCTGCATTTGATGGGTGCTGGTGGGCTGCATTTGATGGGCGCTTTATTAAAAAGGTGGGGTATACATGGGGAGGACAAAGGTGGTGGAGCCAGGGGGGGCGGCAAAATTAGGTTTCGCCTAGGTGTCAAATATTCTTGCACCAGCCCTGGACCCCATGGCAGTTCTTATCAATGTTCTGTGGTCCTCATCAGTTTCTACCTAACCTTGTATTTGTATGTTTCCCCCATACATGCTTGGAGCAAACAAGGACTGTTTGCTGCTCTATTATATGATCTCCCTTTTTTATCTTGCTTGTTTTCTAAAAACAATAAAAGATAAGAAACAGAATTTGAAGGCAAAAAAAATACACTTGTCATTTAATCAACAAGCTACCTTAATATTTTCTGGAATTAAATAAATAAATAAATAAATAAATCCAGCTGAGCAGTAAGCTGAAATTTATATTTTTTACTGCTTTTGTTCTTTTGTTCTGGAACATTGTAAGATTCGAAAATAGAATCACCAAACCTTGTGTATGTTAACAAATTCAAACAAAAAAAGGGAATTAAAGGATGGCTCTTAATTTTTTTTTTTTCAATACGCAGCAGCCTACTAGAGGCCTCGGCTTCCTCTTGTTATTCCAACAGAATTCTGTGACCAGAATGAACTCGAGCTGTGACACGGCCACCTACAAATTCCACACAAAGCTCCCGAGGTGTGACAAGCACAATTTCTTTACAAAGTTCTAAAACCAATCTTCTTTCCTGACAGGAGCTCTGTACAAACTGATCAAAAAAAGTTGTCAGTTCCAATTTCTGAAACAGCTGCAGAGTGCAGATGATAAATTCTTTGTATTTTTGGAATGTCCCTGCTTTTCACTCTTAACCTTCTGGCACTTAGTGCTCATTTACACATGATGTTTGGGGGAGAGGGGCGTTAAAATAGGCAGTTGAACCTTTATTTTAACCCCCCCCCAAGCTGCAAAGGCAACCAGGCAGGGTTATGCACATGCCTCCCTGTCACGTTCAGCAGGCAGTATCACAGTGAATGGGGCCATGCCTTGGCTGCATCATGGTGGAGAAGCATCTACACAGTTAGGCCAATTGAAACCCCAAATTAATCTTTCCCTCTTCCTTTCTCCGTGGTCCCTCTTCTTGCTCTAATGTGTATATATATATATATATGCGCAGTGGTGGTATTTAATATTAGGGGCGGATATACATGTAGCAGTCTCCACTCTCTCCTCTCTATTCTTCTTACTCTGGCTTTTGTCTAGGGGTACTCTGAAGGAGAGAGTGCGGGGTCACCACGCCAAGTCCCCCTGCAGAGTATATGCAGTGAGAGACAATCCTCTTTTACCTTCGGGTCGGTGTTCTGCATCTGGAGACCTCCTCCTGGTTTTCTCGAACAGTGTCTGCCAGTAAATGAGCCCCACACCACTAAAGTCCAACACTCCTTTATTCTTCCGATAACAGAGTAATGCACAGACAGTTGGACTCCCTCAACGAACAGAACAGACAGGGGGGGTGGATGCGAGTAGGCCCAGGCACAATGAACTCTCCACTTTCCTTCCTGAAAGTGGGTTGCGGTCTCCGAGCAAGGGGAGGGATTTCCTTCCTGGCGGTCTCCGATGGAAGGCTCACCCGTCACTGGTGTAGCGGCCTCCTCACCCCGACCTCTTTAGCTAGGGGTATGTCGAGCGACAGAGTGAGGTGCGCTACGGCCCATGTCCTCCCCATGCATGTGGGTGAGGTGAAGGCCAATATCAATCTTTTCCTCGGGCCAAATGTGTGCTGGTTATGAGGGTCAGTCCTTCCGTGCCGGAATCTCCCCTTGTTCCCATCAACAGAGTCCATACACCCATCAAAGTCCAAACTCAGGTTTATTGCGTATCTCCACATACAGTCAAATGCAACGGCATGATACGATGGGGAAGCAGGTCGAGGCACTGTACAGGTTCCTAGTCCCTACGCTCCCTGTGCTATGACCAGGGGTTGCAGGAGTCTTGATGAAAGCTCCTCCGCTGCGCTGTAGCCCCTATCAGGGGAAGATGTCCTCCAAGGGAGTTACCGAAGGCCCATCCGTCACCGGGCTGACACTGCACCGGGTCTTCGGACGGGTGACCTCCCCAGCCTCCTCACCTCAGATGCGGGTCCCCTCGCAAGGGGCGCCCTGGAGCAACTTCACCCTTGCGGGACCCAGTCGGAGTCACCGGGTCCCAGGCCTCCTCAATAGTACCTCACCCCAGGCTGAAGGTGCCTGGGATGGACTCCATCTTCATTCCGGCCAGGCCTTGGGCGCCTAGGCCGGAACCTTGAACCGCCCGCACCCAGGCCTAAGGTGCCTGGGTGCATGAAGAGATGATCCCCCAAGACGACAGACCTCGTGGCGAGAGCGTCTCCCCCTTTTATCTCCTCCCATCGACACCACGGCGGGTTCCCCGCCCCAGCCGTACCATCTCCAGGAAGGGACAAAGAAGGGTAGCACTGTGGTAGTGATTCTACCTCGAGCCAGTAGGTACACTGACACCCACTGGTCAAGGAGAATATTACACCACCCAATCCTCCACGAATAAGAAAAGGGGTCTAATCCCTGACATAATTACACACCTAGGTCTCTCTACCCCCAGGTGTATCCCACTAACTTTGAAGACCCCGCTACACTGGCAATATGCTGCACCAGGTCTTCAAGCAAGTACCTCCCACCGGTCCATTACGCCCTCCGGATTCGGGTACCCACTCCCGGGGTCCCCTAGGATCTCCTTCCCTCGCGGAACTCAGTGTTGGGCACTGAGCTCCAGACCTCCATCCGAGTACCTCACCCCAGGCTAAAGGTGCCTGGGATCGAACACGACCTCCGAACGTCCTCTAGGCCTAGGCCGCCTAGAGGACCGACACGAACCACCGCCCACAGGCTGAAGGTGCCCGGGACTCGACCCCGTGACAAAGATGGCCGGCCCCTTTATACCCTCTCCCAGCAAGCACGGCGGGTTCCCCGCCCCACCATACCGCTGCCGAGGGAGGACAAAAAGGGAGCACGGCACACAGCAATGGTTCAATCCCAGCCCAAGGCGACAGCGCCACCCACTGGGCTGCAGGGAACTGCACATCACTGGTGTCTCTGCCAGTTTTAAATACACAGAAAAGTGTATACCCGCTACATACATATTAATTACCTACAGTTTAATATATATTTTATAGCTAGTTTTAACCACTAGAGGACCAGCCGCCGCAGTTAAACTGCAGCAGGTTGCTCCCCTGGGAAAATTGCCGTAGCTGTACGTCGGCCGCTTTAAGACCATTAGGGGGCGTGCGCGCTGCCCATGGCGTGACGACCGAGCCCACACGCGTGCCCAGCGGACGCGATGTCTGCCGGACACCCGCAATCCCTCCTGAGAGAGACAGGACGGAGATCCACGAGACACGAGACACGCTCACTGGACCAGAGGTCCCCCCGAACTCCTTGGGGTCCCCCTGGAATCACCTCACGCCAAAAGGCGTCTGCCCCTTTTATATCCTCTCCTAGCATACACAGCGGATAGACCACTCCCACTGCACGGCTGCCGAGAGAAGACACCCAAGGTGCTGTGATACCCCCCCGTGATCCAGACTGTGCCGGCGGTGACAGTGCCACCTGCAGGCAAAGGAGAATAACACTGCCGGGCAGTATCACACCCAGAGCAGAGCAAACAATTTGTTCCAATCAACAGGTCCAAACCCAACTATTGGCTCGGACCACCCCTAAATTTACACATATAGCGTCCCATAAATTGGGATGGGCGCTACACCTACTAACAAACGTATGCACAGTACAACATCGGACAGTTGGGAGCTATGTCCTCCTCCAGGCAGTCCCATTCCCCCCACAGCTAAAATTACTCCCTAGGACACACATTTAACACCTTAAGCCCCCTACTGTTAACCCCTTCCCTGCCAGTGACATTTATACAGCAATCAGTGACTATTTTTAGCTCTGATCGCTGTATAAATGTCAATGGTCCCAAAAAAGTGTCAAAAGTGTGCGATCTGTCTGCCGCAATGTCGCAGTCCCGCTAAAAATCGCAGATCACCGCCATTACTAGTAAAAAAATAAATATAATAATAAAAATGCCATAAACATATCCACTATTTTGTAGACGCTATAACTTTTGCGCAAACCAATCTATATACGTTTATTGTGATTTTGTTTACCAAAAATATGTAGAAGAATATATATCGATCTAAAATGTGGAAGAAATTTGTTTTTTTATCTTTTTTGGGGGATATTTATTATAGCAAAAAGTAAAAAATATTGCTTTTTATTCAAAATTGTCGCTCTATTTTTGTTTATAGCGCAAAAAATAGAAACCGCAGAGGTGATCAAATACCACCAAAAGAAAGCTCTATTTGTGGGGAAAAAAAGGGATGTCAATTTTGTTTGTGTTCAACATCGCACGACCGCGCAATTGTCAGTTAAATCGACGCAGTGCCGTATCGCAAAAAATGGCCTGGTCATTAAGGGGGCAAATCCATCCGAGGTTTAACTGGTAAAGGAGAACTAGTGATGCAAAATTACACTTGTGGGTTTAACTAATCTTTTTTAACGTACCGTATATACTCGAGTATAAGCCGAGTTTTCCAGCACATTTTTTTGTGCTGAAAATGCCTCCCTCGGCTCTTACTCAAGTCACCTTTTTGCGCCTGATCTCCTGGACTTTGGAGACCCAGTACCGGCAAACTTGGCACACATGTAGCCCCCTCTTTCTCTACAAGTGTGCAAAGTTTCTTGTCCGGGGGACCTACGGCCGGGGAGCACCGATTTTTCAAAGCCGGGCACCCCTTCCATACACTCCCATATTAAACGGTCATTTCTCTGGTGAACTCGGGGACCCGGTACCAGCCAGTCGAAGATCCCCGGAACTTAGCACACATATAGCCCAATTTATCCTCTATAAGTGTGCAGTTTGTTGTCTGGGGGACCTTTGGCCGTGGGGCACCGATTTTTCAAAGCCGGGCACCCCTTCCATAGACTCCCATGTTAAACGTCAATCTAGTCATGGACACAGTGAGGCATGGGCACAGTGAGGCATGGGCACAGTGAGGCATGGACACAGTGAGGCATGGGTACAGTGAGGCATGGGCACAGTGAGGCATGGACACAGTGAGGCAAAGTGAGGCACAGTGAAGCATGCAGATGGACACCCTAGGCTTATACTCGAGTCAATACGTTTTTCCATTTTTTTGTGGTAAAATTAGGTGCCTCGGCTTATATTCGGGTCGGCTTATACTCGAGTATATACGGTATTTGTTCTGTGTAACTGGGGGTGTTGCAGAGGTGTTACCTTTGTGTCAAAAGGTGTCCCTGTTTCTCATCCCAGAAAGTTGAGAGGTTTAATGTAGTCTTGCAGTAATGAGATCCTGGGTTCAACATCTATTAGTAACACCATCTGCATGCAGTTTGCATTTTTTACACACAATTTTGTGGTCCACTTCCTTTCTCCCACAATCCAAAATCAAATTAGTAGCTGGCTTCTGGTTGTAATAAACCTGTACTAAGTCTAAGGGAGCATGCATTCTCCACTGCTGACCTCTCTGTCTGAAAATGCTAGCTGCCTGGATGTCACGATTAACCACTTGAGCTCCGGAAGATTTTACCCCCTTCATGACCAGGCCATTTTTGCTGTTTAGCACTGCGCTACTTTAACTGGCAACTGCGCGGTCATGCAACACTGTACCTGCATAAAATGTATATAATTTTGGAAGAATTTTTTTTCTATTTTCTTTTCTAAAACATATATATATGTAGCGGGGTCTTCAAAATTTAGTGGGATACACCTGGGGGTAGTGTGACCCAGGTGTGTAATTATGTTAGGGTTCAGACCCCTTTTTGTTATTCGTGGAGGATTGGGTGGTGCGATATTCTCCTTGACCAGTGGGTGTCAGTGTACCTACTGGCTCGAGGTAGAATCACTACCACAGTGCTACCCTTCTTTGTCCCTTCCTGGAGATGGTACGGCTGGGGCGGGGAACCCGCCGTGGTGTCGATGGGAGGATATAAAAGGGGGAGACGCCCTCGCCACGAGGTCTGTCGTCTTCGGGGATCATCTATTCACGCACCCAGGCACCCTAGGCCTGGGTGCGGGCGGTTCAAGGTTCCGGCCTAGGCGCCCAAGGCCTGGCCGGAATGAAGATGGAGTCCATCCCAGGCACCTTCAGCCTGGGGTGAGGTACTATTGAGGAGGCCTGGGACCCGGTGACTCCGACTGGGTCCCGCAAGGGTGAAGTTGCTCCAGGGCACCCCTTGCGAGGGGACCCGCATCTGAGGTGAGGAGGCTGGGGAGGTCACCCGTCCGAAGACCCGGTGCAGTGTCAACCCGGTGACGGATGGGCCTTCGGTAACTCCCTTGGAGGACATCTTCCCCTGATAGGGGCTACAGCGCAGCGGAGGAGCTTTCATCAAGACTCCTGCAACCCCTGGTCATAGCACAGGGAGTGTAGGGACTAGGAACCTGTACAGTGCCTCGACCTGCTTTCCCATCGTATCATGCCGTTGCATTTGACTGTATGTGGAGATACGCAATAAACCTGAGTTTGGACTTTGATGGGTGTATGGACTCTGTTGATGGGAACAAAGGGAGATTCCGGCACGGAAGGACTGACCCTCATAACCAGCACACATTTGGCCCGAGGAAAAGATTGATATTGGCCTTCACCTCACCCACATGCATGGGGAGGACATGGGCCGTAGCGCACCTCACTCTGTCGCTCGACATACCCCTAGCTAAAGAGGTCGGGGTGAGGAGGCCGCTACACGTGGGGGCTCGCTCGTCCGGGATGAAATGTGTGTTAACCCTGAGGTTTGGAACGGCTGTGTTTGAACTTTGCTGCCCGGAGGAGGTCCGAGCAGGTCGGCCATGTGATTGGCCAAAGTGCATCCCTGTGCTCAAAGTCGTGGAAATTTCCCTGAAAAACCGGGAGAGGCCCATGCAGAAAGAGCGGGAAGAGGGAGGAGTCCAGCCGTGTGATGAACTACATGTGGGGACTTTTGCTGCACTGCGCCACGAGGCATCCCATGACTGCGCAATTCGTGGGAGGAGACTGAAGGAAGCCCGCGAAAACGTGCAAGTCGTGGGAGGAGTCTGGCCACGTGTGGAGATACACGTGGAGACTCCGGCGTGAGGTCAGCGCGTGATGGAGCAGCAAGTGGTCGGAGCGAACTCAGGCTCCCCGTGGATGACGGTACCTTATCCTTTCAAGATGACTGCATTTGCTGCATCCATTACAGACACGGGGATAAGGCTCAGGCCCCGAGGACAGTTGGCTTTGTATTCATGCAGAGACACAGAGGCCCTCGGTGTGATCTGTCCCAGATGCTCGGGACTGGTGGTCCAACTAAAGCCATTCGGGCGATGCGAAGCATGCAAGGAGTTTCTTTTTGAGGTTGATCCACACACGGAAAGGCCCCGGGCCCTACGCCTCAACTGCATCACAGGAACCGCCACTCCGGAGGGAGAGATCAAAGCCTTTACGGAGTTTCCCGTGCGCGCTGACCAGGGCGAAGTGACTGCCCAACCAGAGACTGAGAGAGAAAAATCCGAGGACACTGCTTCGGTCACCACAGACTCCCTGCTGCCACCCCCGAAGAGGAAGATAGGCCTGGTGCAGGCCTCCTGTGGTCGTGGTCGAGCTTCACCCCGCTGCTTGCCGGACCTGGATGGATCCGGTCGGAAGAATCCTGGACATCCCAGTGCTGAAAAAGGTCCAGGTGAGCCAGGGGCTGGGACTGTGTGTGTGGTTGGAGGTGTCGGGAGTTCACAGTCGGTGGAGCCCGCAAGGGAGGGTAGCCTTCCGTCTACTAGAGACTACCTTCCCGCTGAGATGTATGACACCTCCGACTTAGAGTCATTGTCAGACTGTGGTGATGATGGAGAGATAGACGAACTGTTTCACCGGAAGGGCTGGGACAGACGCCCACTACCTGTGCTGAGTAAGCCACAGGACTCCCCCATGTCCATAGATGACAGTACGCCCCGGGTGCAAGCCCCGGAGTTATTGAGGAAATCTAGTCCTTCAAATAACCTTCCACATTCAACCACATCACCCGCTCTGATAGTGGGGATGCAGCGTGCTTCATTGCGGGCACCAAGAGCAAAGCCACCCGAGATGGTGAAAGTACCTCGGCACCCGGAGGCCATCGTACAGCCAGGAGAAGGTGAGCGAGATGTGATGCCGCCTCTAGCTCGATTGCAGAGACTTTTCTCCCAGAGAGTCGCCCGTGAATATGGGTGGGAGTACCCCTACTTGCCTCGGGACTTATTGTATGAAGTCGAGGTCTTGCGACCACGGTGGTATGACGAGTTTGTGTGGGAAAAACTCAAAGTGCCCCATGCCCGGCGATACCTGTCATGTTCGCCGCCGGTGTCTAAAAGGTTTAAAGACCGCAGAGCTGATTGGAGACTTGGGCGTCATATTCATGCCGATAAGGTGCTCATCTGCAGGAAAGAAGGAGAGGATGTCGAGTATTCGGTGGAAGTGTTTGACGGGCACCTGAAGCCCCTGTTTCTGCCGGATCCAAGGTTCTATTTATAGGAGAAGTGAGCTCCTATCTTGTTGCTATTGAAACTTTCTGGAAGAGACATTCCCAGTCTCCCAGACGCCTAGAACTGTGCCCTACTTTTGTTTTGATTTGGGCTTTTCTTTCACTCACTGGAGATTTGGGAGCTGTTGTTTTTTTTTGTTCTCCTTTTTCTTCATGTGCCAAAGGCAGAGACTTTTGGGGTAGAGTTAGAGTAGGAAAGCAGGAAGAATGAAGATCTAACCAAGTGTCATTACTGCAGCGCTGTCACCAGGTGGCAGTGTTGTGCAACGGTTGTTTGAAAATGTTACACATGCATTACTTACTTATTGGAGTGAGTGGGTCTCTCGGCTGACGGACCCACTCATGCCAAGTTAACACAGAGTGTTAGGATGTTGTTTTTTGTTTCCCTTCTGCAGGAGATTCGTCGGTCAAGGCTACTGAGTATGGGGTGGTTCTTAGACAGTGACGGGAGGGATTGTATATGTGTACATGACAGATGTTTTATACAAAAGTTTTAATGTTTTATAGTTCCCTTTTCTGTTGAGCAGGTCTTGGCACATACAGTATCCAAAATATTAGGGATAGCCTCTGGGGCCCACTTCATGTCACCCCTCCTTGGGAGACATGGGTGTGCACCTGACGCTGGGGACCAGCGTCAAATCACCAGGGGGAGAGTGTAGCGGGGTCTTCAAAATTTAGTGGGATACACCTGGGGGTAGTGTGACCCAGGTGTGTAATTATGTTAGGGTTCAGACCCCTTTTTGTTATTCGTGGAGGATTGGGTGGTGCGATATTCTCCTTGACCAGTGGGTGTCAGTGTACCTACTGGCTCGAGGTAGAATCACTACCACAGTGCTACCCTTCTTTGTCCCTTCCTGGAGATGGTACGGCTGGGGCGGGGAACCCGCCGTGGTGTCGATGGGAGGATATAAAAGGGGGAGACGCCCTTGCCACGAGGTCTGTCGTCTTCGGGGATCATCTCTTCACGCACCCAGGCACCCTAGGCCTGGGTGCGGGCGGTTCAAGGTTCCGGCCTAGGCGCCCAAGGCCTGGCCGGAATGAAGATGGAGTCCATCCCAGGCACCTTCAGCCTGGGGTGAGGTACTATTGAGGAGGCCTGGGACCCGGTGACTCCGACTGGGTCCCGCAAGGGTGAAGTTGCTCCAGGGTGCCCCTTGCGAGGGGACCCGCATCTGAGGTGAGGAGGCTGGGGAGGTCACCCGTCCGAAGACCCGGTGCAGTGTCAACCCGGTGACGGATGGGCCTTCGGTAACTCCCTTGGAGGACATCTTCCCCTGATAGGGGCTACAGCGCAGCGGAGGAGCTTTCATCAAGACTCCTGCAACCCCTGGTCATAGCACAGGGAGTGTAGGGACTAGGAACCTGTACAGTGCCTCGACCTGCTTTCCCATCGTATCATGCCGTTGCATTTGACTGTATGTGGAGATACGCAATAAACCTGAGTTTGGACTTTGATGGGTGTATGGACTCTGTTGATGGGAACAAAGGGAGATTCCGGCACGGAAGGACTGACCCTCATAACCAGCACACATTTGGCCCGAGGAAAAGATTGATATTGGCCTTCACCTCACCCACATGCATGGGGAGGACATGGGCCGTAGCGCACCTCACTCTGTCGCTCGACATACCCCTAGCTAAAGAGGTCGGGGTGAGGAGGCCGCTACATATATATATATATATATATATATATATATATATATATGTAGCAGGGTCCTCAATTTAAGGGAAGTGTTTGAGAGGTAGTTTGCTCAAACACCCTAATTTGTCAGGGTTTTTACAACCATTTCTATCCTCAGGGAGAGTATCAGTGTACAGTTCCCTGTGGCCTACAGGTGGTGCTGCCATAGTAGGCTAGGGTTGAACCACTGATACAGTGCTGTGCCTTGTGTGTCCCCTCTCGGCAGCCATACGGTGGGTGTGTTCTACCTGCTGGGCATGCTGGGAGAGGATATAAAAGGGGCAGACGCTGCCTGTTCGGGGGTTCTGTCAGCGGGGTCCTACCCCAGGGGTTGTTCCTGTCCGCCCCAGGCACCTTTGGGGGCGGGTTGTCGTTTGTTCGGCTATCGGGAGTCCTGCTCCCGGTTCCATCCTGGGCACCTTTAGCCCAGGGTGAGGTACTATCGTGGTGTTCCTGTCCGCCCTGGGTTTGTAAGACCAGGAATCGCAGTGGAGGGCTGGGGTCCGCCAAGGATCGAGGAATCTCAGGGTGCCGCCTTGCGAGGGGACCCGTATCTAGGATGAGGAGGCCGGGAAGGAACTCTCCAAAGACCCAGTGCAGTGTCATGGTGACGGTAGGGGCCCGGTAACTCTCTCCGGAGGGATGTCTTCTCCTAGAAAAGGGCCATAGCTAAAGAAGGGAAACAGTTTTCACCAGGTCTGTGGCAGAGACCAACCTTACAGTCTGTGGCAGAGACTGTTCACCTAGTTAACTTTGCTCAATAAGCTGAGCGAACATCTGTAACGTTTGTGCCTGGACCTCATCCACACCTTGTGCTATTCTGTTTCTTGCTCCAACCTTTCTTCTATCAGAGACTGTGTTATTGCTAAGAGAAAATAAACTCTGAGTTGGAGTTTCAGCTTGTGTGGACATTCACTTTAATGGGAAGTCAAGGACTTGTCTCTAGTTAACATAGAGGTGAGCATCCGGCTCTGGAGGTTTTCATGTTCTGACCGTAGAAAGACCCTACAACAACACCGCTCAACCTCTTGCACAGGAGGATACGGCCTGTTAGTGCGGTGTGCCTCTCTCTTCCTGCGAGGAGCCAAAGTTAATGCAGGTAAAGAAAGGGGTCTGTGCGTTACATATATATATATATAAATTTCTTCATAAATTTTGGCAAAAATGTATTCTGCTATGTCTTTGGTAAAAAAATAAAAAAAAATCCCAATAAGTGCATATTATTTAGTTTATGTGAAAGTTATAGCGTCTACAAACGATGGTATATATACTCAAATTTTGTGGCGGTGATCAGCGACTTATAATGGGACTGCGATAGTGTGGCGTGCAATCTGACACTAACTGACATTGAGTGGAAACTGACTTAATGTCACTGACATCACCAGTGAAACTAATAATATACACTGTCACTGTACTAATGACACTGGCTGGGAAGGGGTTAACATCTCAGGTGATCAAGGGGTTAAATATGTGCTTAACAATGTGTAATGTGTGCTGCTTTTTACTAAATATCGCTTTGTTTCTTATCCCTGTTTTGCATGGGTGAAAAACAGAGAGATTATTCCCTCTGTACAGAGCACTGTGTTGATCGTTAACACAAGCCTCTGGGGTGTGATTGGACAGAGCCATTCAGCAGGTCCCGGCCATGGATCACTGGTGGGGACATGCTGACTAAGTCCCGCTGTGTTCAATCACAGCAGAGCCGTCGAGCTGGGGCACGCGCGTGCGCCCAGAACCCGGAAGTAAGCCACGACGTACAGGCAGGTTATGGTGCCTGTACGAGCTGCCCAGCTGCAGTTTATGTACTGCGGTGGGTTGGCAAGTGGTTAAAGGAAAATTGTGGGGTACATAAAAAAAAATACATATTCACCTCCATGATGCAGCATCAAATCACACTGGAGCTGTCCCACAGCTGCCTCTAAAGACCCGCACACACGGTCTGACTTTTGGCCAACAAACTTCATTTTGAGCAAGTTGGACCAACAATCCGACCGTGTGTACGCTCCATCGGACAAACTTTTTTGGTTTTTTTTGTTTTCATCGAACAAAAGTCTGGTCTGCAAACGGACAAACTTTTGGCCAACAAAAGTCTGATGGAGCAAAGTCCGACCATGTGTACAGAAAACCATCGGACTTTTGTCCGATGGACAAAACAACTAATGTTAAAATCAACCAACAATAGCAGAAGTTGACCAAAGGGTGGCGGTAAAGAGCAGAAAAGAGCTGAAAAAACACGTGATGTTGCAAAAAGTTTTGGGAAAGTTTGCAGGAAAGTCCGAGCGTGTGTATGCTATGGGTGTGCCCGGCCAACTCCGTTCGGACAAAAATCCACGGAAAAGTCTGATGGAAGTCCGACCGTGTGTATGGGGCTTAAGACTACTAAACGATCACCTGACCACTTATCAGTCAGTTCTTGGTCTACTTGCAGTGGACAGTCACTGTGCCCCAAGTAGGGTTGCCACTTTTTCTTCAAGCCAAACCCAAACACTTTAGTGACACGCAGAAACATTTTTTATTTATTTTATATATAGACCTGGGGCACCTTTGGGCGCTCCAAAGAAAATAGTAATGTGGCGTGCATAGTGCCCCCTCACCCTCCTATCAGGCCCTGTTCTGAGCCACATTCCTTTCTGAATATTGTGTCCGGGTTTCAGGAGGACTAAAACCCGGACACATGATTCAAAACCCGAAATGTCCAGGTGAATCCCGGACAGGTGGCAAACCTAGCCCCAAGCTCTGCCCTGTCATCAGATAACGGCCAATTGCTTGCTATCGGCTGACTCTGGGTCACAGAAGAACATTAGTAAATGTACTTCTGTGACCCAAAACAGAAGTATAGCTAAAAGGTTTGGCCATGTTTCTCTTTTAAAGCAGAACTATACTGCATAGAACTATACTCAGAACTATATAGAACTATACTGCATCTGAGCTTCGCAAACAAAAAACGCTATTTATTTATTTTTAATATTCAAAGCAAACTCCCCCATCCATCTATGCTTTATTTTGTTGAGAAATCATTTTGAAAAACAACCCCCTAGCATTTCTGGACGTGGCCATCTTCAGTAAAGCAGATGATTTTTGTTGCATTAACTTCCTGGAATCCATCTGCCCTTAGCTCAGGCATGCAAACAGGAGGATGTGCTTAGCTGAGAAAACCCCTCCTCCCCTCCTGATGACTCCTGGGATGTATGACATTATTTGCCTAGGCCTGAAAACCAAGAAGTAACTTAAGAAATGTAAAAAAAAAAGTTTGTCTGGGTTCACACCTCTGACGGATGCGGCTCGCAGCAGGGGGTCCGGTGCGTCCCTGTTCTCTGTTTCAGGGACGAATCAGGGCTGAATTTTCGCCTGAATTCAGCCCTGAACCTGAGACAAAAAAACACAGCGTTCCTGTGCAAGCCGCTCCGCAGCCGTAACTGAGAAATATGAACCGGCTCCATAGAGAGCCTTTTATAATCTCCTCTCATGTGAATTGGATGTGGAGAAAACCACATCCAATTCGCATAGGTGGGAACCAAGCCTAACACAAGTAAATATAATATACTTTCCTATGTATTTAGTAATGTAGAACAGAGATTGAAAATAGTCTATGCTGATTGAAAGAGTGAACATATTACATGTTATGCCCATATTCAGGGTGTAACATGTAACATGTTACTGTAGCACCGGCCCCCACAGTCCCCTCGATCCCCTGTTCTGACAGCGAGTGGGGGATCTTCTCCCCCCGCTCGCTGTCACAATTTAAAAAATAAATCATCATTCATTTACAGAGTTCTGTGAATGTGAAAACTACAAGCACCGACAACCTTTGCAGCGGTTGGCTTGTAGTTCTCAATGCTGTTGAGCGTTCTGATAGTTCACTGATTCTTCCTGTCAGTGTGAAACTGACTTAGCGTACAATGTATGGGCAGACAGCCTACACTGACAGTCTGCAGGAGCCCTGCGTGACACCTGAGATCTGCTGATCATGGTGCAATGCTTTCAAGTAGGGTTGCACTGATACTGAGCATTTGCATGAGTACTTATACTTGTGCAAACACTCTGATGCTTATTCCGATACCTCCCGGCAGGGCCGCTGATAAACCAGTACAGCCGGCGCTGTTGTACTGAGCCCAGCATCCTCGGCGTAGCGGGGGACGGGGGGGCGGGCAGCCTCACAGATGATCGGTGTGGCAGTGGGGGCCTACCTACCCTGTATTACAAATGTTCATGAGCCAAGTCATATGCTTGCAAAAACTATTCCAAGGTCTTTTAAGATTTGGTGCATACTTCTTTTTTTATTTATTTTTTCATCCCTTGTGCTAAAAATAATAAAAAATAAAAAAAACACTGACACCATCCACTCCTCCCCCCCCCCCCCACACACACAATAAAAAACTACTGACACATTCCACACCTTATCAATGCCCATCAATGTCACCTATCAGTGCCCATCAGTGCTGCATATTAGTGCCTCCTCATCAGCTGCTTCTCCTCCACTCCCTCCCATGGCTGTCAGCTGCTTTATTGAAAGCTATACAGGGAGATTGGTGCTTATAACTGCCCCCACCGTTGCACCGATCACCCCTGACTGTCCTTTGTGTCCTCCTCCGGCTCCCGGTGTCCTCATCCGGCTTCCCCGGTCCTCTGCATGCTCCTCCGGCTCTCTGGGTCCTCCTCTGGTCCCTCCCTCATCTCACATCTGTCAGGACGGAGAGCGGAGGAAGGAGCTGGTAAATCTGTCATTTACAGTTATCACTGTCTCTGTCCATTCATAACTGTGTTTACGATGCTTCAGTTTATGAATGAACAGGAGCCTCTGTCTCCTGTCCATTCATCTTCAATGCAGCTGAGGCTGCAGAGAAAGGGACTGGGGAATCTCTGTCCTCAGTCCCTTTCCCCTACTCAAAGGGGAGATGTCAGGGGTCTGTTTAGACCCCTGATAGCTCACCAAAGCCACCCCCCAACAGGGCTGATAAAAAAAATAAAAAATAAAGAATTGTGTAGCGGGGTCTTCAGATTTAGTGGGATACACCTGGGGGTAGTGTGACCCAGGTGTGTAATTATGTCAGGGTTTAGACCCCTTTTTGTTATTCGTGGAGGATCGGGGGATGTAATATTCTCCTTTGCCTGTGGGTGGCGGAGTACCTACAGGCTTCAGGTAGAATCGCCACCACAGTGCTACCCTTCTTTGTCCCTTCCTGGAGATGGTACGGCTGGGGCGGGGAACCCGCCGTGGTGTTGATGGGAGGAGATAAAAGGGGGAGACGCCCTCGCCACGTGGTCTTCGGGGATCATCTCTTCACGCACCCAGGCACCTTCGGCCTGGGTGCGGGCGGTTCAAGGTTCCGGCCTAGGCGCCCTAGGCCTGGCCGGAATGAAGCTGGGATTCCATCCCAGGCACCTTCAGCCTGGGATGAGGTACTATCGAGGAGGCCTGGGACCCAGTGACTCCGACTGGGTCCCGCAAGGGTGAAGTGAGTTCAGGGCGCCCCTTGCGAGGGGACCCGCATCTGAGGTGAGGAGGCTGGGGAGGTCACCCGTCCGAAGATTCCGGTGCAGCGTCAACCCGGTGACGGATGGGCCTCCGGTAACTCTCTTGGAGGACACCTTCCCCTGATAGGGGCTGCAACGCAGCGGAGGTATTCGAATTAAACTCCTGCAACCCTTGGTCATAGCACAGGGGGTGTAGGGACCCAGATCAGTATAGTGCCTCGACCTGCTCATCCCACCGTATCCTGCCATCGCATTGCCTGTATGTGGAGATACGAAATAAAACCAACAGTTGGACTGTGATCGGTGTATGGACTCTGTTAATGGGAGCAAAGGGTGGTTTGGTGGTTTCTGCACAACAGACTCGGTACATGCCCAAGACACACCGGCCCGAGGAAACATCAGATATTGGCCTTCACCTCACCCACAGTTATGGGGAGGACATGGGCCGTAGCGCACCTCACTCTGTCGCGTGACATACCCCTAGCTAAAGAGGACGGGGTGAGGAGGCCGCTACACGTGGGGGCTCGTCCAGGATTGTGTGTGTCTCAACGATGGAACTGAGAACGTCTGTGTTTGAACTTTGCTGCCCGGAGGAGTTCCGAGCAGGTCGGCCATGTGATTGGCCAAAGTGCATCCCTGCTCGGAGTTGTGTACATGACCCTAAGGCGGGAAAGGCCCACGCGGAGGAGCGTAAAAAGGGAGAGGTCCAGCCGTGTGAAGTACTACATGTGGGGACTGTTAATGCACTGCGCCACGAGGCACCCCATGACTGCGCAATTTGTGGGCGGAGGCTGGCGGAAGCCCGCGAAAACGTGCAAGTCGTGGGAGGAGTCTGGCCACGTGTGGAGATACACGTGGAGACTCCGGCGCATGGTCAGCGCGTGATGGAACAGCAGGTGGTCGGGATGGCCTCAAGCTCCCCGTGGATTCCGGTACCTTACCCCACGAAGATGACTGCTTTTGCTGCTCCCCTTACAGACACGGGGATAAGGCTCAGGCCCCGAGGACAGTTGGCTCTGTATTCATGCAGAGACACGGAGGCCCTCGTGTGATCTGTCCCGGATGCTCGGGACTGGTGGTCCAACTAAAGCCGTTCGGGCGATGTGAAGCGTGCAAAGAGTTTCTTTTTGAGGTCGAATCATCCACAGTAAGGCCCCGGGCCCTTCGCCTCAACTGCATCACAGGAACCGCCACTCCGGAGGGAGAGATCCAGGCCTTTGCGGAGGTCCCCGTACGCGCTGACCAGGGCGACGTGACTGCCCAACCAGAGACGGAAAGAGAGAAATCCGAGGACACTGCTTCGGTCACCACAGATTCCCTGCTGCCACCTCCGAAGAGGAAAGTCGGCCTGGTACAGGCATCCTATGGTCGTGGTCGAGCTTCACCCCGCCGCTTGCCTGGCCTAGATGGCGCCGGTAGAGAAGAGAGTCCCGGACATCCCAGTTCTTCATAAGGTCCAGGTGAGCTAGGGGCTGGGACTGTGGTGTTGGTTGGAGGTGTCGGGAGTCCACAGCCGGTGGAGCCCGCAAGGGAGGGTAGCCTTCCGTCTACTAGAGACTACCTTCCCGCCGAGATGTATGACACCTCCGACCTAGAGTCGTTGTCAGACTGTGGTGATGACGGAGAAATAGACGAACTGTTTCACCGGAAGGGCTGGGACAGACGCCCACTACCTGTGCTGTGTAAACCGCAGGATTCCCCCATGTCCATAGAAGACAGTACGCTCCGGGCGCAGGCCCCGGAGTTCCCGAGGAAATCTAGTCCTCCGACCGACCTTCCACTTTCAACCACATCACCCGCTCCGATAGTGGGGACGCAGCGTGCTTCGTTGCGGGCACCAAAGGCAAAGCAACTCGAGATGGTGAAGGTACCTCGGCACCCGGAGGCCATCGTACAGCCAGGAGAAGGCGAGCGAGATGTGATGCCACCTCTAGCCAGATTGCAGAGACTTTTCTCCCAAAGAGTCGCCCGTGAATATGGGTGGGAGTACCCCTACTTGCCTCGGGACTTATTGTATGAAGTCGAAGTTTTGCAACAAAGGTGGTACGACGAGTTTGTATGGGAAAAGCTCAAAGTGCCTCATGCCCGGCGATACCTGTCGTGTTCACCGCCTGTATCTAAAAAGTTTAGAGACTGCAGAGCTGATTGGAGACTGGGGCACCATATTCATGCCGATAAGGTGCTCATCTGCAGGAAAGAAGGAGAGGATGTCGAATATTCGGTGGAAGTGTTTGACAAGCACCTGAAGCCCCTGTTTTTGCCGGATCCAAGGTTTTACTTGTAGGAGAAGTGAGCTCCTATTTTGTTTGCTGTTGAACTTTCTGGAAGGAACATTCCCAGACGCTCAGAACTGCGCCCTACTTTTAGTTTGATTTGGGCTTTTCTTTCATTCACTGGAGACTTGGGAGCTGTTGTTTTTCTCCCTCTTCTTCATGTGCCAAAGGCAGAGACTCTGGGGGTAAAAGTTAGCGTAGAAAAGCAGGAAGGAGGAAGATCTCGGCAAGTGTCATGACCGCGGCGCTGTCACCAGGTGGCAGTGTTGTGCAACGACTGTTTGAAAATTTTACACATGCATCACTTTGCTTATTGGAGTGAGTGGGTCTCTCGGCTGACAGACCTATTCATTCCAAGTTAACACAGATTGTTAGGATGTTGTTTTTGTTTCCCTTCTGCAGGAGATTCATCGGTCAAGACTACTGAGTATGGGGTGGTTCTTAGACAGTGATGGGAGGGATTGTACATGTGTACAGAATAGATGTTTTATGCAAAAGTTTATCGTTTTATATTTTCCCTTTCCCTTTTGAGCAGGTCTTGGCGCACTTAGTATTCACAAATTTGGGGACAGCCTCTGGGGCTTGCTCCATGTCACCACTCAATGGGAGACATGGGTGTGCACCTGACGCTGGGGACCAGCGTCAAATCACAGGGGGGAGTGTGTAGCGGGGTCTTCAGATTTAGTGGGATACACCTGGGGGTAGTGTGACCCAGGTGTGTAATTATGTCAGGTTTTGGACCCCTTTTTGTTATTCGTGGAGGATCGGGGGATGTAATATTCTCCTTTGCCTGTGGGTGGCGGAGTACCTACAGGCTTCAGGTAGAATCGCCACCACAGTGCTACCCTTCTTTGTCCCTTCCTGGAGATGGTACGGCTGGGGCGGGGAACCCGCCGTGGTCTTGATGGGAGGAGATAAAAGGGGGAGACGCCCTCGCCACGAGGTCTTCGGGGATCATCTCTTCACGCACCCAGGCACCTTCGGCCTGGGTGCGGGCGGTTCAAGGTTCCGGCCTAGGCGCCCTAGGCCTGGCCGGAATGAAGCTGGGATTCCATCCCAGGCACCTTCAGCCTGGGATGAGGTACTATCGAGGAGGCCTGGGACCCAGTGACTCCGACTGGGTCCCGCAAGGGTGAAGTGAGTTCAGGGCGCCCCTTGCGAGGGGACCCGCATCTGAGGTGAGGAGGCTGGGGAGGTCACCCGTCCGAAGATTCCGGTGCAGCGTCAACCCGGTGACGGATGGGCCTCCGGTAACTCTCTTGGAGGACATCTTCCCCTGATAGGGGCTGCAACGCAGCGGAGGTTTTCGAATTAAGACTCCTGCAACCCTTGGTCATAGCACAGGGGGTGTAGGGACCCAGATCAGTATAGTGCCTCGACCTGCTCATCCCACCGTATCCTGCCATCGCATTGCCTGTATGTGGAGATACGAAATAAAACCAACAGTTGGACTGTGATCGGTGTATGGACTCTGTTAATGGGAGCAAAGGGTGGTTTGGTGGTTTCTGCACAACAGACTCGGTACATGCCCAAGACACACCGGCCCGAGGAAACATCAGATATTGGCCTTCACCTCACCCACAGTTATGGGGAGGACATGGGCCGTAGCGCACCTCACTCTGTCGCGTGACATACCCCTAGCTAAAGAGGACGGGGTGAGGAGGCCGCTACAATTGTAATAAATAAATATTTAAAGGTTAAATTGTAAAAATAATAAAAAATTAAATAAAAAAAACACTGACACCGTCCACTCCCCCCCCCCCCCCCCCCAAACACACACCAAAATAAAGCATTGTGAAAAAAAAAACCGACTGACACATTCCACGCCTTATCAGTGCCCATCAGTGCCACCTATCAGTGCCCATCAGTGCTGCATATTAGTGCCTCCTCATCAGTGCCCATCAGTGCCACCTATCAATGCCCATCAGTGCTGCATATTAGTGCCACTGTCACATGACATTAAAAAAGTATCGGTAATCGTAATCGGCGAGTACTTGAAAAAAATTATCGGTACTTGTACTCGGTCTTAAAAAAGTGTCATCGGTGCAACCCTACTTTTCAAAGCTAAATGCACATTTTTTTTTACCTGCAGAAATGTGAACTTTTCCTTTAACCAATCATTTCTGTACTTTCTGAGTTACCGATCCAGAACAAATATGCAGAGCAGCAGCTCTGACTTTCTTAATCAATATTAATACTTTCTAAGTAGCATCCTCAAGTAGGCTCCATTCACACTTGTCAAGCCTCGTACACACGACCGAGTTTCTCGGCAAGAACCAGCAAGAAACTTGCTGGCAGAGCTTTCTTGCCGAGTAAATCGGTCGTGTGTATGCGGCTATCATGTTTCTCATCAAGAAAACCGACAAGAATCTCGACGAGAAAA
Organism: Rana muscosa; assembly: GCA_029206835.1. NCBI lineage: Eukaryota > Metazoa > Chordata > Amphibia > Anura > Ranidae > Rana > Rana muscosa. The sequence continues at coordinate 271,023,838 of CM055128.1, forward strand.
ATAGAGAACCTGCTCTCTTTTTTCTCGTCGAGATTCTTGTCAGCAGGTTTCTCGACGAGAAAAGTGTGTGTGTGTACACTTACCTGTCCTCCGGGAAGCCCGCGCATGCTCGAAATGACTTAGACGCATGCGCGGTAGCTTCCTAGGCATAGGTAGGGTGTAGCAAGATGGCGGCGACGGCATCGAATGTGATGAGCGCACGCTCGTCGTAGTCGATTACGTCACCGCGTTCGCTCCATTCAAAGAACCGCGGGTTCTTCGAAAGGAGCGTGTGTACACTCGGCCGGGACAAGTTTCTTGTCCAAGAATCTCGTCAAGAAAAACAACGTGTTTTTTCTTGACGAGATTCTCGGCCGTGTGTACGAGGCTTAAGACTCCAAAGTTGCGCCGACTTTGGAGTGCAACTTTGATGCAACTTTGGATGGCTGCGACTTGGATATGGCTTTGATCAGTGATAATGGACAACTGTTACATTGTATAATATTCATGTGCGACTTTCAAGCAACTTTTAAGGGTTAACATTGAAGTCTATGGCCCTCAAGTTGCATGAAAGTCAGACCAAAGTAGTACATGAACTACTCTGAAGTCGCTGCAACTTTAAATCGCACATATAAGAATGGTTATCATTGGAAAACATATGGGAATGACTTGTCATGTCTTTGATGTCCAAAGTTGCATGACAAGTCGCACAAGTGTGAATGGAGCCTTATTCTCTTTAAACCTCTCTTTATTATTATTATTATTATTATTATTATTACACAGGATTTATAGAGCTCCAGTGCTTTACAAAATAAATGGAGATAGTACAGTTACAATATAATTCATTAACGTTAAAAATCTTAAGGATTGTTACCTAGGATAATTTTTTCAAGATTGGATCATATTTATTCAGTTTTTTTTTTTGTTCATTATTTAATAGCAGTTTGCTGATATAGGACTCACACAATGACCTTAAAAACACTGCGTAGCGTATTTCCCTAGGTAACAATTTCACAATGTTGTCAGTGATGCGTTATACTGTATATGGGTGAAGCCATAGTGCAAGAAAGGCGACCCTTGCTAACCAAGCAGGCGCATAATTTCACTGCTTTACCGGCGTGCCATATCTACATATTTGTGGTGTGCAGAGGATAAACCTCAGGCATGAAGAGATTGTGTTTTTTTTTCCCTAAAGTTGCCTTTACTGTACAGAAAGCCGGCTAAACCCCCTACTGACTTTTTACAGGAAGCTCTGTCTCCCGTCTCTCCCTCCCCCCCATTTGGCTTCCTTCAAGGCATCAAATAATACTCTATTAGAACCAGATGGAGATTTGGGGACGGCGTGGGGAAAGGCAGACACTTCTGTAGCAAACTCTGCACTTTTCTAATTAATCCCCCTTTTGAGTTGTCAACAGTGCAGTGGTATGAATTTTTAGTGCATGGGTCAATAAACCAAGTACAAGTGGTTTCCAAGCTCGCCCAGAGCTCCCTGCTGCGGAATTTGTATTTTTAAGGGGGGCCCGCTGGATGAGGATTGTAATGTTAAAAACAGATGTGAGCGGAGCATCAGCTTAAATATCTCCTGCCAAATGGGGGCCATCAATAGAAGAATTAGGTTTCCAGCTGCTGATGAACTGTGGAGTGGCCACATCACACTGGATGCCATAAGGGACAGAGAGGTGAACTGGTGACCTGATAGTTAATCCCCAATGGGTAATCTATTCAGAAGTCTCACCCCCGACAAGAGTTATTTACGCCTCATTAGGAAGAACTGCTTGTAATGCAGATATGACAATTTTTTTGGCTTTCATACCTCCTGGCATTCTAAAATGGAGAAGACAGTTAGCATCAAAATTTCCAGGCTGGAGACATCCTCGCCACACCCCAGATTTATTCTTTTTATTGCAGATAGAGAGAGAGAGAAAAAAAACTTCATCCACAGAAACCTTTTTAGTTAGTTTGAAAACACAACAGACCACATTAAGAAATAGTCATTATATATATTTTATGTTAATTATTAAATTCTATCTTGCTTCAGTATGAGAAATATTTAGTTGCTTAAGGAAATAACGAATTTTACTGAGTGGATCATTACATGAAGGTGAGAAAGAATATAAACATGTCTGGGAGTTAATGAAAATGAAATGCAATGAAAAAGGAACAAAGCATATTCCTCTATGGTGGGTACTTGCCTCAATTGAAAGCACTTCATGGGATTGTTGGCTTTTCTTTCTCTTGCTCTCCTCTCTGCATGAGTCACTGCTGATCATTTATCCCAACGCCAAGCAATCCTGGAGGACGGCGTTACACCCCCCCCCCCCCCCAGCACACAGCAGGGCATTGACATCCTCAGCTGTGCATGTTTCCCTATGAGGCTGTGTAGACGGGGGTATGTCTATTCCGTACACTCAGGTTTCAGATTACACTCAGCTCTCCTCTCTGTGCTGTGCAGTGTGTGACATCAGATCCCCTCGCCTTGCAGCTCCGAAAAGCACATCCCCAAAAAGCCACAATTTTTCAAACTTAATGTGTATTTCTATAGTGCTTTTCTTCCTGGGAACTCAAATTGCTTAGGGGTGAGGCAGCAATCTTGGGCACACTCAACTGAGCCAAATAACCTACCAGCATGACTTGTAGTGTGGGAGGAAACCGGAGTTACCAAAAGGAAATCCAAACAAGCACAGGGAGAAAATGCAAACTCCATTCCGGAAGCATCCTGGTTGAGATTCAACCCAAGGACCCTGATGCTGCAAAGTGGAGGTGCTAACCACTAAGCCACGGTGCTAACCTGCCTTTTAGGATTGTGGTGTGCTTGATTAAAAAAAAAAGAAGTGCAGGTGCATATTTGGGTTCATTGTGGTATGCTGGCAGCCTATAAAAGCTGGAGTTCCATGGTAAACCTCTACTTAAACCTTCATCAGTGTAAGTAAATGCAATGTTTACTCTCTTTTTAGTTTCCCATCACCACATGACTATTTTGGGGAGCATGAAGCAGGGTTTAATCCTTCAGCTTTCTTTACTAATTTTCTTTACCGACCCCTGCCCAGACATGGCTGCAACAGTCCAAGCAATTATAATATATAGCCCAATTAGAATCCATTAGAAGGAGGGTTATAAAGCATTTTTGTTTTCTACACCATCTATAATTTTGCATTACTGCCATGTACAGTATCTCAAAGAAGTGAGTACATCCCTCACATTTTTGTAAATATTTTATTATAACTTTTCATGTGACAACACTGAAGAAATGACACTTTGCTATAATGTAAAGTAGTGAGTGTACAGCTTGTATAACAGCGTAAATTTGCTGTCCCCTAGTGGTACAAGGTCTCAGGTGTGAATGGGGAGCAGGTGTGTTAAAATTGGTGTTATCGCTCTCACGCTCTCATACTGGTCACTGGAAGCTCAACATGGCACCTTATGGCAAAGAACTCTCTGAGGATCTGAAAAAATGAATTGTTGCTCTACATAAAGATGGCCTAGGCCAGTGATGGCGAACCTTGGCACCCCAGATGTTTTGTAACTACATTTCCCATGATGCTCAACTACACTGCAGAGTGCATGAGCATCATGGGAAATGTAGTTCCAAAACATCTGGGGTGCCAAGGTTTGCCATCACTGGCCTAGGCTATAAGAAGATTGCCAAGACCCTGAAACTGAGCTGCAGCACGTGGCCAAGACCATACTGTGGTTTAACAGGACAGGTTCCACTCAGAACAGACCTCACCATGGTCGACCAAAGGAGTTGAGTGCACATGCTCAGTGTCATATCCAGAGGTTGCCTTTAATAAATAGATGTGTGAGTGCTGCCAGCATTGCTGCAGAGGTTGAAGGGGTGGAGGGTCAGCCTGTCAGTTGTCAGACCATACACTGCACACTGCATCAAGATGATGCACAAGAAAGCCTTCAAAAAGTTTAATGAAGACAAGCAGACTAAGGACATTGATTACTGGAACCATGTCCTGTGGTCTGATGAGACCAAGATAAACTTATTTGGTTCAGATGGTGTCAAGCGTGTGTGCCAACATGTACTGTGACATACTGAAGCTGAGCATGATCCCCTCCCTTTAGAGACTGGGCCACAGGGCAGTATTCCAACATTATAATGACCCCAAACACAGGTGATGGACTGGCAAAGCATGTCTCTAGACCTAAACCCTATTGAGCATCTGTGGGGCATCCTCAAACAGAAGGTGGAGGAGCGCAAGGTCTCTAACATCCACCAGCTCCGGGATGTCATCATGGAGGAGTGGAAGAGGACTTCAGTGGCAACCTGTGAAGCTCTGGTGACTTCCATGCCCAAGAGGGTTAAGACAGTGCTGGAAAATAATGGTGGCCACACAAAATATTGACACTTTGGGCCCAATTTGGACATTTTCACTTAGGGGTGTACTTACTTTTGTTGCCAGCGGTGTAGGCATTAATGGCTGTGTTGAGTTATTTTGAGGGGGCAGAAAAATGTACACTCACTACTTTACATTGTAGCAAAGTGTCTTATGTCAAAGTTGCATTGAGAGCAAGGATATATTTATGCTTCCTGAACCAATACTCCATATCCTCGGTCCTTCACACTCTTTAGAGCAGCCTTTCTCAACCAAAGTGTGGTGGAACCCTAGGGTTCCTCCAGAAGTTGCTAAGGGTTCCTTGAGCAACTTTTGCCTCTTAGATGAGTAACCACTGACAACATTGATCGTTCTAGCTATCTATAAGTAGGAATTCTTCGTAATGACCACCAGTGGCCAGGTAGCATGAGCTGTAGATGTATTAATTATTAGCATGGGTTCCCAGAGCCTAGAAAGTCACTTCAATGGCTACTCTGTTTTAAAAAGGTTGAGAAAAGCTGATATAGAGAGTAAACATTTAACAAAGTAGAGTCTGTTCTTCAAATTAAGCCTAACATACCTATCTGAATGTAATGTTTACAATTTCAAGATAATCTTCTAAATGACTGTGTGTTGCAAAACAAGAGGAAAGCATTCTGGCCTCTGGCTATAAACATACCTCTACAGGCTATACCCCTATTTAAGTATGCTTTCAACATTTTATATCTTGCATTTGTTTATTTGCAAATTTCACAACTGCAGCGCTTAGGCCCGGTTCACACAGGGGCGACACAGGGGCGACTCGTCAGGCGCATCCCACGCTGTTCAATGGAACCATTCTAATAGGACTCAGGTCGCTCCGACTTAGAAAAAGGTTCCTGTACTACTTTTGGGGGCGACCCAAGGCGACCTGCATTGACTTCTATACAGAAGTCTTTATGCAAATCACCTCGGAGGGCGTCTCAAGTCGTCTTGAGATCGCGCCGCCGAGGTCGCCCCCGAAGTCGTGCCGCGTCGTGCCGCCCCTGTGTGAATGGGGCCTTATGCAAGAAACTGCTGTATGTTTACCACTAGAACAGAAGTAGATGGTCAACGCATGGACAATTAGTATACAGAAGCTAAATTGAAGTGCATTCTTCTGTGTTTTGCAAGACCTTTTGTCTTCTACAAAAGAATGACTGAGGCCGGGTTCACATATGTGTGAATTGGATGTGGTTTTTACCACATTAAATTTCCATGACATGTGAGCGTGACCGCCACTCAATGGAGCCGGTTCACACATGTCCGTGGTGGCCGTGGTGTGGTTTTTCAAAAGGGTCCTGTGTGTTTTTGGGTGTGGTTCCGGTGCGAATTCAGGCAAAAATTCAGACCTGGACACCTGACCTGGTGAACAGAAACGCCCCAGGCTGGGAACCACGGCCGCACATATGTGAACCCGGCCAAAAGCCTCGTACACACCACTAGTTTTTTTTTTGTTCAACCCAGCGGGCTAAGGTCGGAGCCACTGTATTAACAATCCGACATTAGTACAGAAATCTCCTCTGCTGTGCTATTGTGTTCTGACAGGGGGGGGCGGACCCCCGTCACACTTGGGTCAGCGCTCTCAGCCACTCAAGAGCCGGTCACCGGTCGGCAAACCTTTTTCGGTCATGAGCCTTCGACAGAAGCCGACCGAATGGCCAGCTTCTGTCGGACTGGCTGCCATACACACAGGCCGAATGTTGGCCGATTTCTATTGAACCGGTCGGCAAACCTTTTTCGGTCATGAGCCTTCGACAGAAGCCGGCCGAATGGCCAGCTTCTGTCAGACCGGCTGCCATACACACGGGCCGAATGTTGGCCGATTTCTATTGAACTGCACGATGCCGGCGGACAATCGGCCTATGCGTACTAGGCTTAAAATGTGTGGGACACTTCACTTAAAGTGGTGAACCCAACTTGTAAAATATGGATGTGTCTATATAAATATATATATTTATATATACGGTATATAACTGGTGTTTTCTGATTTAATTTTTTACAAATTTAGACATAAAAGTGACTTATGGGGTCATCCCAAAACTAATATTCCCCCCCGTTCATACCTTGATTAGTGCAGGACCCGCAATCAGTGACACATGCTGGGCATTTCTTTAGCTACCTGCTCCCTGTTTAGAAGTCAAAGTGACTTAATGGGGTCATCCCAAAACTAATATTCCCCCCATTCATACCTTGATTAGTGCAGGACCCGCAATCAGTGACACATGCTGGGCATTTCTTTAGCTACCTGCTCCCTGTTTAGACCTGCGGTCACAGTACTGGGAAAGGGAAGTCTTCCAAACGCTGACTTCCTTTGCAGCTTTGAGATTAAATCCAGAGAACTGCAAAGGAAATTATAGCTAGAAGAATGCAAAGCTGTGAAATGTGTTTAGCTCATTTATTAAAGTGGGAGTAACCTCCCCTAGTTGATTATTACCTATAAGTCTATAATAAGGCTTACCTATAGGTACAGTAAATATTTCCTTAACAAGCACCGTTTAGGAGTTATTTACCTGCGAAGACGCCAGTGACATCACCAGAGCATGCACTCTGAAGGAACAGCATCCCCGTGCCGTTCCTTTAGAGTCCTGTCCCGTGAACAGTGGCTCCCGCACACATGTGTGGGAGTCACGTCATCACGGCTTGTCCAATCAAAAGAAAAAAGAAAAAGAAACTGCGTTAAGATCAGTAGTGGCAATCTGGTGCAAACACAAGAAATGTCTGGAGCTCAATTGGAAGCAGCAACTATTCTGCAAACATCAAAACCAGCGAACAAGTAAAAAGAAAAAATATAGTTGCGCTAAACTTAAAATATAAACCCTATGTGTGGGTGTTATGTGGTGGTCAAAAAACCTGTAAAATCACACATGAATTACCGTGAATGACCCTAAATTCTAACTAATATTATACAAACATAAAGAAGATACAAGAATCACAATCCAAAATTAATGAATTAGCGTAAAAGTAAAAAATTCAATACAAAACATAAAAGTTCATAAAGTTCATAAGTGGATAATCCGAGTGTAACACCAATGTTGATAAAAAGCCACCCGTGCACAGATCAAGTAACGTCCAAACTCTTCAGATGTAGACTGAAACCAAAGTGGACTTCACCACCATATAACAAGTTAATCTGCTTACCAGAGCCCCGTGGTCCCCTATAACGGAGGACATAGAGAAGCTTCTAATGAATCTCAGCTGGATGGTAATAACACCTTGAATCCACAGCCTCGTTAGTCAGCATACTCCATGACAGTAAACCAATTGGCAATGGTGCGGCATGCAAGGAAAACAGATGCTTCGATAGTGTAAAACCTTTGGTGTTTATTTTAAAACGTAAAAAAATGTATATTGCACTTACATGTATGGTAGGCAAAAACAGCCTTGAGCCTGCTGCGCCGGCCGGACGCAAGCAGGCAGACCCGTCCGTCTGGAGATCGAGCAGTGGTAGGTGGTGACGTCAGCACGCCGCTCGTTCCGCCAACGATTGATTGTCCAATCAAAAGACCAGAGCTCAGTGCCATGACAATGTCATTTAGAGCCCAGGGTGAACATGCCAAACTGTGCTCCCCTCCCAAGACGTATGAGCGAGCACTATGTGTCAACAAAAATCCCCCCACAAAAACACTGAGCACTAATTTGCAAGCTTACCTCCTAAGCATATATTCACTCCTCTTAACTCAAATCCTCTAGACCTACAATCTCCCCTTATAGTACACATCTCTCCCCCCCCCCACTTCAAATATCCCCTCCCAACACAACCCCCCCATCCCCCCTCCAAACAAAAATCATCCTAAATCACCACTCTTAGCACCCCCCTCCCCCAAATTTCCCCAACTAGAACAATACTTACCCCGTGCCGCCCCTGAAATTCCCCCTTCCAACACAAATCCCCCCCACCTCACATGATACCCCAGAGCCCAGGGCAGCCACTGCTCCTGCCCCTCCCTTGTCCCGGCCCTGCCAACCCAGATGGAAGCCCTGTCAGCGGTGACGACGCGCCACTGGAGGGCATCATTTTAAGGTAGGTTTCACATAATGTGCTAGTATCCGATGCATACTAGCACATTATAACTTTGCCTTTCAGGTTTAAAAAAAAAAAAAAAAAACGCTTTACTACCGCTTTAAAGCTGAAATACGGCTAAAATCTATTTTTTGTACATTTGAACAGTAAAAATAAATGAGCTTTAAAGAAGCGTGCCCCAACTCTGCTACACCGTTTGGTAAATCTTTTACTCTTCAGCCCTCTTGGCACCAACCATCCAATGCTGTAGTACACGAAATTCTGGCTGCAGTACACTAAGCACAGGGTGGGGGAGGGGGGGGGTTGCTTTCTTACCCCTCCTCTATTCAGAAAAAGACTTGCATTCTTTTCATCATCTGTGATTGTGACAGTCATCTGTACCTCTTGCATTCTGCAAGTACTCCTCACTAGCCATACACATAGATGACATTTTTCTTTCCACTGTAGGAATCTACGAAAACTGTTGGCAGCCTGAGCAGACTTCCTGCAGAGAACATGAAATAAACAAATGTAAACGTCTAATACATTCTAAACATGATGCAATGGATTTTTCACGGATAGTGAAAAGGAAAACTATTCACTCCCGCTGGCATACCAGCAAAATTCTGGTGAATCTACGACTGCCAGGCACAGCAGCTTTATTCTATAACTCAAACATCTAGCTGGAATTCTTGGATCAGCTCCCTCCAACCGTAAAGCGCGTTTCTTCCCCATCTGTGCAACAGCTGGATAGAGCAAAATACGACATGCCATGATGCAATCTCGGCAGGGCCTCCAGTAGCCACAACTGCAGTCCTGTGTGATGTGACCTAGGGCAGCAAATGGAAGAAAGCTATTCCAAGGAAAGGGGAGGTCAGCGCAATATTGTTTAACTAGTGTTAGATGCAGGGCTTTTTTTTCTTAAACAATAGTTGCTGGAACTTAACCACGACCCCACAAAACCCCTCCCCCCTACACACACCCTCCAAATCACATCAAATAGTGGGTGTGGTTAGTCAAATTTCACGAACAGTAGGAGGGTCTTAAAGGGGCATTAAATACCAGGATTGCATTACATACAGAGTGCAGAGCTGTCACTTGTAAACACAGAAACCAGACTTCTGTGTTTACAAGTGATTGTGGCGAGCAGGCACCAAAGGGTCTGAGCCAGAGGTGGTGCAACTGAGTTCCACCAAGTTCCCCCTGAAAAAAAGCCCTGGTTAGATGCCATAATGAAATTAAAGTAGATCTAAATCCAATCACTGAAGTCTCATGAGCTTAAACATTTTATTTAAATTTCAAAAGGGGTTTTTAAGTTTTCAGCTTTCATTAAATAATTATTGGTGATTGGGACATGAAGGTCCTTGTTCAGGTGCTTTCTGACACTACTGTGTTGTCACCTTATCACTGATGGAGACTACAAATGGTCATGTCAAAATTACACACTGTGCAGGCATAGTCCACAGTTGTAGATAAGGACAGCAGAGGGCGCATTTAAGTGTAGCAGTATAAAAACTCATTTATTCACACAACAATTGGCAACTTACAAGACGATGTAGTGATAACAGACATATACATGTAAAAACATCTTTCAGAGTCAGCTTCCGGGAATTGACTTTCGCAGAACAGGATGGGCTTTCTTGGGAGGGATTGCAGCACCTGCGACTGTAATGCAAAGGAGACACCCTGGGGGCAGCAAAAGTGTAGCAATAGGTGAATGAAAAGCAAGCAATGCAAATAGCAGCTCACAGAAGTACAGGTTAAAGGGGTTGTAAAGTTTCGTTTTTTATTTTCTAAATAGGTTCCTTTAAGCTAGTGCATTGTTGGTTCACTTACCTTTTCCTTCCATTTCCCTTCTAAATGTTTTTTTTCTTTGTTTTCTTTGTCTGAATTTCTCACTTCCTGTTCCTCCTCAGTAAGCTGTTCAGTAAGCTGTTCTGGCTGACTAAACACAACTCGGATGATGGTGTGAAACAGGAAGTGAGAAATTCTGACAAAGAAAAAAAACATTTAGAAGGGAAATGGAAGGAAAAGGTAAGTGAACCAACAATGCACTTGCTTAAAGGAACCTATTTAGAAAATAAAAAACAAACCTTTACAACCCCTTTAAGAGCCTTATAACATGTGCGTCTTCCGCTTCACGTGGGTTCGATTACTGACCATCATTGAACATCCAGATGTAGGAGAGCCGAGCGGGATTCAGCAGTCACTGGAGCCTATGGACTTCCTGAGCCACATGCTCTCCACTGTCAGCCATCTTGCGGTCTCCCGTGCTTCCATCCACATTCATAGGCTACAGTGACAGCTGAACCCTGCTTGGCATTCCTACATCTGGACGATTAATGAACGATCGGACCCACGTGAAGCCGGAGACCCACATGTTATAAGGCTCTTAACCGTGTACTTTTGTGAGTTGCTATTTACACAGCTTGCTTTTCAGTTCCGCTATTGCTACACTTAGTCTGCTTCTCCTGGTAGTGTCTCCTTTACATTACAATCACAGGTGCTGCAATCCCTCCAAAGGAAGCTCATCCTGTTATTCAAAGGTCTGTCCCCGAAAGCTTTCCCTAAATGACAATTCTATGTGTATATGCCTGATATCACTACATCTTCTTGTAAGTTGCAATCTGTAGTGCAGCACCGTTTAAGAGACTGAAGTTTCTCCATGGTAATATATAAGGAGAGCAGAGGGCACATCTGAGTGTAGCAGTAAAAAACTCATGTATTCGCATGACATCTGAATAGATTAGTTTGTATACTGCTACACTCAGATGCGCCCTCTTATCTATTACCGTTGAATTTAATGTGCCAAAAGTTGTAGGGCAAATTGTAGGCAAGAGGAGGCAGAAAAGCAGAACTTCCCCTTTTGGATGAAGTTCTGCTGTAATGATAAACAAAGAGCCAAGGAAAAAGTTTTTGTGTTTGATCAAGAGTAAAGCAGGGTTCACACTTTTTCAGCGTGTTAAAGTGCATTGATATGCATTACTTTGCATGCTTTACTTTTTTTTTTAACCACTTTAGCGCCACTTTCTGAGCAAGCCATTTTTTGCGATACAGCGCTGCATCGTTTTAACTGACAATTGCGCAGTCGTGCGACGCTGTACCCAAACAAAATGGACGTCCTTTTTTCCCCACAAATAGAGCTTTATTTTGGTGGTATTTGATAACTTCTGCGGTTTTTATTTTTTTGCGCTATAAGCAAAAAAAGAGCGACAATTTAGAAAAAAACACAATATTTTCTACTTTTTGCTATAATAAATATCCCCATTTTTTTTTTTTTTTTTTTTAAAGCGAATTTTTTCCTCAGTTTAGGCCGATATGTATTCTTCTACATATTTTTGGTAATAAAAATCGCAATAAACATATATTGATTGGTTTGCGCAAAAGTTATAGTGTCTACAAAATAGGGGATAGATTTATGGCATTTTTATTATTTATTTTTTTTACTGGTAATGGCGATGATCAGCGATTTTTATCGGGACTGCAACATTGCGGCGGACAGATCGGACACTTTTGACATATTTTTGGGACCATTGACATTTATACAGCGATCAGTGCTATAAAAATGCACGGATTACTGTGTAAATGTCACTGGCAGAGAAGGGATTAACACTAGGGGGCGATCAAGGGGTTAACTGTGTTACCTAGGGAGTGATTCTAACTGTGGCGGATGGGACTGACTAGGGGAGGAGACCAATCGTTGTTTATATGTAGCGACCTCACCCCTCTCACCCCTTCTCATTCTCGGCTTGTCTGTCTTTGTCTAGGGGTGTTAGTACCGGGGGGAGGGATGAGATACACCACGGCCCATGTCCTCCAGAGTGAAGAGGTGAAGGCCAGAAAGATCAGGCTTTGTGTAGGTGTCCTAGAGTCAAATCCTTTCCTCCGTCCTTGACTCCCTCTGCTCCTAGTAACCAGAGTTCCACACACTGAATAGGTCCAACACAGTTTTATTCTTCTCAGCGAATAAACATACAGCACAGTCAAGTTGGGACCTTTGTAACAGTTCAGTATTAATGGGAGTAGGTCGAGGCACAATCCTTTAAAGTATCGCTAACCACTGTGGTGTCACCAATGGCGAATAGTCACTGCCACTGACTATATGAGGTAGAACATGAATTACCTTCGCTAGCACAGCCCCTATCAGGGGAAGGATATCCGTCCAAGGGAGTCACCGGAGGCCTCTCTGTCACCAGCAATGCTGCGCCGGACTCTCCAGAGAAGTTCCGCTCACCAGTCTCCTCGACCTCAGACATGGGCACCCAAGGAGTTAGGGCCCCCTCGGATTCCTTCACCCTCACGGAACTCAGTCGAAGGTACTGAGCCCCAGGCATCCGCCATAGTACCTCACCCCAGGCTAAAGGTGCCTGAGATGGACTCCATCTCCCGCTCTGGCCAGGTCAAGGGCACCTGGGCCCGGAACACCGGAACGCCAGCAACCCAGGCTGAGGGTGCCTGAGAGCGGCCGTGTCCTCCGACTCCGAACTCTGAACCCCGTGGTAAGGGCGTCCGCCCCTTTTATCCCCTCTCCCTTTGCGTCACAGCGGGTTCCCCGCCCCGCGGTACCAGCGCCAGGGGAGGACAAAAAGGCACAGTCTTGGGGTGTGGGTTCAACTCCGGCCAGGGTGACAATGCCACCTGCAGGCCACAGGGAACCTCACACCACCAGAGTCCTCCAAGAAACATAAAAGGGTCTCGGATTCCCTAGCAATCAGTGCATCTGGGTTACACTACCACCCAGATGCTTCCCTTAAATTCAAATACCCGCTACACTCTCCCCCTGGTGATTTGACACTGGTCCCCAGTGTCTGGTGCAAACCCATGTCTCCCAAAGAGTGGTAACATAGGTTCAACCCAGAGACAACATTCACATAAATCCAAACTCAACAAATTTCGATCAGGAATTGTGCCAGGACCTAAAACAGGAAAGGGAAACAGTAATATAAAACCATAAACTTTTGTAATAAAATACTTTAAATATCTCACACATTTACATTTCTCCACCCTGCTGGCTATCTAAGGACCGTCCCATTCTCAGCAGCCTTGATAGACGAGTCTCCTGCAGAGGGAAGAAAAAAAAAGAAACACACATCCTGACATAATATATGTGTTTGCTTGGAACGAATGGGTCTATCCGAGAAGAAACCCATTCACTCCAATGAGTGTTGCATAATGTACAAAAAAACAAACAACAATCGTTGCGCAACACTGCCACCTGGAGGTAATGCCGCGGTAAAGACACCTATCAAATCCAGATGAACTTTTCTCTCTTGCTCTTTTTTTCTTCTGTGGCCCTACACTGACTAAAACCCCAAAGTCACTGATTTCTCTTGATGAGGGGAGGAAAAGGAAACAAATGGCAACAGTTCCCATTCTCCCAAGAACAAACACCCAGAAAAATAGAGGGCACAGTCTCTGTGTTCCAGCACTCGCTTCAGGAAAACTCAGCAGTAATAAACAGAAAAGAGTCTCTTTCTCTTACAAATAAAACTTTGGATGCGGCAGGAACACAGGCTTCAAATGCTTGTCAAAAGCCTCCATGTTATATTCAACATTTCCTCCATCCTTGCGACAAATTACCACTCTGTCCGCATGGATATGCCTTCCCAGCATCCACTTAGCCTTACAGTCCCGAAACTTTTTTGATGACCGTTGGTGAACATGAAAGGTATCGGCGTGCTTGAGGTACCTTGAGTTTGTCCCAAACAAAAGTATCGTACCACCTCTGGCGAAAAGCTTCCACCTCGTAGAGCAATTCTCGAGGTAGGTATGGGTACTCCCACCCATACTCTTGGGCAACCTTCTGGCCATCGTGACACGGTCTCCTTCTCCAGGCAAAACAATAGCTTCCGGATAGCGAGGGGCGTTCACCACCTCAGCAGACTTGGGCATAGGGGCCCGCAGTGACTGGCTTTGCACTCCCGCAACAGGAGCAGGTGAAATGGAAGGTGAATCCAGAAGAGGGATAGCAGACAGTGGACCAGATTCCTCCCTAGGCTCCGAGGCCTCCACCCGGGGTGTACTATCCCCAATGGACCTAGGTGGGTCCCTTTTGATATGGGACGAGGGTAACTTCATCTTGTCCCATCCCTTCCGGTGGAAGATCTCGTCTATCTCCCCATCATCACCATTGTCAGACAATGAATCCAGGTCGGAGGTGTCATAACACTCAGCGGGTAGATAATTCCCAGTCACGGAATCATCCCCCTTGACGGCCTCCACTGACAGTTTGCTGCCGACACCTCCAACCACACACACAGTCCCAACCCCTGGCTCACCTAGGCCTTCAGAAGAACAGGGATGTCCAGGGCTCTTCCCTCCGGATCCATCCAGGCCAGGCAAGCGACGGGGCGAAGCTCTTCCACGACCACAGGAGGCCTGTACCAGGCCGACTCTCCTCTTCGGCGGTCGGAGCAGGGAGCTGCTGGTGACCGAGGCAGCATCCTCGGATTTCTCTCTCTTAATCTCCGCTTGGGCAGTCACTTCGCCCTGGTCAGCGCGCACAGGAATGCCCGCCATGGCATTGATCTTTCCCTCCGGAGTGGCAGTACCTGTGAGGTAGTTGAGGTGGAAGGTGCGAGGCCTTTCTGTGGATGGCTCCACCTCGAAAAGAAACTCCTTGCAGACCTCACATCGCCCGAATGGCTTCAATTGGACCACCAGTCCCGAACAGCCGGGACAGATCACTCCGAGGGCCTCCATGTCTCTGCAGGTGTACAGAGCCAATCGCCCCCGGGGCCTTAGTCTGATTCCTGTGTCCATAATCGGAGCAGCTAGAGAAGTCATGTCCGTGAATGAAGAAGCAGAAATCCACGGGGTACTTGAAGTCATCTTCCCTGTTCGCTGCTCCAATGCGCACTGACCCACTCGCGCCGGAATCTCCACGTGTGGCCGTCCACATGGCCAGACTCCTCCCATACTCTGCACTTGTTCGCGGGCTTTTCCTTTTCCCCGCCCACGAACTGCGCAGCTATGGTTTGCCTCGTGGCACGTTGCTCAACAAGGCCGACCTACTCGGAACTCCTCCGGGCAGCAAAGTTCAAATTCAGACACCATACACATCCCGGACACGATGCCCCCACGTGTAGCGACCTCACCCCTCTCACCCCTTCTCATTCTCGGCTTGTCTGTCTTTGTCTAGGGGTGTTAGTACCAGGGGGAGGGATGAGATACACCATGGCCCATGTCCTCCATAGTGAAGAGGTGAAGGCCAGAAATATCAGGCTTTGTGTAGGTGTCCTAGAGTCAAATCCTTTCCTCCGTCCTTGACTCCCTCTTTGCTCCTAGTAACCAGAGTTCCACACACTGAATAGGTCCAACACAGTTTTATTCTTCTCAGCGAATAAACATACAGCACAGTCAAGTTGGGACCTTTGCAACAGTTCAGTATTAATGGGAGTAGGTCGAGGCACAATCCTTTAAAGTATCGCTAACCACTGTGGTGTCACCAATGGCGAATAGTCACTGCCACTGACTATATGAGGTAGAACATGAATTACCTTCGCTAGCACAGCCCCTATCAGGGGAAGGATATCCGTCCAAGGGAGTCACCGGAGGCCTCTCTGTCACCAGCAATGCTGCGCCGGACTCTCCAGAGAAGTTCCGCTCACCAGTCTCCTCGACCCCAGAAACGGGCACCCAAGGAGTTAGGGCCCCCTCGGATTCCTCCACCCTCGCGGAACTCAGTCGAAGGTACTGAGCCCCAGGCATCCGCCATAGTATCTCACCCCAGGCTAAAGGTGCCTGAGATGGACTCCATCTCCCGCTCCGGCCAGGTCAAGGGCACCTGGGCCCGGAACACTGGAACCCCAGCACCCAGGCTGAGGGTGCCTGAGTGCGGCCGTGTCCTCCGACTCCGAACTCTGAACCCCGTGGTAAGGGTGTTCCGCCCCTTTTATCCCCTCTCCCTTTGCGTCACAGCAGGTTCCCCGCCCCCCCTTACCAGCGCCAGGGGAGGACAAAAAGGCACAGTCTTGGGGTGTGGGTTCAACTCCGGCTAGGGCGACAATGCCACCTGCAGGCCGCAGGGAACCTCACACCACCAGAGTCCTCCAAGAACCATAAAAGGTAAAAGGGTCTCGGATTCCCTAGCAATCAGTGCATCTGGGTTACACTACCACCCAGATGCTTCCCTTAAATTCAAATACCCGCTACATATACTTAGTATGGACAACAGATCGCTCTCTTCACGCTCGACAGCACAGAGATCTGTCTGTTTACATCTCTGTGTGGCGCGATCGCGGGTGCCTGGTGGTCATCGTGACCGCCGGGCACGCGCATCGGTTTCGGAGGCGCGCACGCCCCCTAGTGTTTAAAAGGCGAGGGGAGCCAACCTGCCGCAGTCTAACTGCGGTGGCTGATCGGGAAGGGGGTTAAAGCGCCCACCGTACAGCTACGGCCATTTGTGCTGGAGTGCCATGCTGCCGCCGTCAATCAACGGCGGGCGGGAGGTCGGCAAGTGGTTAAAGGAAGCACACAACGCCGCACAGTAGGGTGTTACAGTTTGCTGTGGTGCTCCAAGATGCGCGACAGCCAGTAAAATAGCATTTTCAAAGAGAGTGTAGCAAACGGCAGCTCTGGTAGCATCTCAGAACATCTTTACCTTATGAAAAAAAAACTCCAGGCAAACCATAATCCCTAAATAAATAATGTTCTTCAGTTCAATTGTCCTGCTGTTATGTGTTAATGACAACTATCAATTACCAGCCATGCAGTTCCTTGCATCAATGACCATTCTACCAACTGCTTGATGTTGTGCATGAAAGTTTGCACTCCTACTCTGGCAACTGAGTTATAACTTGGCAATGTTTCCGTTCACAAGAAATATATAATTAAATGTAAATTGACACGACCTGAATATTTACAATACTGGCAAAATTATATGTTGGCTGTCATTCTACCTTAAAGCTTATACTTTAAGTGACATTAGCGCTTGCAAAATGTACAAAGCACAGGACCATTTTACTTTACTCTATGCGTGACAAACATTTTGTTAGATCTCCCTCAAGTGGCTGACATTCAAAACTACAACAGGAAAGAAAAGAAAACGATTTATTTAGGCTTGGACAAATTTAAATGCATATTTGTCACATTCCCAGCCCTCCATTGGACTCTAAAGCTGGCAGAGATGACAATAAAGGGTGTGGTTCAGCAGATACATAGACCAGCAAAAAAGATCCAGAGTTCATTTGGATACATTAGAGGATTGTAGTTGAATTGAATAGAGACGTGAAATGTGCAGAGCTACGGATAGGGAGGGGAAATCACCAGCATGCTGGTCAGCGCAAATTGGGCCAAGAGAGAAAGTTGTTGCTTTCCAAGTAAGAGCCAAGCTATCAGATACCCTAGGACAGGGATGGCGAACCTATGGCACGCGTGCCACAGCTGGCACACAGAGCCCTCTCTGTGGGCACGCAAGCACACACTGATCGGCCATCGCTTTTAAATCACCTCCCTCAAAATTCTATATGCGAGCCTTCATGTCAGCCTTGCTCTGTGCTCTCCAGCACCCCCTGCTGGATGCTCAGCGTTTGAGAGAAGGCCAAACAAAGCACAAAAAAGCATCTGCTCCTCCGTCCTGTGCCCGATCTGCCCCTGGCAGCCTCCGATCTCCAGGCGAAGACAGACCGGGAGGTAAGAGTGAGTACTCTGCCAAGGCTTCCTATTGTCCTGGGGGGGGGGGGGGGGACAACAACCCAGATCCAAGATGGTAAAGGCTAATAAATCTCTGCTGAAGCGGGAACCCATGGAGCGGCACACAAGGGCATCAGGAAAGCTGGAGGTGCGGAAAGCCGCCATGGGAGCCCAAGAAGAGCAAAGCCATGAAGAAGCAGGTGAAGGAGGGTGATGTGCTGAAGCTGGGCGCCGGATCAACTTTATCTGACAGCAGAGCGTCAGCCCTGAGGAGACTGCCAAACTTCTGCTGGACTCCTAGTGAGTATATACAGAACTTGATGAGAGTGTGCTGTGATGTCTGGGAGGTGAACATGGGACACATCAGAAATCATTGGGCTGTGTCATGATGAGGAGCAGTGATCTGATTACAGCTATGCAGAGGCGGCTCTAGGCTTTGTGAGGCCTTAGGCAAAATTTGACATGGGGCCCCACTCACGCCCATGATGGGAAAAATAATTCAAGGACAAGAGCCTCTTCCCCACAACCCTGCCCGGTGGTTGGGGGGTCTGCGTGCAGGGGGCTTATCGGAATCTGGAAGTCCACTTTAACAAGGCGGCCCCCAGATCCTGCTCTTTAATAACTAAGGGGCGGGGGCCACCCGGAGATGTCACCTGGTGAACCCGCCCCCTTGTGATGTCATTGACTGAGGGCATGCTGGGTCATTGACGTCACAAGGGGTGGTGTCACCGATATTCACTGGTTGTTAGGGATGCTGGCGGCCCCGCTTCTGAGTCAGGGCTCTTAACGCTGCCTGAGCACAGCAGCGTTAAGGTCCCCTGTCCCTCAAAACTGGAGTAATGCATTAGGTAAGTTAGGCGGTCGTGAGGCCCCTGGTAGTGCGAGGCCTTAGGCGACCCTAGTGATATAGGTGGGAGGTGAATTGTGGCTGGCTTTGTAAGTTAATATAGGGTTAATATAGGGTTCTGTATATGGAGGTTTTCTATTTTTTTATTACTATTGGTTGAACTACATGGACTTTTTTTTTTTTTTTTAAGCCCGACTGTTTCTGCTGAGTTTTGGCCGCAGTTAATTGGTAAGTTCGTATTTGGAAATACGGGCACTAGGCTTGTGCACAACGGAAAAATTCGTTCCGTTTCGGTTCGTTTCTTTCCGGTCCTGTTGATTCGTAATCATTCGTAATTTTGGTAGACGGGATTTTTCGTGTTCGGACTCATTCGTATTTTTGCAAGCGACATTTTTCGTTGAATTTTTTGTTGCTTTATAATTCGTACTTTCGGTAGAGTACGTTGTTTTTCGTTGATTCTGGACACAACTCCTACTTTCGTAACTTTTTTTGGGTTCGTTGATTCGTAATTTTCCGTGTCTCTCTCACAACGACGCTGCCTATTATGCCTAATGTGCTTCGAATGGATTTGTACTTTTCTAAATACAAAGCGGTTATTTGTAACGATTCGAAATCTCGTATTTTACTTTCGTTTTTTACATGCGGCTATAGGCTCCGCCCCTGTACACCATTTTGAGAGGGTTCAGCACGGTGAGGGAGAAGCAGAGAGCAGAGCAGAGTAAGTGTTATTGTGCTTCGAATGGATTCGAAATCTCGTATTTTACTTTCGTTTTTTCATGCGGCTATAGCCTCCGCCCCCTGTACACCATTTTGAGAGGGAGTTCAGCATGGTGAGGGAGAAGCAGAGAGCAGAGTGAGTGTTGTTGTGCTTCGAATGGATTCGTACATTCGTAACTTTTTTCATAACGAATTATGCCGAAGACCTTCGGGCATTCGCTATTTTGCGGTATAATTTATTTCGGATTCGGTTTTATTCGTAATTGCTCTGTTCGGAAATTCGAATGCTTCCGAATGTCCGAAAGTTGCTAAATTCAGACGAATTTCGATTCGTTACGAAACGAATTGCACAAGCCTAACGGGCACCTACCCGCTGAAAGCCGCAGAAGGAACTGCTGCTGCAAATCGCACCCGCCCTAATTGCCAGTGTGACTGTAGCCTGATGGGAAAGATCTGGTTGCCATTATTATTTTATTATGAAAAAAGATGACTGATTGGCTCAATAAAGTGAACCTGTGGCCAGGCTACAGCCATTAAAATATTTACATATTCTGAACAAGGCCTTATTGGCCTGCGTAAATGCAGGAACTGCAAGGAAAAGTTCACAGCAAGGGGAACTAAAGCCTTTTTACGTTTTTTTCTCAGAAGCTCAGCTCCCCTTTTCCAGCAAAGAATCAGCAGCTGACCAGCAGTGACTCCTTAGCTCAGCTCACCCAGGTTCCCCCTCCCAGCAGTGATGTAGCAGATCAGCACACGTGCCTCCCTTCTAGCAGCTATTTAGCATCCTTCTACCAAAGGGTTTTGTCTTAAGCCTCGTACACACAGTCGGATTTCTATCGGACAAATCCGTGCAATTTTGTCCGAAGGGCGTTGGCCGTGAACTTTATATGCATACAGACGGCAGAACTTTTTCAGCCAACATACACAAAACTGTGTTTTTTCAGCTCTTTAGCGCCACCCTTTGGGCAACTTCTGCTAATGTTATGCTATTGGTTCGGAGGATGCGTGTTTGTACTTTGATTTTTTTTTTCACACGATCGGATAATCCGACAACACACATTTGTTGTTGGACAGTTTTAAAAAGCATGCTATAAAACATTTCTTGTCGGAAAATCAGACAATTGTCCGATGGAGCATACAAACGGTCGGATTTTCTGATAAAACCCTGCCATTACACATTTGTTGTCAGAAAACCGATCGTGTGTACGAGGCTTTACAATCTGTCAAAATAACAGTCATAATGTAAATATCTGTATATTTGTGGAGTACTGTACTCCTAATTTTATGGTGGATCCTTAAAGCTGATGGATCTCACTGCTTCTTTCTGTGAGTGCACATTTCTATTCTTGGCGGCCCTGTTTTAGAAACATTTTAAGCTCAGTTGCTTAGGCTCAAATTTATACATGCACAGCTAAATGCATCAGAGAATGTACCTATCTCCCCTCCTTACACCTGGGTACACTATGTTTTAAATGCTTTAATGGTCTTAATACAAGTGTAGCCCCCCCCATATTTGGGGGCGCTATGTATAAATTTAGGGGGTAGTCTGAACCGGTAGTTGGGCTCAGATCAATTGATTCTTTATTACTGCTTCTGCTCTGGGTGTGATGCTGCCTGGCAGTAGTGTTCCCTGTTGCCTGTAGGTGGCACTGTCACCACCGGCATAGGTTGAAGCACAGGGGGTATCACAGCATCTTGGGTGTCCTCTCTCGGCAGCCGTGCAGTGGGCGTGGTGAACCCGCTGTGCATGCTGGGAGAGGGTACATAAGGGGCAGACGCCATTGGGGTTTAGGAGTTCCAGGGGGTTCGTACCTGGGGACCCATTGGTCCTGTGTGTGTGTGCTTCCGTGGCCCGCATGGCAAGGGGTACACGTGTTTTGGTCTTGGGCACCTTTAGCCCGAGGCTGCATCGCTACTTTATAGGCCCAGCTCTGTTGGCTGAGGCCTATGCTTCAGAAAAGGATCCCACGCTACCCACCTGCGGGAAGCCCACTTTTAGGAAAGGAGACAAGGGGAGGATCAGTCCCAGAGGAGACTAGCGATAGTACTGCTGTCTCGGGAAGAGGCCCGGAAACTCGCCTAAAGAGGGATCTATAATCACAAGCCTTGCAATACGCCAATCTGGCCTAAATGTTCTTTTCATTATTGCCTAGCTGGGCGGTTCGGGACTTTGATCCTGTGGCAGAGGATTCCTGATCGTATCCATAATACAGAGAAAAGTGAAAGATTGATTCGTGCTGCATTCGGCTGCTAGAACCACTCAATGGAACTATCCGGTGAGCAAATCCCACTCAGGCTTGAGTGGCGACGAGTGGTATTTCAGTGTTGCGTGCCTGAACCTTTCCCCTGTGTGTTTTCTCTCGTGTCCTACTCTTCAGCCTCGTACACACGACCAATTTTCTCGGCAAGAGCAAGCAAGAAACTTGCTGGCAGAGAGGTCTTGCCGAGTAAATCGGTCGTGTGTACGCTGCTATCGGGTTTCTCGTCGAGAAAACCGACAAGAAACCTCGACGAGAAAATAGAGAACCTGCTCTCTATTTTCTCGTCGAGATTCTCCTCGGCATGTTTCTCGACGAGAAAAGTGAGTGTGTGTACACTTACCTGTCCTCCCGGAAGACCGCGCATGTTCGAAATGAATTCGACGCATGCGCGGTAGCTTCCTAGGCATACGTAGGGTATACCAAGATGGCGGCGACGGCATCGAATGTGACGAGCGCATGCTCGTCGTAGTCGATGACGTCACCGCGTACGCTCCATTCAAAGAACCGCGGGTTCTTTGAAACGAGCGTGTGTATACTCGGCCGGGACAAGTTTCTTGTCCAAGAATCTCGTCGAAAAAAACAACATGTTTTTTTCAACGAGAATCTCGGCCGTGTGTACGAGGCCTTCCTCTAAAGTTTTCCTCAGCAAAGAGAAAAATAAAGCCTAACTGTTTGGGTTTTACATTGTGTGGACATTGGCCTTTCTGAACACACAAATATAACCAGCAGCTCCTGTGGGGGTAGTGCTACATAAGATACATAACATCTGTTAAAAATACATTACTCCCCCTCATTACGTGTATAGATCCCCTCATTAAAAGGGCCAAGCACTTGCTCTCACTTGGCATCAGGCTAAAGCATCTTCCATGTAATTAGAGCCTGAAGATCCTTAATCTTCTAATCTTCCATAATCACATTAATGCAACTTGAACTGGTTTATTTTGACATTTGTAATCCTGTTTGTCACAGTAAACAAGATAAACAATATTCTTGACCTACTGATTGTACTGACATGAGTAATGATCTCTTGACATAAAAATAAAAAAAATTCATAAAGACAAGAGAACTTCGCTTTTTTTTTTTAAATAAAATGCTTTACTATAGTTAGCTCAGCCAGGGTCCAAGTTAAATTCACATCAGATATATATATATATATATATATATATATATATATATATATATATACATACATACAGTGGGTACGTAAAGTATTCAGACCCCCTTAAATTTTTCACTATTTGTTATATTGCAGCCATTTGCTAAAATCATTTAAGTTAATTTTTTTCGTCATTAATGTACACACAGCACCCCATATTGACAGAAAAAAACTGAATTGTTGACATTTCTGCAGATTTATTAAAAAAGAAAAACTGAAATATCACATGGTCCTAAGTATTCAGACCCTTTGCTGTGACACTCATATTTAACTCAGGTGCTGTCCATTTCTTCTGATCATCCTTGAGATGGTTCTACACCTTCATTTGAGCCCAGCTGTGTTTGATTATACTGATTGGACTTGATTAGGAAAGCCACACACCTGTCTATATAAGACCTTACAGCTCACAGTGCATGTCAGAGCAAATGAGAATCATGAGGTCAAAGGAACTGCCTGAAGAGCTCAGAGACAGAATTGTGGCAAGGTACAGATCTGGCCAAGGTTACAAAAAAAATTCTGCTGCACTTAAGGTTCCTAAGAGCACAGTGGCCTCCATAATCCTTAAATGGAAGACGTTTGGAACGACCAGAACCCTTCCTAGAGCTGGCCGTCCGGCCAAACTGAGCTATCGGGGGAGAAGAGCCTTGGTGAGAGAGGTAAAGAAGAACCCAAAGATCACTGTGGCTGAGCTCCAGAGATGCAGTCGGGAGATAGGAAAAAGTTGTAGAAAGTCAACCATCACTGCAGCCCTCCACCAGTCGGAGCTTTGTGGCAGAGTGGCCCGACGGAAGCCTCTCCTCAGTGCAAGACACATGAAAGCCCGCATGGAGTTTGCAAAAAAAACACCTGAAGGACTCCAAGATGGTGAGAAATAAGATTCTCTGGCCTGATGAGACCAAAATAGAACATTTTGGCCTTAATTCTAAGCGGTATGTGTGGAGAAAACCAGGCACTGCTCATCACCTGTCCAATACAGTCCCAACAGTGAAGCATGGTGGTGGAAGCATCATGCTGTGGGGATGTTTTTCAGCTGCAGGGACAGGAAGACTGGTTGCAATCAAGGGAAAGATGAATGCGGCCAAGTACAGGGATATCCTGGACGAAAACCTTCTCCAGAGTGCTCAGGACCTCAGACTGGGCCGAAGGTTTACCTTCCAACAAGACAATGACCCTAAGCACACAGCTAAAATAACGAAGGAGTGGCTTCACAACAACTCCGTGACTGTTCTTGAATGGCCCAGCCAGAGCCCTAACTTAAACCCAATTTAGCATCTCTGGAGAGACCTAAAAATGTCTGTCCACCAACGTTTACCATCCAACCTGACAGAACTGGAGAGGATCTGCAAGGAGAAATGGCAGAGGATCCCCAAATCCAGGTGTGAAAAACTTGTTGCATCTTTCCCAAAAAGACTCATGGCTGTATTAGATCAAAAGGGTGCAAATATTAAATACTGAGCAAAGGGTCTGAATACTTAGGACCATGTGATATTTCAGTTTTTCTTTTTTAATAAATCTGCAAAAATGTCAACAATTCTGTGTTTTTATGTCAATATGAGGTGCTGTGTGTACATTAATGAGGGAAAAAGTGAACTTAAA
The DNA here is from genome assembly GCA_029206835.1 of Rana muscosa. Lineage (NCBI taxonomy): Eukaryota > Metazoa > Chordata > Amphibia > Anura > Ranidae > Rana > Rana muscosa. The sequence continues at coordinate 271,048,370 of CM055128.1, forward strand.
TGATTTTAGCAAATGGCTGCAATATAACAAAGAGTGAAAAATTTAAGGGGGTCTGAATACTTTCCGTACCCACTGTATGTATATATATATACATATATATATATATATATATATATTGTGAGGGGGTTAACTCAGCAGCGGGTGTGTGTGACCCCCTGGATGGGTTCACCACACAAAAACAGGCACAGCAGACAGTGGTAGGAGAAAACAAAAGGGTGTGGTTTTATTTGAACTATATACAGACAAAAAAATACAGCAAAAACAAAAGAAACAGGAAAATAAATCCTGGTCAACTTGACCGCTCACTACACACGTTGGTGTCCCTAACTAACAACTGGGTACAGCCTTGTGCTGTCCCAGTCCCTAGCTCCCTGCTTTTAGAAGTTCTTAGCACTAACCACACAGGCTTTGGCTCACCGCACAGAGATCACACTCCCCAGACTATCCACACAAATCTGGTTCCAGGTTGGAGCATCTCCCTTAGCATGCTGGGAGTTCTTGTAGAGGCCCTAATGAGCCCACTTACTTCAACTGGGCTCATTAACTCTTCCCCCGCAAGACTCCCAGCACTCTCCCTAGTGGTATAAATCGGCATAAAGCCTGAATCTAGGACATATATACCTTCCATCCTGGATGCAACCTGGTGATTTTACCTGCCTGCTGTCACAATATATATATATATATACACAGTATATATATATATATATATATATATATATATATATGCACAGAGGTTGTGTATTCTACTGGGGGGTGTTTTTTTGTTTGTTTGTTTTTTTGGCTGAACAAAAAAACACAAGCAATCAGGCATGCATGTACTCGAGACAAAGCATCCACATTCCCCATTTGAACGCCAGGGCGATGCTTTACCGTAAAGTTGAATTCTTGTAGGGCCAGGAACCACCTATTTACTCTCCTATTTGTCTCTTTGTTTTGAGCCATCCACTTTAAAGGAGCGTGATCAGTAATTAGGTCAAAGTGCCTCCCTAGCAGATAGTACCGAAGGGAATCTAGAGCCCACTTCACCGCTAAACACTCCTTCTCAATTGTGGCGTAATTTACCTCATGGGACTTCAATTTCCTGCTGAGGTAAATGACTGGGTGCTCTTCCCCGTTCCAGACCTGGGACAATACTGCTCCTAACCCAACGTCTGATGCATCCCTTTGTACGACAAAGTCCCTAGAGAAGTCTGGTGAGTACAACACTGGCTGGCTACATAAGGCTTTTTTTAAGAATTGGAATGCTGCCTCAGCCTCTGGGGTCCATTTAACCATGACAGACTCTTTCCCTTTTGTCAGGTTGGTTAGGGGTACAGCCTGAGAGGCAAAGTGGGGAATGAATCGCCGATATTAACCAGCGATTCCCAGAAAGGCTCGTACCTGCTTCTTGCTGTTGGGACGTGGCCAATTCTGTATGGCCTCGACTTTATTGACTTGGGGTTTTATCACTCCCCTCCCAATGGTGTACCCAAGATATTTGGCCTCCTCCTGTCCAATGGTACACTTCTTTGGGTTGGCCGTAAACCCAGCTTCCCGGATAGAGTCTAGGACTGCTTGCACTTTTGGCAGATATGAGGCCCAATCTGTGCTATGGACAATTACATCATCCAGGTAAGCCGCAGAATACTTCTGATGGGGCCTCAGTATCTGGTCCATTTTCCGCTGGAATGTTGCCGGTGTATTCTGTAATCCAAACAGCATTCTTTTATATTGGAACGCCCCATCTGGGGTGACAAATGCGGTTTTCTCCTTGGCCGATTTGGCCAGGGGAATTTGCCAATACCCTTTTGTGAGATTGAGAGTTGTCATGTATCGGGCTGTTCCGAGCCGGTCGATCAACTCATCTATATGTGGCACGGGGTAGGTGTCAAATTTTGTAACTTTGTTCAGTTGTCGAAAATCGTTACAAAATCGCCAGCTCCCATCCGGTTTAGGCACTAACACTATGGGACTGGACCAATCACTTTGGGATTCCTCTATCACCCCCAACTCAAGCATTTTCTGTACTTCCTCACGTATTGCCTCCCGTCGGGCCTCTGGGATCCGATAGGGTTTTAGCTTCACCCTTTCACCGGGCGGGGTAATAATATCATGCTCTACCCCAGACGTTTGTCCCGGCAGCTCAGAGAAAACCTCCTTGTTGCGAAGCACAAACTCTTTAACCTCCTGTTGTTGGGGGTTTGACAAGGTGACTGCTATTCCAACCTCCGGAATCACGCAATCAGACTGAGCTGGTGACAAAGTTTCTGCGACTAGGGATTCCCTATCCCTCCAGGCTTTCAACAGATTAATGTGATAGATCTGTTCGGGCTTTCGCCTTCCTCTTTGTCTGACCTTGTAATTCAACTTCGCTCACTTTTTCCACTATCTCGTAGGGGCCTTGCCATTTAGCAAGGAATTTGCTTTCAACCGTAGGGACAAGTACCAATATCTTATCCCCCAGGGAAAAGGTATGGGTCTTGGCCCCACGGTTGTACACTCTCTGCTGTGCCAACTGCGCTTGGCATTACCTGTGCAATTCTATCTTGCATCAGGGCGACATGCTCAATCACACTCCTGTGGGGAGAACTCTCACTCTCCCAAGTTTCCTTGGCGATATCCAACAGCCCTCTTGGGTGCCTCCCATAGAGTAACTCAAAGGGTGAGAAACCCGTAGAGGATTGGGGTACCTCCCGAATGGCAAACATTAAATAGGGGATTAGACAGTCCCAATCCTTTCCATCTCTATCCACCACCTTCTTTAACATTTGTTTTAGGGTTTTGTTGAATCTTTCAACCAACCCATCTGTTTGGGGGTGATACACGGATGTACGCAATTGTGTCACTTTGAACAACTTGCACAGCTCTTTAATAACCCGGGACATAAAGGGTGTAACTTGGTCTGTAAGCAGTTCCTTACAAATACCCACACGGCTAAAAACAAGAGATAGCTCTTTGGCTATGGTTTTGGCCGAGGTATTTCGGAGAGGAATCGCTTCCGGATACCCGGTGGCATAGTCCAATATAACCAAAATGTACTGATGCCCCCTAGCGGACTTCATTATCGGATCTACCAAATTCATTGCGATCCTCTCAAAGGGGACCTCAATGATGGGAAGAGGTACCAGCGGGTTACGAAAATGTGGCATCGGTGCCGACCTCTGACACACAGGGCAAGAGGAACAATACTTTTCTGTTTCCTTCATGACCCCATGCCAATAGAATCTTTGCAATACTCTCTCTCTGGTTTTCTCTGTCCCCAGATGACCTCCAAGAATGTGCCCATGGGCCAACTCTAACACCAACTTCCTGTAAGGTTTGGGGACCACAAGCTGCTCAATGGTTTCTTCTGCCCGTTTAGTCACCCGATACAGTAGGTCCTTTTCCACGATGAAGTATGGGTAAGTGCAGGTCTCATCTGGGTTCACTAACTCGCCATCTATTTTCACTACGTTTTCCCGTGCCTTTATTAGGGTGGGATCTTTTAACTGTTCTGTGGCAAAATTTTCCTTGTGAACCTCGAGATCAGAAAACTCCACAGACAGCACGTTTTCGTCTGAGGATGTTAACTCCTCCCCAGTTTCTCGAGTCTCCCCTGCCAATACCGACAAGGGGAATTCTGGAGAGTCCTCACCACTCTCAGAGGAATTCTAGCTATCACATTCCTGGTATATAGGGGCACCAGTGGGGGGCTCAGGACAATCCCAGAGTTCCCAAAACTTTGGAAAATCCCTTCCCACAATGGCATCATGTGGTAACTGAGACACTAACCCCACCTGATGAGAGAGGTTACCTTTGGAGGTCTCAAAACACACTGTAGTCACAGGATACTCTCGGGTGTCCCCATGCACACAAATAACAGCTACCTTGTTATTCCCTAAGACCTCTGTAGTGACTAATTCAGCTTTTATCAGTGTCACCAGGCTGCCTGAATCCAGCAACACAACAACATTTTTACCATTAATACACATTTTGCATAAATGTTTCTCAGTTCTCCGAATGGCAGTGCATGCGACTGTCGCAAACAGCGACTGACGTCTGTCCCTTAGAAAGTCACATTGCATGGGTTCCTCCACAACGAGGCAATTTGCTGCAATATGTCCCTCTTGTTGGCAGCGGTAGCAAACAATCCTTTTTGCTGCCTCTTGAGCCCCTGACTTCCCAGGCTGTTCTCGCCAGACATTGGGTAGAACTCTCACCCTCTCATTCTCTCCACCCTCACCCCTTGGAATCATCTTACCCGCCACTGGGAATGGTCTGGTATAAGGGTGGAAAGTCTGTGAGCCTCTGGAAGAGGCAGTCAGGTTTTCCATAGCCAAGTACTTCTCTACACGATCCACAAGATTATCGGCCGTTTCTGGGTCTCCATGGCTTACCCACTTTTGGATGGCAGTAGGAAGAGCTCTCAAGAAATGATCCATCACAACACGTTCCACAATCTTTGGTGCGGACAAAGTCTCTGGCTGTAGCCACTTCCTGCTCAGGTGAATGAGATCATACATTTGAGACCTGGGGGGTTTTCCAAGCCGGAAAGTCCAGTTATGCACACGCGGAGCCCGGACGGCCAGGGTGACACCCAGCCGTGCCAATATTTCATTTTTAAGCATCACATAGTCTTTTGCTTGGTCAGGCTCTAGGTCATAGTAAGCTTTCTGCGACTCACCAGTTAACAGAGGGGCCACCAGTCCAGCCCACTGCTCCTTAGGCCACTTTTCCCTTTCAGCAGTCCTTTAAAATGTGGTCAAAAACACCTCTGGATCATCCTCTCCAGTCATTTTTGTCAGTAAACGACTCACCCCAAAGGACGCAGTATTAGTGGAACTACTTGCCTCACTGGTCTGCGGACGTTGCTGCATTAATGTTTCCATTTGTTGCTGTAGTCTCTGTTCTTGGTTCTGCAACAGGTCCATGAAGCGGGCCTCAGATTGCTGCTGGGCTTGTTGCTGAGCTTTCAGACTCTGTTGATGAGCTCGCTGCTGGGCTGCCAGGCTCTGTTGTTGAGCTACAAGGCTCTTTTGCAAACTTGCATTTGTCTGCTGCTGATTGGCATTTGCTAGAGCCAGCTGTTTCAGTATCTCCTCCATGCTGGCCTTAAAAAAAACTGCCACTGGTTCTCCACCAACTGTGAGGGGGTTAACTCAGCAGCGGGTGTGTGTGACCCCCTGGATGGGTTCACCACACAAAAACAGGCACAGCAGACAGTGGTAGGAGAAAACAAAAGGGTGTGGTTTTATTTGAACTATATACAGACAAAAAAAATACAGCAAAAAGAAAAGAAACAGGAAAATAAATCCTAGTCAACTTGACCGCTCATACACACGTTGGTGTCCCTAACTAACAACTGGGTACAGCCTTGTGCTGTCCCAGTCCCTAGCTCCCTGCTTTTAGAAGTTCTTAGCACTAAGCACACAGGCTTTGGCTCACCGCACAGAGATCACACTCCCCAGACTATCCACACAGATCTGGTTCCAGGTTGGAGCATCTCCCTTAGCATGCTGGGAGTTCTTGTAGAGGCCCTAATGGGCCCACTTACTTCAGCTGGGCTCATTAACTCTTCCCCCGCAAGACTCCCAGCACTCTCCCTAGTGGTATAAATCGGCATAAAGCCTGAATCTAGGACATATATACCTTCCATCCTGGATGCAACCTGGTGATTTTACCTGCCTGCTGTCACAATATATATATATATATATATATATATATATATATATATATATATATATATATATTGTGACAGCAGGAAGGTAAAGTCACCTGGTTGCATCCAGGGGGGTAGATATATTTCGCCCAGATTCAGGCTTTACGCCGACTTATACAACTAGGTGGAGAGTTGTATAAGCCCAGCTGAGGCTAGTGGGCTCATGGATGACTCATACCTCTAGGGAGAGTGTGGGGCGTCGTGCAGACAGGGAGTTGATGAGACCAGCTGAAGCTTGTCAGCTCATTTAGGCCTCTATAAAAACTCCCAGCTTCATTAGATGTTAGCTCATGCCTGGACCCAGACCTGTGTGGACTGTCTAGGGAGAGTGAACCCCTGTGCGGTGAGACAAAGCCTGTGTGGCTATTTGCTTGGACATTTAAAACCAGGGACTTAGGGACTAGGACAGCACTAGGCTGATCCCAGTTGTTAGTTAGGAAACCTGTATGTTTAGTCAGAGGTCAAGTTGACCAGGATTTATTTTGTTTATGTTTCTTTTGGCTTTGCTGTGTTTTGTCACTGTAAATAGAAAATAAACCGCACCTTTTTTTTTGATTTTGAAAACCACAACCTCCGTTTGCTGGGCCTGTTTTTGTGTGGGGAGCCCATCCCGGGGGTCACACACACCCGCTGCCGAGCTAACCCCCTCACAGTTGGTGGAGAACCAGTGGCAGTTTTTTTTTAAGCCAGCATGGAGGAGATACTGAAGCAGCTGGCTCTAGCAAATGCCAATCAACAGCAGACAAATGCAGGTTTGCAAAAGAGCCTTGCAGCTCATCAACAGAGCCTTGCAGCTCAACAACAGAACTTCGCAGCCCAGCAGCAAGCTCACCAACAGAGTCTGGAAGCTCAGCAACAAGCCCAGCAGCAATCTGAGGCCCGCTTCATAGACCTGTTACAGAAGCAAGAGCAGAGACTACAACAAATGGAAGCAGTAATGCAGCAACGTCCGCAGACCAGTGAGGAAAGCCGTCCCACTAATACCGCGTCCTTTGGGGTGAGTCGTTTATTGACAAAAATGACTGGAGAGGATGATCCAGAGGTATTTTTGACCACATTTGAAAGGACTGCTGAAAGAGAAAAGTGGCCTGAGGAGCAGTGGGCTGGACTGGTGGCTCCTCTGTTAACTGGTGAATCGCAGAAGGCTTACTATGACCTAGAGCCTGACCAAGCAAAAGACTATGTGATGCTAAAAGCTGAAATATTGGCAAGGCTGGGTGTCACCCAGGCTGTCCGGGCTCAGCGTGTGCATAACTGGACTTTCCAGCTTGGAAAACCCCCCAGGTCTCAAATGTATGATCTCATTCACCTGAGCAGAAAGTGGCTACAGCCAGAGACTTTGTCCGCACCAAAGATTGTGGAACGTGTTGTAATGGATCGGTTTTTGAGAGCTCTTCCTACTGCCATCCAAAAGTGGGTAAGCCATGGAGACCCAGAGACGGCCGATGGTCTTGTGGATCGTGTGGAGAAATACTTGGCTACAGAGAACCTGACGGCCTCTTCCAGAGACACTCGGACTTTCCACCCTAAGACCAGACCATCCCCAGGGGCGGATAAGAGGATTCCAAGGGGTGAGGGTGGAGAGAGTGAGAGGGTGGGAGCTCTACCCCAAGTTTGGCGAGAACAGCCTGGGAAATCAGCGGCTCAAGAGGCGGCAAGAAGGATCGTTTGCTACCGCTGCCGGCAAGCGGGACATATTGCAGCCAATTGCCCGGTTGTGGAGGAACCCATGCAGTGTGACTTTCTGACGGGCAGACGTCAGTCGCTGTGTGCGACAGTCGCATGCACTGCCATTCGGGGAACTGAGAAACATTTATGCAAAATGTGTATTAATGGTAGAAATGTTGTGGTATTGCTGGATTCAGGTAGCCTTGTGACCCTGATAAAGGCTGAGTTAGTTAAAACAGAGGTCTCTGGGAATAGCAAGGTAGCTGTTATTTGTGTGCATGGGGACACCCGAGAGTATCCAGTGACTACAGTGTGTTTCGAGACCCCCAAAGGTACCCTCTCTCATCCAGTGGGCTTAGTATCTCAGTTACCGCATGACGCCATTGTGGGAAGGGATTTTCCGAAGTTCTGGGAACTGTGGGATGATCCTGAGCCCCCCACTGGTGCCCCTATGTACCAGGAATGTGATAGCCAGAACTCCCCTGAGAGTGGTGAGGACTCTCCGGAATTTCCCTTATCAGTATTGGCAGGGGAGACTCAAGAAACTGGAGAGGAGCCCACCTCCTCAGACGAAAACCTACCGTCTGTGGAGTTTTCTGATCTTGAGGTTCACAGGGAAAACTTTGCCACAGAACAGTTGAAAGACCCCGCCCTAATAAAGGCACGGGAAAACGTAGTGAAAATAGATGGCGAGTTAGTGAACCCAGATAATACCTGCACTTACCCATACTTCAGCGTAGAGAAGGACCTACTGTATCGGGTGGCAAAAAGGGCAGAAGAAACTGTTGAGCAGCTTGTGGTGCCCAAACCTTACAGGAAGTTGGTGTTGGAGTTGGCCCATGGGCACATTCTTGGAGGTCATCTGGGGACAGAGAAAACCCGAGAGAGGGTATTACAGAGATTCTATTGGCCGGGGGTGATGAAGGACATAGAAAATTATTGTTCCTCCTGCCCTGTGTGTCAGAGGTCGGCCCCGATGCCACATTTCCGTAGCCCGCTGGTCCCTCTACCCATCATTGAGGTCCCGTTTGAGAGGATCGCCATGGATTTGGTAGGTCCTATAATCAAGTCCGCTAGGGGGCACCAGTACATATTAGTTATAATGGACTATGCCACCCGTTATCCAGAAGCGATCCCTCTCCGAAATACCTCGGCCAAAACCATAGCCAAAGAGCTATCTCTTGTGTTTAGCCGGGTGGGTATTTGTAAAGAACTGCTTACGGACCAAGGTACACTCTTTATGTCCCGGGTTATGAAGGAGCTGTGTAAATTGTTCAAAGTGACGCAATTACGTACATCTGTGTATCACCCCCAAACCGATGGGCTGGTTGAAAGATTCAACAAAACCCTAAAACAAATGTTGAAGAAAGTGGTGGATAGAGATGGAAAGGATTGGGACTGTCTACTTCCTTATCTGATGTTTGCTATTAGGGAGGTGCCCCAATCCTCTACGGGATTCTCCCCCTTTGAGTTACTGTATGGGAGACACCCAAGAGGGCTGTTGGATATTGCCAAGGAAACTTGGGAAAGTGAGAGTTCTCCCCACAGGAGTGTGATTGAGCATGTCGCCCTGATGCAAGACCGAATTGCACAGGTAATGCCCATCGTGAAGGAACATTTGGCCCAAGCGCAGTTAGCACAGCAGAGAGTGTACAACCGTGGAGCCAAGACCCATACCTTTTCCCCGGGGGATAGGATACTGGTACTTGTCCCTACGGTTGAAAGTAAATTCCTTGCCAAATGGCAAGGCCCCTACGAGATAATGGAAAAAGTGAGCGAAGTGAATTACAAGGTCAGACAACCAGGAAGGCGAAAGCCCGAACAGATCTATCACGTTAATCTGTTGAAAGCCTGGAGGGATAGAGAGTCCCTAGTCGCAGACACTTGGTCACCAGCTCAAACTGGTTGCGTGATTCCTGAGGTTGGAATAGCAGCCACCTTGTCACAACCCCAACAACAGGAGGTTAAGGAGTTTGTGCTTCGCAACAAGGAGGTATTCTCTGAGCTGCCGGGACAAACATCTGGGGTAGAGCATGACATCATTACCCCGCCCGGTGAAAGGGTGAAGTTAAAACCCTATCGGATCCCAGAGGCCCGACGGGAGGCAATACGGGAGGAAGTACAGAAAATGCTGAACTTAGGGGTGATAGAGGAGTCCCAAAGTGATTGGTCTAGTCCCATTGTGTTGGTGCCTAAACCGGATGGGAGCTGGCGATTTTGTAACGATTTTCGTCAGTTGAACAAAGTTACAAAATTTGACACCTACCCCATGCCACGTATAGATGAGTTGATCGACCGGCTGGGAACAGCCCGATACATGACGACTCTTGACCTCACAAAAGGGTATTGGCAAATCCCCCTGGCCAAATTGGCCAAAGAGAAAACCGCATTTGTAACCCCAGACGGGGCGTTCCAATATAAAAGAATGCCGTTCGGGTTACAGAATGCGCCGGCCACATTCCAGCGGAAAATGGACCAGATGCTGAGGCCCCATCGGAAGTATGCTGCGGCTTACCTGGATGACGTAATTGTCCATAGCACAGATTGGGCCTCACATCTGCCAAAAGTGCAAGCAGTCCTGGACTCTGTTCGGGAAGCGGGGTTTACGGCTAACCCCAAGAAGTGTACCATTGGGCAGGAGGAGGCCAAATATCTTGGGTACACCATTGGGAGGGGAGTAATAAAACCCCAACTCAACAAAGTCGAGGCCATCCAGAGTTGGCCACGTCCCAACAGCAAGAAGCAGGTACGAGCCTTTCTGGGAATCGCTGGGTATTATCGGCGATTCATTCCCCACTTTGCTTCTAAGGCTGTGCCCCTAACCAACCTAACGAAGGGGAAAGGGTCGGTCATGATTAAATGGACCCCCGAGGCTGAGGCAGCATTCCAATTCTTGAAACAAGCCTTATGTAGCCAGCCAGTGTTGTACTCACCCGACTTCTCTAAAGACTTTGTCGTACAAAGTGATGCGTCAGATGTGGGGTTAGGAGCAGTATTGTCCCAGGTCTGGAACGGGGAAGAGCACCCAGTCATTTACCTCAGCAGGAAGTTGAAGTCCCATGAGGTAAATTACGCCACCGTTGAAAAGGAGTGTTTAGCGGTGAAGTGGGCTCTAGATTCCCTTCGGTACTACCTGCTAGGTAGGCACTTTGACATGGTTACGGATCACGCTCCGTTAAAGTGGATGGCTCAAAACAAGGAAACAAATAGAAGAGTGAATAGGTGGTTCCTGGCCCTCCAGGAATTCAACTTCACAGTAAAGCATCGCCCTGGCGTTCAAATGGGGAATGTGGATGCTTTGTCTCGAGTACATGAATGCCTGATTGCTGGTGTTCCAACCCCGAGGTTAAAACAAGAGGGGGGGGTATGTGACAGCAGGAAGGTAAAGTCACCTGGTTGCATCCAGGGGGGTAGATATATTTCGCCCAGATTCAGGCTTTACGCCGACTTATACAACTAGGTGGAGAGTTGTATAAGCCCAGCTGAGGCTAGTGGGCTCATGGATGACTCATACCTCTAGGGAGAGTGTGGGGCGTCGTGCAGACAGGGAGTTGATGAGACCAGCTGAAGCTTGTCAGCTCATTTAGGCCTCTATAAAAACTCCCAGCTTCATTAGATGTTAGCTCATGCCTGGACCCAGACCTGTGTGGACTGTCTAGGGAGAGTGAACCCCTGTGCGGTGAGACAAAGCCTGTGTGGCTATTTGCTTGGACATTTAAAACCAGGGACTTAGGGACTAGGACAGCACTAGGCTGATCCCAGTTGTTAGTTAGGAAACCTGTATGTTTAGTCAGAGGTCAAGTTGACCAGGATTTATTTTGTTTATGTTTCTTTTGGCTTTGCTGTGTTTTGTCACTGTAAATAGAAAATAAACCGCACCTTTTTTTTTGATTTTGAAAACCACAACCTCCGTTTGCTGGGCCTGTTTTTGTGTGGGGAGCCCATCCCGGGGGTCACACACACCCGCTGCCGAGCTAACCCCCTCACAATATATATATACCTGTATATATATATATGCACAGAGGTTGTGTATTCTACTGGGGGGTGTTTTTTTGTTTGTTTGTTTTTTTGGCTGAACAAAAAAACACATTCTGGTAACCTCGCTGGTTCCAGTAAAATTTAATCCCAGAGAAAGTATATATGCATATTCAACTGGTTATATTAATAATTCTATACTGTAAGTCCCACAGTAGTAATTGCTGTCAGTGTCGGCTCCAAAGCAGTAAGATATGTTGGTGATGTATAAACGAATTGCTCTCTCATACATATGGTCTATAATCCCGACCTCCCCCCATACACACAGGCCTAGAAGGATGATTTGGGTAACTCCATTTCACCTGTAGATTGGCAAAAGTGCTTCATTCTGACTCATAAAATATCCTTAGCCACCAAAACGCAAGAAAAAGGATTCAATTTGGTGACCCGTTGGTACAGATGCCCCTCGACTTTGCACTGGATAAACCCGGCGCTCCCGGATACCTGCTGGCGTTGTTTAAAGAGCAACAATATCACCAGCGCTAATATTGTCAGATGTGTGTGGAAAAATAGTCAGGTGGGAGTAAAAATCAAAAATAAGGGTGTAAACCCAACGCGTTTCAAACAATAGTAAAAACGTCCTTCATCAGGGATATTTGTATTCTTATCTAAAACAGATCATAAGATTGCATTAATCACAGCATATTATCTCCAACCTCCAAGAGGTGTATGCCAACAAAAGGAGGAAGAGAATTGACTTACTGAAATAAATTCATTAAAACACATGTGCTCCATGCTCCAATTATGCAGTTGGGGTGCATCCTCCTATATTAACCCACCCGGTTCCGTTAACCATCATTTGTATGCTCATATAAGGAGTCAGGATATGGCAAAAATTGCGATCCAAATGAATAGCGCCTTACAAAGAAAGAGAAAGCAAAGAGAAAAGACAAACAAACAAAAAAGGGGAAAATGAGAAAAACATTCTCATTGTGTATAAAAATATATCCATGACAGCAAGAAAAGATTTCCCGTTCACATAGACAAATTCCCCACTTACCAGAAATTACTGACAGTCCAGCAAGCAGATAGGATCCCCAAGGGTTCCCCAGTTTTTCCTTTGCATAGAAGCTCCGTATGTGAGAACCTCTGCCTTCTAGCAGAGGCAATGGAATGACGCCCAGTGACTCCTCTGGCGTCCTTTTATATCTCCCTGTGGTTTGTGATTCGTTCCCATATGGTCACATGACAACCCGCTCGAACGCTGTGAGTCATGTATCCATGGCAACGCTGACTCCGAAAGACGTACCGTGACAACGTACGTCTATCACCTGACACCGCCGCACCAATAGGCGGCACGTCTGGTGCGGACGACAGCTGCAGTGTGCCGAAAAGAGAGGCTTGGCGTATGTGGCTGAAAACAGCCATCCCATGTATTTGATAAGCAACAGAGCTCCTCATAGGAACATACTGTTGCGTCAATCCAAAAGGCAATGTTATATCCCCCAATGGTCATGCCGGATGATCGATGCGCCCCACAGGAAGTGCCCAATCGGCCATCTTGGAGGAGGGCAAGTGATGGAAAAACCTGCTGGAAACAATACATGGGAAAGATGGAATAGCGCTCAAGACCAGTGGCGGCACAAGGAACATCACAAAAATTGGGCATGATGGAAAATCCCAAATAATGATTCCAAACATCCCCAGTTGTGTGGGGGTGCTGGGAACCAGGGACAAAAACCACCGGTGCCCAAGGGAAAAACTGGGCCAATTCTCCACATGAGTGGATGCCCCCCCCCCCCGGGCTCCGGATTTGAACAAAAACACAAAAACAAACAATGGAAAACCATAGGGAGAGGGGAGGAATAAACACCAATTCCAGAGCATGGAGAAATTCTCCAGGTTACATGGAGCACATGTGCTACAAATATTAGTCAAGTATAGTTGTGACAATGCAAATCATATACCGCCACAAGCTTAAATGACAACATAAAAATATAAACAAAATCAAAATCAAAATTACAAAGAAAAAACCTCATATAGTGCGTCCTATGTGTCCCCATATTCTCCCACCCCTCCTCACAAAGCTCCGCATGCCAAGGGGGGAGGTAGAGGCTAAAGATGGAAGAGTCAGCTCTGGGATTGGTACCCTGGGGCCCTGGCACCAGATGAGAACCGTCAATTGAAGGTTAGTCGGTTTTTCCTGAGCTGAAACCCTCCAAGAAGGGACGAAAACTCTCTACCTCATTTAATCCGGGAGGCGTGGTTGCCTTAAGGTACCTAATCCAGCGCATTTCCTGCTGGAGTAGGACCTTATTCCAATCACCGCCTCTGCGTGGAATATGGATCCTCTCCACCACTGAAAACAGTACCCTGGGCATTCTGTATTTATGTTTTTTGGCAACATGCCTACCAAGGGGTAAAGAAAGATTACCAATTTTCATACTATGTATATGTTTTTCAACCCTTTTGCCTAGTTCCTGTCGTGTCTTTTCTATATAGAAAGCCCCACATTGACAGACCATGAGATAAACCACCCCTTGGGTTTTGCAATTCGCAAAGTGTTTGAGAGAAAAATTCTCCTCATTGGGTAAGGCCACTGTGGGACCCCCACCAATGACGGCGCATTGCGAGCAGGCTCCACAAGGATAGGTCCCTAAGATTTTACAGGGATCTTTCCTACCCTCGCCCTTATACTCGCTTTGGACTAACATACCCCCAATCGACCCTGCCTTTTTAAAGGTGATCTGGGGTTTAGATGGTACTAGACTTTTAAGAATGGGGTCCTCGGTTAGGATGGGCCAATATTTTGTGAAGATCTGTCTAATCTTTTTGTGTTCATTGGAATAGTTAAGAATTATCCTAGATATGTTGCTATCTTGTTTTTTATTTTTCTTTGTTTTGGATGTTTTAAAGTCCAAATCATGCCTATTGATTTCTTTCACTCTATTGAAGGCCTTTTTAAGGGTAGTCCTACTGTAGCCTCTGGCTAATAAACGGTTGCTAAGTTCATTAGATTCGGTTTAAAAATCAGACTCTAGACTACAATTCCTTCGAATACGAAGGAACTGACTATAGGGTATAGATTTTTTAAGTGCTACCGGATGAAAACTTGCAGCATGCAACATAGTGTTGCCCGCGGTCTCCTTCCTATGGAGTCTACTATAGATCTTCCCTTGTGAATCTTTGGATATTTTGATATCCAGAAAGCTAATCGTGGTTGCATCAAAGCACATTGTGAAGAATAAATTCTGATTATTAACATTCATAAGTTCCAAAACTTTTTTGAGATCTTCTTCAGACCCATCCCAGACAATAAAAATATTGTCTATGTAGCGTTGCCACATAAGGATGTGGCAAGCATACACAGACGCATTGTCTCCTAATAGGAACTCCTTCTCCCATTACCCCAGGTACAGGTTGGCATATGAGGGTGCACAGCACATCCCCATAGCCACCCCCTGCACCTGGAGGAAATGGGAGCCCTGGAAAATAAAGATATTATGTCGCAGGATGAAGTCTAGCATTTGTAGAATAAACTGATTAAATTTCCAGTCTGTAGTCGGACGTTGTCGTAGCACCTTTTGGATAGTATGGATACCTAGATCGTGCGGTATACTGTTGTAGAGAGACTCTACATCAACAGTAACCAGAAGGGCTGATGGAGGTACGACAAGATCCTCCAGTATCTGTAAAAGGTGGATCGTATCTTTTGTATATGAGGGAAGGTCTGTCATGGACCTTTGAATACGGAAGTATTTCTCCTTTGAATCTGTGACAGACCTAGCCGGGACAGAGGCTTTTGGAGGGGGTGTTACTTTGGATTCAGGTCCATGTCCCCCCAAGACACACAGAATCTGGGGACCCTGGATATGCCATATTAGAGTGACTGATTCATACTGTTGGGACGTTCACACATTCCCTCTAAGGATATGCGAATGCAATCACCTCCAGCCATCTGTCTGTCCTCTGTGCTAATTTGACCCTGCTAAAATGTGTGATGTTTACACTTAGGATAATGTGTATTGTATAGCAGGTGAGACAGGTAGGAGCCGGGATGTCTACCCTGAACGGTCATATCTATGAGTCACCTTGGCTGGCTAAAGGATTTAGTTTATTAGCTCATGTTAATTATGTTTTGGTTACTCCCTCTGTTTCTGTATATAAGACTTGTTTTTGGTTCTAATAAACTCTCTCTTGTTGGAACTTACATACAGCCTGCCTGGTGTTTGTTCTGACCGATCACAAATGGATTCGAATGGCACATAGCTGTAGTTTGAATCCTGGAGCACCGGATGATCCAATAGAGCAGAGGAGTGTCGGGAGAATGGAGACGAGCGAGCAAAGGGGCTCGTTACATTGGTTGGCAGCGGTGGGATTTGCTCTCCAGTTCCTGGGACACTCCAAACCACCACAGTGAATGACCAGCTATGCAGCCTGCAGGAAAGTCACGCTGAAAGACCTACTTGAGAGCCGAGATGGACCAGAAGAAGGGTGATGCAGGACCCTGGTCAGTTGAAGATTTGTTTCAGCAACGAGTGCGGCAGCGGTTGGCATTATATGGGGCTAACCCATCAGAGACCGCCATACAGAATGCCATTACAGACATCAAGCTGCAGGATGAGTGACAAGAGAGAGAACTAGAGCGGCAACATGAGCAGAGAATGGCGGAAATACGGCAATCGGAGACAACACCTAAAGATGCAGCGCCTGTCCGTAAGTTGCCCTTTCGGGCGTTCAAACTATTTAAAGAAGGAGAGGAGGAAATTGAAGCGTTCCTGCAGGACTTTGAGAGACTATGCCAGATACATAAAGTACTGCCCCAAGATTGGGTCGCCTTACTGGCGAGTAATTTAACTGGCAGAGCGGCGGATGCGTATCGGGCCCTGGAGGATGAGGACGCTAAAGACTATGACCGGGTAAAAGAAGCTCTGCTAGCCCGATTTGCCATTACACCCGAAGCCAGCCGGATGAAGTTTCGAGAATCCCGGAAACAAGCCCACATAACATACGTGGAGTGGGCACATCGTCTGCAGCGAAACCTTAAGGGCTGGTTCCAGGGAAGCTGCGCTCATACCATAGAGGACATCACCCAGCTAGTACTCTTAGAACAGTTCTTTAACCACACCCCTCCGGTACTACGGGATTGGGTGCGAGATAAGCGACCACGGACTGTACAGCAAGCGGCTACTTTGGCCGATGAATATCTGGACTCTCGAAGGTCAGGCGAAAGCGAGTGCTATCCACTATCTCGGCCCAGTTTACCAGCCTCTAACCCAACTTCAGTACCTCAGTGGTCTGCCTCTAGACCCCTAGCCCGACCCAACCCTCCTACCGGACATAAGTGCTATACCTGTAACCAAACTGGTCATCTGCAGCGATATTGCCCTACCCGATCCACGAGGTATCGAGAGACTGCGCACCAATCCAGACCCTCAGCCCCACCCAACCCTCCTACCAGACGTAAGTGCTATACCTGTAACCAAACCGGTCATCTGCAGCGATATTGCCCGACCCGATCCACGAGGTACCGAGAGACGGCCCATCCATCCAGACCAGCGGCTCATCGCTTCCAGAATGAGCCCAACCATCGAGATGTTCAGGAAGAGTGCGGCGAACTTTTTGAGGCTGATCCTGTCCAAGCTGCTGCCGGAGATAATCGGCAGCACCATCGTCAGGCAGTATGGGTTAATGGGCAGCCGGCCCAGGGACTCCGCGATTCCGGGGCTACGATTACCCTCATCCAGCCTCACATGATTCCCCAGTCGGCCCGGACCGGCCAGACTGTTGCAGTCAGGGTAGCAGGGGGCAAGGTACTACGTTTATCCACCGCCCAAGTCCTCTTGGATTGGGGCTCAGGGGAGCGACAAGTGCGAGTGGGATTACTACGTGAGTTACCCGCAGAAGTACTTTTGGGAAACGATTTGGGGCAATTAACTTCCTCATATGCCCCAGAGGACGCCATGGCCGTGACCACCCGACATCAGAGCCAACTTCAAGGCAACTCTACTCCTATGGGGACCCAGACGCCCCATGTTCGGGCTGGGAGCTGTACTAAGTCAAGTTGGTGATGACGGGAAAGAGCACCTGGTGGCGTATTTCAGCCGCAAATTGTTACCCCGTGAAGTTGGATATGCTGCCGTGGAAAAAGAGTGTTTGGCCTTAGTCTGGGCTTTAAAGAAATTGCAGCCCTACGTGTATGGACGCTCTTTTTACCGTCATGACGGACCACAATCCCTTGATATGGCTTAACCGGGTGGCGGGAGAGAACGGGCGATTACTAAGGTGGAGCCTGGCTTTGCAACCGTACAATTTTACCATACAATATCGGCCAGGGCCTCAAAACGGGAATGCGGATGGGTTATCCCGGCAGACGGACCTGGAACCTTAAGACTACTTTTCCAACATCCTCGAGTTGACCCGTTTGGGGTCCCACTGTGGCTGTTGGACTGTTTCCCAGGGGGGAGTATTGTCATGGACCTTTGAATACGGAAGTATTTCTCCTTTGAATCTGTGACAGACCTAGCCGGGACAGAGGCTTTTGGAGGGGGTGTTACTTTGGATTCAGGTCCATGTCCCCCCAAGACACACAGAATCTGGGGACCCTGGATATGCCATATTAGAGTGACTGATTCATACTGTTGGGACGTTCACACATTCCCTCTAAGGATATGCGAATGCAATCACCTCCAGCCATCTGTCTGTCCTCTGTGCTAATTTGACCCTGCTAAAATGTGTGATGTTTACACTTAGGATAATGTGTATTGTATAGCAGGTGAGACAGGTAGGAGCCGGGATGTCTACCCTGAACGGTCATATCTATGAGTCACCTTGGCTGGCTAAAGGATTTCATTAATTAGCTCATGTTAATTATGTTTTGGTTACTCCCTCTGTTTCTGTATATAAGACTTGTTTTTGGTTCTAATAAACTCTCTCTTGTTGGAACTTACATACAGCCTGCCTGGTGTTTGTTCTGACCGATCACAAATGGATTCGAATGGCACATAGCTGTAGTTTGAATCCTGGAGCACCGGATGATCCAATAGAGCAGAGGAGTGTCGGGAGAGTGGAGCCGAGCGAGCAAAGGGGCTCGTTACAAGGTCCATGACATGTGGTCTGAGGTGCTGGTCAATGACATGACTCGCTCCCTCAGAGATGGATCCATTACCTGAAATTATAGGTCTTCCTGGTGGTTTATGCAAATTTTTGTGCACCTTGGGGAGTGCGTACATAGTGGGAGTACGTGGGTGTCTTGTACGTATGAAATCCCACGTATCTTGATTTATTGCCCCATCTCTGAATGCCTCATCAACAAGTAGGTAGAATTCACTGTTTATCTTGTCAACGGTGGATGAAGAGATTTTGCGATAGCATCTTTCATCTCTCAGTATTTTTAGACACATCTCCTCATAGTCCCCATTGTCCATGAGGACGATGTTTCCACCCTTGTCTGATCCCTTTATGGTGATGTTGATGTTGTTTTTGAGACTTTTAAGACTTTTAAGGGCATGCTTAAGTTCTGGACTTAGATTTGGATGAGAGCTATCTCTCCTCAAATTCTCAATCTCTTTGGAGGTTTGTCTGATGAATAACGCTAGTGCTGGGTTCTGGTTGAGGGGCGGAAAGTTATGTGATTTCCTTTTAAATTTTTTAGACATGATCGTCATCTGATTCTCATCACCATCATCACTCTCCTCCTCCTCCAGGTTGTCCTCCCAGGTTTGGCCGAGAGGAGTATTTTCCTCAAGCAACAGATTCAGGTCCCTTAGGGCCCTAAAATCAGCTGCTTTGAGGTTTGGTGCTAATTTGGGTTCCTGACTCCCTTGTTTGAAAAACAGACTCTTGTAAAACAGCTTTCGGGCAAAGAGATGAATATCCTTTACTACATCAAAGCTGTCTGTACAACTCGTTGGACAGAAGGAAAGGCCCAAAGATAATACTTCATGTTCTAGATCTGATAATTTATATGAGGACAAGTTTATGATGTTAAGTTTTCCCCTTGTATTGTCTTGGTTACAAAGGGTTCCATGACTAATTGTGTCATGTGTAAAGGTGTTGTCGGAAGTATCTTGCCCTTCTCTAAAAAATCATCCACTAAGGGTTGTTGGACTTTGGAGCTAGCTCCAATTTTTGGTATAGCCCCAAGTTCTTTCAGGGAAGCGGTTTTACCTCTCGTAGTGGATCCTCTTTGGCTCCCACTGTGTGAACTCTGACTGGGTCCACTACCTTTCCCACTTTGTTTGGAGAATACCTGAGATTCTGTTGTTGCCTTTTTATTACACTGTTGGACTTCTCCTTCTGTTTCATTCGATCTGGGAGAGGGGCCTTTCCTTTTAGTCCCAAAAAGACAACCTGTATTAGAAGAAACTGAGGAGGAGGAGTTGTTAGATGGGGTATCAGATGAGTAATCATTCGGTACATTTGTATTTTCCCCTCGATTTTTGTTCTTATTGAATTTGTTTTTCTTAAATTTTTTATCTTGGTTCCATTTGTATGCACGACCCTCACCAAATGCATTTTTATCTCTCCAATACTTTTTTTCTTTCTTAATCAGTATGGATTTACTGAAAGTTTCCAAGTGTTCTTTCAATTTTTTTTCAAAATTACTGTATTCTTTATGCGTTTTTAGTGGTGATAGGCGTGCATATAGGGAATCAATTTCTATATCCAAAGCCACCAGCTGTTGCTTGTACTCATTTTGTAATAATATCATCAAATTTTTTGAGCATTCATTAAGTTTCATTTCCCAATTTGCCTTAAGGGTCTTACTGATGTTATCTAAAATAGGGAATATCTGAATCCTCAGACCAATGGGGTTGATATGTTCCCCAATGTATCTATCAAAATAATTAATATGCCAATATAAGGCCGATTTATTTTCCAATATCTTTCTGAGATTGAAGAAGAGGGATGCTAGATCAGAGATCGGTTGTTCAGTCCCCTGATAGCTCCTCTGGATGCAAGCCATAAGTTCCTCCCACCCATCTCCCTGAAAATCCCCCATATTAGGCATGCAGAGAAGTAAGCCAGTGGAGAAAAAGAACACAAAGGAAAAATCTTATATGCTTGATTAGCTGTAAATCTCTGATAGCAGGTATTTGGAAAAAACAATGATGCCATATAATCACTATGATAATAGCACAAAAAATAAGGTCCATGTAAGAGCCATGAGATTAGGCGAGGTTATTGGGTGTATTGTCCACCCTGAAAATGTCTGAAATTGGGGTAACTCATGTGTTCCTACGTGTAGTTGCCATCATCCCAAGTAAATATTGGTGAGAAAAACCTCTAATATTTGGGGATTTTTAGGGCAACAAAAATCCGTTGACAAGATGAACAGTGAATTCTACCTACTTGTTGATGAGGCATTCAGAGATGGGGCAATAAATCAAGATACGTGGGATTTCATACGTACAAGACACCCACGTACTCCCACTATGTACGCACTCCCCAAGGTGCACAAAAATTTGCATAAACCACCAGGAAGACCTATAATTTCAGGTAATGGATCCATCTCTGAGGGAGCGAGTCGTGTCATTGACCAGCACCTCAGACCACATGTCATGGACCTTCCCTTATATACAAAAGATACGATCCACCTTTTGGAGATACTGGAGGATCTTGTTGTACCGCCATCAGCCCTTCTGGTTACTGTTGATGTAGAGTCTCTCTACAACAGTATACCGCACGATCTAGGTATCCATACTATCCAAAAGGTGCTACGACAACGTCCGACTACAGACTGGAAATTTAACCAGTTTATTCTACAAATGCTAGACTTTATCCTGCGACATAATATCTTTCTTTTCCAGGGCTCCCATTTCCTCCAGGTGCAGGGGGTGGCTATGGGGACGTGCTGTGCACCCTCATATGCCAACCTGTACCTGGGGGAATGGGAGAAGGAGTTCCTATTAGGAGACAATGCGTCTGTGTATGCTTGCCACAACCTTATGTGGCAACGCTACATAGACAATATTTTTATTGTCTGGGATGGGTCTGAAGAAGATCTCAAAAAAGTTTTGAAACTTATGAATGTTAATAATCAGAATTTATTCTTCACAATGTGCTTTGATGCAACCACGATTAGCTTTCTGGATATCAAAATATTCAAAGATTCACAAGGGAAGATCTATAGTAGACTCCATAGGAAGGAGACCGCGGGCAACACTATGTTGCATGCTGCAAGTTTTCATCCGGTAGCACTTAAAAAATCTATACCCTATAGTCAGTTCCTTCGTATTCGAAGGAATTGTAGTCTAGAGTCTGATTTTCAAACAGAATCTAATGAACTAAGCAACCGTTTATTAGCCAGAGGCTACAGTAGGACTACCCTTAAAAAGGCCTTCAATAGATTGAAAGAAATCAATAGGCATGATTTGGTCTTTAAAACATCCAAAACAAAGAAAAATAAAAACCAAGATGGCAACATATCTAGGATAATTCTTAACTATTCCAATGAACACAAAAAGATTAGACAGATCCTCACAAAATATTGGCCCATCCTAACCGAGGACCCCATTCTTAAAAGTCTAGTACGGTGGGGGCGTGGCCACGGCATGAAGGAGTGAGGACGTGTGGCTGACGAGCTCCGTCTGACCATCCGCACTACAACACCCACAGCAGTCTTTCGAACGGACATCCCTGGTCCTCGGCATGCCTCCAAAGCCGCGGAAGACATCCCCGCAGCCTCAGCGGGCATCCCGGCATCGTCCCGGATCATTGGATCTGTACTTCCTGGAGCGGGGCCGCGCCACTCTAGAGACTTCCAAGATGGCGCCGGCTGGCAAGTATACGGCCGCACACGCAGCCTCCTCCATCTCCTTACCGCACCCGCCTTCTCCCTCGCATCCCCCCTCCACTTCCCCTGCTAGTTCTATCAGCTCAGCCCCCCCTGCTACAACCATGGGTGAAGTGATGGGGGACGCAGATCTCAGAGCTCACATCCTTGCCCTCCCCACTAAGGCAGACTTGGTGCTGTTTGCTGACAGGGTAGAGAAGGCCCTGCGGCAGGACATTGAGACGCTGCAGGCAGATACAGCACACATTGGGGGTAGAGTGGAGGAGCTGGAGGCACAATGGGATGTAGTTTCACCAGCCTTGCAGGCTCTCCATGACCGTAGTAAATATCAAGACCACAGGATTGACTCATTAATAGATCAAATGGATGACTTTGAGAACAGGAGCCGCAGGGTTAATATACATATCAGGGGAATGCCTGAAGCTACTGGCCCCAGAGACATAGTACCCTCTCTGCAGGGTCTCTTTAAACAGGTTCTCGGCCAAGACGCGCCTGACCACATTGAGATAGATCGGGCTCATAGAGCCCTTCGGCCACCTTCGGATGACCCCAATAAACCACGGGACATTATTTGCAAGTTGTACAAATACTCCCTAAAGGAAAGCATAATGCCCATGTAAGGGGTGTCCGCCAGGTGGACTTTGATGGCGCGCAGCTGTCCTTTTTTCCGGATCTCTCCAGACGCACCCTGATGCAACGCCGAGCCCTTAAGCCGTTACTTGAGGCCCTACAAGATGCACAGCTGCCTTACAGATGGGGCTTCCCTTTTCAATTGTCCGTCACTAAAGAGGGTCGGCAAGTTGTTTTGCGCACCATTGAAGACCTGCCACGGTTCCTGCAACAATTAGGCCTGCCAGTCATTAATGTCCCAGATTGGAGAACTGCGCCGGAGATCCCGCTTCCTGTGCAGCCACAATTTTGGCGTTCCACCCGTCGCAGAGGTCGGAATAGACGCCAACCCCGAGTGGACTCTCACCAGGATGCTCCACATTCCCCTCCACATTCCCCTTCCCAAAGGGGCTCTTGAAGGTCCCTTGAAATCTCATCATTTAAAGTTGAACTGATCCTGCTTGCAGTACGCCCTCTTTCAGGGCGCCGAGTTGAGTTGTATTGTTCTGAATATGTTTTGAATATGTTTCACACTGCTGCTGTGGTATATTTTTGCATTTAGGGCTGGCGCATCTTAGATGCTGCTATGCCCCTCTGTTGTTACGGGGTGGGTCATTTTTGTGGGCTCACACTTCGTGCTGTGCCTCTTCCCCCACATAGGCCAACTCCCTGGAGTTCTGTCCCGAGTTTGGGACCCCATGCTACTCGCTGACCTTCCCCCTCCTGGTGGCCTGCGGGCTGGGCGAAGGTTCCAGACTAGCTTAGTTTGGATGTTTTGGGAGACCCTTGAGGTAACTCCCTTCTTGTTTTGGATGCATGTTTTGATGAGTTTTTATTTTCCCTGTCTTTCTGTTTTATTTTTTTTGTTGTTTTTTCAGTACTCAGTGACTCACGGATCGATCATCTGCAGGTCTCTTCTCTCTCCTGACTGGAGATTTCTCCATGATAATTCTACCTCATGGCTTCCCTGAAAGTGGTATCGTATAACGTCCGAGGGCTGGGATCGCCTAACAAACGCAGTAAGTTGTGGCTCGAAACCAAACGCCTGGGGGCACATGTCCTTTTTTTGCAGGAGACACACTTTCGCACTGACTCGGTCCCCCGCCTTCCCACACACCTATACCCTCAATGGTTTCTTAGCAACTCCCCTCGATCCAAGTTGAGCGGAGTTGCTATAGCTGTGCATAAATACTGCCCCTTTACCCTGATTGATCAGTTGACCGACCCGAATGGCAGGTACGTTTTTATTAAGGGGACCATTCTGGGCCGCAAATTCACTTTTGCAACCGTGTACGCACCAAACACTGGCCAGCTTGCCTTCCTGGACTCCCTCCTGGACTCCCTCTCTCATTTTAAAAAGAGCCAACTGATTTTGGGAGGGGATTTTAATATTAGCCCGGACCCCAAGATGGATACATCTGCGGGGCGTTCTACCCACTCCTTTGCTTTCATCAAACATTTCAGGAAGGCTTTGCAAGCCTACCATTTGGTCGACTGTTGGCGACTACTCCATCCTACAGACAAGGATTTTAGCTATTATTCGGCAACACATGCCGTTTATACCCGTATAGATCTGTTTTTGATGGACCAGTTCTCCCTGGAGACTTTATCCAGTGCATCAATTGGTTCCATCACTATGTCGGATCATGCCCCAGTCTCCCTTTCTATCCATCCGCCTTCTTCCGATGCCCGGTCCTGGACCTGGCGTCTGAATGAGAATATCTTGGATGATGCAGTGGCGTCTAAATGCGTCTCAGATTCAATTGCCCTGTACTTTGCTGAAAACTCATCGACCGAGGTTGGGGCGGCGTTCATTTGGGAAGGCCACAAAGCAGTAATTAGAGGGGAGCTCATTTCCCAAGGGGCGCGGATGAAAAAGGCACGGGAGGGGGATCTCCAATCCCTCTTACGAAAAATACAATCGGCGGAACTTAAACACAAGCGTTGTTTGACTCCGGAGCTGGCGGCAGAGCTACAGGCCCTTCGCCAGGAACTTGCCACCCTGTTAGATACCCGCATACGTGATCGTTTACGTCACATATCGCATACATTTTATGAATATGGTGACAAGTGTGGGCGATTGCTTGCTAGGGCTCTAAAGAGACAACAGGCTTCGGGCCATGTGCATAAGCTTCAAGCCGGGACGGGTCCCCCGGTAGTCCACTCCTCTAAAATAGCAGCCGCCTTTAGAGATTACTACGCTCAGCTCTACCATCTCCCTGCCACATTCCCTGGTTTGACAGTAAATCAGAAACAAGACTATATTTTAAATTATCTGACTGAGGCCCATGCTCCCCAACTTTCGGTTGAGACCAGTAAGTCCCTTGAAACACCGATTAGCAAGGAGGAGCTAGACACTGTGGTAAAAGATCTCCCGAAGGGAAAAAGCCCGGGCCCTGACGCTTACACGAATGCCTACTACCGTGTTTTCTTCCCCCTGCTTTCTGGGCATATGTGCACTTATTTCAACGCCTTAGCCTCGGGCACAGCTATGCCTAAGGAGGGACTGATGGCTCATATAGCAGTGCTGCCCAAGGAGGGGAAAGACCACACGGTCCCTAGTAGTTATAGGCCGATTTCGCTTTTGAACACGGACATTAAGATCCTAGCAAAAATTTTAGCAAATCGCCTTTAACCCATCCTTCCTTCTCTCATACATCCAGACCAGACGGGTTTTATTACTGGGAGGGAGGCAAGGGACAACTTCAATAGGGCCATTCAGCTGATTCATTGGGTGCAGACCAGGGCGGACCATACACCCTGTCTTCTTCTATCCACTGACGCCGAAAAGGCGTTCGACAGGGTGGATTGGACGTACCTTCGTGCGGTGCTGTGCAGATTGGGGCTTGGCCCTAACATGCTATCCTGGGTTTTTTTCTTTGTACAGCCGTCCGTCGGCCCGAGTTAAGGTGAATGGGGTGCTTTCCGATACGTTCCCCATTGGGAATGGGACCAGACAGGGGTGTCCGCTGTCTCCTCTCATTTTTGCCCTTACCCTGGAACCCCTGCTCAATAGGATTCGCTCTAACCCCAACAGTAAGGGTCTTAGTGTCGGATTACAAGAGCATAAACTATCTGCATATGCGGATGATGTCCTATTTTATGTGGCGGACCCGTTAATTTCCCTCCCCAACATTATGACCGAATTGCAGACTTTCAGTTCCATCTCCAATTTCAAAATTAATTTCACCAAATCAGAAATCCTGTCCTTAAATATCCCCTATAGCTTACGTACACGGTTGCAAACATCTTTCTCCTTTTCCTGGTGTGGCACTCACATGAAATATTTGGGGGTCTATCTTACCCCTTTCTACTCTCAATTATATAGCAGTAACTATGCTCAGCTACTCTCTACTATTAAATCAGACCTGCACCGATGGGATAGAGAGACCTTTTCATGGATGGGCCGAGTCAGTGTGTTAAAGATGAACGTGTTGCCTCGCATTCTGTTCTTTCTCCAAATGGTGCCAATCTCATTACCTAGGTCTTTCTTTTTGAGCCTCAACAGTGCGTTTATTAAATATATCTGGCAGGGACGGAGTCCTCGTCTGGCACTTCGGACCTTGCAGAGACCTAAGCGGCTGGGTGGCCTAGGCGTCCCAGATATACGCAAGTACTACGAGGCTATCGCCCTTCAACGGATTTTGAATTGGCACCATGGGGTATCCACTAAGGTTTGGGTACCGCTGGAAAAATTCTTGGCGGGACGCAATCTAGCCCATGCTCCCTGGCTTCCCCAGGCCCATAGGAGCCTGTCACTATATGTTTCGCCAATGACTGCCCATGTGTTAAAGTTATGGGATTCTTTAAATAAATCAGGACAGGCCGCCCCCCCTTTTTCCCCGCTAGCACCCCTAGGAGGTTTCCCCTGGTTTAT
Organism: Rana muscosa; assembly: GCA_029206835.1. NCBI lineage: Eukaryota > Metazoa > Chordata > Amphibia > Anura > Ranidae > Rana > Rana muscosa. The sequence continues at coordinate 271,074,974 of CM055128.1, forward strand.
CCCGGGGGAACACCTATCTTTCTTTCGGACTTGGACGTCAGATGGGGAGTTAAGATGTGGCAGATTCTTTCACGATCAGGGACTTCTCCCGTTGGAGGAGCTTAGAGCCCAATATGGCAGCTTCCCGATGGATGGCTGGAGACATGGACAGCTTCAACACTTTGCGCGTGGTCTACAACACGCCATACGATCTCCTACGTCTTCTACCCCCTTTGAGAGGCTGTGCATGTCTTCCAGTCCAATCCCGCACTCTATATCTGTCCTCTACGAGTTACTACAGAAACAGGGACCTCCCGGGAAGCCCGCCTATATTCGGGAGTGGGAAAGGGACCTGCAGTTCGAATTTACTGATCTCCAACTTGATCAATTATATCGCCTCACTCATTTCAGCTCTGTTGACACAAAAATGCAGGAAAATGGTTTTAAGGTCCTGACTAGGTGGTACAGGGTCCCCACTAGACTCAAACAAATTTATTCGATGTCCTCAGATGCTTGTTGGCGGGAATGTGGCCATAGAGGTTCCTTTCTACACATATGGTGGGATTGTCCTAAGTTACGCACTTTTTGGCAAGATATTAGAACTCAAATTAACATTATCCTGGATATGGAATTCCCTGATTCTCCAACGTGTTACCTCCTGCATGTTCCCGTCGTTCCTCTCAGTCTTTACCGAAAATCGGTGCTGCCTCATCTTTTGAATGCGGCTAGGAGATTTATTCCCATTTATTGGAAAAATAGCCAAATTCCAAGTCGCTTGGACTGGGTCCGGTTGGTAAATCATATTAAGGCTGCGGAGGAATGGATGGCAAAATGCAGGGATAAGTATGACGAATGGTATAGTATTTGGGCCACATGGATTCACTATGTAGAGGGGGATGCCAAAGACTCATGTTCTATAGTCCAGTCTCCGGCAGGAATGGAGTAATTGAGTAATTGTCAAACAGATTTTTGTGCAGATTGACGCATTTGATTTAACCGCTGCAGATATGCTCACATGATTTGTATGAGTACAGTATTCTTTTCTTCTCCCCTTCTCTCTTTTCCCCTCCTTCTTTTTTTTTTTTTTTTGCCACCTGTCCGACCTGGCGATGTCTACCTGTAAAGTATCTCCTAGGTCTAACAGAGTGATTAAGGACATTTTGATTTTTTCCTTTTTTCACATTTAAGTTTGGTCATTTTTTTTTAATATAGCCAACGGCAGATTAATCTCTCAGTTCCTTAAATAATTTAATAGATTTTAACACTAGGACTCTAATTGGAAGTAATCATGGGAATCACTTCATCCTAAAGGATGTTTAGGGTATCAATATTAGAATTTCACTACACAAAATATTGGGGGGAGAAAAAGGGGACTTTACTCCCCTATCCCCCCCCCCCTTACACAACCTTTCACTTCTTTTCCCTCCCCCCCTTTTTTTTTTTTTTCTCCCTCACATATTGGCGAGGGCACTTGTCCTGGTTACATTCTACCCTTATATATATGTTTTGCCACTTTATTCACATAGTCATTGGTAAATTTATTTCATAGTCATTTATATAGCCTATTGGTGGATTTTAATTTTGGTTGGGGGTTTTTGGTTTTTGTTTTTTGTTTTTTTTTTAGCTTTGAAGAAATTTTTGGAATCACTTTTTGTCACTTTACACTTTGGATTTTTACTTAAAAGGACACTCATATTAAAGATTTAACACATAATGAAATCATAAAACACTCAGGAGGATATTGCCCCCTTCCCCCTCTATTCCTCTCTTTTTTCACTCCCCCCTTCCCCCCCTTTTTTTTTTTTTGGGGAAATGTTGAGAATGTATATGTGTTCTATGTATGTTCTACGTTTGTAAAGTGTATGATATGTTGTTAAAAAAATTAATAAAAAAAGATAATAAAAGCAAAAAAAAAGTCTAGTACCATCTAAACCCCAGATCACCTTTAAAAAGGCAGGGTTGATTGGGGGTATGTTAGTCCAAAGCGAGTATAAGGGCGAGGGTAGGAAAGATCCCTGTAAAATCTTAGGGACCTATCCTTGTGGAGCCTGCTCGCAATGCGCCATCATTGGTGGGGGTCCCACAGTGGCCTTACCCAATGAGGAGAATTTTTCTCTCAAACACTTTGCGAATTGCAAAACCCAAGGGGTGGTTTATCTCATGGTCTGTCAATGTGGGGCTTTCTATATAGGAAAGACACGACAGGAACTAGGCAAAAGGGTTGAAAAACATATACATAGTATGAGAATTGGTAATCTTTATTTACCCCTTGGTAGGCATGTTGCCAAAAAACATAAATACAGAATGCCCAGGGTACTGTTTTCAGTGGTGGAGAGGATCCATATTCCACGCAGAGGCGGTGATTGGAATAAGGTCCTACTCCAGTGGGAAATGCGCTGGATTAGGTACCTTAAGGCAACCACGCCTCCCGGATTAAATGAGGTCGAGAGTTTTCGTCCCTTCTTGGAGGGTTTCAGCTCAGGAAAAACCGACTAACCTTCAATTGACGGTTCTCATCTGGTGCCAGGGCCCCAGGGTACCAATCCCAGAGCTGACTCTTCCATCTTTAGCCTCTACCTCCCCCCTTGGCATGCGGAGCTTTGTGAGGAAGGGTGGGAGAATATGGGGACACATAGGACGCACTATATGAGGTTTTTTCTTTGTAATTTTGATTTTGATTTTGTTTTATATTTTTATGTTGTCATTTATGCTTGTGGCGGTATATGATTTGCATTGTCACAACTATACTTGACTAATATTTGTAGCACATGTGCTCCATGTAACCTGGAGAATTTCTCCATGCTCTGGAATTTGTGTTTATTCCTCCCCTCTCCCTATGGTTTTCCATTGTTTGTTTTTGTGTTTTTGTTCATATCCGGTGCCCGGGGGGGGGGGGCATCCACTCATGTGGAGAATTGCCCCAGTTTTTCCCTTGGGCACCGGTGGTTTTTTGTCCCTGGTTCCCAGCACCCCCACACAACTGGGGATGTTTGGAATCATTATCTGGGATTTTCCATCATGCCCAATTTTTGTGATGTGTGATGTGCCGCCACTGGTCTTGAGCGCTATTCCATCTTTCCCATGTATTGTTTCCAGCAGGTTTTTCCATCACTTGCCCTCCTCCAAGATGGCCGATTTGGCACTTCCTGTGGGGCGCATCGATCATCCGGCATGACCATTGGGGGATATAACATTGCCCTTTGGATTGACGCAACAGTATGTTCCTATGAGGAGCTCTGTTGCTTATCAAATACATGGGATGGCTGTTTTCAGCCACATACGCCAAGCCTCTTCTTTTCGGCACACTGCAGCTGTCGTCCGCACCAGACGTGCCGCCTATTGGTGCGGCGGTGTCAGGTGATAGACGTACATTGTCACGGTACGTCTTTCGGAGTCAGCGTTGCCATGGGTACATGACACACAGCGTTCGAGCGGGTTGTCATGTGACCATATGGGAACGAATCACAAACCACAGGGAGATATAAAAGGACGCCAGAGGAGTCACTGGGCGTCATTCCATTGCCTCTGCTAGAAGGCAGAGGTTCTCACATACGGAGCTTCTATGCAAAGGAAAAACTGGGGAACCCTTGGGGATCCTATCTGCTTGCTGGACTGTCAGTAATTTCTGGTAAGTGGGGAATTTGTCTATGTGAACGGGAATTCTTTTCCTGCTGTCATGGATATATTTTTATACACAATGGGAATGTTTTTCTCATTTTCCCCTTTTTTGTTTGTTTGTCTTTTCTCTTTGCTTTCTCTTTCTTTGTAAGGCGCTATTCATTTGGATCGCAATTTTTGCCATATCCTGACTCCTTATATGAGCATACAAATGATGGTTAACGGAACCGGGTGGGTTAATATAGGAGGATGCACCCCAACTGCATAATTGGAGCATGGAGCACATGTGTTTTAATGAATTTATTTCAGTAAGTCAATTCTCTTCCTCCTTTTGTTGGCATACACCTCTTGGAGGTTGGAGATAATATGCTGTGATTAATGCAATCTTATGATCTGTTTTAGATAAGAATACAAATATTCCTGATGAAGGATGTTTTTACTATTGTTTGAAACGCGTTGGTGAAGCCTGCTTTGAGTGATCTCCGCAAGATCTGGAGTTACCAATTTGGGCTATTGTATTCTATTTACCTATGATACAGATTTTATGGATATGATTATAGTCACATGTATTTTTGTAATTTGGTTATATGATTATATGATTTTTGTGAATAAATATATTTTTTATACAAATATTTATATATTTTTTTGTTGCCCTAAAAATCCCCAAATATTAGAGGTTTTTCTCACCAATATTTACTTGGGATGATGGCAACTACATGTAGGAACACATGAGTTACCCCAATTTCAGGTTCTTCAGACTCCTGTCGGCGTCGCAGCGGGACTGACGTCATCTACCCTGAGGGTACGGAGTTCTCGGGTTCCCTCTTCCCGCTGATGCAGCCTTGGTTCCATGTCCCTCATGTTGGAGGGCCCTCCACATGCTGGTCCGCATGTCCTTTGCATGACACTTTCCCAAAGGTACTGACGATAGCCTTTTATTCCATCCAGGCTATGTGATTACTGACTTATAGTGATGAGCCGAACACCCCCGGGTTCGGTTCGCACCAGAACCCGCGAACGGACTGAAAGTTCGAACGAACATTAGAACCCTATTAAATACAATGGATGCGAACGTTCGAATTCTAAAGTGCTAATTATAACAACTATTATGCATGTTATTGTCATAAATAGGGTTTGGGAACCCGGGTTCTGCACCAGGGGACATGTATCAATGCAAAAAGAAGTTTTAAAAACTGTCGTTTTTCGGGAGCAGTCATTTTAATGATGCATAAAGTGAAAAAAAAAAGTCAAATATTCCTTTAAATATCGTACCTGGGGGGTGTCTAAAGTATGCCTGTGAAGTGCCACGTGTTTCCCGTGTTTAGAACTGTCCCTGCACAAAATGACACTTCTAAAGGAAAAAAAAGCCATTTAAAACTGCTTGCGGCTTTAATGTAATGTCTGGTCCCGGTAATATGGATGAAATTCTTTAAGAAAAATGGCATAGCTACCCCATGACCCCCCCCCCCCTACCCCAGCCCATTACCAGCCCCTTTGGGTCTTGTATGGATATTAAGGGGAACCCCGCACATAAAATAAAAAAGGCCCTATATACTCTGAATAGCCGTATACAGGCGGTGCATACAAGACAGGGACTGTAGGTTTGTTCTTATGTAGAATCTGTTTGTAATTTTGAACAGGTACATTGTTGAAGTGTAGCTCCAGCCCAAAAATCTATTTTTAAACTTTTTGGGAAACATAGGTAAGGGTTATCACCCCTGTAACATTTGTTTTGCTGTCTGTGCCCCTGTTCAGAACATTTCACCTCACTTTCCGTCCCAATGACAACTGTTTTTGAAATGTGGTGTTTTTCTTGAAACAAGGATTGCTGATAAAGCATCAGTACAGATGAGACCCCTTTCTCCCATATTTATTCTTACAGGAGAGAATTTTCCTTTCTAGGGGTAGATTTCCTCTCACTTCCTGTTGTCTTCTTTCGTTTGCAAGTAGGAGTCGTTTGTAAGTTGGATGTTTGAAAGTAGGGACCTGCCGTATATACTCTGCAGAAATAGGCCCCTTAGTTGTTGGTGTTGGCACAACACTGTAAGCACTCAGTTACTCTTGGTTGGTGCTGGAACGCCCTGCTGTCAACTATTATATCAGGAATTTTAATTACATATAATTGTTGAACAGTGGTAGTAAAAATTGGGGCTTTGATGGTGGTGCTGGTGCCACAACACTGTAAGCCCTGACAGTTACTCTTGGTGGGTGCAGCAATGGGCCCTGCTGTGAATTATTAGATCAAGAATTGTAATTACATGCCCCTTTTGAACAGGGGCTGAAAAATTGGGCCTTTCGTGGTGGTGGTGGTGGTGGCGTTGCCACAAGACTGTAAGCCCTCAGAGTTACTCTTGGTGGGTGCAGCAATGGACCCTGCTGTGAATTATTAGATCAAGAATTGTAATTGCATGCCCCTGTTGAACAGGGGCTGAAAAATTGGGCCTTAGGCACTGGTGGCACAACACTACAACCCCTCACAGATACTGTACTTGGAGCACAGCAATGAGCCCTGTTGCAAAGTATTGCTTCAAAAATTGTAATGACACGCCCCTGTTAAACAGGGGCTGAAAAATTGGGCCTTAGGCACTGGTGCCACAACACTCCAACCCCTCACAGATACTGTACTTGGAGCACAGCAATGAGCCCTATGGCAAATTATTGCTAAAAAAATTGTAATTACACGCCCCTGTAAAACAGGGGCTGAAAAATTGGGCCTTAGCCACTGGTGGCGGCACCCATAAACAAAAATGATCTTCCAAGCTATCATCATCAATCGTATCATTGAGGACTCGGAGGAGGAGGATAGCCAGTCAACATAACAGCACAGGCACTCAGCATCAGCATCAGTCTTGAAGGGATGTGACATGTTAAAATCAATTAGTCTGTTATATCAGCATCAGGTGTGTGGTAGCTGGTGGTGATCCAAGACTGGTTCATCTTGATGAAAGTCAGTCGATCAACTGAGTCGGTGGACAGGCGCACCCTGTGATCCGTGACAAATCCTCCAGCAGCACTGAATGTGCGTTCCGAAAGAACGCTGGATGCAGGACAGGCCAGTAGCTCAATTGCATACTGTGCAAGCTCTGGCCAGTGATCCATCCTCAAGACCCAGTAAGCCAGAGGATTTTCGGTGGGGAAGGTGTCCAAGTCTGACCTTGCCCCTAGATATTCCTGCACCATGTTTATCAGACGCTGGCGATGGTTGCTGGAACCGATCATACTTTGGGGCTGCGGACTAAAGAATTGTCTGAACGCATCGGTCAGACGGCCACCTTCCCCACCGCTCCTTCTTTGACTGGCCGAAGCCTCAGCAACTCGTTGTCCAGGACCAGGAGTTTGTAACCTCACAGTCTCTGGGAACGCGTTGCACAGACCTTTCTGCAAGGCCTCCCGGAGTTGTCTCATCCTCTGCTCCCTCTGCGACGGTAACATAAGGTCCGCAACCTTACCCTTGTACCGTGGATCAAGGAGAGTGGCCAGCCAGTAATGGTCCCTCTCCTTCCTCCTCCTCCTCCTCCTCCTCCTCCTCCTCCTCCTCCTCCTCCTTCCTCCTCCTCCTTCCTCCTCCTCCTTCCTCCTCCTCCTTCCTCCTCCTCCTCCTCCTCCTCCTCCTCCCTCCTCCTCCTTCCTCCTCCTCCTCCTCCTCCTCCTCCTTCCTCCTCCCTCCTCTTCCTCCTCCTCCTTCCTCCTCCTCCCCCCTCCTCCTCTTCCTCCTCCTCCTTCCTCCTCCTCCCCCCTCCTCCTCCTCCCTCCTCTTCCTCCCTCCTCCCTCCTCCCTCCTCCCTCCTCTTCTTCCTCCTCCCTCCTCTTCCTCCCTCCTCCCTCCTCCCTCCTCCCTCCTCCCTCCTCTTCTTCCTCCTCCCTCCTCCTCCCTCCTCCCTCCTCCTCCCTCCTCCCTCCTCTTCTTCCTCCTCCCTCCTCCTCCTCCCTCCTCCCCCCTCCTCCTCCTCCCCCCTCCTCCCCCCTCCTCCTCCTCCCCCCTCCTCCTCCTCCCTCCTCCTCCCCCCTCCTCCTCCCCCCTCTTCCTCCTCCCTCCTTCCTCCTCCTCCCTCCTTCCTCCTCCTCCCTCCTCTTCCTCCTCCTCCTCCTTTCCTCCTCCTCCTCCTTTCCTCCTCCTCCTCCTCCTTTCCTCCTCCTCCTCCTCCTCCTTTCCTCCTCCTTTCCTCCTCCTCCTCCTCCTTTCCTCCTCCTCCTCCTTTCCTCCTCCTCCTCCTTTCCTCCTCCTCCTCCTCCTCCCTTTCCTCCTCCTCCTCCTCCTCCTCCCTTTCCTCCTCCTCCCTTTCCTCCTCCTCCTCCTCCTCCCTTTCCTCCTCCTCCTCCTCCTCCTCCCTTTCCTCCTCCCTTTCCTCCTCCCTTTCCTCCTCCCTTTCCTCCTCCCTTTCCTCCTCCTCCTCCTCCCTTTCCTCCTCCTCCTCCTCCTCCCTTTCCTCCTCCTCCTCCCTTTCCTCCTCCCTTTCCTCCTCCTCCCTTTCCTCCTCCTCCCTTTCCTCCTCCTCCCTTTCCTCCTCCTCCTCCCTTTCCTCCTCCTCCTCCCTTTCCTCCTCCTCCTCCCTCTCCTCCTCCTCCCTCTCCTCCTCCTCCTCCCTCTCCTCCTCCTCCTCCCTCTCCTCCTCCTCCTCCCTCTCCTCCTCCTCCTCCCTCTCCTCCTCCTCCTCTCCTCCTCCTCCTCCCTCTCCTCCTCCCTCTCCTCCTCCTCCTCCTCCTCCTCCCTCTCCTCCTCCTCCTCCCTCTCCTCCTCCTCCTCCCTCTCCTCCTCCTCCTCCACAGAAGGAACACTGTCTGGGTAAAGGGGGCCTTGAGAGGCAAGGAAGTCCTCCTCTTCCTGCCTCTGTTCTGCCTCAAGTGCCCTGTCCATTATTCCACGCAGCGTGTGCTCCAACAGGTGGACAAGAGGTACAGTGTCACTGATGCATGCACTGTCACTGCTCACCATCCTCGTGGCCTCCTCAAATGGTGCCAGGACAGTGCATGCATCCCTGATCATGCCCCACTGGCGTGGAGAAAAAAAACCAAGCTCCCCTGACCCTGTCCTGGTGCCGTAGTCGCACAGGTACTCATTGATGGCCCTCTGCTGCGTGTGCAGCCGCTGCAGCATGGCCAACGTTGAGTTCCACCTGGTGGGCATGTCACATATAAGGCGGTTCTTGGGCAGGTTCAACTCCTTTTGCAGCTCAGCCAGGCGAGCACTGGCATTATAAGATCTGCGGAAATGCACACAGACTTTCCTGGCCTGCCTCAGGACATCCTGTAAGCCCGGGTACCTGCCCAAGAACCGCTGCACCACCAGGTTAAGGACGTGAGCCACACAGGGCACATGGGTCAGTTGTCCCTGTCGGAGGGCGGAGAGGAGGTTGGTGCCATTGTCGCAAACCACCATTCCTGGCTTAAGCTGGCGTGGCGTCAACCACCTCTCGGCCTGGCCCTGCAGAGCAGACAGGACCTCTGCCCCAGTGTGGCTTCTGTCCCCCAAACACACCAGCGCAAGCACGGCATGGCATCTTTTTGCCTGCGTACTTGCGTAGCCCCGTGAACGGCTACGGAGCACCGCTGGTTCATAGGACAAACCACAGGAAGAGGCCATGGAGGAAGAAGAAGAGGAGGGGGTGGAGGAGAGAGGTGTGTCACAACCAGTAGTAGCATTTTGGAGGCGTGGCGGTGGGACAACCTCCAACACTACTGCACCTTGTCCTGCATCCTTCCCAGCTGCCAAAAGAGTGACCCAATGGGCCGTGAAAGAAAGGTAACGTCCCTGTCCATGCCTGCTGGACCATGAGTCAGCGGTAATATGCACCTTACCGCTGACCGCCCTGTCCAGCGAGGCCAAGACATTGCCTTCCACATGCCGGTAGAGAGCCGGAATAGCCTTCCGTGAGAAAAAGTGGCGTTTGGGAACCTGCCACTGAGGAACCGCACATTGCACAAACTCACGGAAGGGGGCCGAGTCTACCAACTGAAAAGGCAGCAGTTGAAGCGCTAGCAATTTAGCCAAGCTAGCATTCAACCGCTGGGCATGTGGATGGCTGGGAGTGAACTTCTTTCGACGGTCCAGCAGCTGGGGCAGGGAAATTTGCCTGCTAGAATCGGACGTCGGTGTACTGCTAGCAGAGTGGCCGCAAGTACTTGGCTGTGACACACCTAATTCTACACCTTCATTCCTCTCAGTGCATGTTTCAGAGAGGACTGAAGTTATAGTGGGGTTGGAGATCCCAGCTGATGCGGTGCAAGGAGAGGTCCGCTTTGTTCTTTGGTGTGGGTCTTTGAGGTAGGCTTGCCAACGAGCTGCATGGCAGGTCAACATATGTCTGGTCAGGCATGTGGTACCCAAGCGGCTGATGTTTTGGCCACGCGATATACGCTTGAGACATATGTTGCAAACAGCAGCTGTGCGATCTGATGCACTAGCCTCAAAAAAGGCCCACACCAAAGAACTTTTTGAATGACGGGCAGAGGCAGCGCCCTGCACAGGCGGAGCTCTGCGGTGTGATTCCGTCGGTGTACTGCCCTTACGCTGGCCACCAAAGGGCATCCTGCCTCGTTGGAGATGTGCCTCCTCCTCATCCTCCTCATCCTCCTCCTCCTCCTCTCTCCTATTAGGCACCCACGTGGAGTCAGTGACCTCATCATCACCTCCCTCCTCATCACTGGAGCCAATCTGGCAGTATGCTGCAGCTGCTGGAACATGACTGCCAGATTGGTGTCCTTCTTGAGCATCCCCTCTGTCTGCTCTCACGCTACTGCCTTCCTCTAGCTGGGTTTCATCATCAGACCCTTCGAAACGCTGGGCATCCTCCTGGAGCATGTACCCAACACTGTGCTGAAACAGTTCGGGGGACTCCTCAGGAGGAGGACATGGTGGGTCTAGGGAAGGAGTGACTGATGATGAGTCTGACATTGATACCAGGGAAGAGGACGCTTTGGCAGCTGCTTTTCCAGTACCCTGAGCCTGGGTGAGAGAGGATGAGGAGGAGGAGGAGGGCTTGGTCATCCACTCTACCAAGTCTTCGGCATGATGTGGCTCAACATGTCCAGCTGCCGAAAAGAAGGACAAGCGTGTCCCATGGCCATGTGCTGATGACAATGCACCGCGTCCACGACCAGCACTGTTGCCCCCAGACACAGAGCCTGCTTGCCCTCTTTTATTGCCTCCTGACTGTCTGCCTCTCCTTGTTTGCCTTCCAGACATTCTAATAGATGGCCTGCAGGGAGATGGGAAAAAAGCAATAAGGGCTACCTTCAGGTGTCCTTCTCTGTCCCTTGAAACAAGGACTTTGACAGTGAAAGAAACTGACACACTCTCCCTACCTACAGTTTTCTGTCCCTAGAAAAAATGTTTTTTTTAAGCACAATTTAGCACAAGGAGAATTCACTCACTGTCCTTCCAGGTCCCTGGAAACAAGGACTTTGACAGTGAAAGAAACTGACACACTCTCCCTACCTACAGTTTTCTGTCCCTAGAAAAAATGTTTTTTTTAAGCACAATTTAGCACAAGGAGAATTCACTCACTGTCCTTCCAGGTCCCTGGAAACAAGGACTTTGACAGTGAAAGAAACTGACACACTCTCCCTACCTACAGTTTTCTGTCCCTAGAAAAAATGTTTTTTTTAAGCACAATTTAGCACAAGGAGAATTCACTCACTGTCCTTCCAGGTCCCTGGAAACAAGGACTTTGACAGTGAAAGAAACTGACACACTCTCCCTACCTACAGTTTTCTGTCCCTAGAAAAAATGTTTTTTTTAAGCACAATTTAGCACAAGGAGAATTCACTCACTGTCCTTCCAGGTCCCTGGAAACAAGGACTTTGACAGTGAAAGAAACTGACACACTCTCCCTACCTACAGTTTTCTGTCCCTAGAAAAAATGTTTTTTTTAAGCACAATTTAGCACAAGGAGAATTCACTCACTGTCCTTCCAGGTCCCTGGAAACAAGGACTTTGACAGTGAAAGAAACTGACACACTCTCCCTACCTACAGTTTTCTGTCCCTAGAAAAAATGTTTTTTTTAAGCACAATTTAGCACAAGGAGAATTCACTCACTGTCCTTCCAGGTCCCTGGAAACAAGGACTTTGACAGTGAAAGAAACTGACACACTCTCCCTACCTACAGTTTTCTGTCCCTAGAAAAAATGTTTTTTTTAAGCACAATTTAGCACAAGGAGAATTCACTCACTGTCCTTCCAGGTCCCTGGAAACAAGGACTTTGACAGTGAAAGAAACTGACACACTCTCCCTACCTACAGTTTTCTGTCCCTAGAAAAAATGTTTTTTTTTAAGCACAATTTAGCACAAGGAGAATTCACTCACTGTCCTTCCAGGTCCCTGGAAACAAGGACTTTGACAGTGAAAGAAACTGACACACTCTCCCTACCTACAGTTTTCTGTCCCTAGAAAAAATGTTTTTTTTAAGCACAATATAGCACAAGCACAAAACACACTGACACTCTCCCTACGTATCCTTCTCTTTCCCTAAACTAAAGGAATCCAGGTTAAGCAAGAAAGAAATAAAAGTCACTGTCCCTGCCTATGCTGCTCTATCCCTGCTCCGGAACACACTACACTAGGCCGCCGTGCTGGCGGCCTTTTATAGTGTGGGGCGTGTACTAAACACCCTCAGCAATAATTGGCCACAGGCATCCTGCCTGTGGCCAATCATTGCTCTCCTCGCTGCCGGCGCTGTGATTGGCCAAGCATGCGGGGTCACAGTGCATGCTTGGCCAATCACAGCGCCTGGATGACACTGCGATGGCGTAGTGCATTGTGGGCCGTTCGCGTCACTCGAATTTGGCGCGAACGGCCCAAATCGTTCGATCTTCGTCGAACGATCGAACAGCCGATGTTCGAGTCGAACGTATGTTCGACTCGAACACGAAGCTCATCCCTACTGACTTATACTTGGAACTATTAGCCCCTCCTTGCTCAAGGGATTGTAGGTGTTACTGCAAAGCGTTTTTACTGCAAGTAGTTTATTTTCTTCACCTGTCGTCCACTTCAGGACTGGACTTTATTTACATTGGGGTTAATAAACGGACAAACTTTTTTACTACTACTAAGAGACAGTCTGCATTATTGTGTGTCCCAGGAGCACTGGATATTAGTGTATAGATGCTGGCGTTGTTTGTCATCCAAGGGAATCTTACTCCACATTTGGTGGGAATGCCCCCCTGTGCAGAGGTTCTGGCAAAAGATCCTCGACTTGTACTGCAGACTCATGGCGACCTTAGTTACACCCTCTCATGCTATCTATGCTCCCTGGACTGCTTAAATCGGTCAAAAAATACATTCTGCGTCACTTTCAGGCGGCAGCTAGAACGGTTCTGCCCAGAAATTAGAAGTCGACGAGCATGCCCTCCCTGGGGGATTGGGCAATTGAAGTAGACCAAATCAATAGCTTGGAACGAAGTTTGTCGCAGGAAACGGGAACTTGTGGTCTATGTTTAGTTTCTACGCAGGATTTATTCCATGGGCTACAGCGGAATCCACCAATGCAACTGTGTAACCAGAGTGAGTGGAATGTCTCTCTCTTAATATCTATATTCCTTACTACCTTGTCCCCTCTATCCCCACTCTTCCTTTCCCTTTATATGTTGCAGTGTTACTCGATCACCTGAATCATAATCTCTAGTCTCATCAGACCGGTAGTGTGGAACACACAGAGCTTCCCCCTCAGAGAAAATGCGTTTAGCACAGCAACAAAGGCCCTAGCTTGTTTGTAATAGGTGGACACCACTCATTGAGTGGATAGTGGTGCTCACCTACCCTTAATAAGTCAGGTTAGACGATATAGCTATACAGGCTTATATACCAAACTAAATCAATCAAAGCTCGCTAATTGTCTAAACCATGAGACAATATGTTACCAGTATTGCAATGATGTCTATTTCTATTTTTGTGTTATTCAATGACATTACTGTCTACTGTACATTTTTTCCTTTTTTAATAAAAACAAGATTGAATTAACTAATTGCTGCAACCTTCCAGCTAATTGTACTTCTTGGGACAGAGCTGCAATCTCAATTACATTATACCCATCAACTTTGGCCCCAGGGCACCAGTGCAGCTACCCATCTTGCTATATGTCTCTGCTTTGAAGCTAGTCTCTCCATGCCTCACCAGCACTGAACTGTAGCCTACTTTACCAGATTGCTTTTGAATTCGAACTCCAAATTCATCTTAGGGTCTGTATTGCCCACATATTTCCCGTGTCAATCTTTTGATTAAAGTTTTGAACAACAAGATACAGTTGTTGTGTATCCATCCAGATAAAGAAGAAAAAAAACTTCTGAGGTAGTTCGCCATAAGCAAAATCTTACAATTAGCCTTAAAATGAGGGGCTCACTCCTAGAACGCTTGAATGGTGGACGAATAAAGGGCTACTGAGAATAGCAGATGTATGTGATCACAGGGGCATTTTAACGAGAAAAGCACTAGAGGATAAACAACAGCTACCGATCTCAGAATTTTTTAGATACTCGCAGATAGCGCATTTCTTGTCCACTATTTCAAGACACTCAGACATAAACACGATGACCCCAATGAAATATTTATGTACACAGTACGATAAGACTAGGGGTCATATCTCAGAAATATACACAGTCTTAACACATTGTACCGAAAAGTTAGAATATATGAAGAAATTGGAGGCTGACCTCCAGGAGAGCATTGAGCTCGACGAGTGGTACAATATAGCTGAGGGGGCCATGAAATCCATCATAAATACTAGTTTTAATGAGATGGTACATGGTCCCTGCAAGATTGGCGGCCTTTATACCTGAGGCATCCCCTAGATGTTTTCGAGGATGTGGCCAACTGGGAACGATGTACCACATGGTGGCAGTGTCCAAAGGTGAGGCGCTACTGGATCAGGGTGTACAACTTTTTGTATACCCTCACCCAGGTAAACTTGATTAAATCCCCTGGACAGGCATTGCTGGGAGCCAAGCTAGAATCAGCCTCAGAATATAAAAGGCATCTTATAAAGTTTATATTTACGGCAGCTAAAATCACCATAGCTAAATCATGGAAATTGGCGGTGGTGCCGCCATTCGATCAGCCCAAACATAAGATATCCTGGATTATGCTCAACGAACAAATGACTGCAATTTTAAATGATAAAATGCAACAGTTTGAAAAGGTATGGAGTCCCTGGATCCAGTACTAAATGGGAGACTCTAGGACTATATAGATGTGGGGGGCACTTTCTAACTTTTTCTCGTTTCTTTTTCTTCATGAACTACCTCTCTTTGGGTAGGATGGTCCTCCTTGTTACCTCTGTTTGGGCTGACAGAATAGTGGGGGTCACTTAGCTGAAGCCGTAAACTGTTGATTTAGCCTAGACATAGATCCCACTAGAAGAATAAGTAAGCAGTTGTAATAATTCTATATGTTACATCTTAGATGGAAATATGTCAGCGCCATATCAAAAGAAGATTGTATGTGCCTTAAGGAGTGGTGCTGTATACACCATTAGGTAATTGTTAATGTAGTCTGTATTTCTGTTTTATTATGGAAATCGCGAAAGCTTGAAATAAAAACCATTGAAACAAAAAAAAAACAAGGATAAAGGTCCAACTGTAGGGTCGACAATGCATCAGAAAAGTAAAAGTCAAAAAGTTAAGATAAAAAGAGGGGAAGGAGAATAAGAAAAACAAGTAAAGAAAACAAGGAAAGCGAAATAGAGTGAGAGCCCACCGTCCACAATCCCATCCAGGCATCAAACTGGTTTCGCCCTCAGGTGTCCGGTACCTGAAGATAAGAGAGCCAGTGGGTCCATATTCCTTTCAAATAAGGATGGTTTGTCCCGCAGGACACTGACTAGTTTTTTGTTTAACATGATCCAGGTGAGCTTTCACTTCATTAGGGCTAAAACAATCACGGGGCTTTTCCAAGAGGTTGCAATAGCTATTTTTGCTGCCGAGAACATGTACAGGTCCTTCTCAAAAAATTAGCATATTGTGATAAAGTTCATTATTTTCTGTAATGTACTGATAAACATTAGACTTTCATATATTTTAGATTCATTACACACAACTGAAGTAGTTCAAGCCTTTTCTTGTTTTAATATTGATGATTTTGGCATACAGCTCATGAAAACCCAAAAATCCTATCTCAAAAAATTAGCATATCATGAAAAGGTTCTCTAAACGAGCTATTAACCTAATCATCTGAATCAACTAATTAACTCTAAACACCTGCAAAAGATTCCTGAGGCTTTTAAAAACTCCCAGCCTGGTTCATTACTCAAAACCGCAATCATGGGTAAGACTGCCGACCTGACTTCTGTCTAGAAGGCCATCATTGACACCCTCAAGCAAGAGGGTAAGACACAGAAAGAAATTTCTGAACGAATAGGCTGTTCCCAGAGTGCTGTATCAAGGCACCTCAGTGGGAAGTCTGTGGGAAGGAAAAAGTGTGGCAGAAAACGCTGCACAACGAGAAGAGGTGACCGGACCCTGAAGAAGATTGTGGAGAAGGACCGATTCCAGACCTTGGAGGACCTGCGGAAGCAGTGGACTGAGTCTGGAGTAGAAACATCCAGAGCCACCGTGAACAGGCGTGTGCAGGAAATGGGCTACAGGTGCCGCATTCCCCAGGTCAAGCCACTTTTGAACCAGAAACAGCGGCAGAAGCGCCTGACCTGGGCTACAGAGAAGCAGCACTGGACTGTTGCTCAGTGGTCCAAAGTACATTCGGAAATCAAGGTGCCAGAGTCTGGAGGAAGACTGGGGAGAGGGAAATGCCTGAAGTCCAGTGTCAAGTACCCACAGTCAGTGATGGTCTGGGGTGCCATGTCAGCTGCTGGTGTTGGTCCACTGTGTTTTATCAAGGGCAGGGTCAATGCAGCTAGCTATCAGGAGATTTTGGAGCACTTCATGCTTCCATCTGCTGAAAAGCTTTATGGAGATGAAGATTTCATTTTTCAGCACGACCTGGCACCTGCTCACAGTGCCAAAACCACTGGTAAATGGTTTACTGACCATGGTATTACTGCGCTCAATTGGCCTGCCAACTCTCCTGACCTGAACCCCATAGAGAATCTGTGGGATATTGGGAAGAGAAAGTTGAGAGACGCAAGACCCAACACTCTGGATGAGCTTAAGGCCGCTATCGAAGCATCCTGGGCCTCCATAACACCTCAGCAGTGCCACAGGCTGGTTGCCTCCATGCCACGCCGCATTGAAGCAGTCATTTCTGCAAAAGGATTCCCGACCAAGTATTGAGTGCATAACTGAACATAATTATTTGAAGGTTGACTTTTTTTGTATTAAAAACACTTTTCTTTTATTGGTCGGATGAAATATGCTAATTTTTTGAGATAGGATTTTGGGGTTTTCATGAGCTGTATGCCAAAATCATCAATATTAAAACAAGAAAAGGCTTGAACTACTTCAGTTGTGTGTAATGAATCTAAAATATATGAAAGTCTAATGTTTATCAGTACATTACAGAAAATAATGAACTTTATCACAATATGCTAATTTTTTGAGAAGGACCTGTAGTATATTAGAGTCTTTGTGGATCACAGGATGTTTTCGGCGGGTTTCGTGAGTAGTGCGATCCGAAGATCTTTTGTACTGGTAACCATAGTTACTGAGTCGATTAGGCGTGAACCCGTATCTAGAAACGCCAGACCTTGGGGCAAGTCCCCCACACATGGAAGACAGAACCTACCTGGCCACAGCCTCTGAAACAGAAGGGTGACGAATCCGGGTACATCTTACCGAGGTGTTCTAGTACCAAGTACCATCTTGCAAAAACCTTGTACCCTGCCTCAATCAGGGCAACGTTCATAATACTCTTGTGTATGCGTGTAGTCCAGGATCGCCAATCCTTCACCTCAGGGGCCATGCCCAGGTCCCCTCTCCCAAGCAATTTGATAGTTGAAGGGGAGACAAAAGATTTGCACACCATGGAGATGCAGCCCCACTGGAGAGTCTCTTGTGTAAATCTATTTTCGAACAGTGTGCAAACTACCAGATCAGGACTTTCCTTCTGCAACAAGCAAAGTAAATATTGTATTTGTTTAAGGTGGAAGCACTCAGCGGGGAGCATCTCCACATCCTGCACAAAATATGAAGGAAGGTGCACCCCTCTATGGTCAAAAAAGTGTCCTATGCAATAAAGTCCCATGTTCGTCCACCAGTTAAATTGAGCAGGTGACATACCTTGAGGAAATTGCGGGTTAATAAATAAGAGCGCTACTGGAGTGTGGGGGGAGAAGAGAACCATTGTCTGCAAGTCAAGTAAAGAATTGCCACCAAAGTCACCACCCCAACTGCTGTCACTCATGGGGAGCTGCCAAGTTAGGTGGGGGTGCTGTGTCCAGCACTTCACCAGCAGTATATACACAGGGGGGAGATGCCTTACCCTCCTGAGGTGCCTTACCCCATCTGAGGTGGTTTAGGCAGACACTCGCTCCTCTGCGCCACTTGCCCCACCATAGTTAACTGGTGCCACTTTGGGCTCTCTTTAGCCACCATATTGGTTAGCATCTCTTCCAGCGCTTCCCCCTCCCAGGGTCGCACTGCCGTCCTCCACTTAGGGAGGAAGACAGAGGGAGCCCTAGTGGTAGAGACTGTTGAGCGGTGTAGCCCCAGGCCTACCTATACCTGCCTCACAGGGTTACCATCCGACCCTCGGGTCATATCTGGTTAGGGAGAAACGATCGAAAACTAAGGATCAAGGGGACAGGTGGGGACTTAAAACAGCTACAATTGATTGCGTTTCCTGTGGGGAGGAGCCTTATTCTCAGGTGTGCTGTCCTGGAAGGTGATAGGAGAAAGGGGGGCTCTGGGGGCAGATGCAGGTGGCTTTCACCTTAATGCATAGAATACATTAAAGCGGAGTTCCGCCTATTTTTTATTTATTTTTTTATTTATTTTTTAAAGTCAGCATCTACAAATACTGCAGCTGCTGAAAATATGGACACTTACCTGTCCAGGGTGCCCGCGATATCGGCACCCGAAGCCGATCTGTCCCTCGGGTGGAGGCGCCGCCATCTTCGGTAAGGGAATCAGGAAGTGATGCCTTGTGGCTTCACAGCCTGGTTCCCTACTGCGCGTCTCCCTTTCGTCTTCTGGGACGTGTGTGTCTCCCAGAAGACAGCGGGGGGGGGGGGGAGGAGGTACCAGACATGGCGTATATATCCACAGATACTGCGGCTATCTATGCTCGGAAGTGGGAGAAAATACCTGGACCTCCTCCTGAAAGGTGCCAAATGTGACACCGGATGGGGGGGATTCTGAAAAGCAGAAGTTCCATTTTTGGGTGGAACTTCGCTTTAAGGTGAAAAACAATGAGACTACAACCCCTTTAATGTTGCTGGAAAAGGGCCTCTTTTCAGGATCTGAAAATTCTTTTAGGATAACAGACATTACTTGATGAACAGAAAAAAAAAAATTCTACAATCCCTGGTACATTTGATCATGTCTAGAGGGCTGGCTTTCTTTTTCCTAAAAGCCTAATGTATGATAAATAGCATCCAAAAGGTCAGCAACATCCCCTATAGCCTGGACCCTTTACCAGCATCATTTTGACTATCCTCCAGCTCAGAATCAGAACTATCCACCACTGGGGAAGAGGGTACTGGTACTGGCACAGGCTGTTTGGCTGGATTACAGGAGGTCTGAACTTGTGGAATAAGATTATGAGTGAGTGAGTAACTTGTATAGCGCTACAAACGCGAACTAAATCGCCTCAAGGTGCTTTTTGCATCCAGTGTCGTCCTGATCCTTCAGAAGAGGTGGGTCTTACGTTTTTTCCTGAAGGCCCGATGGTTCTCTTCCATGGGGATGTTCGTGGGTAGAGCGTTCCATAGCCATGGTCCTTGGACTGCAAATCTTCGTTCTCCTTTAGATTTGTAGCAGGTCTTGGGGATGTGGAGGAGGTTTTGGTTAGTTGACCGGAAGGCGCGACTAGGGGTGTAGTGTTTTATTTTCTCGCATAGGTATTGAGGAGCGTTTACTTGTGTGCATTTGTGAGTGAGGCAGAGGGTCTTGAATGTAACCCGATCCTTTACGGCTGGCCAATGGAGGGTCCTCAGGGACGGGGTGATTGATTCCCAGGGTTTTTTTCCCGTTACCAGTCTGGCTGCTGTGTTCTGGATGACTTGTAGATGCAAAATCTGGTATTTGGGTAGTCTGAGGTAGAGGGAGTTTGCATAGTCGAGTCGGGAATTAGTGTCCTCTTCCGGGATGAGTCTATGCAGCAGGCGGAGAAGATAGTGAGATCCGCTGACTACTGAGCCTATTTGTGCGTCCATGGTCATGTCTGAGTCAAAGATGACTCCGAGGGCTTTTGATTTTGGTGCTTTGGGTGATGGTTTGTCCAAGGATGGTGGGTAGTGTGCATGTAGTCCTAGAGTTTTTCTTTCGGTTTGCGTGGAGAAAGAGAAGTTCTGTTTTGGATCCATTAAGTTTGAGGGAGCTCTCCGTCATCCAATTATGGATCAATGTGAGGATCTTTTCTTGCCTGAACAGTAAAAGTCATCTCATCCTTCACTGAGCAGAGGAACTTTGAATAAACCAAATCAGATTACTCCTCAGGTAAGATTGAAATACAGGGAACAACAGATCAACTTGGAATAGTTATAGCAGTGGTCATCAACCCTGTCCTCAGGGCCCACTAACAGGCCAGGTTTGCAAGATAACTGAAATATACCACAGGTGATATAATTTGCTGCACTGTGATTGCAGTATTCTAGTCTGCATCTTCCCCAAGGTACTACATAAAACCTGGCCTGTTAGTGGGCCCTGAGGGCAGAGTTGATGACCACTGAGTTATAGGACAGCCTGTAGCCATAACCTGAGCACTTTTTTAGTAGGAAGGTTTTTCCTTAAATGCACCCTTCGCCTGTAAGAGTGAAAAGTAAGACTGTAGAACTCAGACTGTAGCCAGACTCAGCAGTCCCAGCTGACCAGCCCATACCCTGACCACCTCTAACTCTGGTCAAGGAGAGGAATGCAATGATGTAAATTTCTCAATGAAGGACATGTATAATTCATATGAACCCATCTTGGAGAATGCAGATTGAGATATATGCCAGGCCTAGTCTTAAAATGGCATTATAGGGAACCTGAGAATTATGAATATGCTTCCTTAGGAACAGCAAGTTCCAGGAGGGAAAAGTTAAACTAAAGACAATTACAGAGAGAGCAGACATCAGTATTGCACTGAAAATTAGTGTCCTCTGCATCTAAATGAATAGCAAAGCAACCATAAAAAGTGGACTGTAAATTTAGAGAAAAGTTACATGAGACGATATAAGCTGCCATTAGTGTCTGCAACCAACTTGAAATGGTCGTCAATGCACTCCATAATACCTTCAAGCTTGGAGCACTTCCATACTGCATGTGGCACCTTCCAGACTGCAAGTCTGAGCTCTAACCCTCAAGGCATGTGCTCTAGTAAAAAAAAGGTGTGTGATAGAACTATTTGGGGCTGTAAATTGAGCTCAGGGACTGGGATTTCTTTGAAAATGTAACTTAAAGCAAGGTTCCACCCAAAAGTGGAACTTCAGCTCATCTGTTTCCTCTCCCCTCCCGTGCCACCTGTTAGGGGGGAGGAACAGGTACAGTTGTATGCAAAAGTTTAGGAACCCCTAACAATTTCCATGATTGTCATTTATAAATATTTGGGTCTTTGGATCAGCAATTTCATTTTGAGCCATCAAATAAATGAAGGACACAGTAATATTTCAGTAGTGAAATGAGGTTTATTGGATTGACAGAAAACGCGCAATATGCATCAAAACGAAATTAGACAGGTGCATAAATTAGGGCACTCTTGTCATTTTGTTGATTTGAATACCTGTAACTACTTAGTACTGATTAATTGGAACACACAATTGGTTTGGTGAGCTCATAAAGCCTTGAACTTCATAGACAGGTGTATCCATTCATGAGAAAGGGTATTTAAGGTGGCCAATTGCAAGTTGTTGTTCTCTTTGACTCTCCTCTAAAGAGTGGCAACACGGGGGCCTCAAAACAACTCTCAAATGACCTGAAAACAAAGATTGTTCTACATTATGGTTTAGGGGAAGGCTACAAAAAGTTATCGCAGAGATATAAGCGGTCAGTGTCCACTGTAAGGAAATGAAAGACCACAGGCACAGTTCTTGTTAAGGCCAGAAGTGGCAGGCCACATAAAATATTGGAGAGGCGAAGGATGGTGAGAACAGTCAATAACAGCCCACGGACCATCTCCAAAAACTACAACATCAACTTGCTGCAGATGGTGTCACTGTGCATCCTTCAACAATTCAGCACACTTTGCACAGGGAGACGCTGGATGGGAGAGTGAAAGAAGCCTTTTCTGCACACATGCCACAAACGGAAGTCACTTGAGGTATGAAAACGCACATTTGGACAAGCCAGCTTCATTTTGGAATAAGGTGCTGTGGACTGATAAAACAAAGATCGAGTTATTTGGTCATAACAAGGGGCGTTATGCATGGCGGGAAAAGAACACAGCATTCCAAGAAAAACACTTGCTACCCACAGTAAAATTTGGTGGAGGTTCCATCATGCTGTGGGGCCAGTGCCGGTACTGGGAATCTGGTTAAAGTTGAGGGTCGAATGGATTCCAATCAATATCAGCAGAATAATGTTGAGGAATCCGTCACAAAGTTGAAGTTACGCCGGGGCTGGATATTTCAACAAGACAACGACCCAAAACACTGCTCAAAAGCTACTCTGGCATTTATGCAGAGGAACAAGTACAATGCTCTGGAATGGCCATCCCAGTCCCCAGACCTGAATATCATTGAACATCTGTGGGGTGATTTGAAGCGGGCTGTCCATGCTCTGCAACCATCAAACCTAACTGAACTGGAGATGTTTTGTAAGGAGGAATGGTCCAGACACTCATTACAGGCTATAGGAAGCGTCTAGAGGCTGTTATTTCTGCTAAAGGAGGCTCTACTAAATATCGATGTGATTTTTCTGTTGGGGTGCCCAAATTTATGCACCTAATTTCGTTTTGATGCATATTGCGCATTTTCTGTTAATCCAATAAACCTCATTTCACTACTGAAATATTACTGTGTCCTTGAGGTTTTTGATGGATCAAAATGAAATTGCTGATCCAAACACCCAAATATTTATAAATGACAATCATGGAAATTGTCCGTGGTTTCTAAGCTTTCGCATACAACTGTACCCATTTTTGACAGGTGCCCTTCCCCACTTTCAGGAGACAGCACTGTCCCTCTGAAGTTTGCCCCCCGCCGCCTCCTCCTTCACCCGCCACTGAACCAGTTAGAAAGTGCAGCACTTCAGGCTTGCACAGTAGGGAACCAGCTGTGAAGCCGAAAGGCTTCACTCCCGGTTTCCCTCATCAGGAATGGCAGCACCTGGACAGGTAAGTGTCGATATATTAAAAGTCAGCAGCTACAGTATTTGTAGCTGCCGGCTTAAAATTTTTCGTCCCTAGGTTGGAACTCCTCTTTAACCACTTGCTGACCGCTATACGTTGGTAGAATGGCAGCGGTGGGCAAATGGACATACCCTTTAAGTAGCTGTGCGGCGGGCACGCCACACTCCCGGTGATCGTGCCCGTGTCAAGGAGAGATGCCTATGTAAACAAGGCATTTCCCTGTTCTGCCTAGTGACAGAACAGTGATCTACTGCTCCCTGTCATCGGGAGCAGTGATCACTGTCGTGTCACTTGTAGCCCATCCCCCTCACAGTTAGAATCACTTCCTAGGACACACTTAACCCCTTCCCTGCCAGTGTCTTTAACACAGTAATCAGTGCATTTTTATAGCACTGATCACTGTATAAATGATAATGGTCCCAAAATAGCATCAAAAGTGTCCAACATAATGTTGCAGTCACGATAAAAATCACAGCTCACCGCTATTACTAGTTTATTAATAATAAAAAGTTTCTGATCTACTCCGCACTGTAAAAACAGCAGGATACTGGAAACTGAATAAGTCCGTGGACGCCATTCAATCTCCTCACACAGAGATGTAGGCTCTCCATGTGCGATGGTAGATCTTCCTAGAAGATTTCCATGCCTTCAACATGGTTGAAATGACCGAATCTGACAGGCCTCAGTCCCTTAGTACCTGGCTTTCAATAGCCATGCCGTTAAAGCCAGCGACTGTAAAGCAGAATGGGACCTCCCTCAGCGGCAGTCGCCAGGGCACATCCACCACCAGCCGCACGAGGTCAGCGTACCAGGGACACCTGGGCCAATCTGGGGCGATTAGAATCACCGGAATTCCCTCGTTCTCTTCTCTGCAGAGTAGACGAGGAAGCAACTTCAGTGGAGGAAAGGCATAAATTAGCCGATACTGACCCCCCCACGGGGCCTCTGACGCGTCTGCCCAGGGATCTCTGGACCTGGCCACGAACCTCGACACTTTGCAATTGAGTCGAGCAGCCAGGAGATCCACATCTGGCGTACCCCATCTCCGGCAAAGGAGTTGAAAAACCTTCGGCTGTAACGACCATTCTCCCGTGGTCCAGCATCTGGCGACTCATAGTCCGTCTGCCAGTTTTACACGCCCGGAATGTAAACTGCCGATAGGGCCGCACGCTCCTTTCTGCCCACCGTAGGATGTGAGCCACCTCCGACGCTGCAGCCGAGCTTCTTGTTCCTCCATGATGGTTGACATATGCCACAGCCATGGCGTTGTCTGACTGGACACCCTCTTAGTCTCTGAAACCACCTGGAGAGGCACAGCCTGATCGCCCGGAGTTCCAGGACATTGATCGGCAGTTGTGATTCGGTCGGAGTCCTGCGGCCCTGGGCCGCCTGTACCCCCCAGACTCCCCCCCAACCAGTCAGACTGGCGTCCGTCGTGATCACAGTCCAATGAAAGGGGAGGAATGACTTCCCGGACCAAAGAGCCAGGGATCTCAGCCACCAACTCAGCGAAGACCTGACAAGATGACTTCTCTGAATCAGACGATCCAGAGACAACTGAGATATGTTCCATTTGGAGAAAATCTCCTCCTGCAAGACCCGAGTGTGGAATTGGGCATATGGTACTGCCTCGAAAGAGGCTACCATGAGGCCCAGGACTCGCATGCAAAAACGGAGACGACCATTTGCGGGATGTCAACAACCTCACCGCAGTCTGGAGTGTCTGCAACTTCTCCAAGGGAAGAAAGACTCTGGCCTCCGAGGAGTCCAGAATCAAGCCCAGGTACTCTAGGCACTGGGTCGGTACTAACACCGACTTCTGGAGGTTCAGTATCCAACCAAACTCCCGGAGGGTCTGACTGGCTATAGACACGTCGTCCTCCAATTCTGAGCTTGATGCAGCTCTCAGAAAAAGGTTGTCCAAGTAGCCTGCGATAGAAATGCCACGCTGTCTCAGCAAAGCTAGAATCGGGGCGAGCACCTTGGTGAAATATCTTGGTGCCGATGCTAGGCCAAAGGGAAGAGCCACAAATTGATATTGGTCTTCGCTGATCGCAAAGCGCAGGAACCTCTGATGCCTGACGCAGATGGGGACATGCAAGTATGCGTCCTTGATATCCAAGGATGCCAGAAAGTCCCCCGGATGGAGCGCAGCCACCACCGAACAAATAGATTCCATCCGAAATGTTTGAATCTTTATAGAGGCATTGAGGACCTTGAAGCCCAAGATTGGACGGACTGTCCCTCTTTGGGACTACAAACAGATTTGAGTAGAAACCCTGAAACCTGTCCTGTGGTGGTACGAGTACGATCACCCCGCACCTCAACAAGTCTTGCACTGCCCCCTGGAGGGCAGCCCGACGAGCCGGAAGGAGAGGCAGGTTTGAGGGAAAAAATCTGTTTGGTGGACAAGAAAGGAACTCCATCTTGTACCCCGAGGTGACCACCTCGCAGACCCACTGGTCAGAGCAGGGAGGTCCACCGAGCTGCAAACCCACAAAGCCGCCCCCCCACCCTGGAGTCGGGCGGGGGCAAAACTTCATGCGGTAGCAGGCTTGTTCTTTTGCTTGTTGGGCTTGCGCACCCAGGGACACTTCTGTCCCCCAGCTGGACCTTTGTCCGCTTGGGATTGTCTGCCGGCAGGTCCTGACTGACAAAAAATACCACTTCTGTGTGGGAAAGGAGGGCCCCGGCTTACGGCGTGGCTCCTTCCCTTTAGTGAACTGAGGGAGAAGTGTGTTCTTACCTCCAGTGACATCCTTAATGATGTCGTCCAGTGAGGCACCAAAAAGCCTCCCACCTTTGAAAGGCAAATCTGCCAGTTTTCTTAAAAGCTTGGTTAGTAGACCAGCATTTCAGCCATATTAGACGGCACAATACCACCGCAGAGGCCCTGGAGATCAAAGGGGCTGCATCACAGACGTACACGAGTCCCTGTACCAACTGTTCTGCTAGTGACACGCATTCTGGAGGGAGCTGATGCTCCTCCACAGTCTGGTGCAATATTTTTGCCCACTCAGTGAGTGTCTGGAACACCAAGGTAGCAGCCAATATAGGCCGCAATGCTGACCCCAACATGGTGAACATGGAGCAGCTCACCGCTTCAGACCTTCTATCAGTAGGGTCCTTAAAAGCAGGGGTCCCCTCTACCGGGATAGTGGTTACTTTATTTAACCGAGACTGGGGGATCAACGACCGGAGGAGAAGCCCATTCTTTCAAAAGGCTCTCTTCAAATGGGTAACAGACCGCCATGCGCTGAGGGACCGCAAAGGGCCTCTGCGGCTGTTCCCATGCCTTAACTATGAACTTGTCAAAGAAATCAACAAAGAAAAACCTTAACAGAATGGGTCGGTTTGTGCGACCCAAAAGGGACAGACCCTGCTGTGGAAGTCCCAGCTGCATCTTCCAGTTTGAGAGTGTCCCTTACAGCATGGATAAGTGCACTGACAAGTGCCCTGTCTTGAGCTGACCCGAACGAGGGGTCCTCCCCACAGGGAAGGTACTGGTCCACCTCTTGTGACTTACCAGAACCGGGGTCCTGAGCCGCAGCCAGGCCCGAGTCTGAGTATTCCCTAGGCGATGGCGCTTAGTACCCCTCTTACGCCCGCACGCCGCTTCAACCCTGGCAACAAATGACTCCAAGACTGCCGACAAAGCGTCCATTGGAACCGCAGGTGCAGGGACACCGGTTGCTGCCTCTGGAATGTTTGGGGAAAAACCACCAGCTTCTGACTCCATATTGCTCACTGACAGCCCTTAGGGACTTAGTCAAGAACCTGACCTGAACCTTAGGGACTTAGTCAAGAACCTGACAAAAAAAATGTCCACCCTTCTTGCTGCACTGACCGGGGGGGTTACCCAGGGGACTCACCGCCTAGCAAGAGACTGTCCAGCGCCGCTGCCTGCTCTCCATCCGCACACAGCGTGCAACTGAGGAACTCTGAGGGGAATGGTGCCGTTCAAAATGGCCGCCCCAGAGAAAAGCGCGCGGACCACAAGAAAATGGCCGCCTGCAATGCAGACCTGCATCATAGCGCAGCCACGGCAAAATGGCCGCCAATGGGATTTGCAATGCACAGGCCCCAGAAAAATGGCGCAGACGGTTAAAAAAAACTGAGCCAAGCAGCGAAGGTGGACGAGAAGGCCGCAGCGGAGGCTTCCAAGAATTTTACTACCCCCCCACAGAGAGCGGGCCTGGACACCCCCCTGCAAGGGAAGGAAGAAAAAGTGTGACAGTGGGGAGGTCAGGAGAACCCCCTTAGGAATGCCCAGCTGTTCCATCCCACCGAAGCAGGAACTGTACTTACCCGCCCTTGCGAGAACCTGCTGGTGCGTTCCTGACAGACCTACAACTGAGCAGTATGGAGTAGCTGTCGGCCCGGTCCACTGAGACTGAGACAGCAAGCAGCCCGGTCATATGTGAACCCTGGAGCCATGGGATATGTCGTGGCCGACCCTGCACGTAGCCAAGGCCTGCTCACGCTCGATGGCCGGACTGAGGGGACTACAAGGATCTATATTATCCTGCCCGTCATGCCCAGCCGGCAGTTGATAGAAGATTCTAATAAAATAATAAAAAGTAAAAATGTCTTCAGGACTCTGGGCCCAAAGGGAGCCAGGTCCTTCTCTACTAGGCAGAAAAAAAACTGAGGCTGCTGACTGCAGGGTGGAGGGTTATGTCCGGAGGGACCGCCCCCTAGGCAGGGCTCTTTAACTCTGTTAAAGTAACATGTATTAAATATCTAACATGTTCTGCCTAGTCCTCTCCTAAAGAACAGGAACATATGATCAAGAATTAAGGAGCTGTGTCCGTCCATGGATGAAAAGAAAAAATATTGCTTTTATTCCAAAATTGTCGTTCTTTTGTTTATAGCGCAAAAAAAAAAAAATTGCAGAGGTGATCAAATACCACCAAAAGAAAGCTCTATTTGTGGGAAAAAAAAGGACATCAATTTTGTTTGGGTACAACATCGCACGACTGCGCAATTGTCAGTTATAGCGACGCAGTGCAGAATCGCAAAAAGTGCTCTGGCACGGAAGGGGGTAAATTCTTCCAGGGCTGAAGTGGTTAAGATCCTTTCAACACAGGTGTGCTGCTCCACTTCATTCAGCAGAGGATCTGTACGCAGATCCCATGCTAAATTGGAGCAGAATGGACTAAGGTAACTTTCAGTATTTTTGTCTGCATTTAACAGTGGACCTGTGTAGGATCTATGTACTGCCAGATCTAAATGGACTTGGGTCTCTACATTAAAGGGGTTGTAAACCCTCACGGTTTTTCACCTTAATGCATTCTATGCATTAAGGTGAAAACGCTTTTGTAATGCAGTAGCCCCTCTTTTACTTACCTGAACCCGATCGTTCCAGCAATCCAGCCAATATCTCTGGTCCTTATTGAATAGATTGAGAACAGGAGCCATTGGCTCCCGCTGCTGTCAATGAAATCAGGGCAGAGTCCTGCTGTTGCGTCAAAGGACGCAGCAGCAGGACTCGGGAGCGTGCCCGCATGGGTGCCCCCAGGGAGAGTGTCTCTTCATGGGGGCACTTGAGAAAAGGAGGAGCCAGGAGCACCATGGGGGACCCACAAGAGGAGGATCGGGGCTACTCTGTGCAAAAATCACTGCACAGATTTGTTGTTTTAAAAAAAACAAAGGTTTACAATCACTTTAAGGCTACCGCCAATCGGTCATGTTTAGGTCTGGAAAATTTAAAAAAAGGATTCAGGCCCTTTCTACATTTTTTTTTTCCCCCCAGATTTCAGAGGACTCGGAGGTAAATCTGAAACTTGCAATCAGGGCTGTCTGAAAAACTGACAAGTGGGTCTGTTAAGATAAAAACATGTGAAAAGGGCCTTAAGCTACTCATTTTTTCACACCACCTTGATATATTTTTCTTTAAGTGTCATGTGGATTTAATATTTAGCCCGAGCGGCAATAAAGATTTAAAAGACCACATTTTAAATATAATAGAATTTTTATATATATATATATATATATATATATATATATATATATATATATATATATATATATATATATAGTGCTTTTGTGCCTGCTGAGATCTTCACAGTCTTTTATTATACAGGATTTATATAGCGTCAACAGTTTGCACAGCGCTTAACAAAATGAAGGCAAACATTACAGTTGCATTACAATTAAGTACAAGAGGAATCAGAGGGCCCGGCTCATGCAAATAAGCTCCCTATAAAGATTTGACAACCAGAATAATCAGCTGTGTCGTGGCTGCTCTCTTAAAGCGGAGCTCCGCCAGAAAAAAAAATATTAAAAGCCAGCAGCTACAGCTACAGCAGCTGCTGGCTTTTAATATTTGGACACTTACCTGTCCTGGAGTCCAGCGATGTCCGCAGCAGAGGACGAGCGACCGCTCGTCGCTCTGCTGCTCCCTCCGCCATCCTCGCTGAGGGAACCAGGAAGTGAAGCCCTGCGGCTTCATGCCCAGTTCCCTACGGCGCATGCGCGAGTCGCGCTGCGCCATTCTGATTGGTGCTCCTGTGTTCTGGGAGCCGAGTGTCTCCCAGAACACCAAGGGAAGTCTGCGGGAAGTGACGTAACTCCCGCAGATTCCCGGAGAGAGGACTCCCGGATGTGGGTGAAAATACCTGTCTTAGACAGGTATCTTCACCCCCCTCCCCCCTGAAAGGTGTCAATTGTGACACCGGAGGGGGGGAGGGTTCCAAATAGCAAAAGTTGCTATTTAGGGTGGAGCTCCACTTTAAGGAAATGAGAAATGTCTGCCATACCCAGCATCTCTAGTACAGTAAGTGGACATCTTTTATTGGTGCTGCAGATCATCTATTGCTATACACACAGCACCATCTAGTGGCTGGATGAAGATTCAGAGCTGTAAAGAACCAAGGATCGCAGAGGTGCAGACCTACAGAGGAATAGTAGCCATAAAGTTAAGCTGAATGTTTGATTTTCTGTTTATCAGTGACCAATGAAGAAATATGTGGACCCAAAAAACACATCCGCTTGACAGGGTAACTGATCTTCTGAAAAACGCAGTTAAATCTTGTTAAGGGAAGAGTTTGGACACCAATTCTGCTTCCTGCAACTCTTCTTTAGGGAACTTGTTCCAAACAATACATTCTGTAAGAAAATTGTTCAAACTGCACATTAAAAAAAAAGGTACATCATAAAGCAGTCTTAACGTTTCCAAATGTATTTTAATATCAGTATTTTTTTTTTTTAAATTCTTGGATGTTTCCTCCTAAACTTTCCAATATGAATTAATACACATTTGTCCTTCAAGTTAAAAATGAACAAAAAAATAAAAATGAAAACAGTATTTTTATTATAATTATTCCTAGAGCAAAGTGAAACCCATATTAACAGAAACTAACTCAGGCAAAGATAAAAAAAAAAAAAAAAGAAGAGGGGCAGGGTGGGAGTTAGACATTTACCAGATGAGGTTATTCTTTAAATCAGGTTTCATCAATGTTGCAACACTGGTGTCACTACAAGTGATCATCCATTAAAAAAGAGAAACATTTTAAAGACTTCGGTAAGCATACTAGCAGACACTACTTTCAAGACCACGTAGGAAGTTACACCCCATGTTGCAGTGTAGTAGTTTACATATAAAAAGGAAGCATACTAAAAAAAGGTGCAGGCTTGTACTACATAAAGGCTTTTAGGGACTATAGTCATGCTTCCATCACCAACCAGGGCCACGTGTGCATGGGTAAGTTTAATTTATATTTAGTGGCAGGTCTAAATACATCCCTAAGAGAAACAATACCTAGTCCATGGAATGAAAGTGTCAATGACCACTTGTATCAGCACTACAACATATTGTGCTCAGTCCAAGTAATGTCCAAAGCACAACCAGCATTTAGGGCGACCTCGTCTTTTGCCCATGCAGTGCAAAGCACAAGGTTATTGGATTTCTTCTTCACCCAGCAGCACACACTAATTTTTCGTTGGCACATTTGCAGCATCAGTAGTAAGGAAAAACAGACCTGTGTACGCTTTAAAGCCAAAGTCTCTATCCTTTACAGCCAAAAAAGCTGCCATCTTTACCCGTTTGATCTGCAGTTGCCCTGGTGCTGCACACAAGTTAGTTATGACTCCAGCCATTTGACGGCTTGACAGTTCGGTCGAGAGCACAAGCAACTGAGACAGTTATCATTTATCGCATGCCTGGAATCTGTGTGTTTTGGGAAACAGTTAAATCAATGAGTTTAGCCTTACTTCAAGCTGTGTTAGTGCTTGCAGAGGGGCCAAGGTCTTTCTCTGTCACAGCATTGGGCAACTCACCTGGCACCAGCGCTATCACATAGAAGAGAAGTACAACTGGCATACAGGGATCTAGATTGGGCCAGCAGGTCAGATTTCCATTTGTGTATGGCCGTTCTCATTCATGAGAAGTCAATCCATTGACCAACTTCTCATGAACCACCTTGTTGGAAAATTTCGCTTTGACCAGCTCAAGCAGCCAGCCAATCGACTGCAGTGCTCAGAGTATTCTGACAGCACTGCCAGAATACATTGACACAGCAGGGAGGATTCCCTCATCCACCTTGAATGTATGATTAAGGGAGATGGTTCAGTTTTTGTTTAGCCAGATAGCTGAAGGAAAAAATGTAACCATGTATGGCCAGGTTAGGTCACACATTCCAACATACACGAGCTTTGAGTATTTCTTTACTCCAGGTAGCTGAACAGAGCAGAACAGTATAAGCTGCTGGGGAAGTAATGGACGGTTAACACTTACATTTCACACAAAAGAACGACTTCTATTGTGAATCACCATGTCCATACACACTAAGGCAGCCCCAAGCTCTGCTGAAACCTCACTGCTATGGGGCCCCCAAATGTAGGCTTCACCAGATTAACCGCTATAAGTGGAAATCTACTTACTTTTTTTTTATCTGTCTAGGGACCAAAAGCGTTCCCTGATGTCTGCTCCAGCTTTCAGGATTTGGACTGGTGGTCGGATTTGAAATGCAGTGCTATCCTTTACAACACAGACAAGCAAAAAGGCAAGGATATCCAGCATTGGCATGGTAGGACTTTAGTATGCAAGAAAGACCACTTGATTCAATAAACAGATAACTAAGCACTTTAGGGAGAATTTTTGCCCAATTTACAGAATAATTAAATCCAGATTATGCATTTGAAACTGAAATAGTGCAGGGTTAAGTACTGCTGCTGCAAAATTTTCAGTATCAATATAACTGTGTGAGGTTTACAAATAAAAGGGCTTATTTAGATATGCGGTTTGTAGACATTAAAAATGTTTACATGTTCTGGTCACAAATCTGTGCTATGTGTCCAAAACTACTACTACTACTGTCGTGTTCGGTGGGTACTAAGCCTGCCACCTATTCAAATGAATGGGGAAGCACTGCAAACGCCCCGCAACCATATGCAATACATGTAGCTGAAGTAATTGTGGTAGTTACAGGGTTA
This sequence comes from Rana muscosa, assembly GCA_029206835.1. NCBI lineage: Eukaryota > Metazoa > Chordata > Amphibia > Anura > Ranidae > Rana > Rana muscosa. The sequence goes on from CM055128.1 coordinate 271,107,376, forward strand.
AGATGTCACTACCTCAACACCTATAGCAGCCGCTACTGATAAAGGAAGAACACAAGCACCTTCCTAAGCATATGTAACTGATGAAGGCCACAGATCTGCCTGGATACAATGTGAAATATGCACTACAATCCTACTCATTTTAACCACAGATTAGAGACTATTTTGAATGGTGTTGACACAGTTTAGGCACCGTTATTTTTCTATTGGACATACCACAGGGATGATCAGACATCTTGGGGTTGCAACACCACCTACGTGGTCTGTAAAGCCTCAACAACCTACAGTCTGCAAATTAGTCACTACTGCTGTGACCCCAAACACAGATAGCACATTTAGTTATAGTTGTTACTAAGGCATCTATATTATTTTGGCCAAGAGACAAAATTTGTCGTTCACGATCAAAGCGCAAAAGGGAGAGTGAGCTTTTAAAACTCCTTTGGTTTCAGCCACTCACAAAGTCTGTGAATGTATAGACTCAAATGTTAACAGCATCGATGCCACAGCAGGCATTGTACAGGGGTGCAAGCAGGCAAGTTACACGCCAGCATTGTGTGAACGTCAGCATTTGCAACGTTTTTTTTTTTCCTTAAGACATGTTTCAGCAAGATTCAGAAAAACCAGAAAGGCTCAAAGCAATTGCCACCAAATGTGAGGAGGTTTACAGTGAAATTACATTTTTTTTTTCTTTACAACAGTTTGCAAAAGTGTGATATATAACATATGAACAATCGCCCGCACTATCTTTGCTGCAACTGCACCATAACCATGGGTCAGCCAAAATCATGGACTCCTCAGGTCAGCAGTTACTACAGCATGCAAGGTTGTCTTGTCTGCTGCTGAAACAGACCAGATGTCAACCATAGTAAGGCTTCCTTCTCAGATCTGTCTAGTATTTAAAACACAGCAAAACTCCAAAGAACAAATATTAAGACCCTTAATATTCAAAGCTTTTTTTTTTTTTTTTTTAACTGCCTGGAAAAGTTGTACTGTGAAGATGAAAAGAAACGCTAACACTTTCCTTTGTCCCTAGTAATATGGATTTCACTTTAACAAAAACCTATGCTTTGCCAGATTAATCTTCAAAGTGGACCAATCGCCTACATAAAACTGAGGCAACCTTTTTTTTTTTTTTGGTCTGAACCAATATTCTAGAACTAGAAAAAGACAGTGACATGACCAGCTCCTACTAAACTTAAAGAATATCAGTCTAGACTAAAAAATTGATGTCCCCAGTCTCTGCGGGTGATGGATCGACTTTAAAAGGTAATAAAATAGCTCCACTTCTAGGAAGGGCCTCTTGACTTCTTATTATGAACAAGGGAGGCCACAGGAAATTCATGTACCTTTCTGGCAATCTCACTTGAATATTTCATTAAATGACGAAAGGGGAATCGGAACAGGTTTAAATATCAACAAGGAGGATGGGGAAGGGGTGCCCAAGTCCAGACTACTAGGATCTGGCTTCTGAAAATCTTAACAAAAAGTTTATTTTCGTTTAACGGTTGTCAGCTGTGTAGAGGAATAAGAAGTCCACAGAAGGGGAAGGGAGAGAGTGTATTGTCCAAGTTACAGATCCAAGTCTACTGCCTTGTCATCTTTTTGAGGTCCATGCCAACAAAGACTCAGGCTTCCACCCGACAGGGGTTGTGGATCTGTTGCAAGGCTCCATTTCAAATCCAGCTTTTTTTGGCTCTAATAAGCCAGTAATTGAAATGTTCCATGGAGTACTCGCTGCTCTCCGCCAAAAGGGAAGAAACATATTCCAGGGGAGCCGTGTAACGCCTCTGCCGACATTAACAGAATGTGTAACGCAGCAGAGAATCAAATCTCATGCCTCATCCATGCTCTCTCAGTTTGACAAGCTGTTGTTGGAGGAAGCAGATGTTGATGCTACTGCAGAAGTGGCTGGGCTATTGGTGGAAACAGATTTACGAATGTGCGGCAGTAGGTAGGGGTCAGATGCTAGCTGGTGGACATCTATCCGATCCTCTTTCCTATAGGCAAGGCAACGGCGGATAAAAGCCTGTTAGAAGAAAAAGAGGGGATATTATTGTGAACAAGGTAGAGGGCTACTTTCCATCCCTCTGGGTGTGCACACAAAAATCAAGGGTGTAAGAGTATAGATACCTTGGCTTCTGGGGTCACAACTGGCTTTGGAGGAAACTGGACCTCTGTGGCTTTTAGGATGGTATTCTCTTGTAAGATGTCTTGCTGAGACTGGTTGTGACCAAATGGCTGCAAGATAAATCAGCAAACATGTTATAGGTCACTTATTTTTAAAGCATGAAACAAAGACAATAAGAGTAATGTTTAGCCCAGTTCTGGATAGATTAGAACCCATCAAGACACCGCCTTTTTGGAGAGCAGCCTGTATTTCTCCTGAGGTTACCTGTGGGGTTTTCTTTGTATCCCGAACAGTTCCTGAGGCAGTTGTGTCTGAAATCTCTCTTGGTCTACCTGACCTTGGTATCAAAAGATCCCCAAATTTTTCACTTCTTATTAAGTAATTAAACAGTACTGACTGGCATATTCAAGGCTTTCGATATATTTTTATATCCTTTTCCATCTTTGTAAAGTTTCATTACCTTGTTACGTAGGTCTTTTGACTGTTATTTTCTACCTCCTCATGGCTCAGTGTCTATCTAGCCTGCTTAGTGCATCCATGTGAGAGCTAACAAACTGATTGACTATTTATATACAGACACTAATTGTGATTTAAAAAAGGTACAAATGTGGGAAATTAACCTTTTAATTGCCATTTTAACCTGTGTGTGCCACCTTCTGTCTCTGTACCAAGGCCAAACATTTCAGGGTATGTAAACTTTATCAGGCCCATTTGGGTGATTTCTGTTATTATGATTTAAAAAAGGACTCAAAAAACTATGATAATAAATGGCTTCATGTGATTGCTATCCTTAAATAAAAAACATTTTTTTGCCATGATCGGTCATTTTTATTAATGCCAAAATGTCAATTTCTGCCAGTGTATGCAAACTTTTGAGCACAACTGTATGCGATTCTTAATCCTCTATAATCTATGAAAGTATAGGACTGTACAAACGGCCAGTGACTCTGATACAATAGATCAGACTACTCTGCAAATTAATTCCTTTGTACAGGACTCAAATAGCAGGCAAACTTTGCCAAGTAATTTTTACTTTTAATCTTAAATTTTCTGTAAAATCTGAATGCTCTAAATCAGAAATTAAAAACAAAAAACACTTATCACGTCTGCAAGGGCTACCATATTTTAATATTTTACATTCCTGCCTGGGCGTGGTGGGGAAAGTCAGACATTTCTTTAAGGTCAGAACTGCAGCAGCAATTGCTGTGAACAGTCCGCGTTTGCTTTGAAAACACATGGTGGTAACAATTTCTTTTTCAAAATATGTTAAACCCGGTCTCCTCAGCATTTCACTAGGTAAATTATTTTATATGGTCTAAATTTTGATGTTACAATTAGTTTACTTCGTATATTGGTCTTAACCCACTACTTGTTTTTAAATTATATTTTGACCAATATACCGTATATACTCGAGTATAAGCCGACCTGAATATAAGCCGAGGCACCTAATTTTACCACAAAAACTGGGAAAACTTATTGACTCGAGTATAAGCCTAGGGTGTGCCTCACTTTGCCTCACTGTGTCCATGCCTCACTGTGTCCATGCCTCACTGTGTCCATGCCTCACTGTGTCCATGCCTCACTGTGTCCATGCCTCACTGTGTCCATGCCTCACTGTGTCCATGCCTCACTGTGTCCATGACTAGTCTGACGTTTAACATGGGAGTCTATGGAGGGGGTGCCTGGCTTTGAAAAATCGGTGCTCCCCGGCCGCAAGTACCCCAGACAAGAAACTTTGCAAACTTGTAGAGAATGAGTGGGGCTACATGTGTGCCAAGTGGAGTCCAGAGGACCTATGACCGGCCGGTACCAGGTCCCCAAAGTCACCAGAGAAATTACCGTTTAACATTGGAGTCTATGGAAGGGGTGCCCGGTTTTGAAAAAAATGGTGCACCCCGGCCGTAGGTCCCCCGGACAAGAAACTTTGCACACTTGTAGAGGAAGAGTGGGGCTATATGTGTGCCAAGTTTGGGGTCCAGGGGACCTATGGCCGGCCGGTACCAGCTCCCCAAATTCCGGAAGATCAGGCGCAAAAAGGTGACTCGAGTATAAGCCGAGGGGGGCATTTTCAGCACAAAAAATTGTGCTTAAAAACTCGGCTTATACTCGAGTATATACGGTAAGAATACATACTTTCTGTTATGCTTTTGAGAAGCCCTGTCTTTGAAATGTATATATCTTGTATTCATACAAAACGTTGTATAAATAACTTGTACTGTATTATTTTCAATAAAATATTTAAAAAGAGAAAACACATGGTGGCAGCTACTGCATGTGTAAGGGTTAACTGCTGAGGTAACTGTCCCTAGTGACAATCACTGTATGTTGGTGTCTAGATTGTTGCCCTGCAAGCAGGAAAACCTGTGCAGGGTGAGGCTGAAAGTGCAATAGTCAAAACACCACAGTTTTTTCCTCCGAAGGTATCAGAGTGTAACATAGGTGAAAAGAGATCTCAGTAATTACATTGAGGGGTGCAAGTGAACATTACCTTCCGCCCATACAGACACTGGTAGAAAATGACTCCTACAGACCAAACATCGACCTTGTTTGAAATTTTTGGGGGCTCTTTACCAACCACAAAACATTCAGGAGGCAGGTACCTGGAGGTGAAAAAAAACAAAAAACAAAACAGAACAGTCTTAGAGTAAAGCCTTTTAAAACCTAATAATCCATGTAGCGCCCTGCTCCTGATGACCAGGCGCCATGTTAAATTTAGTGGGTGTCTGAGCTGGTATTAGCTCAGACTTTGTAAATAATTAAGGCTAAATCAGCCTCTGTTCCGACTATGGCTGTGTTTGGAAGGACTTCCCACTGTTTGCCTGTAGGTGGCGTTACCACCCCAGGCCAATGTGGAAGACAAACAGGCCAAAGTGAATTGGGTCTCTTTCCCCGGGAACAGTTCAGTGGGAGTGGTCTCCCCGCTGGGCATGCTGGGGAAGGGTACTTAAGGGGCAGATGCCATTTTTCGGGGCTCTTTGCCTCTTTGCCCTCCTGGCTCGAGGTATGTATTACTGGGAATTCAGCCTCGGAGCCACGTTGGCCCGAGGCTGCATCTATGCCAGGTAGGCCCAGTTGTCCTGACTGGGGCCTACGCTTGAAGGTGATCCTGTGCTGTCCGTCCTGCGGGAGAAAGACACTCAATGGAGGAAACCAGGGGAGGACCTGTCCAGGAGAGGACCAAGCGGAAGGCTGGTATCTTGCGGAAGGCCTGGTGATCCTGTTGGAGGATGCACCGTAGCTAAAGTAACCTTACAGTCTGCCGGGTTGACTCAAAGGCTCTTCGACTGTAAGGCTGGATATCCGGGTACTAAAATCCTGTTTCAGAGGATAACTGAACGGTTCAACTTAACCATCTTAAAAAGGTCTGTGGCAGAGACTGTTCTTTCTTATTCGTTCGTGCATCATTCCGGCTGCTAGGCCAAGTAAGAGGGGCCTATCCGGGTGAGCAATACCCACTCGAAGGAGAGTGGCGAGTGAGACTTTGCATCTTAGGAGTTTTCCCCAGTGATCTGCTGTGTGGGCCTAACCCTCCATCCCTCTACCTATACAAGTTTATTTGGAAATAAAGCCTGAAAAAAAGGATTCATAACTTGTGTGGACATTGAAGTTACTGTAGACTAATCCCCTAGACAACGAATGTTGAGGTAACGTGCAAGGCCCAAATCTAAACCAGCAGCTCCTACAGGGGTGTGCTACACTCCACGTACCATTAACAACCAAAGAATACCAATAGTAACATTGTCACATCAAGTTACATTACATTCACATGTCAGCTTAAAAGACCTACAGTATTTACCTTCAATAAAGACATTCATTAAAGAAAATCTTAAGTCATTACACCTAAAATATATTTTAGATCCCTCTATGCCATAGAAATACTATTCTAGGCAGTGACACTTGACATGAAACGCCCTGCTAAATGCTCCAATTCACTTGCCTTCAGAACACAAGAGTTTGCACATTGACCCAAGGCCTGGAGGAGGGGTCACTCCGGGTTATGAATAAAATAAGATTTTTTACTCACCGTAAAATCCTTTTCTCTTAGTTCATAGACCGACACAGCTTCTCTATTGACATAGTGGGTATTATCCGTTAATTAGGAGTGACTAGACAGAAAACTTGTAAAAAGTGTTGCATCACACCTACAGTACCGCCCAGGGGGCGGACCCTATGGGTATATCCCCTCAGTCTGCATCTCGCAGATCAGTTTGTCAAAGAGCAGTACAAACTGAAAAGGAGGGGTTGGGTGCTGTGTCAGATTTTACGGTGAGTAAAAAATCCTATTTACTCTTTCGTCCATGGACCGACACAGCTTCTCTATTGACATAGTGGGACGTCCCAAAGCAGTGTCAGAGAAAGAAATGAGGGGTGGCAACTCTAAAGTTGCAACTCTAAACGGCCGCCTGCAAAACTTTGCGGCCGAAAGAGGCATCCGAAGATGCACCTACATCAACTTTGTAGAATTTTGTGAAAGTGTGAGCGGACGACCAAGTCGCCGCTTTACATAATTGGGAAACAGACGCTTGATGTCGGAAAGCCCAAGGAGGCACCTATTGCCCTGGTCGAATGCGCCGTGACCGGAAAGGGGGACGCTTGACCCTTTAAGGCGTAAGCCTGGATTACCATCTGTCGGATCCACCTAGAGATGGTGGCCGACGAGACTGCTTGGCCCTTCTTGGGACCAGCCACCGAAACAAACAGTGAGTCTGACTTCCGGAACAGGGAAGTAGCAGATAGGTATACTCTCAAAGCTTGGAAAACGACCAAGGAATGCAACACTGACGTAACAGCCACCAAGAAGACCACTTTCTGAGAAAGTGTCAACAGGGGAAGATCTCTAATATTCTCAAACGGTGCCTTCTGAAGCACCGAGAGAACCTGGTTCAAGTCCCACGGAGGTAGCGGGGGACGGACCTGAGGGGCCACATGTCGAACCCCCTGCACAAATGTACTCACGAGAGAGTGAGCCGCCAGGGGTCGCTGAAAAAAGACAGCCAGGGCAGATATCTGTCCGTTAATCGTACTTAAGGCAAGCCCTTGGTCCAGCCCATGCTGTAAAAACAGCAGGATTCTGGAAACCAAATAAGTACACGCATGCCATTTCATTACACATGCAGATGTAGGCCTTCCAAGTGCGGTGATAAACCTTCCTACAGGACAGTTTCCGAGCACTTCTCATAGTGGAGATTACTGAATTTGTTAGACCCCGGTCTTTCAGTACCTGGCTCTCAATAGCCATGCCGTTAAAGCCAGTGACCGTAAAGCAGGATGGAGTATGGGACCTTGCGATAGCAGGTCCTTCCGTAGTGGTAGGCGCCAGGGGACGTCTGCTACCAGACGTACTAGTTCGGCGTACCAAGGACGCTGAGGCCAATCTGGAGCGATTAGGATCATTGGAATTCCCTTTGCCTCCACTCTGCGGAGCAGAAGAGGAAGAAGCCTGGAGGGAAGGCATAGATTAGCCGATATTGACCCCACGATGCCACCAACGCGTCCGTTGCGTCTGCCCATGGGTCTCTTGACCAGGCCACAAACCTCAATACCTTCCGATTGAGTCGGGAAGCCAGAAGATCTACGTCTGGTGTGCCCCATCTTTGGCAGAGGAGTTGGAACAACTCCGGGTGTAAGGACCATTCTCCCTGGTCCAGCATCTGGCGGCTCAGGTAGTCCGCCTGCCAGTTTTCCACACACGGAATGTACACGGCCGACAGTGCCGGTACGCTCCTCTCTGCCCACTTCAGGATGCGAGCGACCTCCTATGCTGCAGCTGAGCTTCTTGTTCCTCCTTCATGATTGACATATGCCACTGCTGTGGCGTTGTCTGACTGGATCCTGACTGGACGCCCTTGCAGCCTCCGAGACCATTTGAAGAGGCACAGCCTGATCGCCCGGATTTCCAGGACATTGATCGGCAGGAGGGCTTCCTCTGGGGTCCAGCGACCTTGCACCGACTGAACACCCCAGACTCCTCCCCAACCTGTAAGGCTGGCGTCCGTCGTGATCACTATCCAGTAAACCGGAAGAAATGACTTCCCGGCCATTAGAGCCGGTGCTGTCAGCCACCATACCAGGGATCTCCTGACTAGGTGGCTCACTCGGATTTGATAATCCAGAGATGGACATCTGTTCCATCTGGACAGAACTTCCTTCTGTAACACTCGAGTGTGGTATTGAGCATATGGGACCGCCTCGAAGGAGGCTACCATGAGGCCTAACACTCGCATGCAAAAACGGAGTGACGACCAATTCCTGGAAGTCAGCTGCCGTACTGCAGCCCGGAGGGTCTGCAACTTCTCCACAGGGAGGAATACCTTTGCCTCTGAGGAATCCAGAATCAACCCCAGGTACACTAGGCGTTGAGTGGGCACCAATACTGACTTTTGCGTGTTTAGTATCCAACCACAGTCTCGAAGAGTCTGACAGGTAATGGACACGCTTACCTCTAATTCTGAGCTTGAAGGGGCCTTCAGTAGAAGGTCATCCAAGTAGCCCATGATAGCGATACCCAGCTGTCTTAGAAGTGCCAGAATCGGAGCGAGCACCTTGGTGAACGTCCTGGGTGCTGAGGCAAGGCCCAACGGGAGGGCCACAAACTGGTAGTGGTTCTTCCCGATAGCAAATCGCAGAAACCTCTGGTGTCTGGAGTATATGGGGACATGCAGGCATGCGTCCTTGATGTCCAAGAAGGCCAGAAAGTCCCCCGGATGGAGAGCCGTGACTACAGATCGAACCGACTCCGTCCGAAATCTTTGTACCTTCACAAAGCAATTGAGGGCTCTGAGATCTAAGATTGGACGAACCCCCTCCTTCTTCGGCACAATTAACAGATTCGAGTAAAAACCCTGACCCCGTTCCTGTTCTGGAACTGGAATAACTACCCTGCGTTCCAGCAGACCCTGGACCGCCCCATACAGGGCCTCCCGATGGGTCGGTAGTAGCTGGAGATTGGAGGTGACAAATCTGTCCGGTGGACAAGAGAGAAATTCTATCTTGTAGCCTGAGGAGATTACTTTGCAAACCCACCTGTCGGAGATTAGTGCTGTCCACTGAGTCGCGAATTTGCGAAGACGTCCCCCCACCCGAGAGCTGGGTGGGGAAGGACATTTATGCGGACCCAGATTTGTCCGCAGGCTTGTTGGGTTTGCGGGACCAAGGGCGCTTTTGTCCTTAGGCAGGCGCCTTGTCGGCCTGGGGTCTTTTCCCTGTCGTCCTAGGGGGATGAAAAAATAGGATTTTTGTACTCACCGTAAAATCCGTTTCTCTGGCATCCATGGACTGACACAGCGTGTCTTATACACCTTTACCCGTGGGTTATGTCCCTGCTTGCAGGAGAAGACCTAGGCAGAATGTGAGATGTTATACATACATTCTAAATAGCCAGAGCTGAACAGCCCCGCCCAGGGTGGCAGTCCCTCCGGCATAACCCTCCCACTGCAGTCAGCAGACCTCAGTTCGTAACAAAGCAGTACAAACTTGAAAAGAAGGGTGGGTGCCGTGTCAGTCCATGGATGCCAGAGAAACGGATTTTACGGTGAGTACAAAAATCCTATTTTCTCTTGTCATCCATGGACTGACACAGCGTGTCTTATACACCTTTACACGTGGGATGTCCCAAAGCAGTGTCAAGAGGGATGGGAGTAGTATAAATTGAAAACCAAAAACTTCACTCCAAACAAGGCATTGCTCCTCAACGGAGGAGTTGCAACATCAAACAGCGGCCTGCAACACCTTGCGGCCGAAGGAAGCATCCGAATATGCAGCCACATCAACCTTATAAAACTTAGAAAAGGTATGAACAGACGACCAGGTCGCCGCCTTGCACACTTGTGCAACCGACGCTTGATGTCGGAAAGCCCAGGAAGCACCAATTGCCCTGGTGGAATGTGCCGTAACCGGAAAGGGAGGCGCCCGCCCCTTGAGAGCATAAGCTTGAATGACGGTTTGTCTGATCCACCTAGAAATGGTGGCAGACGAAACCGTTTGGCCCTGTTTTGGACCAGAGACAGCCACAAATAGTGAGTCAGACTTCCGAATAGAGGCAGTAGCAGACAGGTACACCCGCAAGGCTCGTACCACATCCAAAGTGTGAAGCGCAAACTCTCTGAGATGCGATGGGTGAGGACACAAGGACGGGAGGACAATGTCCTCATTTAAGTGGAAGGCCGAGACCACCTTTGGCAGAAAAGAAGGTCGCGGACGTAACACCGCCTTATCCTTATGGATGACCAAAAAGGGCGACTTGCAGGACAAGGCCGCCAACTAAGACACTCGTCTAATGGAAGTAATGGCCACCAAGAAGGCCACCTTCTGAGACAAAGTCAAGAGGGGAATATCTCTAATATTCTCAAAGGGAGGTTCCTGGAGAACCGAGAGCACCAAATTCAGATCCCACGGGGGGAGAGGAGGCTTGACAGGGGGGAGCACATGGCGAACCCCCTGCACAAAGGTGCTAACCAAGGGATGACCCGCCAGCGGTCGCTGAAAGAAGATGGCCAAGGCCGAAATCTGACCCTTAATGGTACTCAAAGCGAGCTTTTGGGTCACGCCACGCTGCAGAAAATGCAGGATTCTGGGAACGGAATACGTTCGTGGGCGCCAGTCCAGCTCTTCGCACATGGCGATGTAAGCTCTCCAAGTACGGTGATAGATCTTTCTGGAGGAAGACTTCCGTGCCCTTAACATGGTCGAAATGACCGAATCCGAGAGACCTCGGTCTCTCAGCACCTGGCTTTCAATAACCATGCCGTTAAAGCCAGAGACTGTAAAGCAGGATGAAATATAGGACCTTGAGACAGAAGGTCCCCCCCGTATTGGTAACCGCCAGGGAACGTCTGCGACGAGACGTACCAGATCAGCGTACCAGTGACGCCGAGGCCAATCTGGAGCAACGAGGATCACCGGAATTCCCTCGGTCGCTACCCTGCGGAGCAGGTGAGGGAGCAACTGCAGCGGAGGATAAACGTATATCAGGTGATACTGACCCCATGGGGCCACCAACGCATCCGCCCAGGGAACCCTGGATCTGGCCACAAACCTCGACACCTTGCGATTGAGTCGAGAGGCTATCAGGTCCACATCCGGCGTGCCCCACCGTCTGCAAAGGAGTTGAAAGACCTCCGGGTGCAAGGACCACTCTCCCTGGTCCAGCGTCTGGCGACTTAGATAGTCCGCCTGCCAATTGTCTATGCCCGGAATGTAGACGGCCGACAGAGCCGGCACGCTTCTTTCGGCCCACCTCGGAAGCCGCAGCTGAGCTCCGAGTCCCCCCTTGATGGTTGACATACGCCACTGCTGTGGCGTTGTCCGATTGGATACTGATGGAGTGACCCTGTAGTTTCTCCGACCATGAGGAGAGGCACAGTCTGATTGCCCGTATCTCCAGCACATTGATCGGTAAGAGGGCTTCGTCCGGAGTCCAAAGCCCTTGGGCCGACAGGACTCCCCAGACTCCCCCCTCCAGCCCGTCAGGCTGGCGTCCGTCGTGATCACCGTCCATTGGATGGGGAGGAACGACTTCCCGGACCGAAGAGCCGGGGACCTCAACCACCACGTCAGGGACGCCCTGACCAGGTGACTCACCTGGATCTGAAGATCCAAGGACAACGGGGATTTGTCCCAAGTGGACAAGATCTCTTTCTGTAAAGCCCTGGTGTGCGCTTGGGCATAAGGAACGGCCTCGAAGGAGGCCACCATGAGTCCCAGGACTCTCATGCAAAAGCGGATTGACGACCATTTTCGGGACGTCAGCACCCGTACTGCAGACTGAAGTGTCAGTAGTTTGTCTGGAGGTAGGAAGACTCTTGCCTCCAAGGAGTCCAGAATCAGACCTAGATAGTCTAGACGCTGAGTCGGGACTAGAACCGACTTCTGAACGTTCAGGAGCCACCCAAACTCCCTGAGGGTCTGACTGACGAAGGTCACACTTTCTTCCAATTCTGAGCCACTGTCTGCTCTTAGAAGAAAATCGTCCAGATAGCCTACGATAGCAATGCCTCGCTGTCTCAGCAAAGCTAGGACCGGAGCAAGCACCTTGGTGAACACCCTCGGTGCCGAGGCTAGGCCGAAGGGAAGAGCCACAAATTGATAGTGGACTTCGCCGACCGCAAAGCGCAGAAACTTCTGGTGGCTTGCGCAGATCGGAACATGCAAGTAGACGTCCTTGATGTCCAAGGATGCCAGAAAATCCCCTTGATGGAGTGTAGCGATCACCGTGCGAATGGATTCCATGCAGAATTTTTTTCACGAAGGCATTCAGGGCCTTGAGGTCCAGGATTGGCCGAACCCCGTCCTTTTTTGGAACAACAAACAGATTCGAGTAGAACCCCTGAAACCTCTCCTGGGACGGAACCGGCACAATTACTCCGGACCCGATCAAATCCTGTACAGCCCCCAGAGGGCTGCCCGACGGGCAGGAAGGAGAGGGAGATTTGAGGGAAAGAATCTGTCTGGGGCCAGGAGCGGAACTCTATTCTGTATCCTGAGGTGACCACCTCGCACACCCACCGGTCGGAGATCCGGGAGGTCCACCAAACCGTGAACCTGCGAAGTCGTCCCCCCACCCCAGAGACGGGCGGGGGCAAGACTTCACGCGGAGGCGGGCTTGGGAGCGGGCTTGTTCGGCTTACGCACCCAGGGGCGCTTGTGCCCGCCAGCCGCACTGTTGTCAGTCTGGGATGGCTTACCCGTGGACTCTGACGGACGAAAAAAAACCCTTTTTTGCTGGAAAGGAAGGACCCGGTTTACGTCGGGCCTCCTTACCCTTGATAGTTTGAGGAAGGAGCGTGCTTTTACCTCCCGTGACATCCTTGATGATGTCATCCAGAGCAGCACCAAAAAGTCTACCACCCTTAAAAGGTAGATCCGTCAGGAGCTTCTTAGAGGCTAGGTCAGCAGACCAGCATTTCAACCAGATGAGACGACGCAATACCACCGCCGAGACAGAGGCCCTGGATATTAAAGGGGCCGCGTCCAACGTGGCGTCGCACACATATATCGGACCCTGCACCATCTGGTGGGCCAGAGCAATAGTGTGTCTGGAGGAAGGTTATACTCCTGCACAGTTTGGTGCAAAATTTTTGCCCATTCCGTGAGTGTCTGAGACACAAGGGTCGCCGCTACTACTGGCCGTAGGGCGGATCCCAACAAGGCGAACATGGCTCTACTCACCACTTCTGACCTCCTGTCAGTGGGGTCCTTAAACGCAGGAGTCCCCTCCATCGGGAGAGTGGTGACCTTGTTTAAACGGGCGACTGGAGGGTCGACCACCGGGGGAGAAGCCCACTTTTTAAGCAGGGCGTCTTCAAAGGGGTATCTAATAGACAAACGCCGCGGGACCATGAAAGTCTTCTGGGGCCTTTCCCAGACCTGGTCAATGAGCTGGTCAAAGAAAGGTACATATGGAAAAACCTTTTTAGAAGGCTTGGTCTTAAAAGAACCAAAGGAGACTGTATCCGCCTGAGGTTCTGCAGTCACAGCATTTAGCTTGAGAGTGTCCCTCACAGCATCAATGAGTTCACTAACAAGCGCCCTGTCATTTACTGACTCAGAACTGGAGTCTTCCTCACAAGGAATGTCCTGTTCAAAACCATCCAAATATTCAGAGCTAGGGTCCTGAGCAGCAATAGCTAGGCCCATATCTGAATCAGAGCACTCCCCTTGTGGAGATAAAGTGGGGAGAGGGCGCTTATTTGCTCCCTTGTGCTCACACACAGCTTCCATCCTGGTCAGAAATGATTCCAGGACTGCCGACAACTGGTCCATAGGGACCGCAGGTGCTGGAGCACTGGCTGCTGCCTCTGGCATGTTAGGGGAAGCTGGTGACTCTGACTCCATAATGTCCCCCTCTGAGACCACCCACAGGCTGTGCTGACTGAAGTAGGGGAATGCCCAGGGGACCCACCAACCTGACCAGGACCGCTCGGTTCCGCTGCCCTGTCTCTCCGCGCCGTGCTGCTCAGCGTGAGTGAGCTGAGAGGAGAGAGACTGTGAGGAGATTTGCGCCGTTCCTGAGCGCCGCTAGAGGCCAAACTAGAGCTAGAAGAAGGTGCGGCTACAAGAAAATGGCCGCCGCAATGTGCTCTGGCGGACCACGGCAAGATGGCCGCCAATGTAAAAAACAGCACAGTCACCAAACATGGCGCCGAACGGCGCCCAGGCCCCTCACTCTCAAATAAACAGCCCCAGCGAAATGCAGAGCAGCATGAGCCCCCCCCCCAGGACAGTATGGCCCCCAGGCACCCCACACAGTACAGCGCCAGCGAAGTGCACAGAGAGTGACATTAAAAAACACAGGGGGAGACAGGGAAATCCCCCACACAAGAAACACACAGCATGTACTCACCTGCAGCCAGGAGAGACTACTTACCCGTCCCCTGAGGGACCCACTGGTGTGTTTCTGACAGAACTATCACAGTGCGGTACTGAGTAGCTGTCGGCCCGGTCCACCGCGAAAGATACAGCCGGACTGTTCTATCTTGAGAGGACCGCGGAGCTGGAAGCCCACCGGCCACCCCTGGAGTCGTGGGGCATGTCGTGAACTGAGTCTCACGCACACAAGGCGAGGATCAGCACGCTTGATGGTCGGACAGGGAAGACTACGAGGATATCTTGTACCCAACCAGTTGCCCAGCCGACAGTTGATAGAAGATCTCAAAAGAAAAAAAAAATAGGAAAAAATTCCAAAAGGAATAAAAAATAGGTCAGGAGACTGGCTCCTGAGAGAGCCACGTCTTCTCCTTCTGCTAGGCAGAAAAAAACTGAGGTCTGCTGACTGCAGTGGGAGGGTTATGCCGGAGGGACCGCCCCCCTGGGCGGGGCTGTTCAGCTCTGGCTGTTTAGAATGTATGTATAACATCTCACATTCTGCCTAGGTCTTCTCCTGCAAGCAGGGACATAACCCACGTGTAAAGGTGTATAAGACACGCTGTGTCAGTCCATGGATGACAAGAGAAAAACACTTGCGTGCAGTAAAGGAGGGCCCTTGCCCTTGGCGTGGCCCCTACCCTTGCTAGTTTAAGAAAGCAAAGTGCTTTTACCTCCTGTGGCATCCTTGATGATGTCATCCAGAGAGGCCCCAAAAAGTCTGTCGCCCTTAAAAGGCAGATCCAACAGGGCTTTCTTGGAGGTCTGGTCCGCAGACCAGCCCTTTAGCCAGATCAGGCGGCGTATTGCTACTGCATAACCCAAAGCTTTGGACAGCAGGGGTATAGTATCCATTTCTGACTCGCAGACAAACCTAAGCCCTGGACCAACTGGTCAGCCAATGTTATCTCATCAGGAGGAGCATCTCGCTCCTTAACCCCTGGAGTAGCAATCTTGCCCATTAAGTAAGTGTCTGAGACACTAGGGCCCCCGCCAATGCTGGGCGTACTGCAGAGCCTACCACTGAGTATAGGTAGCGAGCGAGTGCTTCAGCCTTCTTATCCACAGGGTCCTTGAAAACAGGAGCCCCTTCTACTGGAATTGTGGTGGTTCTATTAAGTCTGGACAACGGAGGGTCCACTATAGGGGGAGAGGTCCATTTCTTCAGAAAACTCTCCTCAAAGGGGTACCGTACCGCAAACCTCTTTGGGGCTGTAAAGACACTCAGTGGGTTCTCCCATTCCTTGTATAAGAGTTTATCAAAAGACACACAAGGGAACAACTTAGCAGTGCGGGCAGGTCTATGAAACCCAAGTGGACCGGAGTCTCTGCTGCTTCTGCAGTATTTTCCAACTTTAGTGTATCCCCGCACTGCAGTAATAAGGTCAGATACCAAAACCGTCTCGCGTACTGACTTGGAGTCATCCTCACTGTCCGGTCACGGTCAGCAGTCTCTGATGCGTCAGAATCTGGGCCATGAGCCGTAGCTGGACCTGGTTCTGCATCAGAATTATCCAGAGAAGCTTGCAGGGGATGGGGGCGTTTACTACCCCCTGTATTCCCGTGTGCTGCTTCCACCCTGGCAGCAAACGCCTCTAGGATTGCCGTCATAGCGTTCATAGACACCTCAGGGGCACCAGCTGCTAAAATCTGGTGTTTCAGGGGGAAGACATCTGGCTCAGATGCCATGCTGACCACGCGCTGACACCCACAGGGCTCCAGGCAAGATCAACAGGCCACCCTCCTGTGCTGCAGAGATGCTGGGTCACCCAGAGGACTCACCACCCTTGGATCGGTACCGCTATGCTGCTGTCCCACCCCAGCTGTGTCAGTCTGCTTCTTTTATCAGTGCTTCCTGTGTGAATTTCTCGCGCCAGTATAATGCACCCTAGAGGCCGGAGACTCTCGCAAAATGGCCACCAAATGTCTATGGAAGATAATGTGGGCTCTAAGAAAATGGCCGCCGAGCCGAAGATAGAGGATAAAAGCAGCCGTAGACAACAAAAAGATGGCCGCCGAACGGCAATATATATATACAGCGTGGATCATTACAAACATGGCCGCCAATCAGTCGATAGAGGCCAGTGGGTGTGGAACTACAAGAAAATGGCGCCGAAACCACAGGAAGATGGCTGCCGGGCAGTCACTAGAAGCCGAACCCGGCACGGACCACTGCAAAATGGCCGCCGACAGCATGGAGGAGGAAGCATATACAGGTAAGCAAAAATGAAATTTCTTTTAAATGTTAGTTACAGCCAGCCCCATTCCAGTGGAACCCCTTAGGTGACCCCCAGCAACCTTTAGCTAGAAGCCCAGGGAGGAGGGAAAGGCAGGGAGAGAGGGAAGAAAGGGGCCACAACCACTTACTTGGTCTCTCCAGGAATGTCCAGCCAAGTCACCCAGCCGAGGCAGGGGAGTTTACTTACCTATCCTGCATGTATCATGCTGGAAGACATTCCAAACAGATCGTCCGCGCACGGAAGGTGACTGTTGGCCAGGCATGCTGTGATTGGACCCAAGGGGACGATCATATGTATGCCCTGGAGCGCGACGCTCACCGGCCAGGCTGCTGCGACTCGGCCGTAAGGTCAGCCGAAGCTGAGCGGTCCGATGCAGGCCCTGGAGCGTAGGCTCACCGGCCACCCGTGGAGCGATGGGCATGTCGTGGAAAACCCAGCGCGTAGCTAGGGTCGGCACACGCTCGATGGCCGAAACTGGGAAGACTACAAGGACCGAGGATCCAGCCTGTCACCCAGTCGGCAATTGATCGAAGATCGCGGGAAACAAAAAAAATGTAGCAAAAAAATATATTTTCCCCCCGAACCAATGGGCCCGAAGGGAGCCATGTCCTACTCCTTGCTAGACAGGAAAAAACTGATCTGCGAGATGCAGACTGAGGGGATATACCCAGAGGGTCCGCGCCCCCTGGGCGGTACTGTAGAAGGTGTGATGCAACACTTTTTACAAGTTTTCTGCCTAGTCACTCCTAATTAACGGATAATACCGACTATGTCAATAGAGAAGCTGTGTCGGTCCATGGACGAAAGAGTAAATAAATTATGTCTAGGCTAGCAGTAGAAGATTTCTTAAATGCTAAATATATAGAAAAACTAAAGCTGCACTCTTGCTTGCCACTTACCAGTAGGTTCCAGCCCCTTGTGACGTGAGCTCCATGCCATCCACTGAGTTATAGCTGTCATCATCCATTATTTTAGAGAGTCCAAAATCTGTGATTTTTATCTCTCCGCAGGCAGTACCATTAACCAAAAGGATATTACCTAGCATTTAGAAAGCATAAATAGATAAAAAAAAAAATAGTTCACTTTTATTCCTAAAGAAATGTATTACAGTATGGGAAAATCTTACAAATGCCGTAGTTTATCAGTTGCTCATTAGTATAAATGCATTTCCCTGAGCTGCCATTGGAGAACTATAAACATGCTCAACATTTTTTCCATGCAAGATGAGAAAATCTTCAATATCCCAATTTTTTTCTTATTCACCATCTCAGGTTGAACTGGATGGACTATTGCTATGTAACTATCTCAGAACACAGTTTAACAGGTGTAAGACCGCAACTGACCACTAGGTGGGGGAAGGCAAACTAAATTCAATCTTTATGGCACAGTACACCTATTCTGAGTATGCTCCTCCCTGCTGCTTCCAAAATTAACGCAAAACCTTTCTTGTGTGTAAATTAAACACGCAGTGACAACACATAGTACCTACCTGGCTTTAGATCATAGTGTATTATTGGTGGCTTGATCTCATTCAAGTACTTGAGAGCATTTACAATCTGCATGATGATGGAGCGGGCCTCCTTCTCGGACATAAGCTTGTGCTGTTTCAAGTAGAAGTCAAGATCATTGCCCTCGCAGTACTCCAGCACTGTGCAGAACCTGCATAAAATTTGAAACGTTTTTTGTAGAAGAAGCCAACAAAAAATCAGGAGGATGCTGAAATCACCAATATAATCCTAACTATCTATATTTCCCTATTTTCTTTGCAATTGTGAGAGTAGTTTATGTATAATCCAGTGTTTGACACCTTTTAACAAATGTGTGCACTACACCATTTTGACTGCACAATTTACTGAATGAATTTAGATTCATCACTTAAAAACTGATTAAATATCCACTTCAATTATCCAATCACTTGAAAAGCATATGCACATGATTGGGTGTTAAAAAAAAAATCCTGTTCACTTTGAACACAATTGGATCATTTAAGAGATTAGTCACATATTTTGAGTAAAATACTCTACTTCTTTAGTAAATCAGTCATTATGTTGGAGCCAAGTCATGACCTCCATTGGAGTCCACTTCAAATTCAGTGCCACAGCCTGCCCAGCGATCTGAGCATTATTAGGTATGCATTACTAGATATCCTGATGACATATTATAATAAGGACACCCTGTATTCTAACAACCAGCAGGGAGGTTGATATTTATTTATATGATTGGACATGCAACTGTGCAGCATGAATGGGATCAATGGCTCCAAAGGAGGATAAGCTGCAACACCGTGAACTAGAATGACTGTAAACTCAATTTATTGAGCATAGATTTTGAGGGGGGGGGGGGGGGATAACTTGATCATAAGGAAAGACCTTGCTCAAGAATTTAGCTGCCCTCTTAAAAAAAAAAATCTCCTTTTGTAAATACCTTTTTTTATAGAAAGTCCGCCTCCCCATGCAGGTCACTCGCCTTATGTGAATGACGTGCACACTGCCCGCTGTGCCTCCTGGAATATGCATGTCACATATCCCAGAAGGCATAGCCAGCCGTTCATTGAGAAAGAGGGAGGAGGGGGGGGGGGGGGGCGACCCGTCAGTCCGTCATCAGGAGGCATTTAGGCTGAACCCGGAACAGCCGGCAGCCTAGCAATCGTGTCACAGGGAATCATGGCAGTGTGAAACCAAGCTCTGCCAGAAGAGAAGAAACTCTCAGCTGGAATCTGCTGGTAAGAATTAAAAGTTAGCAGAACTCATCACTAAATAGGGTGGTTTGGTGCTTAACGTTCCGCTTTAAAGAACAGGGCTTTTAAAAAATAAATTAAAAAAATGTATATAAATTTATATATATATTTTTTTTAAAGAACAGAAGGGCATTGAATCTCTCCAATGGGAGCTCTGTGCTAAGATCTACCACCAGTCTCCTGGTGCTGTGAGCCAAGATATTTACACTTATTTACTGCTGGGAACTCCAAGCCAAGCCAAAAGCAGTCATCTTCAGACCACATTTATCAGTATGAGCATGCTCTAATTTTTGGAGAACTTATAAAAAAAGTGTCCATTTTCAAGTCATCCATACCATTATAAAGCATGGCCACGAAACAATTTCAAGCCCACAATGTTTCAAGTCCAATTGAGGTTAAAATATGGCTGGGGAAAAAATCGATTTGAGTTGAGAGGTCAAATCGATTCCAAATTTTCAGCAAATCGATTTTTCCTTTTTTCACCAGGACCGACGGGCAGGAGTTTTTAGGTGAGGCCGCGGCTTCGGCCTAGTCCACGAGGCCGGACGCCGAGGACTAGGCCGAAGCCTCGCCTAAAAACTCCTGCCCGCAGCTCAATTCGAATCGTGAATCAAGTTTTTTTTAATAGCTGATTTTTTTGGGGGAGAAAAATCGCTCAGCCCTATGTTAAAAGTGAACAAAGCATATTTTGCAAATGGAACACTAGGTTGCAAAAACCAAAATCAAACTTTTGGGAGAATGCAAACTAAGGAAAGGGGTGCCAAGTTTAGGATTGGTAGCCACAGATGGTTCGACTACTAATGAAGTTTGGTTTGTCTATTTACAAAGAGGATTTGCCAATCATTTTCAAATATGATTTATCTCCCATCAGCATACAATCAAATATTTAAATTGAAATAAGATCAATAACCGCTGAATTTCACATATAGTGCATTCTCCAAAGATGATTGCAAAATCCTGTAAAACACCTTCATTTTACAGACATCTAGAGATACAGCAGCTGGCTCTGACTGTGTACAGTGCCACATACACAGGAGGTGCACGCATAGCTACTTACGAGTCTGTGTCGAGAGAAAAATAGTCATAAAGTTTGACTATCCTGGGATGATCAAGCTCCTTGTGAATACGATATTCCCTGCAGGCATGCCTACAAAAGAAAAATTAAGAATAAAACAATTAAAACTTGGAAATTGATAAGTAACACGTCAGACAGCTGCCGAAAAACAAGTAGATGAGCATCAGTAAATTTCGCCTTTATAGGAGAATTACATTTGTGGTGACCTGCCCGAACAATTAATTGAATTTACAGCCCTAGCCTAGAGGATAATGTGTTGTCAAAAACCTAGAATGACAAGAGGGAGTCAAAACATCCCCTTTTAGGGGCAGGTTCACACCATGAATCACACAGGAACGTGCTGTGCATGCCTGTACAAGTCACATGCAACCTGGGTGCATTGCGGTTCCAGCCCACTCATAAATGGTCTGAAATCGAGCTGGACCACAGCAAAAGTAGTGCATGCAGTAATCATGAGACAACTGTACCATGCGATATAGTGTAGGCGCACACGCTGCATTTGCGACCTGTGTTTGGGGTGTCCAACACTGACACCTGCTGCAGATCACATGTGCCGTTCATTCTGAGCACGGTGCGGGAAACACACGGAACGTGATTTTCCTGCACAGTGTTCTGGTGTGAACCAAAACCCAAGTGTGACTGCAAAGACCCTAATATGACAGACATGGCAAAACTAAACGTGACATGAAATAGGCTCATTAACCCTTTTGCACACATTTAAGATACCACTTTAGCCCTTAAGATTGCATAAAACCCCCAAAACATTTTCTGAATGCAGACACCCTAGACCTAGAGATTTTTGTACTCACCGTAAAATCCTTTTCTCTGAAGTTCATTGACGGACACAGCACCTTTAATCTTGACCTTAGGGACATCCCCAAGCAGTGTCAAAAAACGAGGGGTGGGAACAGCAAGCAAAACAACCTCCACCCATAACCAGAGCTCAACGGAGGAGTTGTAACCTTAAACAGCCGCCTGCAAAACCTTGCGGCCGAAGGAAGCATCCGCAGATGCACTCACATCAACCTTGTAAAATTTCGTGAAAGTGTGAACGGAAGACCAGGTCGCCGCCTTACACACCTGGGAAACGGACACTTGATATCAGGAAGCACCAATCGCCCTGGTTGAATGCGCCGTGACAGGAAAGGGAGGAGCCCGTCCTTTTAAGGCATAAGCCTGAAGCACGATCTGTCTGATCCACCGAGAAATGGTGGCTGACGAGACAGCCAGGCCTTTCTTTGGACCAGTCTCCGACACAAACAGGGAGTCTGACATCCGAAACGGAGCTGTAGCAGATAAATACACCCGCAGAGCTCGGATCACGTCCAAGGAATGCAAAGCAACCTCTTTGGCATGCGATGGCCGAGGCCACAAGGATAGAAGCACAATGTCTTCATTTACATGAAAAGCCGAAACAACCTTAGGAAGAAACGAAGGCTGCGGGCGAAGCACCGCCTTATCCTTATGGAAGATCAAGAAGGGAGACTTGCAAGACAAGGCTGCCAACTCAGAAACTCTACTGGCAGATGTAATAGCCACCAGAAAAGCTACCTTCGGAGAGAGTGTCAATAGGGGAATCTCTCTAATGCTGTCAAACGGCGGCTTCTGAAGTACCGAGAGTACCAGATTCAAATCCCACGGAGGCAACGGTGGTCGAACCAGAGGGGCCACATGTCGAACCCCCTGTACAAACGTACTCACCAAATGAATGAACCACCAAAGGTCGCTGAAAAAAAGACAGCCAAGGCTGATTTCTGCCCCTTAATGGTGCTTATAAAGCGGAGCTCCGCCAAAAAAAAAAAAATATTAAAAGCCAGCAGCTACGAATACTGCCGCTGCTGACTTTTAATATTAGGACACTTACCTGTTCTGGAGTCCAGCGACATCCGCAGCAGAGGACGAGCAATCGCTCGTCACTCTGCTGCCCCCACCGCCATCCTCGGTGAGGGAACCAGGAAGTGAAGCCTTGCGGCTTCACTGCCCGGTTCCCTACGGCGCGTGTCGCGCTGCGCCGTTCTGACTGGTCCCCCTGTGTTCTGGGAGCAGAGTGTCTCCCAGAACACTATGGGTATTCTGCGGGAAGTGACGTGCTTCCCGCAGAGAGGACTCCCGGAAGTGGGTGCAAATACCTGTCTTAGACAGGTATCTGCACCCCCCTCCCCCCTGAAAGGTGTCAATTATGACACCGGAGGGGGGGGGGAGGGTTCTGATGAGCGGAAGTTCCACTTTAGGGTGGAGCTCCGCTTTAAGGCAAGTATCTGATCCACTCCCTGCTGTAAAAACAGCAGGATCCTGGAAACCCAATATGTACCTGGAAGCCATCCCATCTCCTCACACAGAGATAAGGGCCATCCACGTTCGATGATAAATCTTCCGAGACGATTACTTTTGCGCCCTCAGCATGGTGGATATTACTGAATCCAACAGACCTCGGTCCCTTAGCACCTGGCTTTCAACAGCCATGCTGTTAAAGCCAGCGACTGTAAAGCAGGATGACGTAAAGGACCTTGCGACAGAAGGTCCTCTCGTATCGGCAGTCGCCAAGGAACATCCGCCACCAGTCATACCAAGTCAGCATACCAGGGACATCGTGGCCAATCTGGGGCAATTGGAATCACCGGAACCCCCTCGGTCTCCACTCTACGAAGCACACGAGGAAGAAGTTTTAGCGGGGGGGGGGAGAGGCATAAATGAGCCGATACTGTCCCCACGGAGCCACCAACGCGTCTGCCCAGGGATCTTTGGACCTGGCTACAAACCTCAATACCTTCTGATTGAGTCGAGAAGCCAGGAGATCCACATCTGGCGTGCCCCATCTCAGGCAAAGGAGTCGAAATACATCCGGATGTAGAGACCATTCCCCTTGGTCCAGCATCTGACGACTTAGGTAGTCCGCCTGCCAGTTTTCTACGCCCAGAATGTACACGGCCGACAGAGCCAGCATGCGCCGCTCTGCCCACCATAGGATGTGAGCGACCTCCAATGCTGCAGCTGAGCGCCTTTGTTGGTTGACATACGCCACCGCCGTGGCATTGTCCGACTGGATCCTGACTGGGCGTCCCTGCAGCCTCTGTGACCATGTGGAGAGGCACCGCCGGATCGCCCGAAGTTCCAGCACATTTATCGGCAGGCGGGATTCTTCCTGCGTCCAGCGACCCTGTGTTGACTGTACGCCCCAGACTTCCCCCCAACTGGTCAGGCTGACGTCCGTCATGATCACCGTCCAGTGAAAAGAAAGGAACGACTTTCCGGACCGAAGACCTCCGCCACCAGATTAGGGAGTCCCTGACTAGCAGGCTCACCCGAATTTGACAATCCAGACACAACGGAGATTTGTCCTATTTGGACAGGATCTCATTTTGCAAGACTCGAGTGTGGAATTGAGCATACGGTACCGCCTCGAAGGAGGCTACCATGAGAATTAGGACTCGCGTGCAAAAACACAGCGATGACCACCTGCAGGATGCCAACAGCTAGACCGCAGTCTGAAGAGTCTGCAGCTTGTCTGAATGGAGAAAAACTCTCGCCTCTGAGGCGTCCAGAACCAAGCCTAGGTACCCCAGGCGTTGGGATGGCACCAACACTGACTTCTGGAGGTTCAGTACCCAACCAAACTCCCGAAGAGTGACTGACGATCGCCACATCCTTAATTCTGAGGCGGAAGCTGCTCTCAGAATGAGGTCGTCCACATAGCCCACAATTGCGATCCCTCGCTGCCTCAGCAAAGCCAGAATCGGGGGGAGGACCTTGGTGAAGACTCTTGGTGCCGACGCCAGGCCAAAAGGGAGAGCTACAAATTAGTAGTGCTTGTCCCCGACCGCAAACCGCAGAACCCTCTGATGCCTGACGCATATGGGGAACATGCAAGTATGCGTCCTTGATGTCCAAGGATGCCAGAAAATCCCCCAGATGGAGTGCAGCGACCACAGAGCGAACCGATTCCATCCTGAACCTTTGTACTTTTACAAGAGCCTTGAGATCCAGGATTGGATGGACCCCTTCCTTCTTTGGGACTACAAACAGATTGGAGTAGAATCCCTGAAACCTTTCCGGCGACGGCACATGTACTTTCACCCCGCGCACCAGCAGGTCCTGCACTGCCCCAAACAAGGAGTCCTGCCGAGCTGGAAGAAGATGAAGGTTGGAGGGGAAAAAATCTGTTTGGTGGACAAGAAAAACTATCTTGTACCCTGATGAAACCACTTCGCAGACCCACTGGTCGGAAAGTGTGGAGGTCCACCGAGCTGAAAACTCTCGAAGGCGACCCCCCCAATCCGAGAGTCGGGCGGGGGCAAACCTTCATGCTGTCGCAGATTTGCTCGCAGGCTTGTTTGTCTTGCAAAACCAGGGACGCTTCTGTCCCTCAGCGGGCACCTTGTCGGCCTGGGAACGCTTACCTGCGGGCCCGGGCGGGCGAAAAAAACGCTTCTGAGCGGAAAAGGAGGGCCCTGGCTCCTTACCTTTTCTGGATTGTAGGAGCAGCGTGCTCTTACCCCCAGTAACATTCTTAATAAATGTTATCCAGCGAGGCTCCAAATAGACTTTCTTCACGGAAAGGCAAATCCGCCAGAGCCTTTCCTAGATGTCTGGTCTGCGGACCAGCATTTTAGCCAAATCAGGCAACGTAGCACCACAGCAGATACTGAGGCTCTAGAAAGCAAGGGAGCCGTATGCAAGGCCCCATCGCAAACATACTTAAGGCCATGCACCAACTGGTCTGCCAGTTCCACACAGACCGGGGAAGCCTGTTGCTTCTCCAACTCACGGTGCAACAATTTTGCCCATTCAGTAAGCGTCTGGCACTAGGGCTGTGGCCAACACTGGCAGCTTGACCCCACCACAGTGAACATGGACCGGGCCACCGCCTCGGCCCTCCTGTCTGCAGGGTCCGGAATCGTGGTTACCTTATTCAACCTGGATACCGGGGGTCCACAATCGGGGGAGATGTCCACTTTTTCGGGAAACTCTCCTCAAAGGGGTAACGGACCGCCAAGGTACAGAAAAATGGTGCGACCACGCTGCCCCTCCGCGCGGCGGCCTTCCCACAAGGGTCTAGCCAGAAACACCACCCTATGGAGAGCAGACCACCAACACTTTTCAGCGCACGACGGAGGCCCCCCCGTCACATACACAGCGGCCCAAGCATGGGGAGGAGGGAAAAGGACAGGGAGAGAAGAAAGGGAGAGTGAGAGAACCTCTAGTCGACCTCCCAAGGAATGCCCAGCTGCTCCATCCTGCCAAGACAGGTGGAACCATACTTACCCCTCCTGTGGGGACTGCTGGGCGCATTCCATGGACAGACCCAACACCCGAGCGGTACGGGGTGGCTGTCGGCTCGGCCACGGCACACTGTGACACGGACAGCAGTAGCCCAGTCATATGTGTGCCCCGGAGCATATAGTTTTTTTTTGGGGGGGGGGGTTAGGTGTTTATACACAGACATGCAAGAAGTAGCTCATAGATTCTTCCTGTCAGTGTGAAACTGCCTATCTGTACGGGCAGTCTGCAGGAGACCCGTATGGCACTAGTGATCTGCCGATCGCGGGTGCAATGCTTTACAGGCTCTTAATACAAAAAAATAGTAAATGCACTTTTTTTTAACCTGCAAGAAACATGCAATTATTAGTTTTTGCTAAAAGTAGCCTTTAAGTATCAAAAGCCATTGCGCTCAAACATTTGCCATACAGGGGAGAAGATGGTAAAATTAGGCATAATCTGTAACAGGCATTCGAGTTCACAAAAAGTCACCAGTATATTGATGTACTATTCAAATGTATCATTCCTCATACGGTACATTGAAGCTCAAGTTATGCAAGTAACAAGAATACGGTAAACCCCAGTGTAACTACTCACTTGTGGTAGTTTTCTTTCTTTTCATCCCTCCAGTTCTTATTTAACTGGTGGATTTTGACAGCTACGTATCTTTGCTCCGTTAAGTCAAACGCCTACAGAAAAAAAAGAAAGTGTTAGTGGACAGAACAGGCCAAATTTTCTGCGCTTTTATTTAAAGCCCAACATCCTTAAGGCTAGATTTTCACCTTTATCGTAGATTACCACCTGCATGTTAACAGACCTTTAAATGCACATTTAGCATGGTTTACATCTGTGAGTTATGGTGTGCTTAAATGCAATGACACCACAATGCACAGCATTTCGGGTGTTGGGAATACCACAGGTTATACATTGTGTGTTATACATACTGGTGGGATCAGACAACTAAAAAAAATTCTACATGTCATATGGGAAACCGCATTTTTGTTTGTAACATCACGATAAAGCCAATTTTTTTGGGCATCACATGAGGTGTAAATGCACCCCAACAGCAATTACCTACCTTGTACACTTCACTGAAGCCTCCTCTACCCAAAAGATGTAGCAGTAGATACCTGTCATTTAGCGTGGGATGGTCTTTAAACCTAAAATATTACAAAGAAAAATCAGATAGTTCTAATTTAAGCCAATTTATTCATTTTGGCTACTAAAAAATGTTTTGTATGCAATGATGAGCTCACAGAACACTTTAATGCCCTGCCAGTTATTTATAAATAGACCCCCTATTACTGTACCTATATTAAAAGGAAGACAAGGTAGCAGTCATTATGGAAAAGTGTCACGTAACTGCAGCTAAAAACAAGTAGCTTTTGTATCACAACTTGTTTCCACATTAAGCCTAGGGTTCACACTGCTGCGGGTTAGAAATCGTAAACCGGCAATGCAGTCCGACTTCGGGGCGATTTGACAGACATCTGTGTGGATTGATGCACAGATATCTATTCAAAATGCCCCCGAAGTCGCCCTAAAGTATTACAGGAACTACTTTTAAGAATCATTGCAATAGCCACCGATTTGGCATGCGACTTGACATGTCAAATCGCATGCCAAATGAGCAGGGCCCTCTGATTCCCCCTGTATTGAATTGCAATTGTACTGTCTGCCCTCATGTTGTAAAGTGCTGGACAAACTGTTGGCGATATATAAATCCTGTATATTATTATCCCTAATGGGGGTGGTTCTCAAAATCAGTGCTAGCAGAATTTGCTCTATATGCTGCAAACAATTAGTACGCATTTTCCCAATTATCAGGCAGAAGCGCAGCTGCATTAGTAATTTGTGCTATGGGGTTCTTCTTGCCCCACCCATGCTCTGCATGCCGTGGTTCCTTCCACTATCTCTACATCCCCCTTCTTCATTCTGTAGTTCCATAAGGTGCAATGGAAGCAAGCTCAGTGCGTAGCCAGGGACCCTGCATCCACCACACTAGATATAAAGAGGCCACTGCTCTACAAGAGCAACATATTGGAGAGCAGGTGGAGGACAAGGGGATTATAAAGCCTCGTCTTCGGCAGGTGGTGGTTTGCCTTATATTTTTAACCCTGCAACAGCACCCCCCTGGACACTGAAGGGGATCACTGTTGCTTTTCCAGATCAGGGCTTCATCATGAGCTTGCTGTTCTGGTACATCATTGAAGATTATACACTCCCAAATTTGTGACATGACATTACAGAAAGTTTGTCACTTGCTAAACCCAACATATCATTACACCATAGCATACAGAGATAATACTGTGCATGGCAGCATTTCCACAGAAATGGTTTAGCATTTGGGTGCCAATCCCAAAGAACCATCTCCTTTAAGTCTGGTGCACTTACTGTGAATTATCTTCATTATGTATTCTTTTCAACTCCCTTATGTGCAAATTTCTGACCCTTTCGAGTCTTTCTAGCTCCGCTTGGATCTCCGCTTCTTCCTGCAATACAAACACCATGAATTTGTTGGCGTCACCATGAAAATGAACACAGATATTGGGAAATGTAACACGGACTTGGTTGCTTACTTTTTTAAGGTGACCTAATCGCAGTTTGAATATCTCCTCTTGTTCATGATATTCAGCTAACGTTAACCTTAAAAAAAAAAACAATAAACAGTAACGTACAGATGCTGATAAAGACCAGTACACCAATCTGTAACAATATGGGAAGTCTGCAAACACTTACCAAGAACATATCCTAAAAGGGTATCTGTCACTTTGCCCAAGGCCCCTCTCCCCAACAGATTTTTGGGATTACAAAGAACAAAACGGGCATTATCTTACTTACGCTTCATTCTCTGCACCATTGGTCTTATTTTTCCGCTGCTTTTGCTCATTGTTTGCAGGTGATGTTTGTCCCATTGCTGGGGGCTTCCGTTTAGCCAGCAGCTTCCGTTGCCGTTCAATCTCTTCCCTTTGGGAGTTTATTCGTTCTTGTTGTCTTGAGGGAAAAGGGAATACAATACATAAAAAAAATAAAAAATAAAACACACACACACACACACACGAGATTTATGGATACTGCACAGGCATAATGCTGCATATGGGGGCGGGATAGGGGGACATGTGATGTGATCACACAAACCTCCCTGTAAGTGATCCTGTTGGTATGCCTCCTAGGGGTAAAATCCTTCAGGAAAGGCAGGAATATTCATGACTACTTGGGATGACCCAAAATACTGAACATAAGGAGAGGCTAACACTCCCCAAACTAAAGCTGCTTGAAAGAAAAAAGGTGAGATGGCGCAAGGACCAACCAAGCAAAGTCTCTTTATCAATAAAAGGAAGAGTCCAATATTATCTACAGGGCAAGGGAAGATGACAGTTTATATGGGTATGCACTGACGGCAGCTACCATGAAAGCAGAAGCACAGCTCTGGAAAATACAATGGAAGAAAAGCAACGACAGACTTGGACCCCTTCCACACTGAGGGTGGATTGCAGGCGCTATTTTTAACGCTATAGTACCCTCAAACAGCTGCTCCATTGTCTCCAGTGTGAAAACCCTCTGGCTTTCACACTGGAGCATTGCGCTAGCAGGACAATAATAAAAAAAAGTCCTGCTAGCCACATCTTTGGAGCGGTGTGTTTACCGCTCCTGCCCATTGAAATCAATGGGACAGCGCGGCTGTACCGCCCGCAATGCCCTACTTCAGTAGAGCATTGCGGGTGGTTTTAACCCTTTCTCAGCCACTAGCGGGGGTAAACGGCGCCCCGATAGCGGCCGAAATGCGCCGCAAATCCGCCCATAGCGTCAGCGGTAATAGCTATCTCTCTCTCTCTCTCTATAGCTCTCTATATCTCTCTATATCTCTCTATATCTCTCTATATCTCTATATATCTCTATATATCTCTATATATCTCTATATATCTCTATATATCTCTATATATCTCGTCAGAATCTTATTCCCATATGCATATTTATATACATGTATAAGTTTATATAATTTTATTATGGTGTTAGCGATCTACAGATCCTACATCCATATAGACTGTTATGGTACTGCCTGAATCATATCTGGGACACAGCCATTCATCCTACGGACCGCAGTGAAGCCAGACCTCATTACACTTATATGCCTATTCATCTCATCTTCTTGTGAGTAGCCATTTGGCTGTTTGTTCTGTTACCGTATATACTCGAGTATAAGCCGAGTTTTTCAGCACATTTTTTTGTGCTGAAAATGCCCCCCTCGGCTTATACTCGAGTCAGTGTACCTGTAACTGGTGTCCAGTGTTAAAAAGCCGCGTGAGTCCAGTGTAAAAGCCGCGCCTCCTCCTCTTTCTGTCCTGTGATAGCCGCGGGAGTTATGTGTTAAAAAGCCGCGCCTCCTCTTCGTTCTGTTCCGTGATAGGCGGAACACTGAACGCAGTCTCTGCTGGGAAACTGAGTGTTCCGCCTATCACGGAACAGAACGAGGAGGAGGCGCGGCTTTTTAACACTGAACTCCCGCGGCTATCACGAAACAGAACGAGGAGGAGGTGCGGCTTTTACACTGGGCTCATGTCACGGATAATCAGGTATCGAGTTAATGGTGTTTTTTTCAATGCTAGCAAGGCTGATATCAGTGGGCAGAAGGACCTTTGATGATGTCATAGGCATGTGAAGAGATTGGAGATTTTTGTTGCTTGTTTAACTGAAAAATCCATGTAGGTTGTTTGGTTAGCTTAGTTGTCTGGAGCATTGTGTTACCAATGATGAGGTTTTTACATTAGATAGATTTATTGAAATCATGCATATACACAGTTAATTTATGATTTTTTTTGACCGATAAAAGTCAGTTTACTTATTATTCATACATGGCTTAAACATATACAGTATACTTTATATATACATCATACAGAATAAATAAAATTAACTGCACTATAAATGCATGTGTTTTTATTGTGGGTTGAAAAATACTTTTAATAATGTGAGACTGCAAATGGGCACAGTGAGGTTGCAAATGGGCATTGTTGGTCCTCTTTTCCACTTACAGTAGCTGCTGCATTCTCACCCTAGGCTTATACTCGAGTCAATACGTTTTTTGTGGTAAAATTAGATCCTCGGCTTATACTCGGGTATATACGGTATATTAAATGCATCTTTAATACTGCACCGAGTCTGGCGCTCCTTGCTTTTCTTCTAAAGCTGCTTGAAAGACCTTCTATCCGCAACTAGCGTCAGCAGAGGAATAAACAACACCTTGGTAGAACTTTGTAAATGTATGACGAGAAGATTGGCTAGCAGTCTTCTAAACTTGAAAAACAGAAGCTTGATGCTGTATAGCCCAAGGAAGAACCGTCACTACCAATGGACCCTAACCAGGAAAGGAGGAACCTTGTCTTCAATCCCATATGCCTGAGAAAGGAGCTGACAAACACGCCTAGATATATGGGATTGAGAAGTGATCTGCGAGAGGACCCCGAGACAGAACAAAGTGGAGGTTGACCGATATATCAGCATCGGCCGATTATCCAAATTAGGCCGATATTGAACACTGGCCACACCTCTGCCAGCAGTGTGGAGAAGGGAGGAGGAACGTGGGGTTCCTCCTCCCTTCTCCACACTGTCGGCAGAGCAGCGCCGCGGTGTGTGAAACTGTATGGAGAGAGAGAGGAGCTGTCCAAATTGAGGTTGGATGTCGGGGGTGGCCGGGACCCAGCTATCCAACACCAGCCAATGGTATAGTATCTGGGCGGGCCACTACGTGTATGTGGCCCCGCCCCTTTCTTAAACAGCCCATTCATTGGCTGATAGCTGCTGGGTCCCGCCCACCTCCGACATGACGCTGAATTTGTCAGCTCCTCTCTCTCCATACAGTTTCACACACCGCTGCAGAGAGCATGTTTCACACACACACACACACACTATCGGTTGTGCCGCCTGCCGGTGCCAACCTAGTGCCGCCTGCCGGTGCCAACCTAGTGCCGCCTGCCTTAGTAATTACCACAGCCATTTCATCTGAGGGAAATCCTGAAAATATGACCTGTTGGGGTGCCTTGAGGACTGGAGTTGAGAAACACTGCTCTAGAACAAAGAGGGAAGCAGACTGTTGAATGAAGCTTGAGACTTCAGGTAAGATTAAACAGCTCAATCAACATCAAACAAGTGAAGCACCTTCTTAGGATAAGGAGAAAAGGATGGCAACACAATGTCCGATTCAGGCGGATCGAAGAAACCACCTTAAAAAGGGGAGTTCCAGCCTTTTTTATGTTTATTAAAAGTCAGCAGCTACAAAAAAAGTGTAGCTGCTGGCTTTTAATAAACAGACATTTACACCTGTTCCACTGTCCAGCGACGCGGCTGCCCCCCTCTCTGCCGGCGCCTCCATTCTAACTGTGGGCACCTGGCCGTGACAGCTTTCGGCTTCACGGCCGGGCACTCACCGCGCATGCGCGAGTGAAGCAGCGCAATCTTAGTGGACAGGCAATCGCCTGGGACCTGTCACGTGTCCCAGGTGATCGCCTACAGGGAGGGGCCGCCTTAAGCGATATGATGAGTCGCCCAAGCGGTCCCTGGGCGGAAGGAGGAAGTGGGACAGGAAGTCCCACTCCTACTGAAGCCCCCCCCCCCCCCCCCAAAAAATGACATTCCAAATGTGACATGTAAGGGGACGAGGAGTGGTTTAAGCGGAAGTTCCACTTTTGGGTGGAACTCCGCTTTAAGTAGAAAGATGCCTCAACATCAACCTAGCCTTGTGAAGAAGTAGGAGAAAAACCTTGCAGGAAAGTGCAGCCAGCTCAGAGACCCAGCAAGCGTCAGTGCAACACAGTCAGTGTTGACAGTGGGGGGGGAAATGCTCCTGCAGCGCAATAATCACTGCTGGCAGCTATAGCCCCTTGCAGTGTATGCATGAAAGAAATGCAACCGACTGGTGGTACTGAAGTCGATGGATGGATGGATCGACTTTAGTACTGCCAGCCCATAGATGGATTGAATCTTGGTTGGTCTCTGCTGAACTGGCTGAAAATCTATGACTGGCTTTGGTAGCAAGCAGTCTGGGTATCTGACAATGAGAATACCCTGGTTTCTCAACAACTCCAGACTTTAAGCCAGTGCTCTTCAAACTGCGGGTCGAGGGGCCAGATTCAGCCCTTTACTCTTTTTTCCGGCCCTTGGGGAACTATTTACACCAATGAAGGGTACAGTTCCTCCCAAAGACAAACGATGGGGACAATTCCAGCCAATGACATCAATGATGGGGCACAGTTACTCCCAATGACACAAATGGGGCACAGTTCCTACCAATGACACCAACAATGGGGCACAATTGCTCGCAATGACACGGCACAATTCCTGCCAATGACACCAATGATGGGGCCCAATTACTCTCAATGACACCAATCATGGGGGATTGTTTACTCCCACTGATGCTGGGAAATTTTGTACTCCCAATGGCCAGAGTCCAGCCCCCCTAAAAGTCTGAAGGACAGTAAATTGACCCTTTGTTTAGCCAACACCAAGTTAAACACCCGACGACACACACACACACACACACACACACACACACACACACACACACACACACACACCGATAGTGGCGATCCTCTATTGCAAAACACAAATCGTTGGCGAGGTCAGAAAATTAGCGCCTTAAAGCAGAGCAATCACTGGCTAGGTGGACTTCATCTTGAATGTTTGTACTTTTCAGTGACTTAAGACCTATGGGTACTGGTGAGCAAACCCCGTTTTATGGTGAGCCCAACTGGCATATATCTCTTGTAAGGGAGGGTGCACTCTGAAGGAGCTGGGTCCAGGTGGAGCCTGATAGCTGTAGTGACTGATCCAGATAGAGCCCACCTCTGCTATAGAAGGGTTGTAAGAAGTCTCAAAAAGAAAAAAAGGTCTTCAGAGAGACGCATTAAAGCTAGTAAATACTAAGTATCTAGAGGCTAGATGTGCTGCCTTTGATTATGGCCTTAATGGGTTCCCAAATTTGTGAAATCAGTTATATGGAATTTTACTGAAAAATACATACAGTACCCAAAACAATGGATAACATATTCCTAGAGCCCCACAAAATGGTATACCAATAGTCAGGATCACCACATAAAGCCTAAGGATCAATGATATACCTTCTAGTGAGGGTTACAGCAGCTCACCCAAGAGCAGCAACTTTCAAATGCCTGGAGCTATGCACGCTCAGAGAACACAACATTTACACACTTTTTAAGACCTATTCAGGTCATAGCTCTGGAAACAGAATAAATCACTATAGTTCATACATTTTAATCATATAAAACATCTCTCCTTACTTTATGAGGTTCTGAAAGGCATAACCATCAGTCCACTGCTCAGTGAATGAGGCGCCGTGACGGACAGTAGTGAAATGTCCGAGCCGCAGGCGATCCTGCATGCTTTTATCCCGACATGCCATCTTTTCCTGTTTGGACTAAGGAGAAAAAACGCAAGATATATCAGATCTATACATTTCATGAAAAAGGTAAAAACATACAGGGCATGCACCACCTGCACAGCAAGAACAATGGGCAGAAAGCTCTGAAACTCAGAATGTCCTGTGCAAAGAGCCAACGTATGGCATGAAGAAGCTTTACGTGAAGAAGAACTAAACCCTCCTCATCCTTTACAGCCTCCCAAATTTCCTCTAAATAAACCTTCTCCATGGGGTCTCTCGAAAAACTCCTGAATAACTGGGGTTAGGTGAAAGTTACAATTTATGTTTAAATCGTTGTTTACATGGGTGAAAGAAGGGAAGGCTTTCACTTCCTAACCCCGTCCCGCCGCTGACTACAGAACCCTCTTAAAGGACCGGAATGCGGGGGGGGGGGGGGGGGGGGCGACACACCCTAAAATGCATTTAAATTCAAGATGGTGCAGCTATAAGACCAAAAACAGTACAAAACAGATTAGAGCGCACACATTCAAGAATGACATTTATCCTACAAGGCTAATTAAAAACACCTGACCATATACATAAAAATATATACAGTGGTTTGGTCACACTATATGGTCATATAGTGCCAAGCCAACAAACTGCGACAAAGTACCCCGAATTTCGTGGGTCCTACCCTAGTAATAGAATGAAAGATCCTGCGTCTCAACCATGGGAGCCAAACTCCTATGTGGGAGAACTGAAGGGATTGGTGGCCACTAAATAAGAGGAATCCCTTCAGTTCTCCCACATAGAGGAGTTTGGCTTCCATGGTTGAGACGGAGGATCTTTCATTCTATTACTAGGGTAGGACCCACGAAATTCAGGGTACTTTGTCCCAGTTTGTGGGCTTAGCACTATATGACCATATAGTGTGACCAAACCCCTGTATATATGTATATATGTTCAGGTGTTTTTAACTAGTCTTGCAGGATAAAATAGGATTTTTGTACTCACCGTGAAATCCATTTCTCTGAGTTCATGGACGGACACA
Source organism: Rana muscosa (assembly GCA_029206835.1). Lineage (NCBI taxonomy): Eukaryota > Metazoa > Chordata > Amphibia > Anura > Ranidae > Rana > Rana muscosa. Next base: position 271,142,591 of record CM055128.1, read on the forward strand.
GCTTCCTATTAACAAGTGGGTATTATCCTTCATTTAGGAGTGACTAGGCAGAAAAACTTGTATAAAGTGTTAACACACCACACCCTATACAGCACCGCCCAGAGGGCAGACCCTCTGGGTATAATCCCTCTCTCTGCACCTCGCAGATCAGTTCGTCAAAAAAGCAGTACAAACTTAAAAACGAGGGGTGGGTGCTGTGTCCGTCCATGAACTCAGAGAAATGGATTTTACGGCGAGTACAAAAATCCTATTTACTCTTTCGTTCATGGACGGACACAGCTTCCTATTGACAAGTAGAACGTCCCAAAGCAGTGTCAAAAACGAGGGGTGGGAACAGCATTAAAACAACTTCACCCCAAAACAAAACAGCTCAACGGAGGAGTTGCAACTCTAAACAGCCGCCTGCAATACCTTGCGGCCGAAAGAAGCATCCGAAGCTGCAAACACATCAACTTGCAAAGTCTAGTGAAAGTGTGAACGGACGACCAAGTCGCCGCCTTACACACCTGGTGAAACAGACACTTGGTGCTCTCAGAGCTCGGACAGCGTCCAAAAAATACGTAGTCTCCTAGGATTCGACGGATAAGGACACAAGGATTGCAGAACAATATCTTCCTTGAGATGGAAGGTCGAAACGACCTTAGGAAGAAAAGAAGGCTGCGGATGCAGCACCACCTATCCTTGTGGAAGATCAGATAAGGAGCATTGCATGACAAGGCTGTCAGCTCAGAAACCTGTCTTAACTGACGTACCACCAAGAGGCACCTCTTGCCCTGGTCGAATGCGCCGGGAAAAGGAGGTGCCTGACCATTCATGGCGTAAGCCTGATCACGATCTGTCGGATCCACCTAGAGATGGTGGCTGAAAGGGACCACTGGGCCCTACTTGGGACCAGCCACCGAAACAAACAGTGAGTCTAGACTCCGGAACAGAGCAGTACCAGACAAGCATACTCTCAGAGTTTGAAGAACATCCAAGAAATGCACCGTCGTCTCCTTAGGATTCGATGGATGAGGATACAAGGATGGCAGTACAATGTCTTCCTTGAGATGGAAGGTCGAAACACGACCGTCGGAAGAAAAGAAGGCTGCGGACGCAGCACCACCATATCCTCGTGGAAGATCAGATAGGGAGGCTTGCATGACAAGGCTGCCCGCTCAGAAACCCGTCTTATTGGCATAACAGCCACCACGGGGACCACTTTCTGAGAAAATGTCAACAAGGGAATCTCCCTGATGTTCTCAAACGGTGGTTTCTGAGGCACTTAGAGGCCATGCCGTTAAAGCCATTGACTGCAAGCAGGATGGCATATGGGACTCTGCGACAGCAGGTCCTCTTGTAGTGGTAGACGTCAAAAGGACGTCTGCTACACAAGCCCCATGGAGGTAGTGGATGGTGGACCGGAGGGGCCGCCTACCGAACCCACTGTACAAACGTTCTCACTAGAGAGTGAGCCACCAGGGGTCATTGAAAAAGACAGCCTGCCCCCAAATTGTACTTAAAGTAAAATTTTTGGCCCATTCCCTGCTGAAGAACAGCAGGACTCTGGAACCAAATAAGTATGTGGATGCCACCTCATTTCCTCACAAATGGATATGTAGGTCTTCCAAGTGCGATGGTAAATCTTCCTAGGGCAGGGATATGCAATTAGCGGACCTCCAGCTGTTGCAAAACTACAAATCCCATCATGCCTCTGCCTCTGGGTGTCATGCTCGTGGCTGGCAGAGTCTTGCTATGCCTCATGGGATTTGTAGTTCTGCAACAGCTGGAGGTCCGCTAATTGCATATCCACGTCCTAGGGGATGATTTCCGAGCACTCCTCATGGTAGAGATCACTGAGTCTGACAGGCCCCAGTCTCTTAGCACCTAGCTCTCAATAGCCATGCCGTTAAGCCAGTGACTGTAGAAACAGGATGGCGTATGGGACCTTGCTACAGCAGGTCCTTTCTTAGCGGTAGACGCCAGACGCACTAGATTGGCATACCAAGGACGCCGAGGCCAATCCAGAGCAATTGGGACCATTGGAATTCTCTCTGCCTCCAGTCTGCGAAGCAGCTGAGGAAGAAGCTTCAGAGGAGGAAAGGCATAGATTAGCCTGTACTGACTCCACGGTGCCATCAACGCATCTGTCGTGTTTGCCCATGGGTCTCTTGACCTGGCCACAATACCTTTTGATTGAGTCGAGAAGCCAGGAGATATACGACTGCCGTGCCCCCCCCTCTGGCAAAGGAGCTGAAATGCCTCCGGGTGTAGAGACCATTCTCCTTGGTCCAGCATCTGGCAACTCAAGTAGTCCGCCTGCCAGTTCCCACACCCGGAATGTATACGGCTGACAGGCCTGGTACGCTCCTTTCTGGCCACCTTAGGAGGTGAGCGACCTCCGATGCTGCAGCTGAGCTGCTTGTTCCTCCTTGTTGGTTGACATACGCCACCACTGTGGCGTTTGTCCGATTGGATTCTGACTGGACGCCCCCTGTAGCCCCTGAGACCATGTGGAGAGGCAAAGCCAGATTGCCCAGAGTTCCAGGACAATGATCGGCAAGTGGGATTCCTCCGGAGTCCAGCGACCCCGGTTGACTGAGCTCCCCAGACTCCTCTCCAACCAGAAGACAGGCGTCCGCCGTGACCACCATCCAGTAAAAAGGAAGGACCGACTTCCCAGACAGAAATGCCGGTGATGTCGGCCACTAACTATGGAGGTCCTGACTAGGTGGCTCACCCAGATTTGGACAATCCAGGGATGAAGGGCACTTGACCCTCTGGACAGAATTACCTTCTGTAACACTTGCGTGTGAAATAGTGCATATGGTACAGTCTTGAAGGAGACTACCATGAGGCCCAGGACTCGCCTGAAAAAAGGCATGACAACCATCTTGGGATGTCAACTGGCGAACCGCAGCCAGAAGGGTCTGCAACTTTCCCATAGGGAGGAAAAAACATTCGCCAGAATCAACCCTAGATACACTAGGAGTTGAGACGGTACCGATACTGACTTCTGAGTGTTCAGCACCCAACCAAGAAACGGAGGGTCTGATAGGTTATAAACACGCTCCCCTCTAATTTTGAGCTTGAGGTGGCCCTCAGAAGAACGTCCAGGTTGCCCATGATAGCGATGCCATGCTGTCTAAGTAGTAGGGCCAGAATCGGGGCAAGCACCTGAGTGAACACCCTTCGTGCCGATGCCCGGCCAAAGGGGAGAGCCACCATTGGTAATGGTCTTCCCCGGCCGCTAAACGCAGACATCTGATGCCTTGTGCATATTGGAACATGCAAGCATGCATCCTTGATGACCAAGGATGCCGGAAAATCCCCCGGATGGAGGGCAGCGACAACAGAGCGTCTTCAGCACTACGAACAGATTAGAGTAGAACCCCTGAATCCTTTCCTGTACTGAGACAGGAAGGACCACCCTGCGTATCAGCAGGTCTTGAACCGCCCCATATAGGACTTCCCGACGAGTCGGCTGAAGCTGCCGGTTTAGAGGGAAAAAATCTGTTTGGTAGGCAAGCAAGGCTGGGCTTGCGAACCCAGGGACACTTCTGTCCCTCAGCAGGAGCTTCATCGGCCTGGGGTCGTTTACTTGCCGCACTAGGCGGACGAAAGACCACTAGTGCGCGGTGAAGGAGAGCCCTAGCCTATGGCGTGGCTCCTTACCCCTTTTTGGATTGCGGGAGCAGCAAGCTCTTACCTCCTGTAACATCCTTAACGATGTCATCCAGAGAGACTCCAAAAAACAAAAAGACTGTCACCGCTAAAGGGCAGGTCCATTAAGGCCTTTTTGGAAAAAAAATTGTCCGTAGACCAGCACTTAATTAACCCAGGTTGCACAACACCACCGCATAACCCGAGGCTATAGACAGCAAGGGGATAGTATCCATGTCTGATTCGTAAAACTTAAGGCCCTGTACCAACTGGTCGGCCAAAGCTACCTCATTCGGAGGAGCCTCCCACGCCTTTAACCCCTGAAGTAGCATCTTTGCCCACGCAGTAAGTGTCTGAGACTCCAAAGCTCACCACAGTGTATAGGTAGCGAGCGAGTGCCTCAGCCTTCTTGATCACAGTGTCCTTGAAGACAGGAGCCCCCTTGTTAAGTCTGGACACAGGGGGGTCCACTATCGGGGAAGAGGACCATTTTTTCAGGAAATCTCCTCAAAGGGGTAGCGGGGCTGCAAAAAAAAAAACCACATCAGTGGGTTTTCCCACTCCCTGTATAAAAGCTTATCAAGATAAGACACACAAGGAAACACCTTAGCAATGCGGGCCGGCTTACGGAACCCAAAGGGGACCGCCGTCTCTGCTGCATTTCCAAATTCACTGTATCCCGCACTGCAGTGATAAGGTCAGATACCAAAGCCTTTTTGCGTGTTAACCCGGACCTGGAGTCATTCTCACTGTCCGACCGGTCACGGTCCGCAGTCTCTGATGCATCAGAATCAGGGCCATGAGCCACAGCCGGGCCTGGGTCAGCATCAGAATTATCCCAAAAAGATGGTGGGGGAAGGGGGCGTTTCCTACCTCTCGTCTTCCCATGCGCCGCTTCCACCTTGGAAGCAAAGCCTTCAGGATTGCCGCTTCTGACGTCATGCTGACTCACGCGCCTGACACCCACAGGGACTCCAGGCAAGGTATCAATAGGCCACCCTCCTAGCTGCTACAGAGATGCAGAGGTCTCCCAGAGGACTCACCACCCTTGGAACGGTACCGCTATTGCTGCCGTCTGCTTCCGCCTGAGTTGCTCTCCCACCGCTGCCCGTGTCAGTCTGATCCTCATCAGTGTGTCTCTGTATGCTTTCGCGCCTGTGGCCGAAGACAGACAAAATGGCCACCGAGCTGAACAAACAGTGTGGACCATAAGAAAATGGCCGCCGAGCAGTCGACAGAGGCCAAAGCGGCCACGAGCCACAAGAAAATGGCCGCCGAGCGGCGCGTACCACAAGAAAATGGCCGCCGAAGAGTCGACGGAGGACAAATCGGCCCACAAGAAAATGGCTGCCGAGTGGCGCGAACCACAAAAAAAATGGCCGCCGAGCGTTAGAGGCCAAAACAGGTGTGGACCACAAGAAAATGGCTGCCGACAGCATGGAGGGAGAAGCACACACAGGTAAGCAGCACATTTGACACATTAAAGACAGTCTACAGCGCAGCCCCCGCTCCAGATGGAGCCCCCCAGCACCCAGCCTTAGCTTCAGAGCCCAGGGAAGAGGGAAGGCAGGGAGAGAGGAAAGAAAGGGCAAAAAACACTTACTTGATCTCTCCAGGAATGTCCAGCCAAGTCACCCCGCCGAAGCAGGGGAGCTACTTACCCTTCCTGCATGGATCATGCTGGAAGACATTCCGGACAGATCATAGTCTGCGCACAGAGGTGACTGTCAGCCAGGCATGCTGTGATTGTGCCATATTGACCGATCATATGCATGCCCTGGAGCGCGAAGCTCACCGGCCACCCGTGGAGCGACGGGCATGTCGTGGAAAACCCAGCGCGTAGCTAGGGTCGGCACACGCTCGATGGCCGAAACTGGGGAGACTACAAGGATCTGGGATCCAGCCTGTCACCCAGTCGGCAGTTGATCGAAAATCGCAGGAACAAAAAAAAGTAGCGAAAAAAAAACCCCGGACCAAATGGGCTCGAAGGGAGCCATGTCCTTTCTAGGCAGAAAAAAAAACTGATCTGCAAGGTGCAGAGGGAGGGATTATACCAAGAGGGTCCGCCTCCTGGGCGGTGCTGTATAGGGTGTGGTGTGTTAACACTTTATACAAGTTTTCTGCCTAGTCACTCCTAAATGAAGGAGAATACCCATGAACGAAAGAGTAATGTCATTCTTGAATTTGTGCGCTCTAATCTGTTTTGTACTGTTTTTGGTCTTATAGCTGCACCATCTTGAATTTAAACACATTTTAGGGTGTGCCCCCCAAATATGTTTTTGTATTGTAGCAAACCCTGACCAGTTTTTTTTGGGCTGGAGCACCCCTCCCCCTCCTTATTACCTCTTATTTTGTGGCCACAAGTTCATAGGAGGAATCCCTTCAGTTCTCCCACAGAGGAGTTTGGCCCCCATGGTTAAGAAGCAGGATCTTTCATTCTATTACTAGGGTAGGGCCCACGAAATTCGGGGTACTTTGTCACAGTCTGTGGGCTTATCACTATATGACCATATAGTGTGACCATACCCCCGTATATATTATTTTTATGTATATGTTCAGGTGTTTTTAACTAGCCTTGCAGGATAAATGTCATTCTTGAATGTGTGCGCTATAATCCGTTTTGTATTTCAAACAAGTGAGCGCTGTGATTGGCACTCACAGCAGTCACATGACCAGAAAGCTCCTGATCGCAAGATGGCATCGGGAGCTATCCAGTACCCAACGGTAACTGCTGGGAGCACAGAAATGTTAACATTTGGGACAGATATGCGACCACACGGCATTAAAGCCCACCCTAAAAAACACACATTAGAGAATGCAAATACCTAGTGCATTACCACCATAATCATTAAAACACACACAGTTATACTCACAAAAAAAAGGAATAAAATCAAGCTTTTCAAATACACAACTCCAGCAGGTGAGATGGGTCTCTACATCTGATGCCACATGTACAAGGACAGACTCCCTTCCTCAGAGCTAACCCAACTAAGTCTTGATTTGACTGGGTTAGTTCTGAGGAAGGGGGGTCTGTCCCTCGACATGCATGAGCTTTTCCATTGTGTGGCATTAGATGTAGATACCCGTCTCACCTGCTGGAGCTGTGCATTTGAAAGGCTTGATTTTATTCCTTTTTTGTGAGTATAACATTGTGTTATGCACTACGCATTTGTGCCCTCCTGTGTATGTTTTTACAGTATTCAGATGATCACCTAGTCTGAGGAGGTGTGCATCGAAGAAACCATTGCTTGCCATAGTCTTTTTGAGAAGGTCTTTGGACTGAACACTGGATTGGTCCTCTATTTGTTAAAGCCCACCCACCTAGAGGCCGCATATGTGCGTACGGCTAGCGGGAAGAGGTAAAAAAAAACATGAACTGCAACACCTTCCAAAGACTACCGCAGATGTTCCACATTCAATTGTATTTCTGAGAAGCAGCTAAATGCCTCATTATCCAGACCTGCCTGCACACAAATCTGTCAAAACACTAGAGGGTGGAAAAAAATAAAGTTTAACGCTATATAATGTTAGAAGAATACATATTAGAATACACACTACACAGAAAAAAACTGGGCACCGACACTCACAACCCAGGAACGAAGTAATATGTTGCAATGGGATTTCATCTACAATATTTTGTTATCTGCAAAGTCAGTCCTGGATGCACACAGTTTAGAAGAGGCCATGCCCCATTGATCTCAGCATATTATGGATTCTTAGCATTAATGAGCTATGTTTTATCTGAAGACATTGCTAACAGCTATTCCTGTGTAAATGGGCGAGTGTTTAATTTTTTACATTACTGAAGTTCCATAGCATACCTTAAAATACCTTACTAGGAACCTGACCTAGAGTGCGGAACCCTTATTGCACCCAACAGTCTCTGTTTTAGATTTTAAGTTGAATGCCGAATCCCCGTGGAGTCCCTTGTAACTCAGGGTCCTGGACTTCCACCCACTCTAAATAAATGACTCACCCACTACTGACAGCAAGTCAAAAGCCGAAACTACAGTAAGCAAAAGCACTAGCCTCAACCTGACAGCTGGATTACAAATGTAAACCACCTAAATATGCAAATACAAGAAAGCTTCCTTCTTCCTCACTCTGCCTCTGCAGTCTAACAAGGTGACAGATTAAGATTTGTGGCACACTGCAGGGCTGAGGAGAAGACAGATCAATATCACATGACCAGTAGAGGCTGGTTTCTCTACCAGACCATGGCTATTCTAAATTCTCAATGAATGGGCAGCAAAGTAGGTTGAGCAAAATTGCTAAAATCAAATCAATGAAGAGAGATTAAGTAAAATATTAAATCTAAAAGTTTAAAAAGGTCACCTTCTCTATAAGCAGTTTTTTGCTCATTGTCACACATCTGTTTAACCGTTCTTTGTATTTTTCCAACATTTTCTTCTGCTCATCCATTTGCCGTCGGAGGTCACAATTCACCTATAAAGATAATCACAAAAAAAAAAAAAAAAAAAGAAGGTCAAATTCAACTGTAAATTTAGCTTTGCCATTTGATAGCTTTCAGCCAACTATTAGGCCCCTTTCACACTTGTGCGACTTGTCCTGCGACCACTAAGCACTGCAAAGTCGCATGACAAGTTGTACCCCGTGATTTTTAATGAGTACCATTCATATCTTTGCGACTTCAAGTCGCAGCAACTTCAAAGTAGTCCCTGCACTACTTTGGTCCTACTTTGATGCGACTTGAGATCCATAGACCTCAAGATTACACAGGCATTGCTTAAAGTCGCGTGACTTTCAGGTCGTACAAGTGTGAAAGGGGCCTTGAAGTAATATTAAAGTCTTTGTTATTTTTTTAACAAAAAAAACAACAACATGTAATACTTACCTTCTCTGTGCAGTTGTTCTGCACAGAGCAGCCCAGATCCTCCTCTTCTCGGATCCCTCAACAGCACTCCTGGCCCCTCCCTCCTGCCAACTGCCCCCACAGCAAGCTATGGGGGCACCCGTGCCAAGCTGCTGCTGTGTGCCCCCATTCAGACACGGAGCCGCAGCTCGGCCCCGCCCCCTCTCTTTGATTGACAAGAGCCAATGCTGCCTGCTGCTATGTCTCAGCCAATAAGGAGGGAGAATCTCAGACAGCCAAATGCAACATCGTTGGATTGAGATGGGGCTCAGGTAAAATATCAGGGGGGCTTCTGCACACTGAAGGTTTTTTGTCATCTCAATGCATAGAACACATTAAAAAACCTTCTGCCTTTAGAACCACTTTAACTACACATACAGAAAGTAAAACAAAAACATCTGGGGTTGTTCAAAAAATTTGTTGTATGCCTGCTTTATTAAAAAGATATCTTGCCAATTTGAGAACCAGGATTTCCCAGAAAAGGCGACAGACTGGGTCAAGGCTTTGCAGTTTTGTCTACTATGAATGCATTTGATTATCAGAATGCTACAAAAAAAGGGATTTTTATAACAGCTTACCTGTAAAATCCTTTTCTTGGAGTACATCACGGGACACAGAGCGACTTAGTCATTACTATATGGGTTATATAGTTTACCTTCAGGTGCTGGCACTGGCAACTTCCAAACCGGAAGTACCCTCCCCTATATAAGCCCCTCCCATCCGGGAACACCTCAGTTTTGTAGCAAAGCAATAAGTGTCCCAAAAAGAGGGGTGGGAGCTCTGTGTCCCGTGACGTACTCCAAGAAAAGGATTTTACAGGTAAGCCGTTATAAAAATCCCTTTTTCTTTTTCGTACATCACGGGACACAGAGCGACTTAGTCATTACTAATGGGACGTCCCAAAGCAATGCCAAATGAGGGGAGGGATACATAAGCTGGGCGCCATCAGGTATGAGGATCTTTTGCGGCCTGCAACACACTGCGCCCAAAGGCGACATCCTCCTGACTTCTAACGTCTACCTGGTAGAATCTAGTAAACGTGTGTACTGAAGACCATGTTGCGGCCTTACAGACTTGAGCCAGGGAGGCCTGGTGATGCACTGCCCATGAAGTTCCAACTGCTCTTGTGGAGTGCGCCCTAACTTTGAATGGAGGCGGTCTCTTTCTCAAGCCATAGGCTTTTATTATGACCTGTCGAATCCACTTGGCTAAAGTAGATTTTGATGCTGCCTGACCCTTTCTAGGGCCTTCCGGCAGAATAAACAAAGTATCCGTTCTGCGAATCTGAGCAGTGGCTTTTAGATAAGCTTTAACTGCTCTTACTACATCCAAAGAATGCAATAACTTTTCCTCTACCGAGCTAGGTTTGGGGAAAAAAGGAGGAAGAACCACATCTTGGTTCAAATGAAACCTCGATACCACCTTAGGAAGAAAGGCTGGATGAGGACGTAATACTACTCTGTCCTTATGGACAACCAGATATGGCTCCTTACAGGACAAGGCGGCTAATTCCGATACTCTTTTAGCCGAACAAATGGCTACTAAGAAAATCAATTTCCTGGTGAGAAGAACCAAGGAAATGTGTTGCAATGGTTCAAACGGTTGTTTCTGTAGAACCGACAGAACCAGGTTTAAGTCCCATGGACATACGGGAATACTAACCGGAGGGCTAATACGCATCACTCCTTGTATGAAAGCTTTGACTAGTGAATGCGAAGCCAAGGGCCTTAAAAAATATTGACAAGGCCGAAATCTGACCCTTGATCGTACTCAAGGCCAGCTTCCTATCTACAGCCCACTGTAGGAAGTCCAAAATCCTACCTATCACGTACTTACGTGGATGCCATTTCTTGGCCTCACACCATGTAATGTACGCCTTCCAGATCTTATAATAGATCTGCCTGGATACCGGCTTCCTGGCATTGATCATGGTAGATACCACAGGATTAGAGAGCCCTCTCTTTTTCAGAATGTGGGCTTCAATAGCCAGGCCGTCAAACCTAGGGCTGGTAAGGAAGGGTGGTATATCGGTCCTTGCGACAGCAGGTCCGGACGATGTGGGAGGGTCCAAGGACTCCTCACTGACATTTTTACAATCTCCGCGTACCATGCCCTTCGGGGCCACGCTGGAGCCACCAGAATCACTGGTTTCTTTTCTACCCTGATTCTGCGGATTAATCGCGGTAACAATTGTGGCGGTGGGAATGCATATATCAGCTTGAACTGATCCCAAGGGAACACTAGGGCATCCGAGCCGCAAGCTAGGGGATCCCTTGTGCGAGACACAAATCTGTCCACCTTTGCGTTGAATCTGGATGCTAGCAGATCTACATCCGGTGTTCCCCACCGCTGGCCTATTGCCTGGAAAACCTCGGGGTGAAGAGACCATTCCCCCGGGCATAATTGCTGGCGACTTAAAAAGTCCGCTCTCCAATTTTCCACTCCTGGGATGAAAACCGCGGATATGGCTGGGACATATCTTTCTGCGCATTCCAGGATGCAATTCGCTTCCCTCTGGGCTGCACGACTCCTGGTGCCACCCTGGTGATTGATATATGCCACTGCTGTGGCATTGTCTAATTGAATTCTGACAGGGGACCCTTGGAGTTTGGATGTCCATGCTACTAGGGCATACCGGGCTGCTCGTATCTCTAAGAGATTGATGGGCAGGGCCTTCTCTGCTTCTGACCACTTGCCCTGGAGAGACCATTGCTCCAGTACTGCCCCCCAGCCTATGAGGCTGGCATCTGTAGTGACCACCTTCCAAGAAACCGGACTGAAGGGTTTCCCTTTTTCCAGATTCTGGGGCACCAACCACCAATGGAGGCTCTTGCGAACGGAAGGGGACAGGGACATTGGTAAGTCTAAAGCCTGAACTTTTTTGTTCCAGGCTGACAGTATGGCCCTCTGCAAGTTCCTTGAATGGAATTGACCGTAGGGTACTGCTTCGAATGAAGCCACCATTTTTCCCAGCAGCCTCATGCACAGGCGTATGGATGGTTTTCTTTTTGTACCCACTAAGTGGGTCAAATCTTTTAAAGACGACACCTTCTCTGGAGGTAAGAAAATCTTTCTCTGATTTGAATCCAGCCTTAGCCCTAAGTGTTCCAGACTTTTGACTGGTCTTAGAGCTGACTTGTCCCGGTTGATAATCCAACCGTGATATTCCAGATACTTGATTGTCTTGTGAATAGCTACTTCCAGCTTTTCCACTGAGTGGTCTATTAGTAGCAGGTCGTCTAGATATGCCATTATCGTTACACCTTGTGTTCTTAGATTGGCCAATAGTGGGGCCAGAATTTTTGTGAACACTCGTGGTGCTGTGGCCAGACCGAAAGGTAAGGCTCTGAACTGAAAATGGCGCCCTTCTACTGCAAAGCGTAGAAATTTCTGGTGGGCCGGAAAGATGGGAATATGCAGATAAGCATCCCTTATGTCGATCGAGGCTAACCATTCCTGCCCTTGTAGGGCGGTGGCCACCGATCGGATCGACTCCATCTGAAAAGTCCTGATATTTAGGAACTTGTTTAGCCCTTTTAGATTTAATATGGGCCTCACGTCCCCATTTGGTTTGGGGACTGTGAAAAGGTTCGAGTAAAACCCGAATCCGCTTTCTTCCAGGGGAACCTTCATGATTACACCTTGGAGCAATAGTTGTTCTAGTGCCAGAAGGAGGGATCCTCTCTTCTGGGGATCGCTTGGCACGTTTGACCTCATAAATTGGGCAGGAGGAGTGTCTTAACTCCAGCTTGTATCCCAGACTTACTGCGGAGAGCACCCATCTGTCTCTGATGGTGTCCCGCCAGGTCTCTGAACAACTGAAGTCTTCCCCCCACCCGATTGAGTGGGGGCAACGCTTCATGACTTGGGGGAAGGTTTTGTACCTCTCTTGATCCAGGGTTTCTTATTACCCTGTGATTGTCCCTGATTTCTGCCCCCTGAATTTGACCGCGGAGGCCGTCAGAACTGTTTCACAGCCGATGTGCCAGGGACTGGAGAAGTAGGCCTCTTAAAAGAAGGACTTCTACTCTTGTTCTTAACCGGTAAGAGTGAACTTTTACCGGCAGAAATTTTCTGGATATATTTGTCCAGATCTTCTCCAAATAAGCGTTCTCCATGAAATGGGAAGCTAACCAGCAATTTCTTACAGGGAGCTTCAGCAGACCAGTTTTTGAGCCATAGAAGCCTACGCATATGTACTACAGACAGCGTAAAGCGGGAGGCCTGTTGGATTGTATCCTTTATAGTGTCCACCGCAAAACACAAGGCTCTAGGCAGGTCAGCTAGGGCAAGAGCCTGCTGATCTGGTAAGTCCCTTAAGACTTGTTTCAACTGATCTTTCACCGCTTGGCAGACTCCAATCTCTGCTACCGCAGGTTGTGTCACCATGCTTGCTGTAGAGAAAGCAGATTTTAGTAAAGACTCCAATTTTTTATCTATTGGGTCTTTGAACATTGGAACATTATCTACTGGACATGTCAGTGATTTGTTCACAGAAGAGATGGCTGCGTCCACTGTAGGGACCCTCCATTTTTTTATGAACTTATCCTCCATGGGATAGATCACCGGAAATCTCTTGGGGGGAGCAAATATTTTATCAGGATGCTCCCAATCCTGGTAAATAAGCCCTTCTAATAAAGGGTGGATTGGGAAGGAACAGACAGCCTGGGGAGCTTTCAGCGACCCCAGCGAGGAAACCGTAGTGGTTGATGGTTCCGCCAGAGGCATTTTAAATGCTGATCGGACCATGTTAGTCAGAGACTGAACCCATAATCTTTCAGCCTGAGATGCTGAGAAAGGTTCTTCCACTGTTGATTCCTCTATAAGTGAATCAACCTCATCCTGATCCCCTTCAGGTAGGTCGATCTCTGTGTGGGGCTGTTCCTCCACTAACAGGCACTCTGAAGGAGGAGACGGAGATCGGACGCGCTTTCCCTGTGACAGGGAAGCAGCGATCAATGCTGTTAATCTCTCTTCCAATCCTCCCAGAGTTGAGGATAAAACCTCCTCTGTTATATATACAGGAGCAGGTGGACTGGGGACAGCCGCAGCACCAGGCACTCCTGCGGGGTTCCTACGGCTACTGACCTCTGAATTCTCAGGGGAGATTGGTGCAGTACAAGCATGCCCAATATCCGCAGAGCCCGATGGAGACCCCTTTGGCTTCCTGGAAGACTTATTTCCGGAGCGTCTGGACGACATATCCTTTAAGCACAAAGCTGAGGTATTCCCGTCGTCATACACCAATTTTGCTGGTAATAGTCTAACACAGTTGCTGCTATATACCAGCTGGCGTCCACTAAAGTGCCTTTCTATGGGGATGCCTGCATCAACCGCCTCTGTGTGCCACTGTTTGTTGCTAGCTCTGTTTGCATCCAGCTGACACTTGTACTGTGTCTTTTATACATGCTGGGACACCTGCACATGCGCAGAAGCGCCGCGCATCGAGCGTCATCCACCCGCCCCGCCCCTTTTTTTTCATAGGATGCGCCATTGGCGCCCTTTTCGAAAACCAAGCAGGGACTAGGAGCCAGGGCCCTTTTTGCCGGAGGGCCTGTGCGGTGGATGAGCGCAGCAACAGGGCAGAGGAAGTGGATTCCCACAGAGAACTTACCAACTGCCTGGATCTTTTGACTTGAGAAAACCAAAGATCCACATGACAAGAAAAAATGGACCACAGCGGCCTCTAGTGGTTTAACACAGGTACCGCGGTCCTCTTTTTTTTTTTTCTTGACTACTATTAAAATTTTACATTTTTCAGTAGTTACAGGCATACACAGATATTAGCGGGAATACCGTTAGGTAACAGACAGAAAGACAAATTAGGCTTCGGGGTCCCCCAATAGAACCAAGTTCCTGGGGGCCCCCACTTACCTGTTGCCCGCCGCAGGACTCTGTTTGGTCCACAGAAGCCCAAACTTCACCTATCACGGCAGGCATTGTAATTAAACCTTCAGGGACCGGGTTCCCAAGGATTCCACTCCCCTGGACCTGTATAGCACCCTGCACAGAAAACATCTTGGTCGTGGGTATGACCAGAGCTCTGGATCCCAGGGTCCAGCCCTCCTAAGAGAAGCATTACAGGCAAAACCTTGCTCTTCTGTTACAAGGCCCGGGTACCGACCGTTTAGCTATGAAGCTTTTTTGGTGGGATCCGGAACAGCTTACTAAGGCCCGTAAAAGAACCTGTACGCAAGCCCAGGAAAACACATGTTACTCTTTGGCCAACACCTTAGACACTGGCAAAAAACTGAGGTGCTCCCGGATGGGAGGGGCTTATATAGGGGAGGGTACTTCCGGTTTGGAAGTTGCCAGTGCCAGCACCTGAAGGTAAACTATATAACCCATTAGTAATGACTAAGTCGCTCTGTGTCCCGTGATGTACGAAAAAGAAAGTAATATGGAATCTTCCTAAACCCAGAAAACCCGGAATAGTGTAACCTTCAAAAATCTAAGGAAGGCTACTGGAAGACTTAAAAACCACAAAGTTTCTTTTACTCCAGATCCCCAATAATTTTTCTTTAATAACGTGGGCCTAGTTATCAAGTGGATATGACAAAGGCTCCATAAACCCAAAAAAAAAAAAAAAAATGAAGAAAATTTAATAAAAAACAAACAATGTCATTAAAGTGGATACCCAGCCAAAGCATGAAAACACTATGAAGTTTTTATTTCCACCTGTGCCTGATTTTTTTCATGTTCTATCCTGTTACTTGTGCAGTATTCATTATTAAATAAAATCCTTTTTTTTTTTAAAGGTAGACAGAGTAGTTTTGTAGTAACCTGAACAATGATTGATACTTTTCACCCAAATCATAAGAACTTACCCTTAATAAGTCATCTATCCTCCCCTCCTTTTTCTCTAGGTCAGAGTTTTTGTTGTTTTCGAGAGCAGATATTTTATCCATCGTGAGGTCAGACTGAAGAGAAAAAAAAAAATTATAGAAGGAAAAAGAATTAAACAAAATGACATTTGGTGGCCTATTCTTAACCATCACTTAGCCCACCAAACAAATGCTTATGAATATGTAACAGTTCAACTCTGAACAAAATCCTATTTAAACCTATTCCTAATTAAGATTAAAAGAATGTAAACTGACTGAGCACCAAATGTCATTGCAAACCCACAAAATACCTGACATCACTGTGCTTTACACAGAAAGAGCTGTGGGAGGTTCCACCGACAGAAAACTACAGAATGGGGCAAAGACCAGACCAGTCACCCTACACAAGAAGAGAGCAGCAGTGACTGGTCTTTATTACAGGATGCTCCTGCACAGAGGCAGGAGGAGTTTCATGCTCCATTACTGCACAGATCTGGAAGAATTACAGAAAAGACCACACGGCTCTTGTAGATTTAAGGCCCCTTTCACACGGGCACCTCCTAAGACAGAATTAGCTTGCTGATCCCCCAATGAGCAGGCGGATGACAGATCCGTCTCCACTCACTTTGCAGAGCGAAGACGGACCCCAGTACAGCTCCCCACTGTGCGGAAATCGTGTAAAAACAGACCGCCTGTCAATTTTCATCCGTTCACATCCGATTGACGGATGGAAAATAGGACCACCAGCCGTCTGAATTTTGCGGACAGGATCGGATCAGATAGCAGGGGATGTCAGCGGACATGTCACTGCTGACATCTACCGCTCCATATGGGAGACTGGAGGGTCCGATCAGGTCCGCCTGAAAAACTGACAGGCAGACCCGATTGGACAGCCCGCGTGAAAGGGGCCTTAAGCTTTAAAACAGAAATTGAAGAATACAAATTCAAAATTTAAGAGTAGACAGGCCAATAGAAGAGAACTGCTGGTTGGTTACAGTAGGATACTAACTTTCACCATTGCCATCTTCTGAAGTGAACGCCAGGAACCAAATTAATATACTGTATTTGGGGAGTGAGCTCAAGCCCGGTTGATAAAATGTAGCTACTGCCATCATTTCCTCTGGTCATTAAAGCGGAGGTCCGCCAAATTTAATAATTTTTTTTAAAAGTCAGCAGCTGCTGACCTTTAAAATAAGGACGCTCACCTGTCCAGCGCACCCACGATGTCGGCACCCGAGGCTGACCCGTCCCTCCGTCCTTGGATGCTGCTGCTGCCGCCGCCATCTTCGGTAAGGGTATCATTAAGTGAAGCCCTGGCAGCTTCACTTCCTGGTTTCCTACTGCATGACTCGCGCTGCCACTGGTCCCTGCTGTCTTCTGGGAACTGTGCGTCTCCCAGAAGACAGCAGGGGGGTGCCATACGTGGCGTAGACTCCCGCAGATAATGCAGGGGTCTATGCCCGGAAGTGGGTGCAAATACCTGTCTTAGACAGGTATCTGCTCCCCCCTCCCCCCTGAAAGGTGCCAAATGTGACACCGGAGGGGGGGGGGAGGAATCCAGACAGTGGAGGTTCCATTTTTGTGTGGACCTCCGCTTTAAGTGGAAGCCTAATGGAACGCTGATGTAAAATACCATCAGCACATTCCAGGTGCAGATGATAAATGTGCTTTAAGCCCAGGTTCACACTGAGGGCGGGTTTGAAATCGTGCAAGGCAATGAAGTCTAACTTTGGAGGGGATTTGACAGACATCTGGGGCGGGTTCATGCACAGATGTCTGTTCAAATCACCCCAGAAGTCTCCAAAAGTAGTGCAGGAACTACTTTTGGGAATCGGTGCGGCGTCGCAAAGTCAGCGTCGCACCTATTTGGACGGCATGTGAAATCGCATGTCAAAACGTCCCGATGTGAACGTGGGCTAAAGCAAACTGATAGAAGTAGAACTAAAACAAGAGCAGTAGCTATCCCACAGGAAATACCTTTAGCCTTAGTTCACACTGTGCAACACCCACTGTCGTGCGATGTCCAATGTGACTTGCTTGTGACTTTCATGCAACATTGAAGTTCATGGGACGCAGCAACATTGGAGAAGCATCAAAGTAGTGCAGGATTTTTTTTTTAAAGTCGCTGCGACTTCATTTGAACAGCAGCGAATGAAATGAATGCGTTTTCACTTATCATGCGACTGTCACAAATCCCACACCAAGTCACACATGTGTGAACCGGGGCTCTTGTGCCACCTCAAGATCTTAACACAGCTTCCATACTTCGAAACTATGGCGATTACACACCAATGTCACTACCTGTATTTTTGAGACAGCTGGTGCTGTCAGGTGCAACGCTCGTTAGTTTAGTACTTTAACCACTTTGCCTCTCACACCAGTTCACCACCAATGGACCAGAGCAATCTTTACAATTCTGCTATGTACCTGTATGTTCAGCAACGACTCATTACTTTTTTTGTCATCCTTAGACACTGAGGCCGGGTTCACACTGGGGCGACAAACGCTCCGACATTGGGAGCTCATGTCGCATGACGTGTGAAAATCAATGTTTCCCTATAGGAGCCGTCTTAACTGGTCCGACACGTCGGTCCGACTTTGAAAATGCTCCCTGTACTACTTTGGTCCGACTTTGATCCTACTTCAGCCCATTGACTATCATTGAAGTCGGATCAAAGTCGGACCGCAGTCTTGCATGATCCAACTTTGGCATGCGACTTGTGCTCTGCTGATCTTGAGGGGGAACTCCACGCCAAATTTTAAATAAAAAACCTGCATGGGTTCCCCCTCCAAGAGCATACCAGGCCCTTGGGTCTGGTATGGATTTTAAGGGGAACCCCCAAGCCGAAAAACGGCGTGGGGGGTCCCCACAAAATCCAAACCAGACCCTTATCCGAGCACGCAACCTGGCAGGCCACAGGAAAAGAGGGGGGGGGACGAGAGAGCGCCCCCTCCCTCCTGAACCGTACCAGGCCGCATGCCCTCAACATGGGGGGTTTGGTGCTTTGGGGCAGGGGGGCGACCTGCGGCCCCCCCCACCCCAAAGCACCCTGCCCCAATGTTGAGGAGGACAGGGCCTCTTCCCGACAACCCTGGCCGTTGGTTGTCAGGGTCTGCGGGCGGGGGCTTATCGGAATCCGGGAGCCCCCCCTTTAATAAGGGGGCCCCCAGATGCCGGCCCCCCCCACCCTATGTGAATGAGTATGGGGTACACATCGTACCCTTACACCCATACACCTGGTGGAAAAATTGTCAATAAAAAAAAAAGGGATTTTTATAACAGCTTACCTGTAAAATCCTTTTCTTGGAGTACATCACGGGACACAGAGCGACTTAGTCATTACTAATGGGTTATATAGTTTACCTTCAGGTGTTGGCACTGGCCAATTCCAAACCGGAAGTACCCTCCCCTATATAAGCCCCTCCCACCCGGGAGCACCTCAGTTTTGTAGCCAAGCAATAAGTGTCCCAAAAAGAGGGGTGGGAGCTCTGTGTCCCGTGATGTACTCCAAGAAAAGGATTTTACAGGTAAGCTGTTATAAAAATCCCTTTTTCGTACATCACGGGACACAGAGCGACTTAGTCATTACTAATGGGACGTCCCAAAGCAATGCCAAATGAGGGGGGGGTACATAAGCTGGGCGCCATCAGGCATGAGGATCTTTTGCGGCCTGCAACACACTGCGCCCAAAGGCGACATCCTCCTGACTTCTAACGTCTACCTGATAGAATCTAGTAAACGTGTGTACCGAAGACCATGTTGCGGCCTTACATACTTGAGCCAGGGAGGCCTGGTGATGCACTGCCCATGAAGTTCCAACCGCTCTTGTGGAGTGCGCCCTAACTTTGAACGGAGGCGGTCTCTTTCTCAAGCCATAGGCTTGTATTATGACCTGTCGAATCCACTTGGCTAAAGTAGATTTTGATGCTGCCTGACCCCTTCTGGGGCCTTCCGGCAGAACAAACAAAGAATCCGTTCTGCGAATCTGAGCAGTGGCTTTTAGATAAGCTTTAACTGCTCTTACCACATCCAAAGAATGTAATAACTTTTCCTCTACTGAGCTAGGTTTGGGGAAAAAAGAAGGAAGAACCACATCTTGGTTCAAATGAAACCTCGATACCACCTTAGGAAGAAAGGCTGGATGAGGACGTAATACTACTCTGTCCTTATGGACAACCAGATATGGCTCCTTACAGGACATAGCTGCTAATTCCGACACTCTTTTAGCCGAACAAATGGCTACTAAGAAAACCAATTTCCTGGTGAGAAGAACCAAGGAAATGTGTTGTAATGGTTCAAACGGTTGTTCCTGTAGAACCGACAGAACCAGGTTTAAGTCCCAAGGACATATGGGAATACTAACCGGAGGGCTAATACGCATCACTCCTTGTATAAAGGCTTTGACTAGTGAATGCGAAGCCAAGGGCCTTTGAAAAAATATTGACAAGGCCGAAATCTGACCCTTGATAGTACTCAAGGCCAGCTTCCTATCTACAGCCCACTGTAGGAAGTCCAGAATCCTCCCTATCATGTACTTACGTGGATGCCATTTCTTGGTCTCACACCACGTAATGTACGCTTTCCAGATCCTATAATAGATCTGCCTGGATACCGGTTTCCTGGCATTGATCATGGTAGATACCACAGAATTAGAGAGCCCTCTCTTTTTCAGAATGTGGGCTTCAATAGCCAGGCCGTCAAACCTAGGGCTGGTAAGGAAGGGTGGTATATCGGTCCTTGCGACAGCAGGTCCGGACGAAGTGGGAGGGTCCAAGGACTCCTCACTGACATTTTTACAATCTCCGCGTACCATGCCCTTCGGGGCCACGCTGGAGCCACCAGAATCACTGGTTTCTTTTCTACCCTGATTCTGCGGAGTAATCGCGGTAACAATTGTGGCGGTGGGAATGCATATATCAGCTTGAACCGATCCCAAGGGAACACTAGGGCATCCGAGCCGCAAGCTAGGGGATCCCTTGTGCGAGACACAAACCTGTCCACCTTTGCGTTGAATCTGGATGCTAGCAGATCTACATCCGGTGTTCCCCACCGCTGGCATATTGCCTGGAAAACCTCGGGGTGAAGAGACCATTCCCCCGGGCATAATTGTTGGCGACTTAGAAAGTCCGCTCTCCAATTTTCCACTCCTGGGATGAAAACCGCGGATATGGCTGGGACATATCTTTCTGCCCACTCCAGGATGCAATTTGCTTCCTTCTGGGCTGCACGACTTTTGGTGCCACCCTGATGATTGATATATGCCACTGCCGTGGCATTGTCTGATTGAATTCTGACAGGGGACCCCTGGAGTTTGGATGTCCATGCTACTAGGGCATACCGGGCTGCTCGTATCTCTAAGAGATTGATGGGCAGGGCCTTTTCTGCTTCTGACCACCTGCCCTGGAGAGACCATTGCTCCAGCACTGCCCCCCAGCCGATGAGGCTGGCATCTGTAGTGACCACCTTCCAAGAAACCGGACTGAAGGGTTTCCCTCTTTCCAGATTCTGGGGCACCAACCACCAATGGAGGCTCTTGCGAACGGAAGGGGACAGGGACATTGGTAAGTCTAAAGCCTGAACTTTTTTGTTCCAGGCTGACAGTATGGCCCTTTGCAAATTCCTTGAATGGAATTGACCGTAGGGTACCGCTTCGAATGAAGCCACCATCTTTCCCAGCAGCCTCATGCAGAGACGTATGGATGGTTTTCTTTTTGTACCCACTAAGTGGGTCAAATTTCTTAAAGACGACACCTTCTCTGGAGGTAAGAAAATCTTTCTCTGATTTGAATCCAGCCTTAGCCCTAAGTATTCCAGACTTTTGACTGGTCTTAGAGCTGACTTGTCCCGGTTGATAATCCAACCGTGATATTCCAGATACTCGATTGTCTTGTGAATAGCTACTTCCAGCTTTTCCACTGAGTGGTCTATTAGTAGCAGGTCGTCTAGATATGCCATTATCGTTACACCCTGTGTTCTTAGATTGGCCAATAATGGGGCCAGAATTTTTGTGAACACTCGTGGTGCTGTGGCCAGACCGAAAGGTAAGGCTCTGAACTGAAAATGGCGCCCTTCTACTGCAAAGCGTAGAAATTTCTGATGGGCCGGAAAGATGGGAATATGCAGATAAGCATCCCTTATGTCGATCGAGGCTAGCCATTCCTGCCCTTGTAGGGCGGTGGCCACTGATCGGATCGACTCCATCCGAAAAGTCCTGATATTTAGGAACTTGTTTAGCCCTTTTAGATTTAATATGGGCCTCACGTCCCCATTTGGTTTGGGGACTGTGAAAAGGTTCGAGTAAAACCCGAATCCGCTTTCTTCCAGGGGAACCTTCATGATTACCCCTTGGAGCAATAGTTGTTCTAGTGCCAGAAGGAGGGATCCTCTCTTTTGGGGATCTCTTGGCACATTTGACCTCATAAATTGGGCAGGAGGAGTGCCTTATAACTCCAGCTTGTATCCCAGACTTACTGCGGAGAGCACCCATCTGTCTCTGATGGTGTCCCGCCAGGTCTCTGTGAACAACTGAAGTCTTCCCCCCACCCGATTGAGCGGGGGCAATACTTCATGCCTTAGGGGGAGGTTTTGTACCTCTCTTGATCCAGGGCTTCTTGTTACCCTGTGATTGTCCCTGATTTCTGCCCCCTGAATTTGACCGCGGAGGCCGTCGGAACTGCTTCACAGCCGATGTGCCCGGGACTGGAGAGGTAGGCCTCTTAAAAGAAGGACTTCTACCCTTGTTCTTAACCGGTAAGAGTGAACTTTTACCGGCAGAAATTTTCTGGATATATTTGTCCAGATCTTCTCCAAATAAGCGTTCTCCATGAAATGGGAAGCTAACCAGCAGTTTTTTACAGGGAGCTTCAGCAGACCAGTTTTTGAGCCACAGAAGCCTACGCATATGTACTATAGACAGCGTAAAGCGGGAGGCCTGTTGGATTGTATCCTTTATGGCGTCCACCGCAAAACACAAGG
Organism: Rana muscosa; assembly: GCA_029206835.1. Classification (NCBI taxonomy): domain Eukaryota; kingdom Metazoa; phylum Chordata; class Amphibia; order Anura; family Ranidae; genus Rana; species Rana muscosa. The sequence continues at coordinate 271,164,906 of CM055128.1, forward strand.
CTCTAGGCAGGTCAGCTAGGGCATGAGCCTGCTGATCTGGTAAGTCCCTTAAGACTTGTTTCAACTGATCTTTCACTGCTTGGCAGACTCCAATCGCTGCTACCGCAGGTTGTGTCACCATACTTGCTGTAGAGAAAGCAGATTTTAGTAAAGACTCCAATTTTTTATCTATTGGGTCTTTGAACATTGGAACATTATCTACTGGACATGTCAGTGATTTGTTAACAGAAGAGATGGCTGCGTCCACTATAGGGACCCTCCATTTTCTTATGAACTTATCCTCCATGGGATAGATCACCGGAAATCTCTTGGGGGGAGCAAATATTTTATCAGGATGCTCCCAATCCTGGTAAATAAGCCCTTCTAATAAAGGGTGGATTGGGAAGGAACAGACCGCCTGGGGAGCTTTTAGCGACCCCAGCGAGGAAACCGTAGTGGATGGTGGTTCCGCCAGAGGCATTTTAAATGCTGATCGGACCATGTTAGTCAGAGACTGAACCCATAATCTTTCAGCCTGAGAAGCTGAGAAAGGTTCTTCCACTGTTGATTCCTCTATAAGTGAATCAACCTCATCCTGATCCCCTTCAGGTAGGTCGATCTCTGTGTGGAGCTGTTCCTCCACTAACAGGCACTCTGAAGGAGGAGACGGAGATCGGACGTGCTTTTCCTGTGACAGGGAAGCAGCGATCAATGCTGTTAATCTCTCTTCCAATCCTCCCAGAGTTGAGGATAAAACCTCCTCTGTTATATATACAGGAGCAGGTGGACTGGGGACAGCCGCAGCACCAGGCATTCCTGCGGGGTTTCTACGGCTACTGACCTCTGTATTCTCAGGGGAGATTGGTGCAGTGCAAGCATGCCCAATATCCTCAGAGCCCGATGGAGACCCCTTTGGCTTCCTGGAAGATCTATTTCCGGAGCGTCTGGACGACATATCCTTTAAGCACAAAGCTGAGGTATTCCCGTCGTCATACACCAATTTTTGCTGGTAATAGTCTAACACAGGTGCTGCTATATACCAGCTGGTGTCCACTAAAGTGCCTTTCTATGGGGATGCCTGCATCAACCGCCTCTGTGTGCCACTGTTTGTTGCTAGCTCTGTTTGCATGCAGCTGACACTTGTACTGTGTCTTTTAACCATGCTGGGACGCCCGCACATGCGCAGAAGCGCCGCGGCGCGCATCGAGCGTCATCCACCCGCCCCGCCCCTTTTTTTCATAGGAGGCGCGTGCACGCGCCCGCGCCCGTGCGCCAATGGCGCCCTTTTCGAAAACCAACAGAGGACTAGGAGCCAGGGCCCTTTTTGCCGGAGGGCCTGTGCGGTGGATGAACGCAGCAACAGGGCAGAGGAAGTGGATTCCCTCAGAGAAACTTACCAGCTGCCTGGATCTTTTGAGTTGAGAAAACCAAAGATCCACATTTACAAGAAAAATGGACTACAGCGGCCTCTAGTGGTTTAACACAGGTACCGCGGTCCCTGTTTTTTTTTTTTTTTTTCTTGACTACTATTAAAATTTTACATTTTCAGTAGTTATAGGCAAACACAGATATTTAGCGGGAATACCGTTAGGTAACAGACAGAAAGACAAATTAGGCTTGGGGGTCCCCCAATAGAACCAAGTTCCTGAGGGCCCCCACTTACCTGATCCCCGCCGCAGGACTTTGTTTGGTCCACAAAAGTCCAAACTTCACCTATCACGGCAGGCATTGTAATTAAACCTTCAGGGACCGGGTTCCCAAGGATTCCACTCCCCTGGACCTGTATAGCACCCTGCACAGACAGCGTCTTGGTCGTGGGTATGACCAGAGCTCTGGATCCCAGGGTCTAGCCCTCCTAAGAGAAGCATTACAGGCAAAACCTTGCTCTTCTGCTGCAAGGCCCGGGTACCGACCGTTTAGCTATGAAGCTTTTTTGGTGGGATCCGGAACAGCTTACTAAGGCCCAAAAGAACCTGTACGCAAGCCCAGTGAAAACACATGTTACTCTTTGGCCAACACCTTAGACACTGGCAAAAAACTGAGGTGCTCCCGGGTGGGAGGGGCTTATATAGGGGAGGGTACTTCCGGTTTGGAATTGGCCAGTGCCAACACCTGAAGGTAAACTATATAACCCATTAGTAATGACTAAGTCGCTCTGTGTCCCGTGATGTACGAAAAAGAAAACACACACACACACACACACACACAGGTTGTTAAAGTAATTTATTACACAGCTCCAGGGGTCTTCTTCCGACTCCGGGGGTCTTCGGTAGGGTTGTCCCGATACCGATACTAGTATCGGTATCGGGACCGATACCAAGCATTTGCGCGAGTACTTGTACTCGCGCAAATGCTCCCGATGCCCAGTCCGATACTTTTTTTTTTTTCAGAGCGGACGCAGAGAGGGGGTGGAGAGCGGGGGGCGGAGAGCAGGACGGAGAGCGTGGCGGGGGCGGAGACCAGGGCGGAGAGTGGGGCGGAGACCAAGGCGGAGAGCGGGGCGGAGACCAAGGCGGAGAGCGGGGCGGAGAGTGCGGCAGGGGTCGGAGACCAGGGCGGAGAGCGAGTCCCTCACCTGCAGTTGAAACTGGTAAGCTGGCAGGGGTGCAGGGCGCAGCCGCATCAGGATCGGTGACCGGTGCTGTCGCATTCGGTCGCCGTCAGCGGCTGAACGTCCCCACGCCCATCTTGGTACACCTTGCACTTGGCTGCAGTAAGCAGCAGCAGACATCTTGTTACACCCAGCCTGAGCTATATGGGCTGGGTGTAACAAGATGTCTGCTGCTGCTTACTTCAGCCGAGTGCAGGGTGTACCAAGATGGGCGTTGCACTAGTTTTTTTTATTTTAAATCCTGTGTCATTTTTTTTTCCCGCAGCATTTCAGTGCCAGCCACCTATCAGTACCCACAAGTGCTACCTATCAGTGCAATCAGTGCCATCTACCAGTGCCACCTATCAGGTGGCACTGGTAGATGGCACTGATTGCACTGATAGGTAGCACTTGTGGGCACTGATAGGTAGCACTTGGTGGCACTGATTGCACTATCAGTGCTGTCAGTGCCCACAAGTGCCATCTATCAGTGCCACCTATCAGTGCCCACAAGTGCCATCTATCAGTGCCACCTATCAGTGCCCACAAGTGCCACATATCAGTGTCCACAAGTGCCACCTTTCAGTGCTATCAGTGCCCACAATTGCCACATATCAGTGCCCACAAGTGCCACATATCAGTGACCACAAGTGCCACATATCAGTGCCCACAAGTGCCACATATCAGTGCCCACAAGTGCCACCTATCAGTGCCCACAAGTGCCACCTATCAGTGCCCACAAGTGCCACCTTTCAGTGCAATCAGTGCCATCTATCAGTGCCCATAAGTGCCACCTATCAGTGCAATCAGTGCCATCTATCAGTGCCAGCCACCTATTAGTGCCCATCAGAGCCAGTCACCAGTCAGTGCCCATAAGTGCCACCTGTCAGTGCCACCTATCAGTCCCCATCTTTCAAACTGTCATATGACATTGAAAAAAAAAGTATCGGTAATCGGTATCGGCGAGTACTTGGAAAAAAGTATCGGTACTTGTACTCAGTCCTAAAAAAGTGGTATCGGGACAACCCTAGTCTTCGGTGTCGTCTCCGCGCTCTCCGGTTCTTTCTTCCTTCTGCTGGGCCTTTGCTATCTTCTTTCAGCTCTTTTGCTAGCGGGGCCCGGTCTTCTCCGTCGCCTTCTTCCCTCTTCTCTTCTTCGATGTTGACACGTCGCTTCCTCCCGCTGTAATGCTGGCTGTGCGGTGCGCTCCGATTTATATAGGCCTCTCATGACGTCACAGTCACATTGCTCCGGGTGGCCACATGCTCCCATGACGTCACAGCAAAAGAGCTGGAAGAAGAAAGCAGAGGCCCGGCAGAAGGAAGAAAGAACCGGAGAGCGAGAGGAGAAGAGGGAAGAAGGTGACGGAGAAGACCGGGCCCCGCTAGCAAAAAAGAGCTGGAAGAAGATAGCGGAGGCCCGGTAGAAGGAAGAAAGAAAACGGAGACCCCCGGAGTCGGAAGGAGACCCCCGGAGCTGTGCAATAAATTACTTTAACAACCTGTGTGTGTTTTTTTATTGACATCTTTTTCCACCAGGTGAATGGGTAGGGGTACGATGTACCCCATACTCATTCACATAGGGTGGGGGGCCAGGATCAGGGGGCCCCCTTATTAAAGGGGGGCTCCCAGGTTCCGATAAGCCCCCGTCCGCAGACCCCGACAACCAACGGCCAGGGTTGTCGGGAAGAGGCCCTGTCCTCATCAACATGGGGGCAGGGTGCTTTGGGTTGGGGGGCCGCAGGTCGCCCCCCTGCCCCAAACCCCCCATATGTTGAGGGCATGCTGCCTGGTACGGTTCAGGAGGGAGGGGCGGCACTCTCATCCCCCCCTCTTTTCCTGCGGCCTGCCAGGTTGCGTGCTCGGATAAGGGTCTGGTTTGGATTTTGGGGGGGGGGCCCCCACGCCGTTTTTTCGGCTTAGGGGGTTCCCCTTAAAATCCATACCAGACCCAAGGGCCTGGTATGGATTTTGGGGGGAACCCCACGCTGTTTTTTCGGCTTTGGGGTTCCCCTTAAAATCCATACCAGACCCAAGGGCCTCGTATGCTCTTGGAGGGGGAACCCATGCCGTTTTTTTATTTAAAATTTGGCGTGGAGTTCCCCCTCAAGATTCATACCAAACACAGTGCCTGGTATTGGCGGGGATCCAAGTCGGATCCCCGCTCACTGAAAGTCGGACATATGTCGGCTTCATGTCGCAGGGCAAAGTCGGATCCAAAGTAGGACAGCTGTCGTGTCGCACCAGTGTGAACCCAGCCTAAAATATAACAAAACTAAACAAAAACACACTTTTTTTTTAAAGCAGTGTGTTATTTTAAAAATAAAAATTTTACTACAGATAAAAAGTGCATATATTTCATTCTGTAATGCGTCCTGCTTAAAGCGGTTGTATACCCAAATTTGACACTTGCCTACAGGTAAGCCTATAATAAGGCTTACCTGTAGGTAAAATGAATAACTCCTAAAACTGTACAGTTTAGGAGAAATTCCCTTTACATGCAGCCGCTGACGTCAGCGGCGCATGCGCTCTGAATGCCCAGACACTGCCGGACCTTGCCGGGGAAAAAACTCTTGCGCATGTGCGGGACTGAAGTCATCGCAGCGCCGGCCACTCAGAGCCGGAACCGCAAACCGGGAAGACACGCCGAGGGCAAGATGACAGCTCCCTCGGCCTTTACCGGGTCCGATACAGGGGCTTCGTTCTGAGGTAAGTATTTCATAATGAGCTAGTATGCATACCAACTCATTATGCCTATGCCTTGCATGTTTTTTTTTTGTGTATGGTTATACAACTGCTTTAAAATGACAATAAAAATTTGATTATGGTACAAGGCATTGCAAAGTTATTTACAAATTAAATAAAGTGTTGTTTTTTTGGTCAATTTTGCACTTTTTAAAAATGTGAAACGTATAACCATGTTAAAAGGTGTAAAAATCTTAACAAAATAAAGAAAAATATTAATCGTTAAGAAAAAAAAAAAAAATCAGCAGGAAAACAGAAATTTTATGAGAAAAGAAAAAGGATATAATTGGGGCAAGAGTAAACTAAGGGGTAATAAAAGTTTACAGAACAGAAATATTTTATTAAAAAAAAAAAACAAACACATTTTTTTTTTCTTTTTACTTGTCAGGTTGCTTTAATGGACATCTGCAGATTGAAGTTAACCACTTCCGGACCGCCGCACGCCGATATACGTCGGCTGTTTTAAGAGGGATATCTCTGTTATGGCAGCAGCTAGCTGCCATAACCCAGGTATCCTTCAGCAGGCGGTCCGGTTTCCGATAATAGTGGTCTCTGCGGTGGATTCGCCGCAAGATAACCGTTAACGGCGGCGGGATAGGCCCCCCCTCGCCAGTTTTCCTGTGGCCTCCGCCGCTTACCAGAGCCGTCGGCAGCGACGGAGGCGATCGGGTCCTTCTGGTGGCCGGGTATGGAGACGAGTGAGGGGAAGATGGCCCCCACCCATCTCCATACCATAGCAAGGCGAAAGCGACGTCAAAACATCACTGCCGCCCATAGCTCTTAAAAGATGTTTACATCCCTTGTAATAGGAATAAAAGTGACACCATTTTTTTTTTAAAAGAACAGTGTAAAAAATAAATAAAAGGTAACTCTGTTACTCAAAACATGCAACCTGTAGAATTTTTTAAACGTTGCCTATGGAGATTAAGGGTAAAAGTTTGTCGCCATTCCACGAGCGGACGCAATTTTGAAGTGTGACATGTTGGGTATCAATTTACTCGGCGTAACAGTATCTGGGCTAACTTTACTGTTGTCTTATTTTTTAAATTAAAAAAAGTGCGCTTGTATGACCGCTGCGCAAATACGGTGTGACAAATTATTGCAATGACCGCCATTTTATTCTCTAGGGTGTTAGAAAAAAAAAAGTATAATGTTTGGGGGTTCCAAGTAATTTTCTAGCAAAAAATTTTTTTTTAACTTGTAAACAAATCTCAGAAAGAGGGTCGGTCCTTAAGTGGTTGTAAAGGCAGAAGGTTTTTTTATCTTAATGCATTCTATGCCATTAAAGGGGTTGTAAAGGTAAATGTTTTTTCACCTTCATGCATCCTATGCATGAAGGTGAAAAAACATCCAATACCGCCGACGTCGAAAGTCCCGCGCTCGCCCCTGTCATCCTCCTCATTCCTGAGCCTCGCTACAGTGGATGAATTGAAAGCAGCGCAGCCATTGGCTGGCGCTGCTGTCAATCACATCCAATGACACGGCATACCGGGGGGCGGGGCCGAGTGATACAGTCGGCGGCTATGGCCGCCGCTGTATCACGGGAGCGCGCCCGCAATAACTCCACACCATGCGTGCTCGCATGAAGGTGTGGAGTCCTTACGGGGAGGAGCTGAGACAGCTGCCGAGGGACCCCAGAAGACCCAAACTAGCTGCACAGTGGAGGTAAGTATAACATGTTTGTTATTTATTTATTTTTAAACGGGAACCTTTAGTGTCCCTTTAAGATAAAAAGTCCTGTGTGTAGCAGCCACCCCAGCACCCTTTAATACTTACCCAAGTGATGTCTACGAGTGCTTCAGCCGTCCGAGACTCTCCCTCATTGGGTGAGACAGAGCAGCTGCGCCACTGGCTCCCGCTGCTGTCAGTTAGCCAATGAGGACAGAGGAGGCAGGGCCAAACCACGGCTCTGTGAATGGATACACGGAGCTGTGGCTTGGCTCAGGTGCACCCATAGCAAGCCGCTTGCTGTGGGGGCACTCAAAGGGTGGGAGGGGCCAGGAGTGTCTATTGTTTATAGGGGGACCCAAGAAGAGGAGGATCTGGGCTGCTCTGTGCAAAACCACTGCACAGACCAGGTAAGTATAACAGGTTTGTTTTTTTTATAGCAAAAAAAAAAAAAACAAGACTAATATCACTTTAATCTCTTTGATCTGCATATTAATAAACAGAATAATAGAATCGTAACAATATGTTACTTTGTATCTTTCTGTCGTATCTGAACAAGTGTTATTTATAAACATTGTCAGACTATTGTTTACTGAGGAGGGGGTCCTGACAGACTGGACACGCTGCACATGTCCTGTGTACAAATGACTTTTTTTGAGCATGTGTAGCACATCCAAAGTCTGCAACTTGTTAATTTTTCCCAACTTTTCTTTAAAATGGTGGTCACCAGAAGGCAGAATCAGTACATATGACAAAGTAGTGCAAGTTCTATCTCCCAGCATTCCATAAAAGAAATGACATTACTAGAGAGATACTACTCAAGAGAACATTACCCAGCAACAGGATAAGGAATCAGGATGGGCTTACATGCCACAAGCTGTACTAGTGCTACATCTCCGGGCATTCCAGAACAGTGATGTGACTGGAGAGGCCCATCTCTAAAAAATCTAAGCATTATTGCCACCAAAAACAAAACTGGTGCCAATTTTTGTACTGTCACCAGCTCAGCAAAGCCCAACTACTGGACGATACTGACCACATGATTTCTCAGCGGAAGAACCCAGAGAAAGAATATGCAGGTAAAGTGAAACTTATTACCTTGCAAATTGAACCCCTTCGTGTCTAAAGGGTAAAACAAAAAGGATTTACCCACTTTCTAACCAGGTTGTTTTTTTGCAATACGGCACTGCGCTATTTTAACTGACAATTGCGCAGGCGTGCAACGCTGTACCCAAACAAAATTGATGTCCCTTTTTCCTCACAGATAGAGCTTTCTTTTGGTGGTATTTGGTCACCACTGTAATTTGTATTTTTTACGCTATAAACAAAAAAAGACAGACAAATTTGAAAAAAAATATTTATTTTTTTCTGCTATAATACATATCCAAAAATAAAAAAAAAGTTATATTTAATATATACATCTCTCTCATTAGTTTAGGCCAATATGTATTCTGCTACATATTTTTGGTATTAATAAAAATAAAAAATAAAACGCAATAAGCGTCTACAAAAAATAGGGGAAAGATTTAGTAACAGTAACTTTTTAAAATTGTTTTTACTAGTAATGGCGGCGATTTGCGTTTTTTTTGCGGAACTGTGACTATGCAGCGGAGAAATCTGACCCGAAGTGACACTTTTTGGTGAATGCACTGATCACTGCATAAATGGCACTGGGAGTAGAGAGAGATCGCTGTTTCTGATCACTAACAGCAGCTTATCTCTCTCTCTCCACTATTTACAAAGGCAGATCCCTGTCTGCCTCTTTCCCGCGATCGCGGGTGGCCTGCAGACCCGCGGGCGTATGCCCGCAAAAGCCAGTGCACGAAAGGACATACCAGTACGGCAATTTGCACAACCGAACCACTTTGCCGCAGTATACCTGGGGCAGCTGGTCGGCAACTGGTTAAAGTGGAGGTAAACCCAATTTTTTTTTAATTTAGGCTTGTAACTTGTACAGTATAGGATTTCATATCATCAGTGGCCAGTCTTGCCAGGACGAGTTAATCCAGCTCTGAGCAACCCTCTTATCGTTTTTCAGCGAGATAAAAATGGACAGAGAGAAATCCCAGTCAGTTCTTCCCCGGTGCTTTGACAGGTGATTTATAGATCTCATGCACGAGCCTTAGAGAGGGATTATGTATAATTCTCATCCCCTCCTCCTTTCTCCAGCTCTCCCAGGATTGGCTGCTCCACACCTCAGCATAATTGGGCAGGCTTAAGTCATGTGGTGACTTGACTAGATGTTAGTGATCAGCAGAAGTTCAGTGTAAGAAATACAAAGGAGAAAAATAGGATTTTTTACTCACCGTAAAATCCTTTTCTCTGAGTCCATGGACCGACACAGCTTCTCTATTGACAAAGTGGGTATTATCCGTTAATTAGGAGTGACTAGGCAGAAAAACTTGTAAAAAGTGTTGCATCACACCTTCTACAGTACCGCCCAGGGGGCGGACCCTCTGGGTATACCCTCTCAGTCTGCATCTTCGCAGATCAGTTCGTCAAAAAGCAGTACAAACTTAAAAGGAGGGGTGGGTGCTGTGTCGGTCCATGGACTCAGAGAAAAGGATTTTACGGTGAGTAAAAAATCCTATTTACTCTTTCGTCCATGGACCGACACAGCTTCTCTATTGACAAAGTGGGACGTCCCAAAGCAGTGTCAGAGAAAAAACGAGGGGTGGTAACAGCATAAAAATAAACTTCACCCCAAACACAAAACAGCACTCCTCCAACGGAGGAGTTGCAACTCTAAACAGCCGCTTGCAAAACCTTGCGGCCAAAAGAGGCATCCGAAGATGCACCTACATTAATTTTGTAGAATTTTGTGAAAGTGTGAGCGGACGACCAAGTCGCCGCTTTACATAATTGGGAAACAGACGCTTGATGTCGGAAAGCCCAAGAGGCACCTATTGCCCTGGTCGAATGCGCCGTGACAGGAAAGGGGGGCGCCTGACCCTTTAAGGCGTAAGCCTGGATTACTATCTGTCGGATCCACCTAGAGATGGTGGCCGATGAGACTGCTTGGCCCTTCTTGGGACCAGCCACCGAAACAAACAGTGAGTCTGACTTCCGGAACAGGGAAGTAGCAGATAGGTATACTCTCAAAGCTCGGACAACGTCCAAGGAATGCAACGCCGACTCCTTAGGATTCGACGGCTGAGGACACAAGGATGGAAGTACAATGTCTTCGTTGAAATGAAAAGCCGAAACGACTTTCGGAAGAAAGGAAGGCTGCGGCCGCAGCACCACCTTATCCTTGTGGAAAATCAAATAGGGAGCCTTGCAGGACAAGGCTGCCAGCTCAGAGACTCGTCTAACTGACATAACAGGCACCAAAAAGACCACTTTCTGAGAAAGTGTCAACAGGGGAATATCTCTAATATTCTCAAATGGTGCCTTCTGAAGCACCGAGAGGACCAGGTTCAAGTCCCACGGAGGTAACGGGGGACGGACCGGAGGGGCCACATGTCGGACCCCCTGCACAAATGTACTCACGAGAGAGTGAGTCGCCAGGGGTCGCTGAAAAAAAAAAAAAAAGACAGCCAGGGCAGATATCTGTCCCTTGAATCGTACTTAGGGCAAGCCCTTGGTCCACCCCATGCTGTAAAAACAGCAGGATTCTGGAAACCAAATAGGTACGCGGATGCCATTTCATTTCCTCACACATGGAGATGTAGGCCCTCCAAGTGCGGTGATAGACCTTCCTAGAGGACGGTTTTCGAGCACTTCTCATAGTAGAGATTACTGAGTCTGACAGGCCCCGGTCTCTCAGTACCTGGTTCTCAACAGCCATGCCGTTCAAGCCAATGACTGTAAAGCAGGATGGAATATGGGACCTTGCGATAGCAGGTCCTTCCGTAGTGGTAGGCGCCAGGGGACGTCTGCTACCAGACGTACTAGATCGGCGTACCAAGGACGCTGAGGCCAATCTGGAGCGATTAGGATCATTGGAATTCCCTCTGCCTCCACTCTGCGGAGCAGAAGAGGAAGAAGCCTTAAGGGAGGGAAGGCATAGATTAGCCGATACTGACCCCACGATGCTACCAACGCGTCCGTTGCGTCTGCCCATGGGTCTCTTGACCGGGCCACAAATCTCAATACCTTCCGATTGAGTCGGGAAGCCAGAAGATCTACGTCTGGTGTGCCCCATCTTTGGCAGAGGAGTTGGAACACCTCCGGGTGTAAGGACCCTTCTCCCTGGTCCAGCATCTGGCGGCTCAGGTAGTCCGCCTGCCAGTTTTCCACACCCGGAATGTACACGGCCGACAGTGCCGGTACGCTCCTCTCTGCCCACTTCAGGATGCGAGCGATCTCCGATGTTGCAGCTGAGCTTCTTGTTCCTCCTTGATGATTGACATATGCCACTGCTGTGGCGTTGTCTGACTGGATCCTGACTGGACGCCCTTGCAGCCTCTGAGACCATTTGAAGAGGCACAGCCTGATCGCCCGGATTACCAGGACATTGATCGGCAGGAGGGCTTCCTCTGGGGTCCAGCGACCTTGCGCCGACTGAACACCCCAGACTCCCCCCCAACCTGTAAGGCTGGCGTCCGTCGTGATCACTATCCAGTAAACCGGAAGAAATGACTTCCCGGCCATTAGAGCCGGTGCTGTCAGCCACCATACCAGGGATCTCCTGACTATGTGGCTCACTCGGATTTGATAATCCAGAGATGATGGACATCTGTTCCATCTGGACAGAACTTCCTTCTGTAACACTCGAGTGTGGTATTGAGCATATGGAACGGCCTCGAAGGAGGCTACCCTGAGGCCCAACACTCGCATGCAAAAAACGGAGTGACGACCAATTCCTGGAAGTCAGCTGCCGTACTGCAGCCCGGAGGGTCTGCAACTTCTCCACAGGGAGGAATACCTTTGCCTCTGAAGAATCCAGAATCAACCCCAGGTACCCTAGGCGTTGAGTGAGCACCAATACTGACTTTTGCGTGTTTAGTATCCAACCACAGTCTCGAAGAGTCTGACAGGTAATGGACACGCTTACCTCTAATTCTGAGCTTGAAGGGGCCTTCAGCAGAAGGTCGTATAAGTAGCCTGTGATAGCGATATCCCGCTGTCTTAGAAGTGCCAGAATCGGAGCGAGCACCTTGGTGAATGTCCTGGGTGCTGAGGCAAGGCCCAACGGGAGGGCCACAAACTGGTAGTGGTCCTTCCCGATAGCAAATCGCAGAAACCTCTGGTGTCTGGAGTATATGGGGACATGCAGGTATGCGTCCTTGATGTCCAAGGAGGCCAGAAAGTCCCCCGGATGGAGAGCCGTGACTACAGATCGAACCGACTCCGTCCGAAAACTTTGTACCTTCACAAAGCAATTGAGGGCTCTGAGATCCAAGCTTGGACGAACCCCCTCCTTCTTTGGCACAATGAACAGATTTGAGTAAAAACCCCGTTCCAGTTCTGGAACTGGAATAACTACCCCGCGTTCCAGTAGACCCTGGACCGCCCCATACAGGGCCTCCCGACGGGTCGGTAGTAGCTGGAGATTGGAGGTGTTGAATCTGTCCGGTGGACAAGAGAGAAACTCTATCTTGTAGCCTGAGGAGATTACTTTGCAAACCCACCTGTCGGAGATTAGTGCTGTCCACTGAGTCGCGAATTTGCGAAGACGTCTCCCCACCCGAGAGCGGGGTGGACCTTCATGCGGACGCAAATTTGTCCGCAGGCTTATTGGGTATGCGGGACCAGGGACGCTTTTGTCCTTGGGCAGGCGCTTTATCGGCCTGGGGTCTTTTCCCTGTCGCCCTAGGGGGACGAAAAAACCACTTGTGTGCAGTAAAGGAGGGCCCTTGTCCTTGGCGTGGCCCCTTACCCTTGCTAATTTGGGGAAGCAAAGTGCTTTTACTTCCTGTGGCATCCTTGATGATGTCATCCAGAGAAGCCCCAAAAAGTCTGTCGCCCTTAAAAGGCAGATCCAACAGGGCTTTCTTGGAAGTCTGGTCCGCAGACCAGCCTTTTAGCCAGATCAGGCGGCGTATTGCTACTGCATAAACTGAAGTTTTAGACAGCAGGGCAATAGTATTCATGTCTGACTCGCAGACAAACCTAAGGCCCTGGACCAACAGGTCGGCCAATGTTATCTCATCAGGAGGAGCATCTCGCTCCTTAACCCCTGGAGTAGCAATCTTGCCCATTCAGTAAGTGTCTGAGACACCAGGGCCCCCGCCAATGCCGGGCGTACTGCCGAGCCTACCACTGAGTATAGGTAGCAAGCGAGTGCTTCAGCCTTCTTATCCACAGGGTCCTAGAAAACAGGAGCCCCTTCTACAGGAATTGTGGTGGCTCTATTAAGTCTGGACACCGGAGGGTCCACTATAGGGGGGAGAGGTCCATTTCTTCAGAAAACTCTCCTCAAAAGGGGTACCGTACCGCAAACCTCTTTGGGGCTGTAAAGACCCTCAGTGGGTTCTCCCATTCCTTGTATAAGAGTTTATCAAAAGACAAAACAAGGGAACACCTTAGCAGTGCGGGCAGGTCTATGAAACCCAAGTGGACCGGAGTCTCTGCTGCTTCTGCAGTATTTTCCAATTTTAGCATATCCCGCACTGCAGTAATAAGGTCAGATACCAAAGCCGTCTCGCGTACTGACCTGGACTTTGAGTCATTCTCACTGTCCGGTCACGGTCTGCAGTCTCTGATGCGTCAGAATCTGGGCCCCGAGCCGTAGCTGGACCTGGTTCTGCACCAGAATTATCCACAGAAGCTTGCAGGGGATGGGGCGTTTACTACCCCCTGTATTCCCGTGTGCTGCTTCCACCCTGGCAGCAAACGCCTCTAGGATTGCAGTCATAGCGTTCATAGACACCTCAGGGGCACCAGCTGCTAAATCTGGTGTTTCAGGGGAGAAGACATCTGGCTCAGATGCCATGCTGACCACACGCTGACACTCACAGGGCTCCAGGCAAGATATCAATAGGCCACCCTCCTGTGCTGCAGAGAGGCCGGGTCACCCAGAGGACTCACCACCCTGAATAGGTACTGCTGTGCTGCGCCTGTGATGCTGTCCCTTCTGCTGCTGTGTCACTCTGCTTGCTTTTATCAGCACTTCCTGTGTGAATTTTCGCGCCAGTGTAATGCACCCTAGAGGCCGGAGGCTCTCGAAAAATGGTTGCCAAAAACGTCTGTATGGAAGATAATGTGGGCTCTAAGAAAATGGCCGCCGACAGAAGATAGAGGTCAAGCAGCCATAGCCCACAAAAAGATGGCCGCCGAATGGCAATATCTGCATACAGGGTGGACAAACATGGCCGCCGATCAGCTGATAGGGGCCAGTGGGTGTGGCCGAACCACAGGAAGATGGCCGCCGGGCAGTCACAAGAGGCCAAACTTGGCATGGATCACCTCAAAATGGCCGCCGACAGCATGGAGGAGGAAGGACACAAACACAGGTAAGAAAAAATGACATTTCTTTTAAATGTTAGTTACAGCCAGCCCCGCTCCAGTGGGACCCCCTAGGTGACCCCCAGCACCCAGCAACCTTTAGCTAGAAGCCCAGGGAGGAGGGAAAGGCAGGGAGAGAGGGAAGAAAGGGGCCACAACCACTTACTTGATCTCTCCAGGAATGTCCAGCTAAATCACCCAGCCGAGGCAGGGGAGTTTTACTTACCTATCCTGCATGTATTCTGCTGGAAGACATTCCAAACAGATCATCGTCCGCGCACGGAAGGTGACTGTTGGCCAGGCATGCTGTGATTGGACCCAGAAGGGACGATCATATGTATGCCCTGGAGCATGACGCTCACCGGACAGGCTGCTGCGACTCGGCCGTAGGGTCAGCCGAAGCTGAGCGGTCCGATGCAGGCCCTGGAGCGTAAGCTCACCGGCCAGGCTGCTGCGACTCGGCCGTAAGGTCAGCCGAAGCTGAGCGGTCCGATGCAGGCCCTGGAGCGTAAGCTCACCGGCCACCCGTGGAGCGACGGGCATGTCGTGGAAAACCCAGCGCGTAGCTAGGGTCGGCACACGCTCGATGGCCGAAACTGGGGAGACTACAAGGATCGAGGATCCAGCCTGTCACCCAGTCGGCAGTTGATCGAAGATCGCAGGAAACAACAAATGTAGCAAAAAAAAAAATATATATATATATATATATATATCTTTTTTCCCCGGACCAATGGGCCCGAAGGGAGCCATGTCCTACTCCTTGCTAGACAGAAAAAAACTGATCTGCGAAGATGCAGACTGAGAGGGTATACCCAGAGGGTCCGCCCCCTGGGCGGTACTGTAGAAGGTGTGATGCAACACTTTTTACAAGTTTTTCTGCCTAGTCACTCCTAATTAACGGATAATACCCACTTTGTCAATAGAGAAGCTGTGTCGGTCCATGGACGAAAGAGTAATGCATGTTGCTGAGGGGAGTGGAGGTGGGCGGGGAGCCTACTGACATCACGACTCCACCCACCGAGCTCCAGACAACAGACCCACCCACAGAATCTGCAGTTTTTTGGGTCTCATAACAGACAGAGGGGAGACATTTGACAGGTAAGGATACATGCAGGAGATAATATAGATAACCACTATGGCAGTAGTTTAGAAAGGATATGAGTGTGTTTACATCCACTTTAATGCCCAAGCCCAATTTTGCAATGCTGACATGTATTCGTAAAACCGTACCATGGGGCGCGCTCTGAGCACAGAAGGAGGAAAGCAATTATGCGGTCCCACAGGTAAAAAAATAAAAAAAAAGTCCAGTCTAGTGGGGCCGCATATTTCTGCAACGTCAGTGCCAAGGGGTTAATTATGTTTAGAGCGTCCAATAGCTAAAACAGATGATCAAGTTAAAAGGTTATTAGCTATATAATTTATTTTGCTCACACCTGCGTTACCTGCAAAGCCATCTCCTGAAACTACAAACTCTTACGTAACCAGCTAAAATTTTATCCTTGTAGTTTTATGAACGGCTGTATTATTCATGAAGATTGAGGTTGCTATCAAATGTACTATAGAACAAACTGACATCTTTGTACTATTTTAAGAGACAACTTAGATGAGGGGAAACGATCGGCAGGGAAACGATCGGCAGGTGTACAGAGACTCACACTTCAGGATGCTTTATTTAAAGCAGAAACAAGTGGTTCTAACCTGTATTTGTCTGTGCTGGACGGAAATTTGATGGGGTTTGTTGGGGATAGAGGAATGATCTAGGTTCAATGGTGTGGAGGAAGGAGGGCTGCTCTGCTGACTCTGCAAATAAAAGGGAACATTATGTTAAAAGAAGAATTAAGATAATCCACTGTACAGGCATGTGTGCAAGAAGGTAAAAAACACCATAATTTTTTTTTTTTTTAAAGCAGGAAAGAGAAGGAAACACTGCACCAGTCACTCTGAAAACCATGAATGTGAAGATTACAGACTGTTCTCCCCCATGTGCTGCATATAGCTGTGCCAAGTATACAAGATAAACCTGAACCAAATGTTCACTAGATAAAGTATTACTGAATGAAAATAACCACCACCTGCAAGGAAAACTACTAAAACTAAGCAGATGTCAACTAACTCATGAAGTAATAGAAAACCAATTTACATCAGGCTGACACAGCAGTTCTGCAAACTGCCCAGTATTCAGCCTCATGCTTGTTTTGACAGAATCCCCATACCTAACATGGCCCCAGAGTTGGCTGACAAACATGCCAAGCTTTCCCAGCAGAGGCCCATGGTGAAGAATTTCCCTCAGACTGTACAGACCATCTATAAAGTAGGTTCCTTTTACCTTTAGGCTGCTTTACCGCACCAAACTATCTTAAATAAGAACTTGCCCTTTTTTTTTTATTTCAAGGAACCATAATGCACAGATGTTTCACACTTTGGGTGATTCAATAATTTATATACTGTCTAGCTTTAAAAACTGGAGAGAAAAAATGTTACCCAGCTGCAACGTGTTGTTCATCTATTAGTTGCACCCCATAACACTACCCCAATCTTGTATATGCTAAACTGGTGCTGTCAAGACTACACTAAAGCCAGCCATACATAGATTAAAATTCAGCTGGTTCAGCAGGGACTGACCGAGATTCGATCCATTTATGGGCAGGCTGATCGTACCCAAGTCGATCCATTGATTGCCTTGGGTACAACCAACCTGTCAGATTTTTTTTTTTTTTTTACATACAATTTACTGCCAGTGGTTATAGACATTAGCAGTAATCATTGTTTTCTGCCCCCCCCCCCCCAAGTGTGTGTGTGTTGATGAGGGAAATCGAGCAGTTTTCTTTCCTTCCGCCCTAGGTGGAAGGAAAGAAAAAATGAATAATTTATGGCCTGCTTTACAGCATTGCCTTAATCTCTAAACACATACTCTATACACTTTTTAGACTGGTTGGCTGCTATGGGTGTCATAATGCTTTAGCGAATAAGCTGAATCATCTTAAAGAACAATTTTTATCTAGTGAACCCATGCTAAATTAGAAAAGTATTTTAGCCTTCTCTGTGGTTGCCAATAAACATCCAGTGTACTAAAACATGAGAAAAAAAAAATAGTTTCATAATGAGTCATAATGAGAATGCCACAAGAAAATTAAATAAAAATTAGGTGAGAAAATATCTGTGGGTGGATCAATAAAGAAAGATTTACCGTTAGGGGTAAAGGGTTTGATAAGGAATGTTGCGGCGAGGATCTGGCAACCGGTGGAACGCTTCTGCCAGGACTTGTCCCCGGGCCACTTCCCCCAGCAAACTGCATTAAAATATGAAATATACGTTACCATGTTACCTTTCAGAAAAGTATCTGGCTTATATATTTTAAACCATATATCAGGGGTGCTCAATCTTTCGAAGAGCGAGGGCCACTTAAGTGAATTGGTAACTGGTCGCGGGCCACAATGAACTATGGGGTTTTACCACCCCCCAAAATTGCAAAATGTAATGAGCCCTTACTGTCCTGAGCCCCCTAATATGGCTGCTTCCACACCGATATGCTGCAGTTTACCTGCACCATGGGTGCAGCGCAGTGCACCAGTAGATGAAGGTTAGCTACATTGAGCCAT
The DNA here is from genome assembly GCA_029206835.1 of Rana muscosa. Lineage (NCBI taxonomy): Eukaryota > Metazoa > Chordata > Amphibia > Anura > Ranidae > Rana > Rana muscosa. The sequence goes on from CM055128.1 coordinate 271,182,878, forward strand.
AGATTTTAAATACAACTTGCGGGTGTGGTGCATTTTTTGAAAGCACACCAAATCCAGAGGATATAATTAGAAGTCTATGGCTCATTGCAGATAACCCGTTGGAAAGCCTACGGCTCAGTGTGAAAACAGCCTAATAACTTTTTTAGAAGTACTAATATGCCCATTACAAAAGTGCAGAGTAAGCAATATTTAATACACTGACCTTTTCTCCCTCTTTCAGCTTCTGCTCTCCAGGCTGCTAGAAAGGCCCCAGGCGAAGTGCAGTTGGTAGCACTCCGTTTGGGGCAGGAGCCGGCACTACAGAGAAAGCATCGGCTTATGTGTCTCCTGCTTCCTCCACTGCCAGCAATATGCACTCTGATGCTCTGGGATGGTGGGTCAATACGTCATTGATCGCTTGCTGACCCCGCCATCCCAGGGCATGGGCATTGGCTTCCTGGTTTGTGGTCACGGCCACATCAGAGGGCTCCGTAGGACACATGCAGCCCATAGGTCACGGGTTGAGCACCCCTGATTTATAAAGTAAATCTTCCTTACATGGCTTCCAAATTCCAAACAAGTTGGCAAGCTCAGATATTTCAGGTTTCATATAAAGATCAATTTAAAAAAAAAAAAAAAAAAAAAAAAAAAAAAAAAAAAAACTTACCTCAAAATAATCACTAATTTTATGTCCTCTAGGAGTGTTTTTCCCTAAAACAAACAGAAACAAGTGAGGCTTTATTAAAATACAGCACAATTAAAAATGTATATTGAGACATAAAGGCTACCTAACACTTCTATGTTTTGGTGCAGGGTGTAAAAGTCCTGCCTGCTGCATTTTTTACAGATTATTCAGCAAAATACACATTACATAGGTATGAGAAAAATGTGTATAAAACATGTTCGAAATACAGCAATAATGATAAATGCAGGAGGTGCGAATGCAGTCCAAAGTATTCGACCTTCCAAACTGGACCCCCACTCTGCAGTCTGGTGGATACAGAGGTAAGAATGAAATGTCACAACACGTTCATATCTACCTCCACAGTGATTCACTGCAGTAGCCCAGAATTGCACTTCTGAAACACCATTAGACACTGTGTGGGGAAATCACAGACAGCCCCTTTTCCAGTTTGATGAGGCAAATGCAGGAAGTCCACCCACTACAACACAATGCGGGGGTAGAAGGTAACAGAAGGTAGGAAATCCAGTTCAGACATGTGGCCAAAATGTCACAGACACAAACATTTTCCAACAGTAGATCTATGTAGCAAGGTTATACAGTTTTGTGAATATAACACAAGGGATGGCGTTTTTGGCATGTGGAGTTAACAGAACCAACTACCCCTTTCATAATAGAAACATTTCTGTGCGTTTAAAGAAGTGTACCATGCAACATGTAACATTGTGGGGGGGGGGGGGGGGATTTCCTAAAACTGGTGCATGCAGAATCTGGTGCAACTGCGCATAAGAACCAATCAGCCAAAGCTTAATTGAACAAGCTGACGTTAGAAGCCGATGGGTTACTAAGCACACCGCCAGTTTTAGTAAAGCTTTCCCAGAGTGTCTCAATCATTGGTTTGCATGGTGAAAGGTGTCTGTACTTGCATCACTTAGCATGCTGTGACATGAAGTCGCAGAACCACAAAAGGAAGCTGGAAGACTTTTCTCTTGTGGAAGTTGTGATTGTAGATGTAGCAGGCAGCTATTAATTTCTAGCATGTGTCGCTTACTACAGATTCTGCTCCAATGTCTGAATTAGAAAGTATTTCCAGTCAGGGCCAAATAGGCTCAGACATCTTATTAGTTCTTTCAATACAATATTTCCAACACACACATTCCTGTAAAGATGGCTGTATTCATAAATGGGTGCTGAAGCGACCAACGGCTGGATTCACGTATAGTCAAAGGAAGTAATGTCACCAGCACAACAGGATCTCATGCCTGATGAAGGGGTCCTGTGTGACTCCAAAACGTCGCTTTCTACTTATACTTGTAATTATGTGATCGCCGATTAAAGTTCTGGACCCATTTTTGGAGATCCTGGTGTGCTAGTGACATTTCTTCCTTTCATCTTACTAGTTCTGGCCCCATGAGTGTGATGGGCCGAGGGCAAATAGCCACCCCCAACCTAGCTGTCATCTACAGCAAACATCCACCCTTAGATGCACATAGTGCTAGAAATTTTACTCACTTCCTGACAAACTTCAAGCACACCAATGCCCAAAAACACAACATTTATAGGCATAAAGGCGTTATTGTGAATGCAGCCTATTGTTTTTAATGTGTCTGTATGCTGTGTATAGATCAGGAAAAATAAATAAAAATACGAACAAATAGGCGCATATTACACATCCCAATAACTAGAAGAATTTTTATAGGGGTGTGCGCTAGAGTTGCACGATTCTGAATAAAATAACAATTACAATTTTTTTGCTCAGAATAGAGATCACGATTCTCTGCGCAACATCTTTCACAGTATACAACAAAATTGGGCTAACTTTTGTTGTTTTTAAGTCATTGAAGTGTATTTTTTCCTGAAAACATTGCTTTTGAAAGACCGCTGTGCAAATACAGTGCAACATAAAATATTGCAACAAATTTACATTTTATTCTCTAGGGTCCATGCATATTATTTATATATATATATATATATATATATATATATATATATATATATATATATATATATATATAGAGTTTTAAGTAAATTTTCTAGCAAAAAAAAAAGATTTTAATTTGTAAGCAAAAAGTGTCAGAAAAAGGCTTAGTCTTTAAGTGGTTTAAAGTGGGTATAAACCCTGTAGTACTTTTTTTTTTTTTTAAACCCACCTGCAAGACAAAGGCATAATGAGCTAGTATGACTAGCTGGCATACTAGCTCATTATGCATGACTTACCTTAGATCGGGGCCCCCGAAGCCATCCTCGTATCCCTCTCCAGCCATCACTGCGGCATTAGCCGGAATATTACTTCCGGGTATCGCCGCTCCAGCCAATCACAGCGCCGATACGACGCTGTGATTGGCCGGAGTGGCGAAGACGTGACTCCGCGCATGCGCGCGGGGGCCGTCAAATCCGGCTAAGCCGGATTTGTGAATGGGATTAACCCTATATGAATGTGCCGTTGTCTACGGCGCTCATGCGCCGTAGACAACGGTGCATTCTTTTTTTGTAAAATATCTCCTAAACCGTGTAGGTTTAGGAGATATTTCTTGCACCTACAGGTAAGCCTTAATCTAGGCTTACCTGTAGGTGCAAGTTACATAAGTGGGTTTACAACCACTTTAACTGCCCTCATTTGCAGACCAAATTAATTCCTTTGATCTAAAATAACCAAATGATACAATGTTTCTTTGCATCTTGCTGGGTGATGTTGTAATAAAACTTTGCCAGCTGCTTTTTTTTGACAGCTGTGAGCAGATAACAGCTCTGCACTTGTTATATGAATCGTAGAAATGCTGGATTAAGATCGTGAGGGGGGGGGGGGTTTAAATCGAGAGCGGTTTTTTTTTTGTTTTTTTTTTACGATTAATCGTGCAGCTCTAGTGTGCACAAAAACATGTAAATACAAGCATTATTTTTTTGGTAGAATTTTCTTTTTTTCATAAAAAGACAAATACAAAAGCATATAATGTACCAAACTAAAAGAGCAGCAAAAAGGTAAATGAACTTGAGCCCACTCAATATATTACTGCCATACGGAGCAAGAATCCATGTCCTTACAGCACATAGTATACAGTGCCTTGCGAAAGTATTCGGCCCCCTTGAACTTTTCATCATTTTGCCACATTTCAGGCTTCAAACATAAAGATATAAAATTTTAATTTTTTGTGAAGAATCACCAACAAGTGGGACACAATTGTGAAGTGGAACAAAATCTATTGTTTTTTTAAAACTTTTTTAACTAAGAAAAAAATGAAAAGTGGGGCGTGCAAAATTATTCAGCCCCCTTGCGTTAATACTTTGTAGAGCCACCTTTTGCTGCGATTACAGCTGCAAGTCGCTTGGGGTATGTCTCTATCAGTTTTGCACATCGAGAGACTGAAATTCTTGCCCATTCTTCCTTGCAAAACAGCTCGAGCTCAGTGAGGTTGGATGGAGAGCGTTTGTGAACAGCAGTTTTCAGCTCTTTCCACAGATTCTCGATTGGATTCAGGTCTGGACTTTGACTTGGCCATTCTAACACCTGGATACGTTTATTTGTGAACCATTCCTTTGTAGATTTTGCTGTATGTTTGGGATCATTGTCTTGTTGGAAGATAAATCTCCGTCCCAGTCTCAGGTCTTTTGCAGACTCCAACAGGTTTTCATCCAGAATGGTCCTGTATTTGGCTGCATCCATCTTCCCCTCAATTTTAACCATCTTCCCTGTCCCTGCTGAAGAAAAGCAGGCCCAAACCATGATGCTGCCACCACCATGTTTGACAGCGGGGATGGTGTGTTGAGGGTGATGAGCTGTGTTGCTTTTACGCCAAACATATCGTTTTGCATTGTGGCCAAAAAGTTGGATTTTGGTTTCATCGGACCAGAGCACATTCTTCCACATGTTTGGTGTGTCTCCCAGGTGGCTTGTGGCAAACTTTAGACAAGACTTTTTATGGATATCTTTGAGAAATGGCTTTCTTCTTGCCACTCTTCCATAAAGGCCAGATTTGTGCAGTGTACGACTGATTGTTGTCCTGTGGACAGACTCTCCCACCTCAGCTGTAGTTCTCTGCAGTTCATCCAGAGTGATCATGGGCCTCTTGGCTGCATCTCTGATCAGTCTTCTCCTTGTCTGAGCTGAAAGTTTAGAGGGACAGCCAGGTCTTTGGTAGATTTGCAGTGGTCTGATACTCCTTCCATTTCAAAATGATCGCTTGCACAGTGCTCCTTGGGATGTTTAAAGCTTGGGAAATCTTTTTGTATCCAAATCCGGCTTTAAACTTCTCCACAACAGTATTTCGGACCTGCCTGGTGTGTTCCTTGGTCTTCATGATGCTCTCTGCGCTTTCAACAGAACCCTGAGGCTGGGTTCACACTGGTGCGACACGACATCTGTCCTACTTTGGATCCGACTTTGCCCTGCGACATGAAGCCGACATATGTCCGACTTTCAATGAACGGGGATCCGACTTGGATCCCCGCCAATATCAGGCACTGTGTTTGGTATGAATCTTGAGGGGGAACTCCAGGCCAAATTTTAAATAAAAAACCGGCATGGGTTCCCCCTCCAGAGGCATACCAGGCCCTTGGGTCTGGTCTGGATTTGAAGGGGCGCCCCTACGCCGAAAAACGGCGTGGGGGCCCCCCCCAAAATCCAAACCAGACCCTTATCCGAGCACACAACCTGGCCGGCCGCAGGGGAAGAGGGGGGGACGAGAGAGCGGCCCCCCCTCCCTCCTGAACCGTACCAGGCCGCATGCCCTCAACATGGGGGGTGACCTGCGGCCCCCCACCCCAGAGCACCCTGCCCCCATGTTGAGGACAGGGCCTCTTCCCGACAACCCTGGCCGTTGGTTGTCGGGGTCTGCGGGCGGGGGGCTTATCGGAATCCGGGAGCCCCCTTTAATAATGGGGCCCCCGGATCCCGGCCCCCCCACCCTATGTGAATGAGTATGGGGTACATCGTACCCCTACCCATTCACCTGGTGGAAAAAAATTGCAATAAAAAACCACACCGCTCCGGGGGTCTTCTTCCGACTTCGGGGGTCTCCGGTGTCGTCGCCGTGCTCTCCGGTTCTTTCTTCTGCCGGGCCTCTGCCAACTTCTTTTTAGCTCTTTTGCTAGCAGAGGCCGGTCTTCTCCGTCGCCTTCTTCTTCTCCCGCTCTCCGGTTCTTCTCCCGCTCTCCGGTTCTTTCTTCCGCCGGGCCTCCGCTAACTTCTTTTTAGCTCTTTTGCTAACGGAGGCCCGGTCTTCTCCGTCGTCTCGTCCGGCTCTCCGTTGTCCTTCTGCCGACCCTCCACTAACTTCTTTAGCTCTTTTGCTAGTGGAGGGGCCGGTCTTCCCGTCGTCGCCGTCTTCTTCCCTCTTCTCCTTCTCAGATGTTGACGCGTCGCTTCCTCCCGCTGTAATACTGGCTCTCCGCTCCGCATTAATATAGGCTTCTCATGACGTCACAGTCACATGTTCCCATGACGTCACAGTCACATGCTCCGGGGCCATGTGCCCCGGAACATGTGACTGTGACGTCATGAGAAGCCTATATTAATGCGGAGCGGAGAGCCAGTATTACAGCGGGAGGAAGCGACGCGTCAACATCGAGAAGGAGAAGAGGGAAGAAGACGCCGACGACGGGAAGACCGGCTCCTCCACTAGCAAAAGAGCTAAAGAAGTTAGTGGAGGGGCCGGCAGAAGGACAACGGAGAGCCGGACGAGACGACGGAGAAGACCGGGCCTCAGTTAGCAAAAGAGCTAAAAAGAAGTTAGCGGAGGCCCGGCGGAAAAAAGAACCGGAGAGCGGGAGAAGAACCGGAGAGCGGGAGAAGAACCGGAGAGCGGGAGAAGAAGGCGACGGAGAAGACCGGGCCTCTGCTAGCAAAAGAGCTAAAAAGAAGTTAGCGGAGACCCGGCAGAAGAAAGAACCGGAGAGCGCGGCGACGACACCGGAGACCCCCGAAGTCGGAAGAAGACCCCCGGAGCTGGGCAATAAAATACTTTAAAAAGCTGTGTGGTTTTTTTATTGCAATTTTTTTCCACCAGGTGAATGGGTAGGGGTACGATGTACCCCATACTCATCCACATAGGGTGGGGGGGCCGGGATCCAGGGGCCCCTTTATTAAAGGGGCTCCCGGATTCCGATAAGCCCCCCACCCGCAGACCCCGACAACCAACGGCCAGGGTTGTCGGGAAGAGGCCCTGTCCTCATCAACATGGGGGCAGGGTGCTCTGGGGTGGGGGGGCCGCAGGTCGCCCCCCTGCCCCAGAGCACCAAACCCCCATGTTGAGGGCATGCGGCCTGGTACGGTTCAGGAGGGAGGGGGGCCGCTCTCTCGTCCCCCCCACTTCCCCTGCGGCCGGCCAGGTTGTGTGCTCGGATAAGGGTCTGGTTTGGATTTTGGGGGGGACCCCCACGCCGTTTTTTCGGCGTAGGGGCGCCCCTTCAAATCCAGACCAGACCCAAGGGCCTGGTATGCCTCTGGAGGGGGAACCCATGCCGGTTTTTTATTTAAAATTTGGCCTGGAGTTGCCCCTCAAGATTCATACCAAACACAGTGCCCGATATTGGCTGGGATCCAAGTCGGATCCCCGTTCATTGAAAGTCGGACATATGTCGGCTTCATGTCGCAGGGCAAAGTCGGATCCAAAGTAGGACAGATGTCGTGTCGCACTAGTGTGAACCCGGCCTCATAGGGAAACATTGATTTTCACACGTCATGCGACATGAGCTCCCAATGTCGGAGCGTTTGTCGCCCCAGTGTGAACCAGGCCTGAGACTATCACAGAGCAGGTGCATTTATACAGAGACTTGATTACACACAGGTGGATTCTATTTATCACCATCAGTCATTTAGGACAACATTGGATCATTAAGAGATCCTCGCTGAACTTCTGGAGTGAGTTTGCTGCACAAAGTAAAGGGGCCGAATAATTTTGCACGCACCACTTTTCAGTTTTTTATTTGCTAAAAAAGTTTAAAATATGCAATAGATTTCGTTCCACTTCACAATTTTGTCCCACTTGTTGGTGATTCTTCACAAAAAATTAATATTTTATATCTTTATGTTTGAAGCCTGAAATGTGGCAAAATGATGAAAAGTTCAAGGGGGCGAATACTTTCGCAAGGCACTGTATAATCCAGTAAATCGGATATCAGTGGGAGAGTCAAAATAACCCCTGTAGCTCATAGCATTACATAAATATGCGCCAATATGGGCATTTACTATACTGCTCATCCTCACAATTTCTCCGCAAGAATTTTCTAACAGGAGACTGATGTTCATACATCAGGAGTTTGTGTGCAATTACCCTAAAACAGTATTTCTGTTCCAGTCTACAATCATGCCATTACATGATCATCCAATCAAGGTGGTCACAGGATAGGAGAAAAAAAAAGTCTTTATGGCTGACAAGTCTAATGTTTTTTCCTCCAAGCTAAATTGGCTTCAGAGAGACCAAGTAAACAGCTGCTTTAAGAATTCATCATTCAATAGATTAGAGCTCAGATTTAAAAAGATCCAAGGAAGAGCTTTTAGTGATCCAAATCATACAGAATTATCTGTATAATAAATGTACATAAGTCAGTGGGAAATGACAAGTGGAATGAGCTTGCTCCATTAAATCCAACACAGGGCTGGGTTTCCTGCTCCAACTCCTGGAACATCAGACCTTAAAAGAGGGGAACTTCACCCTAAAAAGGGGAAGTTTTGCTTCTTGCACTCCTCCCCCCTTGTGTGTCTGGTGGGAGTACCTGGTTTTGACAGGAATCCACCTCCACTTCCGGTCAGATCGCTGCGGCCCAAACCCCCTCCAGCAACCTTCTGGGACCCATCAAACGTCCCAGAAAACTGCAAGACCAGTCACAAAGTGCAGTGTGGCTCATGCTTGAGCAGTGGGGAGGCAGCTATGAAGTCACAAGGAATCGCATCCGACTGCCCACAGTAAACATGCTGGCATTGGGGACTTGAACACCGGCAAAGAACTGGTTTGGGTGAGCATGGCACTGGACAGGCAAGTGTCCATTTATTAGAAATCAGCAGACAAAGTATTTGTAGCAGCTGACTTATTTGTTTTTAACCACTTCCAGACTGCCCACTGTGTAATATACGTGGCTACTTTGATGTTATATACCATTGTTATGGCAGCAGATAACTACCATAACCCCAGGTAAATTTCTAAACAGTGGGCGGTCCGCTTTAATACAGGGTGAAGAATTGCTTTGCTTTGATTACTTACCTGCCCTATCTTTCACAAAATTGCACTATATCAGGGTTACACTTATTAAAAGACACTTTAGTAAATGTGGTGATGAATTCTCCCATTTTTATGGACATCTTTTCCACAATCCAATGGTTTTGGATACTTGCACAGAATTGTTTTCTTTGTTTTATATTCTGCTTGTATGCATAACAAATTCAACAAAGATTGAGTCCTTTATATAATGCCTCCATTGTTACATGACTGTTTTATTGTATACTTTAAAAATGGATGGCATGCATGTGCAACAAAAGGAAAAAAAAAGGCGTAGTTCAAAAAGGCTTCTATAAAGTGTCACTTGCTGCAGTCACTTTTTTTTGGGTATGCTTGACCTTTAAATGTAATTTAATCTATTTCAAGTACCTCATTCAAGTTATTTGAGAGCTTCAAATGAAGGAGGGACCCCTTAACGAGCAACTGAAAAACATACCAAACAAACATGAGAAACCAAGCCCACCAGCATACCTTGACTCGTTTCATATGGTTCTGCTTTTCTCTTGCGATTCCTCTGGTCATTCTGTTTTTTCTCTGGAGTCTGCTAAAGAAAGATCTTTTAGAATGACAGAAATATGCACGTCTGTCCTACAGCATAGGGTGAAATCCTGCCCACATGTGATCAGCATACACATTTGTAAGATGTTTGGGACATTGTTTTTTTAAGTCATCTCCTCCTACTTTTTCAACAGATCACTAAGGATATGGTCTATAATGTCAATTCAAGTGAGCGGCTGAACTTAGGAGGTCTGGTGTGTAATCATGGAGGACTGACAGGTGATAGGGGCAATTATAGCTGTATAAAGTCATAAACAGACTTCAGCAAGCAAACATATACATTTTCCACATTTCTAAGAAGAAAAAAAAGTAAATATATATTTCGAGGGTGCCCACAAAGTATGGGCTTTTAAGGGTCTAGATGTAATGATTAGCAGATTACTGTCATATACAGGATCTAACAAAATTGAGTACACCCCTCACATTTACACAGCCATTAATGTCTAAACTGCTGGCAACAAAAGTGAGTACACGCCTAAGTGAAAATGTCCAAACTGGGCCCAAAGTGTTAATATTTTGTGTGGCCACCATTATTTTCCAGCACTGCCTTAACCCTCTTTGGCATGGAGTTCACCAGAGCTTCACAGGTTGCCACTGGAGTCCTCTTCCACTCCTCCATGATGACATCACGGAGCTGGTGGATGTTAGAGGCCTTGCGCTCCTCCACCTTCTGTTTGAGGATGAGGGTTTAGGTCTGGAGACATGCTTGGCCAGTCCATCTCCTTTACCCTCAGCTTCTTTAGCAAGGCAGTGGTCATCTTGGAGGTGTGTTTGGGGTCGTTATGTTGGAATACTGCCCTGCGGCACAGTCTCCGAAGGGAGGGGGATCATGCTCTGCTTCAGTATGTCACAGTACATGTTTGGCATTCATGGTTTCCTCAATGAACTGTGGCTCCCCAGTGTCGGCAGCACTCATGCAGCCCCAGACCATGACACTCCAACCACCATGCTTGACTGTAGACAGGACACACTTGTCTTTGTACTCCTCACCTGGTTTCCCCCACACACGCTTTACACCATCTGAACCAAATACATTTGTTTTGTTCTCATCAGACCACAGGACATGGTTCCAGTAATCCATGTCCTTAGTCTGCTTATCTAAAGCAAACTGTTTGCAGGCTTTCTTGTGCATCATCTTTAGAAGAGGCTTCCTTCTGGGACGACAGCCAAATTTGATGCACGATGCAGTGTGCAGCGTATGGTCTGAGCACTTACAGGCTGACCCCCCACCCATTCAACCTCTGCAGCAATGCTGGCAGCACTAATACGTCTATTTCCCAAAGACAACCTCTGGATATGACGCCGAGCACGTGCACTCAACTTCTTTGGTCGACCATGGCAAGGCCTGTTCTGAGCAAAACATGTCCTGTTAAACTGTATAGTCTTGGTCACCGTGCTGCAGCTCAGTTTCAGGGTCTCAGAAATCTTCTTATAACCTAGGCCATCTTTATGTAGAGCAACAATTCTTTATTTCAGATCCTCAGTTTTTTGCCATGAGGTGCCATGTTGAACTTCCAGTGACCAGTAAGAGAGTGAGAGCGATAACACCAAATTTAACACACCTGTTCCCCATTCACACCTGAGACCTTGTAACACTAACGAGTCACATGACACCGGGGAGGGAAAATGGCTAATTGGGCCCAATTTTGACATTTTCACTTAGGGGTGTACTCACTTTTGATGCCAGCGGTTTAGACATTAATGGCTGTGTGTTGAGATATTTTAAGGGGACAGCAATTTTACTCTGTTATACAAACTGTACAATCACTATTTTACATTGTAGCAAAGTGTCATTTCTTCAGTGTCATCACATGATAGAAGATATAATAAAATATTTAGAAAAATGTTGAGGGGTGTACCCACTTTTGTGAGATACTGTATGTAAAGCTGTCTGGTGACTGGAAACAGTGGTGCAATTATACTAACACCCCCCCCCCCCAAATAAAAACAAAATCATATATTGCAGCTTGTTAGTCCTTAGATGTTGTGGTGACTATTATATATTTTTTCCTTGGTCACCGAAGGGTGGCTACACTCACTCGTTACAGTGCATCTACGGAGGGAGCCATGGCTGTTACTAGATAAGTCAGTGGTGCTCCAGGTGAACAGAGAGAGAGGGGGGAGGAGAGAGGGGGGAGGAGAGAGGGGGGAGGAGAGAGGGGGGAGGAGAGAGGGGGGAGGAGAGAGGGGGGAGGAGAGAGAGGGGGAGGAGAGAGAGGGGGAGGAGAGAGGGGGGGAGGAGAGAGGGGGGAGAGAGGGGGGAGGGAGAGAGGGGGAGGGGAGGGGAGAGAGAGGGGGAGGGGAGGGGAGAGAGAGGGGGAGGGGAGGGGAGAGAGAGGGGGGAGGGGAGGGGAGAGAGAGGGGGGAGGGGAGGGGAGAGAGAGGGGGGAGGGGAGGGGAGAGAGAGGGGGGAGGGAGGGGAGAGAGGAGAGAGGAGAGAGGGGGGAGGGGAGAGAGGAGAGAGGGGGAGAGGAGAGAGGGGGGAGGGGGAGAGGAGAGAGGGGGGAGGGGAGAGGAGAGAGGGGGGAGGGAGAGAGAGAGGGGGGAGGGGGAGAGAGAGAGAGAGAGAGAGGGGGGAGGGAGAGAGAGAGAGAGAGAGGGGGGAGGGAGAGAGAGAGAGAGAGAGGGGGAGAGGGGAGAGGGGGAGGGAGAGAGGGAGGGAGAGGGAGGGAGGGAGAGAGAGAGGGGGGGAGAGGGGAGAGAGAGCGCGAGAGAGCGAGCGAGAGCGCGAGGGGGAGCGAGAGAGAGCGCAAGAGGGGGGAGAGCGAGGAGAGGGGGAGAGAGAGCGAGGAGAGGGGGAGAGAGAGAGGAGAGAGGAGAGCGAGGGGGCGAGGGAGAGGGTAGGAGAGGGAGATGGTGTCAACGGACCTGCTGCTCTATAGAGGGCAATGGAAAATCCCATCGGGTCTGGCTAAAGAACTGACAGGTGGGCCCCATTGGTCCGCCCATGTAAAAGGGGCCTAAGGAAAAGTACACCGAAAAGTACACCAAAAAGTAGGACAAGTTCAGAAGGTTGCTGGACACCTGTCCCAAGGTCAAGCAACCCATTTTAGCACATGTGGAGAATATGGTCTCCATGCAGAATGTGAACAGTCAAACTATGCACGTCAGCATTTTCCAGAGATTCCTGCACTGCTCTAGGCTGGTTCAGGACTAGTGAACAATAGTAAAGGGGTTGAGGCTCTGAAATAGAACCAATATGTGGTTAGCAGTGGCGCCCATTAAATAAAAGGTGACTCCAAGTGGAGTCTTCAGGAATGTTGGTATTTATTCATCATAAGAACAGTTTAAAACACACCATCAACGGATTTATTGGCTCTTTAGTGGCCTCTTCATCGTGAAAAGGTGCACAGTACTTTATTAGATCTGTGTGCATTCCCTCAGTCCAAAATATACTGCAAAAGTATATGTGGGTGTGTGTTATAATACAAGATCAATGGGTTAGCCACCACATCTAAGAACTGTTAGACCACTTTCACACTGAGGCGCTTTCACGCTAAAAAAAGCGCCTGAAAACGTATTTCCATTAAAACCAATGAATCCTTTCACACTGGGGCAGTGCGCTGAAAAAACGCCCCTCTCCATTGAAATGAATTGAAAGTGATTCAAAAGCGTCTGAAAAAGCGCTTCAAAAGCGCTCAGTGTTTTACTGGCAGTTTTTTTAAGCGCCTCAGCATGAAAGTGGCCTTAATCTGCAATACATACATGTTTGCATCTGGATAAACTTTAAGGCTGCATTCACACCTAAGCATTTACAGGAACGTGCTAAAAACACAGCAAAAATGAGCAACACGCCTGCGCTGCCATTATTAATAGCACTCCAAGCTTGGGTAGAGGCAAATAAACATTCACACAATTTCCATAACCAATTATACATAGTAACTGTTTCAATTTGGCATTCACAAAAAGCAAATGGAAAATGTCAATGAGAAAATCTAACTTATACTTACCAGTGCTATTATTTTATTCTAAAACTAAACTAAATTTAAATTCTTTGATTGTAGAATGTGGAGAGAGTGTCGCTGAAAACCAAACTGACAAGCCAGGGACACAAAAATCAGCAAATCACATTGGAATTAGCTTCTCACCTCAAGTTCTTTGTCGCTCAGAGAACCCAGGCTACATAGACTTTGGTTAGAAGATTCACTGTTCAATTGTCCCTAAAAAGAAAGAAAGAAAAAAAAAAAAGTGTAAATTAATGTTTAAATTAAAATCAAATGAAGAAAATATTCTTTCACTGATTAAAACTGCCAATATCAGCACTCACATTAAGTTATATTTAACAATATTACTTTGGGCCGATACACAGATCAGCCACGACAATGAAATCAATATTTTCAAAAAAACAAATTTTCCATGTCGGGTGGGGGAAGGGCTCACTGCAAGGGTTATTTTGTGCCCAAGGTTGGACTTTAAGGACTTCGCTCTAACACCATCTTTGCAGATCTGCATTCTTGTTCCAGGTCGTTGAAAGCACTGCCATGTTTGCCATAACAGCCAGGCAACTAGCATTTTACAATGAAACAACTCCTCCTCCCATATATTTAGCATGATTTTTAACAACCAAATAAAATGCTAATTCTTTTTTTGGATAAATGATGTCCCTTCATTGTTAACTATAGGAAATAAATCAACCCCCCGACTTATGAAGCGAATATCTTAGCACAGTCCAATATTGCAATGGTGTCAAACATCGGCCTGCCTATTAGCTGCCCTCCCACACTAAGAGGAGTTCAAGCGTTCGTCGGTTCTCTTCAGAGATTTTACCAGCCGTTGATTTCAAAGCCATATCCTTCATTAATTAGATTGAAGTTCTTTAAGAATAGGGTCACGGGGGTGTAAACAATGAGAGCAATTATCCATTGCCAGAAGGAAGCTGTTTTTCTGACACAGAATTGTCAGTGGGAAGCTGCTCCTATGACATGAACTTCTACCAGGCCTGTGAATTGCTCAATTTGGCGTAATGCTTTTAGAAACCAACTGGGTGAGGATGGCATGTGCCCTTTTCTTTTCATTATATCCCGTGAGGTAATCCTGTCTGCTGATCAAGGATACACTAAACAGCAACATCTAAATACTGCATGGACAATGCAAAATCTCAATTCTCAGGTCAAAGCAAGGCTCAGGCAGTTTCTGGATAAACAAGTAAAAAATGTTTTTGTGTATAAAGATATATCTGTGCTGACCCAAACAAACAGATAAAAAAAGAAAAAAAAGAAAGGCGCTGCGCTGCTTACCGTAAATAGCCTGAATACTCGGCTGAAAGTATGTATACAGAAAATATGATAATATATATAAGCGATCAAAAATCAATCATAAATCAAAGGATTGCCAATAAATACTAATGAAGTCCATAGAAGTGATAACACAAAATCCATATAGTACTCCAAAGAGTGCAAGGTCATAAAAAACACACTGTTCAGAACTTGATAAATCAGCGCCGTTTACCAGAACCGTTGGATCTCAGGTTATGGAGATCAAACACGCTCAAGCAAATGCTTGCCAGCAGGAATAGTCTCCTCCTCAGGTTCCTCCAGGCGAAAGATCCTTTTCCAATATAGTGGGCTATCCAATTAAGTGGAAGTCTCAGAGAAACAAATCATCCTTTCCCAAGTGTTCCTAAGTAATCTCCGGTATTAGAGGATTAAAAAAAAATGAAGAGGTTTGAGCCCAGGTTCACACTGGGCTGAGGGAATGAAGCCGTGCGAATTCAGCTGAACTCGCACGATTTCACTCCCGCTTGTCAGTCCCGATTTTGCCGCGATTACAGAGACATCTGTGCAGGTTTCTGCACAGATGTCAATGTAAATAGCAGGCCGAAATCGCAAAAAGTAGTACAGAAAGGACTTTTTGAAATCGGTGCAACGCCGCAGATGCGGCGTCACACCGATCAGGAAGGTGTATTTTGCCGGCAAATGTCATCGTTTTGACATGTCAAATCGCATGTCAAAATGCACCAGTGTGAACCAGGGCTCATGGTTTAAAAGTTTTATTTTCTAACATCTTCTTGGACGCAAGTGTTACTATTTTTTTAAATAAATCTTTTTGGAATACTACACCATGAAGCGATTACTTGGGAAAGGATGATTTGTTTCTCCGAGACATCCACTTAAAGTGGTTGTAACCCCATATAAAACTTTTTTTTTTTCTAGCCCACCTGCAAGACAAAGCTATAATGAGCTAGTATGACTAGCATACTAGCTCATTATGTACCACTTACCTTAGATCGGGGCCCCCGAAGCCATCCGTGTCCCTCTCTCCAGCCATCGCTGCGGCGATATCCGGAATGTTACTTCCGGGTATTGCCGCTCCAGCCAATCACAGCGCCGCTCCGGCGCTGTGATTGGCCGGAGCGGCGAAGACGTCACTCCGCGCGTGAGCCGTCAAATTCGGCTAAGCCCAAGCATTGCTGGGACTTAGCCGAATTTGTGAATGGATTAACCCCATGAATGCGCCGTTGTCTACGGCGTGCATGCGCCGTAGACACGGAGCAATGTAATTTTTAGCAAATATCTCCTAAACCGTGTAGGTTTAGGAGATATTTCTTGCACCTACAGGTAAGCCTTAATCTAGGCTTACCTGTAGGTGCAAGTTGCAAAAGTGGGTTTACAACCACTTTAATTGGATAGCCCGCTATATTGGAAAAGGATCTTTAACCTGGAGGAATCCGAGGAGGGGACTATCCCTACTGGAAAGCATTTGCTTAAGCTCTATATCCCGAGATCCAACGGTTCTGGTAAGCGACGCCGATTTATCAATTTATGAACAAAAGCACCGGATGAACACTGTTTTTTGATCACCTTGCACTCTTTGGGGTACTATATGGATTTTTTGTTATCACTTTATATAAACTTCATTAGCAATCCTTTGATTTATGATTTTTTGATCACTTTAAATTTTCGTTCACCAGTGGATGCACACTCTATATACAAGTGAAAAAAAAAAGAAAAAGTAAATTATATGGAGTAATATATTATACAGGAACCATATCCCCCCAATGCAAGATTAAGATTAAAGCTAGCAATTTCCGTTCATAATTTTTGTTGTGGAAGGTGGTTAGATAACATACATCAGGCAAGAAGACCGATCATATTGAAGATTAAAGACCAGTACCCACTATAAGAAAATCAGACAAATGATTCTATTGCAGGGCTTGACAAATTTGCTTGGAATCTAGGAGCCAGCTAAAAAAGTTAGGAGCCAGGAACGCGTACCGTACCGCCGAGCTTGCGCGCAGAAGCGAACGCATACATGAGTAGCGCCCGCATATGAAAGCGGTGTTAAAACCACACGTGAGGTATCGCCGCGATTGGTAGATCGAGAGCAATAATTCTAGCCCTAGACCTCCTCTGTAACTCAAAACATGCAACCTGTAGAATTTTTTAAACGTCGCCTATGGAGATTTAAAGGGTAAAAGTTTGTCGCCATTCCACGAGCGGATGCAATTTTTAAGCGTGACATGTTGGGTATCAATTTACTCAGCGTAACATTATCTTTCACAATATAAAAAAAAAAAAAATTGGCCCAACTTTACTGTTGTCTTATTTTGTAATAAAAAAAAAGGTGTATTTTTTCCCAAAAAAGTGCGCTTGTAAGACCGCTGCGCAAATACGGTGTGACAGAAAGTTTTGCAATGACCGCCATTTTATTTTCTAGGGTGTTAGAATAAAAAATATATATATATAATGTTTGGGGGTTGTAATTAGAGGGAAGGAGATGGGGCAGTGGAAACAGACAGGGGAAGCTCCATTAGCATTGCTGGTTGTAGGTCATACCAACGGCCACCACAAGATGGCGCCTGATCACAGAAGGAAGCATAGGCCTACAGAGAAGCATAGGCCTGCAGAAGGCCGCAAAGCCGTGGCCTCAATTACCGGCTGGCCTGACGCGATCGCGAGGCGCGGGGGGGGGGGGGGTTTCATGGAGACACAGGATACCCCAGCTGTGCTGCCCCAGGCGCCAGGTCACCAATTCTAGTCGCAATGGCGACCTGGCGCCCGGGGATTGTCGAGCCCTGTTCTATTGTATGAAAATTCTCGCACAACAAAGGACTTTTTGTTGTTTATGGCTTCTGATCATGCGTAGTCTTTTGTATCCGATTATTCTCGTACGAAAACAGTACACATTAAAACAAAAAATGTTAGTTGTTCAAGTACAGGAAAAATTGAGTTTGTTCCTTTGGAAATTTTAATTTGGAAAGTCAGAAACGACGCCAAAATTTGTGTATACACTATACGAAAATCAAACAATCGTACGTTGTGCGGAATTTTCCTTCCGATTCTCTCATCGTGTGTACCCCACTTTAGAGGGCTTGATGCAAAATTATTGATTATAGAAATAAGCCATCTACATTTACGATGGGCATGGTAAGAGAGATATAGCATTGCCAGTCCAATTGTTCAATTACATCATTCCAAGGTAGAGTACCTCTTAAAGGAGTAGTAAAGTTACATGTTTTTTCACCTTAATGCATCCTATGCATTAAGGTGAAAAAACATTCGACAATACCGCCCCCCCCCCCCCCCCGAGCCCCCGTTTTTCTTACCTGGCCCCTCGAAAGTCCCATGCTCGTCCCCGTCATCCTCTTCGTTTTTCTGCCTGGCCGCCGATTGGCTACACTGGATAGATTGAAAGCAGCGCAGCCATTGGCTGGCGCTGCTGTCAATCACATCCAATGACGCGGCACGCCGGGGGGCGGGGCCGAGTGATACAGTCGGCGGCTATGGCCGCCGCTGTATCACGGGAGCGCGCCCGCAATCACTCCACACCATGCGAGCTCACTCGCATTAAGGTGTGGAGTCCTTGCGGGGAGGAGCCAAGACAGCCGCCGAGGGACCCCAGAAGACCAGGATCGGGGCCACTGTGTGCAAAACGAGCTGCACAGTGGAGGCAAGTATAACATGTTTGTTATTTTTAAGCAAAAAAAAAAAAAAAGCTTTAGTGCTCCTTTAAATGGAAAGGGGAGGTATTCAGAGAAGAGGTAAATTAACCAGAGGGAAGGAAGGAAAGAGGGACATCGAATAATTAATGGAATAACTGAACATGCATATATTTATCCCCAGGGTCCCATGTTTTCTCAAATTGGTGGATCTTATTAAATCTCAATAGCAATCTGTTCATGGACCATAATCCAAGTAGTCTCATGCTTCACACAGAAATTAAAAAAAAAATATTCTTGGACAATCCCACCAGTGCCCTACATAGAACACCCTCAAACAATATGGGGATATATTTTAACAAGATGGAAAGAGACTTGGAAGACAAGGGCACCATGACAAAAGCCGATCCGAAAATCATACGAAAAATACCGAATTTGAATCGATCGTACGATAATCGGACCATTAGGCCCCTTTCACACTGGGGCGGGCAGGAGCGGTGGCGGTATAGCAGCGCGATTTGCAGCGCTGCTATACCGTCGTTCTTACCGCGGTATGCGGTCGCTAGGGGGGTGAATTTAACCCCCGCTAGCGGCCGAAAAAGGGTTAATACCGCCCGCAAACCGCGGCTATTGCCGCGGTTTGCGGGCGGTATTACCGCGGTGTTCCATTGATTTCAATGGGCACCCGCGGTAAAGGAGCGGTGAACACACCGCTCCTTTACCGCTGTAAAGAAGCGACTAGCAGGACTTATAGAGTGGTCCTGCTAGCGCACCGCTTCAGTGTGAAAGCCTTCGGGCTTTCACATTGAAGGCTACAGGGCAGGAATTTTTCATGTGGTATAATAGCGCTATTATTAGCGCTAAACCGCATGAAAAACGCCCCAGTGTGAAAGGGGCCTTAGTACAGAGCTTTCGCGAGTCGATCAGGACAGTTCATCCGATATTATTCTATCGGACATGCACGGAAAAATTTTTCGTACGATGCCAGATCGTACGATTTTCCTTTTTCGCAGTATAGTCGTCGTTCGAAAATGCAATACAAATGCATTACAACACATGACATCACTTCCGATTTTTTATTCTGCCGTACGAGAATTTTCGTGACTTTAGTAAACTCATCAGATTCGACTTGAGATTAGCATGCAAAAAAAACGGACGATTATTCGTCCGATAATCGGATCGTGTGTACGGGGCTTAACTGGAGGTCCATAGAAAGGTCTCAGTCCCATAGACAATAGTTTCTGGGATGGGGTCAGTAGGGGCCCATATATCAAAGAAATACCTCTGTAGACCATCTTTAGTACACCAATTTTCATATACTGTCAGAGAGGGAGGTTCTAATGATTATGGTATTAGGTTTTTAAAAAAGTGGGAGATTTGATAAAAGTGAAAGATCTCGGATTGGGACATCTTAAGAGTTTAGGGCCCCTTTCATACGGTTGGGCTGTTCAGGTCCGCCTGTCAGTTTTATCGTCATGCTTCTCTATGGAGCGTCGGATATCAGTGGTGACATGTCCGCTGACATCCGATAAAATCAGACGGATGGCGATACATCTCAACCCGTCCATGGCGGATCGGAGGAGATCTGATGAAAACGGACATGCTGTCCGTTTTCGTCCGATCTCTTCATAGGAGACAGCGGCGCTGGACAAGCCCCTCCCCGCTCAGTGAGCAGAGAGGGACCTGTCATCCGCCGGCTCAGCGGAGATCAGCAGAGAGATCTCCCGCTGAGCAGGCAGACAGCTGCAAGCGGATCTGTCCCCGTGTGGAAGGGGGTCTTAAGGAAAGGCTGTATGGTAAAAGGTCCCTTGCAATTAAAGAAGTGTGGAGAGGGGGCGCTTTACAGCTCCCTTGCGCTCTCACACCGCTTCCATCCTGACAAGGATGATTCCAGGACTGCCGACAACTAGTCGCTAGGGACCGCAGGTGCAGGAGCACTGCCAGTTGCCTCAGACAAGTGTCTAGACTCTATACTGCCACCCTCTGAGACCTTTAGACACTATTATAGTGAATAACACAGTCCACCAACTGGCTACGCTGAAGCTGAGGAGGGGATACCCAGAGCACTCACCAACCCTTGTAAGGACCGCTCAGTTCCGCTGTATGAAACCGTGCTGCAGCGCGAGTGAAGCCTGAGGAGAGTGTGGGGAGATGCGAGGAGATTGTGAGATTCGCGCCACAGCAGCGCCGATAGAGGCCGAAACCAAAAGCGCCGCGGCTTCAAGAAAATGGCCGCCGGCCGCATGCATTACTGCGCCATTGATCCACGGCAAGATGGCCGCCGAGCGCGGTTTTCTAAATCACCTCACAGTGCTAATGGTGCACACAGTAAAGTAAAACACCCACACCCCAGAACACTGCTCCTCTCAGAGTCCACTAAAACAAACATGAGCGCCCCCAGCCAGGCCAGAGTGACCCCCAAGCACCCCCACACAGCACAGCACCAGTACAGGGTGCAGAGAGCAGCATAACAGGGGGGGAGACAGGGAGAAACCCCCCATATAAAGAAACAGCCAGCATGTACTCACCTGCAGCAGGAGAGACTACTTACCCGTCCCAGAGGGACCCACTGGCTTGTTTCAGACAGACCTATCACAGAGTAGTACTGCGTAGCTGTCGGCCTGGTCCACCGCGAAAGATACAGACAGGTAATGTTCAATCTTGAGAGGACCGCGGGAGCATAAAAGCAACCCGGCCACCCCTGGAGTTATGGGGCATGTCGTGAACTGAGTCTCACGCACACAAGGCGAGGATCAGCACGCTCGATGATCGGACAGGAAAGACTACGAGGATACCAGTGTACCCAACCTGTTGCCCAGCCGACAGTTGATTGAAGGTCTCAAAAATTAAATAAAAATTCCCAAAGGGATAAAAGTTCAAAGTAAAATCTTCCAGGAGACTGGCTCCTGAGACAGCCACATCTTCTCCTCCTGTTAGGCAGGAAAAAAAACTGAGGCTGCAGGTAGGAGGGTTATGTACGGAGGGACCGCCCCCCCCCCTGGGCGGGGCTGTTCAGCTCTGGTTTTGTTCTAGAACAGTGTTTCTCAACTCCAGTCCTCGAGGCGCCCCAACAGGTCATGTTTTCAGGCTTTCCATTATTTTGCACAGGTGATTTGATCAGTTTCACTGGCTTAGTAATGACCTCAGCCTTTCATCTGAGGGAAATCCTGAAAACATGACCTGTTGGGGCGCCTTGAGGACTGGAGTTGAGAAACACTGTTCTAGAATGTATGTTTCTAACATCTAACATTCTGCCTAGATCTTCTCCTGCGATCAGGGACATATACCCACACGTAAACAGTATGAGAGCTGTGTCAGTCCATGGACGATTAGAGAAATAATGTGTTTTTTTGGATCATGCTTTGCTGGGGGTTTTTTTTCCCCTTTTTTATTGGTTGAACTAGATGGACTGGTCTTTTTTTTCAACCAGGCTAACTAGGTGTGACAGGGGTCACTTTGGGCACAGGGTGAGCAAGAAAATAATGGACATTAAGAATATATCTTGGACTACCTAAATTGGGATAGTAATATTAGTTCACAATATGTACTGGTTGTTTGATTCTGAACTCAACAAGTTAATTGAGAGATGTGTTACCTGCCTGTTGTGATGTAAATGAATCTAGAATGGCTTCTGAGGATCTTTCATTGTGATAATTAACTCTGTACTTGTGTGGATTGTAAATAGCAGACAGACAGTCTGCTGAACATAAAGGTTATGCATAGCCATTTAAGATGTAAAGGGATTAGCTATTGAACTCACCTGTGTCTGCTAAAAGCTGTCAGATGGGCATTGGGCGCTCGTTATATAACCATTGTGTGAAGTCTTTTGATGCTGGGTACTGTAGTTAAGAGACAGTAAGAGCCGGTTCACACCAGGGCGGCGCGACGCGGCACTACTTCTGGGGGCGACCTCGGCGGCGCGAGCTCAAGACGACTTGAGACGCCCGCCGAGGCGATTTGCATAAAGACTTCTGTATAAAAGTCTATGCAGGTCGCCTTGGGTCGCCCCCAAAAGTAGTACAGGAACCTTTTTCTAAGTCGGAGCGACTCAGGTCGCTCCTATTAGAACGGTTCCATAGGACAGACCGGGAGGCGACCTGGGAGTGACTCCTCAGGCGACCGAGTCGCCCCTGTGTGAACCGAGCCTAAGGCTAGCCTAAAGGTCATGTGTCCGAGTCATCAGCTGTAGTTAATTAGCTCATGTAAATTCGGTCTGATCAAAGGTGTATGGTCAGAGGAAAATGAGGAATGTAAGAACCTCCTCTCTGTGTGTATAAAATTGGGAGTTTTTCAATAAAGATTGTCAGACCAGCTGGAAAGCACACGGAGCGTTGTCTCGTATGTCTGAAAGGATTATCCCTATGGGAAGAGCTCGCCTGACTGTGGAGTGTCGGTAGCTGATGTGTGTTCGGCGTGGGAATATCCTAAACGGCGTTAACCCCCTTTCATACTTGGGGACGCGTTACACTAGGTAATATGTATTTCAAAGAAACAGAATCCTTGGCCTTCAGGAGGTCGATTGATAGTAGAAGGCCCTCCTGTGGGGCATCCCCAGCCAATCAAGACTGCAAGAGGGATATAAATTTTGTCTACCTGGATTAAATCCCACCTGGTCCTTATAAAACATAGGTTCCAATAAAGGAAGACAGTCTGTTAGCTAAAATTGTTATTAATCAGAGAAATGGGGCAATAGATTCCTACTTCTCTGGGATCCTTATGGGGTTTAGGAACCACAGAATCTTGCCATTGTTCTGTAGACATATAAACTGTCGCTTTTAGCCCTGTGTGGCCTAAAATAGTTCCCAACCCAGAATATGTTACACATCAAAAAAGGTGCCAAAACGTCACACATCCACCAACTCCTGCGTACACACAGGAGTTAGCTTTATTTTAATTCGCATCACCACTAAGCTGATCTTAGTCAGACCACATGGCACACAAGTCGCTGCATTGCAGTGTAGCAGCTGGTGTGAATGAACCTTGAAAGCCAACATTGGGTAAAGAACTGCCATTTCAATAATTTTAGATTTGGGACAAAAGACCAGGTTTTTTCTGTTCCCTAAAAATAAAGTTTAATCATACAGCTAAAAGGTTATATAGAAGACAAAAATAATCCCTACGCCTGTACTTAATTTACAAAGAGCGGCTTTGTATCACAGCAACAGGTATGAGCTAACCATCTATAAATACTGATCCAAATATACCTGCCATGCAAAGACAATTTAGTACACAGCTAAATCACATGAAAAAATGCATTTCATTCTTTGTCACCACATTTGTGTGTATGTGTGGAAAGCCGGTATCTAAAAGTGCAGTGGAACCTTGGATTACGAGCATAATCCGTTCCAGGAGTATGTTCGTAATCCAAAGTACTCGCATATCAAAGCGAGTCTTCCCATTGAAGTCAATGGAAATGAAAATAATTTGTTCCACATTGACTTCAATGGGATGCAGTACTGCGTTTGGCCTGAGGTGGGGGGCGCCGGAGAGCCTCGGGAAACGTCCGAAAAGGCCCGAGGACACGTCGGCTGACCTCAGCAAACCTCGGAAAGACTTAGTTCCAGAGATTTGCCGAGGTCAGCTGTGGTGTTCTCTGGCCTTCCTGAACGGCGCCGATCAGCTGAGATCGGTGACGTTCCGCTCTGCTTGGCTCCGGCGCCCCCCACCACCTCAGGCGAAACGCAGTATTGCACCCGCTTTGGCCTGAATCGTGCTCGTTTTACGAGACAACACTCGCAAACCGAGTCTTTTGTAAAAATGGAGTGCTCATATTGCGAAACGCTCGTTAACCGCGTTACTCACAATCCGAGGTTCCACTGTACCTTAAAGGATGTACCAGGAGCAATAGAGTCCAGGGTGCTTTGCTATGCAAATACACAGCAACTCATTATTACCATGACACGTGACCCCCAAGTGTGGGAGGCAAGAGGGTGTCAGAGCTCTGACTTTAACCACTTCTTGTGAAACAAAGTACCTGTACGTCACTTTGGAGGAAGTCACTGGCGTGATGCCTGCAGCTGCAGGCTTCACCCTAGTACAGTTTTTTTTTTTTTTTTCAAGAGCGGACGGTTGGCTTTCAAGTGATAACAACCGATGCAGCCAAGTAGGAGGGGACACCCCCGCCTTCCACCGCGGTCTCCCGTCCCACCAGGAGACCAGCCGGAACATCCGCAAGATGGCCGGAGTCCCGAACATAAACACACACACACACACACACACACACACACACGTTCTCCCCATGAGCAGAGTTTCCCTGTGGAAAGACTGGCAACAAGGACGCCTACACATGCACAATAATGGCAGCACCGGAGGGGGGCAGAACCTAGCCAGAGAAGGATAGTAGTTTTGCTTTAGAGGCCAAGCTAACCTTTTAAAATACCCAAATGCACATATTTATGCAGAGAATATGTGCATTTATATAAAAAAAAATCTGCAGTCAGCAGAGCATTGCACCTGCAGAATCTCAGTATAGCCGTCTGCCCATATCTCATACGGTTAGACAGCTACTAGAGAGCAGGAAGATCAATCAACTACGAGAGCACTGAACAGCACCCTTTCAGTTCATTGAGAACTAGAAGCCGTCTGCTGCGGTGACAGACAGTAGTTGTCTCATTCACAGATCACTGTGAATGAATAACGCAACGGTCTGGGAAAAGCACTTAAACGCACACTTTTTTTTATTTTTATTGTGACAGCAGGTACAGGGAGAAGATTCTCCACCCACTGTCACAGTGGGGGATCAGAGCGGCGCAGGCAGATCCGATCAGGGGTGATAATGGACACCCGTCTTGTCCCCCTCTATAGTTTTGGCACGGGTGTGTACTGTAGCCGGCCAGCCGCATACATTTTTATTTGCGATTGGAATTTTTTATACCTTGTCCGCAATCTGCTTTTTAGTTTTTATAACAAACCAACCACTGTGCTGCCCTTATTGGTTTAAAATGGGACTCCGTTTTCGTAAAGTGGTTGTAAACTCCATTCATGAAATTTGACCTAGGCACATATATCTGTAGTGTTTACTCATCTCTCTCCAAAGCTCTAAGTGCCGCATCTTTCTGCTGCTCCATTCCTCTATCAGCAGAGTCACTTCTGACAAGTTTAGCCCGGGTTCACACTGGTGCTGCTTGGAAATCGCACTTCAGCGTGATTTCAAAGCCGCACATCAGTGCGCGTTGCATTGTCAATTTCATTGCGACTTGCAACTTAATTTAACAAAAGTCTATACAAGTTGCAATGAAATTGCTAAAAAGTAGTGCAGGAAACGTAATAATTGTTGCAACATGAGTTGTGGCGATATAAACAATTCCATTGCCGGCAATGGGGTACGACTTGACATGCGACTTGGAATTGTCAAATCTAATGACAAGGAATAATCCAGGTGCAGGCGTTTAAAATTACCATGATTGACTCTGCACCAGTGAAGGTTATTGAAAGTCACATTTACTGCTAGAATATATACACACACACACACATATACACACTGCGTACGGAAAGTATTCAGACCCCCTTAAATTTTTCACTCCGTTATATTGCAGCCATTTGCTAAAATCATTTAAGTTGATTTTTTTTTTCGTCATTAATGTACACACAGCACCCCATATTGACAGAAAAACACAGAATTGTTGACATTTTTGCAGATTTATTAAAAAAGAAAAACTGAAATATCACATGGTCCTAAGTATTCAGACCCTTTGCTGTGACACTCATATATTTAACTCAGGTGCTGTCCATTTCTTCTAAACATCCTTGAGATGGTTCTACACCTTCATTTGAGTCCAGCTGTGTTTGATTATACTGATTGGACTTGATTAGGAAAGCCACACACCTGTCTATATAAGACCTTACAGCTCACAGTGCATGTCAGAGCAAATGAGAATCATGAGGTCAAAGGAACTGCCTGAAGAGCTCAGATACAGAATTATGGCAAGGCACAGATCTGGCCAAGGTTACAAAAAAATTTCTGCTGCACTTAAGGTTCCTAAAAGCACAGTGGCCTTCATAATCCTTAAATGGAAGATGTTTGGGACGACCAGAACCCTTCCTAGAGCTGCCCGTCCGGCCAAACTGAGCTATCAGGGGAGAAGAGCCTTGGTGAGAGAGGTAAAGAAGAACCCAAAGATCACTGTGGCTGAGCTGCAGAGATGCAGTCGGGAGATGGGAGAAAGTTGTAGAAAGTCAACCATCACTGCAGCCCTCCACCAGTCGGGGCTTTATGGCAGAGTGGCCCGACGGAAGCCTATCCTCAGTGCACAAGACACATGAAAGCCTGCATGGAGTTTGCTAAAAAAAACACCTGAAGGACTCCAAGATGGTGAGAAATAAGATTCTCTGGTCTGATGAGATCAAGATAGAACATTTTGGCCTTAATTCTAAGCGGTATGTGTGGAGAAAACCAGGCACTGCTCATCACCTGTCCAATACAGTCCCAACAGAAAAGCATGGTGGTGGCAGCGTCATGCTGTGGGTTTTTTTTTCAGCTGCAGGGGCAGGACGACTGGTTGCAATCGAGGGAAAGATGAATGCGGCCAAGTACAGGGATATCCTGGACAAAAACCTTCTCCAGAGTGCTCAGGACCTCAGACTGGGCCGAAGGTTTACCTTCCAACAAGACAATGACCCTAAGCACACACAGCTAATATAACCAAGGAGTGGCTTCACAACAACTCCGTGACTGTTCTTGAATGGCCCAGCCAGAGCCCTGACTTAAACCCAAATGAGCATCTCTGGAGAGACCTAAAAATGGCCGTCCAACAACGTTTACCATCCAACCTGACAGAACTGGAGAGGATCTGCAAGGAGGAATGGCAGAGGATCCCCAAATCCAGGTGTGAAAAACTTGTTGCATCTTTCCCAAAAAGACTCATGGCTGTATTAGATCAAAAAGGGTGAAAATACTAAATACTGAGCAAAGGGTCTGAATACTTAGGACCATGTGATATTTCAGTTTTTCTTTTTTTAATAAATCTGCAAAAATGTCAACAATTCAGTGTTTTTCTGTCAATATGGGGTGCTGTGTGTACATTGATGGAGGAGAAAAAATTTACTTAATACTTTCCGTTTATATATATATATATATATATATACATACACACACACACACACACACATATATATATATATATACACACACACACACACACACACATATACACACCATCTTACAAAAGTACTCCCCCCCTCACATTTTTGGCAATTTTTTATTATATCTTTTCATGTGACAACACTGGAGAAATGACACTTTGCTACAATGTAAAGTAGTGAGTGTACAGCTTGTATAACAGTATAAATTTGCTGTCCCCTCAAAGTAACTCAACACACAATTAATGTCTAAACCGCTGGCAACAAAAGTGAGTACACCCCTAAGTGAAAATGTCCAAATTGGTCCCAAAGTGTCAATATTTTTTGTGGCCGCCATTATTTTCCAGCACTAACTTAACACTCTTGGGCATGGAGTTCACCGAGCTTCACAGGTTGCCACTGGAGTCCTCTTCCACTCCTCCATGACAACAACATCATAGAGTTGGTGGATGTTAGAGACCTTGCGCTCCTCCACCTTCCGTTTCAGGATGCCCACAGATGCTCAATAGGGTTTAGATCTGGAGACATGCATGGCCAGTCCATCAACCTTTACAAAGGCAGTGGTAGTCATGGAGGTGTGTTTGGGGTCCTTACGTTGAAATACTGCCCTGCGGCCCAGTCTCTGAAGGGAGGGGATCATGTTTTGCTTCAGTATGTCACAGTACATGTTGGCATTTATGGTTCCCTCAATGAACTGTAGCTCCCCACTGTCGGCAGCACTCATGCAGCCCAAGACCATGACACTCCCACCACCATGCTTGACTGTAGGCAAGACACACTAGTCTTTGCACTCCCCACCTGGTTGCCGCCACACACTTGACACCATCGGAACCAAATACGTTTTTTTTGGTCTCATCAGACCACATGACATGGTTCTAGTGATCTATGTCCTTAGTCTGCTTATCTTCAAACTGTTTGCGGGCTTTCTTGTGCATCATCTTTAGAAGAAGCTTCCTTCTGGGGTGACAGCCAAGCAGATCAATTTGATGCAGTGTGCGGCGTATGGTCTGAGCACTGACAGGCTGACCCCCCCACCCCTTCAACCTCTGACGTATGAGTGCTGCCAGCATTGCTGCAATTTCCCAAAGACAACCTCTGGATATGACCCTGAGCGCATGCACTCAACTTCTTTGCTTGACCATGGTGAGGCCTGTTCTGAGTGGAACCTGTCCTGTTAAACCGCCGTATGGTCTTGGCCATCGTGCTGCAGCTCAGTTCCAGGTTCTTGGCAATCTTCTTATAGCCTACACCATCTTTATGTAGAGCAACAATTCCTTTTTTTTTTTTTTAAGATCCTCAGAGTTCTTTGCCATGAGATGTTGAACTTCCAGTGACCAGTATGAGTTAGTGAGAGCGATAACACCAAATTTAACACACCTGCTCCCCATTCACACCCGAGACCTTCTAACACTAACAAGTCACATGACACTGGGGGGGGGGGGGAGTGGCTAATTGAGCCCAATTTGGACATTTTCACTTAGGGGTGTACTCTCCTTTGTTGCCAGCGGTTTAGACATTAATGGTGTGTTGAGTTATTGTGAGGGGACAGCAAATTTACACTGTTATACAAGCTGTACACTCACTACTTTAGATTGTAGCAAAGTGTCATTTCTTCAGTGTTGTCACATAAGATATAAAATATTTTACAAAAATGTGAGGAGTGTACATATATATATACACACACACACACACACACACACACACACACACAGTAAATACTCGAGCATAAGAGGAGTTTTTCAGCACATTTTTTTTGTGCTGAAAATGCCCCCCATGGCCTATACTCGAGTCTGTGTCCATCTTCAACTTTGTGCGGCTGATCCTGGCCAGCCGTAGGTCTCCTGGACCCCAAACTTGGCACACATGTAGCCCCAACTCTTCCTCTACAAGTGTGCAAAGTTTGTTGTCCGGGGGACCTACGGCTGGGGAGCACCGATTTTTCAAAGCCTTCCATAGACTCCTATGTTAAGCGCCAGTCTAGTCACACAGCGCCGGAGATCAGGTAGGGAGATTGGGCACAGTGAGGCATGCAGATGGACACCCTAGGCCTATACTCTAGCCAATACGTTTTCCCAGTTTTTTTGTGGTAAAATTAGGTGCCTCGGTGCGTGTGCGTGTCCGTATAATAGGATTTTTATAACAGCTTACCAGTAAAATCCTTTTCTTGGAGTACATCACGGGACACAGAGCAGCATAGTCATTACTATGTGGGTTATATAGATACCTTCAGGTGCTGGCACTGGCGACTTCCAAAACCGGAAGCACCCTCCCCTATATAAGCCCCTCCCATTCGGGAGTACCTCAGTTTTGTAGCAAAGCAATAAGTGTCCCCAAAGAGGGGTGGGAGCTCTGTGTCCCGTGATGTACTCCAAGAAAAGGATTTTACAGGTAAGCTTTTATAAAAATCCTATTTTCTTTCTCGTACATCACGGGACACAGAGCGGCATAGTCATTACTATGTGGGATGTCCTAAAGCAATGCCCAATGAGGGGGGGGATACACCATACATAAGCTGAGCGCTATCAGACATGAGGATCTTTTGCGGCCTGCAACACACTGCGCCCAAAGGCGACATCCTCCTGACTTCTAACGTCCACCTGGTAGAACCTAGTAAACGTGTGTACTGAAGACCATGTTGCGGCCTTACAGATCTGAGCCAGGGAGGCCTGGTGATGCACTGCCCATGAAGTTCCAACTGCTCTCGTGGAGTGCGCCCTAACTTTGAACGGAGGCGGTCTCCTTCTCAAGCCATAGGCTTGCATAATGACCTGTCGAATCCACTTGGCTAAAGTAGATTTTGACGCTGCCTGACCCTTTCTGGGGCCTTCCGGCAGAACAAAGTATCCGTTCTGCAAATCTGAGCAGTGGCTTTTAGATAAGCTTTAACTGCTCTTACTACATCCAGAGAATGCAATAACTTTTCCTCTACCGAACTAGGTTTGGGGAAAAAAGAAGGAAGAACCACATCTTGGTTCAAATGAAACCTCAATACCACCTTAGGAAGAAAGGCTGGATGAGGACGTAACACTACTCTGTCCTTATGGATAACCAGATATGGCTCTTTACAGGACATAGCTGCTAATTCCGACACTCTTTTAGCCGAACAAATGGCTACTAGAAAAATCAATTTCCTGGTGAGAAGAACCAAGGAAATATGCTGTAATGGTTCAAATGGTTGTTTCTGTAGAACCGACAGAACCAGGTTTAGATCCCATGGACATATGGGAATATTAACCGGAGGACTAATACGCATCACTCCTTGTATAAAGGCTTTGACTAGTGAATGCGAAGCCAAGGGCCTTTGAAAAAATATTGACAAGGCCGAAATCTGACCCTTGATAGTACTCAAGGCAAGCTTCCTATCTACAGCCCACTGTAGGAAGTCCAGAATCCTACCTATTACGTACTTACGTGGATGCCATTTCTTGGCCTCACACCACGCGATGTACGCCTTCCAGATTCTATAGTAGATCTGCCTGGATACCGGCTTCCTGGCATTGATCATGGTAGATACCACAGCATTAGAGAGACCTCTCTTTTTTAGAATGTGGGCTTCAATAGCCAGGCCGTCAAACCTAGGGCTGGTAAGGAAGGGTGGTATATCGGTCCTTGCGAAAGCAGGTCCGGACGATGTGGGAGAGTCCAAGGACTCCCCACTGACATTTTTACAATCTCCGCGTACCATGCTCTTCGGCCACGCTGGAGCCACCAGAATCACTGGTTTCTTTTCTACCCTGATTCTGCGGAGTAATCGAGGTAACATATTGTGGCGGTGGGAATGCATATATCAGCTTGAACTGATCCCAAGGGAACACTAGGGCATCCGAGCCGCAAGCTAGGGGATCCCTTGTCCAAGAGACAAACCTGTCCACCTTTGCGTTGAATCTGGATGCTAGCAGATCTACATCCGGTGTTCCCCACCGCTGACATATTGTCCGAAAAACCTCGGGGTGAAGGGACCATTCCCCTGGGCATAATTGTTGGCGACTTAGAAAGTCCGCCTTCCAATTCTCCACTCCTGGAATGAATACCGCGGATATGGCTGGGACATATCTTTCTGCCCATTTCAGGATGCAATTTACTTCCCTCTGGGCTGCACGACTCCTGGTGCCACCCTGATGATTGATATATGCCACTGCCGTGGCATTGTCTGATTGAATTCTGACAGGGGACCCTTGGAGTTTGGATGTCCATGCTACTAGGGCATACCAGGCTGCTCGTATCTCTAAGAGATTGATGGGCAGGGCCTTTTCCGCATCCGACCATCTGCCCTGGAGAGACCATTGCTCCAGAACTGCTCCCCAGCCTATAAGGCTGGCATCTGTAGTGACCACCTTCCAAGAAATCGGACTGAAGGATTTCCCTTTTTCCAGATTCTGGGGAACCAACCACCAACGGAGGCTCTTGCGAACGGAAGGGGACAAGGACATTGGTAAGTCTAGGGCCTGAACTTTCTTGTTCCAGGCTGACAGTATGGCCCTTTGCAAATTCCTTGAATGGAATTGACCGTAGGGTACTGCTTCGAATGATGCCACCATTTTTCCCAGCAGCCTCATGCACAGGCGTATGGACGGCTGTCTTTTTGTAACCACTAAGTGGATCAAATCTCTCAAAGACAACACCTTTTTTCGAGGCAAGAATATTTTCTTCTGGCCTGAATCTAGCCTTAGCCCCAAGTATTCCAGACTTTTGACTGGTTTTAGGGCCGACTTGTCTCGGTTGATAATCCAACCGTGAGATTCCAGATACTTGATTGTCTTGTGAACGACCACTTCTAGTTTTTTCACTGAGTGGTCTATCAGCAACAAGTCGTCTAGATATGCCATTATCGTTACACCTTGCGTTCTTAGATTGGCCAATAATGGGGCCAGAATTTTTGTGAACACTCGTGGTGCTGTGGCCAGACCGAAGGGTAAGGCTCTGAACTGAAAATGGCGCCCTTCTACTGCAAAGCGTAGAAATTTTTGGTGGACTGGAAAGATGGGAATGTGCAAATAAGCATCTTTGATGTCGATCGAGGCTAACCATTCCTCCCCTTGTAGGGCAGCGGCCACCGATCGGATCGACTCCATCCGGAAAGTCCTGATATGCAGCAATTTGTTTAGCCCTTTTAGATTTAATATGGGCCTCACGTCCCCGTTTGGCTTCGGGACTGTAAAGAGGTTTGAGTAAAACCCGAACTCCCATTCTTCCAGGGGAACCTCCATAATTACTCCTTGGAGCAATAGTTGTTCTAGTGCCAACAGGAGGGATCCTCTCTTCCGGGGATCCCTTGGCACGTTTGACCTCATAAAATGGGAAGGAGGAGAGTCTTTTAACTCCAATCTGTATCCCAGACTTACTGCGGAGAGCACCCATCTGTCTCTGATCGTGTCCCGCCAGGTCTCTGCGAACAACTGGAGTCTTCCCCCCACTCGATTGAGTGGGGGCAACCCTTCATGCATTTGACTTTGGGGGAGGTTTTGTACCTCTCCTGACCCAGGGTTTTTCATTACCCTGCGATTGTCCCTGATTTTTACCCCCGGGATTTGACCGAGGAGGCCGTCGGAACTGTTTCACAGCCGATGCCCCAGGGACTGGAGAAGCAGGTCTCTTAAAAGAGGGACCTCTAACTCTGTTTTTAACCGGCAAGAGTGTACTTTTACCGTTGGAAATTTTCTGGATATATTTGTCCAGGTCTTCCCCGAATAAGCGTTCACCATGAAATGGGAAGCTAACCAGCAATTTTTTACAGGGAGCTTCAGCAGACCAGTTTTTGAGCCATAGAAGCCTGCGCATATGTACTACAGACAGCGTAAGGCGGGAGGCCTGATGGATTGAATCCTTTATGGTGTCAACCGCAAAGCATAAGGCTCTAGGTAGATCAGCTAGGGCAAGGGCCTGCTGATCTGGCAAGTCCCTTAAGACCTGTTTCAACTGATCTTTCACTGCTTGGCAGACCCCAATAGCTGCCACTGCTGGTTGTGTCACCAAGCCTGCTGTAGAAAAAGCAGATTTTAATAAGGACTCCAATTTTTTATCTATTGGGTCCTTGAACATTTGGACATTATCCACTGGACATGTCAGTGATTTATTCACACAAGAGATGGCTGCGTCCACTGTAGGGACCCTCCATTTTTTGATGAACTTATCCTCCATGGGATAGACCACCGGAAATCTCTTGGGGGGAGTAAATATTTTATCAGGATGTTCCCAATCCTGGTACATGAGCCCTTCCAATAAAGGGTGAAGTGGAAAGGAACAGACAGTCTGGGGAGCTTTTAGCGACCCCAGCGAGGAGACAGTAGTGGTTGATGGTTCCGCAAGGTGCATTTTAAATGCTGATCGGACCATGTTAGTCAAAGACTGAACCCATAATCTTTCAGCTTGAGATGCTGAGAAAGGTTCCTCCACAGTTGATTCCTCTATAACAGAATCAACCTCCTCCTGATCCCCTTCAGGCAGGTCGATCCCTGTATGGGACTGTTGCTCCGCTAACAGGTACTCTGAAGGAGGAGACGGAGATCGGGCGTGCTTTCCCTGTGACAGGGAGGCAGCGATTAATGTTGACAATCTCTCTTCTAATCCTCCCAGAGCTGAGGAAAAAACCTCCTCTGTTACATACACAGGAGCAGGTGAACTGAGGACAGCCACATTACCAGGTACTCCTGCGGGGTCTCTACGGTCACTAACCTCTGAATTTTCAGGGGAGACTGGTGCAGCAGAAGCATGCCCAAGATCCTCAGAGCCCGATGGAGACCCCTTTCGCTTCCTGGAAGATTTAGTTCCGGAGCTTCTGGACGGCATATTCCTAAGCCCAAAGCTGAGGTATTCCAGCCGTAATACACTCCTTTTACTGAGAATAGTCTAGCACAATTGCTGCTATATAACAGTTGGTGTCTACTAAAGTGCCTTTCTAGGGGATGCCTGCATCAACCGCCTCTGTGTGCCTTTTTACTGTTGCTAGCTCTGTCTGTGCATTTCAATAGCCAGCTTGATTGCCTTTAAACATGCTGGACGCCCGCACATGCGCAGTAGCGCCGCGGCGCACACCGAGCGTCATCCACCCGCTCCGCCCCTTTTTCCAGATCGCCTCTATATAGAGAGGCGCGCGGGCACGTGCGCCTTCGGCGCCTTTTTTTTAAAAAAAGGAGCTAGATGGGAGCCAGGGTCCCTGCCGCAGGGCCCGGGGATGGATGAGCGCAGCAACAGGGCAGAGGAGACAGCTTCCCAAAGAGAACTTACCAACTGCCTGGATTTGACTTCGGAAGAAAAAAAAATCCACATTACAAGAAAAAGAACCATAGCGGCCTCTAGTGTTTAACACAGGTACCGCGGTCTTACACTTTTTTTTTTTTTTCTTGCCTACTATTAAAATTTTTACATTTTCTCAGTAGTAACAGGCATGCACAGAATATTAGCGGGAATACCTTAGGTAACAGGCAGAAAGACAAAATAGGCTTGGGGGTCCCCCAATAGAACCAAGTTCCTGAGGGCCCCCACTTACCTTTTCCTCGCCGCAGGACTCTGTTTGGTGCACAGAAGCCCAAACTTCACCTATCACGGCAGGCATTGTAATTAAAC
This sequence comes from Rana muscosa, assembly GCA_029206835.1. Lineage (NCBI taxonomy): Eukaryota > Metazoa > Chordata > Amphibia > Anura > Ranidae > Rana > Rana muscosa. The sequence continues at coordinate 271,217,826 of CM055128.1, forward strand.
CTTCAGGGACCGGGTTCCCAAGGATTCCACTCCCCTGGACCTGTATAGCACCCTGCACAGAAAACATCTTGGTCGTGGGTATGACCAGAGCTCTGGATCCCAGGGTCCAGCCCTCCTAAGAGAGGCATTACAGGCAAAACCTTGCTCTTCTCTTGCAAGGCCCGGGTACCGACCGTTTAGCTATGAAGCTTTTTTGGTCGGATCCGGAATAGCTTACTGAGGCCTAAAAGAACCTGTACGCAAGCTCAGTGAAAACACATGTTACTTCTTGGCCAACACCTTAGACACTGGCAAAAAACTGAGGTACTCCCGGATGGGAGGGGCTTATATAGGGGAGGGTACTTCCGGTTTTGGAAGTTGCCAGTGCCAGCACCTGAAGGTATCTATATAACCCACATAGTAATGACTATGCCGCTCTGTGTCCCGTGATGTACGAGAAATATATATATATATATATATATATATATATATTAGGGCTGTGGAAATTAACTATTAATTCCTCGATTAATTCTTTTGATCGGTTACTCACCTCTCCACCAGCTTCCGGGTCTTCAGGGAGTTCCGTCAGAGACCCGGTGACGTCACGGACACCAGCGGGGCTTGCCGTGTCCATCTGAAGGGCTCCTTTGCTGTGCCTTCATATCTGCATGCCGGCGGGACCTTACTATCTGCCACACGCAAGGGCTGTTACACTTCCCTCTATCAACCTGGGATTCTACAGCCATCCACTGGGAGTTGTGATAGTTCCCTTCACGGGACATCTACATGCCGACGGACTGATGTTAACCCCTCCTCATCTAGATTCAGCAGTGGTATCTTTGTACACATTTTTATACCAGTATAATACTTAGCTACATGTTTTTATGACTGCTTTTGCTACCGTTTGGTATTACTCGCACCATTTTTACAGTTTATGTAGCTACATCGATTTGATCTCCAGTGCCATATTTATTTTGTTACCTACTTGAAGACTATAAAAGTTTTAATGCTATTCCCATTGAGCGCTGCCTTTGTGTGTTTTTTGTATCCTGCTATCCATTTTTCCAGTGGTTGGTAGCTGCACTGGGAATCAGCCTGCAAGGAGATAAGCTAAAAGTAGTTGGATCTGTATGTGCGTTATAATTAATCAAAATTAAACGATTAATCAAACACGAAAATTTTAATCAGTAACAGCCCTAATTATATATATATATATATATATATATATATATATATATATACACACACACACACACACACACACACACACACACACACATACATACACACACACTTCCCACAAAGAATCCCAAATAGATCAGATCTGAGTGCATCTAATCTAAAAAGGAAAATACTTTAACCATCACTGTGCATAACAAGATAAACAAAAAGGTTAAAACACCCACTTCTTCACAGAAAGTGAACAGCCTCTCGCCAATCATCCCTAAGACAATAATTAAACTCCATGTGCTGTATTTAGAACAAAAGAGTCAAACCAAGTCACATGTACTTGTCAGCTTGGACACAGCCAACAAGGAGAGAAATGCGGTAGGAGCCACCATTTATTAAAAAAAAAAATATTATATTTCTGCCAGTTTTAAACTTTAAAATACAAACACCCAGCCCCATACCACAATTTAGGGCTTTGTTTCATGAGTGGAAAGTTTACATTTTTCTTTCTTTTTTTTTTAAACATCCCACAATCAAACAGCTCAGGTAGATGCAATGCGCCATTTCCCAACGTTAAACTTGCTTTAGTAACAGCTCAACTCCTGTGCAAAGTGTAACACCCATTCGAATGAGCCTTCAAAAGTACAAACAGGGGCCATGCGAGTCTACTGGGCTTGCAACTAGTGAAACTGCACAAAGTAGCACTGAAACAGACATAGTTAAAGCTACTACAGTACAACACCAAAATGCAATGAAAGCTAATGAGCTGTTAAAGCTTACCTTTGAAACCCCAGCTCCTGTAAATCGTGCTTCCAACAATTCCTGGCGCCGAGGGTCCAGGCTATGCAATTCTTCCATCATTTCCTCTACAAAATGATAAACGCAAAAAATTAGATGTTATGGCCAATCAAAGCTTAGCACAGACAGGTCAAACTGCATAAACAATTACAGGATCAACCAACTTTCTGCCTACTGATTCTAGGCTTGGGTAACACTACAGTGCAAGAGGCAAAGGTAAATGTCTGCTGCTAAAACAAAGTACTCAGATTTACCTGAGACAGAGGTAGGTGATATAAAGCCCCTCATACAAAATGATTAATGGCACGCTTGGATGCTCAGTCCTCAGCTAACATCCCAGGTACCTTCAGCCTGAAGGTGAAGCTTTGCAACAAAGACTCAATGGCTACAACATTTCACCATCACAAAATCTCAATTCTATTATCTTGAATAGAATTAGTAGTGGAACAATTTGCATCAAATGGGTATATGGTGAACATTGTTCTCTTTATTTCATTATCTTTATTCTGCAAGGTCACCATGTCACCTAGTCACACAAAAGCCATTAGCATTTAATAGGCTAAATTTTAATTACATCTGGCACCATAAGTGACAAATAAGGAGATAAAATTAAAAATAAACACGGCTAGAAGACCAGTCTGACTTAAAGCTGGCCAAAAATTATACAATTTTCTTAGACCATTTCCTTTAGATTTACCTTTAAAGGGCAAGTTCACCTTTACAGAAAATCTGTGAGGTGAACTTTCCCTGAACCCCCTCCCCAATCCAACCCCACCCCCCCACTCGGTCCCACTGTACCTGAAGCCGGCGATCACCCGCTAGAAGATTGGCAATCAGGTCTCCGCCTCATCCGTCCTGGGATCTGAAGTCCCCCGTTGGTTAATCTCCTAAACGTACCTCGTAAAAGGTATGTATAGGAGGCATTCTAATTGGTCGGCGCTGACCAATCAGAACCCACATAGCCGTCCTGTCAGTGGAGGAGAGGAAGAGAAAAAGCCAGAGGATTTCAAATCCCCAGAAGGGTGACGTGACGACCCAATGTCTCCTAGCGGGTGATCGCTGGCTTCAAGTACAGCGGGACTGGGGGCCAGGGGGGGGGGGGCAGTGTAAGTTCACCTTACAGATTTTCTATGTTTAGGTTTGACCTCATATTATATGGTTTTGTAAATCTAAATGAAAAATTGTATAATGTATGGCCAGCCTTACTTTAAAATAGATTTCTGTATTAAATCTGGCTGACATCAGCATGCCAAATCTTACTTCTAGAAAACTGAACCATCTATGGGCAGTCTGATTGTACCCAAGTCAACCCATCGATTGACTAGGGTACAACCAGCATGTTGGATGTTTACATCGCTAGCAATAATCACTGTGTTCTCAAAATTGCATCATCTATGGCCTGCCTAAAGCCTTATACACAGTTTTTTCCCCGTTAACCCCAGCAGGTTGAATGAAAAAAAAAAACGGTCAGAGCCACTGTATTAATGATCCGATGTTGGTACAGCGATCTCCCCCACTGAGCGGTTGTGTTCTGACAGTGGGACGCCCCCCACCAGAACACTCTGGCTGATCGGGAGCAAGATGGCTGCTTGTCCGACAGAAGCCGGCCAAATGGCGGGTCTCTGTCAGACCGGCTGGCATAACACGAGCCGAACGTCAGATCAAATGTTGGACGGTTTTTATTGAACTGGCCAATGGTGGATGGCAATAGGCCCGTGAGTAGAGAGCTTAAGAAGGCACCAGCACATCCCAGATTGCCATGGGGGACTTCAACGTGTGTGTATATATTTATTACACATACATACATTATATATATACACACATATATATATATATATATATATATATATATATATATATACACACACACATACATACATACAGTGCCTTGCGAAAGTATTCGGCCCCCTTGAACTTTTCATCCTTTTGCCACATTTCAGGCTTCAAACATAAAGATATAAAATTTTAATTTTTTGTGAAGAATCACCAACAAGTGGGACACAATTGTGAAGTGGAACGAAATCTATTGGATTTTTTAAACTTTTTTAACTAAGAAAAAAATGAAAAGTGGGGCGTGCAAAATTATTCAGCCCCCTTGCGTTAATACTTTGTAGAGCCACCTTTTGCTGCGATTACAGCTGCAAGTCGCTTGGGGTATGTCTCTATCAGTTTTGCACATCGAGAGACTGAAATTCTTGCCCATTCTTCCTTGCAAAACAGCTCGAGCTCAGTGAGGTTGGATGGAGAGCATTTGTGAACAGCAGTTTTCAGCTCTTTCCACAGATTCTCGATTGGATTCAGGTCTGGACTTTGACTTGGCCATTCTAACACCTGGATACGTTTATTTGTGAACCATTCCTTTGTAGATTTTGCTGTATGTTTGGGATCATTGTCTTGTTGGAAGATAAATCTCCGTCCCAGTCTCAGGTCTTTTGCAGACTCCAACAGGTTTTCATCCAGAATGGTCCTGTATTTGGCTGCATCCATCTTCCCCTCAATTTTAACCATCTTCCCTGTCCCTTCTGAAGAAAAGCAGGCCCAAACCATGATGCTGCCACCACCATGTTTGACAGTGGGGATGGTGTGTTGAGGGTGATGAGCTGTGTTGCTTTTACGCCAAACATATCGTTTTGCATTGTGGCCAAAAAGTTCGATTTTGGTTTCATCGGACCAGAGCACCTTCTTCCACATGTTTGGTGTGTCTCCCAGGTGGCTTGTGGCAAACTTTAGACGAGACTTTTTATGGATATCTTTGAGAAATGGCTTTCTTCTTGCCACTCTTCCATAAAGGGCAGATTTGTGCAGTGTACGACTGATTGTTGTCCTGTGGACAGACTCTCCCACCTCAGCTGTAGTCCTCTGCAGTTCATCCAGAGTGATCATGGGCCTCTTGGCTGCATATCTGATCAGTCTTCTCCTTGTCTGAGCTGAAAGTTTAGAGGGACAGCCAGGTCTTGGTAGATTTGCAGTGGTCTGATACTCCTTCCATTTCAAAATGATCGCTTGCACAGTGCTCCTTGGGATGTTTAAAGCTTGGGAAATCTTTTTGTATCCAAATCCGGCTTTAAACTTCTCCACAACAGTATTACAGACCTGCCTGGTGTGTTCCTTGGTCTTCATGATGCTCTCTGCGCTTTCAACAGAACCCTGAAACTATCACAGAGCAGTGCATTTATACAGAGACTTGATTACACACAGGTGGATTCTATTTATCACCATCAGTCATTTAGGACAACATTGGATCATTAAGAGATCCTCGCTGAACTTCTGGAGTCAGTTTGCTGCACTGAAAGTAAAGGGGCCGAATAATTTTGCACGCACCACTTTTCAGTTTTTTATTTGCTAAAAAAGTTTAAAATATCCAATAGATTTCGTTCCACTTCACAATTGTGTGCCACTTGTTGGTGATTCTTCACAAAAAAATAAAATTTTATATCTTTATGTTTGAAGCCTGAAATGTGGCAAAAGGATGAAAAGTTCAAGGGGGCCAAATACTTTCGCAAGGCACTGTATATACACATATATATATATATACATACACATATACATATATACACACAGTGGGATGTGTTGGGGGACTTTCACTACTGAAAACACAGAAGCTGCATTCTGCAGGCAGCTTGTAGTACCATGTTTTCCGGTGAATCAGACAGGTGCCAGTTCTCAGGCCAGATGATGGGCCTGGTGCACTACATCCTGGGAGGAAGGAGAAAAGTCACAGGCTCTTCCCATACCAAGTTCTACCGAGTACTTTCAACAGCTCCAATAGATGAATGGAATGGATGGGGAGCGGGGCGAAGTCAAGTATCATTAAGAGAACCTTTTAAATTCTACAATGCAACCAAGACATGCAGAACAAGGGAGGGGAAGGTACATTTCTCCCACAACACCGACCTCTACACCCTTTTCTGAATCAAGACTGATCCCATAAAAAGTTATGACTATGCCCCAAACCAGAATTTACATAGCTGCAAAATTTAACAGCCCTGTTTAATATTACTGCAGTTTTTCTCAGTATCCGGTGTAAATGAGAACCTCTTCTGGCAAGCAATGCTACCTGGAATGTACAATAGAACTAATAACGCAGAAAATTAAAATGGAAGCAATGAAAATCGCAGGCTCTGCTCTAGGCAAGCCAGAGCCAAGATGTCTAAACAAGTCATTATTACTCTGAAACACAATCCACACTATAGCGTCTCCCCCCCAAATACACAACTAAACAGTTATTTGGACTAAGGCTGCAAAATTAACATGTACATGATCACAAGATAATGTCAGCTGAAACATGCTCCATTCCTAAGATATATTTAGCGATAATAACAAAATATGCTATCGAGTTACAACATTCACAAGAGCACAGACATAATAAAACCCAGGAGGTCAGATAAGTCAAAGCAAAAGCAACCCAAGCTATTTCTAGGTCGACCCTTGCAAAAGGACAAGTTCACATTTGGGAGCATGTTACACCCATATTTGGGGGTTATGTGTAACATGCTCCAGCAGTAGGGCTGGGCGATTTTCCCCCCAAAAACAATCTGCGATTTTTTTATAAAAAACTCGATTTACGGTTCGATTTTTTTTTTTTTTTTTATTATATTAATTAAAGTGCATCAACAAACAAAATTGCAAAGGCAAACCCTTTCTCTAACTGCAAAGTCAGTGTGCAACAAACACACAATATAATCCAGCGCTCATGGAACATACATTATTAACTATTGAAAACTCTTGAAACTCTGTGTGTGATTCCTTCTGTCCCAGCCTTGCTGCGATCCTGGCTCTGCATCCTTTTGGGTTGGAGGGCCCTCCACACGCTGGTCTGCCTGTTGTCCATCATTCAAGGTACTGTGCTCACACAGAGATCATGCCACAGGCTTTGTTTTTACTTTTTTAACCCCTCCTTGCTCCACGGATGTCACTGCAAGTTTAACAAGTTTGTCACCACTGGCAACTGGAGAGTTAAGATTCATTTGCCCTCTGCACATTTGGGATTGGATCCCTCTCTTTATTGTGATTAATAAATGGACTAAGCTTTTTTATCAATTCTTCAAGAGTTTTAAATAGTTAATGTATGTTCCATGAGCGCTGGATTATATTGTGTGCATGTTGTGTATTTTGTACTTCTGGGTACGGATTTTTTCTTGCTGCGCTGGATCCTGTTTTTTCCCCCTTTTGGATACTTTGTACTTCCCAAAATATTTGGGATTTTTTTCTTATTATCATCCATTATATTTTTTTCTTTATCCACCAATTTAGCGCTTGTGACCTTTTGTTGTTTTTTGCAGTGTGCAACAAAGCTTGTTAAACATCCAAATTATTAATACTGTATTTGGATTTAGCTAATAAAACAACAAAAAATCATGAGGTTACTCTTAGTTGAATTGAACTGTGTCCATGTCTCACTGTACCCGTGTCTCACTGTACCCGTGTCTCACTGTGCCCGTACCTGATGCAGATTTTCATGGTATACGGATTTTACTGCTACACCGGTGGCCATTCCAGTACTCAAAAGCCGCGCCTCCTCCTCGTCTGATAGGCGGAACACTCAATTTCCCAGCATTCAGTGTTCCGCCTATCATGGTCATCCTCATAACACAGACGAGGATGAGAGGATGTCCGTGATAGGCTGACTACTGCCTGCTGTGAAATTGAGTGTTCCGCCTATCACAGACAAGGACTCGGGAGGCGCGGCTTTTGAACACTACAATGGCTGCCGTCTGTCTGCATGACACGCTGATCAGGTAGGCAGACGGCGGCTGCAGCGAGTAGATGTAATTGGGGTAACGCTGCCCAGTGCCATTCCGGATACGCCCCCTGCAGTCCTGCTACGGAAACTTTGAAGGGAAAAAAAATATAAAAAAATATTTTTTTTCAAAACTGAATCGATTTGAGCTCAAAACTCTTTTCAAGATTAAAATCGATTTTTTTCCCAGCCCTATCCAGCAGTCCCCCCTCCACCACCACAAATCCTCCCCCTGTGAAAGCAGTCACAATTTAAAAGTAGAACAGCTGTGCAGAGCTCCACCCACAAAGCTGTGCCAATTATTCACAGCAATCTGTGAATGAATGGAATACAAGTACTGTCTGCCACTGTGGTAGATGGCTTATAGACCTCAATGAACTGTGAGGGTGCTGGGGAGCGCTCTGTTTATTGATCTACCTGTACGGAAGGTAGGGGTAGACAGCTTTACTGAGTCTGCAGGAGCCTGACATTCCATCTACTGATCATGGGTGCAATGCTTTTCAGGCACCTGTGGGAAAAAAATGCACATTTTCCCTGCAAAAATCTGTGCATTTATAATTTTTTCCCCAAAAGGTAACCTTAAAGCTCTAAAATTCCCCCTAAATGACATATTGTGCTGATATATCATATATCTATATATCATATATCTATATATATATATATATATATATATATATATTAGGGCTGTGGAAATAACTATTAACTCCTCGATTAATTGTTTTGATCGATCAAAATTCTTTGGGCTTGCCGTGTCCATCTGAAGGGCTCCTTTGCTCTGCATGCCGGCGGGACCTTACTATCTGCCACACGCAAGGGCTGTTACATTTCCCTCTATCAACCTGGGATTCTACAGCCATCCACTGGGAGTTGCGATAGTTCCCTTCACGGGACATCTACATGCCGACGGACTGATGTTAACCCCTCCTCATCTGGATTCAGCAGTGGTATCGTTGTACACATTTTTATACCAGTATCATACTTAGCTACAGGTTTTTATGACTGTTTTTGCTGCCGTTTGCTATTACTCGCACCATTTTTACAGTTTATGTAGCTACATCGAATTCATCTCCAGTGCAATATTTATTTTGTTACCTACTTGAACTATAAAAGTTTTAATGCTATTCCCATCGAGCGCTGCCTTTGCGTGTTTTTTGTATCCTATCCATTTTTCCAGTGGTTGGTAGCTGCACTGGGAATCGGCCTGCAAGAAGATCAGCTAAAAATAGGATTTTTGTACTCACGGTAAAATCCATTTCTCTGACGTCCATGGACTGACACAGCTGGATACTGTAAACGTGTGGGTATATGTCCCTGCTCGCAGGAGAAGATCTAGGCAGAATGTTAGATGTTAAAACATTCTAGAACAAACCAGAGCTGAACAGCCCCGCCCAGGGGGGCGGTCCCTCCGGACATTACCCTCCCACCTGCAGCTAGCAGACCTCAGTTCGTAACAAAGCAGTACAAACCTTAAAAGGAAGGGTGGGTGCTGTGTCAGTCCATGGACGTCAGAGAAATGGATTTTACCGTGAGTACAAAAATCCTATTTTCTCTTATCGTCCATGGACTGACACAGCTGGATACTGTAAACGTGTGGGACGTCCCAAAGCAGTATCAGAAGGGTGGGAGCGGTAGCAAAGGAACAACCAAAACTTCACTCCAAACAAGCAGAGCTCCTCAACGGAGGAGTTGCAACATTAAACAGCGGCCTGCAATGCTTTGCGGCCGAAGGGAGCATCCGAAGATGCAGCCACATCAACCTTATAAAATCTTGAAAAGGTATGAACGGGCGACCAGGTCGTCGCCTTGCACACTTGTGCAACCGACGCTTTATGTCGGAAGGCCCGGGAAGCACCAATTGCCTTGGTGGAATGCGCCGCAACCGGAAAGGGAGGCGCCCGCCCCTTAAGGGCATAGGCCTGCATGACGGTCTGCCTGATCCACCTAAAGACGGTGGCAGACGACACCGTTCGGCCCTGTTTTGGACCAGACACAGATTTCCGAATGGAAACAGTAGCAGACAGGTACACTCGTAAGGCTTGTACCCATCTTAATGTATGAAGCGCAAACTCTCAGGGATGCGATGGGTGAGGACACAAGGACGGAAGAACAATGTCCTTCTTAAGGTGAAAGGCCAAGACCATCCTTAGAAAAGAAGGATGGTCGTGGGCGCAACACCAACATATCCTTATGGAGGACCAAGTAAGGCGACTTGCCAGACAAGGCCGCCAACTCAGACACCCGTCTAACCGAAGCAATGGCCACCAAGGCCAACTTCCGGGACAAGGTCAAGAGAGGAATCTCTCTGATATTCTCAAAGGGATGTTCTTGGAGAACCGAGATGCATCAAAATCAGATCCCAAGTAGGGAGAGGAGGCTTGACAGGGGGGATCACATGGCGAACCCCCTGCACAAAAGGTGCTAATCAAGGAATGGCCCGGTAGTGGTCGTTGAAAAAAAAAGCCCGGGCCGAAATCCGACCCTCAAAAAAGGTATGCAAGGCCAGCTTTTGGGTCACACCATGCTGTAAAAACAGCAAAATCCTGGGAACGGAATACATCCGAGGATGCCACTCAAGTTCCTCGGACATAGCGATGTAAGCCTTCCAGGTACGGTGAGATATCTTTCTGGAGGAAGATTCCCGTGTCAACAACATAGAAGAGATGACCGAATACGAGAGAACTCGGTCCTTCAGCACCTGGCTTTAAACAGCCATGCCATTAAAGCCAAGGACTGTAAAGCAGGATGAAGTATGGGATCATGAGACAGAAGGTCCACCCCAATAGGCCGTCGCCAGGAATGTCTGCGACTAGCCGAAGTAGATCGGCGTACCAAAGTCGCCGTTCCGGAGCACTGGAATGGCCTCAGCCCCTACTCTGCGAAGCGGGCGAGGCAACAACAGTAGCGGAGGGTAAGCATATATCAGGTGATACTGCCCCCACGGGCTTCCAATGCGTCTGACGCGTCCGCCCAGGGGTCCCTGGACCTGACCACGATCTTGCCACCTTGCGAGTGAGTCGAGAGGCCACAAGGTCCACTTCCGGTGCCCCACCTCCGGTAAAGAAGGTGGAAACACCTCCGGATGCAAGGACCCTTTGCCTGCAATGCACACGGCCGACAGGACTGTCTTGCAGCGAGATGTATGAAAATCCCAAAGAGACTCTGCAATGTATCGGAGAAGGGAGGCCCCAGTGTACAGGGTGCCTCAAATGTTGGCCAATAAAGGCAACTTGACGGAACTTCCCTAGAAACTCGGTCAGAGGACTAGTACCTCAGCCTCCACAGGTGGTGCAAACCCACCCCGGGCACAGAGACCCTAAAGGCTAAAGCAGTTGTAGTGCACCTGCTAGACGACTGATGGATGAAGCAGAGGCTTTTGCCCAGTCATTGAGCTATAAAAAATGCCAGAGACGCAGCCACTAACGGGCGTAACGCTAACCCCAACCTGGCGAACACAGTCCAAGCCAGCGCTTCTGATCACCACTGAAAGCAGGTGGAAAGTGATACCCCTGAAACCAGGGATCCTTGTGACAATGCTCCATCCAGCAGCTACCCATGGATAGGTGCCGATTGTGCAAACACAGTTTATACTATGTATTGCGTCAAACGCACAAATGGAGAGTGTGGGAGAAAACCCACCCAGCCACAAAGAGCATAATACCACCACATACGGCGTATGTAGTTTAGTATTTGTGGATAAACCTATTAAACACATATATACTGTGCCAGCGACGAAGGCGCGCACATCATCGGGGCCTGGACGTAAAACAGCCACGCAGATTGCGTACAGAACCGTGTAGGTATGTTAGCCTGCGAATAAACAAATTGCACATGTTTATACTGTGCATAGCGCTGAGAATGCGCACAACATTGGAACGCAGGGGAGAAACCTGAGCACCCGGATGAAACCCATGCAGACTGCATGCGCATACCGTGTATGGCATTATAGTATGTGTGCTAAACATTTTGCACAAGCCCATGTGTGCATAGCACCGAAGGCGCGCACACTGTTGGCGCGTGGGAGGAACCGAAGTACCCCACGCATACTCAGAGAATGCAATACCTACAGCTACTGTAAATGTATTTAGTGTAGTGTATAGACATAATGTGTATGTTTACACCGTGTATTGCACCAAAGGCATGCATGTCATGTAGCGTGGGCGGAAACCCACGCAGACTGCATACGCATACCGTGTAGGTATTATAGTGTGTGTGCTAAACATTTTGCACAAGCTCATGTGTGCATAGCACCGAAGGCGCGCACACCATTGGCGCGTGGGAGGTACTGAAGTACCCCACGCATACTCAGAGAATGCAATACCTACAACTACTGTGTGTCAGGGTCACCTGTGGCCAGGTGACAGATGCACACCGTAGGGGGACAGGAGTGCACCGCGAGGTAGTGAACCCTATGGCTGGCTTCTGTGGATAGGAAACTGGGTGGTTGTGGAAAGCGGGACCAGAGGAGCACAACCGGGATCCCAACGGAAGCGAGAGCCAAGATTCCCCAGGGCGCGGAGTCTAAGACCCAGCTGGTCTTCTCCAGGGCCTCTAGTGGTGAGGATGTTACGCTGCAGGCTGGGACCAGGTCGCGGCCCCTGGAGTTTCCTAGCTCACGCCCCGTAGGATAAGGGGAAGCAGCAGCACACGATAGAGAGAACCGAATAACAAGCCGAAGGTCAGGGGCCACAAGCAGACAAGGATAACGAAGAACGAGCCGAAGGTCAAGGGTCACGAGCAGACAGGGATGGTCGGGGACAAGCCAATAACGTAACAGAGAGACAGACGTAGCACACGGCAGGCAGGAACCCAAACACACAATGCCTAACAAACACGTTGATCAGCAAAGCAGGCTTGCAGTGCACAGGTTAATATAGTGTTCTGTGATAGGGCCTGGGGTGGAGTCAGGCTGGGAGGAGATTATAAAGGAAGCCAGGTGAAAGGGCTCAGGCCTCTAAGATGAACACATGGGAAGGAAGGTAAGCTGACAGACAAACACTACTGCATATCCATGACAGTACCCTCCCTCTTATGGGCCCTCCCCCGCCTGGACCCAGGCTTAAAGGGAAATCTCTGATGAAACCTTCTCAACAGATGAGGTGCAGCGACATCAGATGCAGCGATCCAAGACGCCTCCTCAGGACCAAAACCTCTCCAATGCACAAGGTACTGAAGAATGCCTCTGCAGAGCCGAGAATCCAGAACTTGTCTAACCTCGTACTTAAGATTATCCTCAGAGACCGAAAACGAGGTAGGGAGATGACAAGAAGATCTATTGAGGACCAAAGGCTCTCTAGGAATAAGCAAGGGCATGAGAGGATCAACAGGAATCTGAGGAGGGTCCCCTAGACCCTTAAAGGGGAACTGGTCATCTTGCACAGGACCATCAGACTGGGCAGATGTCAGTGGAACCCTGAAGTCAGGTTGGTTAGAAGGTGACATGTCGCCGGAGTCAAGCTGAATAGCTGAAGGACAAGCAGAATGTCCCGAACAAGAAAAAGTAGGAGGCTCACTGGGCATGGGCTGGACTGGCATAACTAGTACAGAGGCAGAGTGAATAGCTGAGTCAGGTGTAGCGACTACCTGAATCGCATCGCAAGACGTAGCGACTGCAGGACTTGTAGACAAGCTAGCCTGGCTGTGCGTCCAAGGGTGGTTAGGGACAGAGAAATGTAAATGGTTATGCAACCTGGAATGAATGACCGGCTCAGGTTCACAGGAGGCAACCTTGGGTAGGCAGGACGAGGAACAGGAGGGGCCCCAAGCCAGGATCTGTCCAGTAGTCCAGTCCACATGAGGAGAATGGAGCTGTAACCATGGGAGACCCAAAATTATAGGCGTTGAGGCCTTGGGTAAGATAAGGAAGGATATCCACTCCTGGTGGAGTGTCCCTACCGACATCTTAACAGGGAGGGTCTGGAAGCGGATAGGTCCCCCTGGGAGAACAGTACCATCAATCGCCAAGACCACCAATGGCGTGGTGAGGGGCAAAAGAGTAAGTCTCATGGACGATGCGATTTCCCAGTCCATGAAATTACCAGCGGCTCCGGAATCCAGATATGCTGAGACCGAATGAGAAGAAGCACCAACATGAAGGAACACAGAAAGCAGAAGACGAGAAGGGGAAGGTGATATTTCTGGGTCCAATACTCCACTTTCCAGATGAAGTGGACCCGAACGTTTTTCTGGACAAAGAGAGCAAGTGTCACGAAAATGACCTTTGCCCCCACAGTAAAGACACAGACCAAGAGTTCTGCGCCTAGCACGTTCCTCGGGGGATAGCCTGGTCCGACCTAGCTGCATGGGTTCCTCAGCTGGTAGGAGATGCTCTACGGGTCGAAGAGAGGGGAGCTCAGGCTGACTAAGAACCAAGGAGTGCTGGCGTTGCTTTTCTAAGGTCCTCTCCTGAAAGCGAATATCGATCTGGTTACACAAGGAGATAACGCCGGCCAGATCAGTGGGGATGGTTCTTCCTGCTAATTCATCCTTCACTCTATCAGACAGGCCATGCAAAAAGGTTGCGACTAAGGCCTCATTGTTCCAGCTCAACTCAGCCGACAGTATGCGGAAATGAAGGGCATACTGTCCCACAGAAGCAGACTCTTGGCGGAGACGTAAAAGGGCGCTGGCCGCTGAAGAGACACGAGCCGGTTCTTCGAAGATATTCCGAAAAAGTTTCAAGAAGCCAGACAGGCTAGAAACCACTGGATCATTCAGTTCCCACAGAGGGGCTGCCCAGGCTAAAGCTTCACCAGAGAGGAGGGAAATGATATAGGCTACCTTAGCCCGATCAGACAGGAAGTTTTGGGGCTGGAGCTCAAAATGAATCGTGCATTGGCTAAGGAACCCCCTGCAAGCCTTGGAGTCCCCAGAGAAACGGGACGGAGCTGGCAGTTGTAGTGAGTGTGTGGCTGCGACTGGTGCAATAGGTGCAGCCGCTGATTGTATTTGAGGTTGCGGATTCAGGGTTCCCAAGGAGGCCTGAAGCTGCTCGAAGCGAGAAGCCAGATCCTGGAGGAATCGCATCACCTGAGTCTGATTCGATTCCTGGGTTTCAAGTCTGCAAACTATGCCCTGCAATGGATCATCCGCGGGTAGCGGGATGTCAGCCGGGTTCATGGCTGATCAAACTGTCAGGGTCACCTGTGGCCAGGTGACAGATGCACACCGTAGGGGGACAGGAGTGCACCGCGAGGTAGTGAACCCTATGGCTGGCTTCTGTGGATAGGAAACTGGGTGGTTGTGGAAAGCGGGACCAGAGGAGCACAACCGGGATCCCAACGGAAGCGAGAGCCAAGATTCCCCAGGGCGCGGAGTCTAAGACCCAGCTGGTCTTCTCCAGGGCCTCTAGTGGTGAGGATGTTACGCTGCAGGCTGGGACCAGGTCGCGGCCCCTGGAGTTTCCTAGCTCACGCCCCGTAGGATAAGGGGAAGCAGCAGCACACGATAGAGAGAACCGAATAACAAGCCGAAGGTCAGGGGCCACAAGCAGACAAGGATAACGAAGAACGAGCCGAAGGTCAAGGGTCACGAGCAGACAGGGATGGTCGGGGACAAGCCAATAACGTAACAGAGAGACAGACGTAGCACACGGCAGGCAGGAACCCAAACACACAATGCCTAACAAACACGTTGATCAGCAAAGCAGGCTTGCAGTGCACAGGTTAATATAGTGTTCTGTGATAGGGCCTGGGGTGGAGTCAGGCTGGGAGGAGATTATAAAGGAAGCCAGGTGAAAGGGCTCAGGCCTCTAAGATGAACACATGGGAAGGAAGGTAAGCTGACAGACAAACACTACTGCATATCCATGACACTGTGAATGTATTTAGTGTAGTGTATAAACATAATGTGTATGTTTACATTGTGTATTGCACCAAAGGCATGCATGTCATGTAGCGTGGGCGGAAACCCACGCAGAGTGCAAAGACATACCGGGTAGGTATGTTAGTATGTGGATATCCAATCGCACAAATTTAGACTGTGCATAGCACCGAAGCGCCCATACCAATGGAGTGTGGGAGGAAACCGGAGTACCCGAAGGAAAACCACACAGACTGCCTACACATACCGTGTAGGTATTATAGCATGCGTGATAAACATTGAACATGTTTAACTGTGCAGAAGGACAAAGGCGCACATACCGTCAGCGCGTGGGAGGAAACCGGAACACTCGGAAGAACTCCACGCAGACAGCACACAGATACCGTGTAGGAATGATAGCATGTGAATCAACATATTGCACATGTTTATGCTGTGCATTTCCATTGGAGCGTGTGGGGAAACCGGAGTACCCGGAGGAACCCCACACAAACAGTATACCCATACTGTAAACATGTATAATATGTGCAATAAACATATTGAACATGTCTATACTGTGCAGAGAGCTGAAGCGCACATACCATGAGAGTGCGGGAGGACACCGGAGCCCCCTCCAACCCAGAGAGTATAATACATACATATACTGTGAATGTATCTGGAGTCGTGCATAAACATATTTTGTACGTTTATATCATGTATGGCACTGAAACACAGCATTGGAACGTGGGGACAGCCACG
This sequence comes from Rana muscosa, assembly GCA_029206835.1. Lineage (NCBI taxonomy): Eukaryota > Metazoa > Chordata > Amphibia > Anura > Ranidae > Rana > Rana muscosa. The sequence goes on from CM055128.1 coordinate 271,234,066, forward strand.
CAGACACAGAGACCAATAACACATACGGTACATACACTGTGAATGTATGCAGTGTAGAGGTATAGGATGAGTTAAATTATGGCGCAGAGGCGCATAATCTTCTCTGTATCATTCCAACCTGCTTGACTGTGCTGCTGAAGCAGCATGCAGGTAACAGGTAACCTCTGATCCTCAGACCGTGTGTCTGTCAGAGCTCAAATCATTCCCCAGGAAATGGCGGGAAATGTTAACTCAGGTATCACACATAAGGCTCACAGGGACTAAATACATAAATGAATAAAGTCCTCCCTCATCCATGCTGCTCTTGAGGCAGTGTGAGGAAAACAGTGAGGAAACTGTGTAAAAGAAAAGCTTGTCACAGCAATTCCAGCCTGAGAGTGTTTCTCACATCAATGAGATCACTTACAAGCGCCCTGTCATTCACTGACACAGAACTGGAGTCTTCCTCACAAGGGAATGTCCTGTTCATAAACATTAAATATTCAGAGGTCGGGTCCTGAGCATAGTAGCTAGGCCCATATCTGACTCAGAGCACCCCTTCAGTAAAGATTTTTGTGGGGGGAGGGGGCATATAGCTCCTTTTGCTCGCACACCGCTTCCATTCTGACAGGAATTATTCCAGGACTGCTGACAACTGGTCCATAAGGACCGCAGGTGCAGGAAACATATGAACATGTTTAACTGTGCAGCACTGCCAGTTGCCCCAGGCAAGTGTGGAGAGCAGGTGTATCAGACTCCATAACGCCACCCTCTGAGACCTTATACACTATACAGTGAATATACAGTCCACCCACTGGCTACGCTGAGGAGGGGATACCCGGGAGGACCCACCAACCCTTAAGGACCGCTCAGTCTGTGAGGAGATTGTGAGGGGATTCGCGCCGCCGCCAGAAATAAATGCGCGGCGGCCACAAGAAAATGGCCGCCGGCCGCAGCTATAACTGCGCCACTGAACACTAAGATGGCCACCGAGCGCGAAATTCAAAGCTCTAATGCGCGCCAATGGCGCACGCAATAATCACCTCACACACCAAAAAAAAATGCAGACATGAGCGCCCAGCCAGGCCAGAGTGACCCCCAAGCACCCCACAGCACAGCACCAGTACAGGGTGCAGAGAGCAGCATAACAGGGGGGAGACAGGGAGAAACCCCCACACACAGAAACACAGCCAGCAAGTACTCACCTGCAGTAGGAGAGACTACTTACCCGTCCCTTTCAGGGACCCACTGGCTTGTTTCAGACAGACCTATCACAGAGTCGTACTGCGTAGCTGTCGGCCCGGTCCACCGCGAGAGATACAGTCAGTCAAGTACTGTTCAATCTTGAGAGGACCGCGGGAGCATGAAAGCAACCCGACCACCCCTGGAGTCATGGGGTATGTCGTGAACTGAGTCTCACGCACACAAGGCGAGGATCAGCACGCTCGATGGTCGGACAGGGAAGACTACGAGGATACCAGTGTACCCAACCTGTTGCCCAGCCGACAGTTGATTGAAGGTCTCAAAAATAAAATAATAAAATTCCCAAAGGAATAAAATTTAAAAGTAAAATCTTCCAGGAGACTGGCTCCTGAGAGAGCCACGTCTTCTCCTTCTGCTAGGCAGAAAAAAACTGGGGTCTGCTAGCTGCAGGTGGGAGGGTAATGTCCGGAGGGACCGCCCCCTGGGCGGGGCTGTTCAGCTCTGGTTTGTTCTAGAATGTTTTAACATCTAACATTCTGCCTAGATCTTCTCCTGCGAGCAGGGACATATACCCACACGTTTACAGTATCCAGCTGTGTCAGTCCATGGACGATAAGAGAAAATAGGATTTTTTGTACTCACCGTAAAATCCTTTTCTCTGACATCCATGGACTGACACGGTGTCTCTTTACACTTTACACGTGGGTTATGTCCCTGCTTGCAGGAGAAGACCTAGGCAGAATGTGAGATGTTATACATACATGCTAAAAGCCAGAGCTGAACAGCCCCACCCAGGGGGCGGTCCCTCCGGGCATAACCCTCCCACTACAGTCAGCAGACTTCAGTTCGTAACAAAGCAGTACAAACTTAAAAAGGAAGGGTGGGTGCCGTGTCAGTCCATGGATGTCAGAGAAAAGGATTTTACGGTGAGTACAAAAAATCCTATTTTCTCTTATCATCCATGGACTGACACGGTGTCTCTTTACACTTTACACGTGGGATGTCCCAAAGCAGTGTCAAGAGGGATGGGAGCAGTATCAATGGAAAAACCAAAAACTTTCACTCCAAGAAGGCAGATCTCCTCAACGGAGGAGTCGCAACTTTAAACAGCGGCCTGCAGCACCCTGCGGCCGAAGGAAGCATCCGAAGATGCAGCCACATCAACCTTATAAAAAACTTAAAAGGTATGAACAGACAACCAGGTCGCCGCCTTGCACACTTGTGCAACCGACGCTTGATGTCGGAAAACCCAGGAAGCACCAATTGCCCTGGTGGAATGCGCCGTAACCGGAAAGGGAGGCGCCCGCCCTTTGAGAGCATAGGCTTGAATGACGGTTTGTCTGATTCCCCTAAAAATGATGGCAGACGAAACCGCTTGGCCCTGTTATGGACCAGGGGCAGTCACAAACAGTGAGTCGGACTTCCGAATAGAAGCAGTAGCAGACAGGTACACCCGTAAGGCTCGTACCACATCCAATATGTGCAGCGCAAACTCTCTGGGATGCGATGGGTGAAGACACAAGGACGGGAGGACAATGTCCTCATGTAGGTGAAAGGTAGACACCACCTTTGGCAAAAGGGAAGGTCGCGGATGCAACACCGCCTTATCCTTATGGATGACTAAATATGGCGACTTGCAGGACAAAGCCGCCAACTCAGACACTCGTCAAACAGAAGTGATTGCCACTAAAAGGCCACCTTCTGAGACAAGACAAGAGGGGAATATCCCTAATATTCTCAAAAGGAGGTTCCTGGAGGACCTAGAGCACCAAATTCAGATCCCACGGTGGGAGAGAAGGCTTGACAGGAGGGAGCACATGGCGAACCCCCAACACAAGGTGCTAACCAAGAAATGACCCGCTAGAGGTCGCTGAAAGAAGACGGCCAAGGCCGAAATCTGATCCTTGATGGTACTCAAAGCAAGCTTTTGGGTCACTCCACACTGTAGAGGACGCAGGATTCTGGGGACGGAATACGTCCGAGGACGCCAGTCCAGCGCTTTGCATATGGCGATATAAGCTTTCCAGGCACGGTGATAGATCTGCCTGGAGGAAGACTTCCGTGTCCTTAACATGGTCAAAATGACAGAGTCCGAGAGATCTCGGTCCCTCAACACCTGGCTTTTAACAGCTCTGCCGTTAAAGCCAGAGACTGTAAGCCGGATGAAACATAGGACCTTGAGACTGAAGGTCCTCCCTCATCGGCAACCGCCAGGGAACGTCCGCAACGAGACGTACCAGATCAGCGTACCAGTGACGCTGAGGCCAATCCGGAACAATTAGGATCACCGGAGTTTATATCAGGCGATAAGGACCCTATGGGGCCACCAACGCATCCGAGTCATCGCCCAAGGATCCCTGGATCTGGCCACAACCTAGACCCTTGCGACTGAGTCGAGAGGCCATCAGGTCCACATCCGACGTGCCCCCCCGTCGGCAAAGGAGTTGAAATATGCAAGGACCACTCTTCCTGGTCCGGCGTCTGGCGACTCAGATAGTCCGCCCCTACAGAGCCGGCACGTTTCTTCCGGCCCACTTCAGGATACGGATTACCTCGGAAGCCGCAGCTGAGCTCCGAGTCCCCCCGTGATGGTTTACATACGCCACCGCCGTGGCGTTGTCCGACTGGCTCCTGATGGAGCGACCCCGTACTCTCTCCGACCTGAGGAGAGACACAGTCTGATGGCCCGCATTTCCAGAACAGTGATTGGTAAACAGGCTCGTCCGGAGTCCAAGGCCTTGAGCCGACAGGACTCCCCAGACTCCACCCCAGCCCGTCAGGCTGGCGTCCGGAGTGAGTACCGTCCATTGGATGGGAGGGGAACGACTTTCCGGACCGAAGAGCCGAGGGTCCCAACCACCCTGTTAGGGACGCCCTGACCAGGTGAATCACCTGGATCCGAAGATCCAAGGACAACGGGGATTTGTCCCAGGTGGACAAGATCTCCTTCTGCAATGCCCTGGTGTGTGATTGGGCATACGGAATGGCCGCAAAGGAGGCCACCAGGAGTCCCGGGACTCTCATGCAAACAACGGATTGACAACCATTTTCGGGATGTCAGCACCCGCACCACAGACTGAAGTGTCAGCAACTTCTCCAGGAGGTAGAATACCTTTGCCTCCAAGGAGTCCAGAACCAGAACTAGAGACTCCAGACACTGAGTCGGGACCAGGACTGACTCCTGAATGTTCAGGAACCACCCGAAGTCCCTGAGGGTCTAATTGACGATAGTCACCTTTCCTCTAAGTCTGAGCCACTTTCTGCTCATAGCAGAAGACCGTCCAGATAGCCCACGACAGTAATACCTCGCTGTAACAGAAGGCTAGAACCGGGGGAAAAAGGACCTTGGTGAACACCCTTGGTGCCGAGGCAAGGCCGAAAGGAAGAGCCACAATCGAGAGTGGACTTCGCTGATCGCAAGGCGCAGAAACTTCTGGTGACTTGCGCAGATCGGAACATGCAAGTAGGCGTCCTTGAAGTCCAAGGACGCCAGAAGAAAATCCCTTTGGTGGAGTGTAGCGATCACCGTGCGAATGGATCCCATGCGGATTTTCTGCACCTTCTCGAAGGCATTCAGGGCCTTGAGGTCCAGGATAGGTCGAACCACGTCCTATTTTTGGGACGACAAACAGATTCGAGCAGAATCCCTGAAAACTCTCCTGTGACGGTACCGGCACAATCACTCCGGACCTGATCAAATCCTGTACAGCCCCCAAGAGGGCTGCCCGACAGGTAGGAAGGAGAGGAAGATTCAAGGGAAAGAATCTGTGTGGGGGCCAGGATCGGAATACTATCCTATAACCTGAGGTGACCACCTCGCACACCCACCAGTCGGAGATTCGGGAGGTCCACCGATCCGTGAACCTGCGAAGTCGTCCCCCCACTCCAGAGTCGGGCGGAGGCAAGACTTCACGCGGAGGCAGGCTTGGGAGCCGCTTGTTTGGCTTACGCACCCAGGGGCACTTGTGCCCACCAGCCGCACTGCCGTCAGTCTGAGAGGGCCTACCTGTGGACTCTGACTGACGAAAAAACCCCTGTTTTGCTGGAAAGGAAGGCCCCTGTTTGCGGCGGGCCTCCTCACCCTTGCTAGTCTAAGGAAGAAGAGTGCGTTTACCTCCCGTGACATCCATGACGATGTCATCCAGAGCAGCACCGAAAAGGTCTACCGCCTTTAAAATAGTAGATCCGTCAGGAGCTTCCTAAGGCTAGGTCAGCAGACCAGCATTTTAACCAGATAAGACGACGCAATACCACCGCCGAGACAGAGGCCCTGGATACTAAAGGGGCCGCGTTCAGCGTGGCGTCGCACACAGAAACCAGGCCCTGAACCAGTTGGTGGGCCAGAGCAACTGTGTCTGGAGGAAGAATATGCTCCTGTACAGCTAGGTGCAACATTTTTGCCCAACGTGTAAGTGTTTTAGACACAAGGGTCGCCGCTACCACAGGTCGTAGGGCGGATCCCAAAAAGGCAAACATGGTTCTGCTCACCACTTCTGACCTCCTGTCAGTGGGGTCCTCAAATGCAGGAGTCCCCTCCATCGGGAGAGTGATGGCCTTGTTCAACCGGGCGACTGGAGGGTCGACCACTGGGGGAGAAGCCCACTTTTTAAGTAGGGCATCTTCAAGGGGTACCTGATAGACAAACGCCGCGGGACCATAAAAAAATTCTTCTGCGGCTTTTCCCAGACCTTATCAATGAGCTGGTCAAAGAAAGTACAATGGAAAAAACCCCTTTAGAAGGCCTGGCCTTAAAAGAACCAAAGGAGACAGTATCCGCCTGAGGTTCTGCATCCGCAGCATTTGAGCTTGAGAGTGTCCCTCACCGCAGTCATGAGCACACTAACAAGCGCCCTGTCATTTACTGACTCAGAACTGGAGTTTCCCTCATAAGGAACGTCCTGTTCAAAACCATCCATACATTCAGAACTAGGGTCCTGAGCGATAGTGGCTAGGCCCATATCTGAATCAGCGCACTGCCCTCGAGTAGATAAAGTGGGGAGAGGGCGCCTTTTTGCACCTTGCGCTTGCACACAGCTCCCATCCTGGTCAGAAATTGATTCCAGGGCTGCCCACAACAGGTCCATAGGGACCGCAGTGCTGAAGCACTGCCTGTTGCCACTGACATTTTTAGGGGAAGCTGGTGACACAGACTCCATATTGTCCCTCTCTGAGACTCTCTCAGATAAAAAGTCCACCCACAGGCTGTGCTGACTGAGGAGGGGGCGCCCAGGGGACTCACCAAACCGGACCAGGGACCGCTCAGTTCGGCTGTCTGTACTGCGCTGTGTCAGCGCTGGTAAGCTGTGAGGAGACTGTGAGGAGATTCGCGCTGCTATAGCAGCGCTAGAGGCCAAACTAGTGCTGAAAAGCGCGCGGGCTACAAGAAAATGGCCGCCGCACTTCACTGAGGCGAGCCGCGGCAAGATGGCCGCCATGACGCAGTTAAAATGAAACAGCACACACGCACAGCGCCACTCGGCGCTCAGGCCCCAAAAAAAAAAACCACACAAAAAATCCCCATGGCATACATTGCAGACCAGCATGAGCCCCCCAAGAACAGTGTGACCCCCAAGCACCCCACACAGTCAGCGCCAGTAATGGTGACAGAGAGCGACAATAAAATACAGGGGGAGACAGGGAAAATCCCCCGCAGAGAAACACACAGCCCTTTGTACTCACCTGCAGGCAGGAGAGACTACTTACCCGTCCCCTGAGGGACACACTGGTGTTTCTGACAGGACTATCACAGTGCAGTACTGAGTAGCTGTCGGCCCGGTCCACCGCGAAAGATACAGTCAGTCAGGAACTGTTCAGTCTTGAGAGGACCGTGGGAGCATGAAAGCAAACCCGGCCACCCCTGGAGTCATGGGGCCCGTCGTGAACTGAGTCTCACGCACACAAGGCGAGGATCAGCACGCTCGATGGTCGGACAGGGAAGACTACGAGGATATCTTGTACCCAACCTGTTGCCCAGCCGACAGTTGATAGAAGATTCTCAAAAATAAAATAAAAAAGAATCCCAAAAAGGAATAAAATAGGTCAGGAGACTGGCTCCTGAGGGAGCCACGTCTTCTCCTTCTGCTAGGCAGAAAAAAACTGAAGTCTGCTGACTGTAGTGGGAGGGTTATGCCCGGAGGGACCGCCCCCTGGGTGGGGCTGTTCAGCTCTGGCTTTTAGAATGTATGTATAACATCTCACATTCTGCCTAGGTCTTCTCCTGCAAGCAGGGACATAACCCACGTGTAAAGTGTAAAGAGACACCGTGTCAGTCCATGGATGATAAGAGAAAGTAGTTGGATCTATGTGCGTTATAATTAATCGAAATTAGTCGATCAATTAAAAAAAAACAAAAAAAAAACTATTAATCGAACACGAAAATTTTAATCAGCAACAGCCCTAATATATATATATATATATATATATATATATATATATATATATATATATTGTGAGGGGGTTAACTCGGTAGCGGGTGTGTGTGACCCCCTGGTTGGGCTCCCCACACAAAAACAGGGCCAGCAGACGGAGGTTGTGGTTTTCAAAATCAAAAGGTGCGGTTTATTTCTCTATGTACAGTGACAAAAACACAGCAAAGCCAAAAAGAAACATAAACAAAATAAATCCTGGTCAGTTTGACCTCTGACTAAACATACAGGTTTCCTAACTAACAACTGGGATCAGCCTGGTGCTGTCCTAGTCGCTAAGTCCCTGGTTTAGTAAAAGTCCAAACAAATAGCCACACAGGCTTTGTCTCACCGCACAGGGGTTCACTCTCCCTAGACAGTCCACACAGGTCTGGTTCCAGGCATGAGCTAACATCTAATGAAGCTGGGAGTTTTTATAGAGGCCTTAAACGAACTGACAGGCTTCAGCTGGTCTCATCAACTCCCTGCCTGCACGACGCCCAGCCCTCTCCCTAGAGGTATGAGTCATCCATGAGCCCACTAGCCTCAGCTGGGCTTCATCAACTCCCTCCCTAGTTGTATAAGTCAGCATAAAGCCTGAATCTGGGAGAAATATATCTACCCCCCTGGATGCAACCAGGTGACTTTACCTTCCTGCTGTCACAATATATATATACACACACACACACACACATACATATACATACACACTCTCGAGTATAAGCAGAGGCACCTAATTTTACCACAAAAAAAAATGGGAAAACGTATTGACTCGAGTATAAGCCTAGGGTGTGCATCTGCATGCCTCACTGTGTCCAATCTCCCTACCTGATCTCCTGCGCTGTGTGACTAGACTGACGTTTAACATGGGAGTCTATGGAAGGGGTGCCCGGCTTTGAAAAATCTGTGCTCCCCGGTCAACAAAGTTTGCACACTTGTAGATGAAGAGGGGCTACATGTGTGCCAAATCTGGGGTCCAGGGGACCTAGGGCCGGCCGGTACCGGGTCCCCAAAATCACCGGAGAAATTACCGTTTGACATGGAAGTCTATGGAAGGGGTGCCCGGCTTTGAAAAATCGGTGCTCCCTGGCCGTAGTTCCCCCGGACAACAAACTTTGCATAATTGTAGCGGAAGAGTGGGGCTACATGTGTGCCAAGTCTAGGGGACCTACGGCTGACCGGGATCCGGTGCACAAAGATGAAGTTGGACACAGACTTGAGTATAAGCCGAAAAACTCGGCTTATACTTGAGTATGAATATACACACACACACACACACACACACACACCCCTATCTAGGTGTTACAGACAGCAATTATAACCTCAGGCTGCATTTACACTTGGTCACACTGAAAACGCAGGCAGAATTGCACATTTCTGCTCCATTATTTCCTAACGGCACCCCAAACGCAGTGTGATTTGGCAAATGCACCAGGCTCAGAGCCAAAAGTTAGTACCATATATACTCGAGTATAAGCCGACCCCAGTATAAGCCGAGGTACCCAATTTTACCACAAAAACACTGGGAAAACTTATTGACTCAAGTATAAGCCTAGGGTGAGAATGCAGCAGCTACAGTAAGCGGAAAAGAGGGTCAACAATGCCCATTTGCAGCTTCACTGTGCCCATTCGCACGCCTCACTGTGCCCGAGTCAGTGTACCTGAAATTCTTGACAGGATGCGGGTGTCCATTCACTGTTTAAAAGTCGTGGTCTCCCCCTGGTCCCGTTCCGCGATAGGCGTTTCCCAGCAGACACTTTTTTCAGTGTTCCGACTATCACGGACACTCTCTCATCCTCGGACTCAGTTTCCCAGCATACACCGTGTTCCGCCAATCATGGACGTCCTTTCATCCTCGGACAAGAGGACGTCCGTGATTGGCGGAACACTGAACACAGTGTCTGCTGGGAAACGCCTATCACGGAACGGGACCGGGAGGAGACTGCGACTTTTAAACAATGGACGCCCACAGCCTGTAAAGAATTTAAGGTACACTGACTCGAGTATAAGCAGAGAGGGGGTATTTTCAGCCTTAAAGGGCTGAAAAACTCGGCTTATACTCAAGTATATATGGTACATGAGCTTTTTTGGTACGCTTATCACAAAAACAAGACTGAGGTTGCAACACTTGCCCACTCTACTAAAAATGTTTTTACTGCTGTGCAGGCTAGGTTTACACTTTGTGCGTGCCAGGAACGCATCCTTTGACACACTGCCCTTTAGCAGATTTGAGATTTTATTAAAATGGTTCTGTAGGCACGGTCTGCATTAGGTACCACTGACCCCATCCCCCCCCCCCCCACACACACTTCTCGTGTAGTAGAATATATGCAGATAAAGCCCCCATAATGGGCTACTCACAGGATATAGGTAGTATTACAGACTTCTTAACCCCTTCCTTACTGGGCACATATACCCCCTTTCTGCCCATGCGAAATTTCAGCTTTCAGCACTGTCACGCTTTGAATGACAATTGCGCGGTCGTGCGACGTGGCTCACAAACAAAATTGACGTCCTTTTTTTCGCACAAATAGAGCTTTCTTTTGGTGGTATTTGATCACCTCGGCGGTTTTTATTTTTTGCGCTATAAACAAAAATAGAGCGTCAATTTTGAAAAAAAAGCAATATTTTTTGATTTTTGCTATAATAAATATCCCAATTTTTTTTTTTTTATATATTTTTTTCCTCAGTTTAGGCCGATACGTATTCTTCTACATATTTTTGGTAAAAAAAAAAAATAGCAATCAGCGTTTGATTGGTTTGCGCAAAAGTTATAGCGTTTACAAAATAGGGGGATAGTTTTATGGCATTTTTATATATTTTTTTTTTATTAGTAATGGCGGCGATCAGTGATTTTTTTTGTGACTGCGACATTATGGCGGACACATCGGACACTTTTGACACTAATTTGGGACCATTCACATTTATACAGCGAACAGTGCTATAAATATGCACTGATTACTGTATAAATGTGACTGGCAGGGAAGGGGTTAAATGTGTTCCCTGGGAGTGATTGTTACTGTGGGGGGAGGGGACTGACTGGGGGAGGTGACCGATCTGTGTCCCTATGTACAAGGGACACAGCATCGGTCTCCTCTCCCTGACAGGACATGGATCTCTGTGTTTACACACACAGATCCATGTCCTTGTCTCTGTAACCGCCGATCGGGGGTGCCTGGCGGACATCGCGGCCTCCAGGCACGCGCATCGGCATTGCAGTGAAGCGCCGGGCACGTGCGCGCGCCCCCCAGTGGCCAAATAGCGGAGGCCGTATAATAACGGCCTCCCGGCATTTGACAACCACCTTGCGGCCGTATTTTCTCGTACGGCGGGCGCGAGGTGGTTAATATTGATGTGATTTTTCTGTTGGGGTGCCCAAATCTATGCACCCGTCTAATTTCGTTTTGATGCATATTGCGCATTTTCTGTTAATCCAATAAACCTCATTTCACTACTGAAATATTACTGTGTTCTTCTGTTATTTGACAGATCAAAATGAAATTGCTGATCCAAACACCCAAATATTTATAAAATGACAATCATGGAAATTGTCAGGGGTTCCTAAACTTTTGCATACAACTGTAACCTATTCTATTGTAAATGCTCCCTCAAACATTGAAATTCCATCTGCCATTTTGCAGAGCTGCTTTAAATGTGAATTAAAAAGATGGAAGGCATTTTGATAAATGGCATCTAAGCCTACTTCAATATTCTGCAAGAATTACTTCTAGTCTTTACAGTGTATCAAGACCTAAGAATATACAAATATTGCCATCGATCTCAACTTTTCACAGTATAATATGGGTGTTCCTTAACAAGTATGTTCAGACCGGCAGCAGCACAGTTACTACCTGCAGAAAGATATAAAGCGTGCCTCAGACATGAAGGCCTTAAATGGCTGACCTTTTCTCCTGCCTCAACAGTAAATCAATGCGGACAAAGAGCCTTTTTCAGAAGAGGAAACCACATGTAATAACACAGGTTTCATGTAATTCATATGCACAGGCCTCTGCATTCCCTATTAGGAAAGTGTTTCATAAGCACCACACTGACCTCCCCCCCCCCCCCTTTATTTATTAAATGCTGTCTGTCTTTCTCCAGGAGCAGACTCCATTTTACCTCACTTGCCACATAACTTCAAAACAGCTGCTGCCAAAAGATGGAGAGGCCAAAAGGATTTATCTTAAAATAAGATTGGATTTCCTGCATCCCCCTCGCAACATGACGAGATCAACCAGCACACTTTTCAAGAGCAGTCCGTTAACACCGCTGAAGAATGTGTTGCAAGCACCAATAAAATATAATGAACATATAAAAAGCACAGCTATCCTCAGCTATTGCTCCTGTCTGCAAGTCCAGCCAAATCACTGTATTGGTAACCATACACATCAATGGGATCATTCAATAAAACAGCGAACAGAACATTGATGAGCAAAGAGCAGCTTCAATCAGAAACCAGATCTCTGTTTACTGTCATATCTATTAGGCCCCGTATATACACCTCTGAGTGTCCATATTGCAAGTCTTAGGACTTCCAGATCAAAAACTCACTCAATATGGACAAATGTTTACAAAATCCATCTCTTCTGCTGTACAGATGTGATGAATAGGTTCCTGGTAGGCCAACAGACCACGGCGTTACTACACCACATTACTACATAGCAAATAGGAAAATGAATGCTCATGTCCAAAGACTAAGAAATGTCAGACTTTTACAGGGCCATTAAATAAAAAAAGAGTAAAAAAATAAAAGAATATTTCTTTAAAAACTTTATATATCATTAGGTGCATTTCATTTTACAACCTAAGCCCTGGTTCACACTGGTGCATTTTGACATGCGATTTGGCATGTCAAAACGGCGGTATTTTCCGCATATTGCCGGCAATGGCACTGTCCTAATCTGCGGCGCTGCACAGATTTCAAAAAGTATTTTTTGTACTACTTTTTGCGATTTTGGCCCGCGATTTACATTGACATCTGTGCAGAAACCTGCACATGTAATCGCGGCCGAAATCGGGACTGACCAGCGGGAGTGAAATCGTGCGAGTTCAGCTGAACTTGCCCGGCTTCACTCTCGCAGCTCAGTGTGATCCTGGGCTCTCTCTCTGGATGCTTATTTTGAGACTCACCAAGTTACTTGCGTATACAACTAGCTTTACCTGCTAATGCTCTTCGCCCTCCTAAACCATGTATTTTTCCCCATTATGCACGGCTTTATTTTGGTCCTGAGCATTTTTTTTTTGTTTGTTCTTTTTGTTTAATACTGCTTTAATCACCAAAAGATTTTTACTTTGTATGTTTTTGGTTCCAGAATTTGTCCATATCTGTGTTGGACCACAAACTATATAAACTCTTTCATTAATAAGCTATACACATGGAGATCCAATGACCAAGATCATTGGACTGATGAATTCACAATAGGTGATCCACTGATCCTAGTCATATGTGAATTTTCATAACTTACACAATTACATGGCAATCACGTCACTTTTCAGTCTGCCAATCTTTCCAGGAAACTTAGGTCCTAATAAAGGGGGAATATCTGTGTGCTGTAGCACGCCCATGTGAACGTGGTGCTATATATTTATTGCAGCTTACCAATCCTTTAAAATGAATTACAGGAATCCAGCCACTGTCTAAAATCATCTGGCTTACTAAAAAAAAAAAAAAAAAAAAACATGTCATACATACCTCCACTGTGCAGTTAGTTTTGCACAGAGTGGCCCCGATCGTCCTCTTCTGGGGTTCCACGGCGGCTCTTGCAGCTCTCTCCCGAGGGGGTTACCTTGCAGGCGCAGGACCGTGGCAATAGCCACCGACTGTATGACTCAGCGCCACCCACCGGCGCGTCATTGGATTTGATCAACAGTAGCGGGAGCAAATAGCTGCACTGCTATCAATCTAAGCAATGAAGAGCCCACAAGCCGTGGGAAAGCGAACATGGGCATAGGATGCATTAAGGTGAAAAAACACGAACTTTTACAACCTTTTTAAAGCCAAACGAGGTGCATGCCACTTTGTGGACTTCTCTCAGCCAACTGAAGTTTTACTGATCAATACACTCCCAGCACCCGACAGGAGGAGACACACTCCCCTCTCATACAGAAGCACCTATGAAAACCCCACCCGTCCGACGTCCATTCACAGAAGGCTTTGTATTTTGTGAACGAGTTCACATAATACAAAGAGCTCCGATTTGGAAGGAGGGGTGGGAGAGGCGCTGCAGATGACTCTGTAGCTTCAGGAGACGATACCAGAAGGTCCATCTTCAAAAAGTCCGAAATATACCGATAGCTGCACTCCTGGCACACGGCAAAAAAAAAAAAAAATTACTTAAAAAGTTATTATAAAATAAATGGCCATTTTTTGCAGGTAAAAATTAAATAAAAAAATAAATAAATGTGCATTTACTTTTTTGTTTTAGGAGCCTGAAAAGCTTTGCACCTGATCACCGATACCATGTAGGTCTCCTGAAGACTGTCAGTACATCATACAGGCAAGCAGTTTCACACTGACAGGAAGAATTAATGGACTACAAGAGCGTTCAAGAGCACCCTGGTAGTTCGTTGAGAACTACAATCAGACAGGCGCAAAGTCTATTGGTACTTGTAGTTTTCACGTTCACAGAATACCATGAATGAATGGAGTGGGCAGGGCCAGTGCTACAGTAACAGGTTACATCCCAAAGATTCTGTCAGACAAACATGATGGAAGACCAGCAGCCGACCGGCTCACGGTCAGCGCTCTGACCGGAGTGTCATGGCCGGGGGGCCATCCCGCTGTCAGAACACAACAGCTCAGCCTCCGCTGGGCCCATTAGAAAGCGCAGCAGTTAAAATATGTATAAATTTCCAGCCTTGATTGTATGTCTTGGCTCAGTTAGAGAGGAAGGCTGACAGAAGCTTTACAGTGCTGAAGTTCACAGGCTGTTGAGGGAGAAATGTGAGAAAATTGAGATAAGACACTCTCCTTGCAAGTTTAACTTGTGTTTCCCAGGAAGCAGAGTCTGTCCTGTAAGCTCTCATGCTTTTTTCTTTTCTCCCCTTCAGCTATAGTAAATCTTAAGGATGTCATCTGATTGGGCCTCCAATGGCTCCGATTTCAGCACAGCGCAGAGAATAAAGAGCAACAGAGCATGTGCAGAGCAGGGTGAGCCACTGCATTATTGGATTTTAACCCCTTTGTGACCAGAGTTAAAACAAACCTTAAACGCCCAAGCCCAATTTTGCAACTTTGACATGCGTTAGTAAAACTGTACATATATCGCAACTACTTATTCCCGACGATCGCAGTGATACCACAAAGATGTGCAATTTGTTTTTTTTGTGCCCATTTGTCATACCTAAAAATAGGATTTTTGCACTCACCGTAAAATCCTTTTCTCTGAAGTCCATGGACGGACACAGCTCCTTTAGTCTTGACAAGTGGGTTATGTTCCATCTATTAGGAGAGGACTAGGCAAATGAGATATACAAAAACAAGTAATTAGACCAAAGCTGAAAAGCCCCACCCAGGAGGCGGTTCCTCTGGTCATAACCCTTCACCCTACACTCAGCAGCTCAGTTAGTCGAACAGGAGGGGTGGGTGCTGCGTCCGTCCATGGACTTCAGAGAAAAGGATTTTACAGTGAGTACAAAAAATCCTATTCTCCCTTTCGTCCATGGACACAGCTCCTTTAGTCTTGACAAGTGGGACGTCCCCAAGCAGTGTCAAAAAAACGAGGGGTGGGAACAGCAAGCAAACAAACTTCACCCCAAACAAACAGAGCTCCTCAACAGAGGAGTTGCAAACTTAAACAGCCGCTTGCAAAACCTTGCGGCCGAAGCAAGCATCCGCAGATGCATGCACGTCAACCTTGTAAAATTTTGTGAAGGTGTGAACGGACAACCAGGTCGCCGCCTTACACACCTGCGAGACAGACGCTTGATGTCGAAAAGCCCAGGAGGCACCAATCGCCCTGGTTGAATGCGCCGTGACAGGAAAGGGAGGCGCCCGCCCTTTAAGGGCATAAGCCTGAATCACAATCTGTCTGATCCGAGAAATGGTGGCAGACGAGACCGCCAGGCCTTTCTATGGACCAGTCACCGACACAAACAGTGAGTCTGACCTCCGAAACTGAGCCGTAGCAGACAGATACATTCCTTAGACGTGGAACGTGCTCTGCGGATGTAACGCAATCTCTTTGGGATGCGACGGCTGAGGACACAAGGATGGAAGTACAATGTCCTCATTCAGATGAAAAGCCAAAACCACCTTCGGAAGAAACGAAAGCTGCGGGCGTAGCACCGCTTTATCCTTATGGAGGATCAAGTAGGGGGACTTGCGAGACAAGGCCGCCAACTCAGAAACCCTCCTGACAGATGTAATGGCCACCAGAAAGGCAACTTCATGAGAGAGTGTCAAAAGAGGAATCTCTCTGATGTTCTCTCTCAAAAGGGGAGGTTTCTGAAGTACCGAGAGCACCTGATTCAAATCCCATGGAGGTAGTGGTGGTCGTACCGGAAGAGCCACATGTCGGACCACTTGCACAAACGTACTCACCAGTAAATGAGCCACCAGGGGTCGTTGAAAGAAAAACAGCCAAGGCTGAAATCTGCCCCTTAATGGTGCTTAAGGCAAGTTTCTGATCCACTCCACGCTGTAGAAACAGCAGGATCCTGGAAACCGAATATGCCCGTGGACGCCACTCTATCTCCTCACACATAGAGATGTATGCCTTCCACATGCGATGGTAGATCTTCCGAGAAGATGACTTCCATGCCCTCATAGTGGAAATTACTGAATCCGACAGGCCTCGGTCCCTTAGTACCTGGCTTTCAATAGCCATGCCATTAAAGGCAGTGATTGTAAAGCAGGATGAAGTATGGGACCTTGCGACAGAAGGTCCTCCCGCATCGGCAGTCGCCAAGGGGCATCCGCCACCAGGCGCACCAGGTTGGCATACCAGGGACGCAGAGGCCAATCTGGGGCAATTAGGATTACCGGAATCCCCTCGGTCTCCACTCGAGGAAGAAGTATCAGTGGGGGAAAAGCATAGATCAGCCGATACTGCGCCCACGGGGGCCACCATCGCGTCTGTTGCGTCCGCCCAGGGATCTTTTGACCTGGCCACAAACCTCAATACCTTCCGATTTTGTCGAGAAGCCAGGAGATCCATGTCTGGCGTGCCCCATTTTAGGCAAAGGAGTTGAAACATGTCCGGGTGTAGCGACCATTCTCCTTGGTCCAGCATCTGGCGACTTGGGTAGTCCGCCTGCCAGTTTTCTCCTTTCCATTCTGCCCACCGCAAAATGTGAGCGACCACGGATGCTGCAGCCGAGCTCCTTGTTCCTCCTTGATGGTTGACATATGCCACTGCCGTGGCGTTGTCCGACTGGACCCTGACTGGACGCCCCTGTAGCCTCTGTGACCATGTGGAGAGGCACTGCCTGATCGCCTGAAGTTCCAGTACATTGATTGGCAGGGGGGATTCTTCCGTTGTCCAGCGACCTTGTATCGACTGGACGCCCCAAACACCCCCCCCCCAACCGGTCAGGCTGGCGTCTGTCGTGTTCACCGTCCAGTGAAAGGGAAGGAACGACTTTCCAGACTGAAGGGCCGGAGAGGTCAGCCACCAGACCAGGGAAGTCCTGACTAGTTGGCTCACCCGGATTTGACAATCCAGGGAAAACAGAGACTTGTCCCACTTGGACAGGATCTCCTGCAAGACTCGAGTGTGGAATTGAGCATACGGTACCACCTCAAAAAGGAGGCCACCATGAGACCCAGGACTCGCATGCAAAAGTGCAGCGACGACCACCTGCGGGATGCCAACAGCTTCACCGTCCACCTGAAGAGCCTGCAATTTTTCTAAAAGGGAGAAAAACCTTTGCCTGGCACTGAGTCGGCACCAACACCGACTTCTGGAAGTTGAGTACCCAACCAAATTCTTGAAGGGTCTGACTGGCAATCGCTATATCCTCCTCTAATTCTGAGTCTAAAGCAGCTCTCAGAACGAGGTCATCCAGGCAGCCCACGATAGCGATACCTCGCTATCTCAGCAAGGCCAGAATCGGGGCGAGAGCCTTGGTGAAAACCCTTGGTGCCGATGCCAGGCCAAAAGGGAGAGCCACAAATTGGTAGTGATCGTCCCCGACTGCAAAATGCAGAAATCTCTGAAGCCTGATGCATATGGGGCCACGCAAGTATGCTTCCTTGATGTCCAACGACGCTAGAAAATCCCCCGGATGGAGTGCAGCGACCACAGAGCGAGCTGATTCCATCCTGAACCTTCGCACCTATACAAAAGGTGTTGAGGGTCGAGATCCAGGATTGGATGGACCCCGTCCTTCTTTGGGACTACAAACAGAGTGGAGTAAAATCCCTGAAACCTTTCCAGGAGCGGCACAGGTACTATCACCCCGCGCTTCAGCAGATCCTGCACTGCCCCAAACAGGGCGTTCCGACGAGCTGGAGGAAGATGAAGGTTTGAGGGAAAAAATCTGTTTGGTGGACAAGAAAGAAATTCTATCTTGTACCCTGATGAAACCACCTCGCAAACCCACTGGTCGGAAAGCAGGGAGGTCCATCGAGCTGCGAAGGCGACCCCCCCCACCCGAGAGTCGGGCGGGGGCAAACCTTCATGCAGTAGCAGATTTGTTTGCGGGCTTGTTTGGCTTGTGAACCCAGGGACGCTTTTGTCCCTCAGCTGGCCCCTTGTCAGCCTGGGAGCGCTTACCTGCGGGCCCGCACTGACGAAAAAAAGTTCTGAGCGGAAAAGGAGGGCCCAGGCCTGCTGCGTGGCTCCTTTCCTTTTCTGGATTGTGGGAGCAGTGTGCTCTTACCCCCAATGACATCCTTAATGTCATCCAGTGAGGCTCCAAAAAGCCTTCCACCCCGGAAAGGCAAATCAGCCAGAGCCTTCTCCGAAGTCTGGTCCGCGGACCAGCATTTTAGCCAAATCAGGCGACGCAGTACCACAGCAGATACTGAGGCTCTAGAAAGCAGGGGAGCTGTGTCCAGGGCTGCATGGCAGACATATTTGAGGCCATGCACCGACTGGTCAGCCATTTCTACGCAGACCGGGGAAACCTGTTGTCTTTCCAACTCCTGGTGCAAAATTTTAGCCCATTCTGTAAGTGTCGGACACCAGAGGCGCAGCCAAAACTGGCCGTAATGCAGATCCCAGCATGGTAAACATGGACTGGGCCACCGCCTCGGACCTCCTATCAGCAGGGGTCCCCTCAAACGGAATAGTGGTTACTTTGTTTAACCGGGATAGTCAAACGGGGGGAGATGCCCATTTTTTCAGAAGGCTCTCCTCAAAAGGGTAACGGACCGCCATGCGTTTTGGGACTGAAAAAGGTCCTCTGCGGTCGTTCCCATTCCTTGTCTATAAACTTATCAAAATAAGTTACATAAGGAAACACCTTAGTAGTGCAGGTCGGCTTGTGGGACCCAAAAGGGACCGACACCTCAGCAGATGTCCCAGCCGCGTCCTCCAGTTTGAGGGTTTCCCACACTGCGGTGATAAGTGCTCCAACAAGCGCCTTGTTCTGCGCTGACCCGGACATGCAGACTATCTCACTGTCCGAATGATCCTGGTCTGCATACTCTGACCCTTCAGAACAGGGGTCCTGTTTCCCAGCCAGGCCCGAGTCTGAGCCAGAGCTTTCCCCAGAAGATGGTGGGGGGAGGGGGCGTTTTTACCCCCCTTGCGCCCGCACACCGCTTCCACCCTGGCAACAAATGATTTCAGGACCGCCGACAAAGCGTCCACAGGTACCGCAGGTGCAGGGGCACCGGTTGCTAACACGGAATGTCTGGGGAAGAAACGCCATGCTGACCAACACACTTGACAGCCACTCAGAGAACAAGTCAAGGCACAAGAAAAGGCTCACCCTCCTAGCTGCCCAGACCGAGGAGTAATCCCAGAGGACACACCGCCCTGACCCAGGCACTGCCGTCCGCTCTAAACTCAGTGTATGACTGAGGTGACCTGCCATTCGCGCCGTTCAGAATGACAAACCAGCGCTAGAGGTCCAGCCAATGTAAAAATCCCCACAAAGATGGCCTCCAGTTACCTCAGGAAAAAAAGAGCACGAGCTACAAGAAAATGGCCAACCGCTGTATTGGCTATAGAAACAGCGCGGCTACAAGAAAATGGCTGCTAGCTGTATTAGCATTAGGAACAGCGTGGCTTTCTGAGGTAAAAATAAAAGGCTGCGAAAACACTGGGCCTCCGAGCGGAGGCCCCCCACAAGGCAGACCACCCACACTAGAGCAGATTAAACACTAAGAAAGTGTGAAACTAGTCAGCTCTAACCAGACTTGTGTGACTTGCTGTGCTGTATTTGGATTTTTGAAGATTTTACATAATAAAGGCTTTTTATTGGAGTGCTGCTGTCCAGAAGACTTGATCTTTTGTTTTGCCACACTAGAGCAGACCTGGACACACCGCGCAGCCCCCAGCCAAGACCCGGAGCCCCCCCTCAGGGACCCCCGGTGAGGTATACAGCAGGCCCAGCAAAGCATGGGGAGGAGGGATGGATGGGGAGTGAGGAAAGGGAGGACTAGAGACCCCCTAATCGACCACCCTAGGAATGCCCAGCTGTTCTATCCTGCCAAGACAGGAGGAACCTTGCATACCCGTCCCTGCGAGGACTGCTAGACGCGTTCCTGACAGACCTATCACCGAGCAGTACGGAGTGGCTGTCGGCCACGGCCCACTGTGACTGGACAGCAGTGGTCCGGTCATATGTGGGCCCGGAGCATATAGCTCACCGGCCACCCCTGGGGCAAACAGGGTATGTCATGGCCAACCCAGCACGTAGCTAAAGGCCTGCTCACGCTCGATGGCCAGACTGGGGAGACTACAAGGATCTATATTATCCAGTCTGTCACCCAGCTGGCAGTTGATAGTAGATCTCAGGATCCAAAATTGAAAATAAAAAAATAAAAGTTCTCCAGGACAAATGGGCCCCTAGGGAGCCAGGTCCTTCTACACAAGGCAGAAAAAAAAACTGAGCTGCTGAGTGCAGGGTGAGGGGTTATGACCAGAGGGACCGCCCCCTGGACGGGGCTGTTCAGCTTTGGTATAATTACATGTTTTTGTATAACCAACATGTCCGCCTAGTCCTCTCCTAATAGACGGAACATAACCCACTTGTCAAGACTAAAAAGGAGCCGTGTCCGTCCATGGACGAAAGAGAAAAACACACACTCAGAACCGGTTCACACAGGCGCAACACGACTTTGAGTGCGACTCTGCGAGGCAACTTGGACA
Organism: Rana muscosa; assembly: GCA_029206835.1. Lineage (NCBI taxonomy): Eukaryota > Metazoa > Chordata > Amphibia > Anura > Ranidae > Rana > Rana muscosa. The sequence goes on from CM055128.1 coordinate 271,254,917, forward strand.
CGACTTGAGCCTGAACCACAGCGCGTCCTGGAGCTACTTGAAGTCACCTCCAGGACAGGCTGCCCCCTGTGTTTGGTATGAATCATGAGGGGGAACTCCACGCTAAATTTTAAATAAAACACCGGCATGGGTTCCCCTCCAAGAGCATACCAGGCCCTTAGGTCTGGTATGGATTTTAAGGGGAACCCCCTACGCCGGAAAAACGGTGTGGGGGGGTCCCCCCCCAAATCCATACCAGACCCTTATCCAAGCACGCAGCCCGGCCGGTCAGGAAAGGGGGTGGGGACAAGCTAGCGAGCGCCCCCCCTCCTGAACTGTACCAGGCCGCATGCCCTCAACATGGGGGGTGGGTGCTTCGGGGCAGGGGGCGCCCTGCGGCCCCCCCACCGCAAAGCACCCTGCCCCCATGTTGATGGGGACAAGGGCCTCTTCCCGACAACCCTGGCCGTTGGTTGTCGGGGTCTGCGGGCGGGGGGCTTATCGGAATCCGGGAGCCCCCTTTAATAAGGGGGCCCCCCAGATCCCGGCCCCCCACCCTATGTGAATGAGTATGGGGTACATAGTACCCCTACCCATTCACCTGGGGGAAAAGTGTCAATAAAAAAAAACACACTAGACAGCTTTTTAAAGTAATTAGGCAGCTCCAGGGGTCTTCTCCGCGCTCTCCGGTGCTTTCTGCCAGCCCCTCCGCTATCTTCTTACAGCTCTTTTGCTAGTGAGGGCCCGGTCTTCATCGTCGTCTTCTTCCCTCTTCTCTCCTGGAGATGTTGACACGTCGAGGTCTCCCACTGTAATGCAGGGTGCGCGGCAGGCAATAATTTATATAAGCATGGGGCGTGGTCACCGGGTGATGTGACACCGCCCCCTTATGACATCACAGTCCCATAATGCCCCGGGCTGTGACGTAATAGGGGGCGGGGTCACCGGGTGACATCACCCGGTGACCACGCCCCATGCTTATATAAATTATTGCATGCCGCGCACCCTGCATTACAGCGGGAGACCTCGTTGTGTCAACATCTCCAGGAGAGAAGAGGGAAGAAGACGACGATGAAGACCGGGCCCCCGCTAGCAAAAGAGCTGGAAAAAGATAGCGGAGGGGCCGGCAGAAAGCACCGGAGAGTCGGAAGAAGACCCCCGAAGTCGGAAGAAGACCCCCGGAGCTGCCTAATTACTTTAAAAAGCTGTCTAGTGTGTTTTTTTATTGACACTTTCCCCCAGGTGAATGGGTAGGGGTACGATATGTGCTCGGATAAGGGTCTGGTATGGATTTTGGGGGGACCCCGCAACATTTTTTCGGCGTGGGGGTTCCCCTTAAAATCCATACCAGACCTAAGGGCCTGGTATGCTCTTGGAGGGGAACCCATGCCGGTTTTTTATTTAAAATTTGGCGTGGAGTTCCGCCTCATGATTCATACCAAATACCAGCTCCGTGGGAGTGGATTGCCCTAGAGCCGGTACACAGAGGGGCGACTTCCTGTTAAGTTGCCTCTCTATGAACAGGGATTCGACTTGGAGGTAACTTCCATTGAAATCAATGGGTACTAGTCAGATTGAAGTCGTACAGGAACCTTTTTTGAAGTCGGAGCGACTGCAGTCGTGTACATTAAGATGACTCCATTCACTTCCATTCGTTTTAAAAACAGCGCGACTTGGGGCGACTAAGTCGGATCCCGAGTCACCCCTGTGTGAACCGGCTCTAAAGCTAAAAACTTTTTTCTCCTACCTAAAAAAAAAAAAAAAAAAAAAAAAAAACACTGAAACCATCACTGCCACTCAAGCCAGGTACACACTAAGAAAATCGGGCGAACGATCGGCCAGTTTTCCTCGATGCTTCACAGCAAGTCGGAACAGAGGATAGAAATAATGTACGAAGTCTCGTACGACAAAGGCTTTTTTTGTTATTTACGCCCCTTTCACACCGGGGTGGTGTCGGTAGTAAAGCGCCGCTATTTTTAGCGGCACTTTACCGTCAATTTTGCGGCGCTATTCGGACGCTAGCGTGGCACTTTTACCCCCCTAGCGGCCAAGAAAGGGTTAAAACCACCACAAAGCACCTCTGCAGAGGCGCTTTCCCGGCGGTATAGCCGCGGTGCCCATTGATTTCAATGGGTAGGAGCGGTGGAGGAGCGGTATACACACCGCTCCAAAGATGCTGCTAGTAGGACTTTACCGTCCTGCTAGCGCCCTTGGGGCTTTCACACTGGAGAGACAGCAGCGGCTGTTTCAGGTCGCTTTGCAGGCGTTATTTTTGGCGCAATAGCGCCTGCAAACTGCCCCAGTGTGAAAGGGGTCTTATGGTTTTTGATCAGGCACGGCCTTGCTTATCTGATATTTCTCGTGCAAAAATAGCACACGTTAAATGAAAATCGTTTGTTCTATTCCTATATGAAAAAAATTGAGGTTCGTTTATTTGGAAATATTTGCTCAGAATCGGCCATCAAAAGTTGTATACAGACTATCAGAAAATCATACGATCGTTAGTGTGTACGAGCCATAACTAATATTTACACTGCTACTAACACCTACAGTCACTAAGCTAGATAAAGCCTTATTGCAGGGATCTTCAAACTACGGCCCTTCAGCTGTTGCGGAACTACACATCCCATGAGGCATTGTAAAACTTTCACAGACATGACTAGGCATGGAGGGCCAGAGTTTGGAGACCCCTGCCTTATTGTATTACTAAACCCAGGACTCTGCATTCACTATATCTGGTCTCCCACAGTACACAGAACTGCAATTATTTCAGTAAATATAAACTGATAAATACCTTTTTTCATCAGCAGTATATAGCAATATCAGTGTCCAGCAGAGCACTGGTTAAAGCTTGTAGAAGTTTTCATTCTCCCCTGACTGTCCTGAGGCTGCATGAACCCTGACCCACTGTCTGGACAGTGCTGATTGGCTCTGCGTTGATCACATGCACCTTCCAAGAGAAAAAGAAACAAAAAAAAAAAAAAAAAAAACACACAAACCTCTACCAATATGGACCAAACTGAGCATATGCAGCTTGCCCCAAATGCTCTATCAGGAGGTGGTTTGGGGACTGTGGAAGAGGGGGAGGATCAGAGTAGACCAGATCAAACAGCCTTTTTACACAATGCGAATTATCCCCTTAGGTTCCACAGTGCTTTAATGCATATACAGGCTGATTTTACTGTTGTGGGTTTAGTAACACTTAAATGATTAAAGGGCAAGTTCACCTTTACAGAAAATATGTACGGTGAACTTGCACTGGATCCCCTCCCCACCCCTCCTGGTCCCGCTGTACCCGAGGCCAGCAAAAAAACGCTAGGAGATATTTGGCTGTCGCTTCACCAGTCCAGGGATTTGAAATCTCCACGGCTTAATCTTCTAAACCTACCTCGAAAAGGTACATATAGGAGGCATTTTAAATTGGTCGGCACTGACCAATCAGAACCCGCCTAGCTTGTTCTGTCATTAGCAGAGAAGAGAAAGCCATGGGGATTTCAAATCCTCCCGCGTTCTATTCATTAGAAAAATCACTGACAGCAGCACAAGAATACATATATGCAATACCCAGTTTTAAAGTTGTTGTAAACCCTGTTTTGATTTTTTTTTTTTTACTAACCTGCAAGACAAAGCTATAATGAGCTAGTATGACTAGCATACTAGCTCACAATGTACCACTCACCTTCGATCGAGGCCCCCGAAGTCATCCGTGTCCCTCCTCTAGCCGCATCCATAGCTGCGGCGATAGCCGGAATGTTAATTCCGGGTATCGCCGCTGCAGCCAATCACAGCGCCGCTCCGGCGCTGTGATTGGCCGGAGCGGCGAAGACGCGACTCCGCGCGTGAGCCGTCGAATTCGGCTACGTCGTCGAATGTTGCGACCTAGCCGAATTTGTGAATGGGGTTAACCCCATGCGCATGACGTCAGCGTCGCCGCATTTAAATGCAAATATCTCCTTAACCGTGTAGGTTAAGGAGATATTTCATGCACCTACAGGTAAGCCTTAATCTAGGCTTACCTGTAGGTCTTTGTTTATAAAGTGGGTTTACAACCACTTTAAAGCCTACTTCCTGGATGCCACATATGTGTTACACTGTCGTAAAAGGAGTTAAACAGTATAGGCACTTATTTTCTGACTAATGTTCCACTTTAATATCTAATGGAGAACATCACAGGAAGCCATGTGGTTTGCTTTTTTTTTTGCTTGCTTTAATAAAATCACTACCAATAATAAAAAATAAAAAAAAGAAGATCTGACATAATTGTCCAACACCTTTCTGACATAAATCAGGGGTCGTCAACCCCGGGTAGAAAAAGTAATTTCAACAGATTAGTGATGACATTTCATTAATTTCTATTCACTGCAGCTCAGCTACCTATGAATGGGGGGGGAGAGAATCCCCCTACAAAAAGATAGCTGTCTGGCAGTTATGATGAACCTCTCTGGCTTCACTACTCTAAGTCACTGACCCATAACAAGTAAGCAGATCAGGAAAGTCAGAAGTAACTATCTGTAAACTTGTTCAGGTCAGAAAGGATGGAACCAAGAGGGCAATGACAGCCACCTATCCGTCGATCCCCGCTGAGCAGGCAGATGACAGGTCTGTCTCTGCACACTGTGCAGGGACCGACCTGTCAGAGCGCCACTCTCCCCTATGGGGGATCGGATGATGGGGGCGGTCCTACTGGCTGGCTATAACCCCTCACACTGCAACCAGCAGCTCAGTTCGTCAAAAAGCAGTACAAACAGAAAAAGGAGGGGTGGGTGCTGTGTTCGTCAATGAACTTCAGAGAAAAGGATTTTATGGCGAGTACAAAAACCCTATTTTCTCTTTCGTTCATTGACAGACACAGCAACTTAAATCTTGACCTAAGGGACGTCCCCAAGCAGTGTCAAAAAAATGAGGGGTGGGAACAACTAGCAAAAAAACTCCACCCATAACAACCAGAGCTCCTCAACGGAGGAGTTGCAACCTTAAACAGCCGCCTGCAAAACCTTGCAGCCGAAGCAAGCATCCGCAGATGCAAACACCACAACCTTGTAAAATTTTGTGAAAGTGTGAACGGACGACCAGGTCGCCGCCTTACACACCTGGGAAACGGACGCTTGATGTCAGAAAGCCCAGGAGGCACCAATTGCCCTGGTCAAATGTGCCGTGACAGGTAAGGGAGCCGTCTGCCCTTTTAAGGCATAAGCCTGAATCACGATCGGTCTGATCCATGAGAAATGGTGGCAGACGAGACCGCCAGGCCCTTCTTCGGACCAGTTACTGAAACAAACAGTGAGTCTGACCTCCAAAACGGAGCCGTAGCAGACAAATACACCCGCAGAGCCCGGACCACGTCCAAGGAATGCAAAGCAACCTCCTTGGGATGTGACGGCCGAGGACACAAGGATGGAAGCACAATGTCCTCATTTGGATGAAACGCCGAAACAACCTTAGGAAGAAATGAAGGCTGTGGGCGTAGCACCGCCTTATCCCTGTGGAGGATCAGGTAGGGAGACTTGCAAGACAAGGCCGCCAACTCAGAACCTCCTGACAGATGTAATAGCCACCACAAAGGCTACCTTCTGAGAGAGTGTCAATAAGGGGATCTCCCTAATGTTTTCAAACTGCGGTTTCTGAAGTACCGAGAGCACCAGATTCAAATACCACGGAGGCAGCGGTGGTCGAACCGGAGGGGCCACATGTCGAACCCCTTGCACAAACGTACTCACCATGAATGAGCCGCTAAAAAAAAAAAAAAAAAAAAAAAAAAAAACGACAACCAAGGCTGATATCTGCCCCTTAATGGTGCTTAAGGCAAGTTTCTGATCCACTCCACGCTGCAAAAACAGCAGGATCCTGGAAACCGAATATGTCCACGGACGCCACCCCATCTCCTCACACAGAAGTAGGCCTTCCATGTGCGAAGATAAAAATCTTCCGAGAAGATGACCTCCGCACCCTCATCATAGTGGAGATTACCGAGTCCGACAGACCTCGGCCCCTTAGCATCTAACTTTCAACAGCCACGCCGTTAAAGCCAGCGACTGTAAAGCGGGATGAAGTATAGGGCCCTGCGACAGAAGGTCCTCTCGCATCAGCAGTCGCCAAAAGAACATCCGCTACCATGTCGGCGTACCAGGGATGCCAAGGCCAATCTGGGGCAATTAGAAACACCGGAATCCCCTCGGTCTTCACTCTGCGAAGCAGACAAGGGAGAAGTTTTATCGGGGGGGGGCATAAATGGCCCCCATGGAGCCACCAACGCGTCCGTCCAGGGATGCTTGGACCTGGCCACAAACCTCAGTAACTTCCGATTGAGACAAGAGGCCAGGAGAGCTAAATCCGGCATTCCCCATCTCAGGCAAAGGAGTCGAAAAACCTCCGGATGTAGCAACCATTCCCCTTGGTCCAGCATCTGACGACTTAGATAGTCTGCCTGCCAGTTTTCAACGCCCGGAATGTACATGGACGATAGAACCGGCATGCGCCACTCTGCCCACCGCAGGATGTGAGCGACCTCCAATGCTGCAGCCAAACTCCTTGTTCCTCCTTGATGGTTGACATACGCCACCGCCGTGGCGTTGTCGGACTGGATCCTGACTGGACAGGATCTCCTTTTGCAGGACTCGAGTGTGGAATTGAGCATACAGTACTGCCATGAAAGTGGCTACCATGAGACCCAGGACTCATGCAAAAAGTGCAGCGACGACCACTTGCGGGACGTCAACAGCTTAACCGCAGCCTGAAGAGTCTGCAGCTTGTCTGAAGGGAGAAAGACTCGCCTCTGAGGAGTCCAGAATCAAGCCCAGGTACTCCAGGCATTGAGTCGGTACCAACAGTGACTTCTGGAGGTTCAGAACCCAACCGAACTCCCGAAGAGTCTGACTGGCTATCGCCACATCCTCCTCTAATTCTGAGGCGGAAGCTGCTCTCAGATGGAGGTCGTCCAGGTAGCCCACGATTGCGATTCCTCACCGTCTCAGCAAAGCAAAGCCAGAATCGGGGCGAGCATCTTGGTGAAAACCCTTGGTGCCAACACCAGGCCAAAAGGGGAGAGCTACAAATTGGTAGTAAGAAAAAGTGTAGAGGTCTATAATGAAGGAAAGGAGGGGGGAGGGGTAATGCACTGGGTGGAGTTGTGAAGGCTCAGTTATTAATAGTTCAATAGTAAATATGTATGTCCATGTATGGAAGAAAAGTTTAGGGCGAGATTGCTGAGATTGATTAGATGGCTGCCAGTTCAGATTGGAAGCTAGAAGAGGCTCTGGAACAGACAAGACGAAAAAGGGAACGGCGCCCTCTAAATGCAGCAAGTAAAAACAGTTTTTAATTAAAGGATTAAAATACACTCACATTTGAGCAGTGGTAATCGAGCGTGTCAGGGGTTGACAGGAGCTTCATCCGCAGATCCTCCAGGGGTGATGGTGGTTTCACGGGCAGTTGGGCTGGAGTCCTCGATCCTGTGTCTCTTCCTGCACTGGATGTTGAGCAGCGCTGGCCGGAAACTTGAATCTGGACTGTGTGTGCTCCGTGGGGTCCTGGGGTCATCACTTCCGGGTCAGAGGTATGCGGGAGGTGCTTCGCGTTCAGGACATGCGTGTCCCTTCATCAGGCTAGTCTAGTCTACAAATTGGTAGTGCTCGTCCCCGACCACAAACTGCAGAAACCTCTGATGCCCAACGCATATGAGAACATGCAAGTATGCGTCCTTGATGTCCAGGGATGCCAGAAAATCCCCCGGATGGAGTGCAGCGACCACAGAGCGAACTGATTCCATCCTGAATCTTTTCACCTTCACAAATCTGTTGAGGGCGTTGAGGTCCAGAATCGGACAGACCCCTTCCTTCTTTGGGACTACAAACAAATTGGAGTAGAATCCCTGAAACCTTTCCCGCTACGGTACCGGCACTATCACCCCGTGCAGTAGCAGGTCCTCCACTGCCCCCAACAAGGCTTCCCAATGAGCCAGAAGAAGATGAAGGTTTGAGGGAAAAAACCTGTTTGGCGGACAAGAAACTCCATCTTGTATTCTGATGAAACCACTTTGCAGACACACTGGTCGGAAAGCAGAAAGGTCCACCGAGCTGCAAACTCCCGAAGGCGACCCCCCACCCGAGAGTTGGGCGGGGGCAAACCTTCATGCTGTCGTAGATTTGTTCGCAGGCTTGTTTGGCTTGCGAAACCAGGGCCGTTTCTGTCCCTCAGTGGACACCTTGTCGGTCTGGGAACGCTTACCTGCCGCCCCGGGCGGACGAAAAAAAACACGTCTGAGCGGAAAAGGAGGGTCCTGACCTACGGCGAGGCTCCTTACCTTTCCTGGATTGTAGGAGCAACGTACTCTTACTCCCATTAACATTTTTAATAAATGTCATCCAGCGAGGCTCCAAAGAGCCTCTCTCCCTGGATACGGAGGCTCTAGAAAGCAAGGGGCCGTATTCCAAGGCCACATCGCAGACATACTTAAGGCCATGCACCAACTGGTCTGCCAGTTCCACGCAGATCGGGGAAGCCGGTTGCTTTTCCAACTAACGGTGCAATAATTTTGCCCATTCAGTAAGCGTCTGGGACACCAGGGCTGTGGCCAACACTGGCCGCAATGCTGACCCCACCAGCGTAAATATGGACTGAGCCACCGCCTCCGCGCCCTCCTATCGGCAGGGTCCTTAAAAGCAGGGGTCCCCTCCACCGGAATCGTGGTTACCGTACTTAACCTGGATACGGGGGGGGGGGGGGGTGTCCATTTCTTCAGGAAACTCTCCTCAAAAGGGGTAATGCGTTTTGGAACCTAAAAGGCCCGCTGCGGGCGTTCCCATTCTTTGTAGATAAATTTATCAAAATAGGTCGGGTAGGGAAACACCTTAGTCGTGCGGGCTGGCTTGTGAGACCCAAAAGGGGCCGACACCATTGTAGATGCCCCCGTCGTAGCCTTCATTTTTAGGGTATCCCGCACCGCTGCAATAAGCGCTCCTACAAGCACCCTTTCCAGCGCTGACCCGGACACGTATTCATACTCACTGTCCGAATGGTCCTGGTCCACATCCTCTGAAACTTCAGAACAGGGGCCGGTAGCCAAAAGCAAGGCACGAGTCTGTATCAGAACTTTCCCCAGAAGACGGTGGGGGCGTTTTTACCCCCCTTGAGCCCGCACACCGCTTCCACCCTGGCAACAAAGGACTCCAGGACCGCCAACAAAGCATCCATAGGCACCGCAGGTGCAGGGGAGCCGGTTGCCACCACAGGGATGTCTGGAGAAGAAGCGCCCTCTGACGCCATGCTGACCCACGCTCGCATGACACCTGTTAGGGACCGAAGGCAAGCAACACCAAAAGTCCACCCTCCTAGCTGTCACAGACTGAGGGGCCCCTCGTAGGACTCACCACCCTGACCCAGGTACTGCGCTGTGCTGCCGTCTGCTTTCCTAGGCACGAGGTGTTCTGTGTGCTTTGCGCCGTTCCAGAAGATTGCCTCTGGCGCTGGGCTAAAACAAGCCGAGACTACTAGAAAATGGCCGCCTCGGCAAGAAACCGCATGAGGGCTCCGGCAAAATGGCCGCCGGACTTCCCTGCTGAGACTATAGAAAAATTACCATGCTGACACTCCGTGTGACAGCCTTCCCACATGTGTACGCCCCGAACACCCCACTGCACTCAAGAAATTAGGGAAGAGATGAGCGGACCCCAATGCACAGCGCAGCCCCCGTCCGGACTCTGAGCCCCCCCCCCAGTCAGTCACACAGCCGCGCCCAAGCCTGGGGGAGGAGGAAAAGACAGGGAGAGAAGAAGGGGAGGAAGAGAGACCCCCTAGTTGACCTCCCAGGGAATGCCCAGCTGCTCCATCCTGCCGAGACAGGTGGGACTATACTTACCCCTCTTGTGGGGACTACTGGACGCATTCCGCGGACAGACCCATCACCCGAGCGGTACGGGGTGGCTGTCGGCCATGGCACACTGTGACATGGACAGCAGTAGCCCGGTCATATGTGTGCCCCGGAGCATATAGCTTGCCGGCCACCCCTGGTCAGATGGTGCATGTCATGGCCGACCCAGCGCGTAGCTAGGGTCTGCTCACGCTCGATAGCCGGGCAGGGGAGACTACCAGGATCTATATTATCCAGCCTGTCACCCAGCCCGGCTGTTGATTTTTTTTTTTGTTAGATCACAGGAATCAAAGAAAAAAAACTATCTCCAGGGCCAATGGTCCCCACCGGGAGCCAGGTCCTTCTACACTAGGCAGAAAAAAAAAACTGAGCTGCTGGTTGCAGTGTGAGGGGTTATAGCCCCTGGGCAGTACTGTGCAGTTTTTCTGTTTTTACATGTTCTGCCTAGTCCTCTCCTGAAGGTGGCGATATAACCCCAAGGCAGGGCTCGACAATCCCCGGGCGCCAAGTCGCAAATGCGACTAGAATTAGCGACCTGGTGCAGCACAGCTGAGGTTTCCTGTATCTCCGTGCGCCCCCCTTCCCGCGATCGCGTGATCTCGTTGGGCCGCGCCTTTGCGGCCTAGGCTTCATTCTGTAATCTGGCGCCATCTTGTGGTGGCCGTTGGTATTACAAGACAACCAGCAATGCTTGCCTGTTTCACTGCCCGCCCATCTCCTTTCCCTTTACTTAGAAGTTAACCCCCAAACATTTATATTCATATTACACAATATATATATATATATATATATATATATATATATATATACACACACACACACACACATACACATATAAGACCCTAGAGAATAAAATGGCGGTCGTTGCAATACTTTCTGTCACACTGTATTGGCGCAGCGGTCTTACAAGCGCACTTTTGAGGAAAAAAAATACACTTTTAAATTAATAAAACAGTAAAGGGTAGCCGATTTTTTTTTTTATATTGTGAAAGATAATGTTACGCCGAGTAAATTTTATCCCCAACATGTCACGCTTCAAAATTGCGTCCGCTCGTGGAATGGCGACAAACTTTTACCCTTTAAAATCTCCATAGGCGACATTTTAAAAATTCTACAGGTTGCATGTTTTGAGTTACAGAGGATGTCTAGGGCTAGAATTATTGCTCTCGCTCTACCGATCGCGGCAATACCTCACGTGTGGTTTAAACACTGCGTTCGCTTCTGCACGTATTGGTCGTTAAAAAAAAAACAAAAAAAAACATGGCTCCTAACTTTTTTAGCTGGCTCCTAGACTCCAAGCAAATTTGTCAAGCCCTGCCCTAAGGTCACGATTTAAGTTGCTGTGTCCATCAATGAACGAAAGATAAATAGGGTTTTCCTCCGTCACGCTTTGGCGGATCGGATGTCAGCGGTCAGGTCACCGCTGACATCTGTGGCTCCATAGGGGTGCAAGGAGCATCCATTCAGATCTGCCTAAAAAACTGACAAGCGGACCTGAACGCTCTGCCCATGTGAAAGGGCCCTTAGTCACATTTACCACTAGTGAAGGAGGTCCACATGGTGCAGGTGTTTTGTCAGATTAGGCGACCAATCAGAATTTGTAATGAAAGGGACGTTCCATTGCCATCATCTTGCTACACCCCACACTCGTCCACAGTAGCAATACAGTGAGAAGGCGGCAAGCGGACATCTTGTTACACCCACCGGAGTCATGCCTTTTAACAGTAAACTGAGCTAAATGGTGAAATACAGTATATAAACCTGGCGGACTGTTTACATATTGAATTATAAAATCAGGAGGTGTTCTGTCAGATTTGCAAACTTATGAGACCAGCAGGTTTGCCGCTGCTTTTAAAATTCAACATCTAAATAGTCCGTCAGATTTCTAAATACTGTATTTCACCATATAAACTCTGTTTATTGTTAAAAATAAGTGTGAAATGCAAGACTCCGGTGGGTGCAACAAGACATGTAACATGTCCGCTTGGTGCCTTCTCACTGTATCGTTACTATGGAGGAGTGCGGGGTGTAGCAAGATGGTGGAGACGGAATGTCACTTCCATTACAAATTCTGCCGGGTCTCCTAACCTGGCGAAACACCCAGCAGCTGGATTCTGTCAAAATCTTCACTGCAAGGATGTCCTGTCCTCTTCCTGTCTCTGAACTTCCAGACCTGCGGGGTGAATAGCTTCAAGTTGAGCTATGAAAAAGTTGCATCAGGGACCTGCCCTCTCCTCCTCTCAAGGTCTTTCATTACATTCGCTGCCTATGGGGGAGAGAATATTGTGACTTTTCCTCCTGTCAGAGAAAATGTTAGAGGCAGTGTAAACAAAATGACTTCTCAATGGAGGATGACACAGGTCTCTGGCGCAACTTTTTCATCCCCTGATGAAGTCACGTGACCTGTGACTTCATCCCCTGATGAAGTCACGTGACCTGTGACTTCATCCCCTGATGAAGTCACGTGACCTGTGACTTCATCCCCTGATGAAGTCACGTGACCTGTGACTTCATCCCCTGATGAAGTCACGTGACCTGTGACTTCATCCCCTGATGAAGTCACGTGACCTGTGACAACACGCGTAGGGACAGTGCAAGCACCGGAGGTGACGCGGACGAGCTCGGCGCTCGTATCTGATGCACTCGTTTTTACTTGCTAAATGTGAGTACTTGGATTGTTTTAAATAAATCTATATTCTGTTGAAACAATATCACACCATTCCATACAAGGCAGCAGACCACCCCAGGTTCCAGAGGACCATCCGGACAGGAGGAGGTCGGACCTACAGAGGGGTCTTCCTTTCTATACACGCTGTAACCTCACAGCAGTGAGGTAAGGGGCCATCCAAACACCACGGGAGTCACAGCGTGACAAGCACGAAGTTTCTAATCATCCATCACCCAACACTGATCACAGCACTGCTACTCAGTCCACAAGGGATTCCCCTACTCTTGGACTTTCTTTGTAGCAATACTTTTTGCTTTGATGCACGTTTATTTATTACCCTTCTCCCACAGTATATAAAAAGGACAGTCATTTTACTGCATTCACAAAAAGGAAAACACCTCCTTCCTCATTTTTTTCCCTGTTACTGCTTAGAATATGCAATTTTCTATGTAACAGACCCATGCACCTTTGCACTTCACCGGCAATATAGGTACTGCTTAGTACCATTCCCTTCACAGCTATATGCACCTTGTATAATTTATTATTTCTGTCTCAATTATTTAATTTATTTTTCTGTGTCACGGATTATTTGCACCTTAGCACTTTTAACATTACTACAGCACTTGCTGGTAATATTGGCACTTTATTAAGGCACAATTTTTGATGTTTTATGTGTATACTATTTTGGAAAAAGTATTTATGGATGCTAACTTCTAGGAATTTTATCGATAAGTAGCAATATTGACACAGCACATCATACACTATTTCCATCAGCTCAGCACTACTTTCACATACTCAATTGGAGCCAGAGGCACCACCTGACTCAACAAAATATTTAAAAATTGCAGGAGGCGGGTAGAAAATTGTCGGCTGAGCAGTGACTACATCCAATCAAATGCAGTCACTGTTCAGGTATTCACGCAGACGTATGTGTCGCGGCTCCTAAATACAGTTACTGGCAGCGGAGATTCCACCATCAATTCTGTTTAGTAAGCATGGAGGAAATAATTGGACTTCTTTTGTTATCCCGAGTGGAACTAGAAAAATCTATGCATGTATGGCTAGCCTTAAAAGTGTGATCTTTCACTGATGTTCAGGGTTAGCAAGTCACTCTTCCATTTCTTGGGAACTTCAAGTGGCAAGATCTCCCTTTCACAGTGTCTGGTACTGTTACCACCTGCCTTGACTTTTTGGGTGTTTCTATTGTTTTTGTTATTTTTGAATGTCACAGCAAGTATGAAGACCTGGGAACAAACTCATGGCAGGAGTAAAAGTACAGGCCATTCACAGTAATTAAGCGCATTCCTGCGCAAATCACATATGATCCGACAAGAGTCACTGTTCCTATCGCACACGTTCTTAGAACGAGCGCTCAAAAGTCTGGGTGCTGCTGCAACCACCAGCTGAATACTGGGGCATACAAGACACAATGTAAATATTCGCCAGCACACCAAAGATCTTAAATTGAGGCCAAACGCTTATCAAAGAAAGATCACATCAAAAACAGTGTAGCGCAACGTTTCGGAGCCACACAGGACCCCTTCTTTTGATATCAGGATGATATCAAACAGTGAGATTTCAGCTCATTTGTTTGAATGGGCTGAAATCGTGCCGGACCGCACCATAAGTAATGTATGACCTACTTACAAACAAAAAAAAAAAAACACAGCAACAGAATCAAATGGCAGTACTGTACCATGCGATCTGGTGCAGGCAAACGTACTGCATTTGGGGCGTAAACACTGACACCTGCTCCAGATTGTGGGTGCAGTACGTCTTAAAATCAGTGTGGGAAACACGCACAGAATGTGGGTTTCCCGCACCGCTTCGGGTGTGAACTGGCCCTAACAGCAGAAATTGCAATTTCACAATCATTCAACAACTTGAGCCTTGAAGGCTACCACCAGTCCACAACCTTTACATGTTGCCAAGCAAAACTCTTCCCAAAGCACCCCCACTGCCACGGAATTCATTCAGCCGGGTTCACACTACAGCGAACGCAGACTTCACACCCGCACTGCTGTGCCAATCACATGCAAATTTTGTGCAATGCGAGATCAGTCATACAGTTCAATTTGCAGAAAAATGGTGCAGGTGTAGGGACCCCCCCGGAATCCTGTCCAAATCCACAGTTCGCACTGCGATCTGTGAACCGATCTGGGGGTGTCATTAATTTGTATTGACACTCGCAGCGGGCAGTGTGAACTGCTGAACTGCCTGCGGGAGAGATGCAATGCGGGAACCCGCACAGAAATCACGCTTGTTCCCGCATCGCTACAGTGTGAACCCAGGCTCAGAGAGGTCTGTGAATGAATGAACTACAAGAGCCATCTCCCACAGAGGCAGACGGGTTGATTTACTAAAACTTCATCACATGCCTGACGAAGGGGTCCTGCTTGACTCCGAAACGTTGCACCTTTCTTGTGTTGTGATCCTGCAATAAACTACCCGTTTGGACACCACTTTGTGCTGATCCTTGGTGTGCTGGCAAATATCTACTACTTGAACCAGTATCCAGCAGGTTGTTGCTACAGCACCCTAATTTTGAGAGCTTTTACCAGGAACGTGTACGATGGAAATATGAAACATTACCTGAGCCTTAAAGTGTCTCTTATTATCCAGAGAAGTAGAGCAACAAGGACACCTTTAGACAGCAGTATTGTCAATCTGTAGAGAGGGTAACGCTAGATGCACTTCTCTAATCGAATGAAAGTCGAACTCCCACCAACGGCTTTTTAAAGCAGGACTAACCCCTCCTTCTATCCTTTACAACAAGGAAGCTGCCATCTTACCGTTTGATCTGCAGTTGTCACGGTCAGCGCATACGATCAGTTTTAGGACACCAGCCATTTAAATTGCTTGACAGTTCAGTTGAGAGAACAAGCACCTGTGACAGTTGGCGTTCTGGAAAGCAGTTAAAAATCTATGGGTTTAGCTCTGCTTCTGCTATAAGCAGTTACAGCAACAGTTTTTGTTTTTCTCTCTGGAATAAATGTTTTACATAAATGACCTTTGCAGGCATCGCTGGCAGGGTCAAAGGGTTTGTCTCAACCCTCTTCTAACTGCCACTTTTCCTGGACAGCTTGGTCTGTTAAAGGAAGTGGAAAAACATCACTACTGGTCAACAGGTGAAAATGCAGCAGAAAAACTAGAAACAAAAAAGGAAACTAAAGCAGCCATCACATTTAAGGACTGGTAAACTGCAATATATAAACATGTTTTGGGGTTTAATACTACAATACAATGAAGATATTATGAAGCTTAAAATAGTGATTGGTATGTGTAAGGTGCATATCAGTTGTTGGCAAGTGGATAAATATGTAATAAAAACTAGTGTGTGAATGAAGTTGGTACAAAAGTATAAAAAAAATCTGTCATTAACATAGGTGTGAGGATCAAATGGGAACAGGGGTATATAAAAATTGTATATAGCACGGGGATGAGTAAATATTAGTGGCTGGTATACTGAATTATACCCTTCTCTATCAACACAGAGAGAATGTGTATGGGTGAAGGAAAGAAAAAAGGTATAATTCAGGAGAAGATATATATTTCTAGACTCTAGAGTATAAATTAGTGGTTGATCTATGGCTGGTGAAAAACTGATCAGTGTGAAAGCAGCCTAAATCAGTGGTTGATCTATAACTGGTGATGGTATGGAGGAGTATATATTGGAGGGTGATGGTATAGAGGAGTATACATTGGTGGTTCATCTATGACTAGTGATGGTATAGAGGAGTATACATTGGTGGTTCATCTATGACTAGTGATGGTATAGAGGAGTATACATTGGTGGTTGATCTATGACTAGTGATGGTATAGAGGAGTATACATTGGTGGTTGAACTATGACTAGTGATGGTATAGAGGAGTATACATTGGTGGTTGAACTATGACTAGTGATGGTATAGAGGAGTATACATTGGTGGTTGAACTATGACTAGTGATGGTATAGAGGAGTATACATTGGTGGTTGAACTATGACTAGTGATGGTATAGAGGAGTATACATTGGTGGTTGATCCATGACTAGTGATGGTATAGAGGAGTATACATTGGTGGTTGATCCATGACTAGTGATGGTATAGAGGAGTATACATTGGTGGTTGATCCATATTTGATTATGGTATGGGTGTGTATAAATCAATGCTCCATCTATGGCCTATGATGGTATGAAGGAGTATACAAGAGTGGTTGTTACAGCTGGTGATGGTTGGTATGGAGATTTGATTGGTGGTGGCAATATTGGCTGGGAGTATGCATCAGTGGTTGCTCTATGACTGGTGATAGTAAGAGATCTATTTGGATGGCCTGGTAAAGAAATCATTACAAGTATCTGATATGGCTGTGTATAGTTCAGTGTGTGATCCGGAGATGTCATAAAGGTCAGGATGGAGGGGTCTGGTGTATGTGTGTGGTGGATCTATGGGTGCTTTTAAACATAAATAGAACACCTGACATAGAAAAGAATATATATATCTGGTATAGTTATCAGTGTGTGCTGTGGAGGTATGTATATTAGGATGGATGGTGTGTGTATTTTTTTTTAAGTCAGGTTAAAAAAGACAAAAGTCAATAATATAAGTGACATAGAATGTCTGGTATAGAAATTAATATATGGATATGTATATAGATCAGTGTGTGATGTAGAGATGTATCACAGATCAGTATAGAATGTTTGAGAGATATATTATATATATAAAAATGTATAAGTGAGTGGATCTGTATAGAATGTCTGACAAGCATGTAATATATATATATATATATATATATACACACACACACATACACAGATCAGTGTGTGATGTATTATAGAATGTCTGACTATATAGAAGTGGGTGATGTTGGGATGAATATATATCTGTATACAGATGATGGGTGTGATGTATTATAGATCAGGGTGGAGGGATCTGATATATATGGGGTGTGATGGGCACACAATGGCCGGTATATAGGTGACTATAGATCCGGCATACAGATGATGGGGGGGGGGGGGTATCAGAGTGATGAAGGTCGGGGGGGTGGTGATGATGTTGGGGTGTATAGGGGGTCGGGTGTGATATAGAGATTATAGTGGACTATAGAGGTTCGGGTGATGATGGGGGAAGGGTACTATAGATTGTTCGGGTGTGCCGGGCCATGGAGAGGTATTTGGGGCCTATGTCTGGCTCTCAGGCCTGTCTGTAGTATCTTACCTCCGTCCTTCGGTGCGGGTGTCCCCAGTCTCCGGGGTGTCTCGCTCCCCCCCGGTGGGGGTACTTCTCCTCCGCCTCCCCTCCTCTCCAGGCCGTCGTGCTCCCCCGTCACACTCCGGACACTAGGCCGCAAATCCCCTATCTTTCCTAGGCGCGGCTCCCCAGGCCGCCCTTCCCCAGCGCGGACTAGCCGGTCATGAGGGGGCGGGGGAGGTGACCTCGGAGCGGCCCCCCCACCCCAGGGAGACCGTCTGTGGCCCCCGTTAGATGGTAGAAGCGATATTTTACGTCACAAATTACCGAAAAGAAGCGATATTTTACGTCAGAGAGGGGCGACCAGTGAGGTGGACTGAGGGAGAGGGGGTGTTGTAGGGTGACTGCTCTGCGGGCTCGGCTCCGGAACCACCAGGCCGACTTAATCCGGATTGGCTCGGTTCGGATTATCGGGGGTAATGGGTTTAATTAGTGTAAACACGATAGTGAAACCGCTGGATTTCTCGCGAGATCCGGAGCACGGGGCGCGTCCACGAGAAGGGGAAAAAACGCGCCAAAATCGGGTCGGTGGGGGGCGCGCGTCGGCGGCGGGAGCGCGCCGAGCTTTCCCGTCGCACGAGGGAGGAGAAAGGCAAAGGGCCATTGGCCGAGGCGAGACATGTGGGAGGATTTGGCGGGCCACGCCCTAAGTAGAGAAGTCTGAAAAGGGTCGAGCGGCGATTCGGAAGCGCCTCCGTGCGTGGGTGGGACGACTGGGTCAACGCCCTCCGTGTTACGGAGGAGAAAAGGGGAAGGATCAAGGGGTGATTGGCTGCTGGCAGACATGTGGGAGGTGATTGTCTGCTAAGGGCGTCGTCGAGGGAGGTCCTTAGCAGAATTAAAGTTACCATTGGCTAATAAAGAATATTGGAGACCACGCCCACTTCTTCCTTTAATAGTATTGGCAAATTAGCATTGGTGAGTGAGAAAGGCATTTTGGGAAAGCTGCCTTATAGACACGTGTGACCACATGACCTCATTGTGGTTGTGAATGACGCCCTACTACATTCTATATATGTGATCTCCATCACTGGGCTTTACCATGTCAGTGCCTTCTGCCTTGGCCTGGACTGAATGGACTTTCTGTGCCTTTCTTTCAACCAGACTAATAATATAACTAAAAGTCCATTTTATTTTTTACATGTTTACTATTTTTTACATGTTTACTATGTTTTATATTTTAACTATTTGCCTACTGGGCACTAGGGGTGCGCATCTTCTCTGGTCTCACGATTCGATTTGATTATCTGGTAAGCGTTTCTATTCGATTCCGCAATGCATCACGATTACCGACGAGCTCCCACTTCCGCTGGGCTCGCGGGGACAGGGGCGCTTTAAAAAAAAAACATTTTATTTCATTTTTTTACATTGTGTTTAAAAAAAAAAAACACTTTTATTACTGTCACAAGGAATGTAAACATCCCTTGTGACAGTAATAGGTGGTGACAGGTACTCTTTATGGAGGGATCGGGGGTCTAAAAGACCCCGAATCCCTCCTTTGCACTTCAAAGTATTCAGATCGCCAAAAACGGCAATTCTGAATACTGTCATTTTTTTTTTAAACTGGCGCCATTGGCAGCCGAGTAAAGCGGAAGTGACGTCGCTTCCGTGTTAACATATAGACTGGAACAAAGCCGACGCTTCTTTCCAGTCTGTCTCTAGCCGCTGGAAGTAGCGGATCGGGTCTCCCGGTGGGACGGGAGGCCCAGTCAGGGAGGGGGAGGATGTCCCCTCCCGCTCCTCCAGGATAACAACCAAGCAGCTTTTAGCCGCATCGGTTGTTATCACTGGAAAGCCGACCGCCCGCTCTAAAAACAGTACCGGGATGATGCCTGCAGCTGCGGGCGTCATCCCAGTAATCGATTTTCCCAGCCGCATGCATTGGAATCGCATCGGGGACACCTGTTTTGCGATGCAGCGATTAATTTCGGCATTTCTACTGGGCACTTTTACCCCCTTCCTGCCCAGGCCAATTTTCAGCTTTTAGCGCTGTTGCACTTTGAATGACAATTGCGCGGTTATGCAAAACTGTACCTATATGAAATTTTTATCATTTTTTTCCACACAAATGGGGCTTTCTTTTGGTGGTATTTAACCGCTTCAGCCCCGGACCATTTTAGTGATCAAAGACCAGGCCACTTTTTGCAATTCAGCACTGCATCGCTTTAACTGACACTTGCATGGTCGTGCGACGTGGCTCCCAAACAAAATTGACGTCCTTTTTTTCCCACAAATAGAGCTTTCTTTTGGTGGTATTTGATCACCTCTGCATTTTTTATTTTTTGCGCTATAAACAAAAAAAGAGCGACAATTTTGAAAAAAAAATGCAATATTTTTTACTTTTTGCTATAATAAACTGCTCTTCCCAAGCTCTAATCTCCCTCCGATGAAAGCAGTGACTCAGCGACCCGTCTAAAACGGCATGTGCCCGGCCAAGTGTAAGAAGGCGCAGGCACATACTATAAACCCAGCGCGGTCAGCTATCAAAGATTACTTCCCTGGGGTCCAGACACGCAGTGCTCGGACGAACATGACGAATACATGTGGCGGTAAGATAGAGACCATGGCTCCAGCAGAGCTGACGGAGCTCCCGGCTTCTGCTGATCCTCCTGAACAAAGCACTGGATATTCCGTATCCTCTAATACTTACAAGCCGGGTCCGGGCTTTCAGCCGGAGAGATCTATTCCTTACCGAGAGGACACAGAGATTAGAGAGATCAGAGAGCTCCTACGGGCACTTCCTACGAGGGCTGATATTGAAGCCATAATCCTCCGTGTGACGAGGCGAATCAGCAGGCCTTACAGGAGGTCCGATCCGACGTTCAGCAGCTTTCTGAACGTATCACAGAGGGGGAAACCTCAGTGGAGGTGGTGGAAAAAATGACTACCGCAGTAGAACAGGAGCTGGCCCGTCAAATAGAGCACTCAAAGGCCCTACAATTGCACGTAGAGGAACTCGAGGACCGGAGCCGCCGGAAAAACCTATGGCTCCGGAAATCTTTGGATCAGAGGATCTGAGGGACACAGTAGTCACTATATTCTAACGAGTTTTGGAATCTAACCCTCCGGAATCACTGGAACTAGAACACGGGTACACAGGGCGCCTGGCCCCAAACCAACCGACCCGAACAGGCCTCGGGATATTATTTGTTGCTTGCATCAATATACCCATAAGGAGGACATTGTGCGCAAGGCCTGGACGATGGAAACAATCGATTTTAATGGAGAAAATATTAAAATCCTACCAGATCTATCTAAGGCGACCATACAGCGCAGAGCCTTGCTACAACCAGTTACGAGAGCTGGGTCATACATATCGATGGAGATTCCCATTCGCATTGACCATCAGGAAGGGAACAACTTCATTCACATTACGCTGACCGTCAGACCTTTCAGAGATGTTCACCTTCCTAGAGATCCCACCTTTCCCGATACCGGACTGGCTGCAATTACTACAACCTCACATTCAGCGACTGGATCTCCCGATCCAACAAGGGGATCTACAATACCGCCCGGGTAGATTGAGGCACAGATTGCAGGACCGGAGACCGATCCCCCTGAGAGAATTGCGGTAGGGCGCATGCCTATGGAAATTGCTCCAGGATTCATCCGCTCTTTTCTTCTTATTGACCATACTGGGGAAGGAGAGATCACCCGAAGGATGACAAACCATTAAACTCCATGTACATTATAATATTATTTTTTTTTACTAGTTATGGTGGCGATCAGCGATTTTTATCGTGACTGCGACATTATGGCGGACACATCGGACACTTTTGACACCATTTTGGGACCATTGTCATTTTTACAGCGATCAATGCTATAAAAATGCACTAATTACTGTAAAAATGACACTGGCAGTGAATGGGGTAACCACTAGGTGGCGCTGTAGGGGTTAAGTGTTTCCTAGGGAGTGATTCTTGCTGTTAGGGGGCGTGGCTACATGTGACACGTCACTGATGACCGTTCCCGATCACGGGGAATGGTCATCAGTGACAGTGTCACTAGGCAGAATAGGGGAATGCCTTGTTTACAAAGGCATTCCTCTGTTCTGCTCTTGCCGACCGCAATCGTGGGCCGCCCGGGAACATCGAGTTACCGGGACCCGCGGCCGCACTCGCGAGGCGGTCGGCAAGTGGTTGTAAACCCTTACCTATAGCTACCGTGGATATCTCCTAAACCTGCACGGCTTAGGAGATATCCACTGTATCAGCATGTGCCGATGTCATGCATGCGCACTGAAACAACGGCTCATTAGTGCTGTTGCTTCAGCCGGTGGTAACGTCACCGCAGCTCCGGCCAGTCACAGCGCCAGAGTCCTTGATACCCGGAAATAACTCTAGGAGACATGTCGCCGGGTAGACCGTGTGGGGGCTTCGATTTAAGGTAATTTATTTCATAATGAGCTAGTATGCTATGCATACTAGCTCATTATACCTTTTGTCTTGCAGGTTGTTTTTTTTTGTGGGTTTACAACCACTTTGCGCCCTCACTATAGCCAAAAGACAGCTACAGCGCCAGGAGGACATCCATGTACATCCCCCTGTTCACGCGCCCCCTGGCACACTCTGTGATCGCTGAGTCCTTGGCACTCGGCTGATCAGAGTAGGGTAAAGGGCCATTACAGCGGGCCCTTTACCACGTGATCAGCTGTCAGTGAATGACAGATGATCATGGAAGTAAACAGAAGCTGGGGTTTTCGTCAGCGTGAAGAAAAGAAGCAAGCCGTTAATCAGCTTCTCTTAGAGGGACCAGGGTCCCCTTAGAGATCACCAGTGCTCAGGGCCAGTGCTACCACTAGGCAAACTAGGCAGCCACCTAGGGCACACTGCTACCTAGGGGCGCCCGGCCACTGGTGTTCCTACTCTCTTCTCTCTGCATCAAGCAACTAAGTCTCAGCATCAGCAGGCAGCCACCGCTCTGTTCGTACATAGTGTCAGAGGCGCAGTGACGGCGGAGGAGTGTCTCAACTCCTGAATGAATGGAAGCAAGCAAACATAAATTGATGGGCACGAGTAGGCTACATTGATGGGCGGTGGTAGGCTGAATTGATGGGCACTGGTGAGGCTGCATTGATGGGCACTGATGGGGCTGCATTTGTAGGACACTTCATCAAAAAGGTGGGGTATACATGGGCAGGACAGAGGGGGGTGGGGTCAGGGGTGGAGCCAAAATGAGGTTTCGTCTAGGGCAGTGATGGCGAACCTTGGCACCCCAGATGTTTTGGAACTACATTTCCCATGATGCTCAACTACACTGCAGAGTGCATGAGCATCATGGGAAATGGAGTTCCAAAACATCTGGGGTGCCGAGGTTCACCATCACTGGTCTAGGGTGTCAAAAATCCTTGCACCAGCCCTGCCAGTGCTGCAAATCAGTGTTCTAGTGCTGCAAATCAGTGCCCATCAGTACTAGCTAATCAGTGCCACCTCTCGGTGCCCACCAGAGCTGCCAATTAGTGCTTCCTGATCAGTGCAGCCTCCTCAGTGCCTCCTGAACAGTGCCGCCTCATCAGTGACACCTATCAGTGCCCATTAGTGCCTCCTGATCAGTGCCCACCAGAGCTGCCTTATCAGTGCCGCCTATCAGTGCCCTTCAGTGAAGGAGAAAAATTACCTGTTTGCAAAATTTTAGAACAAATAATGAAAAACTTCTTTTGTTTTTTTTCCCCCCAAATTTTTGGTCTTTTTTTGGGTCTTTAGCAAAAAATAAAAAACCCAGCAGTGGTTAAATACCACCAAAAGAAAGCTCTATTTGTGTGGAAAAAATGGTAAAAATGTCATTTGGGTACAGTGTAGCGTGACCACGTGTGAGAGCGCTGAAATCTTAAAATTGGCCTGGGCAGGAAGGTGCACAGTAAGCAAGTGGTTAATCACCACTGGGTTTTTTTTTTTTTGCTAAATAAACGAAGACCGAATATTGTGAAAAATATTTTTTTCATAGTTTGTTATAAAAGTGCCCTGATTATCAGTGTACATGTCCCTTTTAGATAAGGCGGTTATCGGCTCTCTTATCTCCGCATCCCTCCCCTGCCATTTTACCTGCTCTGACACGGTTACCGCTAGGTACATGCCTCCTGACTTCAGCTGTCAATCATCACCGCAGGGACACGCCCCCTCTCCTCGAGCCTACTGCGTGCCCTCGTATGTCATGCTCCCCTCCAAACACGGAGTCGCCCCCCCCATCACAGCGCCCTCGCTCTATTCGTGTGATTGAGCGGCTGCGCTTTCCCGCCTTTTGCTGTCAGAGTGTGCCTGGCAGCGATAAGCCCAGGTGGACATCAGTCACTCAATTCTGGGCGCTGATTGGCTGGAAAGCGATGCGGGCTGGCCGGTCACCTCGGAGGCAGGTTGGTCCATGTTTCTGTGTTCATTCTTTTATTGCACCTTAGAGATGACACAACGCATTTAATTCTTTAGGGGGGGGTGGTGAGAGTGGTTGTCACCGGGACCGGAAGCGATAAGAACATTGCAGAGTTAAAAACTAGAGTCACCCCACACCACACACAATTCTCCCAGAGTCCAGGCCACTCCCCCCCTACCAAAATTGTGTCATTGTCTTAAAAACCGCCCTCCGGGGTCACATCTCTGGACATAATTCCTATGTCTGGAGAGAATTCCCCTCACTTCCTGCCCTCACAGGAAACAGCAGATCTACCCAATGGGGACACATGAAAGCCTTTGACCGCCTCCTGTACTACGTCTGCAATCTCTAACCATCTCCTATAGTATTGTCTGCAGACTCTGGCCATCTCCTGTAGTATGTCTGCAGACTCTGGGCCATCTCCTGTAGTATGTCTGCAGACTCTGGGCCATCTCCTGTAGTATGTCTGCAGACTCTGGCCATCTCCTGTAGTATGTCTGCAGACTCTGGGCCATCTCCTGTAGTATGTCTGCAGACTCTGGCCATCTACTGTAGTATGTCTGCAGACTCTGGGCCATCTCCTGTAGTATGTCTGCAGACTCTGGGCCATCTCCTGTAGTATGTCTGCAGACTCTGGGCCATCTCCTGTAGTATGTCTGCAGACTCTGGCCATCTCCTGTAGTATGTCTGCAGCCATTAACCATCTCCTGTAGTATGTTTGCAGTCTCTGACCATCTCCTGTAGTACAGTACACCTTGAATTTTCCACATTTTGTCATGTTACAGCCAAAAACATAAATGTATTTTATTGGGATTTTATGTGATAGACCAACACGAAGTGGAAGGAAAATGATAAATGGTTGTCACAATTTTTTACAAATAAATATCTCAAAAGTGTGGTGTGCATTTGTATTCAGCCCCCTTTACTCAGATACCCCTAACTAAACTCTAGTGGAGCCAATTGCCCTCAGAAGTCACCCAATTAGTAAATCGTGTCCACCTGTGTGGAATTTAATTTCAGTATAAATACAGCTGTTCTGTGAAGCCCTCAGAGGTTTGTTAGAGAACCCTAGTGAAAAAAACAGCATCATGAAGGCCAATAAACACACCTGACAGGTCAGGGATAAGTTGTGAAGTTTAAAGCAGGGTTAGGTTATAAAAAAATATCCCAAGCTTTGAACATCTCACAGAGCACTGTTCATTTCATCATCCGAAAGAGTATGGCACAGCTGCAAACCTACCAACACATGGCCGTCCACCTAAACTGACAGGCCGGGCAAGGAGAACAATAATCAGAGAAGCAGCTAAGAGGCCCATAGTAACTCTGGAGGAGCTGCTGAGATCCACAGCTCAGGTGGGAGAATCTGTCCACAGGACAACTATTAGTTGTGCACTCCACAAATCTGGCTTTTATGGAAGTGGCAGGAAGAACGCCATTGTTGAAAGAAAGCCATAAGAAGTCCAGGTTGCAAGAAGCTATGTGGGGGACACAGCAAACGTGCAAGAAGGTGCTCTGGTCAAATGAGACCAAAATTTTACTTTTTGGCCTAAAAGCAAAACAGTTTTTGGCGAGAAAACTAACACTGCACATCACCATGAACACAACATCCCCACTGTGAAACATGGTGGTGGCAGCATCATGTTGTGGGGAGGCTATTCTTCAGCAAGGTCAGGAAAGCTGGTCAGAGTTGATGGGAAGATGGATGGAGCCAAATACAGGGCAATGTTAGAAGAAAACCTGCTAGAGTCTGCAAAAGACTTGAGACTAAAGCCCTGTACACACGGGCAAAATTCTCGTCAGGTAAAAAACGTTTTTCCTGACGAGAATCTTGACAAGAAACTTGTCCCGGCCGAGTGTACACACGTACAATTCAAAAGAACCGCCGTTCTTTTGAATGGCACGAACGCAGTGACGTCATCAACTACGACGAGCGTTCGTCACATTCAATGCCGTCACCGCCATCTTGCTACACCCTATGCCTAGGAAGCTACCGCGCATGCGTCAAAGTCATTTCGAGCATGCGCGGGTTTCCACAACAACAGGTAAGTGTACACACGCTCGGGTTTCTCGTCGAGAAACAGGCCAACGAGAAAAAGACCGCAGGTCGTCTTTTTTCTCGTCAGGGAATCTGGGCAGTTTTCTTGACGAGAAAACTGAAACCCGCGTACACCCAAGAAAGCTCTCCCGGCAGTTTTCTTGTAGTTTTTTGCAGAGAAAAACGGTCGTGTGTACGCGGCCTGAGGCAGAGGTTCATCTTCCAGCAGGACAACGACCCTAAATATACAGACAGAGCTGAAATCATTTAGATCACAGCACATTCATGTGTTAGAATGGTCCAATCAAAGCCCAGACCTAAATCCAATTGAGAATCTGTGGCAAGACTTGAAAATTCCTGTTCACAGACACTCTTCATCCATTCTAACAGAGCCTGAGCTATTTTGCAAAGAAGAATGGGAAAAAAATTTCACTCTTTAGATGTGCAAAGCTGGTGGAGACATCCCCAAAAAGACTTTTAGCTGTAATTGCAGCTGTGGTTCTACAAAGTATTGACTGTTGGTCTATCACATAAAATCCCCCAAAAATACATTTATGTTTTTGGTTGAAACGTGACAAAATATGAAAGATTTCCAGGGCACTGTAGCCTTTATTTAAAGTTAGAGTTGGAACGTAATGCATCCATCCATTTTTTCCAAACTTTTCAGAGGCGCTGCGTTGAGCATAAATATGTTTCTCAAACATTACGTGCCTATCCACTTCCAAAATCCAGTCCCCAAGGGTTGGAGGATTGGGTGGCTTTAACTTGGTAATGTCATACGCATGTCAAGACCTATTTGTAGGTGTATTCCTGTAACATGTTTTCATTTAGGAATAAAATATTACCAGAAAAAAATATTAACATAAAGATCGTGATGAAGTCATCATTTCTCCTTTCCAACATCTCATTGTGTAAGTAGCCTCAGGCATTACCACAAGGTATCCTATAACTCTATTCGTTGTGACACATTGTATATATGATGAGCAAGGAGAAAGACAGCGCTCAGGGGGCAGGATTACCAGGATCAGAATTCAAATGTCAAGATCCCAGTGTAAAACTAACTTTAAAGTGTATTTTAAAACTGGGTGACATTTAAGCTGCCAAAGTGCTTTGTATCATAAACTAATGCAAGGTGAGCTATACTTAAAGCTGAACTCCAACTTTCTTTTCACTAGAACTGATTGAAATGATCAATCCAATCATATATCATAGCTCTGTACCATATTGCTCTGTTGCCTGCAAACCTCCTGATATTCTGGGTATAGTTGTTGCTTTGTGACACACTGTATATCCAGCTGATAGACTCTGTCCCTTCCACAGCAACTTCCTGCATTGACCAGAGTCTACAACACTCCCCTTTGTAGTCTTTCAGACTCTGCACAGAATCTTTACAGCTCTGATGGTGGGTGAATACATACTAATTAGCATTTAATCCCACCCAGTCACACCTAGCCACATCACAGCACCGGAGTCCGAACCCGGAAGAAACTCCAGGGAGAATGTCAGCCGTTTCAGCGGTGTGCGGGCGCTGCTAGAAGGATTCGTTCTAAGGTAAGTATTTTGTAAAGAGCTAGTATGCGATGCATACTAGCTCATTATGCCTTTTGTCTTACAGGTTTTTCTAAGAGTTTACAACCTCTTTAAGTGCACCACCTTTGACCAACCTTAAATTACACACACACACAAACACAAACACACACACACACACATACATATACATATATACATACACACACACACATATATATATGTATTTGTAGTGGGGGGGGGATCAGACTCAAGGCATGGACAACTCAGTCTCTTTAGGAAAACACCATGTTTAATGCACAGGATATTTCCAACAGAAGAAAAAAGGGCATCTTGCCATCAAACAAAATAAACTTCTGCTCTACCGAGCCTTACTGTATCCGTAGTCTGACCAGTCCTTTTGTCTTTATAATTTCACAAACTTGTATCCAAAATCAGGGATAAGCAGCCATGCTCCCATATGCCTCCTCACATGGAGACCCACACACACACTCTGAGAGCTAAGCCCAGCTGCTTTAATCAAGACCTAAAAGGTAAGGCTTCATGCCCACAGACGTTTTTAACAGCGGCGTTTTTTACAGCTTAAAAACGCCTGTCCATGTTATTGTAAATTTTTTATTTGTTTTTTGAAAAAAAACCCCAAAAAAACGGAGCTAAAAAATGCGGCCGCGCGTTAGTGCGCGTTTTTTTCTGCCTAACTCCGACGCTGAGGAACGCACTGGTCCTGGGTTTTTTTTACAGCTTAAAAAAGTCTATGCTGTTTGCAGCTCAAAAACGTCTAAGTGGGCATGAAGCTATAGACTAACATGGACAGGCGTTTTTAAGCTGTAAAAAACGCTCAAAAACGCGGCTGTAAAAACGTCCGTGGGCATGAGGCCTAAAAATTAAGCTGCGGTCCACAGACTTGGAAGTCTGTCTCACCCGGATCTCTATCAGACTCCCAATAAAACCAGCCCCAGAACAGACCTTACCAACACAGGGTAAAAAAACTATCCTTCTTTACCCTGAAGACTTTGCTGGTATTATCTTAGATTATAAATCTAAGAATCCGTGGAGGAACATATATCCCATTAATCACTTCTCCTGTAATTTTAGTTTGTTTCACAGGCACCCTGCTATAATATATATAGGTTTTACTGTTATCAGTGGAAAGAAATACGAAAAAACAAATTTCCATGTATCTCAATCACAAACGTAATCACTGCCCCTCAAATTTACATCCTTTAAAACATAGGTCAGACAACCCTATTAACACGGAGCTCTTCACTTCAGCACCTACCTCCTGAGGAGCATAACAGATGCTTCTATATTGGAAAAGTATTTGGAGCAGTTGGGATCCCATTGGTCTTATCCATGAGCACGTAGCTTCATGTTACCTGATCTGCAGAGCTTAGATTTGTTATCTTGAATATGTATGATAAAAGGTAAGCACAAACTGCATCTACATCTGCCCAAAGAAAAATCTAGGAACCAATTCATTTATGCAACTACCCATCCCAAATAAAAATAAAATAAAAAGTTGTTTCGGAACTTAGAATTTTTTCAAAGTAACAGACGATCCTTGTGTTAAATACTTTGACATTTTATTTTGTAAAAGTCTTAAAAAGTCTTTAAATTATGTGAACCATTGTCACATGTTTACCTTCTGTACATAGAATAAAGTTCAAAGTCCCTGGAACAAGAATGTGTTTAAAATTGCAGAGAGGCTGGTCAAGGGTCAAAATACATAAAATGTTACAGTGCGGGCAGATACAGATTCCAGTGCGTTTTATAAAAACTGCCCTTTTGCCATACTCATGTGATCTCTGAAACTGGTATTTTTCACCTTTTATTATTAGCAGACTCAATGTTTATCCATTCTCTGAGATTCTCAGTGGTGACTGCGGTTCCAGACACTACAGGTTAACAAAGGAAAAGTAGCTGGTTTCCCCATTATTCTTTGCTCATCACAAAAAAAAAAAAAAGTCATTCTCCTTGTCAACACTCCAGGATGACGTTCATCATACACTATGGATTATATTATGGTGAAGACGAATTATCTTGTATTTTTCAGTTGCATGGCTTGCGGTATTTACACTGGATCCAAACGCGATACATGGTTAGCTGTTTGCCTCGATTTACTTGCAGCCGTCGATCCACTACATTCTGAACTTTCTCCAAACCAGCTTTGGTGAACATATCCCCAAGCTCATCTGAAAAGAGAGTATGTTTCTTTGGTCATAAAAACAATGCCATAATAACATTAGGCCCAATGTATAATCTTTAAATCACCTTTGTCATTAGATTAAAAACCAAAAGTAGAACTAAAAAGGCAAAACTTTTTTTCCATCTTGGATAGAGTAAGGGAGGGTTATACCCCTCTTTTTTTTTTTTTTGTATAATCTCTTTTTATTAAAGAATTATGAGGCGAGAGGGTGTCCAGGGAAGTTTACTAGAATCTGGGGACCCTGGCTGGACACACAAGGACACCAGTGACTCTCTTCTACATTTAGTCTATGGCCCTATACCTTAGTTGGCTTCGGTTTTAAGTCAAACCCTCCCCTCTGTTCTTGCTACTACGCCTGTTTGGGGTAGAAGTTATTGTTATTATGACTTTTAGTAACTTTGTGTGGTCAGTCCTGTTCCCTTTAAGCATGTTATACAGCACAGTGCTTGTGCTGTGTCCTGTGTGCTCAGTCCTGTTCCCTTTAAGCACGTTATACAGCACAGTGCTTGTGCTGTGTAATTTGGCCCCTGAGCCCTGACATCGTGGTCAGTTTATGTGCCGCCTTCATCCACAGCCGTGCTCTGTCCTCCTCTCCCCTCCTCCCTGCTCGTGTCAGTGCCCGCCCCCCCGTCCTGCTGCTATTATAACTACCAAAAAAAAACTCCCACCCCCTCTGTAACATAACGATAGGTGTCCCTGTGCCTGCGTTACATAAATAGGGCGATCGTTACTTATATCAGAGCGTCTCCCGGTGCTCATGTGACTCCTCGGCTCTCTCTCCTCCTCCCCCTGGCTGACGTCAGCGGCAGTGCTCAGCCCCGCCCACTGGAGTTGTCAGCCAGGCAGAGGACAGAGCCGAGGAGTCACATGAGCGCTGGGAGATGCTCTGATATAGGTACAGATCGGCAGCTTTTTAATATAACACAGGGACACATATTATGTTACAGAGGTGATGGGAGGTTTTTAAACATTGTCTAAACAACCACTTTAACATACAGTACTTGAGTGCAGTATTCTTATGTCTGATTGCTTTTTTTCTTTTTTGTTACTTGTTTAATGTAAGTTTTTTTTTTTTCTTCCTTTTTGTTTTTTCTGATTGTGCATATACAGTGGATATAAAAAGTCTACACACCCCTGTTAAAATGTCAGGTTTCTGTGATGTAAAAAAAATGAGACAAAGATAAATCATTTCAGAACTTTTTCCACATTTAATGTGACCTATAAACTGTACAAGTCAGTTGAACAACAAACTGAAATCTTTTAGGTGGAGGGAAGTCAAATTAAAAAAAATATGATTGCATAAGTGTGCAACCATATTAAACCAATACTTTGTTGAAGCACCATTTGATTTTATTACAGCACTCTGTAGTCTTTTTGTGTAGGAGTCTATCAGACTTGGCAATATTTGCCCACTCTTTGCAAAAACATTCCAAATCTGTCAGATTGCGAGGGCATCTCCTGTGCACAGCCCTCTTCGGATCACCCCACAGATTTTCAATCAGATTTAGGTCTGAGACATTCCAAAACTTTAATCTTCTTCTGGTTAATCCATGCCTTTGTTTGGATGTAGGTTTTGGGTCGTTCTAATGCAAAAAGGTGAAGTTCCTCTTCATTTTCAGCTTTCTAGCAAAAGCTTGAAGGTTTTGAGCCAATATTGACTAGTATTTGGAACTGGTCATAATTCCCTCTACCTTGACTAAGGCCCCCCTTTCCAGCTGAAGAAAAACAGCCCCAAAGCATGATGCTGTCACCACCATGCTTCACTGTGGGTATGGTATTCTTTTGGTGATGTGCAGTGTTGTTTTTGCTCCAAACCTATCTTTTGGAATTATAGCCAAATAAGTTCAACCTTGGTTTCATCAGACCATAACACATTTTCCCACATGCTTTTGGGAGACTTCAGATATGTTTTTTTTTTTTTAATTCAGCCAGGCTTGGATGTTTTTCTTTGTAAGAAAAGGCTTCCGTCTTGCCACTGTACCCTATAGCCCAGACATATGAAGAATACGGGAGACTGTTGTCACATGTATCACAGAGCCAATACTTGCCAGATATTCCAGCAGCTCCTTTAATGTTGCTGTAGGCCTCTTGGCAGCCTCCCTGAACAGTTTTCTTCTCATCTTTTCATCAATTTTGGAGGGACGTCCAGTTCTTGGTAATGTCATTGTTGTGCCATATTTTCTCCACTTGATAATTGTCTTCACTGTGTTCCATGTTATAACTAATGCCTTGGAAATTCTTTTGCACCCTTCTCCTGACTGATACCTTTTAACAATAAGATCCCGCCAATGTATTGGAAGCTCTCTGAGGAACATGGCTTTTGCTGTAGGATGCGACTAATAAAAAGTAATGAAAGACCTACTAGAACAGCTGAACTTTATTTGAGGTTAATCAGAGGCAATCTAAATGATGGCAGGTGTGTACCGACTCCTATTTAACATGAGTTTGAATGCGATTGCTTAATTCTGAACATAGCTACAACCCCAGTTATAAGAGGGTGTGCACACTTATGCAACCTTATTTTTACTTCCTCTCCCTAAAAGATTTTAGTTTGTTTTTCAATTAAGTTGTACAGTTTATAGGTCACATTAAAAGGTGGGAAAGGTTCTGAAATTATTTATCTTTGTCTCATTTTTTTACATCACATAAACCTGACATTTTAACAGTGGTGTGTAGACTTTTTATATCCACTGTACATGGATGTACCTATTTGTTGCTTCGGTATGTACAGAATTTACAGGCTTTGATACGCCAGTGCTGTGGCAATTCCTTTTGTATACACCAGGCATGTCCAAAGTCCGGCCCGCACGCCAATCATGGCCTGTATTAAGGTTTAATACGGCCCCACTGGTAATCCCCGACTGCCAAAAGATATATACCGTATTTATCGTTCAGTTCTGGCAGCCTCGGAGGGGACAGGGAGGGGGCGGTACAAGTGCCGTCAGATTACATACAGCAGAATCTCCCATTTACTCGACGGCCTCTGTAATAGGAAGTCCCGTCTCCTGGGCTGGCATTGGATGAGTGTTCTGTCCATCATAGGAGGCGGGACTTTGTATTAAAGAGGCCGCCGAGTAAACATGACATTCTCCTGTATGTAATCTGTTGGCGCTCGTCGCACCCCCCCAGGCTGCACTCATGGCAATGGTGAGGCTGCACTCATGGCAATGACCCTTATTTTGCTTCACAGTTCTTAATTTTAAATATTTTTTTTCCTGAAACTTCCCTCTTAAAGTGAACGTGCGCGTTATACGCTGATAAATACAGTATATCCAATAACACGCCCAAGCTAATCCTTAGGCTCTTCACCACACACAGCCACAAAGGCAAGAGAATTCTTGTTGGGCAGTGTATTAGTTAATTTGCATTTCAATTTTAATAGCTCAAAGAATGTCAGGCAAAATGGTCGGCCCTCACACATGTTCACTTCATCAAATCTGGCCCTCTTTGAAAAAAAGTTTGGACACCCCTGGTATACACTGTTTGTTGGATAGTACTTTGCCACTGCATTGGCTTAACAAGCATAATTTGTATGTACATTATTTTCAATCTACAAAAAAAAAAGTACATAGAATAGAAACAGAGCATGTCCATTATTCCAATCGCCTGCCTTTTTATTTATTTTTTGCCATCTGTTGCTCATTGGGGAGATTCTCATTTACTTCCTGTCTTATGCCCAAAACACAAAGTGTGAGAAGAAATCTCTACAAAGTGAGGGACTCTGAGGGTGTCACCAGAACGAGCGTCCCCACTGGAAGATTTTCCCTCTAATACGGTTCTGGCGTCAACCTAAAATTTGGGATTTTCTTTTACTTTCAATATTAATGGTAAATAGGACAAATAGAGAGGGTGAATCTCCCAAAATGGGGGCAGAGGTAGCGATAAAAACCCAACAGGTGTTTTAATCCCTCTCTATGCCCTGGTTCACACTGGTGCGATTTGACATGTCAAATCGGCGAAATTTGCCGCAAATTACGGCCAATGGCACCCTCCTAATCGGTGCGACGCCGCATCCGCGGCGCTGCACCGATTACAAAAAGTAGTTTTTGTACTACTTTTTGCGATTTCAGCCGCGATTTACATTGACATGTGTTTCAGATGTCTTTGAATTCGCGGCCGAAATCGGGACTGCCAGCGGGAGTGAAATCGTGCGAGTTCAGCTGAACTCGCAGGCTTCACTCCCGCAGCCCCAGTGTGAACGTGGGCTATTCAAAAACAAAAAACAAAAAAACCTCGGCCTGTAGAGAAAAGGACTTAATGTTACTGGTCCTGCCACCTACGCTGTGAATCTTTATGACGCAAAGCTTTGATGGCTGGAACTTTTTCTGCATCAACCAGTTGGATGTTTAGTCCTCTCTGCACACTGTCGTTTCATCTGTTGGCCCTATAAAGCCAGTCATACATGGTGCAGATTTCAGCCAGTTCCTGATGGGCCAGCTGAAATTCAAGCTGTGCAGGGCCTTGTGGGCACTCTCCCACTTGATATCCTTTGAATCAAGGGAGCTGGGTGGAAAACTGTCCACTAAACAATGGCTGCATACAATCAGGTGCAGCCACTATTCAGGTATTCTAACAGCTGCAGGAGCCAGCTTTCAAAAAATAATAGCCATCAATGCTAAAGAGGAAAAGAGAATTAATGAATCAGAGATATCTTTCTAATGCCATGTAAACACGATCGGAAATTCCGACAAGAAAAACGTGGATTTTTTTCCGACGGAATGTTGGCTCAAACTTGTGTTGCATACACACGGTCACACCAAATTCCGACCGCCAAGAACGCGGTGACGTACAACACTACAACGAGCCGAGAAAAATGAAGTTCAATGATTCCGAGCATGCGTCAAATTGATTCAGAGCATGCGTGGTTTTTGGTGCGTCGGAATTGCATACAGACGATCGGAATTTCCGACAAGAACTTTTGTCGGAAAATTTGAGAACCAACTCTCAAAATTTTTGTTGGCGGAAATTCCGACAGAAAAAGTCAGATGGAGCCTACACACGGTCGGAATTTCCGACCGAAAGCTCACATCGAACTTTTCTTGTCGGAAATTCTGACTGTGTGTATGCAGCATTAGAGTCTTTTTTTTTTATTATAGGTCCTTAACCGTTAGGTACTATTTATTTAGTGCCATCAATTTACGCAGCGTTTTACACATATATTGTACATTTCCATCAGTCCCTGCCCTCAAGGAGCTCACAATCCAAGGTCCCTAACTCACATTTATACAACATACGAGAGCCAATTTACCTACCCAGCAAGTCTTTGGAGTGTGGTAGGAAACCAGAGTACCCGGAGGAGGCCCACGCAGGCACAAGGAGAACATTCAAACTCCAGGGGTGTAGTGCCATGGTTGCGATTTGAACTGATGGCCTAGTGCAGCTGGGCAGAAGTGCTAACCACTTAGCCACAGTGCTGCCCAGTGTATGGAATGCGCAGGTCACCACAAAGTCCTGTAATGACATAGTTCGATAAACCCAGAGTGAGCAGAGTGGTAACAAGACATCCAGCACTTCCAGAGGTATTGGATGCTGAAGACTTCTTAACCTTCACTCTAAAACTGTGAAAGTTTATAGCAGTTCCTTTTCTTTCCAGGTTGTTGAGTGGATTTCAGTCAGCCATTATGTTGCAGGAGATCAATGTAAGAGAATGATTACAACAACCCTCTTGGCAAACCATTCACCCTTTCATGAGCACCTTTATAAAAAAAGTCAGCAAACACAGTCTTACCTTGAGTAAAGAAGTAGACCCTTGTGCCATCTCCTCTTACATAGAAGTTTTCAGACAGACATCGTCCTGGAAGAAACGCATGACAAAACAGTATCATAAGAATGTAACTACAACCCGATAATCTCGCTCCCGAACCTTTTTAAGGAAATTGAGCTGTATAGTACACTTTCTTATTTAAAAAAAACCTTTTTCTAAGTCAGAGGCCCTGATGGTAGCAGTCCCAATGGAAATTACAAAGTTAATAAGATCAAACTATAAATTTAAATGGGTGGACCAATGTTTGAAGTACCTAGGGACCTACATTGCAGTGGACCCCTCTAAAATATAGGAGTTACATTTTTTGCCAGTATTAAGTAAGGTACGTGGACTGCTGGAGAGATGGCATAGGACAGTGATGGCGAACCTTGGCACCCCAGATGTTTTGGAACTACATTTCCCATGATGCTCATGCACTCTTCAGTGTAGCTGAGCATCATGGGAAATGTAGTTCCAAAACATCTGTGGTGCCAAGGTTCGCCATCACTGGCATAGGGGAATGCATTCCTGGTTCGGAAGAAGTAATATAATCAAAATTAATATTCTACAAAAGTTCCTATACCTCCTCCAGTCAGTCCCAATTCCAATACCGAGATTTGTTTTTAGAAATATCCAAACATTATTTACAAAATGTATCTGGTCGCACAAACAAACAATCAAGGATCAGGAGGACACTACTGTCCTTACCAAAGCAATATGGGGGGCTGGCTGTTCCTGATGTGTATAAGTACTATCAGGCAGTCCACTTAGGTCGTCTGGTGCCGGCATAGGGACATGAAAATTTAGCCAAACTTAGAGCAAGCACAGTGTAGGGAGCTATTAAATAGAGCCCCCTGGTGCTATAGAGCTCTCACAGCCAATACTAAGTCACACCCAACAATAGGACCTTCACTACAGGTGTGCTACATTCCATTTTCCAAGGATAAGATATCCACACAGAACTCACCTTTGGTACCCATATTAGGCAACCCGCAATTTATACCAGGTATACAGAAAGGACCCTTTGAGGTACTGATTAAACAAGGACTGTACCAGGCCTCGCATTTTATGGGATCAGGCAATTGGCCAACACTGCAGGAACTGATGCATAGAAACGTCCCTTTCCAATTAGATTTTTGGCAGGCGGCGCAATTAAGACATTTCTTAAGTACTGGGGTAGCATCAGGCCCTTTGGACCGCAGTTTAACGCCATTTGAGAAATATTGTATGGAAAAAGAACCAATCACACATGCAGTATCTAAAACGTATGCGTTATTGATTAAACCACTGGAGAATTTTCAGCTGCCCTTCCTCCGTAAATGGGAAATAGACCTGGGGAGGACCAAAAAATTTAAAAATGATACAATCCATATTTAAGACAGAAACATGTACAAAAATACAGGAAACAAATGACAAAATTATCTCACAGTGGTACAAAACCCCAGAAATACTTAAAAAGGTGTTTCCACAATATATCAGGTGATTGTTGGAGATGTCAGACGGAACAGGGAACCCTGCTACACATCTTTTGGTCCTGTCCCAGACTTAAGAAATTCTGGAAGGAAGTCCGGGAGATCATTCAATAACGTAGTGAGGTAGAAATACAGGAATATCCAGCGTTATTTCTTTTGCATTTATCAGAGATTCCGAGGAAAAAACATACAGGAAGTAGGTAGAGTAGAGTGGGTAGAGTGAATAAACATTTTTTTTGGGGGGGGGGGGGGGCAGGGAAGGGAATGGAAATGGACTACAAATAGGGGGGGGGGGTAGATGGAATATTGGGAGGTAGCAGTCATACTTGAGCAGGGCCATGGGATAGCTTGGAGGGGAAGATTTCACCTCTTTTTCGTTTTATTCTTTCTTGTTTTTTCTTTCTCATTATAGTTTAGACTAATTGCCTCACTTTGTCCTCTCCACCCCCAGTGGATATCACCCTAGAAGGGGGCAGCTGGTAGGATTAGGGGGAATCGAATGTATCGATGTACCTTTTGTTGTATATATCTAGGAACAAATTGTTAAATTGTGTAAAGATGGTTTATTTTAAGTGTCTTTTTTCTCTTTTCCTGCCTTTGTATAAAAGAAAAAAGGTGAAAAAAAAAGAATGTAACTACACACTGAAATCCTAGGAACAAACCATTGCATATGCAGAGGGTAAAAAAATAGGATTTTTATAACAGCTTACCTGTAAAATCCTTTTCTTGGAGTACATCACGGGACACAGAGCGGCATAGTCATTACTATGTGGGTTATATAGATACCTTCAGGTGCTGGCACTGGCAACTTCCAAAACCGGAAGTACCCTCCCCTATATAAGCCCCATCCCATCCGGGAGCACCTCAGTTTTGTAGCAAAGCAATAAGTGTCCCCAAAGAGGGGTGGGAGCTCTGTGTCCCGTGATGTACTCCAAGAAAAGGATTTTACAGGTAAGCTGTTATAAAAATCCTATTTTCTTTCTCGTACATCACGGGACACAGAGCAGCATAGTCATTACTATGTGGGACGTCCCAAAGCAATGCCCAATGAGGGGGGGGATACACCATACATAAGCTGGGCGCTATCAGACATGAGGATCTTTTGCGGCCTGCAACACACTGCGCCCAAAGGCGACATCCTCCTGACTTCTAACGTCCACCTGGTAGAACCTAGTAAACGTGTGTACTGAAGACCATGTTGCGGCCTTACAGATTTGAGCCAGGGAGGCCTGGTGATGCACTGCCCATGAAGTTCCAACTGCTCTCGTGGAGTGCGCCCTAACTTTGAACGGAGGCGGTCTCCTTCTCAAGCCATAGGCTTGCATTATGACCTGTCGAATCCACTTGGCTAAAGTAGATTTTGACGCTGCCTGACCCCTTCTGGGGCCTTCCGGCAGAACAAACAAAGTATCCGTTCTACGAATCTAAACAGTGGCTTTTAGATAAGCTTTAACTGCTCTTACTACATCCAAAGAATGCAATAACTTTTCCTCTACCGAACTAGGTTTGGGGAAAAAAGAAGGAAGAACCACATCTTGGTTCAAATGAAACCTCGATACCACCTTAGGAAGAAAGGCTGGATGAGGACGTAACACTACTCTGTCCTTATGGATAACCACATATGGCTCCCTACAGGACATAGCGGCTAATTCCGACACTCTTTTAGCCAAACAAATGGCTACTAGAAAAATCAATTTCCTGGTGAGAAGAACCAGGGAAATATGCTGTAATGGTTCAAATGGTTGTTTCTGTAGAACCGACAGAACCAGGTTTAAGTCCCATGGACATATGGGAATATTAACCGGAGGGCTAATACGCATCACTCCTTGTATAAAGGCTTTGACTAGTGAATGCGAAGCCAAGGGCCTCTGAAAAAATATTGACAAGGCCGAAATCTGACCCTTGATAGTACTCAAGGCAAGCTTCCTATCTACAGCCGATTGTAGGAAGTCCAGAATCCTACCTATTACGTATTTACGTGGATGCCATTTCTTGGCCTCACACCAGGCGATGTACGCCTTCCAGATTCTATAGTAGATCTGCCTGGATACCGGCTTCCTGGCATTGATCATGGTAGATACCACAGAATTAGAGAGCCCTCTCTTTTTTAGAATGTGGGCTTCAATAGCCAGGCCGTCAAACCTAGGGCTGGTAAGGAAGGGTGGTATATCGGTCCTTGCGAAAGCAGGTCCGGACGATGTGGGAGGGTCCAAGGACTCCCCACAGACATCTTTACAATCTCCGCGTACCATGCTCTTCGGGGCCACGCTGGAGCCACCAGAATCACTGGTTTCTTTTCTACCCTGATTCTGCGGAGTAATCGAGGTAACCATTGTGGCGGTGTGAATGCATATATCAGCTTGAACTGATCCCAAGGGAACACTAGGGCATCCGAGCCGCAAGCTAGGGGATCCCTTGTCCAAGAGACAAACCTGTCCACTTTTGCGTTGAATCTGGATGCTAGCAGATCTACATCCGGTGTTCCCCACCGCTGACATATTGTCCGGAAAACCTCGGGATGAAGGGACCATTCCCCTGGGCATAATTGTTGGCGACTTAGAAAGTCCGCCGTCCAATTCTCCACTCCTGGAATGAATACCGCAGATATGGCTGGGACATATCTTTCTGCCCATTTCAGGATGCAATTTACTTCCCTCTGGGCTGCACGACTCCTGGTGCCACCCTGATGATTGATATATGCCACTGCCGTGGCATTGTCCGATTGAATTCTGACAGGGGACCCTTGGAGTTTGGATGTCCATGCTACTAGGGCATACCGGGCTGCTCGTATCTCTAAGAGATTGATGGGCAGGGCCTTTTCTGCATCCGACCATCTGCCCTGGAGAGACCATTGCTCCAGCACTGCTCCCCAGCCTATAAGGCTGGCATCTGTAGTGACCACCTTCCAAGAAATCGGACTGAAGGATTTCCCTCTTTCCAGATTCTGGGGAACCAACCACCAACGGAGGCTCTTGCGAACGGAAGGGGACAAGGACATTGGTAAGTCTAGGGCCTGAACTTTCTTGTTCCAGGCTGACAGTATGGCCCTTTGCAAATTCCTTGAATGGAATTGACCGTAGGGTACTGCTTCGAATGATGCCACCATTTTTCCCAGCAGCCTCATGCACAGGCGTATGGATGGCTGTCTTTTTGTACCCACTAGGTGGATCAAATCTCTCAAAGACGACCCCTTTTCTTGAGGCAAGAAAATTTTTCTCTGGTCTGAATCCAGCCTTAGCCCCAAGTATTCCAGACTTTTGACTGGTTTTAGGGCTGACTTGTCTCAGTTGATAATCCAACCGTGATATTCCAGATACTCGATTGTCTCGTGAACAACCACTTCTAGTTTTTCCACTGAGTGGTCTATCAGCAACAAGTCGTCTAGATATGCCATTATCGTTACACCTCGTGTTCTTAGATTGGCCAATAATGGGGCCAGAATTTTTGTGAACACTCGTGGTGCTGTGGCCAGACCGAAGGGTAAGGCTCTGAACTGAAAATGGCGCCCTTCTACTGCAAAGCGTAGAAATTTTTGGTGGGCTGGAAAGATGGGAATGTGCAAATAAGCATCTTTGATGTCGATCAAGGCTAACCATTCCTCCCCTTGTAGGGCAGTGGCCACCGATCGGATCGACTCCATCCGGAAAGTCCTGATATGTAGGAATTTGTTTAGCCCTTTTAGATTTAATATGGGCCTCACGTCCCCGTTTGGCTTCGGGACTGTAAAGAGGTTTGAGTAAAACCCGAACCCCCATTCTTCCAGGGGAACCTCTATAATTACTGCTTGGAGCAATAATTGTTCTAGTGCCAACAGGAGGGATCCTCTCTTCTGGGGATCCCTTGGCACGTTTGACCTTATAAAGTGGGAAGGAGGGGAGTCTTTTAACTCCAATTTGTATCCCAGACTTACTGCGGAGAGCACCCATCTGTCTCTGATCGTGTCCCGCCAGGTCTCTGTGAACAACTGAAGTCTTCCCCCCACCCGATTGAGTGGGGGCAACCCTTCATGCATTTGACTTTGGGGGAGGTTTTGTACCTCTCCTGCTCCAGGGCTTCTTGTTACCCTGCAATTGTCCCTGATTTTTACCTCCGGGATTTGACCGAGGAGGCCGTCGGAACTGTTTCACAGCCGATGTCCTAGGGACTGGAGAAGCAGGCCTCTTAAAAGAGGGACCTCTAACTCTGTTTTTAACCGGCAAAAGTGTACTTTTACCGCTGGAAATTTTTCTGGATATATTTGTCCAGGTCTTCCCCGAATAAGCGTTCACCATGAAATGGGAAGCTGACCAGCAATTTTTTACAGGGAGCTTCAGCAGACCAGGTTTTGAGCCATAGAAGCCTGCGCATATGTACTACAGACAGCGTAAGGCGGGAGGCCTGATGGATTGAATCCTTTATAGCGTCCACCGCAAAGCATAAGGCTCTAGGTAGATCAGCTAGGGCAAGAGCCTGCTGATCCGGCAAGTCCCTTAAGACCTGTTTCAACTGATCCTTCACTGCTTGGCAGACCCCAATAGCTGCCACTGCTGGTTGTGTCACCAAGCCTGCTGTAGCAAAAGCAGATTTTAATAAGGACTCCAATTTTTTATCTATTGGGTCCTTGAACATTTGGACATTATCCACTGGACATGTCAGTGATTTATTCACACAAGAGATGGCTGCGTCCACTGTAGGGACCCTCCATTTTTTGACGAACTTATCCTCCATGGGATAGACCACCTGAAATCTCTTGGGAGGAGTAAATATTTTATCAGGATGCTCCCAATCCTGGTAAATGAGCCCTTCCAGTAAAGGATGGATCGGAAAGGAACAAACAGTCTGGGGAGCTTTTAGTGACCCCAACGAGGAGACAGAAGTGGATGATGACTCCGCAAGGGGCATTTTAAATGCTGATCGGACCATGTTAGTCAGGGACTGAACCCATAATCTTTCAGCATGTGATGCTGAGAATGGCTCTTCCACTGTTGATTCCTCTACAACAGAATCGACCTCATCCTGATCCCCCTCAGGTAGGTCGATCCCTGTATGGGACTGTTGCTCCGCTAACAGGCACTCTGAGGGAGGAGATGGAGATCGAGCGCTTTTTCCCTGTGACAGGGAAGCAGCGATCAATGCTGACAATCTCTCTTCCAGCCCTCCCAGAGCTGAGGAAAAAACCTCCTCTGTTACATACACAGGAGCAGGTGAACTGAGGACAGCCACAGTACCAGGTACTCCTGAGGGTGCTCTACGGTCACTAACCTCTGATTCTTTAGGGGAGATTGGTGCAGCCGAAGCATGCCCAAGATCCTCAGAGCCCGATGGAGACCCCCTATGCTTCCTGGGATTTTTAGTCCCGGAGTTTTTAGACGGCATATTCCTAAGCCCAAAGCT
Source organism: Rana muscosa (assembly GCA_029206835.1). NCBI lineage: Eukaryota > Metazoa > Chordata > Amphibia > Anura > Ranidae > Rana > Rana muscosa. The sequence goes on from CM055128.1 coordinate 271,297,374, forward strand.
GAGGTATTCCAGCCGAAATACACCACTTACTGACAATAGTCTAGCACAATTGCTGCTATATAAACAGTTGGTGTCTACTAATGTGCCTTTCTATGGGGATGCCTGCATCAACCGCTTGCTGTATGCCTTTTTTAAATGTTGCCAGCTCTGTCTCTGCACTTCATAGCCAGCTCACAACACATAATTGTGTTTTTTAACATGCTGGGACGCCCGCACATGCGCAGAAGCGCTGCAGCGCGCACAGAGCGTCATCCCCCAAGCTCCGCCCCCTTTCCCAGCTCACCTCTATATATAGAGGCGCGTGCACGCGCGCGGCCACGTGCGCCTTCGGCGCTCTTTTTTGAAAAGGGAAACTAGGGACAAGAGCTAGGGCCCCTTTTGCCGCAGGCCGGGGGATGGACGAGCATTGCAACATGGCAGAGGAAGCAGTTTCCCACAAGAGAACTCACCATCTGCCTGGACTTGCTCTGATGAAAAGAAACTAGTCCATATGACAAGAAACGTTCCACAGCGGCCTCTAGTGGATTAACACAGGTACCGCAGTCTATATATATATATATTTTTTTTTTTTTCTTGACCACTATTAAAATTATTACATTTTTTAGTAGTTACAGGCATGCATAAATATTTAGCGGGAATACCGTTAGGTAACAGGCAGAAAGACATATTAGGCTTGGGGGTCCCCTCAATAGAACCAAGCTCCTGAGGGGCCCCCACTTACCTTTTCCCCGCCGCAGGACTCTGTTTGGTCCACAGAAGCCCAAACTTCACCTATCACGGCAGGCATTGTAATTAAACCTTCAGGGACCGGGTTCCCAAGGATTCCACTCCCCTGGACCTGTATAGCACCCTGCACAGAAAACATCTTGGTCGTGGGTATGACCAGAGCTCTGGATCCCAGGGTCCAGCTCTCCTAAGAGAAGCATTACAGGCAAAACCTTGCTCTTCTCTGCAAGGCCCGGGTACCGACCGTTTAGCTATGAAGCTTTTTTGGTCGGATCCGAAATAGCTTACTGAGGCCCAAAAGAACCTGTACGCAAGCTCAGTGAAAAACACATGTTACTTCTTGGCCAACACCTTAGACACTGGCAAAAAACTGAGGTGCTCCCGGATGGGAGGGGCTTATATAGGGGAGGGTACTTCCGGTTTTGGAAGTTGCCAGTGCCAGCACCTGAAGGTATCTATATAACCCACATAGTAATGACTATGCCGCTCTGTGTCCCGTGATGTACGAGAAAGAAAGACCCACGTTCAATACTAGCTTTGCTGCATTGCATCTCAATGCATTAATCCATGACTTCTCTTTTTGTAATAAATCAACGTCAACAGGTCTTGTTGCATGACTCATGGAACCCCCACCCTCTGAGTCATGGAACAAGTGCAAATTACAGCAGAGATCCACAATTAGACCAGTGCAGGTCATATATTCATCTTCTCTGGGTGCAAAGCCAGGAAGTGGAGATCTTGGCACGCCAGGAAGGAAGACTTGGCAGGACAGAAATACAGAGTGGCTACCAATGATTTTTTGCTTTAGAAGCCAATACACCCCTGGCTCTCCCACTTCTTCTATAACTTAATTGGCAATGCCTATTGTTACTTCTGCTTTCACTGCATGCATGTCTGTTCTGGGCCGGTCCCAGGAGGAACTACTACTTGCATTTACAGAGACACTGTTGCCTTGCCCATTCAGGGCAAAAGTGACAGTAGTGTGTAAAGGCTAACCCTGACCCCTTTATACTGACCTCTTCAGTGCTGAGAAATACCCTGTGCTTCCTGGTATGGGGGAGCATGTGACCTCCTCCCATGATGCTGCAATTCACCACTAGGCCCAATCTTTGTTGCATGATGGGGGGGGGCGCTGATGTCACTGCTCCATCCAACACCAAATATTTTGGTGAAAGGAATCATGGGGGGGGGGGGGTATAAAGTAGTCAGGGGTGGTCTTTAAGCTTGCTGTCACTTTACCCTGAATAGATGAGGTGATGGCATCTCTTAAAATATACCGTATATACTCAAGTATAAGCCGAGTTTTTCAGCACATTTTTTTGTGCTGAAAATGCCCCCCCTCGGCTTATACTCGAGTCTGTGCCCAATGCATACCTGATCAGCCTATGTCATGCTCAGACGGCGGCCGACCAGTGTAAAAAAAGCCGCGCCTCCTCCTCGTCCATGATAGGGGAACACTCAGTTTCCCCAGCAGTCAGTGTTCCTCCCATCATGGACATCCTCTCGTCCTCATCCAACAGATGAGGACGAGAGGATGTCCGTGATAGGCAGAACACTGACTCACTGCTGGGAAACTGAGTGTTCCCCTATCACGGACGAGGAGGAGGCGCGGCTTTTTTACACTGGAGGGCCGCCGTCTGACCATGACACGGGCTGATCAGGTATGCAATGGGCACATGTGTATCTTATAATATGGAGACCAGAGCTTTCCTTCCAGTGCTATAGGTGTATCTTATAATATGGAGGAAAGAAGTGAGGCTGCAAATGGGCACAGTGAGGCTGCAAATGGGCATTGTCTTTTCCACTTACAGTAGCTGCTGCATTCTCACCCTAGGCTTATACTCGAGTCAATACATTTTCCCATTTTTTTGTGGTATAATTAGGTGCCTCGGCTTATATTCGGGTCGGCTTATACTCGAGTATATACAATACTTTTTTTTTTCTCTTAAGGAATACAGTACATAACAGCATTTTCTGCTTTTTATATCCTCCTCAATCTAGATTTAAAGGTTTTACCCCTAAATCATTGGATATAGCGATCAAAAATAGACCCCTACAGAGATTTCACAATCTTGGCACCTGTGGGAGACCAGCAATACCTTTCTTAAAACGTAGCTGGGCCATGTCATAACGGCCATAGTCCCGCAACAGGATGCAGCCACCAGGTTTCAGAAGCCTACTTAAACGTGAAATAGCCTCCTGCATCCTGCAAAGAGAGGGAAAAAAAAAAAGATGGAATTAAACGTAGCAAAAAAGGGTGTGGTGTGAATTGGCTGTGGCAGTTTCAATTGATACAGCTTTGCATTTGAAAAACACATTCCATTTTGCTTTAAAGCTATTTTTTCTTTTGGTTGCAGCACAAGCACAGAATACACTCTCCACACCTGTAAGATGCCAATGAATGGAGCAAAATGCCGACAAAAAACAATTGTGCATGCGTGCAAGTTGCAGTATCGCAAGCTATCCAATTGCCAAGTGAAAAACATGTCAGTAAAGGAAGAAGCATCAGAGAAGAAGCCAGCACAGGTGATGGAGCGGGAACAGACAGCACAGAGCTGTCATCGATGGAACACGGCAAACACATATTGCAAATGCCGTCAGAAATGTCCCCAAGTTGTGCTTTAACCACTTGCTACACAGGGCAATTTTGACATTTCTCTCCTACATGTAAAAATCATTTCTTTGCTCGAAAAATTACACAGAACCCCCAAAAATTTTATAATAGATTGATATTGATATATATGAGACCCTGGAGAATAAAATGGCGGTCGTTGCAACTTTTTATCCCGTACGGCATTTGCGCAGCAATTTTTCAAATGCGCTTTTTTGGGATAAAAAACGGTTTCACGCATTCCAAAAAAAACATTAAAGTTAGCCCAATTTTTTTGTATAATGTGAAAGATCATGTTACACTGAGTAAATAGAAACCCAACATGTCACACTTCAAAATTGACAAGTACTTGAAAATCCCCATAGGTGACGCTTTAATTATTTATTTTTTTACAGGTTACATGTGTTAGGTTACAGAGGAGGTCTAGTGCTAGAATTATTGCTCTCGCTCTAACGTTCCCGGTGAAGCACGTGGGGACAGGGGCACTTTACTTTTTTTTTTATTGTTAATTTTACATGAATTTTTCTAGTTTGATGCCTTCTTTTAAAAAAAAAAAAAAAATTATATATATATATATATATATATATATAGATCACCGTTATTACTATTACAAGAAATGTGAACATTCCTTGTAATAGGAATATGGCATTACAGGTCCTCTTTACAGTGAGATATGGGGTCAATAAGTCCCCAGATCTCACCTATAAAACTGGGAAGCCTGAAATCCCCGCCCCCCCCCCCCCCCCCCCCCAAAAAAAGGGGGAAGAAGAGGAGATCTCGCTTCCCAGCCGAGGCAGCGGCATTTTTTTAAATGCAGAGGCCAGGCGTGACGTCATAACATCGTGCACGGCCTCCGAACGACCATAGAGACTCCGGGGACCATTTGGCTCACTGGAAATCTCTATGGTCAGCATCCGGCACCAACGGATCCCTTCTCCGGCTCACCGATCGCACAGGTAAGTCGATAGAAGCACAGGAGGGCAGCATGAGGGGGGGGGGGGGGGGGCGACGTCCCTTCCCGCCGCCTGTAAGAAAAATCAAGCAGCAGAACAGCCGCTATGATCGTTCTTATGGTGCAGGGAATCGCTGGCTCTAAAAGAAGATATCTGAATGATACCTGTAAGCTCCTCTGACTCCAATACGCTAACCTTATCTGTACTCTTTCGATGTTCCTTCCAAGCGGTGACATCACTCCCAAGATCACATGACATTTGGGACTAGCAGTTGGCTGCTAGACCCAAGCACTGTCGCAGAGCAGAAGATCACGTGCTCCTCCATACCTGGAAGAGCTGAGTACTGTCTATGGCTACAGAGCAAAAAGGATTGGCGAGGGTGCGCTGGTAACCAGAGTGGGTCAGAGGAAGTCTCTGCAGAGACATTCATTCTGCTCTGCATTGGCAAAGTGTCAGTGTCTCTTTAAGGGCTACATATTGTGAAAGAGTACTATGAATGATTTAGCAGGAATATTTAAATTACACACGTTTCCTGCTGAAGCCTATTAAAGTAACTAAAGAAGTACAATACAGACACCTAGTGGTGTCTTCATATACATTCAGATGCCTTCAACATACAACCCAATACCCTCCACAAATCCTTCACCACTCCTTTAAAGTGGTTGTAAACCCTTTTTGACTACTACTACCTATAGGCAAGCCTAGAATAAGGCTTACCTATAGGTAGTGGAAATATCTCCTAAAAGTGCGCCGTTTAGGAGATATTTCACTTGTAGTCCGCTGAAAATCCCAACGGCGCATGCGCGGGGAAGAAACTAAACTAAGTGCCGTTTCTTCCCCAGCCTGTGCCGTGAATGGCGGCTCTTGTGCGCATGCGCGGGAGTGACATCACACGGCTCCGGCGAATCACAGAGCCGGAGTCCGCAGCCTGGAAGGAAGAGGAGACAGAAGATGGACGCTTCCTGCAGCGGGGACATCGCTGGATTCTTTTGCAGGTAAGAGTCACATAATGGGCTAATATGCGATGCATACTAGCCCATTATGCTTTTAATTTGCAGGCTTTTCAGGTAGTAAAAGAGGAAGTAAAACCCATCAGGGTTTACTTCCTCTTTAATAGTAGTATAAAATATAGTGTTATTAGCCATTCACTGGCAGATAATCATTGGCACCACTTCCTTATAAAACTTTCCAAAACCAGACTTGCATTGAAAACTGGATTTTTTTTGTGCTTAGCTCCATAAACCTAACTGTGCAATGTATACTTTGGCACCTTAAAAATCCCATTTTCAATGAGTTGAGTGGCATCTTGATATAGCGCGGTCATTTACCCCGTAGGATCCCGACACGCTTGCATGTCGGGTTTTGGATAGTATTATAGGCCAACCAACTCCACTCCAGGCTTTCTATTTAAGAGTCTCATGACTATAAAGGTCTTACTGGCCAATAAAAGTTTTCAGGGTCATTTCTTTAAAAAGGAGAAGTACAGTCATCTGCTCTCGGAGCTCTGAGAACCGAGCGATTATCGGTGTTTAATCGCTCGGTTCTCAGTCTAAAGCCTCATACAGACGATCGGATTTTCTGTGGACAAAGCGTAGGACTTTTGTCCGAAGGGCGTTGGCCAGGAACTTGTCTTGCATACAAACGGCAAAGAATTGTCAGCCAACAAACACATAACTACGTGGTTTTTCAGCTCTTTAGCGACACCTTTTGGGCAACTTCTGCTAATTTGGTGTTATGGTGAGCATTGCCTCTGAGCATGTGTGTTTGTACTTTGGATTTTTGTCCGACGGACTTGTGCACACACGATCGGAAAATCCGACAACACACAATTGTTGGCAGACAATTTTAAAGCATGCTCTCCCACGTTGGTCCGTGGAAAAACCGACAACAATTGTCCAATGGATTTTCCGACAACAGCCTGCCATCACACAATTCCCATTGGATAATCCGATCGTGTGTACGAGGCTTTGGACCCCATACATACACTATTCGATTTTCTGCAGATTTTTGTCTTCAGATTTACCAAAACCATTTAGTGCAAGGGCCTGCCTGATTGCATACAAATTGAAAAACTCTTACGGTTTGACCTCATATTATATGGTTTTGGTAAATCTAAAGACAAAAATCTGCAGAGGATTGAATAGTGTGTATGGGGGTTAAGAGCCAGAGGGGGACAGATGCTGCATCCACATAGGCAAGTATGATTGTTAAAAAAAGATTTTTTTGAACAATGTACTTCAATATGACAATTTCCTACTAAGTGAAGAGAGGTCCCACTGCTCACAGGCGGGTCGGCATCAGCTGTGTTTGAAAAGTGAAATCCATGGAGTGGGGTGCACGCCCTGCCACTGCAGCAGTCACATGTGATGCAAGAAAATGGGATAGGCTGCATTCCCACACAAATGTATTAATTCAATCGCTTTATTGAAGAATCATAAAAGCATTACATGGTGCTTTCATGATTCTTCAATAAAGGGATTGAATTGATACTTTTTTGTGTGGGAATGCAGTCTATCCCATTTTCTTGCTTCACATGAGATATTTCCTACATTTCTTTTTTTTGTAGCATTAATTTCTATAGAAAGTTCTTTAGATTGTTGTACCTTTAAGCTCCATGCACACTGGACGCTAAAAAAAAAAGTTATAAAAACGCCAGTAGCTTTTCAGGGAGTCTTTCAACATTTAACGTTTTTGCAATAGCGTTTATTAGCGTATTTTTTTTTTTCAATGGATCAAAAAAACGCTGGCGAGCTGCGTTTGAGCGTTTTTAGCGCTTTTTGACGCCAAAAAAACGGCACTTTGAAAGCGATTTTTGGGCATTCAGAAAAAAGCCCATAAACTCCACTGCTCATTAAAGCTGAAAAACGTCCACGTGTGCATGGACACATAGGCTAACATAGAGTGGAGTTTATGGGCTTTAAAAAAAAAAAAAACGCCAATAAACTGCAGTTTATCAGCTCCAGTGTGCATGGAGCCTAATGCTACATTCTTTGTTCCTATACTCACATAGCACTATTATGTATTGTATCACATTCCATTGCCACTTCATTTCTGATCCTTATACATTTGATCTGTCTGCATGTTTTTATTTATTTTTCTACATGGCCATTTTGTGAACAATATTTTTCTTTGTATACAGATGTTAAATTCTGTTTTTTGATTCAGTGCTCATCTTTCTGCCTGCTTTTGGTATTTCTGTACAAATTGTTTAATTGGAGCAACAGCAATCAATTATGCTAATTTGCTCTTGGGTGGAGTTTTTATGACTATAAATGTTTTACCATTCCAGTACTAAATATGCTATGACGAAGGCTCTCGCCGAAACGCGTCAGATTTTTAGTTTTATTTTCACTCTTATGTAGTCAATAAATATGCATACGGATTACAGTGTTGCTGGCTCCATCTTTTTGCTCATTCCCCCTCCACAACATGTCAGTGGTAAGCATATCTGTACAAGGAAAAAATGTATCTGCACCCGTGATATATCAGCTTCTCCTAATCTGTTCTGTGTAACCATCTCTGTTACTAAGCATGATGTAGCTGGTGAGGATGCTGGTGGACACATATGATTTACAAGCTTTATTTGAATATTCAAAACAGAGCAGATTAATGTGAACAGTTTTTTTCACAATATTTTTTAATCCATGGAAATTGCCACTGCAGGTTGTTGATGCCAGGTGGGTAACGGTGAAACAGCGACTGTGCCCAATAATAAGAACAGCTTGCAGGGTCTGCATGATTGTCAGCAGATTCTGCGGACCAATCTGCTGCCCTCCTACTTGCAAAGGACCGAAACCATGCCAGATAATGCAATCCCAGCACCTGTTCACTCATCAAAGTTGGTAACATGCAGGCTATTCTAATGTGGTTCTGCATGGAAGCCAAGAAACATGCTTCTAAAGCTAGTCAGAAAGAGCAGCTAGATTAAGTCTGAAAGGAACCTGAAGAAATTCAGGATACTAAGCAAAAATCCTTACTTCCCTGTGCAAAGGATATAGCCTTAGGGGAAGCACCTCCTCGTCTGTCAAGTGTCATCCTCCTAGGGGAAGATCCTGAGGTCTGCTGTGTTCCCCAATGAGCATTAAAAAAATAAATGGGTTTGCCAAATCCCTTTTCTGTGAGAACCATGGAGAGTGCCATCGCCGACCTCTCCTGAGAATAATAGTTACTTAGCCGTTAATACTTGGAGTTTTAGGCCCCCTTCACACTGAGGCGTATTTCAGGCGTTTTAGTGCTAAAAATAGCGCATAAATAACGCCTGAAATAATCCTGCCCCAGCATTCTCAATGTGAAAGCCCGAGGGCTTTCACACTAAGGCGATGCGCTGGCGCGAGGAAAAAAAATCTCCTGCAAGCAGCATCTTTGGAGCGGTGTGTATACTGCTCCTTCCCATTGAAATCAATGGGACACCGCGGCTATACCACCCGCAAACCGCTGCTGTAGCAGCGGTTTGCGGGCGGTATTAACCCTTTTTCGGCCGCTAGCGGGGGTTAAAACCGCACCGCTAGCGGCTGAATATTGCCGTAAAAACAACGGAATAGCAGCGCTAAAAATAGCGCCGCTATACCGCCAGCGCACCTGCCCGCCCCAGTGTGAAAGGAGCTTAATACAAAGAATAAGTGCTAATCGAAGGCAGACCTGGGCAAATTGTGGCCCCGGGTCCACATCTGGCCCTTTGGCTGTCCCAATCCAGCCCTCAATGCCTCTATTGTCCCAATGCCTCTCTAAGATGGTCAGTTTCCTCACTGAGGAAGCTGATAGGATCAGAGGGGCACGCTGACAGATGTCTGTGTGGAGAGCTGCAAGAACTGCAAGGAGAGAGCCTGAGGAGCTGATTGGTGTAGAGGGGAGGCTCAGTCCTGGGGAGAGAGCATAGTCTAGGACAGTGATGGTGAACCTTGGCACCCCAGATGTTTTGGAACTACATTTCCCATGATGCTCATGCACTCTGCAGTGTAGTTGAGCATCATGAGAAATGTAGTTCCAAAACATCTGGGGTGCCAATGTTCGCCATCACTGGTCTAGGACATGTCTGATGCTCTCCCGCCACTCTGCTATCCAGACAAATTCTTCATGTGCTTGCACCTGCACGCTGCAAACGCCATGAGCCGTGCAGCTCTTCTTCACTCCATATCAGGATCTGCAGAAATCTGTACCAATCTCAGGCTCTCTCCTTCCAGTCACAGTGTTTTTCAGAGGGCATTTGACAGGCAATGAAGAAGTGTTATATCACCTCCTCATCGCCTGATTTAACCCTATAATGCCGGACTGCCGTGCTGAAAATAGGATTTTTATAACAGCTTACCTGTAAAATCCTTTTCTTGGAGTACATCACGGGACACAGAGCGGCATAGTCATTACTATGTGGGTTATATAGATACCTTCAGGTGCTGGCACTGGCAACTTCCAAAACCGGAAGTACCCTCCCCTATATAAGCCCCATCCCATCCGGGAGCACCTCAGTTTTGTAGCAAAGCAATAAGTGTCCCCAAAGAGGGGTGGGAGCTCTGTGTCCCGTGATGTACTCCAAGAAAAGGATTTTACAGGTAAGCTGTTATAAAAATCCTATTTTCTTTCTCGTACATCACGGGACACAGAGCAGCATAGTCATTACTATGTGGGACGTCCCAAAGCAATGCCCAATGAGGGGGGGGATACACCATACATAAGCTGGGCGCTATCAGACATGAGGATCTTTTGCGGCCTGCAACACACTGCGCCCAAAGGCGACATCCTCCTGACTTCTAACGTCCACCTGGTAGAACCTAGTAAACGTGTGTACTGAAGACCATGTTGCGGCCTTACAGACTTGAGCCAGGGAGGCCTGGTGATGCACTGCCCATGAAGTTCCAATTGCTCTCGTAGAGTGCGCCCTAACTTTGAACGGAGGCGGTCTCCTTCTCAAGCCATAGGCTTGCATAATGACCTGTCGAATCCACTTGGCTAAAGTAGATTTTGACGCTGCCTGACCCCTTCTGGGGCCTTCCGGCAGAACAAACAAAGTATCCATTCTACGAATCTGAGCAGTGGCTTTTAGATAAGCTTTAACTGCTCTTACTACATCCAAAGAATGTAATAATTTTTCCTCTACTGAACTAGGCTTGGGGAAAAAAGAAGGAAGAACCACATCTTGGTTCAAATGAAACCTCGATACCACCTTAGGAAGAAAGGCTGGATGAGGACGTAACACTACTCTGTCCTTATGGATAACCAGATATGGCTCCCTACAGGACATAGCGGCTAATTCCGACACTCTTTTAGCCGAACAAATGGCTACTAGAAAAATCAATTTCCTGGTGAGAAGAACCAGGGAAATATGCTGTAATGGTTCAAATGGTTGTTTCTGTAGAACCGACAGAACCAGGTTTAAGTCCCATGGACATATGGGAATATTAACCGGAGGGCTAATACGCATCACTCCTTGTATAAAGGCTTTGACTAGTGAATGCGAAGCCAAGGGCCTCTGAAAAAATATTGACAAGGCCGAAATCTGACCCTTGATAGTACTCAAGGCAAGCTTCCTATCTACAGCCCACTGTAGGAAGTCCAGAATCCTACCTATTACGTACTTACGTGGATGCCATTTCTTGGCCTCACACCAGGCGATGTACGCCTTCCAGATTCTATAGTAGATCTGCCTGGATACCGGCTTCCTGGCATTGATCATGGTAGATACCACAGGATTAGAGAGACCTCTCTTTTTTAGAATGTGGGCTTCAATAGCCAGGCCGTCAAACCTAGGGCTGGTAAGGAAGGGTGGTATATCGGTCCTTGCGAAAGCAGGTCCGGACGATGTGGGAGGGTCCAAGGACTCCCCACAGACATTTTTACAATCTCCGCGTTCCATGCTCTTCGGGGCCACGCTGGAGCCACCAGAATCACTGGTTTATTTTCTACCCTGATTCTGCGGAGTAATCGAGGTAACAATTGTGGCGGTGGGAATGCATATATCAGCTTGAACTGATCCCAAGGGAACACTAGGGCATCCGAGCCGCAAGCTAGGGGATCCCTTGTCCAAGAGACAAACCTGTCCACTTTTGCGTTGAATCTGGATGCTAGCAGATCTACATCCGGTGTTCCCCACCGCTGACATATTGTCCGGAAAACCTCGGGGTGAAGGGACCATTCCCCTGGGCATAATTGTTGGCGACTTAGAAAGTCCGCCTTCCAATTCTCCACTCCTGGAATGAATACCGCAGATATGGCTGGGACATATCTTTCTGCCCATTTCAGGATGCAATTTACTTCCCTCTGGGCTGCACGACTCCTGGTGCCACCCTGATGATTGATATATGCCACTGCCGTGGCATTGTCCGATTGAATTCTGACAGGGGACCCTTGGAGTTTGGATGTCCATGCTACTAGGGCATACCGGGCTGCTCGTATCTCTAAGAGATTGATGGGCAGGGCCTTTTCTGCATCCGACCATCTGCCCTGGAGAGACCATTGCTCCAGTACTGCTCCCCAGCCTATAAGGCTGGCATCTGTAGTGACCACCTTCCAAGAAATCGGACTGAAGGATTTCCCTTTTTCCAGATTCTGGGGAACCAACCACCAACGGAGGCTTTTGCGAACGGAAGGGGACAAGGACATTGGTAAGTCTAGGGCCTGAACTCTTTTGTTCCAGGCTGACAGTATAGCCCTTTGCAAATTCCTTGAATGGAATTGACCGTAGGGTACTGCTTCGAATGATGCCACCATTTTTCCCAGCAGCCTCATGCACAGGCGTATGGATGGCTGTCTTTTTGTACCCACTAGGTGGATCAAATCTCTCAAAGACGACACCTTTTCATGAGGCAAGAAAATTTTTCTCTGGTCTGAATCCAGCCTTAGCCCCAAGTATTCCAGACTTTTGACTGGTTTTAGGGCTGACTTGTCTCGGTTGATAATCCAACCGTGATATTCCAGATACTCGATTGTCTCGTGAACAACCACTTCTAGTTTTTCCACTGAGTGGTCTATCAGCAACAAGTCGTCTAGATATGCCATTATCGTTACACCTTGTGTTCTTAGATTGGCCAATAATGGGGCCAGAATTTTTGTGAACACCCGTGGTGCTGTGGCCAGACCGAAGGGTAAGGCTCTGAACTGAAAATGGCGCCCTTCTACCGCAAAGCGTAGAAATTTTTGGTGGACTGGAAAGATGGGAATGTGCAAATAAGCATCTTTGATGTCGATCGAGGCTAACCATTCCTCCCCTTGTAGGGCAGTGGCCACCGATCGGATCAAGTCCATCCGGAAAGTCCTGATATGTAGGAATTTGTTTAGCCCTTTTAGATTTAATATGGGCCTCACGTCCCCGTTTGGCTTCGGGACTGTAAAGAGGTTTGAGTAAAACCCGAACCCCCATTCTTCCAGGGGAACCTCTATAATTACTGCTTGGAGCAATAATTGTTCTAGTGCCAACAGGAGGGATCCTCTCCTCTGGGGATCCCTTGGCACGTTTGACCTTATAAAATGGGAAGGAGGGGAGTCTTTTAACTCCAATTTGTATCCCAGACTTACTGCGGAGAGCACCCATCTGTCTCTGATCGTGTCCCGCCAGGTCTCTGCGAACAACTGAAGTCTTCCCCCCACCCGATTGAGTGGGGGCAACCCTTCATGCATTTGACTTTGGGGGAGGTTTTGTACCTCTCCTGATCCAGGGTTTCTTGTTACCCTGCAATTGTCCCTGATTTTTACACCCGGGATTTGACCGAGGAGGCCGTCGGAACTGTTTCACAGCCGATGTCCTAGGGACTGGAGAAGCAGGCCTCTTAAAAGAGGGACCTCTAACTCTGTTTTTAACCGGCAAGAGTGTACTTTTACCGCTGGAAATTTTCTGGATATATTTGTCCAGGTCTTCCCCGAATAAGCGTTCACCATGAAATGGGAAGCTGACCAGCAATTTTTTACAGGGAGCTTCAGCAGACCAGTTTTTGAGCCACAGAAGCCTGCGCATATGTACTACAGACAGCGTAAGGCGGGAGGCCTGATGGATTGAATCCTTTATGGCGTCAACCGCAAAGCATAAGGCTCTAGGTAGATCAGCTAGGGCAAGGGCCTGCTGATCTGGCAAGTCCCTTAAGACCTGTTTCAACTGATCCTTCACTGCTTGGCAGACCCCAATAGCTGCCACTGCTGGTTGTGTCACCAAGCCTGCTGTAGCAAAAGCAGATTTTAATAAGGACTCCAATTTTTTATCTATTGGGTCCTTGAACATTTGGACATTATCCACTGGACATGTCAGTGATTTATTCACACAAGAGATGGCTGCGTCCACTGTAGGGACCCTCCATTTTTTGATGAACTTATCCTCCATGGGATAGACCACCTGAAATCTCTTGGGAGGAGTAAATATTTTATCAGGATGCTCCCAATCCTGGTAAATGAGCCCTTCCAGTAAAGGATGGATTGGAAAGGAACAAACAGTCTGGGGAGCTTTTAGCGACCCCAACGAGGAGACAGAAGTGGATGATGGCTCCGCAAGGGGCATTTTAAATGCTGATTGGACCATGTTAGTCAGGGACTGAACCCATAATCTTTCAGCAGGTGATGCTGAGAATGGCTCTTCCACTGTTGATTCCTCTACAACAGAATCGACCTCATCCTGATCCCCTTCAGGTAGGTCGATCACTGTATGGGACTGTTGCTCTGCTAACAGGTACTCTGAGGGAGGAGACGGAGATCGAGCGCTCTTTCCCTGTGACAGGGAAGCAGCAATCAATGTTGTCAATCTTTCTTCCAGTCCTCCCAGAGCTGAGGAAAAAACCTCCTCTGTTACATACACAGGAGCAGGTGAACTGAGGACAGCCACAGTACCAGGTACTCCTGAGGGTGCTCTACGGTCACTAACCTCTGATTCTTCAGGGGAGATTGGTGCAGCTGAAGCATGCCCAAGATCCTCAGAGCCCGATGGAGACCCCCTATGCTACCTGGGATTTTTAGTCCCGGAGTTTTTAGACGGCATATTCCTAAGCCCAAAGCTGAGGTATTCCAGCCGAAAATACACCACTTACTGACAATAGTCTAGCACAATTGCTGCTATAAAAACAGTTGGTGTCTACTAATGTGCCTTTCTATGGGGATGCCTGCATCAACCGCTTGCTGTATGCCTTTTTTAAATGTTGCCAGCTCTGTCTCTGCACTCCATAGCCAGCTCACAACACATAATTGTGCCTTTTAACATGCTGGGACGCCCGCACATGCGCAGAAGCGCTGCGGCGCGCACAGAGCGTCATCCCCCAAGCTCCGCCCCCTTTCCCAGCTCACCTCTATATATAGAGGCGCGTGCTCGCGCGCGGGCACGTGCGCCTTCGGCGCTCTTTTTTGAAAAGGGAAACTAGGGACAGGAGACAGGGCCCTTTTGCCGCAGGCCGGGGGATGGACGAGCATTGCAACATGGCAGAGGAAGCAGTTTCCCACAAGAGAACTCACCATCTGCCTGGACTTGCTCTGATGAAAAGAAACCAGTCCACATGACAAGAAACGTTCCACAGCGGCCTCTAGTGGATTAACACAGGTACCGCAGTCTATATATATTTTTTTTTTCTTGACCACTATTAAAAATATTACATTTTTTAGTAGTTACAGGCATGCATAAATATTTAGCGGGAATACCGTTAGGTAACAGGCAGAAAGACATATTAGGCTTGGGGGTCCCCTCAATAGAACCAAGTTCCTGAGGGGCCCCCACTTACCTTTTCCCCGCCGCAGGACTCTGTTTGGTCCACAGAAGCCCAAACTTCACCTATCACGGCAGGCATTGTAATTAAACCTTCAGGGACCGGGTTCCCAAGGATTCCACTCCCCTGGACCTGTATAGCACCCTGCACAGAAAACATCTTGGTCGTAGGTATGACCAGAGCTCTGGATCCCAGGGTCCAGCTCTCCTAAGAGAAGCATTACAGGCAAAACCTTGCTCTTCTCTGCAAGGCCCGGGTACCGACCGTTTAGCTATGAAGCTTTTTTGGTCGGATCCGGAATAGCTTACTGAGGCCCAAAAGAACCTGTACGCAAGCTCAGTGAAAAACACATGTTACTTCTTGGCCAACACCTTAGACACTGGCAAAAAACTGAGGTGCTCCCGGATGGGAGGGGCTTATATAGGGGAGGGTACTTCCGGTTTGGAAGTTGCCAGTGCCAGCACCTGAAGGTAAACTATATAACCCACATAGTAATGACTATGCCGCTCTGTGTCCCGTGATGTACGAGAAAGAAATTGTATGCATTGCACACAGCTGCAGTGCGGCCCTATTGAACTCAATGGGCCAGTTTGATAAGCAGAGCCGCTTGTCAAACACTGCGGCCTAGAGTTAAAAAATGCCACGGCAGGGGCATGTGAAAAGCCCCGACTGTTACTTTACAGTTTAGGTGGGAGGCAAAACCTTAGCTCAGCTGCCTGTTTTTAACCCCCCCCCCGACCGCCCATCTGAAGGAGACCCATTTCATAAGCTGTTATACCTATTATTCTAGAGTCAGGTTGTTTTCTATGCGCTTATGGACCTTCCCAGGTCCAAAATTAACATTGAGGAGAATTAAAGTGTTATTGAACCACCAGCAGTAAAATCAGTCTGTATATGCAGTAAAGCATGCCTGTTATACTCACTATGGAACCTAAGGGGTTACACATTGAGTAAAACGGCTGTTTGAGTTCCCCTTCTTCCACTGTCCCCATATATTTTCCCGATAAAGCAATCTATGAAGCCAGGCTGCACATGCTCAGTTTGGTGTGTCTTGCTAGAGTCTAGAGAGGTTTTTCTTTCTTGGAAGAATGCATGTGATCAGCACTGTCCAAACAGAGGGTCAGGGGTCTTGCAGTCTCATTGGACAGTCAGAAAACTCCTCCTTAAAGCTTTAACCAATGCTTGGCTGGACACTTAGAGGTCACAAGACTGTTATATACTGCTGATGAGAAAAGGTAATTTAGCCGTTTATATTTACTAAAATAATTGCATTTCTGCGTACGACCAGATATAGTGAATGCAGGGACCTGGGTTTAGTAACACTTTAAGTTCGGCCCTCCACAACAGTCTCAGTTTCTTATGTGGCTCTTTCAGAAAATATAATTGCCCACCCTTGCTTTACTTTTCTGATAAGCATACTTACTCCTGGTCAGTGACTCAAAGTAGTGAAGTCGGAGGGTCTGCATAACAGCCAGGCAACTAGCTCTTCTAGAAAAAAAAGTCAATGACAGCTTTTCTATGATCTCCAGTTACTAAACCAGCATAATGAACCGCATGATCAGGAACTATGTGTCACCTGTCTGGCTGTGCAGTGTGGAAAATGTGTGGAAATCACAAGACTTGCTAGACTGGCTGACTTTTAGTCGTGTATTTAGCAATTCGATTTTTTATTTAACCACTTGTCCCCCGCCCACTGTCAATTGACGGCGGGCGGAGGATACTCTCGTTCTGGGAGGACGTCATATGACGTCCTCCCTTTAAAACGAGCTAGGAGGCGCGCGCTCGCCGCGTTCACAAGGCCCCGATGCGCGTGCCTGGCGGCCGCGATTGCCGCCGGGCACCCGCGATTGCCCGGGAAACGAGCAGGAAAGTGGATCTCTGTGTGTAAACACAGAGATCCACGTCCTGTGAGGGAGAGGGGACCGATGGTGTGTCCCTTGTACATAGGGACAACCATCGGTCACCTCCCCCATTCAGTCACCTCCCCCCACAGTAAGAACACATTGAGGGAACATATTTAACCCCTTCCCGCCCCCTAGTGGTTAACCCCTTCCCTGCCAATCACATTTATACAGTAATCAATGCATTTTTATAGCAGGGATCGCTGTATAAACGTGAATGGTCCCAAAAATGTGTCAAAAGTGTCCGATGTGTCCGCCGCAATATCGCAGTCACAATAAAAAAAACGCAGATCGCCGCCATTACTAATAAAAAAATAAAAATGCTATAAATCTATCCCCTATTTTGTACACGCTAAAACTTTTGCGCAAACCAATCAATACGCGCTTATTGCGATTTTTTTTTTTTACCAAAAATATGTAGAAGAATACGTATCGGCCTAAACTGAGGAAAATTTTATTTAAAAAAAAAAAAATGGGTATTTATTATAGCAAAAAGTAAAAAATAGTGTTTTTTTTTCAAACTGGACGCTCTTTTAATTATAGCGCAAAAAATTAAAACCGCAGAGGTGATCAAATACCACCAAAAGAAAGCTCTATTTGTGGGAAAAAAAGGACACAAATTTCGTTTGGGAGCCACGTCGCACGACCGCGCAATTGTCATTCAAAGTGTGACAGCGCTGAAAGCTGAAAAATGGCTTGGGCAGGAAGGGGGTTTTCGTGCACAGTAGAGAAGTGGTTAAAAAACCCAATAAAAAATAAAAATAAAAAATCTGGTGAGGAGTTCACTTTAAATGCTTCTATTGAAGCTGTTCTTGATCGACAATGTGGTCAGAACAATCCATTTTTATAGAAAATGGTACATATTAAAATCATTGGCTGCAAACTCAGCAGAAAGTCCACAGCTGCAGTTATCCATCTAAGTAAGTCCCTGGTGCAGAAATAGTTTGCCATTTTACAGGTCACTCACTTGCTTGGAAGGATGGCTGAAAGGACAAAGATGAGAACAATGACATCCAAGCTCTCCTCAGGAATAGGGTACTGCAAATTCTCGTCCGATAGGTCGTGGACAAAGGCGAAGCATCGTGATGGATCATACTGAGGCTTAGTCTGTAAAAGTTGGAACAGAAACGATTACTTTCATGCATGATATTCCACATTTCTTTCATGCATAAATATTTGTATAACCACCTGACCTCCGGAAGATTTACCCCCCCCCCTCTTCATGACCAGGCCATTTTTTGCTGTACAGCACTGCATTACTGACAATTGTGCGGTCATTCAACGCTGTACATAAATTACATTTAGGGCCAGTTCACACCATAGAAACGCAATCCGGATGTGTTCCAGGTGCTTTTTTGCATGCGCGTTTTTGATGCGTTTTTAATGCAGTCCAGTGCTTTCTTTCACCCCTCTTTTTTCTTAAGCTTAGATAAGGACAAGTTTGTTCCAGTGCATTTAGGTGCGTTCCGGTGCGTTTTACAGCGTTCCAGTACAGTCCAGTGCAGGAAAAACGCAGCATGTTCTACTTTTTTTTTTTGGAACTGCAAGCACTGGTGTGAACTATGCCATTAAAAACCATATAACCTACTTTCCATGCGTTTTTTGATGCAGAAAAAAAAAACGCACTGGACTGCATGTGGTGTGAACTGGCCCTCATGTCATTTTTTTCCCCATAAATAGAGCTTTCTTTTGGTGGTATTTGGTCACCTCTTTTTTTTTCCCGCTATAAACTAAAAAAACAAACAAAAAAAAAAAAAAAAAAATTTTGAAAAAATAAAATAACATTTTATATTTCTGCTATAAAAACATATCCAAGAAAAATTTCCAAATCGAATTTCTTCATAAAATTTAGGCCAAAATGTATTCTGTTACATATTTTTGTTAAAAAAAGAAATTAAAAAAAATCCTAATTAGCCCTGGTTCACACTGGTGCGTCTTGACATGCAATTGCCAGCAATGGCACCGTCCTAATCAGTGCGACGCCGCATTTATTTCAGTAGTTTCTGTCCTACTTTTTGCGATTTACATTGACATCTGTGCAGAAACCTGCACAGATGTCTCTGAAATTGCGGCCAAAATCAGGACTGACAAGCGGGAGTGAAATCATGAGAGTTCAGCTGAACTCACACGGCTTCATTCCCGCAGCCCAGTGTGAACCTGGGCTAAATGTATATTGATTGGTTTGCACAAAAGTTATAGCGTCTACAAAAAACGGGATATATACTGGAATTTTTATATATTGTTTATACTAGTAATGGCGGCGATCAGCGACTTATAGCGGGGCTGTGATTTTGTGGCAGACAATTTAACACTTTGTGGGAACCAGGGACAATACTACACTGATCAGTGCTAAAAATATGCACTGTAACTGTACTAATGAGTCTTGCTGGAAAAGGGGTTAAAGCGTAACTCCACTTTTGTTGAGAAAAAAAAAAAAAAAAAAAACATTCCCCTCTGGGTGATCTATATACAGGATTATAACAACCTTTGTTGCTGATTCGTACCTTTTGTTATTCTGAAGAAACCCGTGTATGTTCCTCTGATAAGCAAGTCTAATGGGAGTGGTTTCATATATCTCTCAGGGTCTGCATCACTTTAGACGTGTTCCTACAGGGAGTGTCTCACCAAAAATTACATTTATGTTGCATGGGATGCCTGAAATCTGACTTGTATCTTAGGGCTCTTTCACACGGGACGGATCCGTGAAGATCCGCCCCGTGAAGCTCCGCTTGCTCAGCGGGGATCGCTCCGTTGATCCCCGCTGAGCCGGCGGATGACTGGGCGGTCCCCGCACACTGTGCAGGGACCGCCCTGTCAGAGTGCCGCTCTCCCCTATGGGGGGGATCAGATGACGATGGACCGTAGAGTCCGTTGTCATCCGATCCGCTCCACCGACGGATGGAAAAATAGGGTTTTCCTCCGTCACACTTTGGCGGAGCGGAGCGAGTCGGATGTCAGCGGACATGTCACCGCTGACATCCATGGCTCCATAGGGGTACATGGAGCATCCGTTGAGGTCCGCCTAAAAAAACTGACAGGCGGACCTGAACGGACTGTCCATGTGAAAGGGGCCCTAGGCAGACTTCTGGCAGCATTCCCACTATTGTTATTCGTTTTTTTATTCCGTACGTTTTTTGGCTCTGCGTAACTTCTGCATAATTTCAGCTATTAAAACCATTCAACTTTTAAAATGTCCAGCTCTTTCAGCTGAGGATGGAACTTCAACTTTTTTTCTACAATTTATACTTTTTAAAACATAAAGCTTTTTAACACTTTTTTTTTTTAACATTGTAGTGAATGAGAGCATGCTTCAAATCCTTAAAATCTTCTGCTCCCTAAAGTTTCAGCTCCTTCATACTTTCACCTACAGATGCCAAACAAACTTTAAAATGTTCACAAAATATTCAGCTCTCCAGCTATATCTTTTCAGTTTGATATCTTTTACAGTTTTTGTGAAAAAGCTGTTTAAGTTTAGTGATCATTTCAGGAAATGTTATCGATTAAACAGAGTGTCTATTGGGCTTAATCTTTGCAAACTTTTAAAGCCAACAATTCAGTTTAGTGTCAGCTTTTCAAAAAACCTTTAAATATTCCACATCTTTCATACATTAGTGGTGTTAAACTTTTTTTAATGAAATTCATGTTTATTTTAAAACCATTCCTACTTTTCCAACTATTCTCACTTCAACTTTTTCTTACGGATTTAAGCTATTCATCCAGTTAGCTTTAGCAATTTAGCATTCCCACGCATTTTCTGCAGGAAATGCATTCTCTAGTTTTTAATATCATTCAATTACAATATGACTTGTGTCGCAAGGCTCAAAATTTCAAGTCCTGAGCTCTAGCCAAGCCTGAAGATTTACTCGCCACCAGTTGCCCCACCTATTCCCTACCTTGCCCCGCCCCTAAACACGCCCTCGTAAATTATCTCATGAAATGACACCGTTACATTTTTATTACAGAATTAAGTGGAGCTTCCTTTTTTTGGTCAAACGCCACTTTATCTGCTTCCTCCCCCCCCCCCCCCCCCCATCCAGTGGCAAATTTTCGTAGGGGGAAATGGGTATCTGTTTTTGACAGGTACCCGCCCCCAATTCCGGGAGACCTGGCTGCGGCAAGGTCCCCCAGAAGTTTGGCCCCTCTCCTCCTTCCCCCCGCCGCCAGGCCATTCACAAAGCATAGTGCGCCTCTTGCATACACAGTAGGGAACCAGCTGTGAAGCCTCAAGGCTTCACTGCCGGTTTCCCTTACAGGCAATGGCAGCACCTGAGAGCCAATGGAAACATCGGCTGGGGTGCCGACATGGCGGGATCCCTGGACAGGTAAGTGTCCTAATAATAAAAGTCAGCAGCTACAGTATTTGTAGCTGCTGACTTAATTTTTTCATGGGGGGACTGGAGCTCCTCTTTAAGTTACAAAAATAAATATGAACAACAACAACTTTGTTGATTTTCTCTCTCATGCTGTGAAAATAGGATGACTATATCTGCGCTAATCTGTGGCCAACCACAGATATTAGAATGCCAAAAAGTGAGTAGTGCAGCCAAACCAACAAACGTAGCAAACATTGTAAAAGAAACACCCCAAAATCTACCAGCATCACACACTGTACACAATGTAAATGACAATAAACATACAGTATAGCAACCATAAAAATTATACACATTTATTGAATGCTTCACAGACAACCACACAGAAAAGTCCAAAGAACAACACACAAGTCCTCAGCTCAGATTGGATGGGTGCTACAATATGTGGGAAACTACTGTAGCTGATATAATATTGGCTGGTAAGGAAGCAAACAGGAAAGGTTTTGATAAGTAGCAAGCCATTTCACTTGAACAAGTGGGGGATGATTTCGTTTTGCAGGCTCAGTTGCATTCCGGTTTGCTTTCTTACCAGCCGGTTATTAAACATTCGGCTGGTAGCTTTTTGTCCCAGTTCTCTCTCCTTCTGCTCACGCTGCTGGCGAGACTCCTAATTAAGCCAGGCTGTGCTGGGGATGGAACGAAGGCACAGATGTGTGGTCCTTCAGCAGGAGAGCGCTCTCCCATCCCGCATGGAGCCGCCACACAATCCGGGAACCCAAAGTTCACCGAGCCCCAGGCCGACAGGGCAGGAAACACAAGCAGAGGGAGGGGACGAGGCGGAGATGTGAGGAAGAAGAGGGAGAGACGGTAAAGAACAGGGGGGGATCAGGGAGAGGAAGAGACACCAGAGGGACGGTACAAGGATTGTTCTCAGGGTAGGGTGCATTTTACAGCCCCCACCATCCCGGAACCATAAGACTCCGCTCATCGACAGACCTGGAGGAGACACAGAGCTCACCTGACAGATGAATGCATAGCAGCGGCTGCCCAGGCCAATGTGGAGGAAAGCTGTAGAGAGCTGATCTGGTTCCGGCAGCACCCGCCCCCCTTCTGATGGAGCTCAACACTCGCCCTCCACTAATTTCCACTCGCCAAATGCGAGTGGAAAATTTGAGGGCTGGTATACGCTATATTATTTTTTCCCCCCAGAAAAGTGAAGTTACCCTATAAACATCTAGGGCGATCAAAGGGTTAAATACGTGCCTAACCAGTGCTTTGCAGGGAAAGAAGATCCATCACATTCCTGCTGAGAGAACAGAACTCTGACTTGTTTACAAAGACAGAGCTCCGTTCTGTGTCTCTCCTCGACGATCACTGGGTGCCGGAAGGCATCCATTGGCCGGCACCCGCTGTTCGGCTTGTGCTGTGTCTAATCATAGCACAGCTGCCGTGCGTGCCCCCTACCCGGAAATGTACCTAGCACATGATTCGCTGCAGTAGAGCCGCTCTGCCGTCGTCTAACCATGTTATGCAGTCAGTAAGTAGATAATCAATCATGCTTTGTTTATTACGGTAATACTTTTATGATTGGAAACGGTTTTGCATCTGAGGTTGTCACCAGACAGTACCATGAAAGCACTGAGGGCTGTAAGACCAATATAAGAAAAAAAAAAAATATATATATATATATATATATATATATATATATATATATATATATATATATATATATATATATATATATATATAAAATCTTATTTTTTTTGGAAAGGGGATTGATCCTATAACAATTATAGAGGTTTACCAACATGTTCAAAACCTCTGGACACAAAAAAACAACACTTCTGTCTCTTGCACATATTCGGGGATGTGCATGTCAAGCAAAACAAAAAAGATTTACTTGCACAAGAAGACTTATGAATCCTCAATTCACTTTTCTTTTTTTTTTGCTTCAATAAGGTTTATTCAGTTTTAACAAGGAGTTAACATGCAATAGTTCTGCCCATGCAGGGGCTAGCTTTGACATTTGTAACAAGGGTTGGCTTGCACGATAGCAAAGGAAGGCGAAAATGATGCAAGAAAACAGAGAACTGACACAACAGCAGTAAATAGGCATTGGCAATAAGCCATAAGGCCAGAGGGTCCTGGATAGGTTCCCCACAACAACGGGGCATCTCCTGGGCCCACCAATACCTATACAGTGGTGCAATATACAGCCTATACAAATCCAGAAAAAAGGAAGAGAATAGATCAGAAATACGAGGGGAAATTCGGTAAGAAGGTGACACGGCAGGGGAAGGGATCGTACACCTGAAAATTGGGAATCGGAGAAAAAACAAGGAGAAAGGGGGGAAAAGCACCAGAAGGCCAGAGGCCAAGAAAAAGGTGAAGGTACGGGCCCGGGAGCCCCAATTCACTTTTATCAGGTATTTCAAATCATACTTCCTTACTAAATGTCTCTAAAACCGAGCCGATAATCCCCCCCCCCCAAATGACTTTTTCATCAAAATCAATAATGCAGCCATCAATCCCTCCCCTCACTTCAGGGTACTAGGTGTAATCCTAGACTCTGACCTGACCTTTCAGCCACAAATCCAATTGTTGTCAAAAGCTTGTAGACTTTACCTTCGTGACATCTCTAAAATTCGCCCCTTTTTACTAATGAAGCCACCAAGCTACTCATCCACTCCCTCGTTATCTATCGCCTTGACTATTGCAACTCCCTTCTCATATGCCTGCCTCTTCATAGGATATCCCCTCTTCAGTCTATAAAGAATGCTCAGTGTCTGCCATCCCTTTCCTCCAATCCCTACACTGGCTTCTGATCGCCCAGCAAATTAAATTCAAAATACCAACTACAACATACAAAGCCATTCACAACTCCACCCCGAGCTACATCACAAATCCTGTCTCCAAATATCACCCAAATCGTCCTCTCAAGACCTCCTGCTCTCAAGCTCCCTTGTCTCCTCCTCCCATGCTCTTCTCCAGAATTTCTCCAGAGCCTTTCCCATCCTCTGGAACTCTCTACCTCAACTTGTCCAGCTATCTCCTACTCTGGCTGCCTTTAGGCGATCCCTAAAAGCTCATCTCTTCAGGGAAGCCGATCACACCTCCAACTAATCTTATCACTGCCATCAGCTCATCCCCCACAGTTATAGCCTTTTGTACCACTTGCCCCCCCCCCCAGCCCTCTTAGATTGTAAGCTCTTATGAGCAGGGCCCTTAACCCTCTTGTATTTTATTGTAACTGTTTACCTTTTTATATTGTAAAGTGCTGCATAAACTGTTGGCGCTATATATATCCTGTATAATAATAATCCGTATCAGCCTTTCTTCACCAGGGTTCTGAATAACCCCGAGTTCTACCAAAGGTTGCTAGAGGATCCTTGAGAAATGAGCTCACGGATGACTCACAGATAAGTTTCCATGGACACCAATGATCTTTTCAGACATTGGCATGTGGGATTGTTCCCACAAACCACTAATGTAAGGAGCATTCCGCCCACTGACCTGATATCACACTTATGTACATGGAGCTGTAGATATACTAACTGTTAAAAAGGACTCCAAAATTATGTGGTCTTCCCACAGACTGTTCTCTTACTAAAATTCCTCACACCTGAGGTTTATTATATATATATATATATATATATATATATTGTGACAGCAGGAAGGTAAAGTCACCTGGTTGCATCCAGGGGGGTAGATATATTTCGCCCAGATTCAGGCTTTACGCCGACTTATACAACTAGGTGGAGAGTTGTATAAGGCTAGTGGGCTCATGGATGACTCATACCTCTAGGGAGAGGGCTGGGCGTCGTGCAGACAGGGAGTTGATGAGACCAGCTGAAGCTTGTCAGCTCATTTAGGCCTCTATAAGAACTCCCAGCTTCATTAGATGTTAGCTCATGCCTGGACCCAGACCTGTGTGGACTGTCTAGGGAGAGTGAACCCCTGTGCGGTGAGACAAAGCCTGTGTGGCTATTTGCTTGGACATTTAAAACCAGGGACTTAGGGACTAGGACAGCACTAGGCTGATCCCAGTTGTTAGTTAGGAAACCTGTATGTTTAGTCAGAGGTCAACTTGACCAGGATTTATTTTGGTTATGTTTCTTTTGCTTTGCTGTGTTTTGTCACTGTAAATAGAAAATAAACCGCACCTTTTTGATTTTGAAAACCACAACCTCCGTTTGCTGGGCCTGTTTTGTGTGGGGAGCCCATCCCGGGGGTCACACACACCCGCTGCCGAGCTAACCCCCTCACAATATATATATATATATATATATATATATATATATATATATATATATATATATAAAAACATGTCATACTTACCTCTGTGCAATGGTTCTGCACAGAACAGTCCCTATCCTCCTATTCTGCGGTCTCCTGCTGGCGCTCCTGGCTCCCCCACAGGAAGCCAATTGCTATAAGGGCACTTCTGCATGCTTGCTCCTGAGCTCCGTTCTGAATGTCTATTGACACAGAGCGTGGCTCAGCCCCACCCCCTCCTTACTGGCTGCGATTGACAGCAGCAGGAGCCAATGCCTCCCGCTGCTGTCTCTTGAGCCAATAAGGAGGGAGAGAACCAAGAGAGCCTCTGCTTTTGTGTAGATCACTCCATCGAGCTCAGGTAAGTATAAGGAAAGGTAAGTACTATGAAAAGCCTGCATTAAGGTTAAAAAAAAAAAAAACAAAAAAAAAAAAACAACCTTTTGGTCTAGAGTATAATTATGTGTTTCTTTATAATATGGGAATTTATACAAGATTTTTTTTTACCTTTGGATTGTTGCACTGTAGAGGAAGTCATATTTATTATTGAAGAATATTTAAGATTTATGCACCTTTTATGTAAATTTTATAGTAATTTTAGAGTGAGCGCACTTATACCCCCTTCTTTTATTCATTTTGCTATTAATGTGTGAACACCTACTAGGTGGCTGCTACACATTTGTTTAGTTTTTTTCCTTTCACCCCACCCCCTTGTTGGTTTGCGCAATTAGTTCCCCCTAATTTTTATAAGGAAAGGCTAGTACTATGAAAAGCCTGCATCAAGGTTAAAAAAATGACCTTTTGGTCTAGAGTATGATTATGTGTTTCTTTATAATATGGGAATTTATTGATGAGTAGATAGTCTCTAGTGGTATTTCCCTCTTCTCCCACCCTTTTTTTTCCCCGCTCCCTTCCCCTCTCTTCTCCCTTTTGTAGGAACTCCTGCAGTGTGTATGTAATGTGTTTTATATATTATTATTATTATTATAATGTGGTATGTTCTTTATCATTACCTATAGTATGTGGATAATGTTTCTTTTGTTGTTATGTCATTTAAATTCAATAAAATCAGAGTTGAAAAGAAAAAAAAAAACTACCTTTAGAACCACTTTAATTACGGGTATTTTTAAAGCGCTGACAGTTTATGCAGTGCATTGCATCTATAATGTACATTCACATCAGTCCCTGCTCTCAAGGAGCTTGCAATCTAAAGGTCCCCAACTCACATTCATACATACACATAGGAGGGCCAATTTAGGACAGGAGCCATTAACCTACCAGCATGTCTGTGGAGTGCAATCTTGATGCAGCTAGGGACGTAGTTGGAATTCAAACCAACAAACCTGGTGCTGCTAAGAAAAAGTGCCAATCACTAAGCCACTGTGCTGACATGCACCAATCACAATGTTATCTAGATGCTCTCTTTATACTAAACCTTTCCTATCTTTTTTTAATAATTTCAAGCACAGGAGTTATGTCACGTGCCCATCTGGCCTAGACTACTTGCTTTACCTTGCACTCAACACCATGTTGATAATCCACCAGACAGCACATAGGCTCACCAAGAAGAACACCTCAGAGAACTCTGGAGCACACAGAACAGAAAGAAATATGGAAGTCCTCAGCCATGAGTTATATTAAAACACCTTAATTCAAGCGCCATGGTATCATGAAAGTTGTCAAGGCTGATGTCCAAGAACATGACAGAAGGTGTGAAAATCTGCCATGAAACATTTCTGCGGTGAGTGGGTCAGTCTGACAGTGTGCAATGTTGAATCACCATAAGAAGGAAAAAAAAAAAAAAAAAAACACAGCATCAAGTTTACCAAGAAAATATATATTAGATGATGTACATAGGCAGCTACACAATCTAATCCTGAAAATCACACTTTAAAATTCCAAAAAATAAAATGGATGTATCAGCATCAAAAGAAAGGCAAAGAAAGCCGCATGAGCATTGCTGCGTATCTTACCGACTGTTTATTTCTGCTGACATTATGTCCTTTTTTCCCTCACATATGCAGCACAACAAATACAAGGTGCGTCTAAAATGTTTGGTGAATGGTCCGATATCTCAACAGTAACGTGGGCCAGGTGCGCACGCATGCACATCCAGAGACACGTCGAGGAGCACCACCTAGCGTGAAGTACACTTGACCATTAGTGTAAACCCGCTGCTGGCAGTCCAATGTAGTCCGTGTGAGAGGTAGGGTCACAGTGCAATGGAGCAATTGAGTGAACATCAAGTTCTGCTACAAATTATGGAAAACGGAGACGCATGAAATGTTGATGCAAGTGTACGGGACAGAAGCCGTAAGCAGAAAATGTGTTTCCGATGTGTTGGTTCAAACGCTTTCACGACGGGAAGGAAATGATTGAGTAGTGAGCCACGTTTGGGTCGGTTGTGGACAAGCAGAACCCCAGACATGATGGAGCAAGTGCGATAAATGCTGGCATGAGATCGGCGACTGACTCTATAATTGATGGCGGAGGAATTGGGCATTAGCAAGGAGTGTTCCTGTTGGTCTCCTTGCTTTTTTATTAAAAAGTGACCACACCAAGTAGGAGAGCACACCATGGTCAGTTCTCTAGCTGCTCTCCTCCAATGATCAGACTTATGTTGACCCCCCCCCCCCGCACAGCCATTCACTGGGAAGCTCAGTGTGCTGCTGCTTCTCCTCCCCCCAGCTCTTATGCAGCTAAGAACTGAGGGTACGTGATCACTTAATTTTTTTTTTATATCTATACACAAATGTTTCGTCTTTCATTTCAGTTTTAGGCTGGGTTCACACTTGTACGACACGACAGTCATACAACTTTCATCCTACTTTGCTCTGCGACATCAGTCCTACATTGATCCTACATTGGTCCGACATCCATCCGACTTTCATGAACAGGATACTACTTTGATCCGACTTTGTGATAGTCTGACTTGTCCTTTGACCAATCAAAACAATCCCAGTGTGAGATAAATTCCTTTTACTGCTGCTGTAATCACCATGTCGGATGTCAAAAGTCGGATGGTTAGGACAAGGATCCTACTTTGATCCGACTTCAATGATAATCAATGGGCTGAAGTAGGATCAAAGTCGGACCAAAGTAGTACAGGGAGCATTTTCAAAGTCGGACCGACATGTGTCGGACCAGTTAAGACGGCTCTCATAGGGAAACATTGATTTTTACATGTCATGCGACATGAGCTCCCAATGTCGGAGCGTTTGTCGGACCAGTGTGAACCCAGCCTTAAACTGAACGGGTTGTTATCAGTTGCAATCACTTTAATTGAACAAGCTGAAGTTAGAAGCTGATTAGTTACTATGCACAGCTGCTCGAGTTCTAGTTAATCTCCCCAATGTGTTTACTGCCATCCACCTACCTTCACAAGTTCCACAGCAGTGCTAGAGAAATCACAGCAGTATACAAACAGGCCAGGGTCACTGAAGAAAGAAAGAAAAAAAGCATCAGAAATAAAAAAAGGTCTCCATCTGCTCCCTGACCACTATGCACGGTTGCTGGCTGTGAAACTTAGCTGTCCCTGGAAGTTTTGGTCCCCACAAATGGTTCCTGATCACGTGACCACTATGTCAGCAATGACATAGTGATCACATGTAAGCTACAGGCTTCATTCACAAAAACAAAACAAAAAAAAAATCAGGTTGCACTGCAGCCTCTAAGTGTTCCTCCGTTTCATATTGTAATTATGTAATGCAATTATAGTATAAAAAGTCAAATGGATTTTTTTGTTTTGTCTACTTGTCAGACTAAGATTGACAAAAAATAAATAAAAAAATAGGATTTTTATAACAGCTTACCTGTAAAATCCTTTTCTTGGAGTACATCACGGGACACAGAGCGTCATAGTCATTACTATGTGGGTTATATAGATACCTTCAGGTGCTGGCACTGGCAACTTCCAAAACCGGAAGTACCCTCCCCTATAAAAGCCCCTCCCATCCGGGAGTACCTCAGTTTTGTAGCAAAGCAATAAGTGTCCCCAAAAGAGGGGTGGGAGCTCTGTGTCCCGTGATGTACTCCAAGAAAAGGATTTTACAGGTAAGCTGTTATAAAAATCCTATTTTCTTTCTCGTACATCACGGGACACAGAGCGTCATAGTCATTACTATGTGGGATGTCCTAAAGCAATGCCCAATGAGGGGGGGGGATACACCATACATAAGCTGAGCGCTATCAGGCATGAGGATCTTTTGCGGCCTGCAACACACTGCGCCCAAAGGCGACATCCTCCTGACTTCTAACGTCCACCTGGTAGAACCTAGTAAACGTGTGTACTGAAGACCATGTTGCGGCCTTACAGATTTGAGCCAGGGAGGCCTGGTGATGCACTGCCCATGAAGTTCCAACTGCTCTCGTGGAGTGCGCCCTAACTTTTAACGGAGGCGGTCTGCTTCTCAAGCCATAGGCTTGCATTATGACCTGTCGAATCCACTTGGCTAAAGTAGATTTTGACGCTGCCTGACCCTTTCTGGGGCCTTCCGGCAGAATAAACAAAGTATCCGTTCTGCGAATCTGAGCAGTGGCTTTTAGATAAGCTTTAACTGCTCTTACTACATCCAAAGAATGCAATAACTTTTCCTCTACCGAACTAAGTTTGGGGAAAAAAGAAGGAAGAACCACATCTTGGTTCAAATGAAACCTCGATACCACCTTAGGAAGAAAGGCTGGATGAGGACGTAACACTACTCTGTCCTTATGGATAACCAGATATGGCTCCCTACAGGACATAGCTGCTAATTCCGACACTCTTTTAGCCGAACAAATGGCTACTAGAAAAATCTATTTCCTGGTGAGAAGAACCAAGGAAATATGCTGTAATGGTTCAAATGGTTGTTTCTGTAGAACCGACAGAACCAGGTTTAGATCCCATGGACATATGGGAATATTAACCGGAGGACTAATACGCATCACTCCTTGTATAAAGGCTTTGACTAGTGAATGCGAAGCCAAGGGCCTTTGAAAAAATATTGACAAGGCCGAAATCTGACCCTTGATAGTACTCAAGGCAAGCTTCCTATCTACAGCCCACTGTAGGAAGTCCAGAATCCTACCTATTACGTACTTACGTGGATGCCATTTCTTGGCCTCACACCACGCGATGTACGCCTTCCAGATTCTATAGTAGATCTGCCTGGATACCGGCTTCCTGGCATTGATCATGGTAGATACCACAGCATTAGAGAGCCCTCTCTTTTTTAGAATGTGGGCTTCAATAGCCAGGCCGTCAAACCTAGGGCTGGTAAGGAAGGGTGGTATATCGGTCCTTGCGAAAGCAGGTCCGGACGATGTGGGAGAGTCCAAGGACTCCCCACTGACATTTTTACAATCTCCGCGTACCATGCTCTTCGGGGCCACGCTGGAGCCACCAGAATCACTGGTTTCTTTTCTACCCTGATTCTGCGGAGTAATCGAGGTAACAATTGTGGCGGTGGGAATGCATATATCAGCTTGAACTGATCCCAAGGGAACACTAGGGCATCCGAGCCGCAAGCTAGGGGATCCCTTGTCCAAGAGACAAACCTGTCCACCTTTGCGTTGAATCTGGATGCTAGCAGATCTACATCCGGTGTTCCCCACCGCTGACATATTGTCCGAAAAACCTCGGGGTGAAGGGACCATTCCCCTGGGCATAATTGTTGGCGACTTAGAAAGTCCGCCTTCCAATTCTCCACTCCTGGAATGAATACCGCGGATATGGCTGGGACATATCTTTCTGCCCATTTCAGGATGCAATTTACTTCCCTCTGGGCTGCACGACTCCTGGTGCCACCCTGATGATTGATATATGCCACTGCCGTGGCATTGTCTGATTGAATTCTGACAGGGGACCCTTGGAGTTTGGATGTCCATGCTACTAGGGCATACCGGGCTGCTCGTATCTCTAAGAGATTGATGGGCAGGGCCTTTTCCGCATCCGACCATCTGCCCTGGAGAGACCATTGCTCCAGTACTGCTCCCCAGCCTATAAGGCTGGCATCTGTAGTGACCACCTTCCAAGAAATCGGACTGAAGGATTTCCCTTTTTCCAGATTCTGGGGAACCAACCACCAACGGAGGCTCTTGCGAACGGAAGGGGACAAGGACATTGGTAAGTCTAGGGCCTGAACTTTCTTGTTCCAGGCTGACAGTATGGCCCTTTGCAAATTCCTTGAATGGAATTGACCGTAGGGTACTGCTTCGAATGATGCCACCATTTTTCCCAGCAGCTTCATGCACAGGCGTATGGACGGCTGTCTTTTTGTACCCACTAAGTGGATCAAATCTCTCAAAGACAACACCTTTTTTCGAGGCAAGAATATTTTCCTCTGGCCTGAATCTAGCCTTAGCCCCAAGTATTCCAGACTTTTGACTGGTTTTAGGGCTGACTTGTCTCGGTTGATAATCCAACCGTGAGATTCCAGATACTTGATTGTCTTGTGAACGACCACTTCTAGTTTTTTCACTGAGTGGTCTATCAGCAATAAGTCTTCTAGATATGCCATTATTGTTACACCTTGCGTTCTTAGATAGGCCAATAATGGGGCCAGAATTTTTGTGAACACTCGTGGTGCTGTGGCCAGACCGAAGGGTAAGGCTCTGAACTGAAAATGGCGCCCTTCTACTGCAAAGCGTAGAAATTTTTGGTGGACTGGAAAGATGGGAATGTGCAAATAAGCATCTTTGATGTCGATCGAGGCTAACCATTCCTCCCCTTGTAGGGCAGTGGCCACCGATCGGATCGACTCCATCCGGAAAGTCCTGATATGCAGCAATTTGTTTAGCCCTTTTAGATTTAATATGGGCCTCACGTCCCTGTTTGGCTTCGGGACTGTAAAGAGGTTTGAGTAAAACCCGAACCCCCATTCTTCCAGGGGAACCTCCATAATTACTCCTTGGAGCAATAGTTGTTCTAGTGCCAACAGGAGGGACTCTCTCTTCCGGGGATCCCTTGGCACGTTTGACCTCATAAAAATGGGAAGGAGGGAGGAGAGTCTTTTAACTCCAATCTGTATCCCAGACTTACTGCGGAGAGCACCCATCTGTCTCTGATCGTGTCCCGCCAGGTCTCTGCGAACAACTGGAGTCTTCCCCCCACCCGATTGAGTGGGGGCAACCCTTCATTCATTTGACTTTGGGGGAGGTTTTGTACCTCTCCTGACCCAGGGTTTTTTATTACCCTGCGATTGTCCCTGATTTTTACCCCCGGGATTTGACCGAGGAGGCCGTCGGAACTGTTTCACAGCCGATGCCCCAGGGACTGGAGAAGCAGGCCTCTTAAAAGAGGGACCTCTAACTCTGTTTTTAACCGGCAAGAGTGTACATTTATCGTTGGAAATTTTCTGGATATATTTGTCCAGGTCTTCCCCGAATAAGCGTTCACCATGAAATGGGAAGCTAACCAGCAATTTTTTACAGGGAGCTTCAGCAGACCAGTTTTTGAGCCATAGAAGCCTGCGCATATGTACTACAGACAGCGTAAGGCGGGAGGCCTGATGGATTGAATCCTTTATGGCGTCAACCGCAAAGCATAAGGCTCTAGGTAGATCAGCTAGGGCAAGGGCCTGCTGATCTGGCAAGTCCCTTAAGACCTGTTTCAACTGATCCTTCACTGCTTGGCAGACCCCAATAGCTGCCACTGCTGGTTGTGTCACCAAGCCTGCTGTAGAAAAAGCAGATTTTAATAAGGACTCCAATTTTTTATCTATTGGGTCCTTGAACATTTGGACATTATCCACTGGACATGTCAGTGATTTATTCACATAAGAGATGGTTGCGTCCACTGTAGGGACCCTCCATTTTTTGATGAACTTATCCTCCATGGGATAGACCACCGGAAATCTCTTGGGGGGAGTAAATATTTTATCAGGATGTTCCCAATCCTGGTAAATGAGCCCTTCCAATAAAGGGTGAAGTGGAAAGGAACAGACAGTTGGGGAGCTTTTAGCGACCCCAGCGAGGAGACAGTAGTGGTTGATGGTTCCGCAAGGTGCATTTTAAATGCTGATCGGACCATGTTAGTCAAAGACTGAACCCATAATCTTTCAGCTTGAGATGCTGAGAAAGGTTCCTCCACAGTTGATTCCTCTATAACAGAATCAACCTCCTCCTGATCCCCTTCAGGCAGGTCGATCCCTGTATGGGACTGTTGCTCCGCTAACAGGTACTCTGAAGGAGGAGACGGAGATCGGACGTGCTTTCCCTGTGACAGGGAGGCAGCGATTAATGTTGACAATCTCTCCTCTAATCCTCCCAGAGCTGAGGAAAAAACCTCCTCTGTTACATACACAGGAGCAGGTGAACTGAGGACAGCCACAGTACCAGGTACTCCTGCGGGGTCTCTATGGTCACTAACCTCTGAATTTTCAGGGGAGACTGGTGCAGCAGAAGCATGCCCAAGATCCCCAGAGCCCGATGGAGACCCCTTTCGCTTCCTGGAAGATTTAGTTCCGGAGCTTCTGGACGGCATATTCCTAAGCCCAAAGCTGAGGTATTCCAGCCGTAATACACCACTTTTACTGAGAATAGTCTAGCACAATTGCTGCTATATAACAGTTGGTGTCTACTAAAGTGCCTTTCTAGGGGATGCCTGCATCAACCGCCTCTGTGTGCCTTTTTAGCCGCAGGGCCCGGGGATGGATGAGCGCAGCAACAGGGCAGAGGAGACAGCTTCCCAAAGAGAACTTACCAACTGCCTGGATTTGACTTCGGAAGAAAAAAATCCACATTACAAGAAAAAGAACCATAGCGGCCTCTAGTGTTTAACACAGGTACCGCGGTCTTACATTTTTTTTTTTTTTTTTTTTCTTGCCTACTATTAAAATTTTTACATTTTCTCAGTAGTAACAGGCATGCACAGAATATTAGCGGGAATACCTTAGGTAACAGGCAGAAAGACAAAATAGGTTTGGGGGTCCCCCAATAGAACCAAGTTCCTGAGGGCCCCCACTTACCTTTTCCTCGCCGCAGGACTCTGTTTGGTCCACAGAAGCCCAAACTTCACCTATCACGGCAGGCATTGTAATTAAACCTTCAGGGACCGGGTTCCCAAGGATTCCACTCCCCTGGACCTGTATAGCACCCTGCACAGAAAACATCTTGGTCGTGGGTATGACCAGAGCTCTGGATCCCAGGGTCCAGCCCTCCTAAGAGAGGCATTACAGGCAAAACCTTGCTCTTCTCTTTTGCAAGGCCCGGGTACCGACCGTTTAGCTATGAAGCTTTTTTGGTCGGATCCGGAATAGCTTACTGAGGCCCAAAAGAACCTGTACGCAAGCTCAGTGAAAAACACATGTTACTTCTTGGCCAACACCTTAGACACTGGCAAAAAACTGAGGTGCTCCCGGATGGGAGGGGCTTATATAGGGGAGGGTACTTCCGGTTTTGAAAGTTGCCAGTGCCAGCACCTGAAGGTATCTATATAACCCACATAGTAATGACTATGACGCTCTGTGTCCCGTGATGTACGAGAAAGAAAAAAGTTTCTATGAAAAGGAGTGTACCAATTAAAATCCTTACAGGTCATTAACCACTTGTCACCCAGACCAATTCCTGCATTTCTCTCCCACATGTAAAAATCATCATTTGTTTTTGCTAGAAAATTACTCTGAACCCCCCCCCAAAAAAATAATCATATATATATACATATACACACACACACACACACACACACAAAATATATATATATATATATATACACACACACACACATTTTGTTTGGGTGCAAAGTTGCACGACCGCACAATTGTCAGTTAAACCGACGCAGTGCTGTATCGCAGCTCGCCAGGAAGAGGGTAAATCCTCCTAGGGCTGAAGTGGTTAAAAAATCAAACAATTTACCCCATGTATAATGTGAAAGATGATGTTATGCTGAGTAAATAGATACCCAACATGTCACGCTTTAAAATTGTGACAATAATCGTGGAATGGCGCCAAACTTTGGTACTTAAAAATCTCCATAGGCTACGCTTTAAAAATGTTTACAGGTTACCAGTTACAGAGGAGGTCTTGTGCTAGAATTATTGCCCTTATGTTCGTGGCGATACCTCACGTGTGGTTTGAATGCCGTTAACATATGCGGGCATGACCTACGTTCACGAGGGGATGGGGACACTTTAATTATTTTTTTTTATTTTTTTTATACTTTCCCTTAAAAAAAAATGTTGATCACTTTTATTCCTATTACAAGGAATGTAAACATCACTTGTAATAGGAATAGGGCATGACAGGTTCTCCTTATGGAGAGATCTGGGGAAAAAAAAAAGAAATTGATCTCAGGCTTTCCAGCAAAAAAAAAAAAACAACAGCAGTGTGTATATCTGTCGGACCCTGTAGTGACATCATGACGTCGCTTCTGGCCTCCGAGGGTCAAAAAGATGGCTGCTCTATGGTAAACCATCACCGCCGGCAGATTCATTCTCTGGCTCCCCAATCGCACGAGCAAGCCCGGAGAAGCACCGGAGGGTGGCGGAAAGTGGGGGGGTTGGGTGGATGGGATGTCACCTCTCGCTGCCTGTAAAATCAATCAAGCGGCTAAGCCAACCCTGGGGGGAGTTTAAAATAAACTGTACAATTATTTAGGTAGGCAGAATTGGTCACAAATATTAAATCTGCTAAAATTGGCTTGGGCATCTAGGCTTTAATGATGTCTGGCCACAAAATATTTAACCAGTACTCGACCTTATATATACGGGGTTCTCATTAAGAGACGCCAGAGGGCGCATGCGCCGGCTGCACGGCGGGGGACCAGATGCGCATGGCCGGCGATCGCCGCCGGCGACACCCGATCACGTGCACGAGAGCCAGCACGGGGATGTGTGTGTGTAAACACACAAATCCCTGTCCTGTCAGGGGAGAGGAGACAGATTGTTTGTTCCTAGTAAGTAGGAACAACGATATGTCTCCTCCCCTAGTCAGTCCTATCCCCATACAGTTAGAACACACTAAGGGAACACCACATTTAACCCCTTGATCGCCCCCTAGTGTTAACCCCTTCTCTACCAGTGACATTTACACAGTAATCAGTGCATATTTATAGCACTGATCGCTGTATGCTGTATAAATGTCAATGGTCCCAAAAATGTGTCAAAAAAGTGTCCGATCTGTCCGTCGCAGTACCAATAAAAAATCGCAGATCACCGCCATTACTAGTATAAAAAAAAACAAAAAACAACACACATAAAATTGGCATAAATCTTTCCCATAGTTTGTAGACGCTATAACTTTTGTGCAAACCAATCAATATACGGTTATTGCGATTTTTTTTTTTACTAAAAATATTTAGAAGAAGAATATATATTGGTCTAAACTGATGAAGAAATTTGTTTTTAAAAACATTTTTGGGGATAATTATTATAGCAAAATAATAGTTATTTTTTCAAAATTAACAGTCTTTTTTTGTTTATAGCGCAAAAAATAAATAAAAAAACAGCAGAGGTGATCAAATACCACCAAAAGAGATCTCTATATGTGGGGAAAAAAAAAGAGAACAAAAATTTTGTTTGGGTACAGCATTGCATGACCGCGCAATTACCAGTTAAAGCAGCGCAGTGCCAAATTGTAAAAAGTGCTCTAGTCAGGAAGGGGGTAAAATCTTCCGGGGCTGAAGTGGTTAAAATAAACTGTACAATTATTTAGGTAGGCAGAATTAGTCATAAATATTAAATCTGCTAAAATTGGCTTGGGCATCTAGGCTTTAATGACGTCTGGCCACAAAATATTTAATGAATACTACATACAATTTACTTACTTATTTGTCTGCAATATTGGGAAGACAGTGTTACCGACACCACATCCCACCTATGATTGAAAAAGAAAAGAGCGGGTTACATATCATGGAGAAATAGAAAGGCTGAGGGAAAAGGACACCTTGATCCGCAAATAACATTTCGTTACACCAAACTGATCAGATGATCACGTCAGAACCTGAGCCAGCGCAATCAGCAAGAACTGAGACTGAGTAATCAGGTGATCTGTGTTGCATGAACAATACATATATATGTCTGACAGTTAAGGTCATTGCAACTTAGCTGTATAGGTGGTTTGTAAAACGGATAATGCTTACTACAGGTTTAAAAGATCCCTTAAAGCGGAGGTCCGCTGAATTTAAATTTTTTTTTTTTAAAGTCAGCAGCTACAAATACACCAGCTGCTGACTTTAAAAATCTAGACACCTACCTGTCCAGCGCGCCCGCGATGTCGGCACCCAAGGCCGACCTGTCCCTCGGTCCTCGGATGCTGCTGCCGCCGCCATCTTCGGTAAGGGAATCAGGAGGTGAAGCCTTGCAGCTTCACTTCCTGGTTCCCTACTGCACATGTGCAACTCGCGCTGCGCGATTCCACTGGTCCCCGCTGTCTTTTGGGACCCGTGTGTCTCCCAGAAGGCAGTGTGGGGGGGGGGGGGCGCCGGACGTGGCGTAGACTGCGGCAGATATGCGGGGTGTCTCCGGCTTCACTTGTGTCTCCAGCTCTGTGGTGTCTCGTAGCACTGACACCTATGCCGAAATCAGGAAATAGGGTCTCCTCCCACTTCACATGTCAGCTGACCTCTAGTCTCTGCCCCCCAGCCATGCCGTGAACTGAATGGGCGGCTGTGAAGAGGCTGAGTGGTTGGCCGCGGGCTTCCGGAAACAGCCAAGCTGGGCGGCCGCAAAAAGTTTGGGAAAGCGGCGCTGGCTTCAGGAACAGCCCAGGATTCGGTGACCCCTGGCAAATCATCATTTGACCCCCAGGTTGAGAACCACTGCTCTATAGAATAAGAAACAGCTCACCAAAAAACAGACTCCACTCCCCTTAGGGGCGGGGGGCTTGTTATCCTTGTGAATGATTGGGTAACTGGAGCAAAAGTGGTCAAAATTCTGGCAAAAGTCCAAAACTTTACCTTTAACTTAATGACATAAAAGCAACCAATATGAATTGTGTGTGTGGGAAATAAAGTTTTCATTGGATATTGCCTGAGTACTGTCCACTTTTCCTACCACAAAAATAAAATAAAAAACCAAGTCATCTGAAGCAGCAGTCCATAGGTTCCTACACTTTACCTCCAAGATACGATAAGAAGCAGAGGATCCTGGGTAGTCACTCTCTACATCCTCTCTTTCTTGCTCAGGGTCCTTTCTTTGATATTTGGCAGAATCTAGGGGACTCCTACCACTGGGGGACAACTCAGGGAACTCTGTAAACAGCCACTGTCTGTCTTTGAAGAATCGGTTTTCATGGATGGTGTAAAAGTCATCCCAGAAGTTGCTAGCTTTGTTTTCATACTCCTCTGTGGGAAAAGAGAAAAATTACAGCACACTATACATGGACCTTCATCTTACTTAGTGCCTGAGCCCATTGATCAATGGCAAGGCTCAGGAGAGACAAGAGGGTGCTGTTAGGCTAGACCAGTGACGGCGAACCTTGGCACCCCAGATGTTTTGGAACTACATTTCCCATGATGCTCCACTACACTGCAGAGTACACGAGCATCATGGGAAATGTAGTTCCAAAACATCTGGGGTACCAAGGTTTGTCATCACTGGGCTAAACCTTTAGGCCTCGTTCACACCATGTGCAGAGACTTGTGTTTTTCTGCACCTGTCTCTGCAAGGGCACAAAGAAAAACAAATTGTTTTCTATGGGCCCTGTTCACACCACTACACTGGTATCCTGTGTGTATTTTCTCCATGCAGAGATATGCAACATGTAAAACTCTGGACACCAACAGGGCACATAGATGAACAGGGCACGTAGGTAACAATTGTTTTATTCTTGTCCTTGAAGGGACCCATGTTAGAAAAATGCATGTCTCTGCACATGGTGTGAACAAGCACAAAATATTCTATGCAAGTCAAATCCGGTGTGGTGTGAATGAGGCCTTAGAGATCAATTCATTAACAGTTTAAAAAAATGCTGGAAAAAAAAAAATGCGGTAAAATAACTAATGCGGAAACAAATGTGTAAATGTTCAATTCACTCATGCAGTAATTTTTCACACAGAGCTGCTTGCTAAGGAGCGGCCTGGGAAGCCGACCGCCGCGTCCTTAACATCAGCTGAATGTAAAGAAAGCAAGGCAGCAATTACAAATTATGAAAAAAAACAAAACAGCGTGGCCCCCTCCAATGCATAACAGGCCCTTTGGGTCTGGTATGGATTTTAAGGGGAACCCCACGGCAAAAAAAAACACACACAACACAGCGTGAGGTCCCCCCGAGATCCATACCAAACCCTTATCCAAGGATGCAGCTCAGGAAATGGAGGCGACGAGCAAGCGTGCCTCCCCTCCCACCTGAACCATACCAGCCCAAATGCCCTCAACATGGGGGGGGGGGTGCTTTGGGGCACATCCAGATCCCTGCCCCCACCCCCCCCATGGGAATGAGTAGGGGTACACTTTACCCCTACTCATTAACCAAAGAGTCAAATTAAATAAAAAAAAACTTTGACAGTTCCTTATTAAAAATTTTAGAGGGCCCTCAGATCCTGCACCCCCCCCCCCCCCCCCATGTGAATGAGTAGGGGTAGTGTCAAAGGAAATAAAAAGGCACAGTAGTTTGACAATTCCATTATTAAGAATGTTTTAAAAAATGTCTCTCAAAATATATTCCATATTAATCACGACGCCCGTCGCACTGCCGGACAAGAGAAAAAAAAAAAAAAAAACACCTCCGGCCCCGACAAAGGCTCCCACGGACTTCCTGCTCCACTGTCTGACACAGTTCTTAAATAGCCAAGGGAGGAGTCACTCTGATGTTACAGCGTGGCCCGCCCCTTGTGACATCACTGGCCAGGAGCATGATGGGTGGTGACGTCCACAAGGGTTGGGGCCAGAGGAGTTGTTTTTTTTTGGGTGCAGCTGGCGTCATGATTGATGTGGGATCTACTTCGGGGGACATTTTTTATTTTTTTTTCCCCCATCTATCGCCAGCTTTAGATGTTTCCTACTTTAGTTCTGCCATCTCAGAAGCCACCATGTCATTGCCACTTACCTTGCTGCTCTAGTGATACAGGTTGACAACTGTTTTCAAGAACCTTATTTCTAGCTGTAGCTTCCTGCTCCTCAGACCACTGTACATTGTCCCTGAATATACATATAAAATAAGCCGTCAGTTCTCCAAATTTAACAGTTCAACTTTAACCACTTAAAAGGGGTTGTAAAGGTTTGTTTTTTATTTTCTAAATGGGTTCCTTTAAGCTAGTGCATTGTTGGTTCACTTACCTTTTCCTTTGATTTCCCTTCTAAATGTTTTTTTTCTTTGTCTGAATTTCTCACTTCCTGTTCCTCCTCAGTAAGCTTGCCCCCATCATCCGAGCGGGGGTTAGTCAGCCAGAACAGCTTACTGAACAGCAAGTGAGAAATTCAGACAAAGAAAACAAAGAAAAAAATCATTTAGAAGGAAAATCAAAAGGAAAAGGTAAGTGAACCAACAATGCACTAGCTTAAAGGAACCTATTTAGAAAATAAAAAACGAACCTTTACAACCCCTTTAAGGACCGAGCCTGTTTTTCAGACTCGGTGTTTACAAGTTAAAAACTATTTTTTTTTGCTAAAAAATTACTTAGAACCCCCAAACATTATAAAAAC
Source organism: Rana muscosa (assembly GCA_029206835.1). Taxonomy (NCBI): domain Eukaryota; kingdom Metazoa; phylum Chordata; class Amphibia; order Anura; family Ranidae; genus Rana; species Rana muscosa. Next base: position 271,338,371 of record CM055128.1, read on the forward strand.
AATTTTTTTAACACCCTAGAGAATAAAATGGCGGTCACTGCAATACTTTTTGTCACACCGTATTTGCGCAGTGGTCTTACAAGTGCACTTCTTTTGGAAAAAAAATCACTTTTTTTAATTAAAAAAATAAGACAACAGTAAAGTTAGCCCAATTTTTTTTATATTGTGAAAGATAATGTTACGCCGAGTAAAATGATACCCAACATGTCACGCTTCAAAATTGCGCCCGCTTGTGGAATGGCGTCAAATTTTTACCCTTAAATATCTCCATAGGCGACATTTAAAAAAAATTCTACAGGTTGCATGTTTTGAGTTACAGAGGAGGTCTAGGGCTAGAATTATTGCTCTCGCTCAGACGATCGTGGCGATACCTCACGTGTGGTTTGAACACCATTTTCATATGTGGGCGCTGCTCACGTATGCGTTCGCTTCTGCGCGTGAGCTCGTCGGGGCGCTTTAAAAATGTTTTTTTATTTTTTTCGTTATTTTATTGATTTTAAAACTTAAAAAATAAAATAAAAATTGGGTCACTTTTATTTCTATTACAAGGAATGTAAACATCCCTTGTAACAGAAAAAAGCATGACAGGTCCTCTTAAATATGAGATCTGGGGTCAAAAAGACCTCAGATCTCATATTTGGACTTAAATGCAATAAAAAAAAGTTGTCATTTGAAAAAAATGACAACAAAAAAAATGTCCCTTTAAGACGTATGGGCGGAAGTGACGTTTTGACGTTGCTTCCACCCTGCTATGGTATGGAGATGGGTGGGGGCCATCTTGCCCTCGTATCCATACTCAACCACTGACAGGTCCCGATCGCCTCCGCCGCTACCGATGGCTCTGGTAAATGGCGGAGGGCGCGGGAGAGCAGTGGGAGGGCCCTCTCCCGCCGCCGATAACGGTGATCTCGCGGCAAATCCACTGCAGAGATCACCATTATCGTTTACAGGACTGGTCGCTGAAAAGATGGATATGTCAGTTGTGGCAGCAGCTGCTGCTGCTGTTAACGAGATATCATCTTTAAAGTGCCGACGTATACAGGAGCCGGTCGCTAAGTAGTTAAGCAACCTCCTTCATTTATCTTATCGACTTTATATTATACCCCCCATATCCCACCTCTCACCATGCATTGTGCTGGAAGACCTGGCTTGGATCCTTCAGGAGGCGATTCCCAAACTGAGGCCTCTTCCCCTCCATACCAGGGCTAGATGCCATTGATGTCACGGAAATAGTGAACCCTCTAGAGAAGATCCAATCAGCAGCAGAGAAGGTACATGGCCAATGGGGAATAAACTGATCAACTGTGAAAGTACGTCTCAGCAGGACATGGAAGAGCCTGGAACCTCCATGATTGACCAAGGTGAGCATGTAAATAAAGGAGCTATTGGGAGACAGATTTGTGAGATAAGATCAGTGCATAATCAAGACCAATACAATTCCCAATGGTGGTTACTTGGAGAAAAACCTAACTTCAGTCTATAGTTGTCTCCTGAGCAGTCTTGTGTGATGTCTCTCCAGTCTATGACCATCTCCTGAACAGTCTCATGTTGTGTCTTTCCAGGCTATCACTGTCATGGTATGTCTCTCCAGTCTATGACCATCTCCTGAACAGTCTCATGTTGTGTCTTTCCAGGCTATCACTATGTCATGGTATGTCTCTCCAGTCTATGACCATCTCCTGAACAGTCTCATGTTGTGTCTTTCCAGGCTATCACTATGTCATGGTATGTCTCTCCAGTCTATGACCATCGCCTGAACAGTCTCATGTTGTCTTTCCAGGCTATCACTATGTCATGGTATGTCTCTCCAGTCTATGACCATCTCCTGAACAGTCTCATGTTGTCTTTCCAGGCTATCACTGTCATGGTATGTCTCTCCAGTCTATGACCATCTCCTGAACAGTCTCATGTTGTGTCTTTCCAGGCTATCACTATGTCATGGTATGTCTCTCCAGTCTATGACCATCTCCTGAACAGTCTCATGTTGTCTTTCCAGGCTATCACTGTCATGGTATGTCTCTCCAGTCTATGACCATCTCCTGAACAGTCTCATGTTGTGTCTTTCCAGGCTATCACTAGGTCATGGTATGTCTCTCCAGTCTATGACCATCTCCTGAGCAGTCTCATGTTGTGTCTTTCCAGGCTATCACTATGTCATGGTATGTCTCTCCAGTCTATGACCATCTCCTGAACAGTCTCATGTTGTCTTTCCAGGCTATCACTAGGTCATGGTATGTCTCTCCAGTCTATGACCATCTCCTGAACAGTCTCATGTTGTGTCTTTCCAGGCTATCACTAGGTCATGGTATGTCTCTCCAGTCTATGACCATCTCCTGAACAGTCTCATGTTGTGTCTTTCCAGGCTATCACTAGGTCATGGTATGTCTCTCCAGTCTATGACCATCTCCTGAGCAGTCTCATGTTGTGTCTTTCCAGGCTATCACTATGTCATGGTATGTCTCTCCAGTCTATGACCATCTCCTGAACAGTCTCATGTTGTCTTTCCAGGCTATCACTAGGTCATGGTATGTCTCTCCAGTCTATGACCATCTCCTGAACAGTCTCATGTTGTGTCTTTCCAGGCTATCACTAGGTCATGGTATGTCTCTCCAGTCTATGACCATCGCCTGAACAGTCTCATGTTGTCTTTCCAGGCTATCACTATGTCATGGTATGTCTCTCCAGTCTATGACCATCTCCTGAACAGTCTCATGTTGTGTCTTTCCAGGCTATCACTATGTCATGGTATGTCTCTCCAGTCTATGACCATCTCCTGAACAGTCTCATGTTGTCTTTCCAGGCTATCACTGTCATGGTATGTCTCTCCAGTCTATGACCATCTCCTGAACAGTCTCATGTTGTGTCTTTCCAGGCTATCACTAGGTCATGGTATGTCTCTCCAGTCTATGACCATCTCCTGAGCAGTCTCATGTTGTGTCTTTCCAGGCTATCACTATGTCATGGTATGTCTCTCCAGTCTATGACCATCTCCTGAACAGTCTCATGTTGTCTTTCCAGGCTATCACTATGTCATGGTATGTCTCTCCAGTCTATGACCATCGCCTGAACAGTCTCATGTTGTCTTTCCAGGCTATCACTATGTCATGGTATGTCTCTCCAGTCTATGACCATCTCCTGAACAGTCTCATGTTGTCTTTCCAGGCTATCACTATGTCATGGTATGTCTCTCCAGTCTATGACCATCTCCTGAACAGTCTCATGTTGTCTTTCCAGGCTATCACTGTCATGGTATGTCTCTCCAGTCTATGACCATCTCCTGAACAGTCTCATGTTGTGTCTTTCCAGGCTATCACTAGGTCATGGTATGTCTCTCCAGTCTATGGCCATCTCCTGAACAGTCTCATGTTGTCTTTCCAGGCTATCACTATGTCATGGTATGACTCTCCAGTCTATGACCATCTCCTGAACAGTCTCATGTTGTGTCTTTCCAGGCTATCACTATGTCATGGTATGTCTCTCCAGTCTATGACAATCTCCTGAACAGTCTCATGTTGTCTTTCCAGGCTATCACTGTCATGGTATGTCTCTCCAGTCTATGACCATCTCCTGAACAGTCTCATGTTGTGTCTTTCCAGGCTATCACTAGGTCATGGTATGTCTCTCCAGTCTATGACCATCTCCTGAGCAGTCTCATGTTGTGTCTTTCCAGGCTATCACTATGTCATGGTATGTCTCTCCAGTCTATGACCATCTCCTGAACAGTCTCATGTTATGTCTTTCCAGGTTATCACTATGTGATGGTATGTCTCTCCAGTCTATAACCATCTCCTGAACAGTCTCATGTTGTGTCTTTCCAGGCTATCACTATGTCATGGTTTGTCTCTCCAGTCTATGACCATCGCCTGAGAAGTCTCCTGTTATGTCTCATCAGTCTACAACTGTTTCCTAAAACAAGGTCCTAGCCTCCAATAAGTTCTCCATTATATTTCCAGTCTCTTGTCATATGCCCATTGACTGCTTTCTGTAGCATTTCATTCACTGAATAAAGGGACATGAGTGGCCATAGTTGAGGTCCTCTATATCAAATACACCATCTTACCAAAAGTATTGGGACACCTGCCTTTACACATGGACGGGACGGACGGACGGACGGACTTTAAAGCGGTGTTCCGGCCAAAAAAAAAAAAATTTAAAAGCCAGCAGCTACACATACTGCAGCTGCTGGCTTTTAATAAATGGCCACTTACCTGTCCAGGAGTCCCACGATGTCGGCACCGCAGCTGATGTTTCCATCAGCTGTCGGGTGCTGCCGCCGCCATTGCGGGTAAGGGAACCCGGCAGTGTAGCCTTTTCGGCTTCACACCGGGAACCCTACTGGGCATGCGCGAGGCCCCGCTCCTCTCTCCTATTGGCTCGGCGGCCGGAGGGGGGGGAAGGAGGAGGAGGGAGCCCTGCGCTGACGTCACGGGCTGCGGCCAGGACTCCCGGTAGTGGGAAAGGATATCTGTCAAAGACAGGTATCCTGTCCCCCCTCCACCCCGAAAGGTGCCAAATGAGCGAAAGTTCCACTTTAGGGTGGAACTCCGCTTTAATGGCATCCCAGTCTTAGTCTGTGGGGTTCAATATTAAGTTGGCCCACCCTTTGCAGCTATAACAGCTTCAACTCTTCTGGGAAGGCTGTCCACAAAGTTTAGGAGTGTCTATGGGAATGTTTAACCATTCTTCCTGAAGTGCATTTGTGAGGTCAGGTACTGATGTGGACGAGAAGGCCTGGCTCGCAGTCTCCACTTTACTTCATCCCAAAGGTGTTCTATCGGGTTGAGATCAGGACTCTGTGCAGGCCAGTCAAGTTCCTCCACCCCAAATTCGCTCATCCATGTCTTTATGGACCTTGCTTTGTGCACTGGTCCAAATCATTTGGTGGAGGGGGGATTATGGTGTCAGGTTGTTTTCAAGGAGTCGGCTTGGCCTCTTGGTTCCAGTGAAGGGAACTCTTAAGGCGTCAGCATACCAAGACATTCTGGACAATTTCATGCTCCCAACTTTGTGGGAACAGTTTGGGGATGGCCCCTTCCTGTTCCAACATGACTGCACACCAGTGCACAAAGCAAGGTCCATAAAGACATGGGTGAGTTTGGGGTGGAGGAACTTGACTGGCCTGAACAGAGTTCTGACCTCAACCCAATCTAATTTATCCCAAAAGGTGTTCTATCGTGTTAAGGTCGGGACTCTGTTCAGGCCAGTCAAGTTCCTCCACCCCAAACTCACTCATGTCTTTATGGACCTTGCTTTGTGCACTGGTGAGCAGTCATGTTGGAACAGGAAGGGGTCATCCCCAACAACTGTTCCCACAAAGTTGGGAGCATGAAATTGTCCAGAATGTCTTGGTATGCTGACGCCTTAAGAGTTCCCTTCACTGGAACCAAGAGGTCAAGCCCAACCCCTGAAAAACAACCCCACACCATACTCCCCCCTCCACCAAATGATTTGGACCAGTGCATAAAGCAAGGTCCATAAAGACATGGATGAGCGAGTTTGGGGTGGAGGAACTTGACTGGCCTGCACAGAGTCCTGACCTCAACCCGATAGAACACCTTTGGGATGAATTAGAGCAGAGACTGCGAGCCAGGCCTTCTCGTCCAACATCAGTGCCTGACCTCACAAATGCACTTCTGGAAGAATGGTCAAACCTTCCCATAGACACTCCTAAACCTTGTGGACAGCCTTCCCAGAAGAGTTGAAGCTGTTATAGCTGCAAAGGGTGGGCCAACTCAATATTGAACCCTACGGACTAAGACTGGGATGCCATTGAAGTTCATGTGCGTGTAAAGGCAGGCGTCCCAATACTTTTGGTAATATAGTGTATGTCCCCCCACCACTAGAACAGACACATTAGGTGACAATAACATGAATATTATGCTCAGCCACCTGCAGAAAAGTATACCTGGAGCCATCATCACCACCAATACCTCCCTCTGATCAGGATCCCTCCTGTGATCAGAGAGAAGTCCCATAATGTGATGTCACCACTGAGCAGACAGGCTGCCCACCAATGAATGAGGGTCTCTCCCGTATTGTACACAATGGAGATCTATCAATCAGTAGATGGAGGGGGAGAACAGAACACATCTGACCTGCACTCATCCAGATCTCCCAGCAGTTCCCACCGTACATGAGGACATGAGACTTCCACTGTACAGGAAGAGGAGGCCGGGGCTGAGTGGGCGGGGACTACCGGGGGAAAAGCTGATTGAAGCGATCAGCCTAGGGGAGGGATGAAAGGGCGGGGAGACAAAGATGATTGGATGCGCGTAGCTGAGAGGCGGAGAGACGCAGACGATTGACCGCTGTTCTGTCAAGTTCTCCAACCCGTCAGAACATCCAATCACTTAATTTTAGGTTTATTTAAAACCAGCAGTAATTGGAGTTTTTGACTAATTGGTGGTTGGACACAATGCTGGCAACCGAATAGAGTCCGGTGCAGGATATTATGAGCGGAGATTCTTAATCCGCTCCGATACTAGCCAACAAAATGGCCGCCTCCGAGGAAGCGACAATTTTGTCCTCCTTAGCTGCTGTGCTGTCAAAACAGCTCATTCTTCCCGCACCGGACTCTTTTCCGTTGTCTGTGTTGTATCCAACCACCAATTTGTCAAAATCCCTGAAAACTAAGGTTTTAAATAAACCGGAAGTGACCTGTGGTTAGAGATATTGATAGAACACCGCTCTCAACGGAGGGGTAGTGGGCGCGGGAAGAAAAGCTGAGGGGCATGGAGTGAGCGGGAGACTCGGACGATGGAGCGCTCTCAGCGAATGGGGAGGGGTAGTGGGCGGAGCAAAAAATGTGATTGACAGCTGCCTCCTGCGGTGAGTGGGCGGGGAGACACAGATGATTGACAGTTCTCTCCTTAGGTGAATAGGCGGGGAGACACAGAAGAGTGAGGGCTCTGGTTGGAGGGGAGGGGTAATGGGCGGGGAGACAGATGACTGACAGCTCCCTTCTGAGGTGAGTGGGCGGGGAGATACAGATGATTGACAGCTCCCTCCTGAGGTGAGTGGGCGGGGAGATACAGATGATTGACAGCTCCCTTCTGAGGTGAGTGGGCGGGGAGATACAGATGATTGACAGCTGCCTCCTGAGGTGGGCTGAGGTGTAGCGGGTCATTGTGCGGTAGTTATGAAAGGAAGGAGAGTCCAGGCAGGTCAGTACAGTGTGAGGAGAGTGCTGGATAGACAGATATTAGTGTAAGGTGTGTCTCCAACTGAGTGGAGAAGAGTTATCAGTGTCCCCTTTAGAGGAGAGACCCCTCACTTCCTGTCTCTTGTCAGGGTGGACAGGCATCCCTACTATGGGGCCGAGTCATTCATGACTGGGGAGCGCGCCCGCAACGTAACTAGGGTTGCCACTTTTTTCTTCAAGCCAAACCCGAACACTTAAGCAGCTCACAGGCTGTGTCCGGGTTTATGGCAGACTGAAACCCGGACACATGATTCAAAACCCGAAACTGAAACCCAGACAGGTGGCAAGCCTACAGGTAACCCCCCAGGAGAGAGCTTCTCCTAGGGGGTTATCTGATGCAGGGAGGAGCCGCGAGAGCTGTTCAGGGCCACTCTGTGCAAAACGAGCTGCACAGTGGAGGTAAGTATAACATGTTTGTTATTTTTTATTATCGAAGCCTTACAACCCCTCTAATGTGCAGCAGTGCTGTAATGTGCATGGTGGGGCTGTATGTAGAGCAAAAATGTATTTTTGTCTTTTCGTCCATGGACGGACACAGCCTTCTCAATCATTGACATGTGGGTTATGTTCCTATTCATAGGAGAGGACTAGGCAGAACATGTTAAATGTTTAAACACATGTTACATTAATCAGAGTTGAACAGCCCCGCCCAGGGGCGGTCCCTCCAGACGTAACCCTCCGCCCTGCAGTTAGCAGCTCAGTTTTTTTCTGCCTAGCAGAGGAGAAGGACGTGGCTCCCTTTGGGCCCAGAGTAGAGTTGCCACCTCATCCCTTTAAACCCAAACACATTGATTAGACAGGTACTTTGGCTGATTAAGGTGGTAATTAATCTCACTTGGTGCCTTACCTGCAATAAATTAGCCTCAGAACCTGTGTAATCAATGTGTTCGGGTTTAACCACTTCCTTACTGGGCACTTAAACCCCCTTCGTACCCAGACCAATTTTCAGCTTTCAGCGCTGACGCACTTTGAATGACAATTGCGCGGTCATACAACGCTGTACCCAAATTATATTTTTATAATTTTTTTCCCCACAAATAGAGATTTCTTTTGGTGGTATTTGATCACCTCTGCGGTTTTTATTTTTTGCGCTATAAACAAAAAAAGACAGAAAATTTTGAAAAAAAACACAGTATTTTTTTACTTTTTGTTATTATAATATCCCATTTTTTTTTTTTAAATATATTTTTTCTCAGTTTAGGCCGATACGTATTCTTCTATTTATTTTTGGTAAAAAAAATTGCAATAAGCGTATAGTGATTGGTTTGCGCAAAAGTTATAGCGCCTACAAAATAGGGGATAGAATTATGACATTTTTATTATATATTTTTTTTTACTAGTAATGGCGGCGATCTGCGATTTTTGTCAGGCCTGCGATATTGCGGCGGACATATCGGACACTTTTGACACTATTTTGGGACCATTCACATTTATACAGCGAACAGTGCTATAAAAATGCATTGATTACTGTATAAATGTGACTGGCAGGGAAGGGGTTAACACTAGGGGGCGAGGAAGGGGTTAAATGTGTGCCCTATTTGTGATTCTTACTGTGTGGGGGAGGGGACTGACTGGGGGAAGAGACCGATCTGTGTCCCTATGTACAAGGGACACAGCATCGGTCTCCTCTCTCCCTGACAGGACATGGATCTCTGTGTTTACACACAGAGATCCACGTCCTGCCTCTGTAACTGCCGATCGAATGTATCTGTCGGACATCGCGGCCGCCAGGCACGCTCCTCGGCATCACGTGATGCGCGCCGCACAGCTGTTCCCCGCCGCGCGCCCTCGGCGGCGCGCGGCAGGATGTAAACAGAGAAGGACGTCCTGGGGACGTCCTCTCGGCACTTGAGAGCCGCGCTGCAGCCGTCTTTCGGCTATAGCGCGGGTCTCAAGTGGTTAAAGGGATAAGGTAGCAACCCTAGCCCAGAGTCCAGAAGAATTTTTAATTTTAATTTTTTTGTGATTTCTTCTATCAACTGCCGGCTGGGCGACAGGCTGGATATTATAGATCCTTGTAGTCTTCCCAGTTTCCGGCCATCGAGTGTGCCAGTCCTTAGCTTCGCGCTGGTTCTGCCATGACGTACCCCATGGCTCCAGGGGTGGCCGGTGAGCACATGCTCCGGGGTCCACATATGACTGGGCTGATTGTTGTCTCACTCACAGTGGAAAGGGCCATCAGCTATGCCAACTCGGTTGTAGGCCTGTCAGGGACGCACCAGCGAGTCCTCATGGGACGGGTAAGTACTATTCCCCCTGCCTCGGCAGGTGGGAACAGCTGGGCGTTTCAGGGATCTAGGGGTTCTCCTGTCCTCCCTTTTCCTGCTCTCTGTCACATTTCCCCTTCTGCTCTAGCGGGGTGCGCTGCGACCAGGGCGTACCTGTGGGGGGGCTCCGGATCCCAGTGGGGGACTATGGGGTGCCTGGGCTTGCTTGTCTGCGAGGGGTGCTCTGTTCTGGAGAAGTCCCTGTGTTCGGCCTTCTTGTCCACATCGCATTGCTCGGGAGCCATTTTTGCGGCGCCGCCACCATTTTCTTGTATGCCTCCTGTTTTACATGTAATTTCCCATTAGAAGCCATTTTGCCATGGCCGCGCTATGGCGCAGGTTGTTATTGCGGGCGGCCGTTTTCTTGTCGCGCCCTTTTTTTTCCTGGCGGCCATTTTGGATGGGTTTTGGCCTCTAGTGCTGGCTTCATGTAAAGCCTGCAGCACAATTCTCCTCACAGTTTTCTCCTCACACACGCTGTGTACAGACGGAAGGCGGGCAGCGGCACTGAGCGGTCTCTTACTGGGTGGTGAGTCCCCTGGGTAACCCCCCCTCCGTCAGTGCAGCAAGGAGGGTGGACTTTTCAGTTTTTGTCTGAGTCCCTGAGAGCTGTCAGTAATGGAGTCAGTGTCTGGCCCTTCTTCCCCAAACATGGCAGAGGCGGCAGCCGGTGCACCTGCACCTGCGGTGACCATGGACGCTTTGTCCGCAGTCCTGGAATCATGCCAGGGTGGAAGTGATGTACGAGCGTAAGGGGGGTAAAAAGCGCCCCCTCCCCCCGCCACCCCCAAGGGAATGCTCTGACTCAGACCCGGGCCTAGCTGCGGCACAAGACCCCGGTTCTGGGTTATCAGAGGATGCGGACCAGGACCTTCCTTGTGAGGAAGACCCTTCATCCGGGTCAGCGCATGACAGGAGACTTGTGGGTGCGCTTATCAATGCTGTGAGGGACTCCCTTAAGCTAGAAGGTGCAGCTGAGGCTTCCACGGAGGGCCCAGTCTCTTTTGGGTCGCACAAATCGATCCGCTCTGCGAAGGTGTTTCCCTATGTGTCCTTCTTTGATAAATTCATAGATAAGGAATGGGAAAAGCCGCAGAAGTCCTTTGTGGTCCCTCGGCGCCTCGCGGTCAGGTATCCTTTTGAGAAAAGCATTTTGAAAAAATGGGCTTCTCCTCCGGTTGTTGACCCCCCGGTCGCTCGGTTAAATAAAGTAACCACTCTCCCTGTGGAGGGGACACCTGCATTTAAGACCATACTGATAGGAGGTTTGAGGCACTGAGCAGGTCTATATTCACTTTGCTGGGGTCTGCGTTGCGGCCTATTGTGGCTGCTACCTTGGTGTCTCAGACGCTCACTGACTGGGAAAATATTTTGCACCAGACTGTGGAAGAACACCAGCTCCCTCTGGAGTGTATAAGACTGGCCGACCAGTTGGTGCAGGGCCTTGTGTATGTCTGTGATGCCACTCTGGATGCGGCCCCCTTAATCTCCAGGGCCTCTGTATCTGCGGTGGTAATGCGCCGCCTAATTTGGCTAAAATGCTGGTCCGCTGACGAGGCTTCTAAGAAAGCCTTGGCAGACTTGCCCTTCAAAGGTGGGAGGCTTTTTGGTACCTCGCTGGATGACATTATTAAGGATGTCACTGGAGGTAAGAGCACCCTTCTCCCTCAGTCCACTAAGGGGAAGAAGTCGGGCTGTAAGCCGGGTCCTTCCTTTCCCTCGCAGAAGCGGTATTTTCGTCAGTCAGGGTCTGCAGGTAGACCTTCCCAAGCTTAAAAGGGTCCAGCTGGGGGACAGAAGCGTCCCTGGGTGCGCAAGCCCAACAAGCCAGCAAGCAAGCCTGCCACTGCATGAAGTTTTGCCCCCGCCCGACTCTTGGTTGGGTGGCCGGCTTCGCAGGTTCACGGCACCGTGGACCTCCCTGCTCTCCGACCAGTGGGTCTGCGAGGTGGTCACTTCAGGGTACAAGATCGAGTTTCTTTCCTGTCCGCCAAACAGATTCTTTCCCTCAAACCAGCCTCTTTTTCCGGCTCGCCGGTCTGCCCTATTGGGGGCAGTGTAAGATTTACTAGGGGCCGAGCCCCCCTTTCCGGTCACAGCACATTCAACTAGGGCAATTGGTGCTTCCTGGGCTTTCCGACATCAAGCGTCTGTCTCACAGGTGTGCAAGGCGGCGACCTGGTCGTCCGTTCACACTTTCTCAAAATTTTACAAGGTTGATGCGAGGTTCAGATGCTTCCTTCGGCCGCAAGGTTTTGCAGGCGGCTACTTGAGGTTGCAACTCCTCCGTTGAGGAGCTCTGCTTGTTTGGGGTGAAGTTAGTTGTTTTTGATGCTGTTTCCACCCCTCGTTTTTTTGACACTGCTTGGGGACGTCCCATATGTCAATGATTGAGAAGGCTGTGTCCGTCCATGGACGAAAAGAGAAAATAGGATTTTTCGTACTCACCGTAAAATCCTTTTCTCTGTCGTCCATGGACGGACACAGCGCCCACCCCTCCTTTTTTAGGTTTGTACTGCTTGTTAGGAACTGAGCTGCTGACTGCAGGGCGAAGGGTTATGTCTAGAGGGACCGCCCCCTGGGTGGGGCTGGTCAACTCTGATTAATGTAACATGTGTTTAAACTTTTAACATGTTCTGCCTAGTCCTCTCCTATGAACAGAAACATAACCCATATGTCAATGATTGAGAAGGCTGTGTCCGTCCATGGACGACAGAGAAAAGGATTTTACAGTGAGTACAAAAAATCCTATTTTTTCAAATCCTCAGAGAGTTCTTTGCCATGAGGTGCCATGTTGAACTTCCAGTGACCAGTATGAGAGAGTGAGAGCGATAACACCAAATTTAACACCCCTGCTCCCCATTCACAGCTGAGACCCTATACCACTAACGAGTCACATGACACCAGGGAGGGAAAATGGCTAATTGGGTCCAACTTGGACATTTTCACTTTGGAGTGTACTCACTTTTGTTGCCAGCGGTTTAGACATTAACCTCGTTAGCAATATTCCCGAGTGAGCCAATCGGAGACATTTGGAAATACTCAGTTCCCGAGCCTTTCCGAGGTCAGCCGAGCTGTCCCCGGGCCTTTCCGAGTGTTTCCGAAGCTCTCCGGCGCCCCCACATCTGGCCACATGCGGTATTGCATGCCATTGAAGTCAATGCGGAACAAATTATTTTAGTTTCCATTGACTTCTATGGGGAAACTCGCTTTGATATGCGAGTGCTTTGGATTACGAGAATTCTCCTGGAACGGATTATGCTCGTAATCTGAGGTTCCACTGTACTGTTCTTTCTGCCTGGAAACTGGAGATTGTCCATAGTAACCAAAAATTGTCCCTTTACATCAAAAGTGGTTTTAGACCGGCTAGAAAACAGCGATAATAAATTAGAATCACTTGCAGAATTGAGCAATAGCGATTTGTGGGGAAATTCGTCATCAAACACTAAATCTAATGACAGCGACAATTCTGCAACTGAGCAAATTTCAGTGTTTTTGATTTGATTACATTATTGAATAATTTTTATTATTATTATATTATTAGTTGTTATTATTTATAGTTATTTATTATATTATAATATAATTTATGATTTTGTGTTTCAAACTTTATCATACCTGGGATGTCTACTAGACTCTGGTTTGTACAGATTTATGTGAGTTATTACTAAGAATTACAGGCCTACAATATAAAACGCCAAATTTCCATGCAAAATAATTGTACCGCTTTCAGCATCAAAAATCTGACATACAGCCAGGGAGGTTAAAGCGGTTGTATACCCGCAGTAAAAAAACAAAACAAAAAACCTGTAAGGCAAAGGCATAATGAGCTAGTTTGCGGCGCATACTAGCTCATTATGAAATACTTACCTTAGAACGAGGTGTCAGTATCTCATCCCGGTCCACACCGAGGGAGCTGACATTTTGCCCTTGGCGTGTCTTCCGAGTTTGCGGTTTACGGCGCTGTGAGTGGCCAGAGCCGCGAGTTTTCTTTCCGGCAAGGTCCGCCGGTGTCTGCCGGACCTTCAGCCGGGCATTGAGTGAGTGAGTGAACAACTTGTATAGCGCTACAATTGCGAACTAAATCACCTCAAGGCGCTTTGTTCGCAATTGTTATATTCACTTTGCATGCAGTTCGCTGACGTCAGAGGCTGCATGCAAAGTGAATATCTCCTAAACCGTACAGGTACAGATATTATTTTACCTCCAGGTAAGCCTTATTATAGGCTTACCTGTAGGTACAAATTAATAATTTGGGTATACAACCGCTTTATTGGCTGTGTGTTGAGTGGTTTTGAGGGGACAGCAAATTTACACTGTTATACAAGCTGTACACTCACTACTTTACATTGTAGCAAAGTGTAGATTCTTCAGTTTCACATGAAAAGATATAATAAAAGATTTACATAAACGTGAGGGGTGTACTTACTTTTGTGGAATACTGTACATATACACATTTACAAACACTTACCTCTTTCAGCTTGCCCAGTCCACTTTGCTCCCGCACAGCTCCTCTCCTCTCTTCCTCTACTGGCAGCCGGTAGATACTGGGAGCAGCATGGGTTTTGCTTACATCTTCAGAATAGAAATTACAGAGATGTAATGACCTGGCAACCAGACAGAAATTGGGGTATTGCTGGGTCAAATGCAGTAAGTTCCCAGGTATGAACAGAAGTGCTGACGGTTCCTCTGCAGTCTGCTACTATTTGAACATAGCCATCTGGGTCTGTGTTGTGGAGTGATAAGTATTTGACCCCTTTGCAAAACATGACTTAGTATTTGGTGGCAAAACCCTTGTTGGCAATCACAGAGGTCAGACATTTCTTTGATCCAGTGAAGTTGTCCTGTCCCCTTAGCAGAAAACCACCCCCAAAGCATAATGTTTCCACCTCCATGTTTGACGGTGGGGATGTTGTTCTTGGGGTTAGGGCTGGGGGAAAAAATTGTTTTAAATCGAGTTGAGAGGTTTAATTTTCAGCAAATCTATTTTTTTTTTTTTCACCAGGACCGGCGCTGACACCGCGCCGGTCCTGAGGAGCTGCGGACAGGGGTTTTTAGGCGAGGCCGCGGCATCGGCCTAGTCCGCGAGGCCGGACGCCACGGACTAGGACGAAGCCACGGCCTCGCCTAAAAACTCCTGGCGCTGTGTCCATCAAAAAAAAAAAACTCGATTAGAATCGTGAATCAAGTTTTTTTTTTTTTTTTTTTTTTTTTTTTTAAATCGCAGTTTTTTTTTGGGGAGAAAATCGCCCAGCTCTACTTGGGGTCATAGGCAGCATTCCTCCTCCTCCTCCAAACACAGCGAGTTGAGTTGATGCCAAAGAGCTACATTTTGGTCTCATCTGATCACAACACTTTCACCAAATTCTCCTCTGAATCATTCAGATGTTCATTAGTAAACATCAGACGGGAATGTACATGTGTTTTCTTGAGCAGGGGAACCTTACGGGCGCTGCAGGATTTCACGGAGTAGTGTGTTACCAATTGTTTTCTTGGTGACTATGGTCCCAGATGCTGTGAGATCATTGACAAGATTCTGTGTAGTTCTGGGCTGATTCTTCACCGTTCTCATGATCATTGAAACTCCACAAGATGAGATCTTGCGTCGAGCCCCAGACCGAGGGAGATTGACAGTTATTTTGCTTTTCTTCTATTTGCAAATAATCGTACCAACCGTTGTCACCCTCTCACCAAGCTGCTTGGCGATGGTCTTGTAGCCCATTCCAGCCTTGTGTAGGTCTACAATCTTGTCCCTGACATCCTTGGACAGCTCTTTGGTTTTGGACACAATGGAGAGATTGTAATCTGATTGATTGCTTCTGTGGAGAGGTGTCTTTTATACAGGTAACAAGTTGAGATTAGGAGCACTCCCTTTGCCCAGGTTCACACTGGGCTGCGGGAGTGAAGCCGTGCGAGTTCAGCTCAACTTGAACGATTTCACTCTCGCTGGCAGTCCCGATTTCAGCCGCGATTACAAAGACATCTGACACAGATGTCAATGTAAATCACGCCCGAAATCGCACAAAGTAGTACAGAAACTACTTTTTGAAATCGGTGCAGCGCCGCACTGATTAGGACGGTGCCATTGCCCGCAATTTGCGGCAAATATCGCTGATTTGACATGCGATTTGACATGTCAAATCGCATGTCCAATCGCACCAGTGTGAACCAGGGCTCTAAGAGAGTGCTCCTAATCTCAGCTCATTACCTGTATAGAAGACACCTGGGAGCAGTAGCGGCTGGTGCTCAAAATTTTTGGGGGGTGCAAACAAACTGAAAAAAAAAAAAAACATCAATCGCAGCCACTGTGCCCACGGAGCACATGTTGAGAGCTTTTTACGGACCATTTAGGCTCTGATGAAAGGGGTGCGCCCCTGAAACGTAAGCCATCTGGATGTTTTTGGGGTATAGTCCGACCCTCCCTGTTGTCAAGTCCTGTCGGTGAATGCCAAGATTTCCAGCCATCTTGTCCGATAAGCTTGTATTTAAGCTTTGTCTGTGAGGAGGACTATTGCTTTTTATTTACATTTTAATAAACCTGTCAGTGGTAATACACTAGGTCGGTGCACCCTCCTGTTTTCTTTCTTTTTCTAGCCATATGAACACCCATTGTTCTGAGGAGGGCTGCAAGACTTTAGACTTTGCCTCTAGACAGAACCACACCACCTATGTTTTGAGGATACACCGAGAGCGCAGGAGATTTTTGTTTTGCCCATCAAGCGCAGCCACTGTGCCCATCAAACGCAGCCACTGTACCCATCAATTGCTGCCACTGTACCCATCAATTGCTGCCACTGTGCCCATCAAGCGCAGCCACTGTGCCCATCAAGCGCAGCCACTGTGCCCATCAATTGCTGCCACTGTGCCCATCAATTGCCGCTACTGTGCCCCAGCAATTGCCGCTACTGTGCCCCATCAAATGCTGCCACATTGTGCATCCCCCGCCCGGCACTTAACTGTTTTGGGTCACGGTGCTGTCCTCCACGCTCCGAGTCCACGATGTCTTCTCCCGTCCTCTGCTATAATTGGACGCCTGATAGGTGTCCAATCACAGCGCCTGTCACTTCAGCCAATCAGGTGACAGGTAACCAGACCCGAGCACCTCATTGGCTGAGAGGCGGGTCAGTGTTAGGAAAACGATTTATTTGCTTCCCTAACACAACAAGTAAACGGCGAACGCACAGCATTGCGCCCACTGTTTACCATGTTGGAAGCCTATTGGAGCCTATGGCTCTAATCAGGACACCTATTAGAGCCCATGACTCTAATCAGGCGCTTCCAAAAACACCCCCACCGCTGTAATTCAGATGCCCGGCGCCGGAAACATGAATCGGGGATGGCAGCGGTGACCATAGATAGATTCATGCAATGCATGAATCTATCTATGGCGATAGAGGGGTGACAGGAGAGAGGGGACCACTCTAATTTCTATAAGTAAGCTGATTGGATGCATCCATCAATGATGTCTGGGTCTATAGGCAGACCCCTGGGGCCAGCAGTAGCTGCAAAGTCACTGCCTAGAATAGCAGGAATTCCCCTGAGCAAAACTAATTTTCCATTTCAAGGCAAAGAGGTAGGAGTGTGAAATGAAACAATTAGGGGCGAACTATTTACATGGAACGTATTTTAGAAAAATGTATTGGAGGTTCTTACCAACATCTGCTCAAGAGATTTTGATGTAGGACTTGCCACATCCTTTTTTTTTTTTTTTTTTTTCTTTTAGATTGAACGCAAAGCCCTGGTTCACACTCGTGCGATTTGACATGTCAAATCGCATGTGAAATCGGCGATATTTGCCGCAAATTGCCGGCAATGGCACCGTCCTAATCGGTGTGACGCCGCATCTGCGGCGCTGCACCGATTTCAAAAAGTCGTTTCTGTACTACTTTTTGCGATTTCGGCCGCGATTTACATTGACATCTGTGTCAGATGTCTTTGTAATCGTGGCTGAAATCGGGACTGCCAGTGAGAGTGAAATCGTGCGAGTTCAGCTGAACTCGCACGGCTTCACTCCCGCAGCCCAGTGTGAACCTGGGCTTAGTGAGAGATTCTACTCTTAATGCCGCGTACACACGATCGTGATTCACGGTGGTGAAAACACCACCGTGAATCACGACAGGAAAAACGAGGGAACGGCTAGTTCCCCCACACACGGCTGGTTTTCCCGTAATTTTTTCTCTTGGCGAGAAAAACGACCGTGTGGGAAAACTGGCGCGGAAAAAAAATGACAGGAATCACGAAGAGAAAAATTAGAGCATGTTCTGAAAAGCCCACAGACAATCGTTTTTCTCGTCCAAAGGAAAAAATGTAATTTTTCCCGACGGGAAAAATGATCGTGTGTACGCAGCATTACCATAAAAGTATTTGGCCAAGCTTTGACCTCAAGCCCTATGCAAACTTCTAAGAAAACCATAAAACCAATAAAGTGACGTAATATAATTTTTTTCTATATAATGGGATTGTGAAGGTCAACCTGAATATACAACTATATCCTTATGCCCCGTACACACGATAGTTTTTAATGTCATTTTTTAAACCGACGTTTTTCTCCTCGTTTTTTTTCATGTTTCCTCTCAAGCCTGCCTTGCGTACACACCATCATTAAAAAAAACGATCAAGCAAAGCGCAGTGACGTTCAACACGTACGACGGCACTATAAGGGGGAAGTTCCGTTCGAATGACGCCACCCTTTGGGACGCTTTTGCTAATTCCGTGTTACCGCGTGTTAGTAAAAGTTTGGTGAGAGACGATTCGCGCTTTTCAGTCTTCGTGCTTTGAAGATCGTTTTCGGGAGTTCAGTTTACGCCTGTGGGTTCGTATCTGTTTAGCACTGCTTGTAGTCAGTTCGTATCTGTTTATTCAGTGCGGCCTGCTCTGCACGTTCGTGTTTTTCAGCTTGTTCTTCATAGGCCTTGCTGTTCTTCCGTGCGTTCTTCTAGTTCGTTCTGTTCAGCCAACCGTTATCTAGCCATGTTGCGGCTACGTACTCGTCGTAGAGTTCGTGCTGTAGTTGGTGCCGGGGTTCATGCTGTATCCCGACTCCATGCCATGAGCAGGGTCAGGAGGAGTTCATGGACCAAGAATTGGTTGCTCCAGCGGCACCAATTCTGTCACATGCCTTTGTTGCGGGAGATCAGGGAAAATAATCCTGATGATTTCAGGAATTTTCTCAGGATGTTTGACCCCGTATTTCAGCAGCTGTTGGCTTTGGTGTCCCCCTATATTACCAGGCAGGACACCGTTATGCGGGAAGCCATCAGTGCTGAGCAGAGGCTCATCGCCACGTTGCGATACCTGGCTACTGGGAGAAGCCTGCAGGACCTTAAGTTCTCCACAGGCATATCCCCCCAGGCTCTGGGGATCATTATACCAGAGACTTGTTCTGCCATCCTTCAAGTTTTGCAGGAGGACTATATTAAGGTAAGTGTTCTTCAAAAACTCACATTGTATGGTTTTTATTTTTGGATATTTTTAATTTGCTTTATTTGCAGTCCCTAATTCACATGATTCTTAGCTGCAGGGAATGTCCCCTTTCTCCCCATGTTTTATTATTTAAAGTTTGGGGTTTGAGGCCTACCTGTAAATTTGGCTTACCTAACCTCTCCAGCATGCTATCCTGGGGCCATACCTACCTTGCCTAGTCATTTCCATGTTTTTTATTCTATGTTCCATCGTAGTGCTTTACCCAAAACGCACCCTAAATTTTGCCTAGGAATGTTTCATTTTTGTTAACTTCAATACAGAGTGCTACAGCCTTCATGTGTGATATTCCCAACTCATCTTCAACCCCCCCCCCCCCCATAATTTTTTGGTTTGTTTGTTTTTTGTTGCTTCCAATTTTTTATGTTTTGAACAGTTTCTACCAATGTTGGCCATGAATGTGTGTATGAAATCAGCTTTCAATGTTTCTGGCTCCAAGTATTAATTTATTATTTCTTTAATTCCACAGTTCCCTTCTTCGCCACATGAATGGCAGAATGTGGCTTCCGAGTTTGCCCAGCGATGGAACTTTCCGAACGGTGGAGGAGCCATCGACGGCAAACATGTTCGGGTCGTCCCACCACCCCATTCGGGATCCTTTTATTATCATTATAAGGGGTTCCACAGCGTCGTGATGATGGCAGTGGTGTCGGCCACCTACGAGTTCCTCTATGTGGACGTTGGCAAGAATGGCAGGATGTCTGATGGAGGAGTTTTTGCCCAGACGGAGTTTGGGGAACGGCTCCTTTTGGATCTGCTGGCCTTGCCACCAGCGGAGCAGAATGTGGAGGGACTACCTTTTGTCTTTGTGGCGGATGAGGCGTTTGGCCTGGGACCCCATTTGATGAGGCCATTCCCGCAACGCACCCTCACCCCTGAGAGGAGGGTGTTCAATTATCGGCTGGCCAGAGCCAGAAGGGTGGTGGAAAATGCGTTTGGGATCATGGCCGCCGATTTCGCCTCTTCCTTACCTCCATCCACCTTGCCCCATACAAATGGAACCATGTGGTTATGACGTGCTGTGTGCTGCATAATTTCCTAAGGGTGCATTCAACGAGTTATATATCTTTGAGTGGGCCTGAGGCCTCTTTAATCAATGCAGAAACTTTGGTGGCCCTGGAACCTGGCCGTCCTGGCTTGGCCCCCCCAACCGGACGTGAGGTCCGTAACCAATATGTGGACTATTTTATGGGTAGGGGGGCCATTGAAATGCCAGACAATCTTTAATAATTTTATACCAAAAAAATAAAACTTTTTCTTGAGTAAAGATTGGTTTGGATTTTTTATTGTATAATGTTTGATGTTTCTGGTAGGTTTACCTAGTGCACTTGTTTTGCCATGTGGATTAAACAATCTTAATTAGCCTTCATTGTCAGTGTAAACACCAAACATTGATTAGTTCACTCAGCACCACATTTACATAATGAAGCCACAATTATTTGTTATGTAAAAATACCTTTATTTCTTTATTTAGGTGGAAAACTTCCTTAGAAATGTGGATGTTCCCTTAATTTCGGGTGTATTAAAACGCATGACCAGCCATGCATAAACAAACTATATTCGTCAAAATTTTGAAAAAGCTAAACATGTGCTAGTCATTAAAGGGTAAAATAACAAAAATACTTATAAAACTCTGCAAGTAAAACGTTATTTGGTGTAAAAACATTAGACACGCCCAAGCACAGCCATGATATTTTGGAGCCTTTCCTCCGCCCGCTTTGTATTTGCCCTGATCTCTAGCAAGTCTCCCTTAATTTTTTCGAGGTCACGACAGCAGACCATCAGGTATTGGATCAGGATCTGGGCACTGTGATGTGTCAACTTATTGGGGTCTTCGGCCAGAACTGCACCTAAATGTAAAAAGAAATATGTAGGATAGAATATGTAGGCCTACATCTATTTAACATGCATGTGTCTGGTTTCTCTCTGACCTGTGGTGGTGCCACTTTCCACTTCCACAACATCACATTCCTCTCCATCCTGGGGTTCTGGGGGTATTGTTGTAGGTGTTGCAATTATCGTCTCATCTGAGGTAGCTTTTCGAATCCCTAGGGAGATTGAAATAAAAGGAATAGTTTCATTAGTAGCGACTCAATTTTGCTAAAATAAGAAACATGAAAAAATACTTTGTAATCATTCTTTTGAAGCATGCTCCATTTTAAATTTTACCCCCTGTGCCAACCGGGACAAATGATTGGATACATAGCCAAAACCAGAGCATATACATTTTGAACACAAATTTGACACATTGTAACACCCCAAAGTATCTACACAGGATCACCTGTGTGTGACTCCCTCAAACTTTTTGGCTTTAGGCCCACACTTGTACTACTGCGTTCAGATGTTTCATCAGCTGCTGAGCATTCACTCCCTTAACATTACCATGCATATCGTTTTTTCTAATTGTGACAGCAGGAAGGTAAAGTCACCTGGTTGCATCCAGGGGGGTAGATATATTTCGCCCAGATTCAGGCTTTACGCCGACTTATACAACTAGGTGGAGAGTTGTATAAGCCCAGCTGAGGCTAGTGGGCTCATGGATGACTCATACCTCTAGGGAGAGTGTGGGGCGTCGTGCAGACAGGGAGTTGATGAGACCAGCTGAAGCTTGTCAGCTCATTTAGGCCTCTATAAGAACTCCCAGCTTCATTAGATGTTAGCTCATGCCTGGACCCAGACCTGTGTGGACTGTCTAGGGAGAGTGAACCCCTGTGCGGTGAGACAAAGCCTGTGTGGCTATTTGCTTGGACATTTAAAACCAGGGACTTAGGGACTAGGACAGCACTAGGCTGATCCCAGTTGTTAGTTAGGAAACCTGTATGTTTAGTCAGAGGTCAAGTTGACCAGGATTTATTTTGTTTATGTTTCTTTTGGCTTTGCTGTGTTTTGTCACTGTAAATAGAAAATAAACCGCACCTTTTTTTGATTTTGAAAACCACAACCTCCGTTTGCTGGGCCTGTTTTTGTGTGGGGAGCCCATCCCGGGGGTCACACACACCCGCTGCCGAGCTAACCCCCTCACAGTTGGTGGAGAATGCAGGCAGTTTTTTTTTAAGCCAGCATGGAGGAGATACTGAAGCAGCTGGCTCTAGCAAATGCCAATCAACAGCAGACAAATGCAGGTTTGCAAAAGAGCCTTGCAGCTCATCAACAGAGCCTTGCAGCTCAACAACAGAACTTCGCAGCCCAGCAGCAAGCTCATCAACAGAGCCTTGCAGCCCAGCAGCAAGCTCACCAACAGAGTCTGGAAGCTCAGCAACAAGCCCAGCAGCAATCTGAGGCCCGCTTCATAGACCTGTTACAGAAGCAAGAGCAGAGACTACAACAAATGGAAGCAGTAATGCAGCAACGTCCGCAGACCAGTGAGGAAAGCCGTCCCACTAATACCGCGTCCTTTGGGGTGAGTCGTTTATTGACAAAAATGACTGGAGAGGATGATCCAGAGGTATTTTTGACCACATTTGAAAGGACTGCTGAAAGAGAAAAGTGGCCTGAGGAGCAGTGGGCTGGACTGGTGGCTCCTCTGTTAACTGGTGAATCGCAGAAGGCTTACTATGACCTAGAGCCTGACCAAGCAAAAGACTATGTGATGCTAAAAGCTGAAATATTGGCAAGGCTGGGTGTCACCCAGGCTGTCCGGGCTCAGCGTGTGCATAACTGGACTTTCCAGCTTGGAAAACCCCCCAGGTCTCAAATGTATGATCTCATTCACCTGAGCAGAAAGTGGCTACAGCCAGAGACTTTGTCCGCACCAAAGATTGTGGAACGTGTTGTAATGGATCGGTTTTTGAGAGCTCTTCCTACTGCCATCCAAAAGTGGGTAAGCCATGGAGACCCAGAGACGGCCGATGGTCTTGTGGATCGTGTGGAGAAATACTTGGCTACAGAGAACCTGACGGCCTCTTCCAGAGACACTCGGACTTTCCACCCTAAGACCAGACCATCCCCAGGGGCGGATAAGAGGATTCCAAGGGGTGAGGGTGGAGAGAGTGAGAGGGTGGGAGCTCTACCCCAAGTTTGGCGAGAACAGCCTGGGAAATCAGCGGCTCAAGAGGCGGCAAGAAGGATCGTTTGCTACCGCTGCCGGCAAGCGGGACATATTGCAGCCAATTGCCCGGTTGTGGAGGAACCCATGCAGTGTGACTTTCTGACGGGCAGACGTCAGTCGCTGTGTGCGACAGTCGCATGCACTGCCATTCGAGGAACTGAGAAACATTTATGCAAAATGTGTGTTAATGGTAGAAATGTTGTGGTATTGCTGGATTCAGGTAGCCTTGTGACCCTGATAAAGGCTGAGTTAGTTAAAACAGAGGTCTCTGGGAATAGCAAGGTAGCTGTTATTTGTGTGCATGGGGACACCCGAGAGTATCCAGTGACTACAGTGTGTTTCGAGACCCCCAAAGGTACCCTCTCTCATCCAGTGGGCTTAGTATCTCAGTTACCGCATGACGCCATTGTGGGAAGGGATTTTCCGAAGTTCTGGGAACTGTGGGATGATCCTGAGCCCCCCACTGGTGCCCCTATGTACCAGGAATGTGATAGCCAGAACTCCCCTGAGAGTGGTGAGGACTCTCCGGAATTTCCCTTATCAGTATTGGCAGGGGAGACTCAAGAAACTGGAGAGGAGCCCACCTCCTCAGACGAAAACCTACCGTCTGTGGAGTTTTCTGATCTTGAGGTTCACAGGGAAAACTTTGCCACAGAACAGTTGAAAGACCCTGCCCTAATAAAGGCACGGGAAAACGTAGTGAAAATAGATGGCGAGTTAGTGAACCCAGATAATACCTGCACTTACCCATACTTCAGCGTAGAGAAGGACCTACTGTATCGGGTGGCAAAAAGGGCAGAAGAAACCGTTGAGCAGCTTGTGGTGCCCAAACCTTACAGGAAGTTGGTGTTGGAGTTGGCCCATGGGCACATTCTTGGAGGTCATCTGGGGACAGAGAAAACCCGAGAGAGGGTATTACAGAGATTCTATTGGCCGGGGGTGATGAAGGACATAGAAAATTATTGTTCCTCCTGCCCTGTGTGTCAGAGGTCGGCCCCGATGCCACATTTCCGTAGCCCGCTGGTCCCTCTACCCATCATTGAGGTCCCGTTTGAGAGGATCGCCATGGATTTGGTAGGTCCTATAATCAAGTCCGCTAGGGGGCACCAGTACATATTAGTTATAATGGACTATGCCACCCGTTATCCAGAAGCGATCCCTCTCCGAAATACCTCGGCCAAAACCATAGCCAAAGAGCTATCTCTTGTGTTTAGCCGGGTGGGTATTTGTAAAGAACTGCTTACGGACCAAGGTACACCCTTTATGTCCCGGGTTATGAAGGAGCTGTGTAAATTGTTCAAAGTGACGCAATTACGTACATCTGTGTATCACCCCCAAACCGATGGGCTGGTTGAAAGATTCAACAAAACCCTAAAACAAATGTTGAAGAAAGTGGTGGATAGAGATGGAAAGGATTGGGACTGTCTACTTCCTTATCTGATGTTTGCTATTAGGGAGGTGCCCCAATCCTCTACGGGATTCTCCCCCTTTGAGTTACTGTATGGGAGACACCCAAGAGGGCTGTTGGATATTGCCAAGGAAACTTGGGAAAGTGAGAGTTCTCCCCACAGGAGTGTGATTGAGCATGTCGCCCTGATGCAAGACCGAATTGCACAGGTAATGCCCATCGTGAAGGAACATTTGGCCCAAGCGCAGTTAGCACAGCAGAGAGTGTACAACCGTGGAGCCAAGACCCGTACCTTTTCCCCGGGGGATAGGATACTGGTACTTGTCCCTACGGTTGAAAGTAAATTCCTTGCCAAATGGCAAGGCCCCTACGAGATAATGGAAAAAGTGAGCGAAGTGAATTACAAGGTCAGACAACCAGGAAGGCGAAAGCCCGAACAGATCTATCACGTTAATCTGTTGAAAGCCTGGAGGGATAGAGAGTCCCTGTCAGGGTCACCTGTGGCCAGGTGACAGATGCACACCGTAGGGGGACAGGAGTGCACCGCGAGGTAGTGAACCCTATGGCTGGCTTCTGTGGATAGGAAACTGGGTGGTTGTGGAAAGCGGGACCAGAGGAGCACAACCGGGATCCCAACGGAAGCGAGAGCCAAGATTCCCCAGGGCGCGGAGTCTAAGACCCAGCTGGTCTTCTCCAGGGCCTCTAGTGGTGAGGATGTTACGCTGCAGGCTGGGACCAGGTCGCGGCCCCTGGAGTTTCCTAGCTCACGCCCCGTAGGATAAGGGGAAGCAGCAACACACGATAGAGAGAACCGAATAACAAGCCGAAGGTCAGGGGCCACAAGCAGACAAGGATAACGAAGAACGAGCCGAAGGTCAAGGGTCACGAGCAGACAGGGATGGTCGGGGACAAGCCAATAACGTAACAGAGAGACAGACGTAGCACACGGCAGGCAGGAACCCAAACACACAATGCCTAACAAACACGTTGATCAGCAAAGCAGGCTTGCAGTGCACAGGTTAATATAGTGTTCAGTGATAGGGCCTGGGGTGGAGTCAGGCTGGGAGGAGATTATAAAGGAAGCCAGGTGAAGGAGGTCTGGTCTCTAGATGAACACATGAGGAGGAAGGTAAGATGGCAGACAGACATTAATGCATATCCATGACAGTCCCTAGTCGCAGACACTTGGTCACCAGCTCAAACTGGTTGCGTGATTCCGGAGGTTGGAATAGCAGCCACCTTGTCACAACCCCAACAACAGGAGGTTAAGGAGTTTGTGCTTCGCAACAAGGAGGTATTCTCTGAGCTGCCGGGACAAACATCTGGGGTAGAGCATGACATCATTACCCCGTCCGGTGAAAGGGTGAAGTTAAAACCCTATCGGATCCCAGAGGCCCGACGGGAGGCAATACGGGAGGAAGTACAGAAAATGCTGAACTTAGGGGTGATAGAGGAGTCCCAAAGTGATTGGTCTAGTCCCATCGTGTTGGTGCCTAAACCGGATGGGAGCTGGCGATTTTGTAACGATTTTCGTCAGTTGAACAAAGTTACAAAATTTGACACCTACCCCATGCCACGTATAGATGAGTTGATCGACCGGCTGGGAACAGCCCGATACATGCCGACTCTTGACCTCACAAAAGGGTATTGGCAAATCCCCCTGGCCAAATTGGCCAAAGAGAAAACCGCATTTGTAACCCCAGACGGGGCGTTCCAATATAAAAGAATGCCGTTCGGGTTACAGAATGCGCCGGCCACATTCCAGCGGAAAATGGACCAGATGCTGAGGCCCCATCGGAAGTATGCTGCGGCTTACCTGGATGACGTAATTGTCCATAGCACAGATTGGGCCTCACATCTGCCAAAAGTGCAAGCAGTCCTGGACTCTGTTCGGGAAGCGGGGTTTACGGCTAACCCCAAGAAGTGTACCATTGGGCAGGAGGAGGCCAAATATCTTGGGTACACCATTGGGAGGGGAGTAATAAAACCCCAACTCAACAAAGTCGAGGCCATCCAGAGTTGGCCACGTCCCAACAGCAAGAAGCAGGTACGAGCCTTTCTGGGAATCGCTGGGTATTATCGGCGATTCATTCCCCACTTTGCTTCTAAGGCTGTGCCCCTAACCAACCTAACGAAGGGGAAAGGGTCGGTCATGATTAAATGGACCCCCGAGGCTGAGGCAGCATTCCAATTCTTGAAACAAGCCTTATGTAGTGTGACAGCAGGAAGGTAAAGTCACCTGGTTGCATCCAGGGGGGTAGATATATTTCGCCCAGATTCAGGCTTTACGCCGACTTATACAACTAGGTGGAGAGTTGTATAAGGCTAGTGGGCTCATGGATGACTCATACCTCTAGGGAGAGTGTGGGGCGTCGAGCAGACAGGGAGTTGATGAGACCAGCTGAAGCTTGTCAGCTCATTTAGGCCTCTATAAGAACTCCCAGCTTCATTAGATGTTAGCTCATGCCTGGACCCAGACCTGTGTGGACTGTCTAGGGAGAGTGAACCCCTGTGCGGTGAGACAAAGCCTGTGTGGCTATTTGCTTGGACATTTAAAACCAGGGACTTAGGGACTAGGACAGCACTAGGCTGATCCCAGTTGTTAGTTAGGAAACCTGTATGTTTAGTCAGAGGTCAAGTTGACCAGGATTTATTTTGTTTATGTTTCTTTTTCTTTGCTGTGTTTTGTCACTGTAAATAGAAAATAAACCGCACCTTTTGGATTTTGAAAACTACAGCCTCCGTTTGCTGGGCCTGTTTTTGTGTGGGGAGCCCATCTCGGGGATCACACACACCCGCTGCCGAGCCAACCCCCTCACAGTTGGTGGAGAACCAGTGGCAGTTTTTTTTTAAGCCAGCATGGAGGAGATACTGAAGCAGCTGGCTCTAGCAAATGCCAATCAACAGCAGACAAATGCAGGTTTGCAAAAGAACTTCGCAGCCCAGCAGCAAGCTCATCAACAGAGCCTTGCAGCCCAGCAGCAGACAAACGCAACTTTGCAACAGAGTCTGGAGGCTCAGCAACAAGCCCAGCAGCAATCTGAGGCCCGCTTCATAGACCTGTTGCAGAAGCAAGAGCAGAGACTACAACAACAGATGGAAGCAGTAATGCAGCAACGTCCGCAGACCAGTGAGGAAAGCCGTCCCACTAATACCGCGTCCTTTGGGGTGAGTCGTTTATTGACAAAAATGACTGGAGAGGATGATCCAGAGGTATTTTTGACCACATTTGAAAGGACCGCTGAAAGAGAAAAGTGGCCTGAGGAGCAGTGGGCTGGACTGGTGGCTCCTCTGTTAACTGGTGAATCGCAGAAAGCTTACTATGACCTAGAGCCTAACCAAGCAAAAGACTATGTGATGCTAAAAGCTGAAATATTGGCAAGGCTGGGTGTCACCCAGGCTGTCCGGGCTCAGCGTGTGCATAACTGGACTTTCCAGCTTGGAAAACCCCCCAGGTCTCAAATGTATGATCTCATTCACCTGAGCAGAAAGTGGCTACAGCCAGAGACTTTGTCCGCACCAAAGATTGTGGAACGTGTTGTAATGGATCGGTTTTTGAGAGCTCTTCCTACTGCCATCCAAAAGTGGGTAAGCCATGGAGACCCAGAGACGGCCGATGGTCTTGTGGATCGTGTGGAGAAATACTTGGCTACAGAGAACCTGACGGCCTCTTCCAGAGACACTCGGACTTTCCACCCTAAGACCAGACCATCCCCAGGGGCGGATAAGAGGATTCCAAGGGGTGAGGGTGGAGAGAGTGAGAGGGTGGGAGCTCTACCCCAAGTTTGGCGAGAACAGCCTGGGAAATCAGCGGCTCAAGAGGCCGCAAGAAGGATCGTTTGCTACCGCTGCCGGCAAGCGGGACATATTGCAGCCAATTGCCCGGTTGTGGAGGAACCCATGCAGTGTGACTTTCTGACGGGCAGACGTCAGTCGCTGTGTGCGACAGTCGCATGCACTGCCATTCGAGGAACTGAGAAACATTTATGCAAAATGTGTGTTAATGGTAGAAATGTTGTGGTATTGCTGGATTCAGGTAGCCTTGTGACCCTGATAAAGGCTGAGTTAGTTAAAACAGAGGTCTCTGGGAATAGCAAGGTAGCTGTTATTTGTGTGCATGGGGACACCCGAGAGTATCCAGTGACTACAGTGTGTTTCGAGACCCCCAAAGGTACCCTCTCTCATCCAGTGGGCTTAGTATCTCAGTTACCGCATGACGCCATTGTGGGAAGGGATTTTCCGAAGTTCTGGGAACTGTGGGATGATCCTGAGCCCCCCACTGGTGCCCCTATGTACCAGGAATGTGATAGCCAGAACTCCCCTGAGAGTGGTGAGGACTCTCCGGAATTTCCCTTATCAGTATTGGCAGGGGAGACTCAAGAAACTGGAGAGGAGCCCACCTCCTCAGACGAAAACCTACCGTCTGTGGAGTTTTCTGATCTTGAGGTTCACAGGGAAAACTTTGCCACAGAACAGTTGAAAGACCCCGCCCTAATAAAGGCACGGGAAAACGTAGTGAAAATAGATGGCGAGTTAGTGAACCCAGATAATACCTGCACTTACCCATACTTCAGCGTAGAGAAGGACCTACTGTGTCGGGTGGCAAAAAGGGCAGAAGAAACCGTTGAGCAGCTTGTGGTGCCCAAACCTTACAGGAAGTTGGTGTTGGAGTTGGCCCATGGGCACATTCTTGGAGGTCATCTGGGGACAGAGAAAACCCGAGAGAGGGTATTACAGAGATTCTATTGGCCGGGGGTGATGAAGGACATAGAAAATTATTGTTCCTCCTGCCCTGTGTGTCAGAGGTCGGCCCCGATGCCACATTTCCGTAGCCCGCTGGTCCCTCTACCCATCATTGAGGTCCCATTTGAGAGGATCGCCATGGATTTGGTAGGTCCTATAATCAAGTCCGCTAGGGGGCACCAGTACATATTAGTTATAATGGACTATGCCACCCGTTATCCAGAAGCGATCCCTCTCCGAAATACCTCGGCCAAAACCATAGCCAAAGAGCTATCTCTTGTGTTTAGCCGGGTGGGTATTTGTAAAGAACTGCTTACGGACCAAGGTACACCCTTTATGTCCCGGGTTATGAAGGAGCTGTGTAAATTGTTCAAAGTGACGCAATTACGTACATCTGTGTATCACCCCCAAACCGATGGGCTGGTTGAAAGATTCAACAAAACCCTAAAACAAATGTTGAAGAAAGTGGTGGATAGAGATGGAAAGGATTGGGACTGTCTACTTCCTTATCTGATGTTTGCTATTAGGGAGGTGCCCCAATCCTCTACGGGATTCTCCCCCTTTGAGTTACTGTATGGGAGACACCCAAGAGGGCTGTTGGATATTGCCAAGGAAACTTGGGAAAGTGAGAGTTCTCCCCACAGGAGTGTGATTGAGCATGTCGCCCTGATGCAAGACCGAATTGCACAGGTAATGCCCATCGTGAAGGAACATTTGGCCCAAGCGCAGTTAGCACAGCAGAGAGTGTACAACCGTGGAGCCAAGACCCGTACCTTTTCCCCGGGGGATAGGATACTGGTACTTGTCCCTACGGTTGAAAGTAAATTCCTTGCCAAATGGCAAGGCCCCTACGAGATAATGGAAAAAGTGAGCGAAGTGAATTACAAGGTCAGACAACCAGGAAGGCGAAAGCCCGAACAGATCTATCACGTTAATCTGTTGAAAGCCTGGAGGGATAGAGAGTCCCTAGTCGCAGACACTTGGTCACCAGCTCAAACTGGTTGCGTGATTCCGGAGGTTGGAATAGCAGCCACCTTGTCACAACCCCAACAACAGGAGGTTAAGGAGTTTGTGCTTCGCAACAAGGAGGTATTCTCTGAGCTGCCGGGACAAACATCTGGGGTAGAGCATGACATCATTACCCCGTCCGGTGAAAGGGTGAAGTTAAAACCCTATCGGATCCCAGAGGCCCGACGGGAGGCAATACGGGAGGAAGTACAGAAAATGCTGAACTTAGGGGTGATAGAGGAGTCCCAAAGTGATTGGTCTAGTCCCATCGTGTTGGTGCCTAAACCGGATGGGAGCTGGCGATTTTGTAACGATTTTCGTCAGTTGAACAAAGTTACAAAATTTGACACCTACCCCATGCCACGTATAGATGAGTTGATCGACCGGCTGGGAACAGCCCGATACATGCCGACTCTTGACCTCACAAAAGGGTATTGGCAAATCCCCCTGGCCAAATTGGCCAAAGAGAAAACCGCATTTGTAACCCCAGACGGGGCGTTCCAATATAAAAGAATGCCGTTCGGGTTACAGAATGCGCCGGCCACATTCCAGCGGAAAATGGACCAGATGCTGAGGCCCCATCGGAAGTATGCTGCGGCTTACCTGGATGACGTAATTGTCCATAGCACAGATTGGGCCTCACATCTGCCAAAAGTGCAAGCAGTCCTGGACTCTGTTCGGGAAGCGGGGTTTACGGCTAACCCCAAGAAGTGTACCATTGGGCAGGAGGAGGCCAAATATCTTGGGTACACCATTGGGAGGGGAGTAATAAAACCCCAACTCAACAAAGTCGAGGCCATCCAGAGTTGGCCACGTCCCAACAGCAAGAAGCAGGTACGAGCCTTTCTGGGAATCGCTGGGTATTATCGGCGATTCATTCCCCACTTTGCTTCTAAGGCTGTGCCCCTAACCAACCTAACGAAGGGGAAAGGGTCGGTCATGATTAAATGGACCCCCGAGGCTGAGGCAGCATTCCAATTCTTGAAACAAGCCTTATGTAGTGTGACAGCAGGAAGGTAAAGTCACCTGGTTGCATCCAGGGGGGTAGATATATTTCGCCCAGATTCAGGCTTTACGCCGACTTATACAACTAGGTGGAGAGTTGTATAAGGCTAGTGGGCTCATGGATGACTCATACCTCTAGGGAGAGTGTGGGGCGTCGAGCAGACAGGGAGTTGATGAGACCAGCTGAAGCTTGTCAGCTCATTTAGGCCTCTATAAGAACTCCCAGCTTCATTAGATGTTAGCTCATGCCTGGACCCAGACCTGTGTGGACTGTCTAGGGAGAGTGAACCCCTGTGCGGTGAGACAAAGCCTGTGTGGCTATTTGCTTGGACATTTAAAACCAGGGACTTAGGGACTAGGACAGCACTAGGCTGATCCCAGTTGTTAGTTAGGAAACCTGTATGTTTAGTCAGAGGTCAAGTTGACCAGGATTTATTTTGTTTATGTTTCTTTTTCTTTGCTGTGTTTTGTCACTGTAAATAGAAAATAAACCGCACCTTTTGGATTTTGAAAACTACAACCTCCGTTTGCTGGGCCTGTTTTTGTGTGGGGAGCCCATCTCGGGGATCACACACACCCGCTGCCGAGCCAACCCCCTCACAGTTGGTGGAGAACCAGTGGCAGTTTTTTTTTAAGCCAGCATGGAGGAGATACTGAAGCAGCTGGCTCTAGCAAATGCCAATCAACAGCAGACAAATGCAGGTTTGCAAAAGAACTTCGCAGCCCAGCAGCAAGCTCATCAACAGAGCCTTGCAGCCCAGCAGCAGACAAACGCAACTTTGCAACAGAGTCTGGAGGCTCAGCAACAAGCCCAGCAGCAATCTGAGGCCCGCTTCATAGACCTGTTGCAGAAGCAAGAGCAGAGACTACAACAACAGATGGAAGCAGTAATGCAGCAACGTCCGCAGACCAGTGAGGAAAGCCGTCCCACTAATACCGCGTCCTTTGGGGTGAGTCGTTTATTGACAAAAATGACTGGAGAGGATGATCCAGAGGTATTTTTGACCACATTTGAAAGGACCGCTGAAAGAGAAAAGTGGCCTGAGGAGCAGTGGGCTGGACTGGTGGCTCCTCTGTTAACTGGTGAATCGCAGAAAGCTTACTATGACCTAGAGCCTAACCAAGCAAAAGACTATGTGATGCTAAAAGCTGAAATATTGGCAAGGCTGGGTGTCACCCAGGCTGTCCGGGCTCAGCGTGTGCATAACTGGACTTTCCAGCTTGGAAAACCCCCCAGGTCTCAAATGTATGATCTCATTCACCTGAGCAGAAAGTGGCTACAGCCAGAGACTTTGTCCGCACCAAAGATTGTGGAACGTGTTGTAATGGATCGGTTTTTGAGAGCTCTTCCTACTGCCATCCAAAAGTGGGTAAGCCATGGAGACCCAGAGACGGCCGATGGTCTTGTGGATCGTGTGGAGAAATACTTGGCTACAGAGAACCTGACGGCCTCTTCCAGAGACACTCGGACTTTCCACCCTAAGACCAGACCATCCCCAGGGGCGGATAAGAGGATTCCAAGGGGTGAGGGTGGAGAGAGTGAGAGGGTGGGAGCTCTACCCCAAGTTTGGCGAGAACAGCCTGGGAAATCAGCGGCTCAAGAGGCCGCAAGAAGGATCGTTTGCTACCGCTGCCGGCAAGCGGGACATATTGCAGCCAATTGCCCGGTTGTGGAGGAACCCATGCAGTGTGACTTTCTGACGGGCAGACGTCAGTCGCTGTGTGCGACAGTCGCATGCACTGCCATTCGAGGAACTGAGAAACATTTATGCAAAATGTGTGTTAATGGTAGAAATGTTGTGGTATTGCTGGATTCAGGTAGCCTTGTGACCCTGATAAAGGCTGAGTTAGTTAAAACAGAGGTCTCTGGGAATAGCAAGGTAGCTGTTATTTGTGTGCATGGGGACACCCGAGAGTATCCAGTGACTACAGTGTGTTTTGAGACCCCCAAAGGTACCCTCTCTCATCCAGTGGGCTTAGTATCTCAGTTACCGCATGACGCCATTGTGGGAAGGGATTTTCCGAAGTTCTGGGAACTGTGGGATGATCCTGAGCCCCCCACTGGTGCCCCTATGTACCAGGAATGTGATAGCCAGAACTCCCCTGAGAGTGGTGAGGACTCTCCGGAATTTCCCTTATCAGTATTGGCAGGGGAGACTCAAGAAACTGGAGAGGAGCCCACCTCCTCAGACGAAAACCTACCGTCTGTGGAGTTTTCTGATCTTGAGTTTCACAGGGAAAACTTTGCCACAGAACAGTTGAAAGACCCCGCCCTAATAAAGGCACGGGAAAACGTAGTGAAAATAGATGGCGAGTTAGTGAACCCAGATAATACCTGCACTTACCCATACTTCAGCGTAGAGAAGGACCTACTGTATCGGGTGGCAAAAAGGGCAGAAGAAACCGTTGAGCAGCTTGTGGTGCCCAAACCTTACAGGAAGTTGGTGTTGGAGTTGGCCCATGGGCACATTCTTGGAGGTCATCTGGGGACAGAGAAAACCCGAGAGAGGGTATTACAGAGATTCTATTGGCCGGGGGTGATGAAGGACATAGAAAATTATTGTTCCTCCTGCCCTGTGTGTCAGAGGTCGGCCCCGATGCCACATTTCCGTAGCCCGCTGGTCCCTCTACCCATCATTGAGGTCCCATTTGAGAGGATCGCCATGGATTTGGTAGGTCCTATAATCAAGTCCGCTAGGGGGCACCAGTACATATTAGTTATAATGGACTATGCCACCCGTTATCCAGAAGCGATCCCTCTCCGAAATACCTCGGCCAAAACCATAGCCAAAGAGCTATCTCTTGTGTTTAGCCGGGTGGGTATTTGTAAAGAACTGCTTACGGACCAAGGTACACCCTTTATGTCCCGGGTTATGAAGGAGCTGTGTAAATTGTTCAAAGTGACGCAATTACGTACATCTGTGTATCACCCCCAAACCGATGGGCTGGTTGAAAGATTCAACAAAACCCTAAAACAAATGTTGAAGAAAGTGGTGGATAGAGATGGAAAGGATTGGGACTGTCTACTTCCTTATCTGATGTTTGCTATTAGGGAGGTGCCCCAATCCTCTACGGGATTCTCCCCCTTTGAGTTACTGTATGGGAGACACCCAAGAGGGCTGTTGGATATTGCCAAGGAAACTTGGGAAAGTGAGAGTTCTCCCCACAGGAGTGTGATTGAGCATGTCGCCCTGATGCAAGACCGAATTGCACAGGTAATGCCCATCGTGAAGGAACATTTGGCCCAAGCGCAGTTAGCACAGCAGAGAGTGTACAACCGTGGAGCCAAGACCCGTACCTTTTCCCCGGGGGATAGGATACTGGTACTTGTCCCTACGGTTGAAAGTAAATTCCTTGCCAAATGGCAAGGCCCCTACGAGATAATGGAAAAAGTGAGCGAAGTGAATTACAAGGTCAGACAACCAGGAAGGCGAAAGCCCGAACAGATCTATCACGTTAATCTGTTGAAAGCCTGGAGGGATAGAGAGTCCCTAGTCGCAGACACTTGGTCACCAGCTCAAACTGGTTGCGTGATTCCTGAGGTTGGAATAGCAGCCACCTTGTCACAACCCCAACAACAGGAGGTTAAGGAGTTTGTGCTTCGCAACAAGGAGGTATTCTCTGAGCTGCCGGGACAAACATCTGGGGTAGAGCATGACATCATTACCCCGCCCGGTGAAAGGGTGAAGTTAAAACCCTATCGGATCCCAGAGGCCCGACGGGAGGCAATACGGGAGGAAGTACAGAAAATGCTGAACTTAGGGGTGATAGAGGAGTCCCAGAGTGATTGGTCTAGTCCCATTGTGTTGGTGCCTAAACCGGATGGGAGCTGGCGATTTTGTAACGATTTTCGTCAGTTGAACAAAGTTACAAAATTTGACACCTACCCCATGCCACGTATAGATGAGTTGATCGACCGGCTGGGAACAGCCCGATACATGACGACTCTTGACCTCACAAAAGGGTATTGGCAAATCCCCCTGGCCAAGTCGGCCAAAGAGAAAACCGCATTTGTAACCCCAGACGGGGCGTTCCAATATAAAAGAATGCCGTTCGGGTTACAGAATGCGCCGGCCACATTCCAGCGGAAAATGGACCAGATGCTGAGGCCCCATCGGAAGTATGCTGCGGCTTACCTGGATGACGTAATTGTCCATAGCACAGATTGGGCCTCACATCTGCCAAAAGTGCAAGCAGTCCTGGACTCTGTTCGGGAAGCGGGGTTTACGGCTAACCCCAAGAAGTGTACCATTGGGCAGGAGGAGGCCAAATATCTTGGGTACACCATTGGGAGGGGAGTAATAAAACCCCAACTCAACAAAGTCGAGGCCATCCAGAGTTGGCCACGTCCCAACAGCAAGAAGCAGGTACGAGCCTTTCTGGGAATCGCTGGGTATTATCGGCGATTCATTCCCCACTTTGCTTCTAAGGCTGTGCCCCTAACCAACCTGACGAAGGGGAAAGGGTCGGTCATGATTAAATGGACCCCCGAGGCTGAGGCAGCATTCCAATTCTTGAAACAAGCCTTATGTAGCCAGCCAGTGTTGTACTCACCCGACTTCTCTAAAGACTTTGTCGTACAAAGTGATGCGTCAGATGTGGGGTTAGGAGCAGTATTGTCCCAGGTCTGGAACGGGGAAGAGCACCCAGTCATTTACCTCAGCAGGAAGTTGAAGTCCCATGAGGTAAATTACGCCACCGTTGAAAAGGAGTGTTTAGCGGTGAAGTGGGCTCTAGATTCCCTTCGGTACTACCTGCTAGGTAGGCACTTTGACTTGGTTACGGATCACGCTCCGTTAAAGTGGATGGCTCAAAACAAGGAAACAAATAGAAGAGTGAATAGGTGGTTCCTGGCCCTCCAGGAATTCAACTTCACAGTAAAGCATCGCCCTGGCGTTCAAATGGGGAATGTGGATGCTTTGTCTCGAGTACATGAATGCCTGATTGCTGGTGTTCCAACCCCGAGGTTAAAACAAGAGGGGGGGGGTATGTGACAGCAGGAAGGTAAAGTCACCTGGTTGCATCCAGGGGGGTAGATATATTTCGCCCAGATTCAGGCTTTACGCCGACTTATACAACTAGGTGGAGAGTTGTATAAGGCTAGTGGGCTCATGGATGACTCATACCTCTAGGGAGAGTGTGGGGCGTCGAGCAGACAGGGAGTTGATGAGACCAGCTGAAGCTTGTCAGCTCATTTAGGCCTCTATAAGAACTCCCAGCTTCATTAGATGTTAGCTCATGCCTGGACCCAGACCTGTGTGGACTGTCTAGGGAGAGTGAACCCCTGTGCGGTGAGACAAAGCCTGTGTGGCTATTTGCTTGGACATTTAAAACCAGGGACTTAGGGACTAGGACAGCACTAGGCTGATCCCAGTTGTTAGTTAGGAAACCTGTATGTTTAGTCAGAGGTCAAGTTGACCAGGATTTATTTTGTTTATGTTTCTTTTTCTTTGCTGTGTTTTGTCACTGTAAATAGAAAATAAACCGCACCTTTTGGATTTTGAAAACTACAACCTCCGTTTGCTGGGCCTGTTTTTGTGTGGGGAGCCCATCTCGGGGATCACACACACCCGCTGCCGAGCCAACCCCCTCACAGTAGCCAGCCAGTGTTGTACTCACCCGACTTCTCTAAAGACTTTGTCGTACAAAGTGATGCGTCAGATGTGGGGTTAGGAGCAGTATTGTCCCAGGTCTGGAACGGGGAAGAGCACCCAGTCATTTTCCTCAGCAGGAAGTTGAAGTCCCATGAGGTAAATTACGCCACCGTTGAAAAGGAGTGTTTAGCGGTGAAGTGGGCTCTAGATTCCCTTCGGTACTACGTGCTAGGTAGGCACTTTGACATGGTTACGGATCACGCTCCGTTAAAGTGGATGGCTCAAAACAAGGAAACAAATAGAAGAGTGAATAGGTGGTTCCTGGCCCTCCAGGAATTCAACTTCACAGTAAAGCATCGCCCTGGCGTTCAAATGGGGAATGTGGATGCTTTGTCTCGAGTACATGAATGCCTGATTGCTGGTGTTCCAACCCCGAGGTTAAAACAAGAGGGGGGGGTATGTGACAGCAGGAAGGTAAAGTCACCTGGTTGCATCCAGGGGGGTAGATATATTTCGCCCAGATTCAGGCTTTACGCCGACTTATACAACTAGGTGGAGAGTTGTATAAGCCCAGCTGAGGCTAGTGGGCTCATGGATGACTCATACCTCTAGGGAGAGTGTGGGGCGTCGTGCAGACAGGGAGTTGATGAGACCAGCTGAAGCTTGTCAGCTCATTTAGGCCTCTATAAGAACTCCCAGCTTCATTAGATGTTAGCTCATGCCTGGACCCAGACCTGTGTGGACTGTCTAGGGAGAGTGAACCCCTGTGCGGTGAGACAAAGCCTGTGTGGCTATTTGCTTGGACATTTAAAACCAGGGACTTAGGGACTAGGACAGCACTAGGCTGATCCCAGTTGTTAGTTAGGAAACCTGTATGTTTAGTCAGAGGTCAAGTTGACCAGGATTTATTTTGTTTATGTTTCTTTTGGCTTTGCTGTGTTTTGTCACTGTAAATAGAAAATAAACCGCACCTTTTTTTGATTTTGAAAACCACAATCTCCGTTTGCTGGGCCTGTTTTTGTGTGGGGAGCCCATCCCGGGGGTCACACACACCCGCTGCCGAGCTAACCCCCTCACATAATGAACAAATGTCCTTTGGATTAGCACCCAAAAAATAAGTGAGGCCCAAATTTACTCCCCCAAATAAACCAAAATACATGGGTGTTCACACTGGATGATCCTAAAACATCGTTTGAGGAACTGTACGGAGAAAGAGGTTTAATACGTCCGTTTACTGTGCGGACGAACCTGAAAGATGGTATCTTTCAGTGTACTATATGAAAGTTAAAAATACACGACAGAATACAAGAAAATAATATGTACCATGGAAACTAAAAAAAAATTACTTACTTTTTACTATAACTTTCTTGATTCTTTTATATTGGTCGGCCTCCTGCAACTTCAGATCTGACCA
Source organism: Rana muscosa (assembly GCA_029206835.1). Lineage (NCBI taxonomy): Eukaryota > Metazoa > Chordata > Amphibia > Anura > Ranidae > Rana > Rana muscosa. Next base: position 271,376,536 of record CM055128.1, read on the forward strand.
TCGTTTTCTGAGTTGTTCCTTCGTTCTGCACACCCCAAATTTTTTGTGAAGACTTTTGACCACTTTGCCCATAATTCTGGACTTGACCAGATTAGGCCTTTTATACGGACCATGCTTGGCATCATAATCCTCCTTCTTTAAAATGGCGACCATCTCCACCATTTCCTCTAATGACATGTTGGATGCCTTATATCTCCTGGGTCTTGATTTGGGCTCCTCTGGAATTTCATCCTCTGTAGAGGTAATCTCAGCCACCTGTGTCTCCGCCATGTTTTGTTCAGCACTACGAGCGAGAAGGGGCGGGGAAAGTACAATATCGAACGTCAGGGGCGGGGAAAGCGTGCAGAGTTTCACGCATGCGCTGTGTATATCAAGTGAAGATCCATGTCTGGGAAATATGTTCATTTGTCGGGAGAGGGAGTTAGCAACGAACGTCGTGACGAAGGTACCTAACAATTTTACTTTTTGAGGTTCATCAGACGAGGAGATTTGTGTGCTCAAAATATGTAGACAATGCACAGTTGAGGAATGTTGCCTGAAATATATATTTTTTTGGTTTCTCGCTTTTACAGATATCATGAATACTTTTAAAAACCCAGACTTCATGGGGGAGTTCATCGACAAATGGCAAGAGCTCCCTATATTATGGCAAACAAAAAGTGGCGCTAATAAAAATAAAGACGCCAGGAAAGCAGCACTGGAGAGCCTGCTTGCATTTGTGCAAACAAAGATACCCACAACAACTCTCCAAGATGTCAAAACCAAAATTGCGACCATCAGAGGGACATACAGGACCCAGAGGACTATGGTCCTGAGGTCCCAGAGGTCAGGTGCACCAGCAGATAAGGTTTATAAACCCAGTCTGTGGTACTACAGTAAGCTTGCTTTTCTGGATGACCAGCTGGAAGTGCGGGAATCTCTCTCCACCCTTCCCCCCAGAGGTCAATCCAGCCTTCCTTGTACCCAACCCTCCAGCCTTCCCTGCAGCCAGTCCTCCAGCCTTCCTGTCAACCCTGCTCTGGCTTCCTCTGAGGATCAAGATCAGGGCCTTGAGGAGGCAGATTTGGAGATATGGAGCCAGGTAAAGTATTGATATCTATATTTATATCTTACAAAATTGTAGAATTTAAATAGATGTTAGTATTGTTAAAGGTATGTACACTTCTACCAATAAAGTTTGTGAAGAGCAAGATACAGTAGTGGCCTAATTTTATGTGCACAAGACAACAAAACCAGGATGCGGAATTAATGAAAATGACATAAATTTTGGCATTGATTTCAACAATGTCTAGAGGTGAACAATGTCTGTGAATGATGATGTGGCAAAATAAATAAGGTCCCTTTCTTTTTTTACAGCCAGAGCAGAGCCAGGAAGAGGGTGATGTTGGGGATCAGGAGGAGGCAGGGCCCAGTGGCACCCAGGAGGAGGCTGGGCCCAGTGGCACCCAGGAGGAGGCTTGGCCCAGCACAAGAGCCCAGATGCCTCCCCTGGTAGTTAAACCACGAGGGCCAAGGAGAGGTAGGCAGGTGGAGGAGGAAACCAGGGCCTTCCTCAGAGAGGCAACAGCGGCCCTCAGAGAGGCACCCTCTGTTGATGAGGGATTTACAGTGAGACCCTGCTATTGAAAGTCATCAATAAGGGCGTGCTGGGTGAACTCACTAGGTACACGGACATAACGGAGGTTGTCCCTACTCCTCCACCTCCTCCTCCTCCTACTACTACTCCTCCTGCCACAACCTCTCCTCCTGATCCCCAGCCTCCAAGGAAGAAACCAACCAAGGCTGCAGAGAAGGCTGGAGAGAAGGCTACAAGGAAGAGGAGAAAATAATGCCTGCTGTAGTACCACAGACTGGGGACATATAGGACTTATCTGCTGTGGCTCCTGACCGCTGGGAGCTCAAGACAAGATTGGGCTCCTTTTTTTGGGGGATCTAATCTCTATTTTGGTTTTGACATCTTGGATGGTTGTTGTGGGGTCAAAAGGATGCACAAATGCAAGCAGGCTCTCCAGTGCTGCCTTCCACTTTAATTTGTTAATGTTCTGAAATAAAAAAAAAATTTGTGCCCTTAAAGCGGAGGTTCCGCGGCAAATCTTTTTTTTTTTTTTAGCTTGCATGCAAAGTATTTGTAGATCACCAATTAGTACTCACGTGTTTGGTGATTTTTAACCTCCCCTGTCTTTTTTCTGGCAAAAAATGCACTTTTAAAATCAGCCGTCAGAATTTTCCATTTTGCTTGTGGGCATTGTGAAGCCCACAAGCACTGACTTCCTGGTAGCGGTGGACGGTGTTCTGCAGAAAAAGTTCCCCGGCGGATAAGGTTCCCCCCCCTGTACTGCGCATGCGCGGCACGAACCTCAACGGAGTTTCCGAAAGTAGCCGAACATGTAGAGCTGCGAGTTAGCTCTACACGGCGCCTGCGCAATGACTAGGAGCCATGTAGAGCTGACTGCGCAGGCGCCGTGTAGAGCCGACTCGCAGCTCTACATGTTCGGCTACTTTCGGAAACTCCGCTGAGGTTCGTGCCACGCATGCGCAGTACAGGGGGGGGGAACTTTATCCGCCGGGGAACTTTTTCTGCAGGACATGTCACATCTGGGCGAACTCCCAGATTACATTGCGGGAGAACAGAAACGCCTACTCCCGCGGGAGTGAGTACCCGGAAGCCGGAATTTAGATGACAATATTACGGTATGTACAGAAAAATAAATAAATAAGTGGCTACTGTACATGTTTGTAGTGTAAGGAGTGTGGTCATATATGGATGTTATTTTGGGTGGAACTCCGCTTTAAAAAACTTGACTATGTGATTTGTATTTCAAAAGAGAGCTTGCTAGGGAGCAGGCAGGGACATCTCAAATTATATTGTTGTTATTATCAGGGGACACAAACCTCCCTGAGGCCAAATGAGACACATTTGGAAGGTTGTTGTGGTAACTTTACACAAGAATAATTTAAGCCAAAATAATAAAAAAAAGGCCACAAAAAAAAACACAATAGTAAAATATAATTTAAAGAAAAAAGGAGAATTACATTATTTTATTATTATTAGTATTATTTAGGTTCAATTAGTTTTTATTGTTTATCAAAGTTTCAACTGTACAGAAAAAATACAAAAATCCAGGAGCCCAGCAAGAGGCAACCTGGACCGATAAGTAAGGGGTAATCTCCCGTTACAGCATGTATACGGCGATATACAAATAACAACTAGCTCATGAGAAGAGGTGTGAAGTAATACACAAATCAAACAGTGTCGTCTGAAGATACATTATCCACTCCGTCCGACCAGGATGCCCCTGTGGGATCCTACTGCAATCCTGGATCGGAGGAGTCATTAGGGGATGACATGAATATCTGTACAAACGACACTATACCGACACCTATTGGTGAAGTCTCACAAGTGATGACAGTGTGAACAGAAAATGGACCGCATACATGTAAAAGAATCTCCAAATAACTTTAGGGGAGGCCCCAGAAAGAGATAGGGAGAAATAAAGATAGAAAGGGAGATCTAGAGTTTAGAAGGGGGGTGTAGTGCACAGGGAAGGGTGGAAGGAGAAGAAGGGGGGGGCGAGGGGGACAGCGAGCTGCGGACCAATGGAAGGGTATCCAGACATGGCAGGGAACCCGAAGGTAGAGGACTGGTAAGGCCTCAGGGAGTAGGCCCTATTGGGAGCCTATCCTTCAACTTATCCGAAGTTGAGTAATGTCTCCATACACTCCAGATAAAGGAGAATTTAGCATGTCTGTCTAGAGAGTTGGCAAGCATTTCCTCCATTAGCATACTAGTATTCATCTCATTCACCCATTCTACAATCGAAGGAGGGGAGGTGGTTTTCCAATGCCTAGAGATGAGACGTCAAGCCGCGCTAAGGGAAAATTTAAGAAGATTGTGTTTTTGGAATTTGACAGTACCCGGTAGGATGGAGAGGAGGGCAATAAAAGGAGAAGGCTGAAGAGGCATATCATAAATCTCAGAATAAATTTGAAAAATCTGAGACCAGAACGGTTGAATTACCTCACATTCCCACCAGACGTGACTGTATGTACCTGTTGCCGAGTTACATCTCCAGCAGGTGTCCGCAGCTGAGGGGTACATGATCCTGAGGGTGGTCGGGACTCGATACCATCTGGCAATCACCTTATAGTTTTTTTCTTGGGAGTAGCTAGAGATGGACGATTTGTGGGTAAAGAGAAAGGCTTTACTCCATTCTACCTCTGTAATGTCTCTCCCAAGCTCCTCCGACCAAACTTTTGTAAATTTAGGTAAGGAGTCATGAGTGTGGTCTAGAATCAATTTGTAGGTCAAGGAAAGGGTATGGCGGGGGGTGTCAGGAAGTGTACATATTTGTTCAAAACTAGTCAGGGGTCTATGGATCTGTGCGGATTCGTGAAGTCCTTTGCAATAGGAAGTCAGGTGTAGTCGGGTGAGCCAAGTCAAGTGTGAAGACATAGAGTTATGGTTTGGCTTAAAGGTACCCTGCGCAGAGTCAACGAATTGTCGTGCCGTGGGCCAGGAAGCTCTGTCGTAGCCGTCAAGTGTGTGGATGGACCTGCCCTCCGGAAGGGCTGGGTTGTCAAATAATGGGGTGAGTGGGCTTGGTTCAGTGGATAAAGCATAGGCCTCTCTCCTGCGGTACCAAAGCACCAGAGCATCCCTGGTGAGGGGAGATAATGCAGCGAAAGACCCCGGAGTATGTTCAAAACCCCATAGGAGGGCCCGAAGATCCAACGGGGACAAGTCTTGTTCCACCAGGGTAGCGGCTTTGACAAAGGGGCGGGGGAACCACTCCAGGATCCGTGATAACACAGCTGAGGAATGATAAAGCTCAAAATCCGGCAGACCCATTCCACCTTTAGAGATGGTGGTGCATAAAAGATTATGATTCAATCTGGGGTGCTTCCCTTGCCATACGAAGCGTATAGCCAAAGAGCGCAAGGTGCAGAAAAATGCGGACGGGAGGGAAATGGGGAGGGCTTGGAATAAATACAATAATTTGGGGAGTATAAAACACAGTCATATAAAAACTCCCATAAAAAGTTCAGAATAAAACTGTAGCAGCGCTACGGACAAATAATGTTCATTTGTGCGTCTTCTATATAAATGAATATAACGGTGATGATGATAGTGAATGGTGAGTTTGGTTCTACTTGATCCTAGTTTCAGTGCTTCTCTTCACCCAGATGTGATTCACCACGTGGGGGGTAATAACAGTCCCCCTATGGGGATGCACTCACCAGATAATAAATCAAAAAAGACATGTATAAACCATCCTCATTCCATGTGACTGCAGCCTTAAACTTGGGCACCGCTCTGATTGGTTGAGATACTTCTCGACATGCCTTACATTTCCTACAGGCGAAGAATCCGTTTTGGTTCCAAAATGTTGGAGGTTTGCCTGGGGGGTCTAGGAGCAAGATATTGGCTGGTGAAGACACAATATTCTGGCCTATGTACTTGTGATTTTTTAAGCAGCTGCTGACATCTTTCACATTCCTATTTTAGCATTTTTCCTTTAGAATTTTATCCATAAGCGCAGAGCGATACTAAAAGGGAGGGCCAGCATTTTTTAATATCTTTTATTAATTTGGGGAGTATGTCCATTTTTAGGGTGTTCATGCGACCAAACCAAGAGAGCGGTCTGTCCATCCGGTTCTCGGTTAGACGTCTGATCTTAGTGAGCAGAGGGCCAAAATTCAGAGTATAGATATCAGCCGCGCGTGTTGGGATGGACGTACCTAAATATGAAATGGATGTCGCCTGCCATTGGAAGGAGAAATTAGTCTTGAGGGAGGAAAGGGTATGATGTGGAAGTGATAGGTTAAGGGCTTCCGTTTTGGAGATGTTAAGCTTATAATTACTGTGCCGTCCGAAGCGGTTGATCTCTGCTAGGATGGATGGGATACTAATGTGGGGTTGTGTCACATAAAGCAAGAGGTCGTCAGCATATAGGGAGAGTTTGCAATGTGAGGAGGGGGTCTGAATACCACTTATGCTCGGGTTTGCTCTGATGGCCTGGGCCAAGTGTTCTATAACAAGAGCGAAAAGGAGAGGAGAAAGGGGACATCCTTGCCTGGTACCATTAGCTATCGTGAATGTACGCGAGTGAGTACCATTTACTAAGATAGAGGCGGAGGGCGTAGCATACAGGGCCATAATGCGCGAGAGCATCTTAGGTCCTAGTCCTATTTGGGTGAGGGTGGCTCGGAGAAACGGCCAGCTGACCCTGTCGAAGGCCTTCTCCGCATCACAGGAGAGGAGGCAGGCCGGCACCCGATTACGGTGAGCGTATGCTATAACATGAACAGTTTTAGTGGTGTTGTCCCGCGCCTCTCGGCCAGGGACAAAACCCACCTGGTCCCTATGTATGATGTCAGGTAGTAATGGGGATAGACGCTTCGACAGGATCTTGGCGAACAATTTCAAGTCTATATTGAGTAAGGAAATCGGCCTATAATTGGCGCATAAGGAGGGGTCTTTACCGGGTTTCGGAATCACCACAATCTGGGCATGAAGCAAGGACGAAGAGGGGGAGAGATTATCATTAATGGCGTTAAAGGCATTTGCAAGGAAGGGGGTAAGCTGAGGAGCAAACTTCTTGTAAAAGCGCGAAAAGAACCCATCAGGTCCTGGGCTTTTACCATTTTTGAGTTCTTTGATGGCTAATAGAAATTCTGCCTCAGAAAGTGGGGACTCCAATTCCTCAGCATCCGAGGATGGTATGGGGGGCAGGGAGGTTTCTTGAATATAGGAAGACATGTCCTGTTCGGAGCCAGACAGGGGGGACCTAGGAGAGGGGTTTTGGGAGGATAGATTATATAAATTGGAATAATATTTACGAAATTGATCGGCTATGGCTAAGTTAGAACTCAATTTACCATCGGAGGGGGAGTGAATAAAGGGGATATGTTTTCGGGCTTGCTGAGGTTGTAGGGTATGGGCCAAATGTCTACCACACTTGTTGGCTTGGGAGTAATGGGTGAATCGCCCCTTATCCCTAGCCACCAGGGAACGTTCTGAAAAGATTTGCAGAAGGTCCCGCCTGGCATTAACCAGCTCAAGATGAATCCTGGCCACAGGGGATTGTTTGTGGGACTCTTCCAATGAAGCTATTAAAGCTAACAGTCTGGTTATCTCTGCCATGCGTGCATGTTTAAGCCTAGAGCCGTGCTGAATAAACTTGCCCCTAAGGACACATTTGAGGGCCTCCCATTTCGTAAGAGGGTTAGTGTCGTCGTGTGCGTGGTCTGCAATAAAGTGCTGTATGGTCCGGATGATGTCTTGAGCACACACTGTGTCTAAGAGTAAGTTGTCGTTGAGCCGCCAGGAAGATCTGGTCTTGGGGGTAGGAGCCCTACCCAAGCTCAAGTGAATGGGTGCGTGGTCTGACCAAAGAGTAAGGCCAATCGAGGCGTCAGGAGAACAGTCCAATAGGGCTTGGGAGATGAATAGGTAGTCCAGTCTGCTGTAAGAGGAGTGTGCTGGGGAAAAATATGTATAGTCTCTTGTGGAAGGGTGTAACACCCTCCAGACATCCACCAGAGACAGGTCAGATAGAGCGGTTTTAATTTTGGTCAAAGAAGCAGGGGAGAGTGAGGACTTACCCGTCGAGGAATCAAGGCGAGGTATCAGAGCCGCGTTGAGGTCACCTCCCAGGATCATGTTAGTAGTACTAAACCTTTTCAGATGTGCGACCACCTTAGAGATGAACTGCGGTTGGTCCTGATTAGGAGAGTATACGTTAATTACAGTGTAAATCACATTCAAATACGACAATTTAAGAAAAACATATCTCCCTGCGGGGTCTATGAGCGTGTCAAGCACGTCAGGGGTGAATGAGGCATGAAAGGCAATAGATACTCCTTTAGATTTTGCGGCAGGGTTGGTGCTGTGAAACCAGGTAGGGTACCTCTTATGGAAAACCTGTGGGATGGTGTCGGAACGGAAATGAGTTTCCTGGAGGAGAAGGATTTGGGTTCGTAATTTGTGAAAGTGGTAGAGGATATGTCTCCTCTTCTCCGGGACGTTAAGGCCCCTACAATTCAGGGAAGAGATTTTTAGGGAGGCGGGCGTTGCCATGAGGGTAGTACTATGGGGTGGGAATAGATCTTAATTAGTTCCGAGCTCGCTGCCGCTGGGAAAGGGGTAGGGAGGGAAAAGGGAGGGGTGTAGGATTGATTACAAAGAAGTACAGGAAATGAGAGGTCCAGAAACAGAGGGGAAAGAGAGAAAGAGAGGAGAGGTAGAAAATAGGGCCTAAACGGCCAAACTAGTAACGTTGCAAGCAACATGTCAGCGGAGTCCTAATAGGACGCTGTAAACCTAGGAGGGGGGTCGTAGACAGTGCACAGAGGTGCCCGCACACACCGGGCTGCAAAAATAAACATGTAAACATAACCATAAGTCAAGCGGTACAGGGCCCCCGACGGCTGCAGTTAGTTATACATTCATGTACATAAGTCCGGGAGTATAAGACCCGGACAACCTGCGAGAACACTTGACAGCCTCAGGGGTCCTACACCAGGCTTCCAAACAAAATCATAATAAATCTCTTTAGGTATTGGGGGGGGGGCTGGGGGGGGAGTCAATGTATTAGTATTATTTAGGAGGGAGGTGCAGGTTATAAATAATATTTTACAATCATTAGAGAAATTTGGAATTACTTTAGAAACAAGTTTGGCATAACTCTCAATGTCATTATCAAAAGAGGGTAATTTTAAAGCATTATCAAAAGAAGAACGGAATGCGCAGCATTAAAACGATGCTATTAATTCCACCGTGACGAATGTGCCATCTCCATTTCCAACATTAGCTTTACCAAAACGAGCGCTCCCGTCTCATAGTTGCTTCTGAGCATGCGCGTTTTTTTTCACGTCGTGAAAGCATACACACTATCGTTTTTCACGTCGTTAAAAAAAACGACGTGAAAAAAGAGAGCATGTCCGGAATTTTTAATGGCCGTTTTTCACGTCGTTAAAAATGCTCTGGAGCATACACACGATCATTTTTCAGGGCCATTTTTTAAAATGGCAGTTTTAACGGCATGAAAAACGATCGTGTGTACGGGGCATTAGAAAAAAATCTTTTAAAATGTACATTTTATTTTGATCAATTAACCACTTGCCGACCGCCTCCTGTACTTATACGTCGGCAGAATGGCACGGACAGGCACATCCACATACCTGTACGTCCCCTTTAACTGCCTGACATGGGGGTCGCGCGCGCGCCGCTGATGGCGCTCTCGCGACCCTGCTGCCTTTCCCGTGAGGCGGACCGCGGGTCCCACGGACTCGATTACCGCGGGGATCCCAGCGATCGTTTCACGGAGGTATAGAGCAGGGAGATGCTTGTGTAAACAAGCATCTCCCTGCTCTGCCTAGTGACAATGACACGGATCTTGGCTCCGTGTACTCGCAGCGGAGATCGGTGTCATGTGACACACAGCCCATCCCCCCTACAGTTAGAAAGACACAATGCAGGGAACACTTATCCCCTAGAGCGCCACCTAGTGGTTAACCCCTTCACTGCCAGTGTCATTTTTACAGTAATCAGTGCATTTTTATAGCACTGGCAGGGAAGGGGTTAAACACTAGGGGGCGATCAAGGGGTTAAGTGTGTCCTAGGGAGTGATTCTAACTGTAGGGGGGCTGGGCTACTAGTGACATGACAGCGATCACTGTTCCCAATGACAGGGAGCAGTAGATCCCTGTCATGTCACTAGGCAGAACAGGGAAATGCCTTGCATCTCCCCGTTCTGCCTTTCGGTCTCACAATTGCGGGCCGCCGGCGTACATCGAGGGCAGCAAATTCAAAGGGATGTACAGGTACGTCCATTTGCCTGTATGAGCCCTTCTGCCGATGTACATCTGTGTGCGCTGGTCGGCAAGTGGTTAAATAAAGTGACATTGTATATCTGCAAAGTCCTGCTACATATCAAGTACTGTTACACTGGTTGCAATGAAAATAAATCTTAGTAGCTTGATAATATTATAGTTTGACGCAGATTGAAAATATCAAGCCAAAACCTTTTTTTTTTCTAGTTTTGGATAGACTGAGGAAGGATTAGAACTCCTCCCATAATGCAATACTTCAAACAGCTAGTCACCAGGCCAAAAATCAGCATGCGAGCAGGAGAGATAGAGGGACGAAGGAGCAAGGTAAAGGTTAGTAAAAGTGGTCGGGTGGCGAGATGGAAAAGTGACAGAATCTCTTTAAAATATATTAAAATGCTACATTTTTTTTGTTGCTATTTTATGCAATACACTTTTGGTAAGATACTTGCTGTTGTAGCCATATAGAATTATTTGTACCTTTAGCCCAGGTTCACACTGGGCTGCTAGAGTGAAGCCGTGAGAGTTCAGCTGAACTCGCACGATTTCACTCCCGCTGGTCAGTCCCGTTTTCGGCCGCGATTACAGAGAAATCTGTGCAGGTTTCTGTACAGATGTCAATGTAAATCGCGGGCCAAAATCTCAAAAAGTAGTACAGAAACTACTTTTTGAAATTGGTGCAGCGCCGCAGATGCGGTGTCGCACCGATTAGGACGGTGCCATTGCCGGCAATTTGCGGCAAATACTGCCGTTTTGACATGCGATTTGACATGCCAAATCGCATGTCAAAACGCACCAGTGTGGACCAGGGCTTATTGTTGCTTAGAAATAGGGGCTGGAAATTTGGGAAGATTGAAGCACTGCGGCTTGCACACTATCTACCTATGACTTTCAAGCTTCTGCAGCCACAAGTACTGTGCAGATTACCAAATCTATACATATTTTATTTTTTTCATGTAGGAACTTTAAATATAAGAGTATTGAGTATTTGTCAAGGGTATAAGGCATGTATTCATCTGGTTGACCGATTATGATAAACAGAGGACTCCAGTAAGGTCTGCTCTGCCTTCCTGTCAATCACTAGGCATGGCACTCTAATAAGTGACTGTCTAGCGCAGCCTTTTTCAACCTTTTTAACATGGAGGAACCCTTGAAATCATTTTCAGGTCTAAAGTCGGCCATAGGCGGTGTAATTTTCTTTTCTGCAACCTTGAAACCCTCCAGTGGAGCTATTGTGTTCTCCTGGCAGGGGGACAAATGGAGCCGTCCCGGCCTGGAGAACACACAGGGATTACTGCTAGCGGCTATAGATGCTAGTAATAATATTATGAAAAACCTGACATGCTGGTTGTACCCAAGTTGAGAGATCGATCAACATGGGTACAATTAGCCTGTACAATCAGCCTGCCCATACACGGCTCCAATATCGGCTGGTCCCTGCTGAACTGGCCAAGATTCAAACGGTCTATGGCCAGCTTAATGGAACCCATGCTAAACATTACTATATCTACAGCTCATGGTACATTAATGTTGTGGAGAGTTGGAAGAATGCTTCTTACACTTGTAGTCATTGGGAAGAATCCCTCCCTTACAGATAGCTAAAAGATCAATGGTGTCATTGGTTACTCATCTGAGAATCATAGCTTCCTCATTGTTCAAGGAACCCTCTGGAGGAACTCTAGGATTCCATGGAACCCTGGTTGACAATAAATAGCAGGTCTAGAGCCCTGGTGTCCAACCTACTGCCTGGGGGAAGCTGCATGTGGCCCCTATTGTGTGGCCCTTAGTGCCCCTACAGACAGCAGTCTATGGTTGTTTAACCCAAAGGCCTACCAAGGCCAGTGAAAATATTCTTTAGACCAGCTTTTAGTAGTTGTTTTATTTTTCAGCCCCCTTTTCCTTTTAAACGGAAGCTATTTAAACCAGTATCCTCATTTTTTTTGTTCATTGTTTTGTTATCTTTTAATAGATTTTGGTGGGTTTTCGCTTGACATAACATTTGCAAATGCACAACAAACCTGCCACTAGCAAGAACAGTAGAGATTCTGATTTTATCTTTGTGTATAATCCACAATTATCTCTGTAACTGCTTGTTATATCACGCCTTCTTCGGAATGCAAATATCCACACAAATGGATTTAAATATTTTCTCTGAGTCACATCTCAGTCACCATCCCGGCCTCTTATGTATAGAGCGCAGCTTGCACTGAGCCTGAGCTGATCTCATATACACAGTGGTGGTTGCTGATATGCCAAGAGTTCTTTATAGACATAAATAGTGACAGGTGAAGACACCAGTACTCTCAGAATGACAGGAACACACTAGAACACTGACACAAAACCTGACTGATACCCACACTGACAAACGCCTCTCCCACGCACAAGTTATTTACAGAATAAAGCATCTCCATGGAGCCCGGAGCTTGCTGCATTAATAGATTTATTTCAAGACTCGGGCAAAATGAGTGGGGGTGGACGTGCTGCCATATATGTCCTCAGGGCAGCAGATTTCAGATTTTATAGGACAGACATCAACATATAAAAGATAGATAGATAAATAGTTGCTATACCAAAAGTCTAGCACAGGTACCCCCTTTGTGTAGCTTTGCCTTAGCCCAGCATTTGATCTTGACAGGAGGGTTTGGGAGGGTGCTGCTGGTATGTTCTGGCAACCCATTTTATACTATGAGAGTCTTACCTAGACGGATCAACTGTCCAGTGGGTGGCAGCCCTGGACACAAGGCAGCGGGCCTGATGGTGGTCGGAGAAGTGGCGCTGCCTATCCTTCAAGAGGCAGCACCACTCCTCCTGGCAGGCACTGGAGTTTATAAGTGCAGCTCTTGCAGGGAGCTGGATCTAAAATACCAGTTGAACTCCCTGAGTGCCTTATAAGCAGATGCTGTGGAATCTTGCCTCCTGGGCAGTTGATCCATCTAGGTAAGACTCTCATAGTATACAATGGGGTGCCAGCACATACCTGCAGCACCCTTCCAAGCCATCCTTTCAAGACCAAATGCACGGCCGTTCTAACAGGCAAAGCTAAAGCATACCTCCCAACTTTTTGAGATGGGAACGAGAGACACCTATTAGCAAAAGTATATAGGCATATGACACAGACCCTTCCACGCCCCCTTAAAGAAAAATTATTTAAAAAAAATGATTAGTTAAGCCCACAAGGGCTTTTTTACCACTACCATTCCTTTATACTGGCCTTTGATATTTACAAATGCAGCAATTTAGAAAATGGATGAAAGGTTTACCAACCGGGGACAGTCCCTCGAAATCAGGGACAGTTGGGAGCTATACTAAAGCACGTCAGAAGCTTGCCCACTCATTCCTTTTCCCTGTCAGTGAGGCATGGTGAGCCTGAGCAGGGTTGGTGCTACTATAAAGCAGCTTAAGCAGACGCTTTAGGGTGCTGGGGGGGGGGGGCAGTAAAATGCACTTTCGCCTACCAATATTGTTTTCTCCAGGTTGTCTGCTTTCAAAAAAATGTAAAAACGTTTTGGGAGTTTTAAGTAATCTTCAGGCCTAAAATGATTTTTAAAACATGTAAACCAGGGCTTGACAAATTTGCTTGGAATCTAGGAGCCAGCTAAAAAAGTTAGGAGCCAGGATTGCGCCCCGTCCCGCCGAGCTCGCGCGCAGAAGCGAACGCATACGTGAGTAGCACCCACATACGAAAGCGGTGTTCAAACCACACGTGAGGTATCGCCGCGATCGGTAGAGCAAGAGCAATAATTCTAGCCCTAGACCTCCTCTGTAACTCAAAACATGCAACCTGTAGAATTTTTTAAACGTCGCCAATGGAGATTTTAAAGGGTAAAAGTTAGTCGCCATTCCACGAGCGGATGCAATTTTGAAGCGTGACATGTTGGGTATCAATTTACTCAGCGTAACATTATTTTTCACAATATAAAAAAAAATTGGGCTAACTTTATTGTTGTCTTATTTTTTATTAAAAAAAAGTGTATTTTTTCCCAAAAAAGTGCGCTTGTAAGACCGCTGCGCAAATACGGTGTGACAGAAAGTATTGCAACGACAGCCATTTTATTCTCTAGGGTGTTAGAATAAAAAATATATATAATGTTTGGGGGTTCTAATTAGAGGGAAGGAGATGGCAGGGAAAACAGACAGGGAAACTCCATTAGCATTGCTGGTTGTCATACCAACTGCCACCACAAGATGGCGCTAGTTCACAGAAGGAAGCATAGGCCTGCAGAAGGCCGCAAAGCCGCGGCCTCAATTACCGGCCGGCGCAGCCCGACGCGATCCCGCGGCGCGGAGGGGGGTGGCACGGAGACACAGGATACCCCAGCTGTGCTGCCCCAGGCGCCAGGTCGCTAATTCTAGTCGCAATGGCGACCTGGCGCCCGGGGTTTATCGAGCCCTGATGTAAACTAAAAATTTAAAAAATAACTCCAAGACTGCTGTTGTGGAGGGGGTGGCAGGAGGATGTTGTGGGGAGGGCGGCAAAACACACCTTCGCCTAAGTAGACAAAAGTCCTTGCACTGGCCCTGGGCCTGAGGTGTCATTCCTTGTTAATGATACCCCAAATGGGCCAAGCAAGAACCGCAGTTTTTAATGCGTGTGTGAACACAAGTCATATGTGCCAAAGTGTGCTGTTAAAAATACATATGTAGCGGGTATGTACTTTCCCGGGTATAAATTTGAACTTGACAGAGACATTGGTGATGTGTAATTCCCTGCAGCCCAGCGGGTGGCGCTGTCGCCCTGGGCTGGGGTTGAATCATTGCTGTGTGTTGTGCCTCCTTTTTGTCCTCCCTCGGCAGCGGTATGGTGGGGCGGAGAACCCACCGTGCTTGCTGGGAGAGGGTATAAAGGGGCCGGCCATCTTTGTCACGGTTGAAGTCCCAGGCACCTTCAGCTTGTGGACGGTGGTTCGTGTGCGGAGACCGTAACCCACTTTCAGGAAGGAAAGTGGAGAACTACATTGTGTCTGGGCCTATTCGCATCCACACCTCCTTTCCTGTTCTGTTAACCAAGGGAGTTTAACTGATTGTGTTCATTCATAGAAGAATAAAGGAGTGTTGAACTTTAATGGTGCGGGGCTCATTTCCTAGCAGACATTGTTCAAGGTGACTCTTGGAGGGAGGATCCAGGTACACAACACTGACCCGAAGGTAATACAAGAACGTTGCTTATACCGCACTGAAACATGTGGTGGAAGCCAGGCGTGGTGTCCCCGCTCCCTCCCCTATAAGATACCCCTAGACAAGAGAAAGACGAGACGAGAGAAAGAGGGGAGTGAGGTGGGCGCTACACATACAAAGCTCAAAAATGTCAATTTGTTTCTTTGCTGCGTTTGTTGCATGTAATGCAGCCCATTGAAATGGCTGCCCTACACACAAAATGTGATAATGGCAAGAAATGCCCATATGCGTAACGTCTGATTTCGTGCAACATTAATGTAATACTAGTGTTTGGGCTCAGAGTTGGGCTTTCAGCATAGAGGGTTGTGTCAGGTTTGTTGATTGATTCTTTTTTAAAACCAAGATACCTGATCCTCATATCCTGGAAATTACAGTGCCTTGAAAAAGTATTCACACCCCTTGAAATTTTCTACATTTTGTCATGTTACAACATAAAACGTAAATGTATTTTATTGGGATTTTATGTGATAGACCAACACAAAGTGGCACATAAATGTGAAGTGGAAGAAAAATGATAAATGGTTTTCAACAATTTTTACAAATAAATATGTGGAAAGTGTGGTGTGCATTTGTATTCAGCCCCCTTTACTCTGATACCCCTAACTAAAATCTAGTGGAACCAATTTCCTTCAGAAGTCACCTAATTAGTAAATAGAGTCCACCTGTGTATAATTTATTCTCAGTATGAATACAGCTGTTCTGTGAAGTCCCTCAGAGATTTGTTAGAGAACCTTAGTGAACAAACAGCATCATGAAGGCCAAGGAACACACCAGACAGCCTAGGGATAAAGTTGTGGAGAATTTTAGAGCAGGGTTAGGTTATAAAAAAAATCCCAAGCTTTGAACATCTCATGTTCAATCCATCATCCAAAAATGGAAAGAGTATGGCACAACTGCAAACCTACCAAGACATGGCCGTCCACCTAAACTGACAGGCCAGACAAGGAGAGCATTAATCAGAAAAGCAGCCAATAGGACCAGGGTAACTCTGGAGGAGCTGCAGAGATCAAAAGCTCAGAGGGGGGAATCTGTACACCGGACAACTATTAGTCGTGCGCTCCACAAATCTTCCCTTTATGGAAGACTGGCAAGAAAAAAAACATTGTTGAAAGAAAGCCATAAGAAGTACCGTTTGCAGTTTGCGAGAAGCCGTGTGGGAGACACAGCAAACATGTGGAAGAAGGTGCTCTGGTCAGATGAGAACAAAATGTAACTTTTTGGCCTAAAAGCAAAACGCTATGTGTGGTGGAAAACTAACACTGCACATCACCCTGAACACACCATCCCCACTGTGAAACATGGTGGTGGCACCATTATGTTGTGGGGATGCTTTTCTTCAGCAGGGACAGAGAATCTGGTCAGAGTTGATGGGAAGATGGGTGGAGCCAAATACAGGGCAATCTTAGAAGAAAACCTGTAAAGCCCTGTACACACGGCCGAGATTCTCGTCAGAATCTTGACAAGAAACTTTTCCCGGCCGAGTGTACAGTACACACGTACGATTCAAAAGAACCGCCGTTCTTTTGAATGGCACGAACGCAATGACATCATCGACTACGACGAGCGTGCGCTCGTCACATTCGATGCCGTCGCCGCCATCTTGCTACACCCTATGCCTATGCCTAGGAAGCTACAGCGCATGCGTCAAAGTCATTTCGAGAATGCGCGGGTTTCCACGGCGACAGCTAAGTGTACACACGCTCGGGTTTCTCATCGAGAAGCAGGCCGACGAGATTCTCAACGAGAAAAAAGACCGCAGGTCGTCTTTTTTCTCGTCGGGGAATCTGGGCAGTTTTCTTGACGAGAAACCTAATCTAACCTAACCTAATTTTACCACAAAAAAATGGGAAAATTTATTGACTCGAGTATAAGCCTAGGGTGTCCATCTGCATGCCTCACTTTGCCTCACTGTGTCCATGTGCATGCCTCACTGTGCCCATGCCTCACTGTGCCCATGCCTCACTGTGTCCATGACTATCATGGGAGTCTATGGAAGGGGTGCCCGGCTTTGAAAAATCGGTGCTCCCGGCCGTAGGTCCCTCAGACAAAAAACTTTGCACACTTATAGAGGAGAAATGGGGCCGGTACCGGGTCCCCAAAGTCACCGGAGAAAGGACCGTTTAATATGGGAGTCAATGGAAGGGGTGCCCGGTTTTGAAAAATCGGTGCTCCACGGCCGAAGGTCTCCCGGACAACAAACTTTGCACACTTGTAGAGGAAGAGTGTGGCTATATGTGTGCCATCCCCGCTGAGCAAGCAGAGGTTCACGGGGCGGATCCTCACGGATCCGTCCCGTGTGAAAGGGGCCTTATACTCGAGTATATACGGTACTTCGTGTCCCAAGCATAACATTCGGCTTAGAACAGAGCAATAAGCAATACTAATTATGCACAGTCTGCTGAAAATTTGTACTATTTTTGCATTTTAAAGAACATTAGACAAAACTCTGTGCTTATTACGACAGTCACACACCTGCAAAATAATTTGTTAAAAGAACCATTCCCTATTCATGCTACAGCTGTCAAAATATAATTAACCGGCATCTACAGCATAACAAGAAGAAAAAAAGTAAAGTATAAAAGGTTTTAAATAATATGTTTAGCAAGACTATGGGGTTGATTTACTAAAACTAGAGAGTGCAAAATCTGAAGCAGCTGTTCATGGTAGCCAATCAGCTTCTAAGTTGAGCTTGTTCAAATAAAGCTTTGACTAAAAAACCTGGAAGCTGATCATCAAGTCACAGTCTATTTTTTTAAAGGTTTGTAACACAATGAATGCCATCATCACACTTCAAATGTAATTCCACTTTTGCTGAAAAAAAACAACAACAATTCTCTTTGGACGATCTATGCTAATTACAAGGGTTTTAACTGCAGACGCCTACCTTTTTTTTTTAAGACATAGCTGTTTATTTGACCATGTACTCTGCAGACTGATTCTGAATGGGAGGGTCTGATTCATTATAATCACCTGGTGCACTCTCAATGCTCTGAGAAAAGCTGCAGGCTCGGCATCTCTTTAGAAGTATTTCATTCTTGGGGAACTATGTCACCAAAACTAAAATTCCTATTGCAGGGGATTCCTAAAATCTTAGTTGTATCTTAGTACAGACTTTTTTTTTATTTGCTATATTTTTTTTTTCAACTAAGGCAGCGTTATCCTTGTTTCCAGGGCCTTGGTTCAGGCAGGTAAAATCATCCCCTCCACTGGAAAAGCACTTCACCTCCATCCCTTAAGGAATGGTTAGACCATTTGGGTACTACTTTAAGATATTAATGGGGTTATTTACCAGCACCGTGGATGCCCCACTAAATTTAAGAGGGTTTGGGGAGGTTGGCTTGATGTTCCAGGATTGGCTCCAGTAGACCTGAATATTGATAGGATATTGGGGTAGAAGGCCTTTGATTACTAAGGCGGGCCATACATGGTCGAATTTCAAAATAATTTTCTTTTGAAAATCCGAAAATTTGTGCGTTTTGTGATCCAATAATGCCACCATTGATTTCGAAATTCGACCAACCAAGCCTTCAATTTAACCTCATGTTGCTACAGAAAAGAATTTTCGTGCCTGGGAATCTTCTTTTCTTTCCGGGAATTTTCTTTTCTTGCACATGCGCATTTCTTTTTTGATTACATTTCTCGCACGATTCTCCCATCATTGATTAGAAAATCGTTTGTTTTTCCAAAAATTTCCAACCTGTCCGATTATTAAAATTTAATGGCCGCATGAAAATCGGCTGTTGCTGCAGCCCACTAATGGTGCGAAATATGAACGAAAATTCTTAGATAAGATTTTCAAAACAAAATAATTTTCGAAATTCGACCCATGTAAACCCTTACAACACACTTTTTGCTACAGGTAAGCCTATAGTCAGGCTTACCTGTAGCTAGCTACCCTGGATATCTCCTAAACCTGAACGGTTTAGGAGATATCCCCTGTCCCCTGCATGTCCCGATGTCATAGGCACATGCGCACTGAAGCAACGGCACGTATGTGCCGTTGCTTCAGTGAGGGTGCCGTTACCGGTGGCTCCCATGCGCATGCGCAGGAGTGACGTCATCATGGGTTTCGGCCAATCACAGCGCTGGAGCCACGATACCCGGGAGAGATGTCGCCGGCCGGAGGGGGGTACAAGGACCGCTGCGGGGGTTTCGATGTGAGGGAAGTAATTCATAATGAGCTAGTATGCTATGCGTACTAGCTCATTATGCCTTTGTCTTGCAGGGTTTTATTTTTTTTGATAGGGTTTACAACCACTTTAAAGCATTTGTTACCCAACACTTCATATTCCTGATATGTGCCTGCTGTACCATGTACTTGTATGAGAAAGTATCCTGTTCTCTTTGTATTGCCTCCTTTGTGTGAAATCCCTGTTTTTTCTGCCAGTCATTCTGCTTTCCTATTAAAAACTGACCACACTCCCCGGAGGAGCCAGGTGTCGTCACCGGAAGTTCTAAATGTATAGCTGCTACTTGTCTCTAATTTTACATGTGGGTTACTACTTTTAATAAAAACATTGCTTTTATGGAAAACGACACCATGGAGATCTAATTTGTTTTATATGGTAAGCTCTAACGAGCAGGGCCCTCTGATTCCTCCTGTATTGTATTGTAACTGTACTGTCTTCCCCGATGTTGTAAAGCGATGCGCAAACTGTTATATATAAATCCTGTATAATAATAATAATAATAATATGGTCTAGATTGAGGAGAGGAGGAGTTTGAATACAGCTTGGTGTTTGATGGTTTTACCACACACTATATTCCTGGTCTGATTGTTATAAGGAGAGGAGAGTGGAAATTGATCTTCCCAAAAAGGATCCATGTAACAGAGTCTTACTAGACCCACTGTAGTCTTTAATCTGGGAGAGGAGAGTGGAATATACTTTGCCGGTGAAGGATTGTCATATCAAAGCGCTGCTAGACCCGCTGGGGCCTTTTATTAAGGTGAGCTGCTAGGACACACTTCTGGTGGATTGCAGGATGGTGGAAGTAATGGTGATCACAATCATGAATAACTGATGTCGAATGAGCACTTGAATCTTCACATTTCATCATATATATGGGATTTAAAGCACTTTAACTTTTTTGTTCTCACCTAATGAACTTTTTATTTTTATAGTTTATGGACATTTTCTTTATATATTTGAATTAACAAGTGATTTGTCATTTTTTTTTTCTTCACATTTTTTATGGTATACTGTGAAGATATTCTGCACTTTATTTGAAGAATAAGATTTATTTGCACTCAAACATTAATCAGCATTTTGTAGGTAGCGCCACATTTTATTCTTTATTTAAATCGTTTTTTATGTGGGGACACATTTGAATGCTGGCTGCTGCAATTTGGCGCACTTTATTTATTGTGGTTTGCGCATAAGTACTGTACAGTATATATTTAAATTTCTTTACTACATGTACAGGATGATAACGTTTTACAGTCTTGATTGGCTGATAGGGATTTGACCCCACATTGAGTAGTGTAGGGAAGGAGGCTGGCAGAGAGAACACTACATTGAAATCTAGGGAGTGATACCCTCCATAGTTCTGCAGTAAGCTTTATATAGTGATAATGGAATATACATGGTCAGAGAGCAGTAAGAGGTTAGTGAATGACCCAGGAGTGGTGGTGGTGGGGGGGGGGGGGGGCATTCCTAGGTATACTCTGTGGTCCTAATGCAGTCTTTTGTAATCTTTTTATCTCAGAGGAACCCCTAAAAAAATGTCAGGTCTCATGGAACCCCTACTAAACCTACTCATCACTCATCAGGGGTCAGTGGGAAAGATGTGCCTCACATTGGGGTCAATAGACAGAATGCCCTTTTTACCTTGGTGTTCAGAATGCTACCCCGACAGACAGCTATAGCCAGTAGGGGGTACACATGTATGATAAATGATTTCAGTGTTATTACAATAGAAAGGCAAAGCACACAACTCTGCATTTTCAATGCAATAATTAAATCATACAATACATGTGTTACTAGTCATCCCGATGGAACATGTGCCGCCCCAAAGATGCAGCAAGCTGTATTTTGTACCTGGGCTCAGAGGTGTGAAGGTAGACTAATTGCTAAATTCAGTCTTACACATGGAGCAAAGAATTAGCAAGTTTCTTGTTTATAATATCCAGTCTGATTTTATCTTTCATTTAATAGTTTTCCCTAAAAGAATGCTGCTGGAATCTGATTGGTTAGCATTACACTAACTCCATGCATGCATTATTACAGTTTTTTTTTGTTTTTTGTTTTCAGAACAGCTGAGTGCTCTAGGATTGGTTTATTAAAGGCAACTAACTGGACAATTTGCCCCAGAGCTTAAGGGGTTGTCAACCCTCAAGGTTTTTCACTTAAAGCGGAGGTTCACACAAAAGTGAACCTCCGCTTTTTGGAACCCTCCCCCCCTCCGGTGTCATATTTGGCACCTTTCCGGGTTCTGACTCCTGCCCCTTCGCTTTACCCCCCCCGCTGTCTTCTGGGAAACACACTGTTCCCAGGAGAGAGCGGGGGACCAGTGGCGGCGCGCCGCGATACTCGCGCATTCGCAGTAGGGAACCAGGCAGTGAAGCCGCAAGGCTTCACTGCCTGATTCCCTCACCGAGGATGGCAGCGGAAGCATCCGAGGACCAAGCGATTGCTAAGCCTCGTCTGCTGACATCGCGGGCGCGCTGGAAAGGTAAGTGTCCATTTTTTAAAAGTCCGCAGCTGCAGTATTTGTGGCTGCTGGCTTTTAAAAAAAAACGGGTGGACCTCCGCTTTAATTCCACCCAAAAATGGAACTTACGCTTTAAGTGCAGGTGACCCTCTGACATGCCACATTTGGCATGTAATTTTTTTGGGGGGAGCGGATACCCTCTTTTTAGAGGAATCCAGCTCTCGCTTCCTCCCGGGGCTCTGCGGTGCTAGAAGGAAGTTCACCTCTCCCCCCTCCCTCTCGGCAATCATCTGGGACACGTCACAGGTCCCAGATGATTGCCCGGCCAGTCACGGTGCGCAGTGCGGCTCGCACATGTGCAGTGTGTGCCCGGCTGTGAAGCTACAGCCGGGCACCCACAGTGATAATGCTGGTACTGCAGAGAGGAGGGAGAGATGAGCGGGGCTTCATACGCCTGCATCGCTGGGACAGGTGAGTGTCCGATTGATAAATGTCAGCAGTTACACTTTTTGTAGCTGCTAACGTTTATATGGGTGGAACTCCGCTTTAAGGTAAAAAACCTTCTGCACCTTCAGCCCCCCAGAGCCCCCCTTTTACTTGCCTGAACCCATTCGTTCCAGTGAGGGGGACGAGCCCAGCAGCTTGAGCCGCTGTCTCAGGTTCTCATTGGATAGATTGATAGCAACAGGAGCCATTGGCTCCCACTGCTGTCAATCAAATCCAATGCCACAGGAGCCGAGGCCAAGTTCTGCTGTCTGTGTCAATAGATGCAGCAGCAGGACTCGGGAGCGTACCTGCACGAGTGCCCCCATGGGAAGCGGCTCTCCATGGGGGCACTCAAAAATAGGAGGAGCTAGGAGCGCCGCCCGAGGGACCCCAGAAGAGGAGGATCAGGGTCGCTCTGTGCAAAACCCTTGCACAGAGGAAGTAAGTATAACATGTTCGTTATTTAACCTTTACAACCCCTTTAGTAAATAAGGTGAAGCTTCACCTTGCAAAGATTACCCAATCACATGCATTTTTTGCACATGATTGGATGATGGAAGTCAGCAGAGCATCACTATTGGGTTGATTTAAACTGGAACTGCAGAGTGCAAATCTGGTGCAGCTCTGCATAGAAACCACTCAGTTTCCAGGTTTTTTTTTTGTCAAAGTTTAATTGAACAAGCTGAGATTAGAAGCTGATTGGCTACCATGCACATCTGCACCTGATTTTGCACTCTCCAGTTTAGTTAATCCACCCCATATGTTTCCTAAACTCTGTCTGTTTGTTTGCCTGTTTGCCTTTATTAAATCATACCCCTTAAAAGAGAAGTATAGGTTTTATTTTTATTTTTGATTCATACTTACCTCGGTGGATGGAGCATCAGACTGATGCTTCAGCTGTCCCCTGGCGTCTCTGCACTGAGAACAGAGCCACCGAACACCGTCAATGGCTCGATTCTCACAGATCCCCGAGAGGAAAGCCACTGACTGTCAGTCAGCGGCTTTCCTCTCTGCTTCTCCACACTCATTGGAGCGATGAGCTGTGGAGGGGCGGGGAGAGGCTGTATCAGCATCTCAGTGGCTTGCTGAGACTGCCATCAATCAGGGCAGCTGGCGGATCCCGACTTGGATGTCGTGATGACGCGCTGTCCCGTCTGATGACAGTGAAGTCAGCAGAGAGCAGACTTCAGACCGCTCTCTGCTGAAAACGGGTCACAGGAGTGCAAAACGAATTGCACTCCTGTGACCCATAGGAGAAGCCCAGCCTAAAAAGCTCAGGCTGGACTTCTCCTTTTAATCTCAGCTCTGTATTCTGGCTTGGAGTCAAGCTTGCTACTTGCAGCATAGTCCCGAGTTGAGTAATCCAGTTCTGATATACAAAGACTGAAATTGGTCCATTTCCCGTGCTACTGGTCCCTCAACTCTTATTTGTTCAGAGGAACATGTCAGGATAATCGCAACCCCTTAAAGATAAAACAGTCACGCATACTTATGAAAACGTGTGATTTTTACTTGAAATTTTTCCATTGTATGACAGAAAAGCTTTCTCACATACAGAATGCAATGTCTTCCTTCCCTCTGATTTGCTGACAAGTCAGCTTAGCACAAAACCTAAGAAAGTACAACAGCAGATGGGTTGAAATTGTCATATAAATAGCCTCATAGTCTGATAAATTCAGATTCTACAAGGGCAAACTGGTCACACAACTTTCAAAGACTTGCAGCTCCCTCTGATGGAAACTGTCCTTTTATAAAGCTCATCCTCAATACTAGTTCCAGGATGGACGCCGGTCTCAGTGATGATGAATAGGTACTTCATAGTCTCCAAACTGGGGATCAGACAAAGGCCACTTGCAGAGAATATCAGTTGGATATAAAGGGGGCAGGATTCAGAGAGAAAATCTCTGTGCGTTATAATGAAAATGTTTGATGGTTGGAAGCCCTAGTTATCTCTCTTCAGGGAAGCCGTGATCATTGCATCATGCGCCTGAATGGAGGCAAACTTGTATAATCTGCTGCAACTCTAAAGCCTCATACACATGATCGGACTTCCAACCAACTTTTCTGTGGATTTTGGTCCGAAGGGCGTTGGCCGTGAACTTGTTCTTCATACACACGCAACAACATTTTCAGCCAACATTTACCAAACCACTTGGTTTTTCAGCTCTTTACCGCCACCCTTTGGGCAACTTCTGCTATTGTTGGCTGATGTTTAACATTGGTTCTGAGCATGCGTGTTTGTACATCGGATTTTAGTTGGACCAACTTGCGTACACATGATCGGATAAACCAACGTAACAGATTTATTGCCCAACAATTGGTAAGCATGAAGAGCCAACTTTTGTTGTCCTTAATTCAGCCAATAATTGTCTGATAGAGCATACACATGGTCGGATTATCCGACCCAACACGTCCGTCAGACAATTATGGCCATAAAGTTGGATCGTGTATATGAGGCTTTAGAGGTCTGAAATGCTGGAAATAACAGCTGACTTTCGATTTATGTGTACTGATTCCGGGTGAGCCACACTGTACTACTTTATAGGCTATAATAGGCAGATCTCCCAACAAGTACTGAATTGTTGATGTTAGCTTTTAGTACAGGAAATGGGAGCAATTCCATGAGGCAATGGAGACCCATTTCTGGTGGTGTGCATATGGTCAGAAGACTTGTGCCAAATCTATGAAAACCATGCAACATTTTTATTCTTAGTACCGACACATGTGGCAAATTCAAGTAGTTGAAGACACTTCTTTTGTGTGGTGCTATTGTCTCAACAGATTTATGAAGAAATACCTCCATATATTGGTGATACGGAAAATGTAGGTAAATAGGACCTCTTACATGTTGAGGTAAACCATTAACTATTTCACATTGTGTCGCATCTTTGAAACAATTCTGTGACAAAATGTGTCCTTTGATATTTGATGGGGGAGATTTACTAAAACTGGTGCACACAGAATCTGGTACCGCTGTGCATAGTAACCAATCGGCTTCTAACTTCAGCTTGTTCAATAAGGCTTTGACAATAAAACCTAGAAGCTGATTGGTTAAGCCGGCCATAGATGGTTCGAATCTTGGCCGGGTCAGCAGAGACCAGCCAAGATTCCAACCATCTATTGGCAGGCTGAATGTACTCAATCTACTAGGGTACTATCAGCATGTCAGATTTTTGGCAAAGCTAAAGTTAAGCCTCGTACACACGGCCAAGATTCTCTTCGGAAAAAACGTCGTTTTTTTCGACGAGATTCTTGGACAAGAAAATTGTCCCGGCCGAGTGTACACACGCTCGATTCAAAGAACCCGCGGTTCTTTGAATGGAGCGTACGCGGTGACGTCATCGACTACGACGAGCATGCGCTCGTCACATTCGATGCCGTCGCCGCCATCTTGGTATACCCTACCTTTGCCTAGGAAGCTACCGCGCATGCGTCGAATTCATTTCGAACATGCGCGGGCTTCCCGGAGGACAGGTAAGTGTACACACACTCACTTTTCTCGTCGAGAAACAGGCTGACGAGAATCTCGACGAGAAAATAGAGAGCAGGTTCTCTATTTTCTCGTCCAGATTACTTGTCGGTTTTCTTGACAAGAAACCATACACACGAACGAATTTCTCGGCAAGACATCTCTGCCAGCAAGTTTCTTGCTGGTTCTTGCCGAGAAACTCGGTCGTGTGTACGAGGCCTTAGAAGCTGATTGGCTGCCATGAACAACTGCAACAGATTCTTCACTCTCCAGTTTTAGTAAATCAACCCCAGTGTACATAAATTTGTCACCATTCTGCCATTTGTCACACCACTGTGAGACCAATTTCTAAAAAGTATATACAAAACTATTTAGGGATCATCTTTAGAAGGACTGAATATTAATTTCTGAAAAATTAAATCCCTAAGGTTGCTTTATAGTGTCTGCTTTTTACACCAGGGCAACCAATCAGTTTCCATGTAACGTCTTTTGTGGCAACAATGACAGATGAAATCTTACTGGTTGCTTGGAGTACTTCGGATCTTTTTTTTTTTAGATCTACCACTGAATCTTGTATGATGTGATTCTCCTAATCATGTATATTAAAAACTTTATTGGCCTTTATTAACTCTGCCATGAAGCTCTTTTGAAGTTTGTGACCACATTACTCTTCGTATATAAAGACGTATATTACACAGCTTCTAGTTTAAAATAATACATACATTTTAGGACAAGCTTGTACATTTTCCATGGGCTATCTGCATATCTGATCGCGAGTAAGATACTGAAACACATCTGCAGTTTTACTAACTGTCCACAGAGGGGCAGTATAATCAAAGACAGAAAATTTACATCGACAAACATACAAACAAAAATTCTTACACTAAAGAAATAAATGTACAGTGCCATTCATGAATATTGTCTAGAGGTATCTCCTTATAGTAAAGTACAGTGCTTTCACATACACTCATCCAAGGCTTTTATTACCCACTGATCATACTTTTTAAGGGCTCATTCATACCTGTATGAAAAAATAAATTAAAAGTCTGTAGCTACAAATACTCTAGCTCAGGGCTCAAAATTTCAAGTCCTGGGGCTGTGTGAGATCAGTGAGCAGAGCGGAGACAGTTTCAATGTAATGCTGTTACAGCATGTTTTACTGCTCGGGGATCCCGTAGCTCTCCAGTCACTTATCCACCGGGACTCCGGGAGAACAGCTCCCGATCATCCCCGCCTGCCGGCGGTGCTCGCCCCCCCACTCCCAGGCAGCCCAGCTCCTCGCCAGCCCTCATTTTCCACTCGCAAAATGTGAGTAGGCGAGTGAAAAATTTGAGGGCTGCTCACTTTTAATAAAAGGACTCTTACCTGTTCCAGGATCCAGCGACGTCTTGACCCGGGGCCGGGTTCTTCACCAGTCTTCGAATCGCTGGCGCTGAAATGTTTGCTAAGCGAAGTCAGCTGTGACTCCTTGCGGCTTCAAACTGCGCATGTGCGAACCGCGTCACACTGCACTTTGTGAATGGTCCCGCAGTCTTCTGGGACCTGTGACATGTCTCAGAAGGATGCAGGGAAAGGGGGTGTGCCAACTTTTTCTCGGAACTCCTAGGCAATGTGAGAGGAAGTGGGAGTGGGTACCTGCCAAAATGATGTACCCGCTCCAACCCACAAAAAAAAATATAATGTGGTGGTGGTGGGGGGCAGGAAGAGCATAACTTCTCTTTTTTTTGGGGGGTGAAGTTCTGCTTTAGGCAGCACTGATATACATCAACACAGGCTTAGCTCAATAGCACATAGTAAACCATTGTTTTCTAGGTGCCCTGTTTACACCGCTAGCTGAAAAGATCACATGCAGGCTGCTGTCTGCCCTAGAAATTACTTTGATATCTCTAACATATACTGTATTTAAGGCACTTTTATTTTTTCTTACAGCTTGCTTCATTTGTATAAATAAATGAGGCCACTTATTTATATGTGTGGAAGCAGATCATATGAAGCGTGCTTAAGCCTCATACACATGATCGGACTTCCATCTGACTTTTCCGTGGATATTGGTCCGAAGGGCGTTGGCCGTGAACTTGGTATGCATACAAACGGTAGGACTTTTTCAGCCAACTTTCACCAAATCACGTGGTTTTTCTGCTCTGTACCGCCACCCTTTGGGCAACTTCTGCTATTGTTGGTTGATCTTTAGCATTGGTTCTGAGCATGCGTGTTTGTACTTTGGACTTTAGTCCGATGGACGTACACATGTTCGGATTTTGCTCCATCGGACATTTGTTGCCGGAAAGTTTGTCTGTTTTCACAGCGAACATTTGTCCGATGAAAAACACAAAACATTTGTCCGATGGAGCATACACACGGTCGGATTGTCCGCTAAAACAGGTCCGTCTGAAGTTTGTTGTCAAAAAGTCAGATCGTGTGTATAGGCCTTTACTCTAACTTTTGGCTGTTATCCTCACAAATAACTGTGTATTTTACAAGTCTAAACTGAATATATTAATATTTAGCTTAGTTGACTAGACCAAAAAAAGCAGTTAAACTTTTGCATTTTTAGAATTATTGTGGTCATGAAGGGCTAAAGTCATAAAGTAGTTTGAAGCAACACGTGACTTTAAATGTAAGTGAGAAAAGAAAATACTTTTTGCTCCCCATTGTCTGCCTGCATAAACTATACAGCCAAACATATGTGGTCTATCACACCTATAGGAGGTTGTTGGACATTCTAAGCCAAAACCATGGGCATTATGGAACCCCCCCCCCCAACTAGGGTTGCCACCTTTTCTTTAAGTCAAACCCCAACACTTTAGCAGCTTTGTTATAAAATAAAATGTTTAATCTTATGAAGTTAATAACAAGAGCCCCCCTTTACATCAGGGTTCCCCTTTTACATCTGAACTTGCAGAGTTCCCTTTCACTGTAAGGGGGGACTCTGCAGACTCTGATGTAAGGGAGAACTCTGGGGACTCTAACATAAGGGATGCTCTGGAAACCCTGATTTAAGGGGGAAATCTGAGAACTCTGATGTAAGGGGAAACACTGTGGTCTCTGGTGTAAAGGTGAACTCTGATATAAGGGGTGCTCTGAGAACCCTGATTTACCTTAGTGTACTCACTCAGAGGCAGGAGAGAGAAGGGGGGAGACTTCAGTCACAGATAGGGATGGATGGTGAACTCACTCACCCCTTGGCAGTCAGCACCTCTCATCCAGATGTATCTGATGTGGGCAGACACAGAGGGGTAGGGGTGTTTTTTGGGGGGGGGTGTTAGTGTTGGCTTTGGGCAGTGTGAAAGAGTAACAGACACTCTCAGCTTAGACAACTGCAGCCAGCAACTCTGCTGGGAAGCCATAGTCCAGTCTAAATAATGTGTCCGGGTTTCAGGCAGTCTGAAACCCGAACGCATGATTCCAAACCCGAACTGTCCGGGTGAATCCTGGACAGGTGGCAACCCTACCCCCAACCCATTTACAGCTGTAACAGCCTCTACTCTTCTGGAAAGCCTTTCCACAAGAGTTTGGAGTATGTCTTTGGGAATTTGTGCCTATTTGTGAGGTCAGTTTCTGATGTTGGATGAGAAGACCTGGCTCACTATAGGCATTCAAATTCAGCTCACAGGTCCAAAGGTGTTCATTAGAGTCGAGGGCAAAACTCTGTACATGTGACCTGGGTTCTTCCACACCAAACTCATCAAAGCATGTATTTATGGAGCTGGCTTTTTTTATTGCTCTAACACGGGAGGAGGGGCGGGTAAACATCATTATCTCCATCTTCTCCATTCACAGAATGTCTTGTATTCAATGAAAAGAATACATGCCTTTTTGTGAATGGATGAAGGAAGAAGTAGGGGAAAATAAAGACCCCATCCTGGTATTGTACACTAACCAGAACTGTCAGTCACAGACCCTGAAGAAGAACACTGGTTGTAATATCCAGTAACAAAGAAACTGTTTTTTGTACAGTAAGTAGCAGCTATCCAGACCTAGCATACTCTTCATTATGCCCCATACACACGATCGTTTTTCATGCCGTTAAAAATGCAATTTTTAAAAATGAGCATTAAAACCTATCGTGTGTATGCTCCAGAGCATTTTTAACGACGTGAAAAACGTCCATTAAAAATTTCGAACATGCTCTATTTTTTCACGTCGTTTTTCATGTCGTTTTTTTTAACGACGTGAAAAACGATAGTGTGTATGCTTTAACGACGTGAAAAAAAACGCGCATGCTCAGAATCAAGTATGAGACGGGAGCGCTCGTTCTGGTAAAACTAGCGTTTGTAATGGAGATAGCACATTCATCACACAGTAACGGACTGAAAAGCACGAGGCTGAAAAGCGTGAATCGTCGCTCAACAAACTTTACTAACATGAAGGGTGGCGCCATTCGAACGGAACTTCCCCTTTTATAGTGCCGTCGTACGTGCTGTACGTCGAGCGTTTTTTTTAATGATCGTGTGTACGCAAGACAGGCTTGAGAGGAAACATGAAAAAAAAACGACAAGAAAAACGTTGGTTTAAAAAATGGCATGAAAAATGATCGTGTGTATGGGGCATTAGAGGTAACTTATTCCAATGGTACTGTTTCCAAAAAAAATCATTATTTGTTGAATCGTACTTTACAGCCCAACTCCAGTCAAAACTTTAAATTTTGTTTTGAATAGAGCAGGGAAGGGTTATATCCTTTGTCTGCTTTTTATTGTTGTCTTTGTACCTACTGGAGAGGTTTCCCTTAAATTCCTGTGAGGCCATATCTCTCTTGCTAGAACATACAGGATTGTTTACTGAGCCTTAATAGGCCATATATACAGGCAAACAAAATTTATCCTCATTAAGCAATAAAAGTTATTTTTTTACCTTCCTATAGTGTCTTTGCAACAGTAACATTCACTGTCTGTGATGCTGTTTTATTTGCACAACATTTAAATTTTCAGGACAATTGTCAGAGCCTGGACCCAGACCAGGGACCTCTGCAGTGTCTGGCAGTAATTCCTCTCGCTAAGCCATCTGACATGCTGTACAGATCCTTGCCTGGTTGCTTAGACTAGTGGTTGCTCCCCACGCACTCTGCATCACACTGCTGCTGTACACAGATGCCTCATTTGAGCTCATCTCCTTATCCAGCCATGTGCTCGAGCTCCATGCACCCTCCCACAGTCTGTGATCAGTGCTGCCATTGGAAGTCCCCTCCTGCTTCACCTCCCGCTCTCTGCACTACTCCCAGCACCTACATCTGAGCTCACAGGAGCTGGAACCACAGAGGAAGCATCGGGATCAATGCGCATTGAGAACAACACTGGAAACAACATTGGGCAGTATACATCCACCACAATGTTAATTTATGGCAGAACCCCTGGAGACCACCAAAAATTTCTTCTGGACCATCACTCGTCCATGGACCACTGGTTGGCGACCGCTGGCTTAGGCAACCTTGCCTTATGTCTTGCTTCCCATGAACCTTGAACTTTTAGCTCCTCCCATGAACTTCCTGATTTAAGCCACATCTCTGCACTTCCTGTTTGCCAGATTATTGTGTTATCTCCAGCCAATATCTTGCTCTTGTCACTCCTACTGCCGCCCGTGCCTTTGGTATCACTCGTTACTGACCTTGTTCCTCGACCGGGGCTCTGCTTGATCCCAAACTACAACCACTTGTTAGTGATCTTTGGCTTGTTTACTGACTACACTTCTACTTGATCCCTACCAGCTATATTTAGACTCTGGCTTGCTCACCTACTGGTGGGGCGAGCCTGAGGACCATGACCTGGTATTACCATGCAGCAAAACCGATCTCCACTATCAGGAGCTCTGGGGAACTCCAGTTGGTACTTAGACCCCACACCTCGTTATCCACCAGGGTGACCTGTTTGTTCACTTATCCAGCTAGTCAGTGGGAGCCTCTCCACTGCTATAGCTACTGGTCTCCAAGCCTGACCGTGATAGCAGGCTTTCGGAAAGTTCCCTTCTTTCTAGTCCAAGCAATACTCCTGAAAATTTTAATGCTAATTCAAATAAAGTATCAGAGACAGCACTCAACTATTTGGTTGCAAGTCTACTAATTACAATTACAACTTCTCGCATCAGTAAGTAAGACTTTTTAGTGAATAAAATACTTAGACGTAAAACGTTTCCTACTAGTATATAAAAAAAAAATTCAAGTTTTGTTTCACTTTGATCAGATTAAAAACAGATTGTATGGCAAATACTCTGGCACACAGTACATAAGATACGTAAAAAAATATTGCTGGCAAGAAGTGTTGAACACAAATCATTAGAAAGCTGTGTGGAAAAGTTCAAAAATGTTTTCTTGCGCTTTAGTAAGCTACAGGTCTTGCATTTAAAAAAAATGTAGTACGTGACAAGGGTGTAGCTGCACAAGCTCAGTCCTGTACAGGGGTCTACTGAGTGTAACAGGGTGGAGTGCGTTATCACAACTGAGTATAGTGGAATTCCTGAGAATCTTTTTATGACAGCAGAAGTTCTGTTTTTCTGGCCGTTCTGATGCATCTGAATGGCTGATGAATTCTCTGTGTTGAGTATTCACCATGCGTCCTCTTAGTCTGGGATTTAAAGGGTGGAAGTATTTAGTTCAGGCTTCAGTAGATATAAGAGATCATTCGAAGGCCCTGAATTATTTTTTTTGTAAATCATTTTCAGATCAAAAACAGTCTCAGATGGCCACAGGGGATTCACATCTTGCATAGAGCGTTGTGCTATTAAAATAATGAGGATGCAAAACAGCAGAAATGACGTCACAAATTTCAGTTCTCCAAGATTGGGTTGTCCAATCATCATATTCATTCATTTCCACGATATGTTATGTTGGTGAAGGTTGAAGTGGCTCCTTTGTAGAGAGGGTTGTGAGCCTGAAACACAAATAAATCGTATTAGAAATGATTGTACATATACTATCTCTCTGTAAAGCCACAGGCTCATTATGTGTTACTGTGGAGACCTTCATGCTTGTTACCTCCAGTCAGACTATATACACTGTTAGCAAAAAAACATTACACTTTAATAAAACCTTTTCCCAGCTTTCTTTCAAGTTTGATCCTCTCTAGAGAGCAGAAAAAGCATTAGCTTTATATACTGTATTTATTATCTGTCATTTTACCTTAAAAGGCTTCATGTACACGGGACGTTGTTCAACTTCTCCTGAACGATTTAACTTGACAGCTAGAAATCGGCATCTAAAAACGGCCATTTAGCCGCGTTTAATTGCCGCATTTAGCCGCATTTGCGTCTAGAAGCATTTGAAAAAAAAAAAATATATATATATTTTTTTAAATGAGCAAAAACTAAAAACGCCTATAAACGAAACGTGGCTAAATGCGGATTACCGCGTTTAGACGCATTTGGCGTCTGAAACTTCAGAAACTTTGGCGTCTGAACTCATTTTTTTGCCTTCAAAAAAAGGCCTATAAATGCAACTGCTTAAAAACTACAGTAAACGAACCCGTGTACATGTACACATAAGATAACGTTGAATGAGTTCAGGGGCAGTTGAAAAAAGTGTCCAACTGCCTCTGAACGTCCGTTTAGCAGCAGCAGCGTACATGGGGCCTTAGCCTTGTTCAGGTGAGCAGTGAGATGCATCCTGCAGATGCGACTTACTACTTTGGACCTAGGTGACTGGACAGGTTCTGCGACACATGAAAAAGGCAACATAATTCCTGGTTTCTCTACCAGGCAACAACATGATTCCATCTATTTATCAAATGTGATTTTGTGCTACAGAGCAGAATTATCAACTTGGTAATATTTTCCTTTTTCCTTTATGGCTTTTTTTGGGATGATTCCTCCTAAAGTCAAAAGCACAATTAGCAAATAGGCTAATAGACAAACAGAAAGGTGCAGCACTTTAAATAGGGGAATACTAACAGGCAGGGCGGAATCCACAGGTGGGTACTCAGGATGCGGTGTCCTCCAGACAACACCCAAATAGGTAGACAAAATAGAAAAATATCCGACGACTCCAATCCATAAGAAAAATTTATTGGCACATGTAGGAAAACAAAAAAAACAGACGCGTTTCGGCTGAAGAGCCTTGGTCACTGCCGAAGCGCGTCTGCTTTTTTGTTTTTCTACATGTGGCAATAAATTTTTCTTATGGATTGGAGTTGCCGGCTATTTTTCTATATTGTCCACCAAATAGGCTAACAGCCTTTAACTTTACATACTTAAAGTGATTGTAAAGTCTAGGTTTTTTTCCCCTAAAAATAACAAACATGTTATACTTACCTGCCCTGTGCAGGGGTTTTGCACAGAGCAGCCCAGATCCTCCTCTTCTGGGGTCCCCCGGCGGCACTCCTGGCTCCTGCTCTTTTCGAGTGCCCCCACAGAGAGCCGCTTCCCATGGGGGCACTCGTGCAGGCGCGCTCCCGAGTCCTGCTGCTGCATCTATTGACACAGACAGCAGGACTCGGCCCCGCCCCCGGCTCCCGTGGCACTGGATTTGAGTGTTGAGTGCTCCCACAGCAAGCATGGGGGCACCCAAGTCGAGTCACAGCTCCCTGTGTCCATTCAGACAAGGAGCTGCAGCCTGTCCCCGCCCCCTTCTCTCCTAATTGGCTGACTTTGATTGACAGCAGGCAGTGGAAGCCAATGGCGTCACACTGCTGTTTCAGCCAATGAGGAGGGGAGTCCCGGCCAGCCGAGTGTCTTGTGCAACAGTGCTGGATAGAGATAGGACTCGGGTAAGTATTAGGGGGGGGGACTGCTACACACAGAAGGCTTTTTTCCTAATGCATAGAATGCTGGTCCAAATCATTTGGGGGAGGGGTATTATGATGTGGGGTTGTTTATCAGGGGTTGGACTTGGTCCCTTAGTTCCAGTGAAGGGAACTCTTAAGGCGTCAGCCATTTTGAACAATTTTTCTGCTCCCAACTTTGTGGGAACAGTTTGAGGATGGTCCCTTCCTGTTCCTGTCCTGTCCTGACCTCATCAACATCAGTGCCTGACCTCACAAATGTGCTTCTGGAAGAATGGTCAAACATTCCCATAGACACTCCTAAACCTTGTGGACAGCCTTCCCAGAAGAGTTGAAGCTGTTATAGCTGCAAGTGGTGCGCCAACTCAATATTAACCACTTCAGCCCCGGAAGAATTTACCCCCTTCCTGCCCGGGCCATTTTTTGCGATACGGCACTGCGTCGCTTTAACTGACAATTGCGACGTTGTACCCAAACAGATTTTTTTCCCCACAAATAGAGCTTTCTTTTGGTGGTATTTGATCACCTCTGCGGTTTAAATTTTTTGCGTTATAAACAAAAAAGAGCGACAATTAAAAAAAAAAAACGATATTGTTTACTTTTTGCTATAATAAATATCCCCATTTTTATTTATTTTTTTAAATAATGTTTTCCTCAGTTTAGGCTGATATGTATTCTTCTACATATTTTTGGTAAAAAAAATAGCAATAAGCATATATTGATTGGTTTGCGCAAAAGTTCTAGCGCCTACAAAATAGGTTATTGATTTATGGCATTTTTATAAAAAAAATTTTTTTTACTAGTATTGGGAGAAATCTGTGATTTTTTTATCGTGACTGGGACATTGCGGCGGACAGATCGAACACTTTTGACACTTTTCTGAAACCACTGACATTTTATACAGCGATCACAGCTATAAAAATGCACTGATTACTGTGTAAATGTCACTGGCAGTGAAGGGGTTAACACTAGGTGGCGATCAAAGGGTTAATTGTATTCTCTCACTGTGTGTTCTAACTGTGAGGGGATGGGATTGACTTGGGGAGGAGACCGATCGGTGTTCCTATATACTAGGAACACACAATCTGTCTCCTCTCCCCTGACAGGATGTGGATCTGTGTATTTACACGCACAGATCCCCATTCCTGCTCTGTCACGAGTGATCGCGGGTGCCCGGGGGGACATTGAGGCCGCCGGGCATGCTCATTGGCTCCTCAGTGATGCGGCCTATACTGGCATTAAGTTGAGGACGTCATATGACGCCCACCCAGGATGGGAGATCTCATCTGCGGACGTCATTTGATTATAGCCGGGATGGGAAGTGGTTAAACCCTACGGACTAAGACTGGGATGCCATTAAAGTTGCCATGTGTGTGTAAAGGCAGGTGTCCCAATACTTTTGGGAATATGGTGTATATACTTCTCTATATCTTTCTGTGGAACACTTACACATATAGTGGTGTCTTTAATTTCATCACTGGAAACAAGTAAAATTTGAATAATTCCTCCTAGGTATGCATGCCTCCAAATCTTGTACAAGGACAAACAATAAATGTGGTTTACAAATTGTTTTGTTTCCTCTGGTTTTCCTAGATATTACATTTGTTAGAACAGCGGGGGAGTAGGACTCAGATGTAAACAGTCAATTGAAAGTATGCATATGATTGCATAAGCAGAGGTTACCTCCAAGGTAATCTTTCTTCAGGGTATCTAGGTTAGCTTAGGCCTGGGGGCATAGGTAGGGTGGGCTAATGGGATTTTTACTAAGACATTATGTATGCGCTAACATGTGTTAAAACATGTTTTCTTGTCCGCCAATGCAAGTTGTATAAAGGCATTTATTGTAAATTGGCCCTTAACAAGCCTTAGAACATCAAAAACATACTTGTGGGCAATGCACAGAGAATTATCTAGTTCTAGTATGCTGATGTTAAAAGCATTAATTTATACTGTATATGTGCATTATTTTGCAAAATACCGCCGACTTCCTACCCAGCTTCACCTTCGTATAAAAAAAGCCAGTTTGGGTCATTCCCTTCGGTATTATATAGATAATCAGACCTCTGATGCAGCATGGTCCCCTTCTAAGCTGTTTGGCTTCATGCTACAAAGACATGAATGGAAGAGCCCTACTCCTCTATCCCATTCTTCTCTATGGAGCATGTAGTTGCACCTATACACTGAAGGACAGGCTGGTGGGCAAAAATCAAATGTAAAAACTTCCCGGAACAGCAGAAACCTGGACAGTGTAAAGAGGGACAGTGCTACATCTCATTTTTGGTATAATAGCTAAGCAGGGGTGTGGGAACCCATACTAGGTTTTTTAGATAGTTTAGGAGAATACTAACCACTGAGCATACCTACTTTTACCTACAATAGCAGCGTACAGAAAGCAAGAGTCAGTAAAACAATGTTAACAATGGTCAGATATTGGAGTTCCTGTACAGGTACAGGGATTTTATCTATAGCACATATACGTACTGTTTTGGAGTAGAGTGGCATTTGAAGAAGGCACAGCAATGGAAATAATGGGATTAGCAGTCAGGAATGGAAGCATATGGGAGCCCTAGGATAGGATTTCACAAACATTCATACATGTGCCCACTGACACAGAGAATCCAACTTAGTGTTGCTTTAGGGTGGGATGCCAAACATGTCCAGTGTGTAAGCTATTAGTGGATATTAACACTGGCATATTATTTTACAACCCCATGACTGTAATGAATATGAGGTCTGACATTTAACATACAATAAAAATATGTGTGCCCCCCCAGGCACTTATTGCAAGCCTCCCCCTTTTAACAAATGAAACAGTACAACTCAAATTTGGCCAAAGGATGTAAAATTATCTTAAGTGCTTATACATGACTGGGCTTTATAGCAATGTCTTCATAGTTCCTCTAGGGCAAGAAATCCAACAGCCAGGATTTCTGACTCTGTATTGTTTCCTAGCTATTGTTTATAGCTCCCCATAAAGTGAACATGTCCTTTACCTATACATGGCAAGGCAACAGGTTCACTTCTCTGCCCCTATAGCCTGTATTCATGTTCCTTTCACTCTCCCACAGTCCACATTTGCCTATCAGATTGCAAAGTAGAAGTCCTGGGTAAAGCGTAGCTTGTCAAAGTGCCAGGTACAGCATGTCCCCTACTTACGAATGAGTTCCATTCTGGGAGCTTATTCATAAGTTCAACTTGCTGACGAAGGCTGTGAGCGCTGATCAGTGTGTTCTGACGGGGGAGCACAGCATGGGAGATCGCTGCACCAACATTGCTTGTGTTGGTACGGCAGTCTGTCAGTTTTTTTTTCCGTTCAGCCCACTGTTTTGACCAAAAAACTGAGTATGTGTACCCAGCTTTACAGGATTGGAAATGTGAACACATATTTGCATGTATACTTTCCTGTATATACAGTGCCTTAAAAAAGTATTCATACCCCTTGAAACTTTCCACATTTTGTTGGGATTTTATGTGATAGACCAACACAAAGTGGCACATAATTGTGAAGTGGAAGGAAAATGATAAATGGTTTTCCAAATTTTTTACAAATAAATATCTGAAAAGTGTGGCGTGCATTTGTATTCAGCCCCCTTTACTTTGATACCCCTAACTAAAATCTAGTGGAACCAATTGCCTTCAGAAGTCCCCTAATTAGTAAATAAAGTCCACCTGTGTGTAATTTAATCTCAGTATAAATACAGCTGTTCTGTGAAGCCCTCAGAGTTGGTTAAAGAACCTTAGTGAACAAACAGCATCATGAAGGCCAAGGAACACAAGACACCAGACAGGTCAGGGATAAAGTTGTGGAGAAGATTAAAGCAGAGTTAGGTTTTAAAAAAATATCCCAAGCTTTGAACATCCCATGGAGCACTGTTCAATCAATCATCCGAAAATGGAAATGGAAAGAGAATGGCTTACCTGCAAACCTATCAAGACATGGCTGATCACCTAAACTGACAAGCAGGGAGAGCATTAGTCAGAGAAGCTGCCAAGAGGCCCATGGTAACTCTGGAGGAGCTGCAGAGATCCACAGCTCAGGAGGGAGAATCTGTCCACAGGACAACTATTAGTCGTGCGCTCCACAAATCTGGCCTTTATGGAAGGAAGAGTGGCAAGAAGAAAGCCGTCGTTGAAAGAAATCTATAAGAAGTCCCGTTTTCAGTTTGCTAGAAGCCATGTGGGGGACACAGCAAACATGTGGAAGAAGGTGCTCTGGTAAGATGAGACCAAAATTGAACTTTGTGGCCTAAAAGCAAATTGCTATGTGTGACGGAAAACTAACACCGCACATCACGGTGGTGGCAGCATCATGTTGTGGGAATGTTTTTCTTCAGCAGGGACAGGGAAGCTAGTCAGAGTTGATGGGAAGTTGGATGGAGACAAATACAGGGCAATCTTAGAAGAAAACCTGTTAAGTCCTGTACACACGACCGGTTTTCCTGGCAGGAAAAAAACCGTTGGTTTTCCAGACGGGATTCCTGCCAAGCTTGTCTTGCGTACAGACTGTCATGCAAAATCCCACCGGTCCAAAGCACGGTGACGTACAACACGTACGAGGGCAATATAAAAGGGGAAGTTCCATTCCAACGGCGCCACCCTTTGGGCTGCTTTTGCTGATCTCGTGTTATCGCATGTTAGTAAAAGTTTGGTGAGAGATGATTCACACTTTTCAGCCTCGTGCTTTTCAGTCCGTTACAGCGTGACAAATGTGCTATCTCCATTACGAATGCTAGTTTTACCAGAACGAGCGCTCCCGTCTCATACTTGATTCTGAGCATGCACGTTTTTTTTTTTGCCCTCGGAAAAGCATACACACGACCGGTTTTAACGACAGGAAAAAGTCAGCTGGGAATCCCAGTGGGAAACAAGAGAACCAGCTCTCTTTTTTCCCGCCGCAATTCGCTGCAATTTTCCTGTCGGGAAAACTGCGATGGAGCATACACACGGCCGGTGTTCCCGGCAAAACGCTCTCATGGCAGTTTTCCTGCTGGGAAAACCGGTCGTGTGTACGAGGCCTTAGAGTCTGCAAAAGGCTTGAGACTGGGGCGGAGGTTTACCTTCCAGCAGGACAATGACCCTAAACATACAGCCAGAGCTATAATGGAATGGTTTAGATTAAGGGTGTCAAACTCAATTTCATCGTGGGCCGCATCAGCATTATGATTGCCCTCAAAAGGGCCGGTTGTATCTGTAAGATTAGATGTCCAGCGCATCCCCTTCCCATATATTAGATGTCAAGAGCCACCCCACCATCAGAAGATGCGTCCCCCACTCTCCCTTACATCACAGTTTACCCCCCTTTCCTTAAGCTGCTGCTGGGAAGAAGCTGGATGCATTGCTTGAAAGCAGAAAGTAAGATCTGGAGTAGGACCAGAGGAGGGCTGGAGCTCTCCGGCAGCTGCAGAAGAGGTGCGAGGGCCGCATGAAATGGCCTGGAGGGCCGGATTCGGCCTGCGGGCCTTGTGTTTGACACCTGTGGTTTAGATCAAAGCATATTCATGTGTTATAGTCCAGACCTAAATCGAATTGAGAATCTGTGGTAAGACTTGAAAATTGCTGTTCACAGATGCTCTCCATCCAATCTGAAAAAGCTTGAGCTATTCTGCAAAGAAGAATGGGGAAAACTTTCACTCTCTAGATGTGCAAAGCTGGTTAGGAAATACCGAAAAAGACTTATGCCGCGTACACACGACCGTTTTTAATGACGAGAAAAAATTCATTTTTTAAAATGGTCATTAAAAATGATTGTGTGTGGGCTTTCCAGCATTTTTCCCGACGAGAAAACCGCTGAGAATCACGACGAGAAAAATTGGAACCTGCTCTAATTTTTTACGTTGTTTTTTACATCGTAATTTTTCTCGTCATGAAAAACGGCCGTGTGTGGGCTTTAACGACGTGAAAAAAATGCGCATGCTCAGAATCAAGTATGAGACGGGAGCGCTCGTTCTGGTAAAACTAGCATTCGTAATGGAGATATTACATTCGTCACGCTGTAACGGACTGAAAAGCACGAGGCTGAAAAGCCCGAATCGTCTCTCAACAAACTTTACTAACATGAAGGAACTTCCCCTTTTATAGTGCCGTCGTACGTGTTGTACGTCACCGCGCTTTACTCAAACATTTTTTTCCACCATAGTGTGTAGGCAAGGCAGGCTTCAGAGGTATCACGAAAAATCACGTCGAGAAAAATGCAGTTTTTTTCAATGACATTAAAAACGGTCGTGTGTACGCGGCATCACCGTTGGTGGTTCGAAAGGTGGTTCTACAAAGTAGTGACTCGGAAGCACGTCACACTTTTCACATATTTATTTGTAAAAAAATAAATAAAAATAAAAATGATTATTTATTTATTATTTCCTTCCACTTCACAATTATGTGCCGCTTTGTGTTGGTCTATCACATAAAATCCCAATAAAATACATTTACATTTTTGGTTGTAACATGACAAAATGTGGAAAATTTCAAGGGGTATGAATACTTTTTCAAGGCATTGTATCTTCACTTTGACAAGGTAAATGTATCAGTAGGTAAATGAAGAGAAGGTAAGTAAAAGCACAATAAAAGCAGCTGAAGAGCAGAAATTAAGTTAACCTGTTGTTTTGTCCTGCATGGACAAAGTACAGACTACAGTAATTTTAATGCATGGCTGTGCACAAAATAAAATTGCCAAACCACTTGTAAGATCAAAAAACGGTATAAAAAGCCTTCATGGCTGGAAGGGCCAAGTACAATGTCTACCTTAGCTGTTTATTCACTGCATTATGTTTCCTCAAGCTGGATGTCTGTTTTAAATTACCAGCTTAGTGAGAATAGAGGAAAACTATTCTCCTTGCTACAGGAATATACCAGTGGAAGTTGCGAAAACAGTGCTTTACTTACCGTGTCCCACTTAGCTTTCGACCGCTCCTCTTCGAATTTGGCAAACTCACGCCGGTCATGGATGGTAATGAGCAGCTTCCAAATAAGCAGTGCTACCAAGCCCACTAGAAAGATAGCTCCCATCACAGACAATAAAACCACAAGGATATCAGGACCCTGAGGGCATTCTGTGTGGAATAAAGGAGAAGCAACGTCAAGTAGACAAAGTGCAGGCAAACTATGAAAATATTGCTTGGTGTGCCTTTTTAATATAATTACCCACAAACCTCCTGCCTGCTTCCTTCAGCAGTTGAATTATTTGTGCAGCCTCTAAAACTCAAAATTTTGGGGATGATACTCAGAACATGGGAAACTTGGTTGTCTACTGACTGAAATCCAGGGCCATACAATAAATAAGGGCACAATCGGCTATCAGGATTTCATAAGCATGGTAGCCACCTTCAGAAGATGAATACCAGATAAAGCTTACAGTTCCTCACAAGTAGTCCCATGTTCCCTAAGTGAACTTAAATGCCACAACTTGTTGGCTTTGGAAAAACTGGAAAAGGATAGAACTCCTTTTTTTATAGCTATGTCCCTATCGGGGATGATTTCCTCCATATATTCTGTGAAGTCACTGGGACTGGGTCAGGATGTGATGTGAAATCTCCACAGTGTGAACACGGATAGCAACATGCATGTAAGAGAGGTTCCAGCCCTTTTCAATTATATCCAAAACTAAAAAATAAAACGTTTTTAACTTAAAACCCACTTTGGCTATGTACAATGGGGCCCCACAAGAAGAAACATTTAGAGGGCCCTTTTATTTTGCTGTTGCTAAATCACTGTATAGCTAAACAGTTTGGGGTCCTTTTTGAGCTGCTATGGCTGTAGTCATGTCCTTGTCTCTGGGGACATGATCAGCAATACAACGTGATAGAGAACCTTCCCCATTTATCTAAAACAAAAAAAGACTTTGCGCTATCTACTGAGCTACCTTTAAATAGACGAGTTCTCTTTAATGGATTTGTGCAATAAGTTTACTTTAGTTAAATAGTTTTTACGGTAGCTGTCGAGCTGGGAATTTTAGGTGTTCCTGCATTTCATCACCTCCTCTTGCATTCTTTACAATATGAAATAATAAATTCTAGAGATATAATGGGAGCCTCCCAATTGACCACAGCAGATGTGCAGCCCCAGGAACTCAAGTTTCTACAGCTCATCAATAAAGGTCTTAAGAGATATAACAAACTGTCAGGTTGGTAAACTCTGCGGAATCTACTAAAAACGAATTACTTTCCACTTCACTCACACAATGCCCAAACAACTATGTTCAATGGTTTGTACGAGAACTGTCCGAAGTTACATATGCCGACACCATACAGGAATTTAGATGCAATTTCAATCAAGCCTCAGAAAAATAACGCATTGGAAAGAACATATCAAAATAACTGGAGTAAAATTTACAATTGATCAGAAGAATTCTAAAACTCTTTCTTAGCTGTGGCTTCACCACCATATGTATGAACATAA
The DNA here is from genome assembly GCA_029206835.1 of Rana muscosa. Lineage (NCBI taxonomy): Eukaryota > Metazoa > Chordata > Amphibia > Anura > Ranidae > Rana > Rana muscosa. Next base: position 271,419,244 of record CM055128.1, read on the forward strand.
GTAAACGTCAAGGCTCAGATTCCACATAGCTTTCAGAGACTGACAGTGCTTGGTACACAAGAGTTAAGAATGAGGCACTGATGAGGAAATATATAACAGCTTGTTAGAGGGGGCTGGAAGAATTCTTGTAAAGTTTGTATTTTTATCACGTACCTCCCAGTTTCTGGGACATGTTACCAAAAGTAAGTGTGGATGGTACCGTATATGTTCGTAATTACTGATCAACGTCATGCAAAAACTTGAAGTGTAATGCTTTCTCTTTTAGAATTAGAAACATCCACCAGGTGGATCTTTACAAAGTAGACTGACTGTATACTTTGGCCGTACTTAATATTTTATGTTGGAGGCATGCCATGAATAGCACTGTTATTCTAAACATCCCAGATGAGGTTAGCGTTCCTGTGTACAACAGCAAAAATCCCAGTTACCATGAAAACATACAATATATATCATACGATACGTGGAAAAAAGGAATGTGGGGTGTTGCCCATTTCAGGCAGTCTTGATTTAAAGCTGAAGTTTAGGTATGATTTTTATAGCATAGTTACATGTAAGTATTGTACGGGAAGCCGAAGATGGGTCCTAGATGGGAGATTTATTTCCCAACTGTTTGGGTTATGGTCCCCTTAAGGGAGAGCTAAAGGGAAATTTTTAGTATTCAGGGGTTCTCACCCATGCAGGGTGAGGGGTTCCAGAGTAGTCTGTTTGGAGAGAAGATGACTGCTTTCCGTTTTTTCAGAATTGGTGAGTCATTTGGGACTTGAAATTCGGAGGCTCAAAGAAGATTTTGGTAGAATACAGCCTCCAAACCCTGAATACAAGGACTATGGTCCTGAAAGGTTTAACCCACCTGCAAGGGAGGCTTGGAAAGCTGCAGGAAGGAGTCAGCAAGTGTCTATAAAGTGGCCAGGAGTGGCTCACAGCTGTGAACAAGTGTGGACTATCTGGAGGCTGAGACTCTGTTTTGCTGAGCTCCGGCAGCTTTTCCGGTACCCCAAAGCAGATGGGAACCCTAAACCCCAGTGTGGGACTGGTACATTGACAGTAAGCTGTTATGTTGTTTTGATTATACTAGGCTTATGGACCCTTTGCTTTATTTCTGCTGAAGAAAACTGCTGTTTGGTTTGCTTGTTTTGAATGTCCAATAAAGACTGTTAAGCCTCGTACACACGGCCGAGAATCTCGTCAGGAAAAAACTCGTCGTTTTTCTTGACGAGATTCTTGGACAAGAAACTTGTCCCGGCCGAGTGTACACACGCTCATTTCAAAGAACCCGCGGTTCTTTGAATGAAGCGAACGCAGTGACATCATCGACTACGACGAGCGTGCGCTCGTCAAATTCGATTCCTGTCGCCACCATCTTGCTACAACCTACCTATGCCTAGGAAGCTACCGCGCATGCGTCTAAGTCATTTTGAGCATGTACGGGTTTCCACGGCGACAGGTAAGTGTACACACACTCGGGTTTCTCGTCGAGAAACAGGCCGACGCGAAACCCAACGAGAAAATAGAGAGCAGGTTCTCTATTTTTCTCGTCGAGATTCTTGTCGGTTTTCTTGACGAGAAAACTGAAAGCCGCGTACACACGACCGATTTACTCGGCAAGAAAGCTCTGCCTGCAAGTTTCTTGCTGGTTCTTGCCGAGAAACTCGGTCGTGTGTACGAGGCTTCACTTTTACAAATGGCTGGCTGGTGATCTGGGGCTCTCCATGTGACAGTTTGCATATTTCATACTTGACCAATCCCTGTGTAAGCTGCAAATCACTGTGGTAGTCGTCAATACTACATTGATAGCAGCAGTTGTCCAGGTCCAGTGCTGAGCAGCTGCCGTTCTGCATAGTAACCACAGGAGGCACCCGCTCGGCATTGCCACCATTCAGAGAAAGCCTTATATTTTTTTCAATAAATACAAGGCGTTTTATGATTGGACGAGGTGGAGACTGTATGGTCTGCTGTGTCTGTAGCAACACTTTTGATTGCTTGAAATTTCTAGAGAGAAAAAACAAAACTGTAGATCCTAGACAAGGCTGGTTTATAATATGACTATATAATATAAAACAGCTGTCAACTGTCTGCAGGATTACCTTCTTCACCGATGACATACAACACAGACTTCCCACTGGAATCCTCATGGTACTGGAACCTGACCACACAGTCATTCTCATCCTTATAAGTGCAGTTCACCGCATCCACCCCATTGTCAACTGAGAAAAGAAATTCAGCGTATGAGATACAAATGATTGCATAAAAAATATGGAGAGAAAAACAAAACTGAAGAAAAAAAAAATTCACTGGTTAATTTAGTGATGGGATATCAGCAGTGCATGTTCTCATTTCAGGACTGTATGCTATCAGCAAAAGATGTGGTGTGTATACAATAGAAAACAATAAGGTTTTTTTAGTAATAGAACTAAATTTAGGGGTTAGGGTTAAGTGTTGTGGCAGGTTAACAGTTAAGGGTTAGGTGTTAAGGATGGGTGTTTAAGTGTTAAGGGACAGGTCAAGTGTCTTAAAAGGAACCCAACATTTTACCCCCCTCCCTTCTTCCTGGGATGGGGGTTGTTAAAATGTTAGCGCCTTGTTTTTGGAGGTGGCTGTGTGCTCAGAAGGTGAATAGATCGGGGCTGTATATACCATGTGGCAAACAAGACATTTGCCTTGGGGCACCATTTTTCAGGGGGGCAGCCCCAGGCGATCGAATGACGGCTACAGCGTGGTCGTCCAGTTTTGGGAGGGCGTCTTTTGCTGCAAGGCGCACCCCTTCGGACACAGCTGATCACAGCGTGAGGAGAGAGCCGGTAACAGGCCAGTGTGAAAGGGGACATCTTCACTGATCATCAGTGTCCTGATTATCAGTACAGCCTCAACTGTGCCCATCAGTGCTGCCTATCAGTGCCCATCAGTGTTGCCAATATGTGCCCTTTAGTGCTGCCAATCAGTGCCCATCAATGCTGCCTATTAGTGCCCATCAGTGCCGCATATCAGTGCAGCTTCATCAGTGCACACCAGTGCTGCCTCATCCTCTGCCCGGCTGACCCCATCCTATGTCCCGCTGACCCCAGCCTCTGCCTATATATGGCACTTGGACAAATCATGTCTCAGGGTCTTATGAGGAAGCCACAGCTGTTTAGTGTGAATAGCTGAAGCTTCCTCATCAGACCCCAAGACAAGAATGGTATACCATGGCTGGGATGGGACAAATTTGAATGGGGAGGTGGGGGGCACCCGATTTTAGTCTTGCCTAGGGGCAGAACAAAATCAAAATACACAACTGGAACAGATATATGCTACAAGTCTGCTTTTGTGAATAATGCAATGATCATAAGTATAATAAGTAAAACCCTAGCCTAGATCCTTTATTAAAGCTGATGAAGCTTGTTTGACTTGCTGACTGCTATGGCTTACGCTGAATAAAATTGAATAAAAGATCTAAAGGAATTCCCCTATTGGAGTGTGATCATTGCATTATTTGGTGTCTTCACTTGGTGAAATGATTTTCTTGTAGGGTATACTTTAATTTTACCACCAGCACCAGGCTGCCAGAGCTGAAAAACAAAACAAATCTAAATTTGTTTGTCTAGTACCACATTGGATACTCACCAAGTTCCTCTACACGTACAATCTCATCTCGACAAATTCTCTTGCACAGGGATTCATTCTTCCAAGGGCCACGCTCAAACTTTTTGCACTCCACACACCCCCTTGAAATAGGATAGGAAAAAAAAATGATATGTAAAAAAAAAAGGTGTATTTTATGTCAAGTGATAGGCTGTAGACAGGAACACTGAGAGATGTATTTATAAAACACAAAGCTATTTGTCCTGTGAAACTACACATATATTCATTCTGTGTGAATGGAGGCAACATTGACTGTTTTGAGGCTATTTTCTTCCCCAGGTCAAATGTTATTCTTCATTAGACATGTGCATTCGTTTTCGTCCGAATGCATTTTCGTCCGAATTTCAGGTATTTTCGTTATCGTTTTAACAAACGAAAACGAAAATGCAGAATCCGAAAACCGAAAGATCCGACATAAAAAAATGCTTAATTTTCGTTTTCGTTGCAACAACAGTTCGATATAGATAGGAGATTCGACATGAGGCTGACAATAACAATCTGTGTCCATCGAACCTGTGGTCGAATGTGCCTAACCTTAACTCTATTAGTCCAAGATTATTCTACATAGAGAGAAAAGATTCGACATTATAGAGAGAAAAGATTCGACATAGAGAGAAAAGACTTGACATTATAGAGAGAAAAGATTCGACATTATAGAGAGAAAAGATTCGACATAGAGAGAAAAGATCACTGCTGGAATTGGGTGGGGGAAGTAAAATAAAAAAATGATGATGATGAATGTTATTGGCTGATTGTAACCAAAGAGGAGGAGCAGTAAAATAGCTAGAACTAACTTGACAATTCAACGTGAACGACGAAGATTCAACGAAGCATCGAAAAACATACAAACGTCGAATCTGTCATTGAAGGCTTATGGTGTCTGTTGAAAGTTCTAAGAAGAATCTACGGAGCAGATAAACTGTACTACGCTGCAATCGTACATTTCCGGTCAAATGCTCGGCCCATAGGCTATAGAAGAATTCTAATGTTGGTTGACTAGTAGGGATGAGCTTCGAGTTCGAGTCGAACTCATGTTCAACTCGAACATTGCCTGTTCGCCGAACAGCGAACAAATTGGGGTGTTCGCGGCAAATTCGAAAAATCTATGGGAGAAATCTAAAGTGCTAATTATAAAGGCTTATATGCAAGTTATTGTCCTAAAAAGTGTTTGGGGACCCGGGTCCTGCCCCAGGGGACATGTATCAATGCAAAAAGAAGTTTTAAAAACGGCCTTTTTCGGGAGCAGTGATTTTAATAATGCTTAAAATGAAAAAATAAAAGTGAAATATTCCTTTAAATTTCGTACCTGGGGGGTGTGTATGATATGCATGTAAAGTGGCGCATGTTTCCCGTGCTTAGAACTGTCCCTGCAAAAAATGTCATTTTTGAAAGAAAAAAAGTCATTTAAAACTCATTCGCGGCTATTAATGAATTGTCGGCTCCCGGCAATACATACAAAAGTCATTGATAAAAAAAAAAAAAAAAAGCGCAGGGGTTCCCCAGAATTCAATTACCAGGCCCTTCAGGTCTGGAATGGATATTAAGGGGAACCCCGCCGCAAATGTAAAAAAAAAATGACGTGGGGTTCCCCCAAATATCCATTCCAGGCCCTTCAGATCTGGCATGGATTTTAAGGGGAACTCCACCCCAAATTTAAAAAAAAATGGCGTGGAGTCCCCCTAAAAATCTATACCAGACCCCTTATCCGAGCACGTAACCTGGCCGGCCGCAGGGGAAAAGGGGGGGACGAGAGAGCGGCCCCCCTCCCTCCTGAACCGTACCAGGCCACATGCCCTCAACATGGGGAGGATGTCCCCATGTTGATGGGGACAAGGGCCTCATCCCCACAACCCTTGCCCGGTGGTTGTGGGGGTCTGCGGGCGGGGGGCTTATCGGAATCTGGAAGACCCCTTTAACAAAGGGGGCCCCCAGATCCCGGCCCCCCCAATGTGAATTGGTAAGGGGTACATTGTACCCCTACCATTTCACGAAGAAAGCGTAAAAAAATGTTTAAAAAAACACACAAACACCTTGAAAAAGTCCTTTATTTAAATAATAAAAAAAAAACATTCCAGCGGTGAAATCCAGTGTCCCGCGGCGATCCTGATGTCCAGCGCTGTCCTTCATTGGTTGTGCCTGAGCGGACCTGATGGGGAACTCCCTCTCAGTATTTTAAATGTATAGACCCGCCCCTTCTAAAGTTCCCCATACATGTATTACCAAAGTGAGAGCAGTTCCCCATCAGGTCCGCCCCCTCGGTATGTCGGACCCGCCTACGTCATTGGCTTGAGCGGGGAACTTCCTTCACTGTGTAATTAATTTACATAGTGAAGGAAGTTCCCCGCTCAAGCCAATGACGTAGGCGGGTCCGACATACCGAGGTGGCGGACCTGATGGGGAACTGCTCTCACTTTACAATGTACCCCTTACCAATTCACATAGGGGGGGGCGGGATCTGGGGGTCCCCTTTGTTAAAGGGGTCTTCCAGATTCCGATAAGCCCCCTGCCCGCAGACCCCCACAACCACCGGGCAAGGGTTGTGGGGATGAGGCCCTTGTCCCCATCAACATGGGGACATCCTCCCCATGTTGAGGGCATGTGGCCTGGTACGGCTCTCTCGTCCCCCCCTCTTCCCCTGCGGCCGGCCAGGTTGCGTGCTCGGATAAGGGGTCTAGTATGGATTTTTAGGGGGACTCCACGCCATTTTTTTTAAATTTGGGGTGGAGTTCCCCTTAAAATCCATGCCAGATCTGAAAGGCCTGGTAATTGAATTCTGGGGAACCCCCACGCTTTTTTTTTTTTTATCAATGACTTTTGTATGTATTGCCGGGAGCCGACAATTCATTAATAGCCGCGAGTGAGTTTTAAATGACTTTTTTTCTTTCAAAAATGACATTTTTTGCAGGGACAGTTCTAAGCACGGGAAACATGCGCCACTTTACATGCATATCATACACACCCCCCAGGTACGAAATTTAAAGGAATATTTCACTTTTATTTTTTCATTTTAAGCATTATTAAAATCCCTGCTCCCGAAAAAACGGCCGTTTTTAAAACTTTTTTTTGCATTGATACATGTCCCCTGGGGCAGGACCCAGGTCCCCAAACACTTTTTAGGACAATAACTTGCATATTAGCCTTTATAATTAACACTTTAGATTTCGAACGTTCGAGTCCATTGTATTTAATTCTAAAGTTCTAAAGTTCACACAAACATTTTGTCTGTTCGCAGGTTCTGGTGCAACCGAACAGGGGGGTGTTCGGCTCATCCCTGTTGACTAGTAATAGTAATTAAAAAATATGATTATTACTAGTCATACAATAGAATTCATCTATAGCTTGTAGGCGGAACATTCGACCGGAAATGTACGATTGCAGCGTCGTACAGTTTCGCTGCTCCGTCGAATCTTCTTTGAACATTCGACAGACACCATAAGCCTTCAATGACAGATTCGACCTTAATTCGGATTTTCGGACGAATGCAATTTCTAACGAAAAACGAAATAAATAAAAACGAATTTCGGGAGTAACTAAATAAATTTATTTTTCTAACGAAAACGAAATTCCGAAACGAAATATTTCAGTGTGCACATGTCTATTCTTCATACAGTTTAGCTTGAATCAGGAGAATACTGTATTATGGCCACTAGAGCTGAAGATCATAGTAAACGTATTAATTTCCTATGATCCTCAGCTTCATCTAGTTGCCATAATGCAGTATTTTCTAGATCCACTCTATTCTGTATGAATGAATAGCATTTCGACCTGGAGAGAAAATAGCCTAGTAACATTTGATATTGCCCCTATTTGTGCAAAACGATTGTACAAGAGTCTCAGTGGCTATATGTAAAAAGCTTGTTATAATAATACGATGCAATATAACAATATGATGCACAGCTAAATCACATATATGGCAAATATCTGTTTCTGTAAAGGTGTGGAAATGTTTAGGTACATGGATGTGAATGATATAAGTAATTCTATCACATATAGATAATGCACATAATACATACAGTACAATGGTGGAATTTATTAAAACTGGAGCAAAATTTGGAGCAGCTGTGCATAGTAACCAATCAGCTTCTAACTTCAGCTTGTTCAGTTACGCATTGAAAATTAAACCTAGAAGCTGATTGGTCACCATACATATCTGCTGCATTCTGGCTGCTCCAGTCTTAGTAAATTCTCCTCATTGTTGTCCCCCCATATTTTTTTTCAATTTACAGTGATGTATGGAGATGCATGTCTTTGTCACTCACTTCTTAAAGGTGCAGGCGTCAGGACAGGTGGGGCATTTTTCACAGGTGTCCCCGTAGGAGCCTGGCTGGGTGCAGTCACACTTGCCACAGATGCACTCCCCCCTACCACTGCACAAGAGCCCACTGCTGGACATACAGGTGTCTGTGCGTGTGGTGCAGTTACAATTATCGCCAGACCAGTCGGATTCACAGATACAATCACCGCAATTACACTGTCCGTGCCCTGTGGGATATTAGACAGAAGAGAGAGAGAGTTAAGTAACAATCTTTTTTTTTTATCTCTATAAATAAAACAGATGCCTTGTGTTCCCACATTAGATTTACATAACTTATTTTAAAACAGCATCAGACTTAATTTAATATATCATCACGCATCCAAACCTTTGTCTGATTCTAACATGAAAAATAGTCTTTAGATTCACAATGTTTATTAAGAATTACAGTTTCAGGGAGCAGCATTCTTGGTAGGTACAGTAGGGTTAGGATGTTTTTAGAAGACTTTTTGTCTGTTCCTCTCCATATTCACTATCACTACCAGTAATATATATGTAGCACACAGACCCTTTTTCCTACCTTTGGCTCACTTGCAGGAAAAGGGCACACCGTACTATATGCCCGTACCCTCCTGTTTGAGGAGGTTGAGCAGTGTCATGTATTTGGGTCCCACAGCTAGGTTCTCCATCAGTTGGTTCTCATCTCCTAGGACAGAGATGGCAAACCATGGCACCCCAGATGTTTTGGAACTACATTTCCCATGATTCTCATGCACTCTGCAGTGTAGTTGAGCATCATGGGAAATGTAGTTCCAAAACATCTGGGCTGCCAAGGTTTGCCATCACTGTCCTAGGATATAGGGACAAGTCTCTGTTTTCCCCCCAAGTAATTCCAATGTCCACACCACTCTAAACTCCAACGTTGTGTTTATTTTTCATCAATATGCAGCAGATAGAAAAGGGTGGATAAGAGACAGGACAGCAAGGTTTTGGGAGGTAGGTCCAGGCACAAGTAAATGCTACACTCACCACTCTATCCCAGAGTGGTTTCAGCTCACCCGGATAGTCTCCTGTAAAAGTGGATCCTAGCAGCCGAAGTGATGCTCGGACGCTTAATTAGGTTCTTTCCTTAGATACGATCGGGAGACCCTCTGCCACAGAATCTATCATGTCCCAAACTTCTCAGCTTTTGCAATACAAGGACAGGTGCCAGCAACAGCACATTACTAGGCCCTTGGTGGATAGATGAATCCCTCCAGAAAGTTACCAGGCCCCTTCCTTCACCATGAACTCTCACCGGTCCTTCAGAAAGGTCCTCCCCCGGCCTCCTCTTAGAAGCGGGCTCCCTCGCAAGGGACACCCTGGGATTCCTCTTCCCAGAAGTGGGCTCCAGCTAAAGGTGCTGGGTCCAGTGCTAAAGTTGCAGCCCCAGGGCTAAAGGTGCCTGGGACTGATGCGCACGCGGCCCCATGGCCTGCAGGGCCGGGCGCTACGCACCTGGACTCGGACTCCTCTCCTCCTCCGAACCAGACCCCGCCCCCCAGGTGGCGTCTGCCCCTTATCCTCTCCCAGCATGCACAGCAGGCCAACCACGCCCACTGTACCGCTGCCGAGAGAGGACACACTAAGGCACAGCACTATTACTGATGGTTCAACCCTGACCTGTCATGGCAGTGCCATCTACAGGCCACAGGGAACTGCACACCAGTATACCACCTGAAAGAATAAAGTAGCACAACCTATCAATGAGAACGGTCTGAGCCTAACTACTAAGTCAGATCAGCCCCATAAATTTGGGTATATAGCACCCCTAAAGGGGGTGGGCGCTACATATAACAGGGTGGGAAGGAGTTAAAAGTCCTTAAAAGGTGCAACTCGGGATAATAAACATAATTGTCAATAAAGGCTAGAAAAATAGGTAGGTCAAAGTACCTGTACTTAGGTATAATATACTGAAGTGTAATATAAAAGGTTCGAGTAAATGTGTGCGGATATTTGCAGCCATAACAAAACAACATGAGAAAAGGGAGAGAAAAATGACTTTAAGGTACTAAGCATAAACCCAAGAAATAAAGGTTAAAAACATATAAAATATAAAGTGTAACAATCCCATCCCTGAAAAGGCGCTATTTCCTGCCACGCTCTATTCACCATGTACATACAGCATAATGCAAGTTTCCACAAGTATCTATAAAGAATTGATGTAGAATTAAGGCCATAATGCAGGAAAATCGTCGTAGGACCCAACGCATTTCACAGTTTTAGAGCTTCCTCAGTAGACCAAACAACATAATATATCAATGTGAATATGGCACCACATCCAATTGTGTGTGTGTGGGGGGGGGGGGAGTGTGATGTTACCCTAGGATAACCCACAGTATGAAGAGCAATGGACTGGAGAAAAAAGTGTTGATGGCTCAGTGGAGCTCGCTCCAATGGTTTAAACATAGACCTTATTGCTTGAAGGTATAAGCGACCATTTATGAGAGAGTAAGCCCTCCATTTGAGGTAAGAGCCACATTTTGCACTGCAACCAAACAACTTCAGAAGCAAGGCAATCCCATCCAGGCCAATGCCATCAAAACTGGTTCAAAAGACATTTGTGTGGCATCCTGAAGCAGCTCAGCATTTGCATCATAACATATATCATTTCGATATATCCAACTATTGCACTAAACTACACTGTGCATAGTGGATACCCATCAGTATTTTGCCATAAGCATAGAAAAGCTAGTAACCAATCTGAAAGTTCTGGATCCAAGACCAGGTATGGTCAATTATATGGTGCAGGATGCACAGCAAAAGTCCCAGACTAGACTTTCTCAGTCTTTTTGTCCTAAAGAACCTTTGAAATAATCTTTAAATTTCCCCAGAGGAACTCTTTCTGAAAATCGTTATTTATGCAGCTCAAGGTACATTAGCTGATCAGTACATTGCTGACATTTTTAAAGAAAACAATGAACCATGTAGCATACATAGGGTATTTGACTTCCACAGCAGATACTTTAACACTCTTCTAATCTTTAAATAAAATAATTTTTAGTAATAATCCTGAAATTTAATCTATTAGAGGTACTTATATAGCGCCAACAATTTGTGGAACTGTTTACATATGTATCGTACATTCACATCAGTCCCTGCCCTCAAGGAGCTTACAGTCTAAGGTCCCTAAGTCGACTTCATATTTACACATACTAAAATCAATTTAGACAAGAGCCAATAAACCTATCAGCGTGTCTTTGGAGTGTTGGAGGAAACCCACACAGGCACAGGGAGAACATGAAAACTCCAGGCAGGTAGTGCCATGGTTGGGATTTGAACTGGTGACCCTAGTGCTGCCAGGCAAAAGTACTAAGCAGTTAGCCACTATGCTGTAATAATTAATATTAATAAACACAAAAGAAACACCAATGTCAGTAGAGAAATTCCCCCTTACATTTGTGACCAGTGGAGAAATGCCATCTTTATTGATAGTCACTAGTAGAAGAAAAGCCCCTTACATTGGTGGCCAATGGAGAAATGCCCTGTCACACTGGTGGTTAGCAGAAGAAGAGCCCCTTATATTGATGAACAGTGGGGAACACTTAAATTGAGGATCAGTGGAAAAGTGTCCCCGTACATTGATGGTCAGTGTAGACTTAAACCTTTACATTGGTTGTCAGTGGGAAATTCTGCTCCTAACATTGGTGGTAAATATGCAACTGCTCAAAGAACTTCTAAAAAACCTCTGAAGGAAACCTTAGGTTCAACAGAGCCCTGGTGGAGGGAGTATGTGCTAGTTAGATAGTGGTGAATTTCAAGTTTTATTAGCTTTGGCAATCTTAACCACTTGTCCCCCGCCCACTGTCAATTGACGGCGGGCGGAGGATACTCTCGTTTTGGGAGGACGTCATATGACAACCTCCCTTTAAAACGAGCTAGGAGGCGCGCCCGCCGCGTTCACAAGGCCCCGGGGCGCGTGCCCGGCGGCCGCGATTGCCGCCGGGCACCCGCGATTGCCCGGGAAACGAGCAGGAAAGTGGATCTCTGTGTGTAAACACAGAGATCCACGTCCTGTGAGGGAGAGGGGACCGATGCTGTGTCCCTTGTACATAGGGACAACCATCGGTCACCTCCCCCAGTCAGTCCCCTCCCCCCACAGTAAGAACACTTTGAGGGAACATATTTAACCCCTTCCCGCCCCCTAGTGGTTAACCCCTTCCCTGCCAATCACATTTATACAGTAATCAATGCATTTTTATAGCAGGGATCGCTGTATAAATGTGAATGGTCCCAAAAATGTGTCAAAAGTGTCCGATGTGTCTGCCGCAATATCGCAGTCACAATAAAAAATCGCAGATCGCCGCCATTACTAATAAAAAATAAAAATGCTATAAATCTATCCCCTATTTTGTAGACGCTATAACTTTTGCGCAAACCAATCAATACGCGCTTATTGCGATTTTTTTTTTTTACCAAAAATATGTAGAAGAATACGTATCGGCCTAAACTGAGGAAAATTTTATTTAAAAAAAAAAAAATGGGTATTTATTATAGCAAAAAGTAAAAAATAGTGTTTTTTTTCCAAACTGGACGCTCTTCTTTTGTTTATAGCGCAAAAAATAAAAACCGCAGAGGTGATAAAATACCACCAAAAGAAAGCTCTATTTGTGGGAAAAAAAGGACACAAATTTCGTTTGGGAGCCACGTCGCACGACCGCGCAATTGTCATTCAAAGTGTGACAGCGCTGAAAGCTGAAAAATGGCTTGGGCAGGAAGGGGGTTTTCGTGCACAGTAGAGAAGTGGTTAAAAAAGCTTTAGTCAGTATATGCTGTCTCCTGTGACTACAGAGCTGTAAGGATGCTGGTGGCAGTCCTGAGAGACACTAAAATCCTGAGAGACCCCCCCCCCCCCCAAGAATGAAGAGTCAGCCGTTGGTTCCTGCTCCTTTATATGTATTGCACATACTGTACTCAGATAGCAAGGCTACTACCTGAGCGGTAGTATATGATTATGAGACATGTCACTTATACCATTTTTAATCATGGCAAGTTTTGATGGAACAAGAAAAAATAAACTTTTCTTTACAGTGTAACATGAAATGTGATGCATGCAAACTGTGTAGCATTATAGCCAAGATAACAAATTTGTAATGTTTATAAATTACAAAAAATAACATTTTAATGGCTACTTATCCCACACAAACTGTCTCATATCCTGGTATTTAACCACAATTATATCTTCTTCCCATGGAATGGCTTACTGTTCCCTGTAATTTAGTAAAAATAAACTCCCCAGTGTTTCACAATAGCAACTCTAACATTATTAAATTGTTATTTCTAAAAAAATCTGTTTATGCCTATTCATACATGTAACCTCTCGAGATATATGTATTAATCTCTCTGTAAGCCATGGTTAGGATAACCAGCAGGGATGGCTGCTCCTGGGCTTGTGCCTGCCTTCCACGCTTGTTGGTGCAGAAAATTATTAGTGAGCGGGTGGCAGCAGGAGACAAGAGACATGTACTGAGACAACACTGGCATTTTGTTTTTAATTCTGGACACCAGCGCCATTAATGTGTACAATTGCAATCAAGTCATTATCAATGAAACACGTTAAGGAGGGGTGACATCCAGATAGAGACATCATGTTACCAACTGTACATTTGACAGTTCAATAAAAAGTATTCCCGGAGAATGAGATGTTTGTGTGTGGCTCTCCGTTCATCAATAACTTTCAATAGTAAGTGGAGACAAACTTTGGAGCTAGCCCCCCAGGACGTTCTTGGTGACTGCATGAGGCGTAGATCTGGAGTAATGCCACTTGTTTGAGAAGTTGAAACTAAAAATGTAAAGTTTGTTTTTAATTCCTGTTGTGAGACACCAATGCCATTATTGTGGACAATGAGAAAATGTCTACGATATGGTGGATAGGAAGGAAATAAAGATGTGGACAGTATTTCAATAATTGTTATGATCAAAGTGCATATGATGATATGATCAAATTCCACAGATTAGCACTTGGTAGTTATGGTAGCTACACATTGAAGACTCTCGACAAAGTATTCAAATGCAAATAAATTACACTCAAAAACGAAGATCAGACTCTATGCACTTATTTTCACAACTGGCAAATAGGGTTGTGAAAGCTGGACACTACAGAAACAGGATAGAAAGAAGATCGACGCATTTGAACTTTGGTGGTGGAGAAGGATTGTATGTGTGCCGTGGACAGCCTATAGAACTGATACACACAACTGTTTTTCATGACGAGAAAAATGCAATTTTTTAGATAGGTCATTAAAAACGATCGTGTGTAGGCTCCAGACGAGAAAAATGGCCATTAATAATTTAGAACATGCTCTATTTTTTACTCGTAGTTTTTCACGTCGTCGTTTTTCTCGTCGTGAAAAAACGGCCGTGTGTACACTTTAATGATGGCAAAAAAACGTGCATTCTCAGAAGCAAGTTATGAGACGGGAGCGCTCGTTCTGGTAAAACTAGCGTTTGTAATGGAGATAGCACATTCGTCATGCTGCAACGGACTGAAAAGCACAGAGACTGAAAAGCGCGAATCGGCTAACATCAAACTTTTACTAACATGTGGTAACACAAAATCAGCAAAAGCAGCCCAAAGGGTGGCACCATCCGAATGGAACTTCCCCTTTATAGTGCCGTCGTACGTGTTGTACGTCTCCGCGCTTTGCTCGAGCATTTTTTTCACGATAGTGTGTATGCAAGGCAGGCTTGAGAAGAATCACGTCTAGAAAAACTTCGTTTTTTTCCATGACATTAAAAACGGTTGTGTGTACCCGGCATAATAGGTCGATTTTGAAAGTGATCAAACCAGCTATGTCACCAAAAGCCCAAATGATGGATTTACGACTGTCATATTTTGGTCACGCTGTCAGAAGAGAGGGATCACTGGAGAAGGAAATAATGTTTGGGATGATCAAAAGAACCAGATGAAGAGGCTAGTACTAGGTGGTTGGACACATTGACTACAGCTGTGGGGGTGACACTGGAGGATCTTGGCAGACTAGCACAAAGCCGACTTCTTTTTAGAGCTCGCATTCTTCAAGCCACTAGGACTCCAGTTGATGGAGCATAATATTAATAATAGTGCACAATTATCGCCATACTCAAGCCTCGTACACACGACCGAGTTTCTCGGCAAGAACCAGCAAGAAACTTGCTGGCAGAGATTTCTTGCCGAGAAATTCGTTCGTGTGTATGGTTTCTCGTCAAGAAAACTGACTAGAATCTCGACGAGAAAATAGAGAACCTGCTCTCTATTTTCTCGTCGAGATTCTCTTCAGCCTGTTTCTCGACGAGAAAATTGTGTGTGTGTACACTTACCTGTCTTCCGGGAAGCCCGCGCATGCTCGAAATGACTTCGACGCATGCGCGGTAGCTTCCTAGGCATAGGATAGGGTGTACAAAGATGGCGGCGACGGCATCGAATGTGACGAGCGCATGCTCGTCGTATTCAATTACGTCACCGCGTTCGCTCCCTTCAAAGAACCGCGGGTTCTTTGAAATGAGCGTGTTTACACTCGGCCGGGACAAGTTTCTTGTCCAAGGATCTCGTCGAAAAAAACGACGTGTTTTTTACGACGAGATTCTCGGCTGTGTGTACGAGGCTTAAGGGCACTGTAGAATTGAGGTACATTATTTTAAAAATGAAGTGTCAACAATAAAAGTCCAGTAGTGTTCCTCAGATGCCCCTGGCATAGGACAGGTATGCATATGCACAAACAAGGATTAGACGTATCATTTACTTAAGAGTTGTGAATACAGGGGGTCCCCGACTTATGAACGCCCGACTTACGAACAACTCCTACTTACGAACGGGACGCTGTGGGGACTATCTGCCGTTCTGCGCATGCACGGGCAGGCAGAACATCGGGAAACATCGGAAATTTTCGTTCTGTGCATGCGTGGCCATTCGTCGGAACATCGGAAAATGACGGAAATGTTCGTAATTGCCGTTCTGCTCATGTGTGGCCATTCGACGGAACATCGGAAAACATCGGAAAATGACAGAAATGTTCGTAATTGCCTTTCTGCGCATGCGCGGCCCAACTTACGAACATTTACGACTTAAGAACAAACAGTCCCTAACGTGTTCGTAAGTCAGGGACCCCCTGTACAAGACTTCTGATGTAACTTTTATTACCAGAATTGGTATATATATTTCTAGACAGTTGACTCATCATAAAAGGGTGGTTCCACTAGCCACAGACTGAGGCATTGCAAAAGTCCAGAACTGAGACATCGGGCACTCCCACAGACCTGCATTTACATCCTCTATTCCTTGCGTGTTCAGTGATCAGTCCATTACAGTCTGTGAGTTGTGTGACACAGGAGTAGGTTATCTTTAGGTAATCCATGCTTTATTAGTCTGGTTGCAAAAAAGTTGTCCAAAACTTTCAATTAATCTCTTGAGATGTTGGTGAATTGAAGTCTATTGAGGTCTATTCAGCTGTTTTTTTTTCCCTTCACACAAGGAGTGTTGAATCACGTCACTGTAAACATTTATATTTTGTAATAATTTTGCCCAGTATATGGCCATCCCTGACTAAAATAAGCTAATTATCCAGTTGTGTATTTCCTTCTGACATCTTTTGTCATCTAATTTTAGTCCATACAAGAAAGCTAATAGCAAAAAGACAGCAATATGTAAAATTAGGGATAATAGGGCTTGAACTTTAAACCATTTTGTTATCTTTGTTTGCTCCACCATGTGCAAACATTTAACATGAAGTATCGCACACTGTGTATGTTTTATCTGTGGTTGTACTGTCTAAAATTCTACGATTTGCTTATGACATTACTTGTCTCCATACTATTTATAGCTATTAGCTGTTTTTAGAGCAGAACCATTCGTTTTTCACACAGAGGCGTTTAATAGCAGCAATGCGGACCCCTAGTTCCAAGACATCATCTTCTGCTGCATTTCTGGAACGTAAAATGTAAGGTAATATGGTTTCAAAGTCTAGGTATGTTTTACCTTAATGCATTCCCTGCATTAAGGTTAAGGACACCCCACTATTTGTTCACCCTCCCATACATTAAACAAAAGTAAATATCTGACACCTCTCACGATCGAGGGCTGTTCCTGACGGCAACCCTGCTCTCCTCTCTCCATAGGCTCCTGCTTCTGTCAGCCAAATCCTGCGAGGAGGGAGCAGGGGGCCTGGTTGAGCCACGCTGTGTGTGTCTATGGGCACACACAACCCGGCTCGGGAGTGCATCTGAATAGCTTGCTATGGGGGCACTCGGAAGAAAGGAGGAGCGGAGAACGCCGGTGGAGAATTCCAGAAGAGCAGGTATGAGAATACACATACAGTGGGGCAAAAAAGTATTTAGTCAGCCACCAATTGTGCAAGTTCTCCCACTTAAAAAGATGAGAGAGGCCTGTAATTGTCATCATAGGTATACCTCAACAATGAGAGACAAAATGTGGAAACAAATCCAGACAATCACATTGTCTGATTTGGAAAGAATTTATTTGCAAATTATGGTGGAAAATAAGTATTTGGTCAATATCAAAAGTTCATCTCAATACTTTGTTATATATCCTTTGTTGGCAATGACAGAGGTCAAATTTTTTCTGTAAGTCTTCACAAGGTTGTCACACACTGTTGCTGGTATGTTGGCCCATTCCTCCATGCAGATCTCCTCTAGAGCAGTGATGTTTTGGGGCTGTCGCTGGGCAACACGGACTTTCAACTCCCTCTAAAGGTTTTCTATGGGGTTGAGATGTGGAGACTGGCTAGGCCACTCCAGGACCTTGAAATGCTTCTTACGAAGCCACTCATTGCCCGGGCGGTGTGTTTGGGATCATTGTCATGCTGAAAGACCCAGCCACATTTCTTCAATGCCCTTGCCCTCTCATATTTTTAAGTGGGAGAACTTGCACAATTGGTGGCTGACTAAATACTTTTTTGCCCCACTGTATATCAGATGAGTATCAGAGCAGATCCATGTAGCATGCACCTGCCGATCTTGCGCATGTGCAGTGCGGTGCAATTTTGGTCAGCTTGGCATGGCACAGTTATGCCAAGCTGACCAAGATTTTCCAAAGATGCAAATGTTACTGGAGCTGTGCAATGCCAAGCTGGCCAAGAATTTCCATAGACGCCATGCCAAGCTAACCAAGATCTCCCAGGAGCCAATGCATAACCTGAAATGACGCACAGTGCGGCGGCCCCCTAGAGGAGGAGGTGAAATTAGATATAGGCATAAATCAGGTAAGTGAACAGAAAAAAATTCAAATAAATTGCCAATTCATTTTAAGGATGCACATTAGTGCTGCATGGTGAGGAGCGAAAAATGTGGGTAGAACTCCGCTTTAATATTATTATATTTCTCTCAGTAAAAGCAGCTACAGAAACAAGGTCTTGAGAAAAATAATGCCTGTGGGAAAATGAATGCAAAGCAATGTACATTTATGTAAAAAAAAAAAAAACAATTCTTGTTTGCCATTATAAAGAGAGTGTAATGTAATCTGACCTGTCCCGACAGGGCCACTTAGGAAAGGTTAAAGTGCAAATCCTCCAGTATTGTGTGTCATTGTGTGCATGTGCAAGTGAGAACAAGCTGTGGATTCCTAACATAGCTCAGGAGATATATGGAAAGGGAAAGCTGCCGACACCCCATGCTGAACTAGAGTATGGCATGGAAAAGATCATTAGTTCTGCAAAAAACATTAAATACTTTATATCTTTTGACACGCTTTTTTATATAACTAAATTCTAAAAGTACCTTTACAAGTAGGTGACACACATGGATAGTTTATGTTGTTCTAGATCAAGTGAGTTAAATATTTAGCTATATATGGGCTGAACCAATCTTCTGAGCCTGTCAACGCACATATATTGATCTTCCCCGATCGAACATGTGATCATGTGAGGGCTCCATATATAAAGGAGTAGGACTGTAGTACCTGTAGAGAAGGTTCAAGGAGGAGTTTTCAGCCCACTAATATATAAGGGGCTTTCCCAGAACGTAACCCATTGGTGATTAGTAAAATAAACAGTATCTCTATGAAGCTGCACAACAGTTAAGCCGTGTACACACGATAGGTTTTACCGATGAAAACAATCCGATGGACTGTTTTCATCGGACGAACCGATCGTGTATGGGCCCCATCGGTCTTTTTTCCATCGGTGTGAAAAAATAGAACATGTTTTAAATTTATCCGATGGGAAAAAATTTGATAGCAAAATCCGATCGTCTGTGTGGAAATCCATTGGATAAAAAACCCAAGCATGCTCAGAATCAAGTCGACGCATGCTCAGAAGCATTGAACTTAATTTTTCTCGGCTCATCGGAGTGTTTTACGTCATCGTGTTTGAAACGGTCCGTTTTTTGACTGATGGTGTGTGGGCAAGACTGATGGAAGACAGTTTCATCGGATTTCCGATGGAAAAAACCATCGGATTAGAATCCATAGGATATCCGGTGGGTGTACAGGGCTTTACTATCCTTTTAATCATTTTCATTAAAGCGGAGCTCCGCCGGAAAAAAAAATATTAAAAGCCAGCAGCTACAGCTACAGCAGCTGCTGGCTTTTAATATTTGGACACTTACCTGTCCTGGAGTCCAGCGACGTCCGCAGCAGAGGACGAGCGATCGCTCGTCGCTCTGCTGCTCCCTCCGCCATCCTCGCTGAGGGAACCAGGAAGTGAAGCCCTGCGGCTTCATGCCCGGTTCCCTACGGTGCATGCGCGAGTCGCGCTGCGCCGTTCTGATTGGTGCTCCTGTGTTCTGGGAGCCGAGTGTCTCCCAGAACACCAAGGGAAGTCTGGGGGAAGTGACGTCACTCCTGCAGATTCCCGGAGAGAGGACTCCCGGATGTGGGTGAAAATACCTGTCTTAGACAGGTATCTTCACCCCCCTCCCCCCTGAAAGGTGTCAATTGTGACACCGGAGGGGGGGAGGGTTCCAAATAGCAAAAGTTGCTATTTAGGGTGGAGCTCCACTTTAACTTTTTTTCTTTTGGATTTGTATTTATGTTTGCCATTATTGCCTATTGATGTTTGTGAGTACGGCTTATTGCTACCTTTGCACTGTATGTAAGCCTATTGCTGCTATTTCATTTATGCACGGAGCAACATCCATTCAGGATTCAGTTTGCACTTAATTTTTTGCATTAATTAGCACAGTATCACTTTACTTATAGCACTTTATTAGTGGATTTATTGTGTTATTACACATTTATTGATTTGTGCCACAAAATAGGGTTGGTCTCAGCGCACCAATATATTTATTCACATACACGTTCAGGATCACAGATTTCCTTGATTGGTTATCCTATTTGGTTTTATTTTATCCACAAATTTTACACATAGTAGCGCATTAGTATTATTTTAAAACATATCCTTTTAATCAGTAGCTTAAAGTGACATTAAACTATCAGTTTGTTAAGTACTTTCAGCGGCTGATTTAATAACTTCAGTGAGTACGCAGCTTCTTCATCATTTTACCAATACCTGTTTTCCAGTTTAAACTGGTGCCATGACCTCTGCCCCAGGTTTCTTGTTTCAAGATAATGCCTGGTACACGCAATGAGATTATCGGACGAATGATCTTCTGTTTTTTGTTTTGCATGCTACTCTCGTATTGAAAATGAAGAGGTTACAAAAGTTACAAAAATTCTCGTACGACAGAATAAAAATTTGGAAGCGATATAATGCACTGCATTTGTATTGCATTTTTGGATGAAAACTGTACTGAATAAATTAAAATCGTACGATCTTGGCATCGTACGAGAAACATTTTCGTGTTTGTCCCATTGAACTGTCGTGATCGGCTCTCGAAAGCTGTGTATTAACGATCAGATCATCGTACGATCGATTCGAAAGTGGTATTTTTCATATGATTTTCTGATCGTGTGTACGGGCCTTAAAGTTTTACTAACCCATGACCCTGCATTCACTATATCTGATCTCCCACAGTACACAGAACATGGACATGCGATAGTTTTCGTAAATTTAAAATTGCTAAATACCTTTTCTCATCAGCAGTATATAGCAGTCTTGTGACTTCTATCAGTGTCTGGTTAAAGCTTGTAAGAGGAGTTTTCATACTGCTCTCACTGTCCTATAAGACCACAGGGCCCCTGACCCTCTGTCTGGACAGTGCTGATTGAACCTGTGCTGATCACATGCACTCTCCCAAGAAAAAAAAAACTCTCTAGCAATACACACCAAACTGAGCATGTGCAGTCTGTCCCCTGGCCTCTATAATATCCAGAGATACGTTGAAGACACTGGAAGAAGGGGAGGATCAGAGAAGACAGGATCAAACAGCCTTTTTACACAAT
The DNA here is from genome assembly GCA_029206835.1 of Rana muscosa. Taxonomy (NCBI): domain Eukaryota; kingdom Metazoa; phylum Chordata; class Amphibia; order Anura; family Ranidae; genus Rana; species Rana muscosa. The sequence continues at coordinate 271,440,426 of CM055128.1, forward strand.
GCAGAGGATTAACCCCTTAGGTTCCACAGTTAGTATAACAAGCATACTTTACTGCATATACAGACTGATTTTACTGTTGTGGGTTTAGTAACACTTCTTGCAGCATCCTATGGGGCTGCTCTTGCATGCAGGGACTAGTGTTAGGTCTTTCTACACTGTGTGCATTAAAGTGGTGGTAAACCCTCAAATTTTATTTTTACCTACAGGTAGTCTAAGAATAAAGCTTACCTGTAGGTAAAATGAATATCTCCTCACCGGCACATGCACTCTGAAGGACTGGCATACCTGTGTCATTCCTTCAGAGCTGTGTGCCATGGCTATGAATCCCGCACGCATGCACGGGGGGGGGGTGATGTCAATGCGGCTCAGCCAGTCAGATGCCCGAAGTCCCCGAACCCGGAAGGAAGAAATAGTAAAGATGGAAGCCTCTGTAGCGGTGACAGCGCGCCGCTGGAGGGCTTTGTTTTAAGGCAACTGTTACATGACTCTTTCGTATGCGTTGCATACTAGCACATTATGATATTGCCTTGCAGGTGGAAACTTTTTTTTTTTTTTTTTTTAACAGAGATTACTACCGCTTTAATAGAAGCACACAGCCCCAAAACCTAAGGCTAGGGCATGATTAATTTGCTTCCGTGCAACCAGCGGGTTGAACAAAAGAAGATGAATCGATTTCCCCCATCCATACATCCTGCAGAGCTATTGTATTCTGACAGTGTGGAGACTTTCAGAATACACTCATTAGCACCACTGGCTATAACCGCCCATTGAGAAATTGACTTCTGTACAACCAGCCTGCCAATAGATGGATCAAAATTTGGCTGGTCTGAACCGGATGAATTTTGATCCATCTATGGCCGGTTTAAGATGGCAAGGCACTGCCCTGCTCCTCCTTCCCCCCATCCCCCGCCACCGCCTTCAAACCCCCCCCATCATTAACACACTGACTGAAGACTGCACTGTCCACTGTTAATTCTTCCCTGTAAAGACTAAAAACTAAAAAGGAAAGCAGCACTGAGAGCGCAGAAGAAACCCACATTGAAAACTGTGAACTGCAAGTTCTAGGTTAGGAATTTTAACAAATAGTTTCCTGGGTAATGTTTATTTTATTGTACTTAATGTGTTAAACTAAAAAATGCTGAGAATTTAATATTAATTTAATGTAATCTGCAGACATAAATAGCCATAATTGTCACCTCCTGATGTCGTAACTGTACCAGATATTGAAACCACGAGTTGGGGATTAGCCATGGCTAGGCAGCTAATCTGTCATCTAATGCTTTGTTGACGATAACAGATTGCGTGTTCTAAAACAGGAAGGTGAGCAGCTATTTAGTAGTCACAAAATCCCAGCCCTGGAGGCAGTAATTAATGGTCACACCAAGGATTAGGTGTGAAGGTAAACTGCAATGGTTACAACTTTGCCAGTGAATCAGTAACCATTGCGTAATGAAGTGTGACACACCATTTCACTGGTCTTACACAGGAGATTTTATATATTTACCAATATCTAATAAACAGCTCATCATAATGAGACATCCACATTTCACAACATTTGTCTACTGCACCTCATGTATTACAACTTCATTCGTGTCTTTATGGACCTTGCTTTGTGCACTGGTGCGCAGTAACGTTGGAACAGGAAAGGGGCTATCCCCAAACTGTTCCCACCAAGTTGGCAGCATGAAAATGTCCAAAATGTCTTGGTATGCTGACGCCTTAAGAGTTCCCTTCACTGGAACTAAGGGACCAAGCTCAACCCCTGAAAAACAACCCCACACCATAATCCTTCTCCACCAAATGATTTGGACCAGTGCACAAATCAAGGTCCATAAAGACATGGATGAGCGAGTTTGGGGTGAATGAACTTGACTGGCCTGCACAGAGTCCTGACCTCAACCCGATAGAACACCTGTCTGTGACTGACTGTGAGCCGGGCCTTCTCGTCCATCATCAGTGCCTGACCTCACAAAAGTGCTTCTGGAAGAATGATCAAACATTCCCATAGACACACTCCTAAACCTTGTGGACAACCTTCCCAGAAGAGTCAAAGCTGTTATAGCTGCAAAGGGTGGGCCAACTCAATATTGAACCCTATGGACTAAGACTGGGATGCCAATAAAGTTCATGTGCGTGTAACGCAGGAGTCCCAGTACTTTTGACAATATAGTGTATAATTGACCGATTTTAAGTGGTTTACCAGGGGTATGGCTGAAGCTGTCAACAATAACCACAGTTTTTTTTCAGCTGACGATTCTCTTTCTGATAAATACAATCCGAGCAGCTGATTAGCTGATTGGTTTCTCATGCCTACCGTTCTCACTGGCGAGACCAGGAAATGATCCTGTGTTTCTGGCAGCTGGCCATAGAGGTGAGGAGATGCTAGATCATCTCTCCTCCTCTCTATGATCTAAGAGACTGGGAGCGATGTCATGACGTCACTTCCAGTTTAGGGCGGGTGTAAACAATTTGTTTTTTAAAGCATCAGATCAATGTTTTTTTTTGTTGTTGTCTTTTGATCTGATGCTTTCAAAGGGTAGAGGAGAGATCTGGGGTCTTATAGACCCCAGATGTCTCCATAAAGAGGACTTGTCATCCCTTATTTCTATCACAAGGGATGTTTACATTTCTTGTTATAGGAAAAAATATGATTAAAGTGATTGTAAAGGCTTGAGTTTTATTTTTAAAAAATAACAAACATATCATACTTACCCCCACTGTGCAGATCGTTTTGCACAGAGTGGCCCCGAACACCGTCTTCCGAGGTCCCTCGACAGCTCTCGCGGCTCCTCCCTGCATCAGATAACCACCTAGGAGAAGCGCTCTCCCGGTGGGTTACCTTGCTAGCGCGCTCCCGAGTCCAGCATTCGGCGTTTATAGACACGAATGCCGGACTCGGCCCGCCCCCCTGGCGCCCGCGTCATTGGATTTGATTGACAGCAGCAGGAGCCAATGGCTGCGCTGCTATCAATCTATTCAATCAAGAGCCGAGAACCCCGGGCAGAGGAAGAGCGCGTCTTCGCCGGGTGAAATTCCAGGGCTTCGGTAAGTAAAACGGCGGGGCTGGGGGGCCGGTCACTGCCAGTTTTTTTTTCACCTTAATGCATAGGATGCAATAAGGTGAAAAAACACGAGGATTTACAACCCCTTTAACTACTTCAGGCCCACAGGACGTCATATGACGTCCTCGGGTTTGTGGGGGTATATCTGAATGATGCCTGCAGCTACAGGCATCATTCAGATATTGCCGGTTTCAGCCGGCGATTCCCTACACCATGAGAACGATCATAGCGGCTGTTCCACCGCTTGATCGTTCTTACGGGCAGCGGAAGGGGACATCCCCCCCCAGCCGCCCTCCGGTGCTTCTACCGACTCACCTGTGCGATCGGTGAGTCGTAACAGGATTCGCCGGCCCCGGATGTTGATCAAAGAGATTTCCGGTGGACCAGATGGTCGCCGGAGTCTCTATGATCGTCGGAGGCCGGGCGCGATGTTATGACGTCACGCCCGGCCTCTGCATTCAAAAAACGGCGCCGCTTCGGCTTTGAAGCGGTGATCGTTTTTTTTTTGTTATTGTCCCAATATCTCACTGTAAAGAGGACCTGTCATGTCATATTCCTATTACAAGGGATGTTTACATTCCTTGTAATAGGAATAAAAGTGATCAAATTTTTTATTTTTTTTTAAAGTGTCAAAATAAAAAAAAAATAAGTAAAATTAACAATAAAGAAAAGTTTTTTTTTTTTACAGTGCCCCTGTCCCAGTGTGCTCACATGCAGAAGCGAACACATACGCAAGTCCCGCCCACATATGAAAACGGTGTTAAAACCACACATGTGAGGTGTCGCCGCGAACGTTAGAGCGAGAGCAGTAATTCTAGCCCTAGACCTCCTCTGTAACTCAAAAAATTTAGCCAGTAAAAAAATGTAAAGCGTCGCCTATGGGGATTTTTAAGTACCGAAGTTTGGCGCCATTTCACGAGCGTGTGCAAATTTGAAGCGTGACATGTTAGGTATCTATTTACTCGGCGTGACTTCATCTTTCACATTATGCAAAAAAATTGGGCTAACTTTACTGTGTTGTTTTTTTCAAGCATGAAACAGTTTTTTTCCCAAAAAAAACACGTTTGAAAAATTGCTGCGCAAATACCGTGCGAGATAAAAAGTTGCAATGACCGCCATTGTATTCTTTAGGGTCTTTGCTAAAAAAACATATATAGTGTTTGGGGTTCTAAGTAATTTTCTAGCAAAAAAATGATGATTATTACATGTAGGAGCGAAGTGTCAGAATTGGCCTGGGCCTGAAGTGGTTAAGACTGTGTTCACACTGCAGCGATGCGGGAACCCTGTGAATCCACTGCGGGTTCTCGCATCGCAGGTCTCCCGGCGGCAGTTCCCACTGCCCTATGCAAACTGTTGGGAGTGGCAATTAAAAAAGTTGATGACACCCCCAAATCAGTTTGCATATCGCAGTGGTGTAAACACCCATGCAATCCCCTTCAAAAAAAGGGTCCTGTGTGAGTTTGGTCCGAATGCGATGCAAATTCAGCCATACTATCTGTATGGCTGAAATCACATCGCACAGGGATCGCATGTGATTTGCACTGCGAATCACATCCGATTTTGGACATCGCACCAGTGGGAACCGGCCCTAAACGGACAGTGTAAAAAAATAAAATAATGAAAAAAATCTTTTCATGCTTGATCGCAGAAGCGAACGCATATGTAGGTTCCGCTTGCATATGTAAACAGTGTTCACATCACACATGTGAGGTATTGCCGTGAACATTATAGCGAGCGCAATAATTGTAGCTCTGGACCTTCTCTGTAACTCTAAACTGGTAACCTGTAAACATTTTTAAAGCCTATGGAAATTTTTAGGTATTGAAGTTTGTCACCATTCCACGAGCATGCGCCATTTTAAAGCATGACATGTTAGGTATCTATTTACTCAGCGTAACATCATCTTTTATATTTTACCATTAATATAATTAATACATTATATAAATAATGTATTGCACTTTGGCTCAGCACTTCAGCGAATGCACAAAGTGAATATCCACAAAAGACTTCTGCAGAACACTAAACAGACTACAGGTGACCTGATTCTCCATCAAACTTTGATCTCTCATCCAGGCTTCCTTTCAATCTCACCACTCTATATCATGCACTCCCTACTTTTCCTACTCACAGTTGCATCCTCTCTCCTTAAATTCTCTCTCCTTCACCCATCTTCTCCACCTCACAGCTTGTATATATCCCCCTCACTCCTGTCCTCACCTTATTACTGGAGGAATCAGCTCCTGCTAATTCTGAACCCATATACCAATAAAACCTGCAGGACACTAGGAGATGTCCCCCCACATAAGTCACACTCCCATATAACCTCTCTCACCCTTCTGCTTCTCCTAACTTGTGGAGATATTTCCCCAAATCCTGGACCGCCATCAACTACCTTCAGACAACATACCCAGCAGCCAGCACCCTTCATCCTCTGATAGCAGCCGCAATCCACACAATCTAATTTCTATTCCTCTTCAGCCTAGAACCAGCCTCCCCTTCTCATGTGCCCTTTGGAATGCCCGCTCTGTTTGTAACAAACTCACCACCGCTCATGACCTATTTATCTATTTATCACAAACTCCCTGAACTTACTTGCAATTACTGAGACCTGGATTCAAGAATCTGACCTTCCTTCTCCTGCTGCTCTCTCCTATGGTGGTCTCCTGTGGACTCACTCTCCCAGGCTTAGTGGACGCAAAGGAGGTGGTGTTGGAATCCTCCTATCCCCTAAAAGCACTTTTCAGGTTCTTCATCCACCCCCCTCTCTGTCCCTCTCCTCATTTGAAGCTCACTGTATTCGTTTATTTTCTCCAGTTTCATTGAGAATTGCTGTGATCTATCGGCCTCCTGGACCACAATCAAGCTTCCTTGATGACTTCTCTGCCTGGCTACCCTACTTTCTCTCCTCTGGATTTCTAACAATTATTCTTGGTGACTTCAACATCCCTGTTAATCGTAACACTCCCGCTACTTCTAAACTACTAAGCCTAACCTCCTCTTTTGACCTAAAACAATGGACAAACGCTTCTACTCACTCTGTTGGCAACTGCCTTGACCTCATATTCTCCTACCTATGCACTCCGCACAACCTCTCCAATATTCCGTTTCCTCTTTCTGATCACCACCTTATTAGTTTCACTCTCTCCCTGTCTGCCTCCTCCTTGGCTTCCAACTACAAAACTATTACCCGTAGAAACCTTCGCCATCTTTTTTTTTATATTTAACTTTTTTTATTGTTTTGTTTTGAAACAAACAGAAAGCGAGAACAAATATCATAAGGGTACATTCTATATACTTCTTGTATCACCACTGGACATTTATCTTCTGTCATATATATAATACATCCTGATATGCAATATCCGCCATTCTATGTATATTTAATTCCTCGCCTCTCGCCCAGGCCTTACTCATATTACTCATATACCTTCAAGTCGTTCGTGTCTGCACCATTGGGCATCCAGTCCCCCTCAACCCTAGGCCCCTCTTACTCCTCAGGATGGTCGGGAGATTTCTGCCCCAATTTTTCCCTCTATCTCATTGACGCTCTCTTTATTTCAACTTAACCCCTCCCTCCCTCCCAAAAAAAAAGAAAAAAAAAAAAAAGGAAGAAGAAAAGAAAAGAAAAAAAGAAAACAACCTCATAAGGGGATTAAAGCTCCCACTCTCTCTCCTCCATGCCCCCCCCCCCAGTCCCCCGGTGACCGTTCAATTATGGTCTATTAAGGTTTTTCCCTCTTCCGAGTATTTAAAGACATTCCATTCTGACCATATTTCAAGATAAACTCCCCGTTTCTGTCTGGAGGTCCAGACCAGGTCCTCCATCAAATTCAAGTCTTCTACCCGCTTAAGCCACATCCCTACTGACGGTGGCTGGGTCTGCTTCCACATTGCTGGAATACAGGCTCTTGCCGCATTCAGGAGATAACAGAGGACCGATCTCTGAGGCCTCGTACACACGACCGATTTTCTCGTCGTAAAAAACACGTCGTTTTTTTCGACGAGATTCTTGTTAAGCTTGTCGATTTTCTCGTCAAGCTTTCTATGCGTACACACTGTCATTTTCCAATTTCCTCGTGGTTCTCTGCGCTCACGTCCAGCACGAACGACGGCACTATAAAGGGGAAGATCTTTTTTCTTGGCGCCACCCCTTGGGCTGCTTTTGCTGATCTCGTGTTACCGCGTGTGAAGTAAAAGTTTGGGAAGAGACGATTCGCGCTTTTCAGTCTTCGTACTTTTCAGATCGTTTTCTGCGGTTCAGTTTGTGCTTGTGGGTTCGTATCTTGACTTTCAGGGCGTCTAGGCAGGTCGTATCTGTTTTACAGTGCGTTATTGCCTGTTCGTTTCTGAATTTCAGTTCGTTATTCATAGGCCTTGCTGTTCTAAAGTGCGTTCTGTTCTGTACGTTCTGATTAGACGACCGTTTCCTAGCCATGTCGCCTGGACGTTCTCGTCGTCGAGTTCGTGCTGTGCGTGCGCTTGGTGTTGGTCTGCTTGTTTTGGACCAAGACCAGTCCATGAATGGTGTGAGGAGGAGTTCATGGACCAAGAATTGGTTGCTCCAGCGGGACCAATTCTGCCACATGCCTCTGCTGCGGGAGATCGTCGAGAATAATCCTGAGGACTACAGGAATTTTCTGAGGATGTCTGACCCCGTTTTTCAGGAACTGTTGGCTTTGGTGTCCCCCTATATTACCAGAAAGGACACCGTTATGCGGGAAGCCATCAGTGCTGAGCAGAGGCTCATCGCCACGTTGCGTTACCTGGCGACAGGGAGAAGTCTTCAGGACTTGAAGTTCACCACAGGCATCTCCCCCCAGGCTCTGGGCCTCATAATCCCAGACACCTGTTCTGCTATTATACAAGTCCTGCAGGAGGACTATATTAGGGTAAGTTTTCTCCCTTAACATCACATTTTATGTATTACATGTATGCTAATGTATTGTATTTCTTTCATCCTTCCCTAATTACCATGATTGTAATATGCTGAGAATGTCCCCTTTGTCCCCATGCATGTTGGAAGCTTTAGATTGCCCCTTTTTTATCCTCCCTAAATATTTCCCCTCACTAACTTTTCCAGCAGGGGCGCCTGTTGCTCCAAATGTTGGGGGGTTCCAACCCCAATTTCGGAAATAAACTTCCTCCTTTTTTGCTCTGTTGCCTAATAAACGCCCCCAGTTGTCCCCTCCAATGCAGCCATTTAGTCCCCTCTAATGCAGCCAGTTTCCCCCCAGCCCTGCACTTACCTTCTTGTGGTCAGCGCCATCCTTCTTCTGTCCTTGATGTCTTCTCCTTCCCTTCATGTTGCATCAGCCAATCATGTTACCATTAAACAGACTTGGTGAACATGATTGCCAGAGCAGCCTGTCAGTGTTTACACAAGGAATGCCCCCTCCTTGCGTCCCCGATTTTTCTTTGAGGAAGCCAATTACATCCCTCAGGTTGTAATTTGCAAGACTTTTTTAATACCTGTTTCTGCTCTGCAATTTTAACCCCCTAAATGACGCAATTATTCATATGTTGGTCGCTTTACAAGAGGCCATCCACCTGAATAGTGTGCGGCATAGACAATACATAGGTTCATGCAACGCATGAACCTATGTATTGTTCTGAGTGATGGGCACAGGAGAGAGGGGACAGTGCTCCAGCGCCCACTCTGGACGCACCGCCACTGCAATGCTATCCTGTGGCCAAACACATCTCCCCCCCCCCAAAATAATTTAGTAATGGCCCATCAGAGGTGGTGATGAATATGATAAATGAGCCTTCCATTATACTTTTTTTACACACCTTAATAAACGTATAATTAGATTGATGTTGGTCTCTAATTTTTTGGTTTAGAATTTGCTTGTAATGTATGCCTTTGTTTTTCTAATATTATTTCATCTTGTTTCACTCCACAGCTTCCTTCCACGCCACAGGAATGGCAGACTGTGGCATCGGAGTTTGCCACGCGGTGGGACTTCCCCAACTGCGGTGGTGCCATAGACGGGAAGCACGTCCGCATCGTGCCGCCACCCCGTTCTGGGTCCTACTACTACAACTACAAGGGGTTTCATAGCATTGTGCTGATGGCAGTGGTGTCAGCACGGTATGAATTCCTCTATGTTGATGTAGGGAAGAATGGCCGGATGTCCGATGGGGGATCCTTCATCCAGACGGAGTTTGCCCTCCGTCTCCAGAGTGACGACCTTGCATTGCCACCGGATGCAGGGAATATTGAAGGACTCCCCTTTGTTTTCTTGGCTGATGAAGCCTTCGGACTCGGACGGCATCTTATGAGGCCATTTCCACAGAGGACCCTGACCCCAGAGAAGAGTGTGTTCAATTACCGGCTGGCCAGGGCCCGAAGAGTCGTTGAAAATGCCTTCGGCATAATGGCCAGCCGGTTCCGCCTTTTTATGACTTCCATCCACTTGGCGGACTACAAAATAAACTATGTAGTGTTATGCTGCTGTGTGCTACACAACTTTCTGAGCCAAAAATCTAATTCGTATATGGCCTCAGTTTTGCCAGAGGCTGGACTTTCCCCTGCAAATCCCCTTCCGGGCCTGGAATCTGCCCGTCTTGGCTTGCCCACCCAAAATGCCCGTGTGGTTCGGGACAAATACATGGAGTATTTCACGGGTAGGGGGGCAATTCCTATGCCAGCCTATGTCTAAGTATCCCAATAAAAATCTTGTTTAAACCTTTAATTATTTGTTCTTTCCTGTCTCCTAGTTTGTCTTTGTGCATTTGTAGTGGCAAGTGTATTTTACTTTAGTAAATAACAACCAATTTCACTATGTTACCTTACAAAAGAACCAAATAAGCTTAGAGAGTATTATAAAAAGAAGCTACACGTTGTTTGTGGTCAAATATTTTACTCTCTGCACTTTTTTTTTTTTTTTTACTTTGGGGTTGGCCTGGCCACAACCCGGCAAATTTTGGCTTATGAAAATACAAAAATACCACTTGCATTTCTAAAATGACAACATTGGATACCTCTGAGCAATCTGAGACATTCAGTTACACAAACTATGTCTCTATGTGCCCGTCCTAATATGGGGTCCTGCCACCCCTTGCCCAGCCAAAAATTCAATATGCACACATTTTTAATTTTTTGCAAATAGGAAGTTTACAATCCTGATCCCTATTGTCAACATGTGCTATCTGCCATCAGGGGTGATCAATGGACGTGTTTTGGGGGTGCATCCCCTTCCTCAGTTCACCGACTTTTGATACGAGGAAGGGGTTGCACCCACAAAAGACGTACATGGATATCCCCTGATGGCAGATAGCACATGTTCACACACTGTGTGCATATTCAATTTTTGGCTGCTTTGTTACTCAAAAAATTAGTAAAAATATAAAAACAAACATGTAAAAACAAATGTGTTTGGATGGCTTATTGAATTCTCCCCAAAACATCGAGAATGTCTTTAAATGTTTGTTCCATCACATGGATTCTTTGTTTAATTAGGTCCAGTTCCGTGCTACATTCCATCACTTGCTGGATGAGGCGGAGGGCACTGTCAGCAGAGAACGGTGTGCTATCCTTCACAACATTTCCATCCCCTAAAAACCATAAAAAAAAATTAATAAAACTCTGCAGGCCTACCTCGCTTACCTTAAGCTGTGGTGTCAGATACTGACCTGTTGTGGTGACCAGATCCACAACGTCATCCACCTCTCCTTCCTGCACTTCTCCTTCCTCCACCTCAACTTCCTGCACATCTTTCGGTTGTGGATCTTTGGGAGTTTGGGGTTGCTTGGAAGTTGTGGGGTGCATGTGCTCCCTGGAGTGTCCTCCTCCCAGTCTTCTCTCCCCTATGAGAATAAAACCAAAGGTCTATTTATCACACTGTAAAAATCTCATTTTTAAACTTAAAACAGGCTAAATTGTTTGGAAGTGGGGTACAAGTGTGTGTTTGTGCGGAATTTAAAGAAAAATGCATTATTTATGACCCCAAATATGTTTAGTATTCACATTTGGATGTAATTTTTTGGACATGGAGGCACCACAAATAAACTCTGATGCACCTGTGTGGGACACCCAAAAAAGGCGGGTCTGGTGGCCCACACTATAGTGCTCCAAAGTACAGATGTGGAAGCAGCTGCTGAGTGTCCTCTCCTTTACACTGATTAAAGTTTGCATTTCATTCTCCTTACAAACACATCATCTAGACTTAAAAATTAGCCACAATACTTGATCAAAAATGGCAGATGTCTAATTACTTTTGGGGGTCTTAAATAAGCCAAAACCGCGGATAGTGGCCGAACGAAGTGTCGGTAACGTAACGAACGATTACTGTGCCCAACCTAGTTCAAAATATTACATTTTGGAAGGGAGTCCAATATGAAAAAAAAAAAAAAAAAGTCAGTTTCTAAAAAGATTAATAGCAGAAAGGTCGTCATTTTACTTACTTTTAGCGAGCATCCTCTTTATGCTCCTCAACTGGTCTGGCTCCCTCAGTTTGAGGTCTGACCACCTCTTTCTGAGCTGCTCATTTGAGCGTTTCACCCCGAACTTCGCCCTCAGACTCTTCACAACTTTAGTGAGGATTTTGGCCTTCCTTCTATTTGGTTTGCTATACGGCCCATGCTTGGCATCATAATCAGCCTTGACCAAGATGTCCACCATCTCCGCCATCTCCGCCAAAGACATATTCGATGCCTTGAATCTCCTCCTTGATCGTGACGTGTCCTCGGTCTCCGGGCTTGTCTCCTCGCTAGTTGCGGAATTATCAGACACCTGCTGTAACTCCGCCATATCTGTCTGCGCGCCGAAAGAGAAGGGGCGGGGAAAAGATGTTAGTTAGAACGTCATGGGCGGGCGACGTGTGCGGAGCGACGTGTTCGAATTTGGACGCATGCGTGGTGTGTATATAGCAAACACACATGTGACTATAGTACGTTCGGTGTGCGGAGAGAGGAGTTCAAGTGACGGACGTGCGAACAAAGGTATGTGATTTTGTGAGACTTGTAAAAATTGTGGGCCTATACTGTCTTGAGATTGGTGGAGGATATATATGGTGACTAGGATGTGAAGGAGGTTAGACTGTTTGCCTCACATTATTTAAATATAAATTATTTTACTTGCAGATACAATATGAATGTCTTTATTAGCGACAAAGAGTTCCTGGCGGAATTTATTGACCGGGTAAGGGAGCTGCCGGCTCTGTGGGAGACCAAAAACCCCATCCATAAAAAAAAAGGGGTGAGAAAAGCAGCGCTGGAGAAGCTGCTCCCATTTGTGCATACCAAGGTGCCCACAGCCACAGCAAAACAAGTGGACACTAAAATTGGGAGCTTGAGAGGTACCTACAGGACTGAACGCTCTAAGGTGCTGGCTTCTCAGAGGTCAGGAGCAGCAGCAGATGATGTTTATGTCCCGGTTTTGTGGTACTACAGCAGGATGTCCTTCCTGGATGACCACATTGAGCCAAGGCCATCACTCTCCACTCTTCCCCCCAGACTTCCCTGCAGCCAACCTGAGCCTTCTCTGGAGCAAGAGGAGGCAGCCATCCTGGATGATCCTGATTTGTCCATCTGGAGCCAGGTATAGTATTAACTGAAAATGTAGTGGGATAAAATTAATGTTTCCCAAATATGTCAGGATGAGAAACATACATTATTTTGTATTCCACAAGTGAAATCATGATCTGTAGACATTATTCTGCACTTAATTGTGTGGTAAATAGTCAAGCTGATGTAGTGGTAAATTTAAAGCAAGGATTTATGCATTTACATTCTAATTGCTTCCATCAGGATTACAAAGTTTGAGGCAAAGATTAAACCAACATATTAAACTATGTTTCTTTTTCATACACAGGATGAAATCAGCCAGGAGGAGGGTCTGGAAACTGTCAGGCAGGAGGAGGAAGGGCCCAGTGGCAGCCAGGAGGTGGCAGGGCCCAGTACCAGCCAGGAGGTGGCAGGGCCCAGTGGCAGCCAGGAGGTGGCAGGGCCCAGTACCAGCCAGGAGGTGGCAGGGCCCAGTGGCAGCCAGGAGGTGGCAGGGCCCAGTGGCAGACAGGAGGTGGCAGGGCAAAGGAGAAGCACCAGATCCCAGGTGCCTCCCATCAGGCTTCACAAAAGAGGCAGGAGGGACAGGACCACCAGTGACGCAGCAATGGCCCTTATTAAAGAGGCCCATGCCACCCTCAAGGAGCCCACATCCCCTGAAGAGGCCATTGCCGGCCTAGTGGAGGCTAAGTTCAAGGTGATGAGCATGGAGCAACGCCTCCTATGCGAACCCCTGCTCATCACCTTGCTCAACAAGGGGGTGATGGAGCAAATTACCCCCAATACCGCCATATGTGAGGTGGCCCAACTGACCCAACCTCAACCTCCACCTCCACCTTCCTCTTCTGCCCCACCCCCTTCTGCTACCCCTCCACCTTCTGCCCCACCCCCTTCTGCTACACCTCCACCTTCTGCCCCACCCCCTTCTGCTACACCTCCACCTTCTGCCCCACCCCCTTCTGCTACACCTCCACCTTCTGCCCCACCCCCTTCTGCTACACCTCCACCTTCTGCCCCACCCCCTTCTGCTACACCTCCACCTTCTTCTTCTGCCCCACCCCCTTCTGCTACACCTCCACCTCCTCCTCCTGACAGGAGTACCCCTCCAGTGGGCCAGCCTCCAGCTAAACGAAGAAGGAAGGCTGCAGGAAAGGCTGCAGGAAAGGCTTCAGGAAAGGCTTCAGTAAAGGCTGCAGGGAAGGTTGCCAGGAAGAAGAGGAAGTGATGGCCTTGCTTCATTGTGGTCGCACTGGTCGGACAGAAGGCAGCCTGTTGTAGTACCACACACTTGGGACATATATCTCACCTGCTGCTGTTCCTGACCTCTGGGAGGCCAGCATCAGATTGTGTTCTGAAATGTGGGCCTTCTCAAGCTCCCAATTTTAGTGTCCACACAGGGTTGGTGTGTGCTCTGGGGTCCCTGGGATGCACAAATGGCAGCAGCTTCTCCAGCGCTGCCTTCTCTTTATTTAATTTATAAACATGAATAAATGTGTTTTTTGTTTAAGTTCATACTTGACTATGTGTATTTTTAAATAAAAAAAAAAAAGCTTTGGAGTAAGCAGATACATTTGACTGACAATAAAAGGCACAGATATCACCCCCCCAAAAGAATAACTAAATCTGATTAGCTCAAAAACATGGTGTGAAATTTTAAAAATATAGATTAGAAAATTAAATGTGAGATCGCTATCAAAACATTGAGAAATTATAATTAACATCATTTTGAAAAATCTAACCATTTAAATTATTCCTAAAACCTTGCACGATATAATACACATAAATCTTATAAAGAGCAGCATGAAAAAGGTTAAAAATAAGGCAGAACTCTGTGTGAATATCAGCAGCAAAAGAAGGTCTCTCGTTTTGATTAATGTAACATTCTAACGAAGAATTCAATGCAGAACATTTAAACGATGAAATATTTATGAGCGTGACGAATGTGCTCTCTCCATTATGAAGGCTTGTTTTACCAGAAGATGCGCTCCCGTCTCATAGTTGCTTGTGAGCATGCGCGCTTTTGGAAGAGTCGTAAAAGCATACACACGAACCATTTTCTCGTCACAAAACAGGCCGACGAGAAACACGACGAGGAAATCTGGAATCCTGACGAGAAAATAGAGAGCAGGTTCTCTATTTTCTCGTCGAGATTCTCGTCAAGTTTCTCGTCGTAAAACCATACACACGAACGTTTTTCTAGACAAAAAAACTCTCGCGGCACTTTTCTTGACTGTTTACGACGAGAAAATCGGTCGTGTGTACGAGGCCTTATACTCTCTCACCGTGGTGTCCGAGTCCTGTAACAGAAAATAAGTCGGATCGTCTGGTAGCTCCTCCTCTCTAAACCTTTGCGCAATTTCTCGGACCTCCTTCCAGAATCTCAGTATTCTGGGACAAGTCCAGAAAATATGTATTAACGTCCCTCCATTTCCCCCGCACCGCCAGCACTTATCTGGTATATCTGGGTAACATCTGCTTAATACGGCTGGGGTACGGTACCATTGTGATAGTATCTTGAAGTTCATCTCTTGCATTTTTATACAGACTGAGGATTCAAAGATGTTACGTAATATTTTATTCTTTTGCTCCTCCGAAAAAACCCTATCTAACTCCATCTCCCACCTCCTGAAGAAGGGCAACTGAAACTCCTCACCAGGAGTATTCAGCAGTTCACTAATTTTAGATAGGGTGTGCCACATTATACCACTCCCATTACAGTACTCCTCAAACTTCGTTAGCTTTCTTTCATATTTACTCGGTGAGCTCAGGGTATAAAAAAAGTGTCTTAATTGCATTGCCCTCCAAAAGTCCAATTGACATACACTTTGTCCCGTTATCATCTCCTGGATCGTGGGCCAAGATCCTGTTCTTTTAAAGTGAGATGCCTGAAACAACCCCTGTTCAACCAGTTCACTAAAGGGTCCCTTCTTCAATCCCGGTCCAAACTGTGGATTCCCCAGAATGGGAAAAAGAGGTGAATCCAGTGTTGATAATTTCCCTTTCACAAATAGCCCATATCCCATCCGGAGTGTAGGGCCTATCAAGGGGTGCGTCTTTACACACCCCGGGAGGTCCTTATAACACCATGCCGCTCGGTGAAGTAATCCACTACACTGAGCTTGTTCTATCTCTGACCAAATTTTCCCCTCACTATGTCGACTCCAATCGATCAAGCGGCTCAATAGAGCCGCCTGATAGTACTTATATACATCTGGGATTGACACACCTCCATATCGTTTAGGTAGTGACATCAGCGATCTCCTAATTCTTGGGTGTTTATTTGCCCATATAAATCTTCCGAGCAAGGACTGTATCTGTTTGAAAAACTGTTTAGGTATCGCAATAGGGAGCGTCTGGAAGAGGTACAAAAATTTTGGCAAGATGTTCATTTTAATGATATTGCACCTCCCCAACCACGAAAAAACCCCTTTCTGCCATCCCTCCAGGAGTAGTGATGAGCCGAACACCCCCGGGTTCGGTTCGCACCAGAACCCGCGAACGGACCGAAAGTTCGAACGAACATTAGAACCCTATTAAATACAATGGATGCGAACGTTCGAATTCTAAAGTGCTAATTATAACAACTATTATGCATGTTATTGTCATAAATAGGGTTTGGGAACCCGGGTTGTGCACCAGGGGACATGTATCAATGCAAAAAGAAGTTTTAAAAACGGTCGTTTTTCGGGAGCAGTCATTTTAATGATGCATAAAGTGAAAAAAAAAAAGTCAAATATTCCTTTAAATATCGTACCTGGGGGGTGTCTAAAGTATGCCTGTGAAGTGCCACGTGTTTCCCGTGTTTAGAACTGTCCCTGCACAAAATGACACTTCTAAAGGAAAAAAAAGCCATTTAAAACTGCTTGCGGCTTTAATGTAATGTCTGGTCCCGGTAATATGGATGAAATTCTTTAAGAAAAATGGCATAGCTACCCCATGACCCCCCCCTACCCCAGCCCATTACCAGCCCCTTTGGGTCTTGTATGGATATTAAGGGGAACCCCGCACATAAAATAAAAAAGGTCCTATATACTCTGAACAGCCGTATACAGGCGGTGCATACAAGACAGGGACTGTAGGTTTGTTCTTATGTAGAATCTGTTTGTAATTTTGAACAGGTACATTGTTGAAGTGTAGCTCCAGCCCAAAAATCTATTTTTAAACTTTTTGGGAAACATAGGTAAGGGTTATCACCCCTGTAACATTTGTTTTGCTGTCTGTGCCCCTGTTCAGAACATTTCACCTCACTTTCCGTCCCAATGACAACTGTTTTTGAAATGTGGTGTTTTTCTTGAAACAAGGATTGCTGATAAAGCATCAGTACAGATGAGACCCCTTTCTCCCATATTTATTCTTACAGGAGAGAATTTTCCTTTCTAGGGGTAGATTTCCTCTCACTTCCTGTTGTCTTCTTTCGTTTGCAAGTAGGAGTCGTTTGTAAGTTGGATGTTTGAAAGTAGGGACCTGCCGTATATACTCTGCAGAAATAGGCCCCTTAGTTGTTGGTGTTGGCACAACACTGTAAGCACTCAGTTACTCTTGGTTGGTGCTGGAACGCCCTGCTGTCAACTATTATATCAGGAATTTTAATTACATATAATTGTTGAACAGTGGTAGTAAAAATTGGGGCTTTGATGGTGGTGCTGGTGCCACAACACTGTAAGCCCTGACAGTTACTCTTGGTGGGTGCAGCAATGGGCCCTGCTGTGAATTATTAGATCAAGAATTGTAATTACATGCCCCTTTTGAACAGGGGCTGAAAAATTGGGCCTTTCGTGGTGGTGGTGGTGGTGGCGTTGCCACAAGACTGTAAGCCCTCAGAGTTACTCTTGGTGGGTGCAGCAATGGACCCTGCTGTGAATTATTAGATCAAGAATTGTAATTGCATGCCCCTGTTGAACAGGGGCTGAAAAATTGGGCCTTAGGCACTGGTGGCACAACACTACAACCCCTCACAGATACTGTACTTGGAGCACAGCAATGAGCCCTGTTGCAAAGTATTGCTTCAAAAATTGTAATGACACGCCCCTGTTAAACAGGGGCTGAAAAATTGGGCCTTAGGCACTGGTGCCACAACACTCCAACCCCTCACAGATACTGTACTTGGAGCACAGCAATGAGCCCTATGGCAAATTATTGCTAAAAAAATTGTAATTACACGCCCCTGTAAAACAGGGGCTGAAAAATTGGGCCTTAGCCACTGGTGGCGGCACCCATAAACAAAAATGATCTTCCAAGCTATCATCATCAATCGTATCATTGAGGACTCGGAGGAGGAGGATAGCCAGTCAACATAACAGCACAGGCACTCAGCATCAGCATCAGTCTTGAAGGGATGTGACATGTTAAAATCAATTAGTCTGTTATATCAGCATCAGGTGTGTGGTAGCTGGTGGTGATCCAAGACTGGTTCATCTTGATGAAAGTCAGTCGATCAACCGAGTCGGTGGACAGGCGCACCCTGTGATCCGTGACAAATCCTCCAGCAGCACTGAATGTGCGTTCCGAAAGAACGCTGGATGCAGGACAGGCCAGTAGCTCAATTGCATACTGTGCAAGCTCTGGCCAGTGATCCATCCTCAAGACCCAGTAAGCCAGAGGATTTTCGGTGGGGAAGGTGTCCAAGTCTGACCTTGCCCCTAGATATTCCTGCACCATGTTTATCAGACGCTGGCGATGGTTGCTGGAACCGATCATACTTTGGGGCTGCGGACTAAAGAATTGTCTGAACACATCGGTCAGACGGCCACCTTCCCCACCGCTCCTTCTTTGACTGGCCGAAGCCTCAGCAACTCGTTGTCCAGGACCAGGAGTTTGTAACCTCCCAGTCTCTGGGAACGCGTTGCACAGACCTTTCTGCAAGGCCTCCCGGAGTTGTCTCATCCTCTGCTCCCTCTGCGACGGTAACATAAGGTCCGCAACCTTACCCTTGTACCGTGGATCAAGGAGAGTGGCCAGCCAGTAATGGTCCCTCTCCTTGATCCGAAGAATACGAGGATCCTTCCGCAGACTTTGCAGGATCAGGGAGGCCATGCAGCGTAGGTTTGCTGAGGCATTCGCTCCGGAGTCCTCTGGGTCACTAAGGACGACATGATCCGCAGCCACCTCCTCCCAGCCACATACTAGTCCACTGGTTTCTTGGGACTGTAAATCATCCCTAAAAGACTGCTGCTGATGATGCTGAGTGCCAGCCTCCACCTCCATGCTGACACAATCCTCCTCCTCCTCCTCCTCCTCCTCCTCCTCCTCTTCCTGTGCGATGGGTGGGACAGAAGGAACACTGTCTGGGTAAAGGGGGCCTTGAGAGGCAAGGAAGTCCTCCTCTTCCTGCCTCTGTTCTGCCTCAAGTGCCCTGTCCATTATTCCACGCAGCGTGTGCTCCAACAGGTGGACAAGAGGTACAGTGTCACTGATGCATGCACTGTCACTGCTCACCATCCTCGTGGCCTCCTCAAATGGTGCCAGGACAGTGCATGCATCCCTGATCATGCCCCACTGGCGTGGAGAAAAAAAACCAAGCTCCCCTGACCCTGTCCTGGTGCCGTAGTCGCACAGGTACTCATTGATGGCCCTCTGCTGCGTGTGCAGCCGCTGCAGCATGGCCAACGTTGAGTTCCACCTGGTGGGCATGTCACATATAAGGCGGTTCTTGGGCAGGTTCAACTCCTTTTGCAGCTCAGCCAGGCGAGCACTGGCATTATAAGATCTGCGGAAATGCACACAGACTTTCCTGGCCTGCCTCAGGACATCCTGTAAGCCCGGGTACCTGCCCAAGAACCGCTGCACCACCAGGTTAAGGACGTGAGCCACACAGGGCACATGGGTCAGTTGTCCCTGTCGGAGGGCGGAGAGGAGGTTGGTGCCATTGTCGCAAACCACAATTCCTGGCTTAAGCTGGCGTGGCGTCAACCACCTCTCGGCCTGGCCCTGCAGAGCAGACAGGACCTCTGCCCCAGTGTGGCTTCTGTCCCCCAAACACACCAGCGCAAGCACGGCATGGCATCTTTTTGCCTGCGTACTTGCGTAGCCCCGTGAACGGCTACGGAGCACCGCTGGTTCATAGGACAAACCACAGGAAGAGGCCATGGAGGAAGAAGAAGAGGAGGGGGTGGAGGAGAGAGGTGTGTCACAACCAGTAGTAGCATTTTGGAGGCGTGGCGGTGGGACAACCTCCAACACTACTGCACCTTGTCCTGCATCCTTCCCAGCTGCCAAAAGAGTGACCCAATGGGCCGTGAAAGAAAGGTAACGTCCCTGTCCATGCCTGCTGGACCATGAGTCAGCGGTAATATGCACCTTACCGCTGACCGCCCTGTCCAGCGAGGCCAAGACATTGCCTTCCACATGCCGGTAGAGAGCCGGAATAGCCTTCCGTGAGAAAAAGTGGCGTTTGGGAACCTGCCACTGAGGAACCGCACATTGCACAAACTCACGGAAGGGGGCCGAGTCTACCAACTGAAAAGGCAGCAGTTGAAGCGCTAGCAATTTAGCCAAGCTAGCATTCAACCGCTGGGCATGTGGATGGCTGGGAGTGAACTTCTTTCGACGGTCCAGCAGCTGGGGCAGGGAAATTTGCCTGCTAGAATCGGACGTCGGTGTACTGCTAGCAGAGTGGCCGCAAGTACTTGGCTGTGACACACCTAATTCTACACCTTCATTCCTCTCAGTGCATGTTTCAGAGAGGACTGAAGTTATAGTGGGGTTGGAGATCCCAGCTGATGCGGTGCAAGGAGAGGTCCGCTTTGTTCTTTGGTGTGGGTCTTTGAGGTAGGCTTGCCAACGAGCTGCATGGCAGGTCAACATATGTCTGGTCAGGCATGTGGTACCCAAGCGGCTGATGTTTTGGCCACGCGATATACGCTTGAGACATATGTTGCAAACAGCAGCTGTGCGATCTGATGCACTAGCCTCAAAAAAGGCCCACACCAAAGAACTTTTTGAATGACGGGCAGAGGCAGCGCCCTGCACAGGCGGAGCTCTGCGGTGTGATTCCGTCGGTGTACTGCCCTTACGCTGGCCACCAAAGGGCATCCTGCCTCGTTGGAGATGTGCCTCCTCCTCATCCTCCTCCTCCTCCTCTCTCCTATTAGGCACCCACGTGGAGTCAGTGACCTCATCATCACCTCCCTCCTCATCACTGGAGGCAATCTGGCAGTATGCTGCAGCTGCTGGAACATGACTGCCAGATTGGTGTCCTTCTTGAGCATCCCCTCTGTCTGCTCTCACGCTACTGCCTTCCTCTAGCTGGGTTTCATCATCAGACCCTTCGAAACGCTGGGCATCCTCCTGGAGCATGTACCCAACACTGTGCTGAAACAGTTCGGGGGACTCCTCAGGAGGAGGACATGGTGGGTCTAGGGAAGGAGTGACTGATGATGAGTCTGACATTGATACCAGGGAAGAGGACGCTTTGGCAGCTGCTTTTCCAGTACCCTGAGCCTGGGTGAGAGAGGATGAGGAGGAGGAGGAGGGCTTGGTCATCCACTCTACCAAGTCTTCGGCATGATGTGGCTCAACATGTCCAGCTGCCGAAAAGAAGGACAAGCGTGTCCCATGGCCATGTGCTGATGACAATGCACCGCGTCCACGACCAGCACTGTTGCCCCCAGACACAGAGCCTGCTTGCCCTCTTTTATTGCCTCCTGACTGTCTGCCTCTCCTTGTTTGCCTTCCAGACATTCTAATAGATGGCCTGCAGGGAGATGGGAAAAAAGCAATAAGGGCTACCTTCAGGTGTCCTTCTCTGTCCCTTGAAACAAGGACTTTGACAGTGAAAGAAACTGACACACTCTCCCTACCTACAGTTTTCTGTCCCTAGAAAAAATGTTTTTTTTAAGCACAATTTAGCACAAGGAGAATTACCTCACTGTCCTTCCAGGTCCCTGGAAACAAGGACTTTGACAGTGAAAGAAACTGACACACTCTCCCTACCTACAGTTTTCTGTCCCTAGAAAAAATGTTTTTTTTAAGCACAATTTAGCACAAGGAGAATTACCTCACTGTCCTTCCAGGTCCCTGGAAACAAGGACTTTGACAGTGAAAGAAACTGACACACTCTCCCTACCTACAGTTTTCTGTCCCTAGAAAAAATGTTTTTTTTAAGCACAATTTAGCACAAGGAGAATTACCTCACTGTCCTTCCAGGTCCCTGGAAACAAGGACTTTGACAGTGAAAGAAACTGACACACTCTCCCTACCTACAGTTTTCTGTCCCTAGAAAAAATGTTTTTTTTAAGCACAATTTAGCACAAGGAGAATTACCTCACTGTCCTTCCAGGTCCCTGGAAACAAGGACTTTGACAGTGAAAGAAACTGACACACTCTCCCTACCTACAGTTTTCTGTCCCTAGAAAAAATGTTTTTTTTAAGCACAATTTAGCACAAGGAGAATTACCTCACTGTCCTTCCAGGTCCCTGGAAACAAGGACTTTGACAGTGAAAGAAACTGACACACTCTCCCTACCTACAGTTTTCTGTCCCTAGAAAAAATGTTTTTTTTAAGCACAATTTAGCACAAGGAGAATTACCTCACTGTCCTTCCAGGTCCCTGGAAACAAGGACTTTGACAGTGAAAGAAACTGACACACTCTCCCTACCTACAGTTTTCTGTCCCTAGAAAAAATGTTTTTTTTAAGCACAATTTAGCACAAGGAGAATTACCTCACTGTCCTTCCAGGTCCCTGGAAACAAGGACTTTGACAGTGAAAGAAACTGACACACTCTCCCTACCTACAGTTTTCTGTCCCTAGAAAAAATGTTTTTTTTAAGCACAATTTAGCACAAGGAGAATTACCTCACTGTCCTTCCAGGTCCCTGGAAACAAGGACTTTGACAGTGAAAGAAACTGACACACTCTCCCTACCTACAGTTTTCTGTCCCTAGAAAAAATGTTTTTTTTAAGCACAATTTAGCACAAGGAGAATTACCTCACTGTCCTTCCAGGTCCCTGGAAACAAGGACTTTGACAGTGAAAGAAACTGACACACTCTCCCTACCTACAGTTTTCTGTCCCTAGAAAAAATGTTTTTTTTAAGCACAATTTAGCACAAGGAGAATTACCTCACTGTCCTTCCAGGTCCCTGGAAACAAGGACTTTGACAGTGAAAGAAACTGACACACTCTCCCTACCTACAGTTTTCTGTCCCTAGAAAAAATGTTTTTTTTAAGCACAATTTAGCACAAGGAGAATTACCTCACTGTCCTTCCAGGTCCCTGGAAACAAGGACTTTGACAGTGAAAGAAACTGACACACTCTCCCTACCTACAGTTTTCTGTCCCTAGAAAAAATGTTTTTTTTAAGCACAATTTAGCACAAGGAGAATTACCTCACTGTCCTTCCAGGTCCCTGGAAACAAGGACTTTGACAGTGAAAGAAACTGACACACTCTCCCTACCTACAGTTTTCTGTCCCTAGAAAAAATGTTTTTTTTAAGCACAATATAGCACAAGGAGAATTCACTCACTGTCCTTCCAGGTCCCTGGAAACAAGGACTTTGACAGTGAAAGAAACTGACACACTCTCCCTACCTACAGTTTTCTGTCCCTAGAAAAAATGTTTTTTTTAAGCACAATATAGCACAAGCACAAAACACACTGACACTCTCCCTACCTATCCTTCTCTTTCCCTAAACTAAAGGAATCCAGGTTAAGCAAGAAAGAAATAAAAGTCACTGTCCCTGCCTATGCTGCTCTATCCCTGCTCCGGAACACACTACACTAGGCCGCCGTGCTGGCGGCCTTTTATAGTGTGGGGCGTGTACTAAACCCCCTCAGCAATAATTGGCCACAGGCATCCTGCCTGTGGCCAATCATTGCTCTCCTCGCTGCCGGCGCTGTGATTGGCCAAGCATGCGGGGTCACAGTGCATGCTTGGCCAATCACAGCGCCTGGATGACACTGCGATGGCGTAGTGCATTGTGGGCCGTTCGCGTCACTCGAATTTGGCGCGAACGGCCCAAATCGTTCGATCTTCGTCGAACGATCGAACAGCCGATGTTCGAGTCGAACGTATGTTCGACTCGAACACGAAGCTCATCCCTATCCAGGAGGACCCGAACCCTAGCAAGTAATGGCAAGAAATTGATCTATATATTTGTGTAAGATCCGCCGGGATGGAAGTCCCTAGGTACTTCAATGCTTGATCTGTCCATCTAAATTTATAGTTAACTTTCAAAATGTTCAGTTCTTCCTTGGGAATCGCAATTCCCATTGCTTCAGATTTTACATAATTTATTTTAAAGTTTGATAGCTCTCCATATGTCTCCAATTCTTGGAGCAGATTAGGGAGGGAAACCATCGGATTAGTCAGGTTAAACATCATGTCATCCGCATACACCGATGTCTTATGCTCTGTACCTCCCACATACACCCCCTTAATATCTGGGTTCTTGCGGAGCCTATTCAAAAACGGCTCCAACGATAGGACAAATAGAAGAGGTGATAACGGGCACCCTTGTCTTGTCACGTTAGATAGCTTAAAAAGTGGAGACATTACTCCATTCACTTTAACCTGGGCCGTGGGTTGGGTATAATTACTTGATATCCACTGCAGCATCTTATTCCCGAACCCCATGTGTCTTAGGACCGCGAGCATAAACTGCCAATCGATACGATCGAAAGCCTTCTCCGCATCTGTTCCCAGGAAGACACATGGGGTTCGGGATGTGCTTACCAAGTGGATCAAGTTCAGAGTCTTAATCGTGTTATCCCGTGCCTCTCGTGTTTGCACAAACCCTGCCTGATCTCTATGGACCAGGCAGGGAACGTATTGCTCTATTCGCATTGCAAGGATCTTGGAAAAAAGCTTCAGGTCTGTATTTAATAACGAGATCGGCCTGTAGCTCCCACATTGAGATGGGTCCTTGCCTTCCTTCGGTATAACCGCAATCAACGCTTTCAAGGTTTCTGTATGGAAAGAACTTGTATCTCCTAGCCCTTTAAACATTTTTAACAGGAATGGTCCTATAATGGGGAGGAGAAGTCTGTAATATTGAATTGTAAAGCCATCCGGCCCTGGAGCTTTACCTCTTTTCCCCATCTTAATTGCCTCCTGAATTTCTTCTATGGTAATGGGCCTCTCCAATTCCTGGCTTATTACTGGTGTTAAACTCGGAGTGCCTGAGGTTGCTATATACTCTTCCATTCTAGTTTGGTTCTGAGAGTTTGGCTGCAAATTATACAACGCTGTATAAAAATTTCCAAATCGCTCAGCTATCTCTCTAGGTAGCCTAAGTTTTTCGCCTTCCGCCCCTCTAATCATTGATACATATGTCTTTGATTGTTGCTCCCTCAAAGAGCTCGCCATTTGCTTCCCACACTTATTCCCAAATTCGTAATTTTGTCTCCTACCTGTCTGTATTGCCCTCTTTGCTTTATACATGAGTAGTTCTGTAGTCTGTCTACACACTCCCAGCAATAGCTTTTCCAGGTCTGGATTAGGGCCTCGTTTGTGTAAAAGTTCTAACCGTGCGATCTCTGCCAGGAGCACATTCAGTTTTGCTTCCCTTTCCCTCTTAATCCTTGCCCCATGTTTCATTAAGATTCCCCTTATCACTGCCTTGTGTGCCTCCCAAATCACCCCTGGGTCGCAGTCGGGCGTGTCATTAGTCTGGAAATACCACCTTGCTTCTCTCTGTACATCTTCCAGTACTGCAGGGTCCTGCAGGAGACTTTCGTTCAGCCTCCAGATTACCGATCCAGGAAGCTGAAAATCTGCAAGGTTGTATTTCAAAACAATTGGTGCATGGTCTGACCAAGTTATTTTCCCTATTCCTGCTTCTTTAACTGCATGTAACTGGTTATGTGGGATAAGGAAATAATCTATACGGGAGTATATCTTATGGGGAATAGAGTAAAAGGAATAGTCTCTCTCTCCTGAGTGTGTCAATCGCCATACATCTACTAATCTTTCTTTTTGTATTAACCGCAAGATCCGTTTCCGTGTCCCCACTGGTGCTGCCGAAGTCCCTGATGAGGTATCCATACTAGGCACCAAGGGGATATTCAAATCACCCCCAAGAATCAGCTGCCCTTCCTGAAATACCCCCAATTTATCCATAAACTTCCCAAAAAATATGTCCTGTTGTGTGTTGGGAGCATAAAACGAGGCCAGCGTTACCACTGACCTCCCAATAGTCCCCTTCAGGGCCAGGTATTGTCCCCCGGGATCCACCAGAGTGTCAGCACATAACCATGGAAGCTTATTCGAGATCAGAATAGATACCCCTCCCTTCTTTGCCACCGGATTGGTGGCATGATATCCTATTGGGTACATTCTATTTCTAAGAAAGGGGAGACCTCCCTCTCTGAAGTGTGTCTCCTGAATAAAAGCTATCTCACTCCCTGCCCGCTTCAGCTCCCGCAGAAGTATCTGTCTCTTTATTGGGGTATTTAACCCTTTTGCATTAATCGACATTATTGACACTGCATCCATTTTTTTCCTTTCTTCCTTTTTCCCCTCCCCTTCCTTCCTTATTATTATCTTACCTTTCCCCTCTTAATGGTCAGACGGCGGCAGACGGGGTGCCCCCCGTGAGAGAGAGCAGTAGAGAAAAAGAGAAAGAGGAAAAAAAAAAAAAAAAGCACACCTTCCCTACCCTACTCTAATATACAATGGGAAAAAGGTGCCCCTACCCCTCCTCCCCACTGATATGTAAAGCAATTTGCTTTAAACACTCTTACCCCACCTGAGTGTTAACCTACTAGGGGGGTGTTAGTTGCGCATGCCCCCAAGCGAGGGGTCCCCGGCCCCCCCTCGCCCACTCCTCCTGTCCCTTTATGCTGCCCACTTGTGTCACCAATCTGACCGGTTATCTTATCTTCCATTAGACCTTTGCCCCGTCTGGCCCTTTGTTCTGGCTCTTATAATCCTATTCCTGCTGACTCCAAAAAAAATAAAAAATAAAAAATTTGCACCCCCGGCCCCAAATGCAGTCCCTTTCTGCACCCCCAAAAGATGGGAACTCGAGAGTGCCTTATAAATAAAAAAAACATTGTTATCGTGACTTAACAGTTATCATTTACAAGATATGAGATCTATTAATATCACTGTATACTTTTAGTTCTCCATAAACTCAGAAAAAAACCTAAAAATAATAATACAAGAGGTGACATCAAAACTTTACATATTTTTCCTATCCAACCATACATTACAGATATCGCCTATATTGCCTATTGCCATCAACTCTGGTCGTTCTTCCCCTTAAAAGGGAAAAACCTCCCATTTTCTTAAAGTACCCACATGTTATCCCCACTAAGCACATACCTCCTCTGCTCCCCCTCTTAACCCGCCCATCCCCCCCCCCGGTGCCCCACTTGTCCATATATCAATTAGCCCCCCGTGGCCATGTATATGTTTCTTACCCATATCTAATTGTGAAAACATATCTTTCCCTTTCCCCCCCCTCCCCCTTCCCCCCCCTCTTTCCTTCTTTTCCATCATAGTGATATTTATAGTGTGTGTATAGTGTATATTGGTGTATGTAACCCTCCCCTACTGTGTCCCTCATAAAACGGAACAAAAATAAATAAATAAAATAAGTAATTAAATACGAAAGGCCAATAAGAAGGCCCAAACAAACACAGAAACTAACTAAAAAAAAAAAAGGGCATTCTCCTGTGTATGAACATGTATATCCGTAAATGAATTTGAGTGAGTGTATGTGAGTGAAAAATGTATTCCTGTGTGTATGTGTGTATCAATATGTGCCTCTGTGTGCTTATTCTGCACCCGTCGGGAGCAGGATGTACGGCCAGTACAAAGGAGCTCGCTATTTAACCTTTCGGGGTATTTACCTATTGGGACTACTATCCCCATCTTCCATATTACCTCCTACCAGCCTCTTATACCCCTCTACCCCCCCCACTATTCTCCTACCCCCCTCCCCACCCCTACCCCACCTCCTCCATAGCTTCTGATTCTCCTTATATTATACTCGTCAAAAAAAAAAAAAAACCCAGCCCACAGAAAGGAAAAAGAGGAAAAGTTTGACTACATTTACCCAAACGCATTCTGTGGGCCGCCCTTTTACCCCCAGCCTCCCCACTTTTACATATCATTTACACAATTAAACAACCCCGCCATTTCAAAGTGAGGAGGTTGGGCGCCAAAAAAAATTAACAACAACCCCATACCCCACGCCCCCCCCCATTCCTCTAAATCATACGTAAACCAGTCCAATAGCTTTAGGCCTTAAAAAAAAAACAAAAAAAAAACAACAAAAAACACAGCCAGCAGGGAAAAAAAAGAAGAAAAAAAATATTAGTCCCTTTGTTTATTCATGCCTCTAGACCACTGCCTTTATAGTCTATGTATTCTTGGGTTTAATTGCAACCAGTCCGGCACCTCAAATGGTTCAGTTCCCAGAAAGGAATATAGTTCTGTCAAGTCGGCTCTGGAACGCAACCAAAACGCAAGTAAACCCTTTTTGATTAGCACTGAGATTGGGAATCTTCACCGATAAGTTCCTCCCCATTCCCTCACTCGCTCCAATACTGGGCGAAGCAGAGCTCTACGCTGCAAAGTAGCGCTTGATAGGTCTGGTAAAATCTTTAGCTGTGCCCCATTATATATTCTACTGTACCTGCCTCCCATGCTTGCCTTAGGATTCTCTCCCTATGCGCAAAATAGTGCAAGCGACACACCACATCCCGGGGACGGCTTCTATCTTTAGATTTAGGACCCAGCGCCCTATGGACTCTATCAAGTTCACAGTTTACAGGCATGGCGTCCTTCAGTATTTTTTGAAAAATGCACTTTACCATCTCTTGTAAATCTTCCTGGTCCGTCGCCTCTGGAACACCTCGTATACGTACATTGTTGCGGCGACTACGGTCCTCGAGGTCCTCCAGACGTAACTGTAGGGCCACCGTAGTTTCTACTTGGACCTGGCTGGAGCCCTCCAAGACCTTCACCCGTTGTTCCAGGAGATGGGACGCATTCTCGCCATCTGTTACGCGATCCGCTACCACCTGCAAATCACCTCGGATAGTTTCTAGTTCCATACAATGTGCTTCCTCCACTTTAGCTATAAGAGCTCCAATATCTGCTCTTGTGGGGAGTGCCTGTATAAGAGCTTTCAAATCCTCCATTTCCCTCTTCAACCCCCCTGTCTCAACGTCTCCTCGTATGGGGGGAAGGGGTATAGTCCCGGCAACCACCGCCGTCATCCTAGGGCTCTGTGGAGGAATCTGAAGAGCTTCCACCCCTACTCTCACAGCCATCTGGCTCTGTTGCATCTGTGTGAGCTGGTCTCCACTCGGCTGCAGCTCGTCTGTCTCCCCACTCTCACTTCCGACCTCCGGTCCTTCCCCCTGTTTGGGGGTGAAGTAGCGGTGGATCTCGGGCTGCTGCTCCCCCGGCTTTACTGGCTGTGCCTTGCGTGAGGTTCGAGTTTCCCGCTGCCTCCACGCACACATGCCGCTACGCTGCTACTGCTTATGCTCCCGTAGCAGCGTGTGCGTCCGCCGAGTGTCTTCCACTCTATCACGTCCTGGAATACGCCGCTTCTACTGCTGCTGTTCTCTATCAGTCTCTCCTGGAGCGGCTGGAAGAGGAGCTGTCATGGAAGTTCCGCTCAGTCTCTCATGGAACTATCTCTCAAGGAGCGGCTGGAGGAGCCAGGAACTCTCACTTCTCAGCCCTCACTCGGACATGCGCAGACCACGCCCCGATACCACCTTCGCCATCTTAACCCTTCTCTTCTTTTTTCTGCTACAGATTGTCTCTACGACAAAATCTCATCCTTGTCCTGCCCCAACTTGGCCACTTCTATCTCCAACAGTTCACTGTCATCCACCCTGGATACCTTTGCCCCCCTCACTACACACAGAATCAGGCCCCGACCGCTACAACCCTGGCAGACAGACAATACCAGAAGTATCAAAAAACGTAGCCGTGCTCTTGAGCGTCTGTGGCGTAAGACTAAGTCACAGCAAGATTTCAGCCAATATAAATCTGCCCTCCAAAAATACCATTCCTGCCTCCACACTGCCAAACAGACCTACTTTATCACTCTCATTAACACCCTCTCATGCAGTCCCCTTCAACTCTTTTCTACCTTTACCACTGTCAGGGTCACCTGTGGCCAGGTGACAGATGCACACCGTAGGGGGACAGGAGTGCACCGCGAGGTAGTGAACCCTATGGCTGGCTTCTGTGGATAGGAAACTGGGTGGTTGTGGAAAGCGGGACCAGAGGAGCACAACCGGGATCCCAACGGAAGCGAGAGCCAAGATTCCCCAGGGCGCGGAGTCTAAGACCCAGCTGGTCTTCTCCAGGGCCTCTAGTGGTGAGGATGTTACGCTGCAGGCTGGGACCAGGTCGCGGCCCCTGGAGTTTCCTAGCTCACACCCCGTAGGATAAGGGGAAGCAGCAGCACACGATAGAGAGAACCGAATAACAAGCCGAAGGTCAGGGGCCACAAGCAGACAAGGATAACGAAGAACGAGCCGAAGGTCAAGGGTCACGAGCAGACAGGGATGGTCGGGGACAAGCCAATAACGTAACAGAGAGACAGACGTAACACACGGCAGGCAGGAACCCAAACACACAATGCCTAACAAACACGTTGATCAGCAAAGCAGGCTTGCAGTGCACAGGTTAATATAGTGTTCAGTGATAGGGCCTGGGGTGGAGTCAGGCTGGGAGGAGATTATAAAGGAAGCCAGGTGAAGGAGGTCTGGTCTCTAGATGAACACAAGAGGAGGAAGGTAAGATGGCAGACAGACATTAATGCATATCCATGACAACCACTCTACTTCGTCCTCCATTACCTCCACCCACTAACTTACTCACTGCCCAGGAGATTGCTAATCACTTAAAAAATAAGATGGAGACAACTCGTCTCGAGATCTCCGCTCTACAGATATCTCCCTCACTCCTCACTCCTTGTCCTCCTGCACTAACAATACTTCCCTCTTTTAACCCAGCTACTATGGCGGAAGTCACTAAACTTTTTTCTAACGCCCACTTAACCTCCTGCCCCCTGGACCCTGTTCCTTCTCAAATACTACGATCACTATCTGACTCTATCCTACACTCTTTAACTCATATCTTCAACCTCTCACTCTCTCCTGGCATCTTCCCCAACCCTCTAAAACATGCGCTAGTCACTCCCATACCAAAAAAGGCCTCACTAGACCCCACCAACAACCTAACAACCTAAGACCTATCTCTTTACTTCCTTTTGCCTCCAAACTCCTTGAACGTTTAGTCTACAACCGACTGAGCGACCACCTCCTTGAGGATAACCTTTTTGATCCCCTTCAGTCTGGATTTCGCCCACAGGACTCCACAGAAACTGCCCTCCTAAAACTCACAAACGACTTGCTAACAGCGAAAACCAACGGTCATTATTCCATACTCTTACTCTTGGACCTTTCCGCTGCCTTTGATACAGTTGACTACCCCTCAAAAAACTCAAATTTGCCTGGTCTCCATGGCTGCACTCTCCGTTGGTTCGAATCTTACCTATCTCACCGCACCTTCAGTGTCACTTACAACTCCACTTCCTCCTCTCCAACTCCTCTTACCGTTGGGGTCCCCCAAG
Organism: Rana muscosa; assembly: GCA_029206835.1. Lineage (NCBI taxonomy): Eukaryota > Metazoa > Chordata > Amphibia > Anura > Ranidae > Rana > Rana muscosa. The sequence continues at coordinate 271,471,540 of CM055128.1, forward strand.
GTTCTGTCCTTGGACCTCTGCTATTCTCAATCTACACATCCTCCCTGGGTCAGCTGATAGCCTCCTATGGCTTCCACTACCATTTATATGCTGACGACACCCAAATCTATCTCTCTGCCCCTCAACTTACCCCAGTAATCTCCTCACGCATCACGGATTTACTAACAGACATATCAGCCTGGATGTCAAACCACTTCCTCAAACTGAATCTATCTAAAACTGAGCTCTTAATATTTCCTCCCCCACGTTCCTCTTCCCCTGACTTCTCTATCAAGATCAATGGCACATCTATCAGTCCGTCCCCACATGCTAGGGTGCTAGGGGTAACCTTAGATTCTGAACTGTCCTTTCAGGCCCACATTCAATCCCTGTCCAAATCATGCCGCCTTGGCCTCCGCAACATTTCCAGAATACGCCCCTTTTTAACTAATGACACCACTAAGCTTCTAATTCACTCCCTGGTCACCTCTCGCCTCGACTACTGCAACTCCCTCCTCATTGGATTACCTATACATAGACTATCCCCCCTTCAGTCCATCATGAATGCTGCTGCAAGACTCATACACCTTACCAACCATTCAGTGTCCTCTACCCCTCTGTAAGGAAGCTGCCGGCAATCCGTCTGCGCATCCCTGGGACGCAGCGGCCTTTCCGGAGTACCATTGCGCATGCGCGTGCGCAATTCGCGCATGCGCGTGCGCAGGGAAACGTGCGCGCGGGCAACGTGCGCGCGCAGGAGCACGCTCCTAATTCCCTTTGGCGCCGGCCTGCCTACTTAAAGGATGCTCTGACTTCTGACAAGTGCTGACTGGTCTTCAGCAAGTACCCTGATACCTGAACTCTGTTTAAACCTGGCTTGATCCCTGTTGCTGAACCTTGGCTTCCCTTTAACCTTGCTTCCGGACTTGAATACTTGATTACTGGTTCCTGATCTCGGCTTCCCATCTGACCTCCCTCCTGCCTGTGCCTTGTACCTCGCTGCCCGTCTGCTACCGAACCCGGCCACCCTTGTGATTCTGCACCAGCCTCCTGCTTGGCTTAACACTGTCTCCGGTGCCTGTGCTAGCTGTCCATCCTACCAGTTTTCCTGAGTCCAGTTCCTTACCAGATGCTCTGCCTGCATCTCCACGTCTGCAACTCAGCTGACAAGTTCTGCACGCAACTACAGGCACTCGTGTAACTCCTCACCCTAGCCACCATCTGTCCCATCCTCAGTGGGGCTTGGGTTGGAGATACAAGGTACGCCGACCTCGTTATTCCAGACTCCTACCAGGTACGTGACAGTACCAGTCAGCCAGAGATGGAGTCTGGAAGGGAGGCCTCTCCACCGAAGGACATTTACCAAACTATTTCTGCGCTCTCAAATATTGTGCAGAAGTTACAACAGAATCTTGGTCGCATGGAAGAGCGACTTCCGCATGAGGTGACCGTCGCATCGGACTGTGCTCCTTTCACCGCCATGGATTCTTCTACGCAAACAGAGTCTGGTCTGTTCCGGGATGCCACTCCCCCTCCGGAACCCAAAGTGCCTATCCCTGAACGGTTTTCTGGAGAACGCAAGAAGTTTCGTACCTTCCGGAATTCTTGTGAACTTTATTTTTCTCTGCTACCCCGAACCTTTGCATCAGAGGACATCAAGGTAGGGTTTATTATTATACTACTACTGAACGAACCACTCTCCTGGGCTCATCACCTTCGGGAACAACATGACCCTGTTCTGACTGCCACGGGTTCATTCTTCTCAGCCATGGCTCAGTTATACGCTGACCCCTTTTCCCAGCAAACTGCCGAATCCATGCTTGACAAATTACAGCAAGGGCCAAGGCCTGTTGAAGATTACGTAACTGACTTTCGTGTTTGGAGCGCAGATACCCGATGGAATCACTCTGCACTTCGTCACCAGTTCCGTCTAGGACTTTCTGACACCGTAAAAGATGAACTTGCCAGAGTGGGAATACCCGCGTCCCTGGAAGATCTGATAAATTTAACTATTCAGATCGATCGGCAGTTTCGAGAAAGGCAATCGGAAAAATCTAAAGGGACTCTTTCTGTGGTTTCAAGGCCAGCCGCCCCTGCTCCTCTACCTGTTCCTTCCCCCAGAAGGAGGGAACAGCATAAGGCACCTCACAGCAGTTTTCATAGGTTACCTCTTTCTCCTGCTGAACGTCTACGTCGAGTCCAAGGCAGTCTGTGTCTCTACTGCGGGGAGGTTGGCCACTTCATACGAACTTGCCCGGCAAAGACCTGCAGGGTCTCTTCCCGTCAGCCTCTTGTGATGCATCTCCCTGGGAAGGATCAGTCACATGTCTCTCTTCCCATCAAGCTTCGGCTCCCCGAAAAGACGGTTTCAGTACTTGCAATCATAGACTCTGGGGCCTGCAGCTGTTTTGTGGACTCTGCATTTGCTTCTCTTCAGCAGCTGCCCTTGGGTACCAAGAGGCAAGGGTTCCATGTCCATCTGGCTGACGGCTCCGGTATTAAATCAGGCCCGGTTACTCAAGAGACCTTGCCTATTCTCTGCCAGACTTCTTCAGGCCATAGCGAACTCCTCCGTTTGGATGTCATAGCTTCTCCCATGTTTCCCGTTATCCTCGGCATTCCATGGTTGAAGGCACACAACCCTCACGTTGACTGGCTTACCGGAGATATCTCTTTTTCGTCCAACTACTGCCAGACACACTGCCTCTTGGGAGGAACTGTCAACTCCACGCCCCTCCTGGGTATCCACCCTGACCATGAAGCCTCTAAATTGATCCCGGTTGCTTATTACGAATTTCTGGACGTCTTTAATAAAAAGGGTGCAGACACTCTTCCACCTCATAGGACTTACGATTGTCCCATTGAACTTCTACCGGGAGCCGAGATCCCGTTTGGTCGGATTTACCCTCTCTCTGAGCCTGAATTGGAAGCCCTGCGTACCTATATCGACGAGAGCCTTGAAAAGCAGTTCATCCGGCCTTCCACTTCACCAGCAGGAGCCAGTATTTTCTTCGTTGAGAAAAAAGACCACACCTTGAGGCCCTGTGTGGACTATCGTGACATTAACAGGGTCACTGTCAAGAATCGGTACCCTCTTCCTCTGATTCCCGAACTATTCCAGAGGTTGCGAGGGGCACGAGTGTTCTCCAAATTGGACTTGAGGGGTGCCTATAATCTTGTCAGAATCAGGGAGGGAGACGAATGGAAGACGGCCTTCCGGACACGCTTTGGCCACTTTGAGTATTTAGTCATGCCATTCGGGCTCTGCAATGCTCCAGCCACATTCCAGCATCTGGTAAACTATGTTTTTCGGGACTTTCTTGATTTATTCGTCATCGTGTATCTGGATGACATCCTTGTATTCTCTGAATCTTTCGAATCCCATCGGACTCATGTAAAAAAGGTATTAGCTCGATTGCGGGAACACCGACTTTACGCAAAGGCTGAAAAATGCGACTTTGAAAAGCAAGTTGTGCATTTCCTAGGACTTGTCATCTCCGCCGAGGGAATCTCCATGGACCCTCAGAAAGTCACTTCTGTCTTGGAATGGCCTGCTCCTACTGACAGAAAAGCTGTACAGAGGTTCATGGGGTTTGCCAACTTTTATAGAAAATTTATTAAGGACTTTTCTGGCATCATCACTCCCATTACTCAGCTAACGAAACAGCATGTTCCCTTTCGATGGACCCCAGAGGCTCAGACAGCGTTTGAACAGTTGAAAGCCTTATTCACCTCAGCTCCCATCTTGAAACATCCCGATCCCTCCTTAGCTTATGTTTTGGAGGTAGACGCCTCGGAAAATGCAGTTGGGGCTATTATTTCCCAACGCCAAGGACCCAAATCATTGCTCCACCCTGTGGCCTTCTTCTCTAAAAAATTAAATCCTTCCGAAAGGAATTATGATGTTGGTGACCGAGAGCTACTGGCTATCAAGGCCGCTCTTGAAGAATGGCGTTACCTTTTGGAGGGAGCTTCTCACCCAATTCTCATCTTCACAGATCACAAGAATCTTGAGTATTTGAAGACAGCTAAACGCCTAAGACCTCGGCAGGCAAGATGGGCACTTTTTTTCTCTCGTTTCATGTTTCATATAACCTACCGTCCTGGCTCAAAGAACGGGAAACCAGATGCCTTGTCCCGCATGTTCAGTGATCCAGTTGTATCCTCGGAACCTGATACTATTCTACCAGCCAAGAATTTTTTACTTCTTCAGGCAGATCTGATGTCACAAATAAGAAAATACGTGGAAGACCAACCGCCTTCCAAGGACCTGGCTCTTCAACTAAGGGATGGCCTGTACTTCCATAAGAGGCAAATCTTTATCCCAGAACAGTTCAGAGTTGCCGTCCTAAGGCGATGTCATGATCATCCCCTAGCACAGGGATATGCAATTAGCGGACCTCCAGCTGTTGCCAAACTACAAGTCCCATGAGGCATAGCGAGACTCTGACAGCAGCAAGCATGACACCCAGAGGCAGAGGCATGATGGGACTTGTAGTTTTGCAACAGCTGGAGGTCCGCTAATTGCATATCCATGCCCTAGCGGGTCACTTTGGGATTCACAAGACGGCTAATTTGATCTCCCGTACATTCTGGTGGCCAAACTTGATGAACGACTGCAAGAAATATGTAAGATCTTGTATTTCATGCCTTCGGAATAAGACAGACAGAGCCAGAACTTGGGGTCTACTTGAGCCCCTTCCTGTACCTGAGAAACCATGGAGCATGATCTCCATGGATTTTATAGTAGAACTTCCCCCATCTGAAGACTTCACTACCATTTTCGTTGTGGTTGATCGTTTGACCAAAATGGCCCACTTTGTACCTCTGCAAGGAACTCCTTCTGCCCCGGAGACTGCCTCAACTTTTATCAAGGAGATTGTAAGGTTGCATGGCATCCCTGACAGCATAGTTTCTGATCGAGGGGTGCAGTTCACTTCTAGAGTTTGGAGGGCCTTATGTGAAACTTTGAACATTGAACTCCGCCTCTCCACAGCTTATCACCCACAAACTAATGGACAGACTGAAAGGGTCAATCAAACCCTTGAACAGTACCTACGATGCTTTTCTTCTTTTGCACAGGATGACTGGCTATCACTTCTCCCACTCGCGGAATTTTCATACAATAATTCCACCCATTCGGCAACCAAACAGTCACCTTTTTTCGCCAATTATGGATACCATCCTTCTTTCTTGCCTGAGCTGCCTATTGATTCTTCTGTACCTGCCGTACAAGACAGGTTGAACTTCCTTAACTCCAACTACCAATTACTGCAGGATACAATCTCCAAGACGCAGGCAGATAATAAAAAGTTATTCGACAAGAAGAGAAGAGGCAATTTGAATCTTGAACCTGGAGATAAGGTCTGGCTTTCCACAGCGAACTTGAAACTAAGTTGCCCCTCGAGAAAGCTTGGCCCAAGATTTTTGGGGCCTTTTCCAGTCAAGAGAAAGATTAATGCAGTAGCATTCGAATTAGTGTTACCCAAGAACCTGAGAATCCACCCAGTATTCCATGTTTCTTTGTTGAAGCCTACAGTGCCAAATCCTTTCCCAAATCGGATTTCTGAAACCCCTCCACCGCTACTTATCGAAGGGAATGAGGAATTTGAGGTGGAGGCCGTATTGGACTGTAGGAAGAGAGGTAACCAAACACAGTTTCTCATTAAATGGAAAGGCTACGGGCCGGAAGAAAGTTCCTGGGAACCAGCTTCTGATGTGCATGCTCCAAGACTGGTACGAGCTTTCTTTCTACGCCACCCGGAAAAAGAGGTCCTGAGGGGCATCCAGAGGCTGCCCCTAAGGGGGGGGGCAATGTAAGGAAGCTGCCGGCAATCCGTCTGCGCATTCGCGCATCCCCGGGACGCAGCGGCCTTTCCGGAGTACCATTGCGCATGCGCGTGCGCAATTCGCGCATGCGTGTGCGCAGGGAAACGTGCGTGCGGCCAACGTGCGCGCGCAGGAGCACGCTCCTAATTCCCTTTGGCGCCAGCCTGCCTACTTAAAGGATGCTCTGACTTCTGACAAGTGCTGACTGGTCTTCAGCAAGTACCCTGATACCTGAACTCTGTTTAAACCTGGCTTGATCCCTGTTACTGAACCTTGGCTTCCCTTTGACCTTGCTTCCGGACTTGAATACTTGATTACTGGTTCCTGATCTCGGCTTCCCATCTGACCTCCCTCCTGCCTGTGCCTTGTACCTCGCTGCCCGTCTGCTACCGAACCCGGCCACCCTTGTGATTCTGCACCAGCCTCCTGCTTGGCTTAACACTGTCTCCAGTGCCTGTGCTAGCTGTCCATCCTACCAGCTTTCCTGAGTCCAGTTCCTTACCAGATGCTCTGCCTGCATCTCCACGTCTGCAACTCAGCTGACAAGTTCTACACGCAACTACAGGCACTCGTGTAACTCCTCACCCTAGCCACCATCTGTCCCATCCTCAGTGGGGCTTGGGTTGGAGATACAAGGGAGGCCGACCTCGTCATTCCAGACTCCTACCAGGTACGTGACACCCTCTCTGCCAATCCTTCCACTGGCTCCCACTCACCCAACGAATAAAATTCAAAGTACTAACAATAATTTACAAGGCCACCCACAACTTGGACCCCAGCTACATCACTAACCTAGTCCCAAAATACCAATCAAGGCGCTCTCTTCGGTCCTCCCAAGACCTTCTGCTATCTAGCTCCCTTGTCACCTCCTCCCATGCTCGCCTCCAGGATTTCTCCAGAGCTTCTCCCATCCTCTGGAACTCCCTACCCCAATCTGTCCGACTGTCCCCTAATCTATCCATATTTAGACGATCCCTGAAAACTCTACTCTTTAAAGAAGCCTATCCTGCTTCTAACTAACTTGTACTTCCTCCATCAGCTCATCCCCCACAGCTATTACCTTTTGTATCAATTGACCCTCCCTCTTTAGATTGTAAGCTCTAATGAGCAGGGCCCTCTGATTCCTCTTGTACCAAATTGTAATGTAACTGTAATGTCAGCCTTTATTTTGTAAAGCGCTGCGCAAACTGTTGGCGCTATATAAACCCTGTATAATAATAATAATTTATAATTATAATATAATTTGGTTATATATTGTGTTTTTTTTGCATTAAAATTAATTTTTTCCCCAAACATTTTTCTTGAAAATCCGCTGCGCAAATACCATGTGACATAAAAGAATGCAGCATGATGGCAGTTGAAGATCAAATAGAGACCAAGATGGCAGCTTCCTTGGCTGAAAACGATATGGGGGGATTAGTTCCACTTTAAGCTCTGAGAACCCCATATATGATATCAGTTTATCTTTAAAGTGAATTGAATGGTGCTCACAAGTCATTACATGAGCACCCCTTGGTCCAGGAGAAAGAAGTTACCATCACCACCACTGAAGGAGAAGAGGGCCCTCTGGTCAATCAAGTGATTGGCCAGTGGGCCTTTGGAAAGAAGGTATGTATAGGCGGAAATGAAAGCCAGAGTTCGGCTTCAAAAAAATAGTAATTTCCTATTACTTTCTGCTGTACCATTGACGACCTATCACCAGAACAGGAAGCCAGAGCAAATCTCTCCAACTGGAGCTTAGCCAGGAATAAAAACTCAACAGCCGTTCTAAGCCTTCATTTCTCTATCTAAAAATAGAAAAAATATTTGGCTGGGGTTCTACTTTAGGACTTTGCTTTCTCAGTAAACTCACAGATTTCCTATTCACTTTTGAAAGATGTAGGCCTTGCTAAATCCCAGGGAAGTTTGCAAACAATTTTTTTGGTTGGTAAATATGAGGATTCCAAGAAATGTTTGGCAGTAACCCATATTAATCATATTAGTTACAGACAATGCTGTGCGGTTTATAGAGGATGTTATGTGATTGCTTTTCAGACAGAACATTTGGTGATGTCACAGACACTCCCACATTTACTACCGTCTGATTGAATTCCTCTGCATTATGCCTGTGTGTAACCTACATTAGAGACAAGGGTGTCGAATCCACCCTATAGTTCTTCCAATCATGTACAGTACCTGCTTCTATGAGCATGGAAATCCGAGTCTCGTGGAAGAATCCACATTCCGTAATTTACTGTACAAAGAATCTAGCTTGGTGTCGAAAGACCCTGCTATGGAAATTTCAACTTCTAGCATATTGTTTTCCACCTTACCAAAATGTATACATACTAAAGTGTATTTTATTTGAAAATGAAGCTGTGAGAAAGGGAAACATGACTTACACAAACTAACCTGTTTGTTCACATTATTTACAGCTTTAAAGTTTATCTAAACCCCAAACATATTTTTAGTTCTTTTAAGGAAATTTCACAATTTTGACTAGTCACCAGAACAGGAGTAGAGGGGAGACCTACCAATGGGGCAACCTGTTCGAGTGACATCTTTCTTTCAGGAGGTGTCCTCTCACTTCCTGGTGTGCCTACAGGTAGCGGTTTCAACCATCCGCTACTCTATCCAAAAGTGGAAAAAGTATTTTTGCTTTGGATATACACTATATTATCAAAAGTATTGGGACACACACTTTTACACGCACATGAATTTTAATTTCAATCGTTTTTATTCAAGTTTTTCACAATACAAAGTAAGGACCATGACATTGACTTTAACAGTGTATAGTTTTTGTATACAGAGTAGCATACAGTGCAATCACGGATAGTCCGCCTCCTACGAACATGAATTTTAATGGCATCCCAGTCTTAGTCCGTAGGGTTCAATATTGAGTTGGCCCACCCTTTGCAGCTATAACAGCTTCAACTCTTCTGGGAAGGCTGTCCACAAGGTTTAGGAGTGTGTCTATGGGAATGTCTGAACATTCTTCCAGAAGCACTTTTGTGAGGTCAGGTACTGATGTGGACTGCAGGTATATATGCCACTTCCCCCCCGCTGTCTTCTTGGAGACACATGGGTCCCAGAAGACAGCAGGGACCATTCGGATTGCGCAGCGCGACTCGTGCATGCGCAGTAGGGAACCAGGAAGTGAAGCCGCAAGGCGGCTGGCGGCAGCAGCATCCGAAGATGGCAGCGGCAGCATCCGAGGACTGAGGGATGGGTCGGCCTCGGGTGACGACATCGCGGGCGCACTGGACAGGTATGTGTCCTTATTTTAAAAGTGAGCAGCTGCAGTATTTGTAGCTGCTGACTTTAAAAAGAAAAAAAAATTGGCGAACCTCCGCTTTAAGAGTTCCTTCACCGGAACTAAGGGGCCAAGCCCAACCCCTGAAAAACAACCCCACACCATAATCCCCCCTCCACCAAATGATTTGGACCAGTGCACAAAGCAAAAGTCAATAAAGACATGGATGAGCGAGTTTGGGGTGGAGGAACTTGACTGGCCTGTACAGAGTCCTGACTGACCTGCACAGAGTCCTGACCTCAACCCGATAGAACATCTTTGAGATGTATTAGAGCAGAGACTGCAAGCCAGGCCTTCTTGTCCAACATCAGTGCCTGACCTCACAAATGCGCTTCTGGAAGAATGGTCAAACATTACCCATAGACACACTCCTAAACCTTGTGGACAGCCTTCCCAGAAGAGTTGAAGCTGTTATAGCTGCAAAGGGTGGGCCAACTCAATATTGAACCCTACGGACTAAGACTGGGATGCCATTAAAGTTCATGTGTGTGTAAAGGCAGGCGTCCCAATACTTTTGGTAATATAGTGCAGGGTTCAAAATGTCAAGTCCTGAGCTACTAGCCAGGCCTCAAGGGTTACTCGCCACCAGTTGACCCACCCATCCCCTACCCTGCCCTCCCCTAATTCTGCCCCTAAACACGCCCTCATAAATTGTCTCATGAAATGACACTTAAATGTTTTATGCAGATATAAGTTACAAAATAAATATTAACAACAACTTATCAGTACCCATCAGTGCACCATCAGTGCAACATCAGTGCTTGACATCACAAATGCACTTCTGGAAGAATGGTCAAACATTCCCATAGACACACTCCTAAACCTTGTGGACAGCCTTCCCAGAAGAGTTGAAGCTGTTATAGCTGCGAAGGGAAGATTGGCATCCCATTAAAGTTCATGTGCGTGTAAAGGCACGTGTCCCAATACTTTTGACAATATAGTGCAATTTGAAGCCAAGCTTTGTTAGGTTTGCATCACTCAATGACCACGACCCACTCCTACAAATACTATCAGCTTGGGCATGATGATGATTTAATGACTTTACTGCTTTCTAAGGCACAGAACCGGAGCAAGCATGCAGCAGATAAAGTCAGAAAGTTTAATCTACATGCATGTGTAGCGGGTATTTGAATTTGTAAGGACTCTGGTGGTGTGAAATTCCTTGGGGTCCCTGGGTGGTGCTGTTGCCTTGGGCCCGAGCTGAACATACACCGCGAACCGTGCCTTTTTGTCCTCCCTGGAGCTGGTAAAGCGGGGCAGGGAACCAGCTGTGGCGCGAAGGGAGAGGTTATAAAAGGGGCAGAGGCCCTGTTTTGGGGAGAGTCGGAGGATGTGGCCGCACCCAGGCACCTTCAGCTTGGGTGCTGGCGTTCCGGTGTTCCAGGCCTAGGCGCCCTTGGCCTGGGTGGAGCGGAGATGGAGTCCATTCCAGGCACCTTTAGCCTGGAGTGAGGTACTATGGCGGATGCCTGGGGCTCAGTACCTTCGACTGAGTTCCGCAAGGGTGTGGAATCCGAGGGGGCCCTAACGCCTTGGGTGCCCGTGTCTGAGTTCGTGAGGACTGGTGCACAGTAACTTCTCTGAAGAGTCCGGCGCAGCATCGCTGGTGACAGAGAGGCCTCCATTTCTCCCTTGGACGGATTTCTTCCCCTGACAGGGGCAAAGTGAGCGAAGGTAAATTCACGTTCTATTACCTAGTCAGTGGCAGTGACTATTCACCACTGGTGACAGCACAGTGGGCAGCAGCAAGAAGGGAAAGGATTGTGCCTCGATCTGTCCCCCCCCCATTATTCAAAAGGAGAAAGACTGTTTTATTGCTTGGCAAGAAGAATAAAACTGAGTTGTACCTATTCACTGTGTGGAACTTGGGTTACTAAGCAAAGGAGTCAGGGACGAAGGACTGGACTTGGCTCTAGGACACCTACACAAACGCCCAATCTTTGGCCTTCACCTCCTGGTTACAGGAGGACACGGGCCGGGGTGTGTATCATCTCTCTCTCCCAGGTACACCTAGACAACAGCCATTAAACCGATAAAGCAAGGGAGAGAGGTGAGGCCGCTACACATGTTACAGGTCAATATCTCAGGATGTCTAAAGCAGACAGATTAGCAGAGTAAACAGCTAGCATTTTCAAACGTATCAGTCAACAAAGGCAGCTCCCATATTTTCTTCTTTTTTTTTTAGCAAATGCTTTAACCTAGGTCCACTTCTCTGCGTTTTTCCGGCCGGCATTTGGGCAGGCACAGCAGCCTATTAATTTGAATGGGCTGCTGTGCCTGCGTTTCCCGCAGAAAAAGGTGCAAGCACTTTTTCAAAACGCAGCCCACAGGAAAATGGCATGGTTATTTTGACCATGCCATTTTCCTGTGGTTTCTGCACCCGCAAATGCACTGCGTATTTACATGTGTGGGGGTGCCATTCAGAATGAATGGCAGCTCCCCATGTTTTTACACAGCAGTGTGTTTTCGCTGCGTGTGGTTGCGGGTGTGGAAAACGCAGAGATTCCCACATCCGCAGCCACACACATAGGTGTGAACCAAGCCTTATGCTAGTGTAGCGCACCAACCCCAGACTTTACCTGCTTTTTCTCTTCTTGGCTCCTCCGCAGGAAAGACTGAGGCACACCGCACCACAAGCTCGTACAGTCCTGGATGGGGAGGTTGAGCGGTGATAGATTTCTCGGGCCTGCCTGCAGTTGGTGTTAGACTCCTCCCGAGCTGATCTCGTTTCTGCGGTAGCCAGAAACAAGTCCTTTAGTTCTCCCCAGTAAAACGACTGTCCACACCAACTGAGAGTCCAACTCAATATTTATTTATGAGAACAATCAATAGTCTCTGTGAGAGCAGACAGGTTGGGACAAGAACAGTTCAGATAAGGTGGGAAGAGGTCCAGGCACAAACTTAGCGTTGATTAGGGGAGCACTGTTCTGATTAGCACGAACAGCTTGGTGCACTAGTGAATAGTTGTAGTCACTGCCACTGACCTGGTGTGCATAGAGTCACTGCCACTATGACCTACAGCAGGGCTCGACAATCCCCGGGCACCAGGTCGCAAATGTGACTAGAATTAGCGACCTGGCGCCTGGGGCAGCACAGCTGAGGTTACCTGTATCTCCGTGCGCCCCCCCTCCGCGATCGCGTGATCTCGTCGGGCTGCGCTGGCCGTTAATTTAGGCCGCGGCTTTGCGGCCTTCTGCAGGCCTAGGCTTCATTCTGTACTCTGGCGCCATCTTGTGGTGGCCGTTGGTATGACAAGTCAACCAGCAATGCTTGGATATACAAAATAGTGTAGCGCTGGAAAAAAAACTGAGTATGTCTATACAGTGAATTAAATAAGTGAAAAAAGTATCAAAAACACAAGTAAACAACACAAATAAACAAATAAAGTTCATAAATGCACGTGAAGAGCGAATAATTGAATGTGTAGTGGGTCTTCCCTCTAATTGGATGATGAAAGTTCCACAGAGAAAATATCCAATAAGGAAGACTGCAGTAGGAACACTCCATTCACAGTAGGCGAGTCTCCAGAGACGTGTCTGCACAGCTGATCCAATCCAGAAATGGTGCCCCTGATGATGTCAGATGTGACGAAACGGCGTAGGGCGACACGCACATGCACTGCGCACGCGCGAATGGTCTTTGACAGAAACTCGGAGCAATTTACTTCCTTGCAAGGATTTTCTCTTTTATTATTTTATGCATATAGGAGAACTGTACTTTCTCTTGTACATTTTTTTAAATCGAATTAAAACTTCCTTGATGAACTCTGCACTATGGAAAGTTCTTTTTTCTTTTTTGGATTTCGTTTCATCTGCTGAGGATTATTCACTCTGATTCATCAAGAGTGTTTCCCATTTCTGGATTGGATCAGCTGTGCAGACACGTCTCTGGAGACTCGCCTACTGTGAATGGAGTGTTCCTACTGCAGTCTTCCTGCCTCCCATGGAGTGAACATCGCTCTGCTAAGCTTGTTTTGACCCCCCTGAGAAGGGCGGTCACAGGCTGTTTGGTAAGCCTTCATTTCTCACTTTGGTGGTGGGATCTTCACTTATTGTTGGAATAATATCTACCAGTTTTATTGGATATTTTCTCTGTGGAACTTTCATCATCCAATTAGAGGGAAGACCCACTACACATTCAATTATTCGCTCTTCACGTGCATTTATGAACTTTATTTGTGCTGTTTACTTGTGTTTTTGATACTTTTTTCACTTATTTAATTCACTGTATAGACATACTCAGTTTTTTTTCCAGCGCTACACTATTTTGTATATCCATTTTTGTTTGTACCTTATATCAAGGTTTTTTTTGGTGTTAGCAGCAGGTTTCCTTAAGGGACTTATTCATTTATTCATTACTTCACATTATTTTGCACCTAGCGCGAATTTTTCTTTTTATAACCAGCAATGCTTGCCTGTTTCACTGCCCGCCCATCTCCTTCCCTTTACTTAGAAGTTAACCCCCAAACATTATATATATATTTTATTCTAACACCCTAGAGAATAAAATGGCGGTCGTTGCAATACTTTCTGTCACACCGTATTTGCGCAGCGGTCTTACAAGCGCACTTTTTTGAGGAAAAAAAAGACACTTTTTTAAATTAAAAAATAAGACAACAGTAAAGTTAGCCGAATTTTTTTTTATATTGTGAAAGATAATGTTACGCCGAGTAAATTTAATACCCAACATGTCACACTTCAAAATTGCGTCCGCTCGTGGAATGGCGACAAACTTTTACCCTTTAAAATCTCCATAGGCGACATTTAAAAAATTCTACAGGTTGCATGTTTTGAGTTACAGAGGATGTCTAGGGCTAGAATTATTGCTCTCGCTCTACCAATCGCGGCGATACCTCACATGTGTTGTTTAAACACTGCTTTCATATGCGGGCGCTACTCGCGTATGTGTTCACTTCTGCACGCATTGGTCGTTAAAAAAAAAACCCGGCTCCTAACTTTTTTAGCTGGCTCCTAGATTCCAAGCAAATTTGTCAAGCCCTGACCTACAGAACATGCACTTTTCCTTCCTTAAATAGTTAGGCTTCTGTAGGGAGAAAACATCCCTCCGGAGAGTTACCAGAGGCCCCTTCTGTCACCAAGACTCTGCGCTGGGTCTTCAGAAAGGGTCACCTCCCTGGCCTCCTAGATCCTGGATACGTGTCCCCTCGTGAGGCGGATCCCATGGAGCCCTTGATCCCTCGCAGAACCCAGCCGAAGGTTGCTGGGTCCCTGGCCTTCTCAAAAGTACCTCACCCCCAGACCTAAGGTGTCTGGGGATGGAACAGCAGTTCAGTCTCTGGGCCTAGGAGCACCCAGAGACCATCCTCACACACACCCAGGCCAAGGACACCTGGGTGTCACGAACAGCAGCCCCCAGGCTGAAGGTGCCTGGGGCTCGGACCTTGGCCGGAAGATGTCCGCCTCCCTCCCACACCCTCTCCCGGCAGGCACGGCATGCTCCCCGCCCCGCTGTACTACTGCCGCGAGGGGACACAAAAAGGCACAGCCCTCCAATGATGGTTCAACCCCGGCCTATGGCGACAGCGCCACTTATAGGTCGCAGGGAACTGGACACCATTGATATCCTCCACGAGCCAAAATGGTCCACAAACCCTAACAATTAGCATACCTGAGCCTTTTTACCACTCAGATACTTCCCCTAAATTTAACCACCCGCTACACTAGCCATACACCAGTCAAAAAATGTATTCTTGTTTTTTTGCCTCTGGGTCACATGTATGCGCAGTACCAACAGTTCAAATTTTAAAAGGGCGGGAAACAGATTGACCTTTCAATTTATGGTCCGTTCAGCAGAGGTTTTCCAAACTTTCCCTTCAAGTTTTTGGCTCAAAAACGTCACAACCAATTTTTGATTTGTGCCCATTAACTGGGCGAAAAAGAAACAAACTGTCCAAATGACAGATTTTCAAATGATATTTTGTCTAGTGTATGGGCACCATTAAAGTGAACCTTTCAGTTCGCCAAGCATATAAACATATTGGTGTCTTCATCACATGCTGCATCAGCAGTTTCAAATACACAATTGTATAGTTTGGGCTGTATTCGTTAAAAGTTTTGCCTTACCTGAGCATATTTCGCCCTTGTACCGCATACAGGAGATGTCATCGCATTCACAGTATTTTCCCCACACTTTGCCAAAGTCACCGGTGTGACAAATGCACTGGCCACACACACACTCTCCTCTCCCGGAACAGAGGACACCTTTGTCCTTTTGGCTGCAGCGGTCTTGTTTTGAGGGGTCATAATCCTCCTCGGAACACTCACAATGTGGTCCTAACCAGCCAGGGTGACAGTCACAGATTCCACAGCTGAGGGTCCCATTTCCTTTATTACATGAGTCACTGTCTGGCTCATCATACTGCTGACAGTCACATTCACACTGGAAGTGTACGGTCACAGTCAGGGAATCTTTAAATCCCACAGGTTTGATGGAAAATGTCTTCACCTTCTCTGCAGGGCAACCTCGAACTTTTGCTTCAATGGAAAAACTCACCTGCGGGATTAAAAGAGATTGGTAAGTGAGCACACTGACATTTTTGCAATACTATCAAAAGCCACAAGAACCTAGTGCAAACATAAAATTGGTGTCACATTGCATTTTGTGGAATACGCTTTAACTATCTTCTTCAGCACTTGAGTTTCATGAAAGGTAAAATTGCACTTTTTTAAGGGCTATAAAGCCCACTACAGTCTCAAACAACAGTCAACACAATTGTAGATGGGACATAAAAAAAAAAAGAGAAATGTTGTTTTCTCTTTTTGTCCATGGACGGACACAGCTCCTTAATTCTTGACAGTTGGGTTATGTTCCTGTTCTATAGGAGAGGACTGGGCAGAATATGTTAGATATTTAAATACATGTTACTTTAACAGAGTTGAACAGCCCCGCCCAGGGGGCGATCCCTCCGGACATAACCCTCCGCCCTGCAGTCAGCAGCTCAGTTTTTTTCTGCCTAGTAAAGGAGAAGGACCTGGCTCCCTTCGGCCCAGGGTCCGGAAGAAATTTTTATTTTTTATTATTTTATGATTTTATTTTAAGAAATCTTCTATCAACTGCTGGCTGGGTGACAGGCTGGATAATATAGATCCTTGTAGTTCCCCCAGTCCAGCCATTGAGCGCGAGCAGGCCTTAGCTACGCGCTGGGTTGGCCACGACATACCCCATGGCTCCAGGGGTTCACATATGACCGGGCTGCTTGCTGTCTCAGTCACAGTGGACAGGGCCGACAGCTACTCCGTATTGCTTGGTTGTAGGTCTGTCAGGAACGCACCAGCAGGTCCTTGCGAGGACGGGTAAGTACAGTTCCTCCTGCCTCGGTGGGATGGAACAGCTGGACATTCCTAAGGGGGTTGTTAGGGGGTTCTCCTGCCCTCCCCTCTCTCCCTCTGTCACCCTTTTTTTTTCTCCTCCCCTTGCGGGGCTCGCTGCGACCGGGGTATACCTGTAGGGGGGCTCCAGGTCCCGACTGGGGGCTGTGGGGGTGTCCAGGCCTGCTCTCTGTGGGGGGTAGTTATTTTCTTTGGAAGCCTCTGCTGCGGCCTTCTCGTCCACCTCGCTTGTTTAGGCGCCATTTTTCTGTTGCCTGTGTATTACATTGAAAAATCCCATTGGCGGCCATTTTACTGTGGCCGTGCTGTGACGCAGGTCTGCATTGCAGGCGGCCATTTTCTAGTGGTCCGTGCGGTTTTCTCTGAGGCGCCCGGCGGCCATTTTGGAGTGGGTTTTGGTCTCCAGTGCTGGCTGGCATCCTGAACAACGCGAACGGCGCAATTCACCTCACAGAGTTCCTCAGTCACACGCTGTGTGTGGATGGAGAGCGGGCAGCGATGCTGAACAGTCTCTTGCTGGGTGGTAAGTTCCCTGGGTACCCCCCCCCGGTCAGTGCAGCAAGGAGGGTGGACAATTTTTGCGTCAGGTGTCTTGACTAAGTCCCTAAGGGCTGTCAGTGGGCAATATGGAGTCAGAGGCTGGCGGTTCTTCCCCAAACATTCCAGAGGCAGCAACCGGTGCCCCTGCACTTGCGGTTCCCATGGACACTTTGTCGGCAGTCCTGGAGTCATTTGTTGCCAGGGTGGAAGCAGCATGTGGGCCTAAGGGGGGTACTAAGCGCCCCCTCCCCCCGCCATCTCCTGGGGAATGTTCTGACTCAGACTCGGGCCTGGCTGCGGCACAGGACCCCGGTTCTGGGGCATCAGAAGGAGGCGGACCAGGACCTTCCCAGTGAGGAGGACCCCTCGTTCGGGTCATCTCAAGATAGGGCACTTGTGGGTGCGCTTATCAATGCTGTGAGGGACACTCTCAAGTTGGAAGATACAGCTGGGACTTCCACTGCAGGGTCTGTCCCTTTTGGGTCGCACAAACCGACCCGCTCTGTTAAGGTGTTTCCTTATGTTGAATTCTTTGACAAGTTCATAGATAAGGAATGGGAACGGCCGCAGAGGTCCTTTGCGGTCCCTCAGCGCATGGCGGTCTGTTACCCATTTGAAGAGAGCCTTGTGAAAAAATGGGCTTCTCCTCCGGTTGTTGATTCCCCTAACCACTATGCCGGTAAAGGGGACCCCTGTCTTTAAGGACCCTACTGATAGGAGGTCCGAAGCGGTGAGCCGCTCCTTGTTCACCATGCTAGGATTTAGCATTGCGGCCTATATTGGCTGCTACCTGAATGGGCTAAAATATTGCACCAGACAGTGGAGGAGCATCAGCTTCCTCCTGAACGCGTAACACTGGCCGAACAGTCGCTACAGGGCCTTGTGTACATCTGTGATGCAACCCTGGATGCAGCCCCTTTAATCTCCAGGGCTTCAGCATCTGCGGTGGTATTGCGCCGCCTGATGTGGCTAAAATGCTGGTCCGCTGACCAAGCTTCCAAGAAAACTCTGGCAGATTTGCCTTTCAAGGGTGGGAGGCTTTTTGGTGCCTCACTGGACGACATCATTAAGGATGTCACTGGAGGTAAAAGCACACTTCTCCCTCAGTCTACTAAAGGGAAGGAACCGCGCCGTAAGCCGGGGCTCTCCGTTCCCGCGCAAAAGCGGTATTTTCGTCAGTCAGGACCTGCTGGCAGACCCTCCCAAACAGACAAAGGTCCAGCTGGGGGACAGAAGCGCCCCTGGGTGCGCAAGCCCACCAAGCCAGCAAACAAGTCTGCTACTGCATGAAGTTTTGCCCCCACCCGACTCATGGGTGGGGGGACGTCTTTGCGGGTTTACAGCTCGGTGGACCTCCCTGCTCTCCGACCAGTGGGTTTGCGAGGTGGTCACCTCGGGGTACAAGATTGAGTTTCTTTCTTGTCCACCAAACAGATTTTTTCCCTCAAATCTGCCTCTCCTTCCGACTCGTCGGACTGCCCTGCTGGGGGCAGTGCAAGACTTGTTGAGGTGCGGAGTGATTATACCCGTACCACCGCAGGACAGGTTTCAGGGATTCTACTTTAATCTGTTTGTGGTCCCAAAGAAGGACGGTGTCCGTCAAATCTTGGACCTCAAGCCCCTCAATGCCTTTGTAAAGATTCAAAAGTTCCAGATGGAATTGATTAGTTCGGTGGTCGCTGCGCTCCATCCGGGGGACTTCCTGGCGTCCTTGGATATCAGGGACGCATACTTGCATGTCCCCATCTGCGTCAGGCACCAGAGTTTTCTGCGCTTTGCGATCGGCGAAGACCACTATCAATTTGTGGCTCTTCCCTTTGGCCTAGAGTCGGCACCAGGAGTTTTCACCAAGGTGCTTGCCCCGATTCTAGCTTTGCTGAGACAGCGCGGCATTGCTATCATGGGCTACTTGGACGATCTTCTTCTGAGAGCTGCTTCAAGCTCAGAATTAGAGGAGGACGTGTCTATAGCCAGTCAGACCCTTCGGGAGTTTGCTTGGATACTGAACCTCCAGAAGTCGGTGTTAGTACCGACCCAGCGCCTAGAGTACCTGGGGTTGATTCTGGACTCCTCGGAGGCCAGAGTCTTTCTTCCTTTGGAAACGTTGCAGACACTCCAGACTGCGGTGAAGTTGTTGACATCCCGCAAATGGTCGTCTCTTCGTTTTTTGCATGCGAGTCCTGGGCCTCATGGTAGCCTCTTTCGAAGCAGTACTGTATGCCCAATTCCACACTCGAGTCTTGCAGAAGGAGATTCTCTCCAAATGGAACAAATCTCCATTGTCTCTGGATCGTCAGATTCAGATAAGTCATCTTGTCAGATCCTCTTTGAGTTGGTGGCTGAGATCCCCGGCTCTTCGGTCCGGGAAGTCGTTCCTCCCCTTTTATTGGACTTTGATCACAATGGATGCCAGCCTGACCGGTTGGGGGGGAGTTTGGGGGGTTCAGGCGGCCCAGGGCTGCTGGACTCTGAACGAATCCCAACTGCCGATCAATGTCCTGGAACTCCGGGCGATCAGGCTGTGCCTCTCCAAGTGGTCACAGAGGCTAAGAGGGCGTCCAGTCAGGATCCAGTCAGACAACGCCACGGCAGTGGCATACGTCAACCATCAAGGAGGAACAGCAGCGTCGGAGGTTGCTCACATCCTGCGGTGGGCGGAAAGGAGCGTGCCGACTCTATCGGCAGTTTACATTCCGGGCGTGGAAAACTGGCAGGCGGACTATCTGAGTCGCCAGATGCTGGACCAAGGGGAATGGTCATTACATCCGGAGGTTTTTCAACTCCTTTGCCGGAGATGGGGCACGCCAGACGTGGATCTCCTGGCTTCTCGACTCAATGGCAAGGTGTCGAGGTTCGTGGCCAGGTCCAGAGTTCCCTGGGCAGACGCGTCAGACGCGTTGGTGGCCTCGTGGGGTCAGTATCGGCTAATTCATGCCTTTCCCCCACTGAAGTTGCTTCCTCGTCTGCTCCGCAGAGTAGAGACCGAGGGAATTCTGGCGATTCCAATTGCCCCAGATTGGCCCAGGCGTCCCTGGTATGCCGACCTTGTGCGCCTGGTGGCAGGTGTACCCTGGCGACTGCCAATGCGGGAGGACCTTCTCTCGCAAGGTCCCATTCTTCATCCTGCTTTACAGTCGCTGGCTTTAACGGCATGGCTATTAAAAGCCAGGTACTAAGGGGCCGAGGCCTGTCCGATTCGGTCATTTTAACCATGTTGAGGGCACGGAAGTCTTCTTCTAGGAAGATCTACCATCGCTCATGGAGAGCCTACATCTCTATGTGTGAGGAGATGGAGTGGCGTCCACGGGCTTATTCGGTTTCCAGGATCCTGCTCTTTTTACAGCGCGGAGTGGATCAGAAACTTGCATTAAGCACCATTAAGGGGCAGATTTCAGCCTTAGCTGTTTTCTTTCAGCGACCCCTGGCGGCTCATTCACTAGTGAGTACATTTGTGCAAGGGGTCCGACATGTGGCTCCTCCGATGCGACCACCACTACCTCTGTGGGATTTGAATCTGGTGCTCTCGGCGGTTCAGAAACATCCTTTTGAGAACATCAGGGAAATTCCTCTTTTGATGCTCTCTCAGAAGGTGGCCTTCTAGGTAGCCATCACATCCGTCAGGAGGGTTTCTGAATTGGCTGCCTTGTCTTGCAAGTCCCCATATTTGGTCCTCCATAAGGATAAAGCGGTGCTACGCCCACAGCCTTCCTTCCTTCCAAAGGTGGTTTCGGCCTTTCACCTGAATGAGGACATTGTACTTCCATCCTTGTGTCCTCGGCCATCGCATTCCAAGGAGGTTGCGCTGCATTCTTTAGACGTGGTACGTGCCTTGCGGGTGTACCTGTCTGCTACGGCTCTGTTCCGGAGGTCTGACTCACTGTTTGTGTTGGTGTCTGGTCAACAAATGTTGGATGACAGGCTAGTAAATTTTTGGCGGACAACGGTTGCACGTCTGATTTTCGTATGGTCAGTACACAAATCCGTCACACAAACGTCGAAAGTACAAACACGCATGCTCGGAATCAATGCTCACTAAACATGAAATTAGCAGAAGGGGACCAAAGGGTGGTGCTCGAGCTGAATTTCCTCTTAGTACGTCACTACGTTCGTGTTTGTGGCACGACAATTGTGTACCGTTAGTATGCAAGACAAGATCCTGGCACACACCCTTTTGACAAAAATCAGACGCTCGGTTGGCCAACAATCGTACCTTGTGTAAGAGGCTTTAGACTATGACTATACCCATTTAGGCCAAAATTCCTACATCTACAGTCGCTAGAAATACAAAAATCACTAAGGTCTGCTCACTGATTTGTCCGTTTACGAGTTTACATGTTGCTTTCCTAGTTCACCAGACAGTGACATTATCGAAACCTATGCATGAAAAAGTCACCGTTAGGCATAAATAATTAGTTACATCTAACAAGAGGCCTCTTTTTCAACTGGAGGTCCTGGGAATATCTCTGAATGCACTGTCTGGGACATTGGACCTGGGTGAAGCAGATTTTTCCTCATCACTCATCTCTGTATCCACCATACACACAAATGCTTCTCACAACATAACAAACATATTGTATAAGCATAAACTACAGCATAAAAATTAAACATCACAATGACAATCCTACTTAACTCTCTGGGTTTGGCTTGTGAGTTTTATACAAGTTACATCCCCATACTTGCCAAGAATCCTTGTCTTTGGCAAATCATGTGCATAAGTTGCCAATATTTATTTTATCCCTAGAAGACAGCTTTCTGTTTAAGGAGATCGGTTTGTGGTTTTGAACACCATTAAGTAAACTGTATTGTTGCAGTCTGTTTATAGTATCCTGGCTTTGTCAGTACAAACTGGAGTATTTAGCTGCAGAAGGGGTTTATAAGCCAGTTCAAAGTGTAACAAATCCTGGCAGATGAAACTGATCAGTAAATACAGATATATTGTCAGCAAAATTTTTTGCAAATCTACAATTTTCCTATAAAAGTGGAGCTTCACATCGCCTGGAGCTTTTTATGTTTGTCTGTTATTGTAATGGCTGGCCTTAAGATCCAAGTCCACCTTACATATTCTAGCCCCCAGTGCAGCCTGAAAAAAAAACAAACAGCTCCAGCTAGAATACTTACCTACTCTCTGTCTCTGTCCCCCACAGACTTACTGCTTCAGCTCCAGGATCTTGCTCCTTTTTCAGACTGAATGATATCTAGCATTGTTTAGCCCACTTCATGTAAGCCCAGGGTGTCAAGGCTTAGCCCCATGCCCTGGACTCACAGTACAGTAATAACATATGGCGCCATTCCTGGAAAACATTGGCCAATAAATTGGACTTGAACTGTGGAAGCTGTGGCCAAAAATGCAAGCAGAGGGAAAAGACGTAACCAGCCTCATATCAGAGCTGCCTTCTGATGACCAATGTTCTGCTGACCAGTGGTGCAATATTTAAACAGCAGCATGAGAGTTGAAGGAAGTGCAGTCCTGCAGAATAAATAGAGCAGAAGCAGGGGGATCTTTGCACTGTAAGTAGTCAGGTGCAGCTTCCTCTCTAACAAGAAGAACAGTGAGCAGCACAGTAATGCCAACACCAAATCTCTCTCCAAATCTGGTAAAACTAGCAGTCAGAAGAACAGTGTCTTAGATGATCTCACACCGTAGGTATACAGATATGAGGTTCAAGGCACAAGTGTGTCTAGGCACAGAAAGCGCACTGCTATTTTCCAGGAAGTATTAAAAAACCAACGTTAAATCTTTCAGGGTACTGCTTATACACAATTAACATTTCTGGATGTTCCGGGTAACATAGTGTAGCACACCCCCGCAGGAGCTGCTGGTTTAATTTTTGGCCTTGCACGTTACCTCAGTATTCGTTGTCTAGGGGAACAAAGTCTGCATGCCTGGGGTATTGTCCAAGTACAGGCTGTTATGCCACTTTCCCACATACCCTTATCTTAACTAAAATTACTTAGACCAGACATATAATTTTGGTTTAAATGGCCATAGCAGCCCCTTTGTTACATAACCAACCATAAACTCTTTATTACATCATATACAGAATGAAAAACATGTTATAACCTCTCTGACTGAAAATAACTGCCTGCTTTATGTCTAGGATTTTTGAAGGCACCCATTGACTGACCCAATAGCTGTATATGGCCCACCTTGCCTTTCTACGGCCCCCAGCCGTAAATTACGCCAGCTCGGGGACAATTGTTTGGCTAATTCACCAGCCGATACAGCCAACTGCA
The DNA here is from genome assembly GCA_029206835.1 of Rana muscosa. Taxonomy (NCBI): domain Eukaryota; kingdom Metazoa; phylum Chordata; class Amphibia; order Anura; family Ranidae; genus Rana; species Rana muscosa. Next base: position 271,494,763 of record CM055128.1, read on the forward strand.
CCATCACGTGTTACTTCCCCCTTTATTAGGGCAGGTACACCCATACCATAGATGGGCCCAGCCCCTCATTCTCCAAAGAACGTAACCATCCCCGCCTTCAAAAACCCTACGACCTCTGGCTGCCACTATGACATACTGCAATCCCGTCCAATCTGAAAGACAACCCACAACAACTAACCACCCGCTGCAAACACTTCAAAATTGGGGCGGGAGTCACTTACTTATCTCTCCCTGTTCCCCGATTCAGTAGCTCTGACACTTTTCTACGATTTCTCCTTGCCTACATTTCTTTCTCTCTTCTGTCCTTCCTTCTCTTTTCTTATCTCTCTCTCTTTTCCTCTCCTCCCCTCTTCCTCTCCCCCTGTATCCCTCCCCACTCCCAACACCTGACCCCCACTACCACTCCTTTTGTTCCCCCTTTTTTTGTTTTAATCTTAATCTCTAACGTATCTGTTTACAATCCTGCCATATATGACGACGGGGCTCTTCTAGCTGTACCCGTTTTCTATTCCAAGTACCGGTCACTGAATCTGATGCTGTGTAACTATGTATTATGAGTTATGCTGTGGGCGATAGCCGTTTGGCTGACTCTTTGCACAAACTTATGTGACTACTTACAGATTGTGACTTCATATATGTTTCCATGTACTCACTGTTAAAATACCAATAAATATATTTTCAACCCTAAAATTGGGGCGGGAGAATCTTGTCCTTAGCTGTCCTCTGGTCAGACTGAATACTGGAGGGCCGCCACCCCCTAGTAACCCCTTAGGACCACCCTGTCCACACCCTGCCCCACCCTACTGTCCTCCAATAAGGTGCTACCTTAAACTTATAACTCCTGCTATTAATTTTTATTAACCCCTACCTTACCTCTTAGCCTTCCTGATCAAACCCCATCATGTAGGCCCTACGCTTATGCTGCGCTTGAGCTCCTGGCCTATACTGAAACTCCAATGTCCACACAAGATGTAAAACCTTTAGCTGTTTTATTTTCCTTTTTTGCATAAAACACTTGAAGAATAATAGAAGGGTGAAGGGAAGGGGTAGGTTCAGGCACACAGTACAGATCACTGGGGAAAACTTCTCAAGTATAAAGTTAGTCACCACTCCTCACTGAGTGGGTATTGCTCACCTGGATAGGCCCCTCTCACCTTGCCTAGCAGCCGGAATGATACGCAAACTATGATCAGGACTAGTCTCTGCCACAGACCGGTTGTGGGCAAAATTGGATAATCCGGGGTCCTCTGCCACAGGACTTAACGCCCGAACCTCCTGCCAAACAGTCCAGAACCTTTAAGCCAACCCGGCAGACTGTAAGGTGAACTTTAGCTGCGGTGCATCCTCCAATGGAATCACCAGGCCCTCCTCAAGACACCAGCCTTCCGCTCGGTCTTTTCCAGGACAGGTCCTTCCCTGGTTTCCTCCATTGAGTGGCTTCCTCCCTCAGGACGGACAGCACAGGATCACCTTCAAAGTGCAGGCCAGTCAGCATAACTGGGCCTACTTAGTAGAGTTGCAGCCTCGGACCAGCATGGTTCCGAGGCCGAAATCACACAATACACCCCTCACGCCAGGAGGGCTGTGAGGGGAAGAAGGACCCCTAAAGATGGCATCTGCCCCTTAAGTACCCTTCCCCAGCATGCTCAGCGGGTAGACCATGCCCACTCAACTGTTCCCAGGGGAAGGTACCCAATACACTCTGGCCTGTCAATCTTCCACATTGGCCTGAGGTGGTACCGCCACCTACAGGCAACAGTGGGAAGTTTTCCAACACAGCCATAGCCGGAACAGAGGCTAATTTAACATTATTTACATCTGAGCCCAACTATTAGCTCAGATACCCTCTAAATTTAACATAGCACCCAGTCATTGGGAGCAGGGCACTACATACCCCCCCTGCCACATAAAGACACTGTCCCCAGTGTCTGGAGACAAAAAAAAAAACACCTCAAGCCTGAGGATGTGGTACCTGAACCAAAAAAAAACTTGGATGGGGAAGGGGAGAAAGGAAAGAGACAAGATACAACAATGACATAAAATTTTCAATGAGATAATAGCACAATATACATTATATATCACCACCCATCACTACCTATCTAGCCCTCCCCATTCTCCAGAGGTCTTGAAAGAAGATCTGGTTGCCTAAAAGAGAAAACAAAACACGGATATATACAGCAAAATAACTGCAGCCATCCTAAAACATTTCTATAGAAGCAGAGCTACACCTTTGTTTAGAGGTGGAACTTTCCTTCTTTAATTTTAAAGCCTATATGATAATTGTAGAAAAGTCTTTCCCTACTCTATCGACCACTGCCACCTTGTGTCAGAGGCAACACACAAAAGTTCTTTAAGCAGGTGCTGTAACAGTTGACATCTTGCTCCCGACATCCTCAGCGACCCTATTCCTAACTGTCTAACTTCCCCAAAGTCCAGTTAACATAGCAAAGATGAGAAGGCAAACAAAAATCCTTCTCTCAGATAAAAGTTATTTTTTTCTTTTGCACAAAAAAGAAAAAATGGAATTAAAGACAAAAGAGTTACTTTGAATCCTCATAAGTAAAACCTGGGGTCCGGCAAAGTCAGAGGTTTTCCTTGCTTGTCCAGGGTGGTAATGAAGTAGGTAACATTGTCCTTCCCTGGTCTGCAAATGACTATCCAATCGGCATGGATATGCCGCCCATAGCTCCAATCTAACTGGCACCCCTGGAACCGATCAGCCATGATAAATGAATAGTCCAGATCCAATGGCTTCGGTACTTCTAAATAGTCCCAGATGGCTTCACTGCACCACTGTTCCCTTTTTGCTTCAATCTCTTGCATTATTTCTTTCGGCACGTACGGGAACTCCAGGCCGTACTCCGTGGCTACCCTTTTCATTACCACTCGTTGTAGACGGGCGAGTCTATACAATGTCCGAGAACTCCCCATCCTGGGCAACACACACGAACCCGGTGACTTATTCACCATAGAATTTGTAGGTTTGAGAACAGTCCTCTTTACAGGCAAAGTCACTTTTGCAATGTCTGGGGTTCCCTCCCTGGGGGTAGTTTCCCCGGAGTCCATATCTGCCCACTCTGAACAGCTATATGTAGAGGCAACATCTCCCATGTTATTCCATAGCAATTCTCTAGACTTGGGCTCAAACAAATAGTCATCACCAGCATCCGACAAAGAGTCTAGGTCAGAGTCTGCTAACTCTTCTGCCGGCAAATAATTTACCAAAAACCCGGTCACTTTTCGCCCAGGTTTCTTACCAGCTCCTGACGTGGACGTCCCAGGAATATCATCGCTCACGGGGTCCGGTCCCGGTAAACACTGGGGTAGGCCTCGACCGCGGCCGCGGGAAGCCTTCACGTACCCCACCTTCCGTTTCAAGGGTGGGACGGGGGCACATACTGTGGACGTGGTGTCCGCTGCAGTGTCTGCTGGTACCTCTGTATTGGTAGTGACCTCTCTTCCAGACTCACTTTCTGCAGCAGGCGTAGTGCGCACAGGCTGAACCGCAGGGGCGAAGGCGACAAGTTCCAACGTAGCGGTGCCTGTATCCCAGTCTATCCGATAAGCGCGGGGCAAAGCAGTGGGTTGCTCCACCTTAAATAAGTATTCCCCGCAGGACGGGCACCGGGCAAATGGACGTAACTGAACTACCAGTCCTTCACATCCAGGGCACAGCATGCCCAGCGCCTCTACATCTGTCAGGAAAGGCTTCATCCGCTGGTGGTGCTGTTGGTCCTTTGGACTGCAGTGCTAGTGTCCGCCAGCAGGTGTCCTCCTGCAGCCAATACCTCTGTTGGAGGATCTCACCTGCTGGTGGTAACACACGATACATGGACTGCAGTACCGGCATCCACCAGCGGGGGTATTCTGGCAGTGTGGGACAGGCAGCACTTCCTGTGGTCAGCTGTGACCTGAAGCCTGATTACAAGACTTCTTTATATACCCGGCAAGTGCAAACACTCCTTGCCCTGGTATCTCTCTTCCTGACCCCCTGGACCTGTGACCTGGACTTTAGCCTGTATCTTATCCCAACCTGCTCCCTGCCTGATCTGATCCGACCCGATCCCTACCTTGAACCCGCACCCTGTTTAACCTGATCCTTACCTTGTGCCCATCCTACAGCTGCCCCTTCTGTTACCTGGATCCCTGCTCTGCAGCCTATCCATCCGTCCCCTCCCTGTTCCTGTTCTCTTCCCATCCATACCCATCTGCTTGATCCCCTTGTGTATGACCTGGCTGTTACTACGATTCCGGTATCTCCCTTATTTGTACATATTTGTTTATAGTCACTGTTGATTTATTCGTTGCACTGTGTTCTGTTTGAGGTGGTTGTTTGTTGGTCACTCACCATAATAAATTGTATATTATCACCTACACCTGTTTGGTTTCCTTTTATGCAGTCACACAGTCTGGTCTATTATCAATCTCTGACAACATCTCTGCTTGTATAAAGCACAAAGCGTCCGCGTGGCTTCAATCGGATCCCTGTATCTGTGAGCAGGGCTCCGGATGGCATAGCACCCACAGCAGCGGCCATGGGGAACACTCTAGGCCCTGGCCTGGGTGGTGCCCATGAAATTAGCGACATACTGCTTTCCGATCCACTCACTTGATCTGGCAGCTTCTAGTCTTTGGCGCCAAACACACACTCACGTGTCTCACGCAGTTGGCGGGAGCTCCTCCCGTTTTTGGTTCTTTTTTTGTGCGTAGCTCGCTGGCTTTTCTTTCTTGGCTCTGCCCACGGCCTACGCAGTTAGCAAAGTGATCTGTACCTTTACTCCTTTGATTTCTTTCCAAAGCACAGTCCAACACCTTTTTGTAGACTTTCAATAAAACTGCTGTAATCCTTTTTACAGTTGCGAGAGGTAACGGCAAATCCCGGACTCAAGCCCCCACGTTTAGCACCTCCCCGCAGGAGCTGCTGGTTTAATTTTGGGCCTTGCACGTTACCTCAGTATTCGTTGTCTAGGGGAAGAAAGTCTGCAGAAACTCCAATGTCCACACAAGATGTAAAACCTTTAGCTGTTAGGTTTTATTTTCCTTTTTTTGCATAAAAAACTTGAAGAATAGTAGAAGGGTAAAGGGAAGGGGTAGGTTCAGGCACACAGTACAGATCACTGGGGAAAACTTCTCAAGTATAAAGTTAGTCACCACTCCTCACTGAGTGGGTATTACTCACCCGGATAGGCCCCTCACCTGGCCTAGCAGCCGGAATGATACGCAAACTATGATCAGGACCGGTCTCTGCCATAGACCGGTTGTGGGCAAAATTGGATAATCTGGGGTCCTCTGCTACAGGACTTAACGCCCGAACCTCCTGTCAAACAGTTCTGAACCTTTAAGCCAACCCGGCAGACTGTAAGGTGAACTTTAGCTGCGGTGCATCCTCCAATGGAATCACCAGGCCCTCCTCAAGACACCAGCCTTCCGCTCGGTCTTTTCCAGGACAGGTCCTTCCCTGGTTTCCTCCATTGAGTGGCTTCCTCCCTCAGGACGGCCAGCACAGGATCACCTTCAAAGTGCAGGCCCAGTCAGCATAACTGGGCCTACTTAGTAGAGTTGCAGCCTCGGACCAGCATGGTTCCGAGGCCGAATCACACAATACACCCCTCACGCCAGGAGGGCCGTGAGGGGAAGAAGGACCCCAAAAGATGGTGTCTGCCCCTTAAGTACCCTTCTCCAGCATGCTCAGCGGGTAGACCACGCCCACTGAACTGTTCCTGGTGGAAGGTACCCAATACACTCTGGCCTGTCAATCTTCCACATTGGCCTGAGGTGGTAACGCCACCTACAGGCAACAGTGGGAAGTTTTCCAACACAGCCATAGCCGGAACAGAGGCTAATTTAACATTAATTATTTACATCTGAGCCCAACTATTGGCTCAGATACCCTCTAAATTTAACATAGCACCCAGTCATTGGGAGCAGGGCGCTACAATAGCAAATCCTTATTTATTTTTTTTGCCATTGAGTTGGCCGACAGTTTAACCCAGCCCACAAGCATCATGTCTCAGCTTTAAGATAGAAGAGAAGTTTTTTTTCTTCAGTGTAACCTGATGACCTAAGAATTCCTGTGTCCCTCAATGGACTACCATGCACAGTTGCACCAGATTTTGCACTTAGCAGTTTTAGTAAATCAACCCCAGTGAGTACAAAAGTCAAATTTTTTAGTCCAAGTCCATATTGAACTATGTGGTTAGTGTTTTCTTACTGGAGACCGGGGTCAGTAAAGTGGTTGGGGGGATGTGGGGGAAGTCATGCCAGAATTCTAGAAAGTGCTGTTGAGAATGCATGCAAAGGTAATCCAAGACTTTACATAATGGTGCAAATAGACTTTAGATGTTTGCAAACAACCTCTACAAATTAGTGTTGTTGCTCTATCCACCCGTCAGATATTAGCTTTTATCATCTGACCTGCTCTTGCAATCAGGATTTTGAATACATATGTTTTCCCTCTGTTGCTATGGTTTACCAATACTCTGCTCAGGGTAAATTTCTCATTATAAGTGATCAGCTCTGGAAATAGAACGGTCTGAATGATTTAGCCACAAACAAACCATTTGATTCTTGTCAGTGCCTCAGATAAATCAGATCTGACACCATGTGCTTGTTTTAAAACAAAGATGTGGCAGGCCTGTCATTAGCAGGATGTAGATAACAAGAAACATGTGTACATGCATGTAAGCTGCACTCATGTGGAAACAGCTACAGAAATACATAAAGAGAGTTCAAATACATATGTAACCACAAGCAATTGTGTGCAAATAGAGCAGAATTTGGGTATGGGGCATGGGTGCTTAAAGGGAAACACTTCCTTCTTGATAATTGATATATAAAAAGTTAACACAAATCTATATGCAGAGGAGATTTTCCTCCACTCTCTGTTCTGTAGTCACAATAGGAATTTAGAGAAAATTGAGGGAATCCCTGGTTGTCACCAGAATTAATGTACCCATTGGAAGATTTCCCCTCTGTTCCTGGTCAGAGGCGGCTCTAGGCTTTGTGAAGCCTTAGGCAAAACTTATACATAAGGCCCCACTCATGCCCATAATTGGAAAAATAATTCAAACAAGAAAAATGGCTGCAGAAAATGCACGGATCTAGCACACAGGTGATCAGCATCACTTCCAGGGCACCCTCCTCACCCATCAGATATATTCAGCCAATGCAAGAGGGGGGAGAGAGGGGGAGGTGAGAAAGAGAGAGAGGGGTAATAGAGAGATCCGATGGTGCCGACATTAGTATTGATCACAGGCAAATTAGGCGGCCGCGAGGCCCCTGTGCGTGCGAGGCCTTAGGCGACTGCCTAATTTGCCTAATTAGAGAGCCGCCTCTGTTCCTGGTGACAACCCAAAATCTGGCATTTTCTTTCACTGTCACTTTTGGTGATAATGGTAAACAGAACAAATAGAGAGGGTGATTCTTTCCAATGGAGGCACAGAAGGCATTCTATGCATTCAGATAAAAAGCTTTCTGTGTGCAGCAGCCCACCTCAGCCCCCCCCTAATACTTACCTGAGCCCATCTTGATCCAGCGAAGTTGCAGGAATGTCTCGGCTGCCCGGGACTGCAGCTCGGCTTGGGTGCCCCCATAACAAGCTTTTTGCTGTGGGGACACTCGGCAGGAGGGAGGGGTCAGGAGAGCCCAAGAGGCACCCGAGAAGAGGAGGATCCGGGCTGCTCTGTGCAAAACCACTACACAGAGCAGGTAAGTATAACATGTTTGTTATCCACTTAAGCCCCGGACCATTACGCAGCTTAAAGTGGAGCTCCACCCTAAATAGCAACTTTTGCTATTTGGAACCCTCCCCCCCTCCGGTGTCACAATTGACACCTTTCAGGGGGGAGGGGGGTGAAGATACCTGTCTAAGACAGGTATTTTCACCCACATCCGGGAGTCCTGTCTCCGGGAATCTGCGGGAGTTATGTCACTTCCCGCAGACTTCCCTTGGTGTTCTGAGAGACACTCGGCTCCCAGAACACAGGAGCACCAATCAGAACGGCGCAGCGCGACTCGCGCATGCGCCGTAGGGAACCGGGCATGAAGCCGCAGGGCTTCACTTCCTGGTTCCCTCAGCGAGGATGGCGGAGGGAGCAGCAGAGCGACGAGCGGTCGCTCGTCCTCTGCTGCGGATGTCGCTGGACTCCAGGACAGGTAAGTGTCCAAATATTAAAAGCCAGCAGCTGCTGTAGCTGTAGCTGCTGGCTTTTAATTTTTTTTTTCCGGTGGAGCAACCCCTTTAATGACCAGAGGTGATTTCACAATTTGGCACTGCGCTGTTTTAACTGGAAATTGTGCGGACATGCAATGTTGCACCCAAACGAAATTTGCGTCCTTTTCTTCCCACAAATAGAGCTTTCTTTTAATTGTATTTGATTGCCTCTGCGATTTTTTTTTTTTTGCGATATAAACGGAAAAAGACTGAAAATTTTGAAAAAAAATTATATTTTCTACTTTTTGTTATAAGAAAAATCGAATAAACTAAATTTTAGTCATACATTTAGGCCAAAATGTATTCAGCCACATGTCTTTAGTAAAAAAAATGTCAATAAGCGTATATTTATTGGTTTGTGCAAAAGTTATAGCGTCTACAAACTAGGGTACATTTTCTGGAATTTACACAGCTTTTAATTTATGACTGCCTATCTCATTTCTTGAGGTGCTAAAATGGCAGGGCAGTACAAAACCCCCCCAAATGACCCCATTTTGGAAAGTAGACACCCCAAGGAATTTGCTGAGAGGCATGTTGAGCCCATTGAATATTTTTTTTTTATCCCAAGTGATTGAATAATGATTAAAAAAAATAAAATTACAAAAAGTTGTCACTAAATGATATATTGCTCACACATGCCATGCTTATATGTGGAATTGCACCCCAAAATACATTTTGCTGCTTCTCCGGAGTACAGGGATACCACATGTGTGGGACTTTTTGGGAGTCTAGCCGCGTACGGGCCCCCGAAAACCAAGCACCGCCTTCAGGATTTTTAAGGGCGCAAATTTTTGATTTCACTCCTCACTACCTATAACAGTTTCGAAGGCCATAAAATGCCAAAATAGCACAAAACCCCCCCAAATGACCCCATTTTAGAAAGTAGACACCCCAAGCTATTTGCTGAGAGGCATGCTGAATATTTTACAGCTCTCATTTGTTTTTGAAAATTAAGAAATAAAATCATTTTTTATTTTTTTTTTAATTTTCAAAACTTTGTGACAAAAAGCGAGATCTGCAAAATACTCACCATACCTCTCAGTAAATAGCTTGGGGTGTCTACTTTCCAAAATGGGGTAATTTGGGGGGGTTTTGTGCCATCTGGGCATTCCATGGCCTCCGAAACTGTGATAGGCAGTGAGGAGTGAAATTTATACCCTTAGAAAGCCTGAAGGCGGTACTTGGTTTTTGGGGTCCCGTACGCGGCTAGGCTCACAAAAAGTCTCACACATGTGGTATCCCCGTACTCAGGAGAAGCAACAGAATGTATTTTGGGGTGTAATTCCACATATGCCCATGGCATGTTTGAGCAATATATCATTTAGTGACAACTTTGTGCACAAAAAAAAAAAATTTCTTTTTTCCGCAACTTGTGTCAACATATAAAATATTCCATGGACTCGACATGCCTCTCAGTATATAGCTTGGGGTGTCTGCTTTCCAAAATGGGGTCATTTGGGGGGGTTTTGAACTGTTCTGGCATTTTATACACAACATTAGGAAGCTTACATCCACTCTTCTAACCACTTGAAGACAAAGCCCTTTCTGACACTTTTTGTTTACATGAAAACATTTTTTTTTTTGCAAGAAAATTATGTTGAACCCACAAACATTATATATTTTTTTAAAGCAAAAGCCCTACAGATTAAAATGGTGGGTGTTGCATTTTTTTTCCACACAGTATTTGCGCAGCGATTTTTCAAACGCATTTTTGGGGGAAAAAACAACTTTTTTCAATTTTAATGCACTAAAACACACTATATTGCCCAAATGTTTGATGAAATAAAAAAGATGATCTTAGGCCAAGTACATAGATACCAAACACGACATGCTTTAAAATTTCGCACAAACGCGCAGTGGCGACAAACTACATACATTTTTAAAAGCCTTTAAAAGCCTTTACAGGGTACCACATTAGATTTACAGAGGAGGTCTACTGCTAAAATGACTGCCCTCGATCTGACCTTCGCGGTGATACCTCACATGCATGATGCAATTGCTGTTTACATATGACGCCAGACCGACGCTTGCGTTCGCCATTGCGCAAGAGCAGGGCGGGACAGGGGTGCTTTTTTTTTTTTTTTATTATTAATTTTGCTTTTTTTTTTTTTTTAAACTGTTCTTTCCATATTTATTTTTTTTATCATTTTTATTGTTTTCTCAGGGAATGTAAATATCCCCTATGATAGCAATAGGTAGTGACAGGTACTCTTTTTAAAAAAAAACTGGGGTCTATTGGACCCTAGATCTTTCCTCTGCCCTCAAAGCATCTGACCACACCAAGATCGGTGTGATAAAATGCTTTCCCAATTTCCGAATGGCGCTTTTTATATCCGGGGGGGGGGACATTCCCTCCCACTGCTTGTAAAAGCAGTCCAGAGGCTAATTAGCCGCTAGGATTGCTTTTACATGAAAGTCGGCCGCTGGCTAAAAAGAATGATACCAAGATGATACCTAAACCCGCAGGGATCAATCTGGTATAACCAAAGTCCAGCAACATACCAGTACGTTGCTGGTCCTTGTTGGACATGTATTGTAATCTTTTTTTTCATGCAGCCTGTTGGCTGAACGAAAAAAAGAGATTGATCGTGGGTATGCCCACCCTTAGAATACCTCCCTTCATTCAGCCACTTCTAATGATGGGCATACATTCACCATTTATATATGCCGAAGCATGGGGGCATCCTCCCGCAAAAGTTATGCCGCGTACACGCGTGTGTACTCGGCATTATGAGCAAAATCGCTCCTCCGCCCATGCTGCCCCCTGCTTCGGCATATATGCTCTTTTTTTTTAACTGTGGTGGTGAAATCACCTCCTATAGCACTGGAGTCGCAGGGATCAGGCCTGTCTCTGCGAACGCTGCAGTTATGTGTGTTGTGTTTTTTAAGTGACAGTGATCGATCGATACTGCACTTGGGTGGCCTGGGCTGGACGGAGGGGCAAAACGCAGGTGCTAGCAGGTATCTGGGCTGATCCCGCTAACACTGCGTTTTTGGGAACCCTAAACTGCTGGGGACGCTAGTATAGATCTGATCAGATCAGATATTGATCTGTTCAGATACTATACCACTAAGGGAGGTTTATGCTTCACGCGTGGGTGTTAGCATTCCTGGCACTAACCTGACGCTGCCTGGGGCGACTCAGACCCTCTCTGACACTAAAACCTAATTGATATCACCCGCCGGGCGATCAGGGGGTTAAACCTTTATTGGGTTATATACGGCGGGTGCCCTGACACTATAAAAAGCAAACTAACTAACTAGCGTCACCCGTAACACTTATATGGTGATTACTGGTGAAAGGGTTAACTAGGGGCAATCAGGGGGTTAAACCTTTATTAGGTAATATATGGGGGTACCTGACGCTATATAAAAACCTGACGGGGAACCTAAATAACAAAATAACTAACTGGCTAACCAGTGTCACCAGTAACACTTATACGGTGATCACTGGTGAAAGGTTTAACTAGGGGCAATTAGGGGGTTAAGATCTTTTTCTTTTTCGTACATCACGGGACACAGAGCGACTTAGTCATTACTAATGGGTTATATAGATTACCTTCAGGTGCTGGCACTGGCCAATTCCAAACCGGAAGTACCCTCCCCTATATAAGCCCCTCCCATCCGGGAGCACCTCAGTTTTTTGCCAGTGTCTAAGGTGTTGGCCAAAGAGTAACATGTGTTTTCACTGGGCTTGCGTACAGGTTCTTTTGGGCCTTAGTAAGCCGTTCCGGATCCCACCAAAAAAGCTTCATAGCTAAACGGTCGGTACCCGGGCCTTGCAGCAGAAGAGCAAGGTTTTGCCTGTAATGCCTCTCTTAGGAGGGCTGGACCCTGGGATCCAGAGCTCTGGTCATACCCACGACCAAGATGTTGTCTGTGCAGGGTGCTATACAGGTCCAGGGGAGTGGAATCCTTGGGAACCCGGTCCCTGAAGGTTTAATTACAATGCCTGCCGTGATAGGTGAAGTTTGGGCTTCTGTGGACCAAACAAAGTCCTGCGGCGGGGATCAGGTAAGTGGGGGCCCCCAGGAACTTGGTTCTATTGGGGGACCCCCAAGCCTAATTTGTCTTTCTGTCTGTTACCTAACGGTATTCCCGCTAATATCTGTGTATGCCTGTAACTACTGAAAATGTAAAATTTTAATAGTAGTCAAGAAAAAAAAAAAAAGGGCCGCGGTACCTGTGTTAAACCACTAGAGGCCGCTGTAGTCCATTTTTCTTGTCATGTGGATCTTTGGTTTTCTCAAGTCAAAAGATCCAGGCTCTGCCCTGTTGCTGCGCTCATCCACCGCACAGGCCCTCCGGCAAAAAGGGCCCTGGCTCCTAGTCCCTGTTTGATTTCGAAAAGGGCGCCAATGGCGCACGGGCGCACGCGCGGGCGCGTGCACGCGCCTCCTATGAAAAAAAAGGGGGGGGGCGGGTGGATGACGCTCGATGCGCACCACGGCGCTTCTGCGCATGTGCAGGCGTCCCAGCTTGTATAAAGACACAGTACAAGTGTCAGCTGGATGCAAACAGAGCTAGCAACAAACAGTGGCACACAGAGGCGGTTGATGCAGGCATCCCCATAGAAAGGCACTTTAGTGGACACCAGCTGGTATATAGCAGCAACTGTGTTAGACTATTACCAGCAAAAATTGGTGTATGACGACGGGAATACCTCAGCTTTGTGCTTAAAGGATATGTCGTCCAGACGCTCCGGAAATAGGTCTTCCAGGAAGCCAAAGGGGTCTCCATCGGGCTCTGAGGATATTGGGCATGCTTGTACTGCACCAATCTCCCCTGAGAATTCAGAGGTCAGTAGCCGTAGAAACCCCGCAGGAGTGCCTGGTGCTGCGGCTGTCCCCAGTCCACCTGCTCCTGTATATATAACAGAGGAGGTTTTATCCTCAACTCTGGGAGGATTGGAAGAGAGATTAACAGCATTGATCGCTGCTTCCCTGTCACAGGGAAAGCGCGTCCGATCTCCGTCTCCTCCTTCAGAGTGCCTGTTAGTGGAGGAACAGTCCCACACAGAGATCGACCTACCTGAAGGGGATCAGGATGAGGTTGATTCAGTTATGGAGGAATCAACAGTGGAAGAACCTTTCTCAGCATCTCAGGCTGAAAGATTATGGGTTCAGTCTCTGACTAACATGGTCCGATCAGCATTTAAAATGCCTCTGGCGGAACCACCATCCACTACGGTTTCCTCGCTGGGGTCGCTAAAAGCTCCCCAGGCTGTCTGTTCCTTCCCAATCCACCCTTTATTAGAAGGGCTTATTTACCAGGATTGGGAGCATCCTGATAAAATATTTGCTCCCCCCAAGAGATTTCCGGTGATCTATCCCATGGAGGATAAGTTCATAAAAAATGGAGGGTCCCTACAGTGGACGCAGCCATCTCTTCTGTGAACAAATCGCTGACATGTCCAGTAGATAATGTTCCAATGTTCAAAGACCCAATAGATAAAAAATTGGAGTCTTTACTAAAATCTGCTTTCTCTACAGCAAGCATGGTGACACAACCTGCGGTAGCAGCGATTGGAGTCTGCCAAGCAGTGAAAGATCAGTTGAAACAAGTCTTAAGGGACTTACCAGATCAGCAGGCTCTTGCCCTAGCTGACCTGCCTAGAGCCTTGTGTTTTGCGGTGGACGCCATAAAGGATACAATCCAACAGGCCTCCCGCTTTACGCTGTCTGTAGTACATATGCGTAGGCTTCTGTGGCTCAAAAACTGGTCTGCTGAAGCTCCCTGTAAAAAACTGCTGGTTAGCTTCCCATTTCATGGAGAACGCTTATTTGGAGAAGATCTGGACAAATATATCCAGAAAATTTCTGCCGGTAAAAGTTCACTCTTACCGGTTAAGAACAAGGGTAGAAGTCCTTCTTTTAAGAGGCCTACTTCTCCAGTCCCGGGCACATCGGCTGTGAAGCAGTTCCGACGGCCTCCGCGGTCAAATTCAGGGGGCAGAAATCAGGGACAATCACAGGGTAACAAGAAGCCCTGGATCAAGAGAGGTACAAAACCTCCCCCCAAGGCATGAAGCGTTGCCCCCACTCAATCGGGTGGGGGAAGACTTCAGTTGTTCACAGAGACCTGGCGGGACACCATCAGAGACAGATGGGTGCTCTCCGCAGTAAGTCTGGGATACAAGCTGGAGTTAAAAGGCACTCCTCCTGCCCAATTTATGAGGTCAAACGTGCCAAGAGATCCCCAGAAGAGAGGATCCCTCCTTCTGGCACTAGAACAACTATTGCTCCAAGGTGTAATCATGAAGGTTCCCCTGGAAGAAAGCGGATTCGGGTTTTACTCGAACCTTTTCACAGTCCCCAAACCAAATGGGGACGTGAGGCCCATATTAAATCTAAAAGGGCTAAACAAGTTCCTAAATATCAGGACTTTTCGGATGGAGTCGATCCGATCGGTGGCCACCGCCCTACAAGGGCAGGAATGGTTAGCCTCGATCGACATAAGGGATGCTTATCTGCATATTCCCATCTTTCCGGCCCACCAGAAATTTCTACGCTTTGCAGTAGAAGGGCGCCATTTTCAGTTCAGAGCCTTACCTTTCGGTCTGGCCACAGCACCACGAGTGTTCACAAAAATTCTGGCCCCATTATTGGCCAATCTAAGAACACAGGGTGTAACGATAATGGCATATCTAGACGACCTGCTACTAATAGACCACTCAGTGGAAAAGCTGGAAGTAGCTATTCACAAGACAATCAAGTATCTGGAATATCACGGTTGGATTATCAACCGGGACAAGTCAGCTCTAAGACCAGTCAAAAGTCTGGAATACTTAGGGCTAAGGCTGGATTCAAATCAGAGAAAGATTTTCTTACCTCCAGAGAAGGTGTCGTCTTTAAAAGATTTGACCCACTTAGTGGGTACAAAAAGAAAACCATCCATACGCCTCTGCATGAGGCTGCTGGGAAAAATGGTGGCTTCATTCGAAGCGGTACCCTACGGTCAATTCCATTCAAGGAATTTGCAAAGGGCCATACTGTCAGCCTGGAACAAAAAAGTTCAGGCTTTAGACTTACCAATGTCCCTGTCCCCTTCCGTTCGCAAGAGCCTCCATTGGTGGTTGGTGCCCCAGAATCTGGAAAAAGGGAAACCCTTCAGTCCGGTTTCTTGGAAGGTAGTCACTACAGATGCCAGCCTCATAGGCTGGGGGGCAGTACTGGAGCAATGGTCTCTCCAGGGCAAGTGGTCAGAAGCAGAAAAGGCCCTGCCCATCAATCTCTTAGAGATACGAGCAGCCCGGTATGCCCTAGTAGCATGGACATCCAAACTCCAAGGGTCCCCTGTCAGAATTCAATCAGACAATGCCACAGCAGTGGCATATATCAATCACCAGGGTGGCACCAGGAGTCGTGCAGCCCAGAGGGAAGCAAATTGCATCCTGGAGTGGGCAGAAAAATATGTCCCAGCCATATCCGCGGTTTTCATCCCAGGAGTGGAAAATTGGAGAGCGGACTTTTTAAGTCGCCAACAATTATGCCCGGGGGAATGGTCTCTTCACCCCGAGGTTTTCCAGGCAATATGCCAGCGGTGGGGAACACCGGATGTAGATCTGCTAGCATCCAGATTCAACGCAAAGGTGGACAGATTTGTGTCTCGCACAAGGGATCCTCTAGCTTGCGGCTCGGATGCCCTAGTGTTCCCTTGGGATCAGTTCAAGCTGATATATGCATTCCCACCGCCACAATTGTTACCGCGATTACTCCGCAGAATCAGGGTAGAAAAGAAACCAGTGATTCTGGTGGCTCCAGCGTGGCCCCGAAGGGCATGGTACGCGGAGATTGTAAAAATGTCAGTGAGGAGTCCTTGGACCCTCCCACATCGTCCGGACCTGCTGTCGCAGGGACCGATATACCACCCTTCCTTACCAGCCCTAGGTTTGACGGCCTGGCTATTGAAGCCCACATTCTGAAAAAGAGAGGGCTCTCTAATTCTGTGGTATCTACCATGATCAATGCCAGGAAGCCGGTATCCAGGCAGATCTATTATAGGATCTGGAAAGCGTACATTACGTGGTGTGAGGCCAAGAAATGGCATCCACGTAAGTACGTGATAGGGAGGATTTTGGACTTCCTACAGTGGGCTGTAGATAGGAAGCTAGCCTTGAGTACTATCAAGGGTCAGATTTCGGCCTTGTCAATATTTTTTCAAAGGCCCTTGGCTTCGCATTCACTAGTCAAAGCTTTCATACAAGGAGTGATGCGTATTAGCCCTCCGGTTAGTATTCCCATATGTCCTTGGGACTTAAACCTGGTTCTGTCAGTTCTACAGAAACAACCGTTTGAACCATTGCAACACATTTCCTTGGTTCTTCTCACCAGGAAATTGATTTTCTTAGTAGCCGTTTGTTCGGCTAAAAGAGTATCGGAATTAGCCGCCTTGTCCTGTAAGGAGCCATATCTGGTTGTCCATAAGGACAGAGTAGTATTACGTCCTCATCCAGCCTTTCTTCCCAAGGTGGTATCGAGGTTTCATTTGAACCAAGATGTGGTTCTTCCTTCTTTTTTCCCCAAACCTAGCTCGGTAGAGGAAAAGTTATTACATTCTTTGGATGTAGTAAGAGCAGTTAAAGCTTATCTAAAAGCCACTGCTCAGATTCGCAGAACGGATACTTTGTTTATTCTGCCAGAAGGCCCTAAAAAGGGTCAGGCAGCATCAAAATCCACTTTAGCCAAATGGATTCGACAGGTCATAATACAAGCCTATGGCTTGAGAAAGAGACCGCCTCCGTTCAAAGTTAGGGCGCACTCCACAAGAGCAGTTGGAACTTCATGGGCAGTGCATCACCAGGCCTCCCTGGCTCAAGTATGTAAGGCCGCAACATGGTCTTCGGTACACACGTTTACTAGATTCTACCAGGTAGACGTTAGAAGTCAGGAGGATGTCGCCTTTGGGCGCAGTGTGTTGCAGGCCGCAAAAGATCCTCATGCCTGATGGCGCCCAGCTTATGTATCCCTCCCCTCATTTGGCATTGCTTTGGGACGTCCCATTAGTATTGACTAATTCGCTCTGTGTCCCGTGATGTACGAAAAAGAAAAAAGGATTTTTATAACAGCTTACCTGTAAAATCCTTTTCTTGGAGTACATCACGGGACACAGAGCTCCCACCCCTCTTTTTGGGACACTTATTGCTTGGCTACAAAACTGAGGTGCTCCCGGATGGGAGGGGCTTATATAGGGGAGGGTACTTCCGGTTTGGAATTGGCCAGTGCCAGCACCTGAAGGTAATCTATATAACCCATTAGTAATGACTAAGTCGCTCTGTGTCCCGTGATGTACTCCAAGAAAAGGATTTTACAGGTAAGCTGTTATAAAAATCCCTTTATTAGATAATATATGGGGGTACCTGATGCTATAAAAACCTGCGGCGAACCTAAAAAAAATAACTGGCTACCTATCGGCATCACCGACACTAAGACAGCGATCAGAAAACCGATCACTTGGTGACACTGGCAAAAGGGGGTGAAAGGGTTAGCTGGGGGGGCGATCAAGGGGTTAAACCTTTATTAGGTAATATATGGGGGTACCTGACGCTATAAAAACCTGCGGCGAACCTAAAAAAAATAACTGGCTACCTATCGGCATCACCGACACTAAGACAGCGATCAGAAAAACGATCGCTTAGTGACACTGGCAAAAGGGGGTGAAAGGGTTACCTGGGGGGGCGATCAAGGGGTTAAACCTTTATTAGGTAATATATGGGGGTACCCGACGCTATAAAAACCTGCGGCAAACCTAAAAAAAATAACCAAGACAGCGATCAGAAAAACGATTGCTTAGTGACAGCGGTAAAAGGGTTACCTGGGGGGCGATCAAGGGGTTAAACCTTTATTAGGAGGGGTTAGGGGGCTACACTGGACCTAAACCTGACACTTTTACAGTCACAAATGTCACTGATTGCAGTGATCAGTAAATAAATGGTCACTGCAATCAGTGACACTGTGACTGGGGGCTGGGGGGCGATCGTGTGCCTATGTGTCCTGGTGTCAGTGTGCTGTTTAGTGCACTAACCTGATGTCTTCTCTCATGCAGCGCTCGGTATATGTGAGCGCCGCATGAGAGATGACATCACTTCTTCCTGCCTGTGTAAACACTACACAGGCAGAGGAAGCATTTGATTCACCGGGAGTGATCGCGAGGGGGTGGCCAGAATCGAATGGCGGCCCCCTCATCACGGATCGCTCCCGAAGTGATCCCGGCCGCTTACTGTACCGGAGGGGGGTCCGATTGGACCCCCCACCCATACGAAGGCAGGCACGTACAGATACGTGATTGTGCCTGTCCGTGCCATTCTGCCAACGTATATATACAGTGGGCGGTCGTTAAGTGGTTATTTTAAAAAAAAAACAAGACTTTAGTATCACTTTAAATATAATTCTCTCCAATTAATTTGTTCCCAAATGGCTTCACAGAGCTTGAGCTCAAACTACAGGCATCCCTAGTAACGTTCTGCACCAAAGCCAGATGCAAACATTACACTCTAACTGCACTATTTCCATTGGATTTGGCAACAGCTCTGTACAGTAGTATAAGGGGGATATAAAAAATTTTTTACGGTTTGGAACTCACAATATATAGTCATTGATAAAATAAAGTTGTATAGAGAATGCACTGTACAATCAGATTGCTATTGCAACCATGTAGGTAGAAATAAACAAACAATAGATAATAGATTCAGTTGTTTCAAAGGATATTTTGCTTAACTACTTCATTACAGGGCTTTTCTTACCCCCTCAATACTGGGCCTATTCTGGCACTTCTCTCCTACATGTACAAATCATCATTCTTTTGCTAGAAAATTACTCAGAACCCCCAAACATTATATATGTTTTTCTAGCAGACACCCTAGGGAATAAAATGACGGTCATTGCAGCTTTTTTTCTTGCACGGTATTTGCGCAATAATTTTTCAAATGCTTTTTTTTGGAAGAAAAAAGGTTTTATTATTTAAAAAATAACAAAACAGTAAAGTTAGCACAATTTTTTTGTAAAATATGAAAGATGATGTTACGCCGAGTAAATAGATACCCAACATGTCACACTTTAAAATTGAGCACACTCATAGAATGGCGCCAAATTTCGGTATTTAAAAATCTCCATAGGCGACGCTTTAATTTTTTTTACAGGTTACCAGGTTAGAGTTACAGAGGAGGTCTAGTGCTAGAATTGTTGCTCTCGCTCTAACGCACGCGGCGATACCTCACATATGTGGTTTGAACGGCGTTTACATATGTGGGCGGGACTTACATGTCCGTTCGCTTCTGATCGCGAGCTACCGCGGACAGGGGCGTTTAAAAACATTTTTTTTATAATTTTTTTTTATTTTACTTATTTTTATTTTTTTTTACACTTATTTTACTTTTTTTTTTTTTTTTTGATCACTTTTATTCCTATTACAAGGAATGTAAACATCCCTTGTAATAGGAATGTGTGTGACAGGTTCTCTTTATTGAGAGATGTGGGGTCAATAAGACCTCACATCTCTCCTCCAGGCTGGAAAGCATGAGATCAGTGAAAACATTTTCACTGATCTCATACTTACAGCCGCAATGGCGGCTTTGTTTACATTTGAGGACCCTGGCGTGACGTCATCACATCGCGCCCGGGCCTCCGACGATCATAGAGATGACTGGTGACCATCTGGTCACCAGTCATCTCTATGCTCATCACGTGACCCACCAACGGCGCCGGAAGATTCGCTCCGGGTCCCCGATCGCACGGGAGAGCCCGGAGAAGCACCGGATGGCGGCGGGAGGGGGGGATGTCCCCTCCCGCCGCCTATAAGAACGATCAAGCGGCGGAACCGCCGCTATGATCATTCTTATGGTGCGCAGAATCGCCGGCTGAACAAAAGGATATCTGAATGATGCCTCTAGCTGCAGGCATCATTCAGATATCCCCCCCTCAAAGCCGAGGACGTCATATGACGTCCACTCAGGATGGGAGATCCCATCTGTTGATGTCATTTGACGGTGGGCAGTAGGGAAGTAGTTAAACCTGATCATTTAAAGTGAAAGTAAATCCTCCAGCCAAGGAAGCTGCCATCTTGGGCTCTGTTTAATCTTCAACTGCCATGATGCTGCACATGTGATCAGTTATGACACCAGCCATTGGATGGTCTGACAGTTTGGTTGAGAGCGCAACCAATATGACAGTTACATTCCCAGACACTGTTTTTTGAAACTGTCAAATCAATTGGTTTACTTGCGCTTTAACTCAACAAAACAAAGATCAATTTTGTGGAATTTTAATGGATTTTAAAATAAGACAAAAAAATCCGGTGTTTGCTGAAAATGATTGCTCACAAATTGTAATGCACGTTTTGTAGCTTCGATTTCTGGCAGACATGATCCTTAGAATTCTGGGACAGCGCTAACTAATCTTAAAAATACTCCCTCACCCCCTCCTAACACCTATGCTTAATAACCTGTGTAATAAAGATGTATATACTGACCTATTTTCATGCCGCTCTGGTTCGGCCACATGATCTGGCTCCCTGTGTCAGCCAGCACCGCTGCAGGGGAGAGGAGGGAGAGCCGACAATGGATGGGCCATAGTAAGCCTATGGATGACATCACCACTCAGTCATTACCAGCTGTTGTTGAGTGCTCTCTCCTCTCCCCTC
The DNA here is from genome assembly GCA_029206835.1 of Rana muscosa. NCBI lineage: Eukaryota > Metazoa > Chordata > Amphibia > Anura > Ranidae > Rana > Rana muscosa. Next base: position 271,515,611 of record CM055128.1, read on the forward strand.
CCCCGTAGCCGCCTGCTGACTGACACAGGGGACGTCACATGACCGAACCGGAGCGACATGCAATTTGGTAGGTATACACGTCTTTCTTACACAGGTTAGGAGGGGTAGGGAGCTTTTTTAAGATTAGTTAGGATTACCCAGAATTCTACTTTAAATTAAAAGGAAAGATATCAAAAATCTTATTGTTACTTTTAAGGCCTAAATAACATTGTGGCCAGCATAAGAGTTTCATGTCTGGAGAGATAGTTGCAAAGGGCGCCATATATTTACAGTGATGAGGGGGGTGAAATTTGTCTTCTAAAGCCCTGTACACACGATCGGTTTCACCGATGAAAACAGTCCGATGGACTGTTTTCATTAAACGAACCGATCGTGTATGGGCCCCATCAGACTTTTTTCCATCGGTGTAAAAAAATAGAACATGTTTTAAATTTTTCCGATGGAAAAAAAAACGATAGGAAATTCCGATTGTCTGTGTGGAACTCCATCGGATAAAAAACCCACGCATGCTCAGACTAAATTACAAGACAGGAGCGCTTGTTCTGGTAAAACTAGCGTTCGTAATGGAGATAGCACATTCATCATGCTGTAACGGACTGAAAAGCACGGAGACTGAAAAGCGCGAAACGGCTAACACCAGCCTTTACTAACACGCGGTAACACGAAATCAGCAAAAGCAGCCCAAAGGGTGGAGCCATTGGATTTGAACTTCCCATTTATAGTGCCGTCGTATGTGTTGTACGTCACGGTGTTTTGGACGGTCGGAATTTTGTCTGATGGTGTGTAGGCAAGACTGATGGAAGTCAGCTTCATCGGAATTCCGATGGAAAAATCCATCGGATTTGATTCCATCGGAAATCCGATCTTGTGTACAGGGCTTTAGTGTACTGGGGGTGATCATGTGATTATACAAGGTGGAGTGGAGAAGTGGAGTCTTAGCTTGGCCCATCTCAATATCTGCAAATGACAAGAAAGTAGGGATCATCAGTTGCTAAATTTCACTTTGTATATGGATGGTCTTGAAGGGGGGAATGTTTTTCTTTTTTTCTCAGACAAACTAGATTTTCAGTTCAATCTTACATTAACGGGAGAGAATAAAAAAAATTATTGGCTTAAAGGAAAAATACCATGACACATATGGACTGAATTTGTGTAAGTGGAAAACACGTGTTCAGTGCATATTTTTTTATTTACTTGTATCCTAAGCAAGCAGAATTATGGAGAAGAGTTCTAGATGACTTAATAAGGGTGGTATGTGGCTAAACGTAAGTAAGGTAGGAACAGCACAAAATACCACAGAGCTCTGTGAAGAAAAAAAAAAAAAGAAGAGCGATAAAAAATAAAAAAAATAGGAAGAACTATAAAACGTAGGCTAAAAAACAGACTTACTTGTGTTTCAACCAGCTCATATTTTTTACCAATAAAAAAGTAAAACAAAAATGATAAAGGTAAACATGCATGTAAAAACTTGTGGCAACTGCAAGTGAAGAAACTGGCAGGATGTGAGAACATGTATATGCCTAAAGCAACTACTAAGCAATAGCGGCATGTCTGTCACTGATTTTCACCAGAAGAAAGGTCATTAGGTCTCCAGGTAATTGTAGTTTAGCAGCATCCATATACCGTACTTTGGTTAATTTGACTATAACTATGACTAATTTACTTACACAGATTTTTAATGACATATGGCTACATTTGGTACCATGTTTTCTAAATACCCGCTCATATTTGTTATTATAAGCAGAGAATAAAAATAATTTTTATTTTTCACGGCTTATGTTGATCTTTTATAAACTTTTTTTTTTTTTTTTTAATTGTGCTTTTATTTTACATGTTGAATTTCACATTAATAGCCATAGTCTGACAATTGCTTCTGACAAAATAACCCTTTCTCTGTGCAAGGCGCATTGATAGTTCAGACAGTCAGTAACAGATTGTTTGCAAACAAAGCCATGTGATCACATGCCATGATATCATAGTGATCACATAATCAGTAACCATTCTGATCACTGTATCCAGCAGGGCCACTGTTAGATGATACAGGTTTGACAAAGAACTCAGCTTTCGCAAGCTGCTGTATTTACTCAGCAAGTTCTGGCTTTTATCATTGGTAAAACTGGCAAAGGGAGCAGAAGCGAGGGTAGGCTTACAGGACATGCTATGTGCACCCTGCGTATTTTGGTGAAGATTTTTGGGCATATGTAGCATGCCTAAGGTAAAAGAATAGTTAATATGTCCTCAGGACTTAATAAAAGAAAGCAATGTGGGTGTGAAAGGATTAATATCAGCACACAGCCCTCCATCCTTCAAGGATTTTCTGCTTGCATTCTGAGCTTTAACCAGCGAAGGGCATGGGTTTTGGTTTAGTTGAAATTTGGGTGCAAATAGATTGGCCAGTAAAGCATTTTGGAATACAATATGTAGTGGGGGGTTGACTGCATCCTGTTTTTGTATTTATAAGTGGTTGGGAGGTGTGTGACTATAATGTGAGAAGACATGGTGCTTTGCATAATCCTAAAGGCATGACCACAATTTTATTTGATTTTGGAATCTATATTGATACTCAAATTGAGGCAGAAATGGTTGTTTATAAGCTGAATTTGAGGAAGAATCTAAAAACACCAATTTAATCTTAACTCCAGAGTTTCTTTTCTACTTTTAGAGAAAAGGGTGAAGGGGGGTATTTGTTTGTTACCCCACAGGGGGAGGTTTTTCGTCACTACCTTTCCCTGTGACACTAAGGCAAGTAATGAAGGGCAGAAATTGTTGCAGGTACCGGGAGGCACAGAATCTTCCTAATTCAACTAAAATATGGCACACTTCCTGACTTGAGAATGATTAAAATGTGAAGCAATGAAGTATAAAGAGTGGATCATAAAACAAAGTACAGTGAGATACTAAGTAGACATGACAATAAATCATACAGCTCTTGTGCCTGTATCCCTCCCTGAGGCCTCCTTCACACCGGCGAATTTGTGCATACATTGGACTTCAGCATCAAAAGTCAACAGATTCCTCCAGCTGGAATGACTTCTGTATGCGAACACCAGAGGCTGCTCAGCCTGTTTAAGTAATGACAGGCTGAGAGAAACCATCACTGTTCCCGTGTATCTGCACACCCAGTGGTTACCTTCAGTTAGGGAAAGGTGGCCAAGCTTGAATGCATATGTCTGAGGGGGGGGGGGGGCAACTACATAATAAATGCTCCCACAGCCTGTCACTTCACAAGACAGCATGTACGTGTAAGTTGATGTCTGATGGAGCCATGCCAGTACAGGCACTGAAAATAGGGCAGCTTCTTTGTGCCCCTTCTAATTCTCATCAATGTCAATGGAAAGGGATGGGGAAATGGGGGCATAGCTCCTATCTGCCTACAATCCTGATCCGCTCCGTTTCTTGTTGGGACCCTCCTCCTTTTATTTTTCTAAACAACGCTTAACACATCAGTGGATAAAACTGTAATGCTTCAAACAAGAATCTTTCTTAAAAAAAAAAGGTAGGGAGAAAGAAAATATAACTCACAGTATCCCCAATCTTGAGCCCTGAGCAGGATTTTAGGCCTGGTGTGACCTCATTGTTGGTGCAAGTGGCATTGAATGAGAGTGACAGCTCCTCGGGAAGATCACGGACTTCGAGTTCCACCCTAGATCGGATCTTCTGTGCTCAAAGAATTAAGAAAAAAAGAACACAAAGTAAATTAGAAAGTGGAGAAAAAAAACTTTGGAAGGTGAGAAAACTGAATGATGACCAAAGTAAGACCTCTCTCCACACCACCCTTTCAACTCTGCCTTAAAATCATAAATTGGAGGTCCTGAAATACTTCATTTCAGAAACCACAGCTCTGAAATCTACTGCATATTTGGCCACATGATCCTTGTTGAAGGAGAGATACAGCCATTAAAGGTTAATTCTACTTGGAGGTGGGCTGAAGGGAGTACCAATGGACTACGAGTGTGGTGACACCTTGTGCTCCATTGAAATCTTCAGGTCCCCCTGGAACAGTGGAAAAAGGCACTTGTAGTCTCTCCATTCACAGATCTCTGTAAATGGATGGTGTGGGCAGAGCCATACACAGCCATGCTAATTTAAAAAAAATACAGGGGTCTGCAGGGAGAAGAAGAAGAATCGTTGGATTCAATTAGTACATGGGAAGCAGTTTGGGGCTGGGGAGGGGAGGGGCTGCTGCGGACTGTGACTGTTTCATGTTGCACCCTAAATATGTGGGTAGTATAAAAACATGGTCGGAGAGGTGGACATGGCCTTTAAGAACGCTGACCTTCCACTTTATCAAAAGTCACATGACCAAATTCCATGTCTTTCAGAATGATCCTGGTGACTGCAACCCATAGAAGGAAGTGCAGAGTAAACAGCAGACAGAAAAGACACGCTGAAATAAATAGGCAGTGCAGGTTCATGTAGTTTGTGGAAAAAGGAAAGGCTTTGGGAAGTCATACCTCATAGGAATCTACGATCAGCTGAATCACATTTCCGGAATCTTTGGATAATGTACCCACTGTTGTCCCGGGAATTAACTCACTATATTCCTGTGAGGAATAAATTTAGATTAAAAATGACAGCGTGCAGAAACAAATGTCAGGTAAAATAATTTTTTGCAAAGCAAGTTTAAAATGTTTTATCCTTATCTGATTAACGCCTACACTCAAATCTATTAACTGTTGATGTGGGCTGGCTGTGGGCAACTTTATGTTACTTTGCAGCTTTATTTAAAGGAACTCTGTGTTGAGAAATGGACTGCCATTGTTTACAGGTTCCAAAAAATGCTAGTTACCTTGCAGTCTGTATTAGGAATGCTTTGAGCCACTGACCCAGAGCAAGAATAGAGCCAAACACGTTAAGAGTGTAGTCAGAAAATTCTTACAGTTATAATTTTTATGGGGCAGTAATTCAGAAAGCATTGAAGTGTTGGGAGCAGGACAGCCAAGCAACTGACATTAGAAGATTAGTTCAGCAATGGCAGCCTCCCTATTATTTTCAATACAGGCTTCCTTTAACCACCTCAATACGGGGCACTTTCACCCCCTTCCTGCCCAGGCCATTTTTCAGCTTTCAGCACTGTCACACTGTGAATGACAATTGCATAGCTCCCAACTGTCCCTGATTTCGAGGGACTGTCCCTGATTTGGAACAATGTCCCTCTGTCCCTCTTTCCTCCTCATTTGTCCCTCATTTTGGTCTGATCTATATAGTTGTATATAAAATTTACTTTTTATCTATCTATCAAAAAGTGTTTTCCAGTGCTAAACCTTTCATCTGATTTCTAAATTGCTGCATTTGTAAATTCCAAAAGCCAATATAAAGGAATAGTAGTGGTAAAAAAAGCACTTGTGGGCTTAACCAATCTTGTTTTTTTGTACAATTCTCCTTCACACAAATAGAGCTTTCTTTTGGTGGTATTTAATTAGCTGCTGGGTTTTTATAAAAAAAAAAAAAAAGACTGAAATTTTTTTTTAAAAAAGTTTTCTTAATTTCTGTCAGTAAATTTTGTAAATAAGTAATTTTTCTCCTTCACTGATGTGCGCTGATGAGGCGGCACTGATAGGCTGCACTGATGGGCATTGCATACTAGCACATTATGAATTAAACTGTTCGGGCCCCGATTTTTTTTTGTGTGGATGCGGTTTACTACCTAAATGTGTTGGCAGTGTTTTTTTTCTGCCTCTAAATGCCCCTCAATTTTAGCCCATGTGTCCTTGCACACATAGGCGTTTACATGCTTTTAGAGGCAGAAAAAACCCCCACTGCCAGCACAATTAGGAGCAGCAGTATTTTGGAAGAAAAAATGCTTGACAAGCCTAAGCGTGTATAAATGCGTTGTGGTATTGAGCAGATTATACTGATCTGGTAGGTGCTTTTCCAATGAGTTGCACCAGTCCAAATTGTATTTTAGGGCATGGCAGCCCACTTTTATTATGTAAAAAAGAAAAGTCCACATAGACATCAGTTGCCCATGCAGGAGTTCTTCCACAAATATGAACAGTCAAATGAAAATCGCATCGCTGCTCTTCTTACTAGTCCCTCTGACTGTGTTGTCCAGTTCTACTGGTTCACTTGACTCTCTTAGCCATTAGTCGCAGCACCCTGCTGCATGGCCCAATCCTGGCCTCTGGATGGAGGTTCTCCTAACACTTCGATAGGAGCCGACCTCACTCCTAGAACAAGACCTCCTGTCTCCTGGCTACCTGACCCCTGGGTGAGACCCTTTGTTTCTTGGCTGCTGGCTTGGTTTCTCTGACCCCTGGGTGAGACTTCCTGGCTTCTGGCTGGGGCTCCTCTGACTCCTGGGTGAGACCTACTATCTCCAATATGGGAGCTGTTTCCAAACTGGGAGCTCTGACCAACCCTCAGACTTGAGTATATAAGGACCCTGCACACTTGTGTACTCAGACAGGCTGCAGGCACCTGGTAAAATCTGGACACAGGATTTAAAGTTCCAATCCAAAACTACAGAATCATGAGAAAACCAGAAACGCAGCTTTCTCTGCTTAGAAATGATAGTCTGGAACCTTGCATTAACCCTAAATGTGAATCCTGTGTCATATTCTCTTCCATTTTCACAGTGACAGGGTCTCACTTTGTCACAGTGTCTGAGAGCGCATGAACGCTAAGTGTGTTTAGTGCTTAAACGCTAATTCATTTCAATGGTCAAAATAAATGGTTATTCTGGGCAATTAAATTAATTAACTCCTAAGCGCATGAAACACCTGAATTTGACTAAACGTGTTTACAAAAATGTGGCTTTAGGTGTGTTTTTGACGCTGCTTTTCTCCTGCCTTCTGTGCTCTAAACTACAGTGTGGAAAAATTTGGATCAGAATACCAACAATCCATATATTTTATAGTTTTTCTTCTTATTCAAACAGATGTACATACACAACCATTCCTGAAACTTTAAAGAACTTTAAAAGAAAAGTATGGGAATCGGGGTTACTGCAGATTCATACTTACCTAGGTGGATCCTGCATCTGTCCCATGTGCCTCTTAACTGAGAACCGATCGAACGAACATCACGGATGGCTCGGTTCTCTCAGCTCCCCGAGCAGAGAGCTGCTGCCTGTCGATCAGCATCTCTCCTCTCTGCACTGGAGCGGCTCGCTGAGAGGCTGAGGCCGCTATCAGTCCAGGCACCTGGCGGATCCAAACTCCCAGAGTCGTGATGACGCGGTACCTGGACTGATATTGGTGACTTCAGCAGAGAGCGGACTTCAGACCGCTCTCTGCAGAAAGCGGGTCACAGGAGTGCAAAACAAATTGCACTCCTGTGACCTATAGGAGAAGCCCAGCCAAACAAACTCAGGCTGGACTTCTCCTTTAATATATTTCCTTAAGTTGAGTTATTGAAATGGTTTCTGGTTTAAGTATTTTACTGGTTGAAGTACTGGATACTATATGATTGTATTGAGTATACTATTTTTATGACATTTCAACATGCCTTCATAAAAAAAAAGACATTACAACCTAGATTTAAATGGTTATAAAGGGAAGCATCATTCCCCTCATTTGTTTGTATAAGTAGTTATTTATGCATTATTTGGAGGATAATGTCATTAAATCTATGTACAGTATCATCTGTTGGATTCACCAATTGAAAAAATCACAGCCCAATTTATTCTGGGTCCTGCCAACCTGAATTTGAATCTCCACAAAATATGGGACCACTTGATGTATTATGGAAAATTTCTAACACACAGGGAGACTTAAGGCCCGTACACACGTTTTATTTTCGGATGTCAATTGTGTTATGATGACTGATAATGCGCAAGTATTACCGCTTTCAACAGCCGATTTCACTTTTTTGTCAGACAAAAGCTGAATATGCAGACTATAAAATTTTTGTCAGATGTGAACTCAATGTCTGATTTTCGTTTCATTCGCTTGGTTATTGTCCGAAAAAAATCGTAAGAGCAAGACTACACATGCTCAGAAACGAAAGAATACATACAAAACTATTCAACACATTATGTCACTTCTGCCGTTGTATTCTGTCAAACAAAAATTATCGTATTGTTAGTAACCTCTTCACTTTTGACATGAGACTAGCATGACATAAAAATCAGACGTTCTGTCGTCCGAAAACCAAAGCGTGTGTAAGAGGCTTTAAGCCCCATACACGCTATTAGATTTTCTGCACATCTTTGTCTTCAGATTTACCAAAACCATGTAGTGCAAGGGCCTGCCTGATTGCATACAAATTGAAGATCTTAAGGTTTGACCTCAAATTATAAGGTTTTGGTAAATCTGAAGACAAAAATCTGCAGAAAATCTAATAGTGTGTATGGGGTCTTAGCCACTGGCCCCAAACCAGGAAGACAGAATGATGTGGCAGAATGAGGAATCGAGATCCAATTTATGCATTGCATTTACCTCTGCCATAATTCCATCCCCATTCACCAGCTATACAGATCACCGATGCATTGATATAACACTGGTGAAATAACCATGCTAAAGATTACATTCTTAGGGTGTCTATAAACTTACATTGGTAAGTGTTAACACCACTATCTGATCAACAACAGCTGTTCAAATACACATTACCTTGTAGAGGTCTGAAACCTCTTTAGTGACGGCAAAAACAAGATTGATGTTTTTTTGGGAAAGTTTTTCAGTCATGAGTCCAATGGATGGGTAGTCCTGAGGAAAGACAGATAAAAGGAATATAACTGGAAAGTAGCACAAAAGAGATATCAGTAGGATATACACTATATCAGCCCTCAAAATTTTCACTCGCCTACTCACATTTTGCGAGTGGAAAATGATTGCTGGCGTGTGGGGGGCTGCCACAGAGGAGGGGGGGGCAGCACCGCCGGCAGGCGGGGTTGAATAGGAGCCCTTCTACCAGCGATCACCCAGGGGAAGAAAGATGGCCGGATCATCACAGAGCAGGGAACATCGCTGTAACAGCTTTCTTTTTTTAAATTCTTTATTTTTACAGAAAGAAAACCATAGTAGACTAAATCAGCCCGTACCCATTATTGCTACATCGATGTACCTCAAAAGTTTTGACTCTCCTGTTATTTTATCATAAAAAACAAACAACCAAACCCCCCAAAACTAAACCTTACACAGAGAAAAAAAAAAGGGAAAGGGGGAACCCCCCTGCCCCTCAGGCCCAGAGAGGATGGACTGTCCGCCCACGTTCCCCCAATGTGTACCGGATAGGACCTCACTCCCCCCCTCCACTCCCCGGTAACCTCTTACCCTCTTCCGACTGTACAAATGCCTCCCAAGGGGCCCATATTTCAGTAAATTGTTCTTTCCTGCCTAGTGTCGTGTGCACTAGGTCCGCCATTATCCCAATGCTTCTAACTTTATTAAGCCACATGGCGATAGGAGGTGGACGTGGGTCCTTCCAGCACAGGGTAATACAGGCTTTAGCTGCATTCACCAAATGACAAAGCACTGATTTTTAGAGTTGAGCGAACACCTGGATGTTCGGGTTCGACGGGTTCGGCCCAACTTCGCAAAAAAGTTTGAGTTCAGGACCCTAACTTGATCCCGAACCCGAACCCCATTGAAGTCAAATGGGGACCCGAACTTCTGAGGACTAAAATGGCTCTAAAAAAGTAATGGAAAGGGCTAGATGGCTGCAAATGGCAGCAAAATGTTGTTAAGAGCATGGCAAGTGCTCTGCAAACAAATGTGGATAGGGAAATAACTTAAAATAACATAAAATACATAAAAATAAAAAATAATAATCTTGACCTAGGAGGACGAGGTCCATATGGAGTAGGAGGTTGAGGTGGCGGAGGATGTGGCGGTGTAGGTGGAAGCGGCGGTGGAGGAGGACGAAGTAGCCAACACTGGTTTTTGTTTTTAATTTTTTTTTTTTTTTAATTAGGGTACACCCCAAAAGAGTGAGAAAGATCAAAAATACAACAATGGCTGGGTAAGGCCGGTATACATGTCTATTCTGCACAAGGTACGGACAAGTCCTGTGGAATCCATGCCTGGTTTATTTTAATGAACGTGAGCTTGTTCACATTGGCTCTGGACAGACTGCTTGGCTGATTTGCAAGGGGGTGAGGTGAAAGACTGATGGACATCGGCTGCAGGTGCCAACTCTGATCTTTCAGCAGGAGACTGGGTGGGAGACAATGTGAAGGAACTGGAGGCACTGTCAGCAACCCAATCTACTTTCGCCTGTACTTGTCCTGGCCTCAACATTCGTAGAGCCGCATTAGGCCCGACCAAATACCGCTGCAGGCTCTGTCGCCTACTCGCACCTGAGGTAGGTGTTTCACTTGTGCGTGTAGCTGGCAAAGATCGACCACGTCCTCTCCCTGCAACAGGATCTCCACCAGCAGCACCACGACCGGGGCCACGTCCCTTATTTGACGTTCTCCTCATATTACTAAAATTTAGGATCTTGCCCTAAATGGGTGTTTTTTGAATAGCAGAATAGAAGAACAGTATCTAAAGTGTGTATCTCACACATACAGATATGCAGGAAACGCACCAAAAAAAATAATATTTGCCCTAAATAAAAAAAAATTGAATAGCAGAATAGAAGAACAGTATCTAAAGCAGGGATATGCAATTAGCGGACCTCCAGCTGTTGCCAAACTACAAGTCCCATGAGGCATAGCGAGACTCTGACAGCAGCAAGCATGACACCCAGAGGCAGAGGCATGATGGGACTTGTAGTTTTGCAAGAGCTGGAGGTCCGCTAATTGCATATCCATGATCTAAAGTGTGTATCTCACACGTACAGATATGCAGGAAACACTGCAAAATATTATTTTTTAGCCCTAAATGGGTGTTTTTTGAATAGCAGAATATAGCAACAGTATCTAAAGCAGTGGTTCTCAACTCCTGTCCTCAGGACCCACTAACAGGCCAGATTTTAAGTATTACCTTGGTGAGATGCAGACTAGAATACTGCAATCCCTGAGCAGCAAATTATATCACCTGTGATGCATTTCAGTTATCTTGCAAACCTGGCCTGTTGGTGGGCCCTGAGGACTGGAGTTGAGAACCACTGATCTAAAGGGTGTATCTCACAGTAACATATGCAGTGCTGGTGCACTAAGCTTGAATAAAATGCCTGCCGATGCCTAACTAACAGACGGATAAAAGTTATCTTTTCTCACTGGGCACTGGGCTCAGGGCAGGGTAAAAAGATTGTGCACTGCACCCACACAACAAAATTAAGGTAGATCGCTGAGTAATTTGATTTCTGAATCAGGACTCCTATCTAATTATCTCCCTCAAAGCAGCAGCAGCAACCTTTCCCTACACTATCTAAAGCAGTGACGTGCTGTGCTATGTAGATCGCTGAGTAATTTGATTTCTGAAACAGGACTCCTATGATAATTCTCTACCTCAAAGCAGCAGCAGCAACCTTTCCCTACACTATCTAAAGCAGAGTGATGTGCTGTGCTATGTGCCTCTAGCTTATATAGAGGCTGGGTCACATGCTGCACTGGCCAATCATAGCCATGCCATTAGTAGGCATGGCTGTGATGGCTTCTAAGGGCACACGAGTTAAACAAATGTTGATTGGCTGCCCTGCAGCGCGCCATTACATTGCCGAACACCGAACCCCAACCCCAACATACAGTAAATTGTTCGGGTCCGGGTACCAAAAACCCAAAAGTCCGGTACGAACTTTACAGTTCGGGTTCGCTCAACCCTACTGATTTTTTATATTTCTGAAGTGGGATTTGTGAATACTGTAACAAAAAAAAACGGGTCATCTGAAATGTGATACTCTGTAAATTTTTGAGTGATCCTCTGCACTTCCAGCCAGTACTGTCTAATCCTTTAGCATGACCAGAAGATATGAAGTAGGGTCTCTTGTCCCTCCCCACATCTCCAGCAGTGATCTGAAGCTTCTGGGAAAAATTTATTGAGAATAGAAGGAGTATAATACCAACGTGTTATTAGCTTATAGTTAGATTCCTAAATTTTCGTGCACCTAGATAATTTTAGCGACAGGTGTATAATATTCTGGCGCTGCGCTGGTGTGAAAATTTGGTCAAGATCTCTCTCCCATTTACTCAGGCCTGGCATTATAAAATCATCTGGAGGCGATATCAACAACACGTACATCCTAGAAATAGTACGAGGAAAAGGTTCCTTTTCCTCACAGCATGACTCAAATTTTGTACGCGATCGTTGGTAGCCCTCCGAGGGTCCCAGGGTTTCAAGGTAGTGGCGTACCTGTAACGCCTGGCAAAACGGTATTTCAAACTGTCCTCCCTACTGTACCAAAGTGTCTATCGTTGGCCATGTATCGGAGGTCAGAAAGGCTTGAAAACAGCCCTTCTCCCTAAGGTTCCCCAACACTTGTGGCTCTAGATCCCTTTGAGAGCGTTATATATGACGAAACGCGTCTGGGGGAAACGCAGTGACGTCACCGCACAGCTCGACCGAGGAAGGGCTTTTGCTTATGCCGGCCGGCATGTTTTTTATGCTTCATAATACTCGTTGTTTGTAAGTACGATACTTTTATTTAAATAAACGCCTTTGAGGGTATTACTCTATGGTCTCCTCCCTCCTTTTTTGGTATGGTTTATGAAGCATCGATGGCGCTCTGGTACTTGTGAGGAGAGTTCCGTGAACTTGTATTGGGCCAGCTCGTGCAGGACACAGGCCGTGGTCAGGTTGCAATGAACGTGAGCTTTATCCTTGCGGTTGGTAAGGAGCCATTTTTATCAGGGTGCTAATCACGTTGATTCAATATTCACGGTGGTGGTGCTTGACTTTCCTATACCAGTCAAAAGGTATTATTCTATGTTTTTTATTTTTTGTATCATTGAGCCATCAAGAGGTCCCTAAGTATTGGAGGAGTGTGAATATCCTGTGGTATCTCTGGATCTCCCTTGTTTGCAAAGGCCGCGGCTGGGTCACAGTCGACTGTGTTTACTTGCCTTCTATCTGGTAAGCAGCCATTCCTAATAGTGTTGATGCCAAGCAAGATGTGCTAATGTACAGGATTGTTGGACACACTGTAGCCCACTGTTTTTTTCCCTTTCTGGATTTTTTTAATCCTGAGGATACGTCTTTGGACTTAGATATCTCAGATTGTTATATTAATTTTGGCGCAGTTTTCTTCTTTTTTATTTTTTTATTACTCGTAGCTCTAGGCCTGGAGGGAAGTCAGGATTTCCCAATATGGGAAACAGCTGTAACAGATTTAATTTGAATTGCTGAGGTTTCCACGTTTTTGCCATCACATACAGCCCCGCCTACTAGCCCGGGTACTTTGATAGACAGAGACCTGGTCCAATGCAGGGACGTGTGACGTATATCAAAGTCCCCGGGGCCAGGAGCGCGGGGAACACTTAGAAATTCAAATGAAAGCTGTTACAGCGATGTTCCCCGCTCTGTGATGATCCGGCCGGCAATCCTCTTCCTCTCCTCTCTCTTCCCCTGCACAGGTGAAGCGGCATTGATGGGCACAGGTGAGGCTGCATTGATGGGTACAGGTGAGGCTGAATTGTTGGGCACAGGTGAGGCTGCATTGTTGGGCACAGGTGAGGCTGCATTGATGGGCACAGGTGAGGCTGCATTGTTCGGCACAAGTGCGGCTGCATTGATGGGCACAGGTGAGGTTGCATTCTTGGGCACAGGTGAGGTTGCATTCTTGGGCACAGGTGAGGCTGCATTGATGGGTAGAGGTGAGGCTGCATTGATGGGCACAGGTGAGGCTGCATTGTTAGGCACGGGTGAGGCTGCATTGTTAGGCACAGGTGAGGCTGCATCATTGGGCATAGGTGAGGCTGCATTGATGGGCACAGGTGAGGCTGCATTGTTGGGCACAGGTGAGGCTTCACTGTTGGGCACAGCTGAGGCTGCATTGATGGGCAAAGGTGAGGCTGCACTGATGGGCTTTGATAAAGTTGTTGTTAATATTTATTTTTGTAACGTAATTCTGCATAAAACATTTAAGTGTCATTTCATGAGATAATTTATGAGGGCGTTTAGGGGCGGAATTAGGGGCAGGCAGGGTTGGGGATGGGTGGGACTGGTGGCGAGTAACCCTTGAGGCCTGGCTAGTAGCTCAGGACTTGAAATTTTGAGCCCTGCACTATATTACCAAAAGTATTGGGACACCTGCCTTTACACAAACAAACTTTAATGGCACCCCAGTCTTAGTCCGTAGGGTTTAGTATTGAGTTGGTCCACCCTTTGCAGCTATAACAGTTTCAACTCTTCTGGGAAGGCTGTCCACAAGGTTTAGGAGTGTCTATGGGAATGTTTGACCATTCTTCCAGAAGCACATTTGTGAGGTCAGGCACTGATGTTGGACGAGAAGGCCTGGCTCGCAGTCTCTGCTCTAATTCATCTCAAAGATGCTCTATTGGATTGAGGTCAGGACTCTGTGCAGGCCAGTCAAGTTCCTCTACCCCAAATTCGCTCATCCATGTCTTTATGGACCTTGCTTTGTGCACTGGTCCAAATCATTTGGTGGAGGGGGATTATGGTGTGGGTTTTTTTTTCAGGGTTTGGGCTTGGCCCCCTAGTTCCAGTGAAGAGAACTCTTAAGGTGTCAGCATACCAAGACATTTTGGACAATTTCATGCTCCCAACTTTGTGGGAACAGTTTGGGGATGGCCCCTTCCTGTTCCAACATGACTGCTCACCAGTGCACAAAGCAAGGTCCATAAAGACATGGATGAGCGAGTTTGGGGTGGAGGAACTTGACTGGCCTGCACAGAGTGCATGCTTCAGGTGGCAAGAAAAATAGATTACAGGGCCATTAAATAGTGAAAGTCTATGTATTACTTTTTTTTTAAATCGTTATGGTTTGGTGTCACTTTTAAACCACATCAGCCCCGGAGGATTTGGCTGCGGCGTGGTTCCCAAACAAAATTGATGTCCTTTTTTTCCCACAAATAGAGCTTTCTTTTGGTGGTATTTGATCACCTGTGCGTTTTTTATTTTTTGCGCTATAAACAAAAATAGAGCGTCAATTTTGAAAAAAAAATGCAATATTTTTTACTTTTTGCTATAATAAATATCCCCAGAAAATATATAAAAAAACATTTTTTTCCCTCAGTTTAGGCCGATACGTATTCTACATATTTTTGGTAAAAAAAAAAATCGCAATAAGCGTTTATTGATTGGTTTGCGCAAAAGTTATAGCGTCTACAAAATAGGTGATAGTTTTATGGCATTTTTGTTAATATTTTTTTTTTTTACTAGTAATGGCGGCGATCAGCGATTTTTATCATGACTGCGACATTACGGCGGACACATCGGACACTTTTGACGCTATTTTGGGACCATTGTCATTTATACAACGATCAGTGCTATAAAAATGCACTGATTACTGTATAAATGACACTGGCAGGGAAGGGGTTAACCAGTAGGGGGCGGGGAAGGGGTTAAGTGTGTCCTAGGGAGTGATTCTAACTCTGTGGGGGCTGGGCTTACTGTGACACGACACTGATCGCTGCTCCCGATGAGAGGGAGCAGACGATCAGTGTCTTGTCACTAGCCAGAACAGGGAGATGCCTTGTTTACACTGGCCTCTCCCCGTTCTGCAGCTCCGTGACACAATCGCGGGACACCGGCGGATATCGAGCCCGCGGCAGGGGTGCATGCGCCCACACGGCGCGGAATTCAGAGTGACGTAAATATACGTCACTTTGCGTAGCCGTGCCATTCTGCTGACGTATATCGTCGTGACACGGACGGCAAGCAGTTAAAGTCAATCTCCTGACAGAATTGTTTCGTTTTGATTAGAGCGGGGAAGAGTTAACATTCCGGTCAGGTGTTAATTTTCTGTTGATGACCACATTAGGGAGATATCTCCCCACTTCCTGTATTAGAAATTGGTGGGTGGGTGGGGGAGGACTGGACACAACAAAAGCATTGTTCTAACTCTCCCCCACTCTAATAGAATGTGTTTGGTCTGTATTCCCATTAAAGGGATTTCCCATCACTTCCTGTCCTGATCTGGAACCAATAAAACCTGGAGCACTGACCTAACTGGTGGTATATAATCCATATCCCAAACATATATAGGTGATGAGAGAGCATTCTGGGCAAGTCAATTGGCGGTTTGGGGTGACTACATAAGCATTACATGACTTCCCTGAATAAGGGTGTGGTCATGGAAAGGCGGTTCAGCAAGCACCCTTATCTCACTGGGTGAGGATGGCTGTTGGTGATACTTTTGATGTGGAATTTAAGAAGAAGCCCTTTATCATGGTCTCATCGGACCGTATATTAAACTTTGTTTGTGGACTTTATTTGTTTTTTTATTATATATAAGTGATATACAGATTATTTTTCACTTTTTACTGATTTATGTAATTTGATTTGATTCTTTAGCGCAATACTTTTTTTTTAACATGAAGTTTAGCGCAACACTTTAATACTTTATCTATACTTACTTAAAGAAATATCTTATATGTGTTTGCAGCTGAATTTTTTCTTTTCTATATGGGATTGCACGAGTGCACTGTTATTTTTTATTTTTAACTGGTGTTCTGTTTGTTTCAGACCAATAACTATACAATATCAAGAAAGCACTGATGTCATCAGATCAGCATGGCAATCACACAGTTAAGCCCCGTACACACGATCGGTTTGACTGATGAAAACCCGTTCGATGGATGGTTTTCATCAGACCAACCGATCGTGTATGGTACCCATCGGTCTTTTTTCCAACGGTTTTAAAAAATAGAACTTGTTTTAAAATTTTCCGATGGATAAAAAGCTGATCGAAAACTCCGATCGTCTATGGGCAAGTCCATCGGATAAAAAAACCCACGCATGCTCAGAATCAAGTCGACGCATGCTCAGAAGCATTGAACTTAATTTTTCTCGGCTCATCGGAGTGTTTTACGTCACCGCGTTTGGAACGGTCAGTTTTTTGACTGATGGTGTGTGGGCAAGACTGATGGAAAACAGTTTCATCGGATATCCGATGGACAAATCCATCGGAACGAAAATCCATAGGTTATCCGATCGTGTGTACAGGGCTTTAGCTTTTTCAGAAGGAGGTTGGGAATGGCAGCCAAATATATGATTCCCAGTAGACTTTTTCCAAAAAGCCTGCTAGAAAAAAGGAATGCTGTTCACTTTATTGCTGTCTGGATTCTTTTTATTTTAAAAGAGGTGGAATAGAGCTTGAGACTGAGCTTTACTTACCAGAATAGTAGACAGTGTGTAAGAATTGCTATCTCCAAGATGGCACTGTCCATCATTGGGGCGAACGATTCCTGCAAGACGTCCATCCAAGGCAATGTGTGTTCTGGCATCTGTAGTGAAAACCAGCAGGTGGGATGATTCGTTCCTCCAGCCAATCCTCTCCTGGTGAAAACAATAGGGGAAAGCAGGTTCACTAATGATAGACATTTAGAGCTTTATTATCCTAATTTCATGTCTCTCCACTCACATCGCACACTGCAGCCTGCATGATGGCATCAAATCCACCTTCTGGGGCATCACGGTTTCGGGAAACATCCTGCTTTGCAACTTCCTGATTGAATCTCTCAACTTGGTCTGTGAGGGCCAAAATGTGCTGATAACCAAAAGTGGGCTTGCAGGTGGTTTGAATCCTGTGGAGAAAGATGGCACATATGAATAGAATCAAATAGGAAAAATGTACTAAACATTTTTTTATTGGTAGTTTATGTTCATTATTGTAAACTTCACTCTACTGTATTTTTAACATACTTATAGTCACAAATGGAACACCGTCACCAGGAGTTCTTTTTTGTGGAGTGTTTTGAGGCCATTCTACCTCAGTATTTCCTGAAAGCTGAACAGCAGCTGCATCAAAATCTGCCTGGTAACAAAAATCCTTGGAGTCTCAATGGAGACATCTCTTACATGCTAGGTGGACAAGTTATTGGTAAGGGAAACAGACATAGAGCTGGTTTCCTACACTTGCTGATAAGTGTACTATCAACTGAACCCATTTTCTTGATAGAACCTCTAATTTGAAAAAGTGCAACCAGTTAATTTGATAATAATTCATTACTTTTGGAAGATATACAATAAACACTGACAGGGTTTACTTCACACGAGAGTACACTGGGGTAGCAAGGTCCAGACTGTTCATCAACAAAGCCCATAACATCTAAAACTTATAAAAACACCAAGGAAGTCAGATGTTATATTACGGCACTGGATGCTGAAACAGTCAGGTTTTCTTAAGAATTTTCAGGCAAGAAGGGTGTTAGACAGGAAGTGGTTGTATCAGAAAAAAGTTAGAAGCTGACAGAATCTTGAAAGAACAGTGTGGCTAAGCCTGGAGGAACACAGGCATGACACCAAGTAAGGAAAGATTGTCTATCATTATATTTTTATACTGTGGGAGGAAACCAGATCATCCATAGGAAACTAGCATGAGCACAGGAAGAATACCCATACAGATAATGCCCTCAAAGTCATCAAACCTCTCCAAGACAGCAATGATGACCACAGTATAAAAAAAAAAAAAAAAATTCTATATTTTCAGCTGCTACTGCATGCACTTAATAGCAACTTCAATCAGGAATTTAAAGCATTCTATAAGTCATAAATACTGTCTAGGAAAAAAAACCCACCATGGTAAGACCAACAAGTCCAAAAACTTTTAGATGAGGTGGGATTAAACCTTCCTGCCAATCATTTTGCGATGTGTAGCCTGAAGAGCTCATTCTTCCTGCATAGTAGTGATGAGCCGAACACCCCCGGGTTCGGTTCGCACCAGAACCCGCGAACGGACCGAAAGTTCGTACGAACATTAGAACCCTATTAAATACAATGGATGCGAACGTTCGAATTCTAAAGTGCTAATTATAACGACTATTATGCATGTTATTGTCCTAAAAAGGGTTTGGGAACCCGGGTTCTGCACCAGGGGACATGTATCAATGCAAAAAGAAGTTTTAAAAACGGTCGTTTTTCGGGAGCAGTCATTTTAATGATGCATAAAGTGAAAAAAAAAAAGTCAAATATTCCTTTAAATATCGTACCTGGGGGGTGTCTAAAGTATGCCTGTGAAGTGCCACGTGTTTCCCGTGTTTAGAACTGTCCCTGCACAAAATGACACTTCTAAAGGAAAAAAAAGCCATTTAAAACTGCTTGCGGCTTTAATGTAATGTCTGGTCCCGGTAATATGGATGAAAATCTTTAAGAAAAATGGCATAGCTACCCCATGAAACCCCCCCCCCCTACCCCAGCCCATTACCAGCCCCTTTGGGTCTTGTATGGATATTAAGGGGAACCCCGCACATAAAATAAAAAAGGCCCTATATACTCTGAACAGCCGTATACAGGCGGTGCATACAAGACAGGGACTGTAGGTTTGTTCTTATGTAGAATCTGTTTGTAATTTTGAACAGGTACATTGTTTAAGTGTAGCTCCAGCCCAAAAATCTATTTTTAAACTTTTTGGAAAACATAGGTAAGGGTTATCACCCCTGTAACATTTGTTTTGCTGTCTGTGCCCCTGTTCAGAACATTTCACCTCACTTTCCGTCCCAATGACAACTGTTTTTGAAATGTGGTGTTTTTCTTGAAACAAGGATTGCTGATAAAGCATCAGTACAGAGGAGACACCTTTCTCCCATATTAATTCTTACAGGAGAGAATTTTCCTTCCAAGGGGTAGATTTCCTCTCACTTCCTGTTGTCTTCTTGCGTTTGCAAGTAGGAGTCGTTTGTAAGTTGGATGTTTGAAAGTAGGGACCTGCCGTATATACTCTGCAGAAATAGGCCCCTTAGTTGTTGGTGTTGGCACAACACTGTAAGCACTCACAGTTACTCTTGGTTGGTGCTGGAACGCCCTGCTGTCAACTATTATATCAGGAATTTTAATTACATATAATTGTTGAACAGTGGTAGTAAAAATTGGGCCTTTGATGGTGGTGCTGGTGCCACAACACTGTAAGCCCTGACAGTTACTCTTGGTGGGTGCAGCAATGGGCCCTGCTGTGAATTATTAGATCAAGAATTGTAATTGCATGCCCCTGTTGAACAGGGGCTGAAAAATTGGGCCTTTCGTGGTGGTGGTGGTGGTGTTGCCACAACACTGTAAGCCCTCAGAGTTACTCTTGGTGGGTGCAGGAATGGGCCCTGCTGTGAATTATTAGATCAAGAATTGTAATTACATGCCCCTTTTGAACAGGGGCTGAAAAATTGGGCCTTTCGTGGTGGTGGTGGTGGTGGCGTTGCCACAACACTGTAAGCCCTCAGAGTTACTCTTGGTGGGTGCAGCAATGGGCCCTGCTGTGAATTATTAGATCAAGAATTGTAATTACATGCCCCTGTTGAACAGGGGCTGAAAAATTGGGCCTTAGGCACTGGTGGCACAACACTACAACCCCTCACAGATACTGTACTTGGAGCACAGCAATGAGCCCTGTTGCAAAGTATTGCTTCAAAAATTGTAATGACACGCCCCTGTTAAACAGGGGCTGAAAAATTGGGCCTTAGGCACTGGTGGCACAACACTCCAACCCCTCACAGATACTGTACTTGGAGCACAGCAATGAGCCCTATGGCAAATTATTGCTTCAAAAATTGTAATTACACGCCCCTGTTAAACAGGGGCTGAAAAATTGGGCCTTAGCCACTGGTGGCGGCACCCATAAACAAAAATGATCTTCCAAGCTATCATCATCAATCGTATCATTGAGGACTCGGAGGAGGAGGATAGCCAGTCAACATAACAGCACAGGCACTCAGCATCAGCATCAGTCTTGAAGGGATGTGACATGTTAAAATCAATTAGTCTGTTATATCAGCATCAGGTGTGTGGTAGCTGGTGGTGATCCAAGACTGGTTCATCTTGATGAAAGTCAGTCGATCAACCGAGTCGGTGGACAGGCGCACCCTGTGATCCGTGACAAATCCTCCAGCAGCACTGAATGTGCGTTCCGAAAGAACGCTGGATGCAGGACAGGCCAGTAGCTCAATTGCATACTGTGCAAGCTCTGGCCAGTGATCCATCCTCAAGACCCAGTAAGCCAGAGGATTTTCGGTGGGGAAGGTGTCCAAGTCTGACCTTGCCCCTAGATATTCCTGCACCATGTTTATCAGACGCTGGCGATGGTTGCTGGAACCGATCATACTTTGGGGCTGCGGACTAAAGAATTGTCTGAACGCATCGGTCAGACGGCCACCTTCCCCACCGCTCCTTCTTTGACTGGCCGAAGCCTCAGCAACTCGTTGTCCAGGAGTTTGTAACCTCCCAGTCTCTGGGAACGCGTTGCACAGACCTTTCTGCAAGGCCTCCCGGAGTTGTCTCATCCTCTGCTCCCTCTGCGACGGTAACATAAGGTCTGCAACCTTACCCTTGTACCGTGGATCAAGGAGAGTGGCCAGCCAGTAATGGTCCCTCTCCTTGATCCGAAGAATACGAGGATCCTTCCGCAGACTTTGCAGGATCAGGGAGGCCATGCAGCGTAGGTTTGCTGAGGCATTCGCTCCGGAGTCCTCTGGGTCACTAAGGACGACATGATCCGCAGCCACCTCCTCCCAGCCACGTACAAGTCCACTGGTTTCTTGGGACTGTAAATCATCCCTAAAAGACTGCTGCTGATGATGCTGAGTGCCAGCCTCCACCTCCATGCTGACACAATCCTCCTCCTCCTCCTCCTCTTCCTGTGCGATGGGTGGGACAGAAGGAACACTGTCTGGGTAAAGGGGGCCTTGAGAGGCAAGGAAGTCCTCCTCTTCCTGCCTCTGTTCTGCCTCAAGTGCCCTGTCCATTATTCCATGCAGCGTGTGCTCCAACAGGTGGACAAGAGGTACAGTGTCACTGATGCATGCACTGTCACTGCTCACCATCCTCGTGGCCTCCTCAAATGGTGCCAGGACAGTGCATGCATCCCTGATCATGCCCCACTGGCGTGGAGAAAAAAAACCAAGCTCCCCTGACCCTGTCCTGGTGCCGTAGTCGCACAGGTACTCATTGATGGCCCTCTGCTGCGTGTGCAGCCGCTGCAGCATGGCCAACGTTGAGTTCCACCTGGTGGGCATGTCACATATAAGGCGGTTCTTGGGCAGGTTCAACTCCTTTTGCAGCTCAGCCAGGCGAGCACTGGCATTATAAGATCTGCGGAAATGCACACAGACTTTCCTGGCCTGCCTCAGGACATCCTGTAAGCCCGGGTACCTGCCCAAGAACCGCTGCACCACCAGGTTAAGGACGTGAGCCACACAGGGCACATGGGTCAGTTGTCCCTGTCGGAGGGCGGAGAGGAGGTTGGTGCCATTGTCGCAAACCACCATTCCTGGCTTAAGCTGGCGTGGCGTCAACCACCTCTCGGCCTGGCCCTGCAGAGCAGACAGGACCTCTGCCCCAGTGTGGCTTCTGTCCCCCAAACACACCAGCGCAAGCACGGCATGGCATCTTTTTGCCTGCGTACTTGCGTAGCCCCTTGAACGGCTACGGAGCACCGCTGGTTCAGAGGACAAACCACAGGAAGAGGCCATGGAGGAAGAAGAAGAGGAGGGGGTGGAGGAGAGAGGTGTGTCACAACCAGTAGTAGCATTTTGGAGGCGTGGCGGTGGAACAACCTCCAACACTACTGCACCTTGTCCTGCATCCTTCCCAGCTGCCAAAAGAGTGACCCAATGGGCTGTGAAAGAAAGGTAACGTCCCTGTCCATGCCTGCTGGACCATGAGTCAGCGGTAATATGCACCTTACCGCTGACCGCCCTGTCCAGCGAGGCCAAGACATTGCCTTCCACATGCCGGTAGAGAGCCGGAATAGCCTTCCGTGAGAAAAAGTGGCGTTTGGGAACCTGCCACTGAGGAACCGCACATTGCACAAACTCACGGAAGGGGGCCGAGTCTACCAACTGAAAAGGCAGCAGTTGAAGCGCTAGCAATTTAGCCAAGCTAGCATTCAACCGCTGGGCATGTGGATGGCTGGGAGTGAACTTCTTTCGACGGTCCAGCAGCTGGGGCAGGGAAATTTGCCTGCTAGAATCGGACGTCGGTGTACTGCTAGCAGAGTGGCCGCAAGTACTTGGCTGTGACACACCTAATTCTACACCTTCATTCCTCTCAGTGCATGTTTCAGAGAGGACTGAAGTTATAGTGAGGTTGGAGATCCCAGCTGATGCGGTGCAAGGAGAGGTCCGCTTTGTTCTTTGGTGTGGGTCTTTGAGGTAGGCTTGCCAACGAGCTGCATGGCAGGTCAACATATGTCTGGTCAGGCATGTGGTACCCAAGCGGCTGATGTTTTGGCCACGCGATATACGCTTGAGACATATGTTGCAAACAGCAGCTGTGCGATCTGATGCACTAGCCTCAAAAAAGGCCCACACCAAATAACTTTTTGAATGACGGGCAGAGGCAGCGCCCTGCACAGGCGGAGCTCTGCGGTGTGATTCCGTCGGTGTACTGCCCTTACGCTGGCCACCAAAGGGCATCCTGCCTCGTTGGAGATGTGCCTCCTCCTCATCCTCCTCCTCCTCCTCTCTCCTATTAGGCACCCACGTGGAGTCAGTGACCTCATCATCCCCTCCCTCCTCATCACTGGAGCCAATCTGGCAGTATGCTGCAGCTGCTGGAACATGACTGCCAGATTGGTGTCCTTCTTGAGCATGCCCTCTGTCTGCTCTCACGCTACTGCCTTCCTGTAGCTGGGTTTCATCATCAGACCCTTCGAAACGCTGGGCATCCTCCTGGAGCATGTACCCAACACTGTGCTCAAACAGTTCGGGGGACTCCTCAGGAGGAGGACATGGTGGGTCTAGGGAAGGAGTGACTGATGATGAGTCTGACATTGATACCAGGGAAGAGGACGCTTTGGCAGCTGCTTTGCCAGTACCCTGAGCCTGGGTGAGAGAGGATGAGGAGGAGGAGGAGGGCTTGGTCATCCACTCTACCAAGTCTTCGGCATGATGTGGCTCAACATGTCCAGCTGCCGAAAAGAAGGACAAGCGTGTCCCATGGCCATGTGCTGATGACAATGCACCGCGTCCACGACCAGCACTGTTGCCCCCAGACACAGAGCCTGCTTGCCCTCTTTTATTGCCTCCTGACTGTCTGCCTCTCCTTGTTTGCCTTCCAGACATTCTAATAGATGGCCTGCAGGGAGATGGGAAAAAAGCAATAAGGGCTACCTTCAGGTGTCCTTCTCTGTCCCTTTACTTAAGGATTTCTAAATATGGTTGAGGATGATTGCTTTTGCACAGAATAGCACAACGACAATTTCCCTGACTGTCCAAAAAACAAGGATTTCAAAGATGGTTGATGAGGAATGCTTTAGCACAGTATAGCACAAGGAGAATTTCCCTCACTGTCCTTCCCTGTCCCTAGAAACAAGGATTATCACAGTGAAAGAAACTGACACTCTTCCTACCTATAGTTTTCTGTCCCTAGAAAAAATGTTTTTTTAAAGATGGTTGATGATCAATGCTTTAGCACACTATAGCACAAGGAGAATTTCCCTCACTGTCCTTCCCTGTCCCTAGAAACAAGGATTATCACAGTAAAACACACTGACACTCTCCCTACCTATAGTTTTCTGTCCCTAGAAAAAATGATTTTTTAAAGATGGTTGATGATCAATGCTTTAGCACACTATAGCACAAGGAGAATTTCCCTCACTGTCCTTCCCTGTCCCTAGAAACAAGGATTCGCACAGTAAAACACACTGACACTCTCCCTACCTATCCTTCTCTTTCCCTAAACTAAAGGAATCCAGGTTAAGCAAGAAAAAAAAAATGTCACTGTCCCTGCCTATGCTTCTCTTTCCCTGCTCCGGAACACACTACACTAGGCCGCCGTGCTGGCGGCCTTTTATAGTGTGGGGCGTGTACTAAACACCCTCAGCAATAATTGGCCACAGGCATCCTGCCTGTGGCCAATCATTGCTCTCCTCGCTGCCGGCGCTGTGATTGGCCAAGCATGCGGGGTCACAGTGCATGCTTGGCCAATCACAGCGCCTGGATGACACTGCGATGGCGTAGTGCATTGTGGGCCGTTCGCGTCACTCGAATTAGGCGCGAACGGCCCAAATCGTTCGATCTTCGTCGAACGATCGAACAGCCGATGTTCGAGTCGAACGTATGTTCGACTCGAACACCGAGCTCATCCCTACTGCATAGGATAGTTCTAAAGAAGTCATGGGGTGGGAGGGGGACCTGTTGTGTGAATAATTATTTTTTATCAGGGTTTACAAATAAAAGGGAAGATTTCCAACATGCATAGGTAAAGTGGTCATAAACCTCAGACATGAAATGTGAACAAAGCATATCCCTCTATAGTGTATATTTGTCTCAATTAAAAGCACTAAGTGGCATTACTGTCTGCTGCTTTGTTTCTCTGCTATCAGCATAAATCACTTCTGACAAGTCTTCCAGAGACCGAGAAAAATGGTGACAAGGGAGGGATCGGATCTCCAGCAGATTGACAGCCTCAGATCTGTTCCTGTGTGCTGTGTGAAGGGATCGGGGGGGGGGGGGGGGGTGTCCCTTCACTCCAATCAGCTCTCAGAGGGCATTCAGACTGTCTTTTTCTTCTTTTGATTTGTTTCTTATTTTCCTCTCTTTCTTGTTTCCTTTCCAATTTCTTGTCTCTTATTTCTCTTTTCACACATTTTGTAGTGCACTTTGTATACTCACGGCCTAAGCCGCCTAGCTGGTGGGTGGTGGAGAAGTATAGGTTCATAATTATGTCCAGTGGTCATGTCATGTTGAAGGTGTAGTGTGTATTAGAATTGTATTATGATATGTACCGGGGGGCCTCCTCTCTGTGTTTTCGGGGATGTGGTCAACCTGGTACGATGTTCCACATGTGGTGGACCTGTACCAAAGTGCACCAGTTTTGGATCAGAGTTCATTCCCTGATCTATTCTGTGACAATGGTGAATATAATTAAGGACCACAAGATGGCTCTTCTTAAGGATCCTGCTGCCGACACTCACAAACATGTTCAGACTTTAATCCACTTCATGTTTCTTGCGGCAAAAATCGCTATAGTGACCGCTTGGAAGAAACCAGTGGCAGATCTCGCTATTATGGAAAGTAAGCTGACATTTATCATGATCAACGGAAAGCTGGTCAGTATCTCGAAGGATAGGTCTGTTAAGTTTGACCGTGCTTGGGATCCTTGGATTAAGTATCCCCAATTTCCAGCTGACTGAGAAGTGTGGGCAGCAGGGGTGGGCATTCAGACGGTCTTTTCTTCTTTTCCTCTCTTTCTTGTTTCCTTTCTATTCTTTGTCTCTTTTTTGTCTTTTCACACTTTTTGTAGTGCACTTTGTAAACTCACGACCCATGCCGCCTAGCTGGTGGGTGGTGGAGAAGTATAGGTTCTAATATTTCCCCTAGGTGTGTTTTCTGAGTAGGATTGTTGTATGTTTTTATTAGGACGTTTATCTTTATGTTTAAAATTTACAGAGTGTATTTTATATGACAAACCTTTGTATTAAAGATGGCTGGTGGTATACTATTTGGATCCTTTTCATATCCGTTCCTGCTTTTTTAAAATGTTACACCTGCGTCGTGGATCTTATTTTTGATGTCATTCTTTGCCTACAATTTGTGTCCTCTTTGGAAAAACTTTCCAATAAATATATTGAATCACAATTGTGTTATAAACATGTCATGTTGAAGGTGTAATGTGTATTAGAATTGTATTATGATCATGTCCAGTGATCAGGTCATGTTGAAGGTGAAGCATGTACCTTGGATTACGAGTATAATCCGTTCCAGGAGAATGCTTGCAATCCAAAGCACTCGTATATCAAAGCAAGTTTCCCCATAGGAATCAATGGAAACTCAGATAATTTGTTCCAGTGTCACTGCTAATGTATGCAGTACCGCATGTGGCCAGAGGTGGGGGGGTGGAGACACTCGGAAACACTCGGAGACACTCAGGAACTGAGTATTTCCGAGTGTCTCTGAGCATCACCAGCGCCCCCTCACCTCTGGCCAAATGCGGTACTGCACTCCCCAGAGGCTTGAATCCTGCTTGTCTTGCGAGACAACACTCGCAAGCCGTATCAGGATTTAAAAAAAAAAAACAGCTTGTATTGCGAAACGTTTGTAAACCGCGTTACTCACAATCCAAGGTTTTACTGTATTAGAATTGTATTATGATTCTGTCCAGTAGTCAGGTTATACTGGAGCAGTAGTATGTCTTAGAATTGTATTATGATTTTGTCCAGTGGTCAGGTTGAATTGTAGGTGTACTAAGTAGTAGATCTGTATTGCATAGAGACTTGTGCCTGCCACCATACATGAAGAAAATAATCCTCTCAAACATCCTTATCAAAGGGTACACACAAGGTTTTCTGGTATCCCAACTATTTCTGATAGACACCCTAGCCTTCCCCACAAGCCAGCCATATTTAATGTATTAGAGCAGGGGTGTTCAAACTTTCTAAACAAAGGGCCAGTTTACTGTCCTTCAGACTTTAGAGGGGCTGGAATATGGCCAGAAGAAGTGGAAATTTTCCTGCCATCAGTGGGAGTAAACATTGCCACATTTGGTATTCAGGGGAACATTAGTGTCCCATCTTTGGTGTCAGTGGGAGGAATGTTACCCCATTGTTGATGTTAGTTGGCAGAATAGTGTCGCATATCAGTGGGAGGAAAAGCGCCCAAACATTCCCATAGACACACTCCCAAACCTTGTGGACAGCCTTCCCAGAAGAGTCAAAGCTGTTATAGCTGCAAAGGGTGGGCCAACTCAATATTGAACCCTACGGACTAAGACTGGGATGCCATTAAACTTCATGTGCTTGTAAAGGCAGGCGCCCCAATACTTTTGACAATATAGTGTATATGTAGTGTAACAGGGTCATGCTGCAGGTACATTGTTTTATAACAGAATAGAGTGCTACATGTCTTTTGTATGTATAGTATAAACAGAACTGTATTTGGTCATGTCTGGTGAATGGGACATGCAGGGAAGTTTAGTGTTTCAATTCTGTATTATAGTACACTGTACAAAACAAAAGTGCTTTCTGAAATTTGTAGTGAAATGTTGGTAAGTACTATAAAGGACTAGTATGAAATGTAGAGCTTCAAGGACACCGCCACTTGCTGGTTCTTCTTTTTAAGGTCTTTGTTTGCCCATTTTTATTAAAAACAATTTCAGCAAACAAACATAGGTTTCCCTCGCAGGGGTTTCAGCATTCCTTTTTCCATCAACAAAACGACATTTAGGGCTTACACGCCAGGCCCTTGTCTGTCTCGTACAGACTTTCACCGACCACCTTGGTGCATATAGCTAGCAGCCTCTTGCTGCACTGGCTCCCACGTGGAGCCCTCCTGACTCCTGGCCAGACTTCCTATCTGCTGGGGTGGTGCCCAGAACTAAGGTCAGGTTACTACTAAAAGCCTAGCACACAACTGACCAATCAGTATGCTGGCTGTTCTCAAAATCAGGACCCAGGACTGGGGATTTCATCCCACCCGGATCTCTCAGAAATCCCTGGGCTCCAGGTCCCAAAGTGGACCTTTCTAAGAAAGGAGAAAACTGAAAAGCCAGTTTCCTCTTCATGTTACAAGCTCCCTGGAGCCCCTCAACCCGTCTGGTTGAGAATTCTGGGTCACAACCTCCTTCTAGACCCTGGCAGGGCAACGTTCTGCCAAAGTACACACACGGTAGGCCACTTACTCAGTTTGATCGCTGTGTTCTCAGCCTGCATTGCTCAGGAGATTCATGGCCATCTAGCCAGAGCATGTCTTAAAATATTTATAATATCTCTATACTTGGTAGACACATAAAGGGATTTGAGGCTAAAAGATTATCCAAAGGCGATTTGCCAGGAGAATGTGAACACTTAATAAACATATCAAATGTGTTAGGACTAGAGAAGCATTAAAAAAAGTGAATTCCAATAATTTTGGGATACAGTAACTTGATGGGATAGGGTCGCTTAACCCACAAGTTGCTTTCCTTAAGATGATATTTGCATATTAGAATACCCCAGGTATCCTTTTTTGATAGGATAACTCCAGCCAACGTGTCTATTTGTTGTCTGTGTTGACATTAAACTGATCAGTTGGTGTCTGAACTGTTTCGCTTTTTCCTTTTAAAGTGCATGTATAACCAAACCTTTTTTTTTCTTCTTCTTCTTTTAAATAGAGCATGGAAGGGTTAATAACACCAAGTTTATTTTTTTGCTGCCTCTACCCCAGTGGAGAAATTTCCCCTCACTTCTTGTCCTGGAAAGACAACAGGAAGTGAGAGGAAATTTCTGTTAAGAGAGATATATTCTCTTCTTAGACAGTTGTCACCAAAATAAGTGTCCCCATTTGAATTGTTAGCTTCCTCTGTTTAGGTAACAACATTATCATTTTGGTTGTCCTCTTTCTTTTCTCTGACAATGGTCACAAGGACAAATAAAGGGAACTAATCTACCCAGCGAGGACGTAGACAGCAATAAAAACTTGGCATGGGTTCTCAAGCCTATCCAAAATGTCAATATTATATGTTTTGCCTGTAAACACACTTTAAATAATTTCTCTTCCAGTGAAAACACACTATATTGCCTCAAGTTTGTGGTTACCTGACCATCACCCCTTCACTCTAGGGTAGGGTTGCCACCTTTTCATCAAGTCAAACCCAAACACTTTAGCAGCGCACAGCAATTTTTTTTTTATAATATAAATTATATATACATATATTTTGCTATTAAATAAAATTTCTAATCATATGAAGTTAATAACAAGAGTCCCCCTTTACATCAGAGTCCACAGAGTTCCCCTTTTACATCTGAACTCGCAGAGTTCCCTTTCACTTTGAGGGGGGACTCTGCAGACTCTGATGTAAGGGAGAACTCTGGGGACTCTAACATAAGGGATGCTCTGGGAACCCTGATTTAAAAGGTAACAATGAGAACTCTGATGTATGGAGATGACTCTGATGTAAGGGGGAACACTGTGGCCTCTGGTGTAATGGGGAACTGTGATGTAAGGGATGCTCTGTTAACCCTGAATTACCTTAGTGTACTCACTCAGAGGCAGGAGAGAGAAGGGGGGGAGACTTCAGTCACAGACACGGATGGATGGTGAGCTCACTCACCCCTTGGCAGTCAGCAACTCTCATCCAGATGTATCTGAGGCTGCTGGACTTTAAATTTCCACCCCCCACTTTTCTTTTCTTAGGCACAGCCCTGGAGATTGGAGTGTGAGCAGACACAGAGGGGTAGGGATGGGAGAAAGTGGTGCAGATCGTCTTTGTGTGTGTTTGGGGGGGGGGGTGTTAGTGCTGGCTTTGGTTTTGGGCAGCATGAAAGAGTGTAACAGGCACTCTCAGCTTAGACACCCCTGCTGGGAAGCCATAGTCCAGTCTGAATAATGTGTCCGGATTTCAGGCAGTCTGAAACCCGGACGCATGATTCCAAACCTGAACTGTCCGGGTGAATCCCGGACAGGTGGCAACCCTACTCTAGGGGCAACCTTGTGGGAACAGTTTAAGGAAGACCTTTTTCTGTTCTAGAATAGCTGTGACCCTGCACACAAATCCAGCTGCAAAAAGGCATGGTATGAGGAGTTTGGTGTGGATTAACCTGGATGACCTCAACCCTTCTGAACACCACCGGGGTAAATTGGAATGCTGATTGCAAGCCAGGTCTTCTTGTGCAACATCAGTACCTGACCTTACAAATGCTTTTCTTGCCAAATGGAAATTAATTCCCACACAAACAGCCTTCACAGAAGAATGGAGGTCGTTGAAGCTGCAAATGGGAGTGGGGGGGTTTAAATTGGAATGTCCAACAAACTCATATACATAGGTGTGGTAATCACAAGTCCTTAACCTTTTGGCCATATAGTGTACCTTTATTGCCACCTAAGGCAGAATATGTTGCCTTCCAGTCTGCAAAGGCTAAAGAAAGTCTTATTACTTACTCTTTGCAGGGGTTTGTGATGACCTCTGGTGGAGACATGTACATGTAAGGTGACATGGGCTTATCAACAAAAGCCCCAAAGCCAATGCGGAGATTACTGGTTACTTTGTGCATCCTTTCAGCCAATTGAGTTCCTAAGGTCTGGATGGTTACCAAATCATCCTTCATAGAGTAAGATAGATCCATAAGGTAGTAGATGTCCAGTGGATAGTCTTCCACCTGCCGTACTTGTATTGTGAAGATCTTGGCATCATCTGGGAGATAAATGATAATGGACCTTTTAAAAAAGAACTTCAGAGCACCATACAACTCGTTCCATGTACTTCATATTTACTGGGGAAAAAAATCCCTTCTTTACATCAAATGCAATGCATAGTAACTTATTTTATGTATTTTCTTTATTATAGTTGAAAAGTATAAATATAACTTTTTAAAAATGTTTTATTTTCAAAGCAACTCTTTGGCACTAACTTTTTTGTCCTCAATCGCTTAAAGTAAGGTGACCAGATTTTTTAAATGAAATCCGGGGACATTTTGTTATTTTTACTAGTAATGGCGGCAATCAGCGACTCTCTGCCCGTCGCCGCCCACCTCACAGCCTCTCAAGTCTCACTCTCCGGGCCCCCGGTTACTACTGGGTGGGGAGCGGAGGAAGATCACTCCACCAGGGAAGGCAAGGAGATAAACAGGCAGGCGCCTGGCCGGGGCTTGAGTCAAGGCAGAAGAACTTGCGGGTGGAGCTGAATGGGCATGCGTCAGAAACTGAAGAAATATTCCCTTCGCTCCTACCAGCACATGATCATCATAATGGAAAAAAATACACACCCCCTTAAGCTAGGAGTAGCAGTGGAGCGGGGGTGTGCAATTCAGATTTTTTTTTTAATTCTGCACTGACTGTCTTTGAAATTGCCCCAACCCCTGTTCAAATCCAATCTGGGGACAAAACCGGGGACAGACTTGGTCCGGGGACAGTGTCCTCATTCCAGGGACTGTCCCCTGAAACTGGGGATGTCTGGTCACCCTAGCTTAAAGTGATATTAAAGTCTTGATTGAAGACAACAAAGTTAGTGCCAAAAAGTTGCTTCGAAAATAAATAAAACATTTTTAAAACGTTGGATTTATACTTTGACTATATTAAAGAAAATACATAATACAATGGTTTTGCAGAGAGCAGCCTATATCCTCCTCTGCAAAAAAAAAACAGGAGAGAGGAGAGGGAAGACCCCCCCACAGACAGTATTCTTCAAAAAGGCTCAACTAAACTAAAGATACTAAATCTAAGTAAGCCGCAATTGTAAAAATAAAAAAACAATTTAATGATTATACATGATATTTATACACCACATCAGAAGACAACTATAATAAAATAAGACTAGTCAAAAAGAAAAAAAAATATCCTCCTCTGCTCGGAGTCCCTCACTGGCACTTCTGGCCCCTCCATCTCCTCATTGGCTCACTGACTTTGATTGCCATCAGTGGGAGCCAACGGTGATAGCTGCTGTGTCTCAGCCAATCAGGAGGGAGAGTCCCGGACAGCCGAGGCTCTCGTGCAACATCGTTGGATTGAGATGGGCTCAGGTAAATATTAAGGGGGCTGCTGCACACAGAAGGTTTTTTATCTTAATGCATAGAATGCGTTAAGTTTTGGAACCATTTTTAGAGATCCTGGTGTGCTGGTAACATTATTTTCCCCTACCTATCCCCCACCTCTACACACATCTCCCTCCGCAGCCCTCACCCCCCCCCCCCACAAGGCTTCCTCACATCTCACCTACCCAGTCTGGCTCTAGTACCTCCCGAAAGTGTAGGCGGCTCTGCCTCTCTAACTCTCACTTACAGAGATATCATTGGTCGACATCTGTGCACCCGGGTAGTGCAGTAGTGCAGTGCAGCTCACCAAGTGATGCCCCATCACACACTTCACATCTCCCTTATCCCTGCCGTAAATGCAGGGTAGGCAGGGATCTGTGAGAACTGCTGAGAGGAAAGCTGTCCTTGTAAACACAGACGGTTTCTGTGTTTACTAATGACAGTGGGGAGTGGGGAACAGAGGGAGAGAGCCGGAGTTCTGCCAGGTTCGGGCTGAAAAAAAGCCCTGGGTGCGAGGGCCATATGAAATGACCTGGTGGGCCAGATTTGGTTCACAGGCCTTGTGTTTGACACAAATGCTTTTAGGTTTTACAGAATATGCACACTTCCTACATTTTCTAAATAAAAGTAATACATTAAAGGGGACTCTAGCCAAACAGTTTTTTTTTTTTTTTAGGTTTTACCTGTCCAATACCCTACAATGCCCTACAAACCTGATTTCATCTGTAGACTTGTATGCATTTCAGATGATTACACCAGCTAGAGGCCCCTTTCACATGGATGTTCCAATCAGGTCCACCTGTCTGTTTTTCAGGGGGACCCGATCGGAACCTCCATTCTTCTCTATGGAGCGGCGGGTGTAAATAAACATGTGTCGGTTTACACCCACCTACATCCAATCCGATCCAAACAGCCAAAAAGAGACAGATGGGGATCATCCAGTGGATCGGATTGGATGGTAGTCAGGTGTAAATGGACAGGTGGT
This sequence comes from Rana muscosa, assembly GCA_029206835.1. Classification (NCBI taxonomy): domain Eukaryota; kingdom Metazoa; phylum Chordata; class Amphibia; order Anura; family Ranidae; genus Rana; species Rana muscosa. The sequence goes on from CM055128.1 coordinate 271,548,972, forward strand.
CCACCCATAGAGGAGAGCGGTCTGTGTCCGTGTCCGCTGTGCATGAGCTGAGCGGACACGAACCTGTCATCTGCCTGCTCAGTAGGGATCCGTTGAGAGAGATCCCCATGCTGAGCAAGTGGATTACAGCCGCTGTCCGCCCCGTGTCACACATGCCTGATGAAGGGGTCCTGTGTGGCTCCAAGGCATTGTTTTCTGCTGTGATGATGTGATCACTGATTGAAGTTTTGGACCCATTTTTTGGAGATCCTGGTGTGCTGGCGACATTACTTTCTCTGACTGCATATGGTTCCAGCCACTGGTTGCTTCAGCACCCACTTACAAATACAGCCATCTCTACTCTTCTGCGTTGGGAATATTACATAGGTAGGGGAAAAAGGTGCAGAGTTTGGAGCCGAGGAGGGGTGGAGGTGAGCTTGTGAAAGAGAGCTGAACCTTGCATGCTGTGCATAGCACACCCCTAAACACTGCACTCTGTATGTAAGGCACCTCTCAACCCTGCACTCTGGGCATTGGGCACCCCTGAAATGTACGTAGCACACTCCTGAATCTGCACTTTATGTCTAGAGCACCCCTGAAACTGCACTTTGTACATGGCATACCCCTGAACTGCATAGAGCATTCCTGAACTCCACACATAATACACTCCTAGTATTTATTGCTCCTTTAAGATCCTCCCACTGGTGCATTTTGGCCACGTCCACCAATCAATGTGATTTGGTGGGGACATGGTTGAGTTCCTGTACCTATTGTTTGAGAAAAAAAAGCCCTGAATTAATTTTTATAGTCTTACAGATACAACCCTTTGAGGGCAATTATAATGCTGATGCAGCCCATGGTGAAATTGAGTTTGACACCCCTGCCTCAAAGGATTCCTCGAACTGTTCATCAGGAGTCTTTTTTCAGTGTTACCTGGTCTCAGGTGCAGTTCTAACTTTTGTGGTGTCATCTGAGTGATGTCGCCTTCTGAGCCCTTGTCACTCAGCGGTCTGTCAACCAGGGTCTTGACCTTACTAACAAGGTGCTCAATATTGTTTCGATCGCAGTTATTCTCTAGCAGTGCTGACACTACGTCACAGCGAGGAGCTCCTTTTCCAAAATCCTAAAGGGTGGCAGAAGACAGACACAAAACATACCAATTAGAAATTCAGGTATTAACCAGGAAGTATATTATTTCTCAACACTTCATCTATTTACAGTAAAAAGAGCTTGGCTTTATTATTTAAAAAAAATCCTAAATGTGGGTTAATGTTTTAATGCTTTGTTTCTATGTATATACAAGCCTACAGTATGTCAGACCTGACTGATTAAAACAGATTCCCCTCAGTCTTTAGCGATTTGTACCAATGGTTCTCAACCATGGCCTCAAGTACCCCCAACAGGCCACGTTTTGGACATTTCTCTTAGATAAAATAGCTGTCCGAAATACCAAGCCATTGACTCTGATTTAAAGTGAGTGTAAAGTCTTGTTTTGTTTGTTTTTTTAAATAACAATCATGTTATACTTACCTCCTCTGTGCAGTTGGTTTTGCACAGAGCAGCCCGGATCCACCTCTTCTCGGGTCCCTGTTTGCTGCTCCTGGCCCCTCCCTCTTGTTGAGCGCCCCCACAGCAAGCCGCTTGCTATGGGGGTTCCCGAGCCGACTCACAGCTCCGTGTGTCTATTCAGACACGGAGCCCTGACCTGGCTCCACCCCCTCTCTTCTGAATGGCTAACTGACTTTGATTGACAGCCACAGGAGCCAATGGTGCCGCTGCTTTGTCTCAGCCGCTCAGGAGGAGAGTCCCAGATGGCTAAGTAATTAGGGGTTTCTGGGGAGGCTGCTACACACAGAAGGTTTTTTATCTTATCTCTTCTGCCTTTGCAACTCCTTTAAAGCACCTGTGCAAGAAAAAGGAAAACCTGCAAACATGGCCTGTTGGGGGTACCTGAGGACTGAGGTTGAGAACTACTGATTTGTACAACCTAAGGATCAACCAGCATTCAACTCAAGTCTGTAGCTCAGTTCCACTCTAAAACACCCAGCCTCTGTTCTAGACCACATATAGAACATCACTTTAAAGTAGAATTTTTTTTCCATGCAGTGGGGCTGTGCCCACGCTGCATGGGTTAACTGCTCATTTTTTTATTTTTTTCCATGGAAAAACAAAATTTTATTAACAAAACACAAACTTAAGCGTTTCAGATATTACAAATCTTATGCCGCGTACACACGACCATTTTTCATAACGCGAAAAATGCCATTTTTTTATTTGGTCATTAAAAACGACCGTGTGTGGGCTCCAGAGCATTTTTCACGACGTGAAAAATGGGCATTAAAAATTTGGAACATGCTCTAATTTTTCTCGTCGTTTTTTCACGTCGTCGTTTGTCTCGTCATGAAAAACGGCCATGTGTAGGCTTTAACGACGTGAAAAAAAAACCTGGTAAAACTAGCGTTCATAATGGAGATAGCACATTCGTCACGCTGTAACGGACTGAAGAGCACGAGGCTGAAAAGCGCGAATCGTCTCTCACCAAACTTTACTAACACGAGGATCAGCAAAAGCAGCCCAAAGGATGGCGCCATCCGAATGGAACTTCCCCTTTATAGTGCCGTCGTACATTTCGTACGTCACCACGCTTTGCTTGAGCATTTTTTTTTCATGATAGTGTGTAGGCAAGGCAGGCTTGAGAAGAATCACGTCGAGAAAAACATCGTTTTTTTCAATGACATTAAAAACGGCCGTGTGTACGCGGCATTAGGGTCTTTGAGAAATTGTGGGTCCTTATATGCAACGGGCATAAAACCCATAATATGTGCTCTTTTAATTGCCTTTGCAAAAGCTTTCTGTTTTTTACCACACAGCCCTGTTATATGCCTTCCATAAATACGACCAGTGTGTGGTGACACAAACTGGGACAGCAGCTGTACGTTCTTATAGTCTATTGGCACATAACACAAGATGCATTTTTTGGGGGGCTCTTTGAAAGGATTTTCCAGTGCCTCCAGCATCCTATTATCATTATTAATTTGTATGCTCTAGCTGTTGTCTGGAGTTACTGGAATGGTTGTCCCTGTGCTGTACAGAGTGACAGGACTACACCATGCTTTGCTCCTCACAGCACCCCGCAATAACCCCTAACACCAGCATCTTCCTGCACAGCCTGTCCTGTGACCTGCAGGGGGAGCGGAAACCTAACTGCTCATTTTTGTCTAGGGGATTTGAGAGCCAATAAATTCCCACATAATCCTCTGGTCCTCCAAGCACAAGACTGGTCCCTGCGTGGTCTAGCAGGCTTGTGCAGTGGAATGTTCCTGACATTGGACGTGGTGGAGCACCATTTTCTGGAGGATGGAAGGATTGGGTGAATATATGCTATTTGTTCACCCCTAGACAAGATGAGCAGGGGGAAAATAAATAATTTTGACAGGAGGTGTGCTTTAAGCTTTTCGCCCTGAAGAGGGGGAAAAACTCTGAAACACTTTGCAAATCCTGAGACTCTTTTTACAGTGTTCCCTACCCACCTGCACAACCGCCATACTTATGAAGGGACCACTTATCTTGGGACTCTTCACAAGTTGAGCTGCACAGTTCTCCCTCAAGTTCTATTTAACACATGGACCCTAAAGCCTAGTACACACAATCAGAAAATCGTACCAAAAATACCGCTTTATAATCGATTGTACAATAATCTGATCATTGGTACACAGCTTTCGAGAGCTGATCACGACAGTTCATCCAAAATTATCCGAAGGGACAAACACAAAATGTTTACTCGTATGATACCAGATCGTACGATTTTCATTTAAGCAGTACAGTTTCCGTCCGAAAATACAATACAATACATCACTTCCGAAGATGTATTCTGTCATACAAGAATTTTCGTAAGTTGAGTAACCTCTTTATTTTCGATATGGAGACCATCATGCAAAAAATAAAACGGACGGTCATTCATCCGATATTCTCCTCGCGTGTACAACCCATAATGCCTCTACAAAGAGATACAGGGGGGGTTTACTAAAACTGGAGCAATCAGAATCTGGTGCAGCTGTACAAGGTAGCCAATCAGCTTTAACTGCAGCTTGTTCAATTAATCTTTGACAATAAACCTGGAAGCTGATTGGTTTCTATGCAGAGCCGCACCAGATTTTGCACGCTCCAGTTTTAGTACATCTCCCCCACAGTGTGGAAAAAGACTTGGTAAATCAGTAACAAGGAAAGCATCGGCTACATGGAATTTGTGGGCAATAGTGGTGATCAGTCCTTTGACGTCTACTTTCCACTTTTTGTTCACAAATCACACAGTACAAGTTCTCTAACACACTGGAAATTTTTCTTACACATATTAACACAATAAGGTGTCACTTCTAATTTCATGCATATCAAGGAAAATGGAGCTCACCCATTGGATACAGTATACTATGGCTTTCATAAGTGGTACATTTAGGGTTGCCCCCTGTCCAGGATTCACCCGGACAGTTCGGGTTTGGAATCATGCGTTCGGGTTTCAGACTCTGCCTGAAACCCAGACACATTATTCAGACTGGACTATTGCTTCCCAGCAGGGTTGCTGGCTGGGAGTGTCTGTTACATGCTCTTTCACACTGTCCAAAGCCAGCAATAACAACCCCCCCTCCCCCCCACACACACACACAGAGACAGCAGAGGAGTGAGGGCTCGATCTGCACCTCTTCCCCCCGCCCCTACCCTTCTGTCTGCCCACACTCCAATCCCCAGTGCTGTGCCTAAGAAAAGGAAAGTTGGGGCCGGAAATTTGAAGTCCAGCAGCCTCAGATACATCTGGATGAGAGGTGCTGACTGCCAAGTGGTGAGTGAGCTCAGCATCCATCCCTGTCTGTGACTGAAGTCTCCCCTTCCTTCTCTCTCCTGCCTCTGAGTGAGTACACTAAGGTAAATCAGGGTTCTCAGAGCACACTTACATCAGAGTTCCCCTTTACACCAGAGGCCACAGTTTTTCCCCGTACATCAGAGTCCTCTCCGTACATCAGAGTTCTCAGTGTTCCCCCTTAAATTAGGGTTCCCAGAGCATCCCTTATGTTAGAGTCCCCAGAGTTCTCCCTTACATCAGAGTCTGCAGAGTCCCCCCTTAGACCCCTTACAAACTGAGGAGTTTTTCAGGCGGTTTAGCGCTAAAAATAGCGCCTAAATACCGCCTGAAAACTCCTGCCCCTGCAGTCTCAATGTGAAAGCCCGAGGGCTTTCACACTGAGACGGTGCGCTAGCAGGACCGCTCCAAAAGTCCTGCTAGCAACATCTTTGGAGCGGTGTGTTTACCGCTCCTTCACCGCTCCTTCCCATTGAAAGTAATGGGAAACCGAGGTGATACCACCGGCAATGCGCCTCTGCAGAGGCGCATTGCCGGCGGTATTAACCCCTTTTCGGCCGCTAGCAGGGGTTAACACCACACCGCTAGCGGCCGAATACTGCCGCAATTCCACGGCAATTCCGACAGTATAGCGCCGCTAAAAATAGCGGCACTATACCGCCACCGCACCCACCACCCCAGTGTGAAAGGGGCCTTACAGTGAAAGGGAACTCTGCGAGTTCAGATGTAAAAAGGGGAACTATATGGACTCTGATGTAAAGGGGGTCTCTTGTTATTAACTTCATATGAGTAGAAATGTTATTTTATAGCAAAATATATGTATAGTTTATACTATAAAAAAAAAAAAATTGCTGTGCGCCGCTAAAGTGTTCGGGTTTGACGTGAAGAAAAGGTGGCAACCCTAGGTACATTGACTATGAGGCTTTTATGAGACATATATTAGTATGCTGAGAAGCGTAATGTTCCAGCTGCAAAATAGTAACTAAATTGCCCTACAGGCATTGAAACTCCCCACACCCTTCCTCTGGCTCAGGATTCTTATCTCTCACATCTCTGTGCAGCCAAAGGCCTGTAAAGTAAATAGCATGCAGAAATAGCAAGATTAAAAGCACAATTGCGGGAAAGGATGAAACTATTTTCTGTCCTAGAGTGCCATAAGGAGTACCTCTGACAGTTGAAGGATCTTATCTCATATTAGGGAGATTTTCTATGGACATAATACTTTATTATTTAAGATACATTTGTTTGAAGAGTGATAGAGGAAAGTGTAACACGAGTGTTAGTATTCCTCCCTTTTGCGCAAGAATCATATCAGATCTCGGCACTCCGATAACTTTCTTCATGGCACTGATAATGATATCTTTAAGCCTAGTACACACGACGAGATTATCGGACAAATGATCGTCCTTTTTTTTTTTTTTTTTTGCGTGCTAGTCTCTATATCAAAAACGAATAGGCTACTAAAGTACGAAAATTCCCGTACGACAGAATAAAAATTCGGAATTGATGCAATGTAATTTCAAAAGAAAAGTTTGCCGAATAAACAAAAATCGTACAATCTGGTATCATATGAGAACAATTTTCATGTTTGTCTCTTTGGAACATTTCGGACGAAAGCTGTGTACTAAAGATCACATTATTGTACGATCGCTTCAAAAGTGGTATTTTTTTGTACAATATTCTTATCGTATGTACAGGGCTTTACTATAAGGTGACCAGATTTTTAAAATAAAATACGGGGACATATTTTTTTTTTACTAGTAATGGCGGCAATCAGCGACTCATAGCGAGATTGCGATATTGCGATGGACAAATCAGACACAAAGTGACACTTTGTGGGAACCAGTGACACTAATAGAGTGATCAGTGCTAAAAATTTGCACTGTCACTGTACTAATGACACTGGCTGGGAAGGGGATAACATCTAGGGCAATCAAAGGTTTAAATGTGTGCCTAACAAGTGTTTTCTCACTGTGGGGGAGGTGCTTTTACTAAGAGAAGGCATAGATCCTTGTACCTGCTTTGCAGAGACACAGGATCAATGTCTTCCATACTCACAGAATGGCGAACTGCCTTGTTTACATAGGCAGACCACCGTTCTGCCTGTGTACATAACGATCAGCGGGTACCAGTGGTCATCGAGTCTGGTGGACCCCCTGATTGGCTCAGATACCCAGAAATGCAGGATCACGTATATAAGTGATCCTGTGCAGCGCAACCGCCCTGTAGCAGTAAATCTGCTATGGAACGGTCAGCAACTGGTTAAGATCATCAGCATTATAATAGCTCACAGACAATAGACACTCTATGATGGCTCTGGCTGGCTCTGTCACAGTGTGTCACATGACATGGCCGCTGGCTGCTGATTTTGTTAACTTATGACCAATAAGTGCCTGCTGCCTGTGAGTTATGATACCATCCATTATGCCAGAGAGACAGACAAAGTGCAATGTAGTCTATTTACAGACACCCCCAAAGGGGCACTGGAAGCCCCACGATCGGATCCGCTTCCCCTCTGTTCCTGCTACTGGACATTGTCAGCTGCCTCTCTCTGCCCGTCGCTGCCGCCGCCCGCCTCACAGCCTCTCAAGTCTCACTCTCTGGGCCCCGGCTATTACTGGGTGGGGAGTGGAGGAAGATCACTCCGCCGGGGTAGGCAAGGAGGTAAGCAGGCCGGCGGCAGAAGAAATTGCGGGCGGAGCTGAATGGGCATGCGCCCGAAACTGAAAAAAAATAGTCCCTCCGCTCCAACCAGCACATCATCATCAGGAAGGGATACAGATAATGGAAAAAATACACCCCCCTAAACTAGTAGGAGTGGCGGGGATTCCGATTTTTTTTTTTTATTCTGCACCGACTGTCTTTGAAATTGCCCCAGCCTCTGTTGAAATCAAATTCGGGGACAAAACCGGGGACAGACTTGGTCCATGTCCTCAATCCAAGCACTGTCCCTTGAAACATCTGGTCACCCTACTTTACTATTCTCTTCCTGTCTTTAGCTACTCAATGCTAGATAAACAATCTGATACTTTTGCTTAAAAAAACTGCAGAATGTCTATAGCTTGGCAAGTTGAATTGGTTCAGCAAATATATCAACAAAGATGTGGTGTTCTTCTTAAGTTTTGGTTGGAATAGGGATTGTTTAAGACCTCTGTCAGGTTTTTATTGCTCTTTTTGTCCTATATTTGTCTTTTTGGGGAGATGTTCTAAAGGACATAGCAGGAAGTAGGACGATACGCTTTATTACCAAAAGTATTGGGAGGCCTGCCTTTACACGCACATGAACTTTAATGGCATCCCAGTCTTAGTAGGGTTCAGTATTGAGTTGGCCCACCCTTTGCAGCTATAACTCTGTGCAGGCAAGTCAAGTTCCTCCACCCCAAACTGATTCATCCATGTGTAGCGGGGTCCTCAATTTAGTGGGATACACTTGTGGGTAGTGTGACCCAAGTGTGTAATTGTGTTAGGGTTCAGACCCCTTTTTGTTATTCGTGGAGGATTGGGTGGTGTAATATTCTCCTTGACCAGTGGGTGTCAGTGTACCTACTGGCTCGGGGTAGAATCACTACCGCAGTGCTACCCTTCTTTGTCCCTTCCTGGAGATGGTACGGCCGGGGCGGGGAACCCGCCGTGGTATCGACGGGAGGAGATAAAAGGGGGAGACGCCCTCGCCACGAGGTCTGTCTTTCTTTTTCGGGGGATCATCTCTTCACGCACCCAGGCACCTTAGGCCTGGGTGCGGGCGGTTCAAGGTTCCGGCCTAGGCGTCCCAGGCCTGGCCGGAATGAAGATGGAGTCCATCCCAGGCACCTTCAGCCTGGGATGAGGTACTATTGAGGAGGCCTGGGACCCGGTGACTCCGACCGGGTCCCGCGAGGGTGAAGTTGCTCCAGGGCGCCCCTTGCGAGGGGGCCCGCATCTGAGGTGAGGAGGCTGGGGAGGTCACTCGTTCGAAGACCCGGTGTAGTGTCAACCCGGTGACGGATGGGCCTTCGGTAACTCCCTTGGAGGACATCTTCCCCTGATAGAGGCCGCAACGCAACGGAGGTATTCATGTCAAGACTCCTACAACCCTTGGTCATAGCATAGGGGATGTAGGGACCCAGATCAGTATAGTGCCTCGACCTGCTCATCTCACCGTATCATGCCATCGCATTGCCTGTATGTGGAGATACGAAATAAACCAACAATTGGACTGTGATCGGTGTATGGACTCTGTTAATGGGAGCAAAGGGTGGTTCGGTGATTTCTGCACGACAGACTCGGTACATGCTCAGGACACACCGGCCCGAGGAAACATCAGGTATCGGCCTTCACCTCGCCCGCCGTTGTGGGGAGGACATGGGCCGTAGCGCACCTCACCCTGTCGCGTGACATACCCCTAGCTAAAGAGGACGGGGTGAGGGGGTGGCTACACATGTCTTTATGTACCTTGCTTTGTGCACTGGTGTGCAGTCATGTTGGAACAGGAAGGGGCCATCGCCAAACTGTTCCCACAAAGTTGGGAGCATGAAATTGTCCAAAATGTCTTGGTATGCTGATGCCTTAAGAGTTCCCTTGACTGGAACTAAGGGGCCAAACCCAACCCCTGAAAAACAACTCCATACCATAATTCCCCCTCCACCAAATGATTTGGACCAGTGCACAAAGTAAGGTCCATAAAGACATAAATGAGCGAGTTTGAGGCTGAAGAACTTGATTGGCCTGCACAGAGTCCTGACCTCAACCCGATAGAACACCTTTGGGGTGAATTAGAGCAGAGACTAATAGCCAGCCTTTCTCGTCCACATCAGTGCTTGACCTCACAAAAGCGCTTCTGGAAGAATGGTCCAACATTCCCATAGACACACTCCTAAACCTTGTGGACAGCCTTCCCAGAAGAGTTGAAGCTGTTATAGCTGCAAAGGGTGGGCCAACTCAATATTAAACCCTACGGACTAAGACTGGAATGCCATTAAAGTTCATGCGCGTGTAAAGCCCGGTGTCCCAATACTTTTGGTAATATAGTGTATGTTTCTAAAGTGGGGGGAACTTCCCTCTCAAAGATGGCCATACACATGGTGAGCTGAACTAGAGAAATCCCTCAATTCTTCCATCCACACTAATCAGCATGCATAGATGAATATAATGTGCTGGCTGTTTCATTTAGACAGCTGGCACCTGTGGCTGTCAGAATACCCCAACAGTGACTGCAACTGATTGGCTGCAGTCTCTGTTTGGGCAACAATTTTCCTCCCCACTCCCTCAACTTTTCAATCAAAGTTTGTTGAGCAGCGCAGTGCTGACAGGTCTACCCATGGTTAGTACTGATTTACAGGAAATGGATGAAATTCTAACTGTTTGGCCAGATTTGCATCTTTGTAGCGTTTAGCGTTTTCCCACGGCCGCGATCAGGGTAGGCTAGTAGCGTACATGTAGCCTTAAGGTCCTTTTACATGAGCGGTGTGCAACACGATCAGCAGGGGATCTGCTCACAGATCCCCTGCTGATTGGAGCAGGGCGGATGATAGGTCTGTGTCCACTCAGTTTATGCAGAGCAGACACAGACAGACTCCACTCAGCTTTATGTGTGGCCAGGAGTTAATGGACTCTGCTGTATGAAAATAAAATGTTTGGAGGGTTGAGCACCTAGGTGCTCTGGGATTTTTAAACGGTGTTCGAAAAGAATGGCTTATAAAGAAATATATGTAAAAAATTTACAACATTTATTGAATAATTTTTTAAAAAGGGAAACAGACATGCATATAGTAAAAAGACCATCCACATATATATATATATATATGACAAAGAAATCACAGCATATGATAAGCTAGCATCGAGAGTCACTCTACTAGTTTCGCTCAATGAGAGCTTCTTCAGGAGTTTATTGACAATAAACGCAGATCATACTGGAAGATAAAGTTTGCATATGTCAGGCAACAATGGATGTACAGCAAGTCCGTTATACAAAAGACATAAAGAGCACTGAATTGTGATACAAAATAATTAAACAATAGCACATAATATTAATAGAGTATGATAATATAAAGAAAATTTTTTATATGTTCGTAATCATGATCTGAGTAACAGAATAAAACTCACCACAAGACTCAAAATCGCATATAAGCAGAAGGTCACAGAGACATACCCAAATTCCCAAGGGTAAACAGGACCGGCCACTGCGGAGAACCATCCCAGGCATCAAGGCCATAGAGAGCAAAGATGATAGAACAGAGTAGAACCTGGGAATTTATGTAAAACATAACAAGAACACAATCTCAGTGTCTGACCTAAGTCAAGAAAACATCGAGCAAAGGTTCAAAGAAATATAATAATAATATAAGGTACAAAGCCACAATGTAAAAATTAATTAATTAATGAATAGAACACATACCTGAAACAAACAGGTACAGCATAAAAAGTGCCAATCTGGTTGTTATGATAAAGACTTGTCAGGCTCGGTCAGTAGCTAAGATAGCAAAAGATTGAATTGTGGACAAACCAACTCCAGCTGAACATCCAGCATACGTGAGAGCACATCTGATGCTGAGCGTAGTAAGAAAAAAGAGAAAAGAAAAAAAGTCAGGAAAAATGTTTTTCCTTAGGGTTTCTAAAATACATTGGTTAAATTGGGAATGGATCATTGAAAAATTATCCCTATCCCAAAAGCACCTAAATAGAAAATAACTTACCTGAGGTGATAGTAAGATGCTGGACACTGGTTTGACAGAGTAGCAACCTCTGCCCACGAACGGGAGTTTGTCCTGTCAGTGATTGCGGTGAAGACCGCACTCTTAAGCTCTCCAACCCGGCGGCGTCTGACGTCACCGCCGGGAAGCGGACATACTGAGAACACCAAGTGCGCATGTCCAGCATACCAAAGTCAAAGTATAGCGCCATACATGAGGACACCACACGCCGCGCGTGCAGAGACACCAGCGGCGTTGCGTCATTAGAGGCAGACGGCGCCATCTCGATTAAGGGAAAGCTGCTAGATGGACCAAAGCAGTGTGGGAAAGAGCTAGCGGGCAATACATGTCATTGCCAGAGTGAAAATGGGTCTTGCCCTAAACAAAAGTGGGGGATGCCAGGAATGAAACAATATGGGTTCAACAAGTGGGGTGCGCTAACGGGCAGGTGACTGGCATTATACCTGCATATAAATGAGCACGCCGGGCGTCCGTATGGTGATGAAAGCCGGATGGTCCAAAATACCCCAACGTGGAGTCCCGGGATGTTTTTATTCCAATAAATAATTGGATAAGTAAAGAAAACATAACAAAATAATTGTTAAATGTAATATTAAATGGGGATTATATTTAACTGTGGACTTCATGCTAATATAATAAAGTAAAGAAGTCAACCGGGTGTGTTTGAACAGTTGACAACTATATCAGTGCGATTTAATGAGTACATGGAGACAATTTTGTCAGACCAGGTCATGATTCAACAACGAAATACCAATGCACAGATCATGATACAGAATCTTAGATACATCTAATAAAATAATACACATTGTATACAAAGAGAGAAAATAAAATAAAATAAAATAAATTAAAGAAAAGACTTGAAACTGAAAGCATCATTCAGGCCAGGTGATGTCAAAGCAGAGAGATTGTGAATCCATTTGGCTTCCTTTTGAAGCAAAGCCTTGTCATAATCTCCACCCCTATCACCAGGGGGTATATGTTCTAAGGCCGGAAAATGCATTTTTGAGCCATCAAATGAATGAAAGAGACCCATGTGGCGACTTATAGGGGTCTCCATCCTTTTCTTATTGATGAGGGCAACATGATCATGGATCCTATGAAAGAAGGGTCTCTTAGTTTTCCCTAAGTAGAAGGCCTTGCATCCACACTGCATTATATACACGATGCCTACAGATTGACATGTCACAGAAAAGCGCGGTCTGTAGGTACGTCCATTCGGAAGAACCACAAATTGTGAAGAATGGACGTACCTACAGAAATGGCATCTGTGACACGGTCTGGTGCCCCTCAGATCCCGAGAGGGTGAAGATGGAAAAGTGTGATGGCTATGAACCAAACCATCACGTAGGGAACGGGCCCTTTTATAAGTGATTTCCGGATATGGCTTGATATGTTTGGATACCAAGTCATCACTTGTAAGAAGGTACCAATATTTGTCCAGTATTGATCTCATTTGTTTATGCTGGCCCGTGAATTTAGTAATTAACCGGACCCCCGGGTTAGATTTTGGAGTTTTGGGATCGTGTAGGAGAGATTTCCTATCGTGTTGTTTAGCACGTGCATATGCTCTCTTCAAGCACTTGTTGCTATAGCCCCGTTCCTGGAAACGGGTCCTAAGCAAATTGGCTTGTGTCTCAAAGTCACTGTTGTTGCTACAATTACGGCGTAATCTCAGATACTGCCCATAAGGCACACTGGTGATAAGAGATCTGGGGTGGGAACTCTCCACGTGCAACACCGAGTTGCAGGCGGAGGGCTTTCGAAAAAGGGATGTGCCAAGGGTACCATCCTCTTGGACAAAGATGTTAATATCAAAAAAATTCAGTTTTGTCTGGTTCATCTCAAATTCACGGGCCAGCATAAACAAATGAGATCAATACTGGACAAATATTGGTACCTTCTTACAAGTGTTGACTTGGTATCCAAACATATCAAGCCATACCCGGAAATCACTTATAAAAGAGCCCGTTCCTTATGTGATGGTTTGGTTCATAGCCATCACACTTTTCCATCTTCACCCTCTCGGGATCTGAGGGGCACCAGACCGTGTCACAGATGCCATTTCTGTAGGTACGTCCATTCTTCACAATTTGTGGTTCTTCCGAATGGACGTACCTACAGACCGCGCTTTTCTGTGACATGTCAATCTGTAGGCATTGTGTATATAATGCAGTGTGAATGCAAGGCCTTCTACGTAGGGAAAACTAAGAGACCCTTCTTTCATAGGATCCGTGATCATGTTGCCCTCATCAATAAGAAAAGGATGGGGACCCCTATAAGTCGCCACATGGGTCTCTTTCATTCATTTGATGGCTCAAAAAAACATTTTTCGGCCTTAGAACATATACCCCCTGGTGATAGGGGTGTAGATTATGACAAGGCTTTGCTTCAAAAGGAAGCCAAATGGATTCACAATCTCTCTGCTTTGACATCACCTGGCCTGAATGATGCTTTCAGTTTCAAGCCTTTTCTTTAATTTATTTTATTTTATTTTATCTCTTATCTACACCCATCCGGCTTTCATCGCCATATGGACGCCCGGCGTGTTTAGGGCAAGACCCATTTCCACTCTGGCAATGACATGTATTGCCCGCTAGTTCTTTCCCGCACTGCTTTGGTCCATCTAGCAGCTTTCCCTTAATCGAGATGGCGCCGTCTGCCTCTGATGACGCAATGCCGCTGGTGTCTCTGCACACGCGGCGTATAGTGTGCTCATGCATGGCGCCATCCTTTGACTTTGGTATGCCGGACATGCGCACTTGGTGTGCTCAGTACGTCCGCTTCCCGGCGGTGACGTCAGACGCTGCCGGGTTGGAGAGCTTAAGAGTGCGGTCTTCACCGCAATCACTGACAGGACAAACTCCCGTTCGTGGGCAGAGGTTGCTACTCTGTCAAACCAGTGTCCAGCATCTTACTATCACCTCAGGTAAGTTCTTTTCTATTTAGGTGCTTTTGGGATAGGGATCATTTTTCAATGATCCATTCCCAATTTAACCAATGTATTTTAGAAACCCTAAGGAAAAAAATTTTTCCTGACTTTTTTTCTTTTCTCTTTTTTCTTACTACGCTCAGCATGAGATGTGCTCTCACGTATGCTGGATGTTCAGCTGGGGTTGGTTTGTCCACAATTCAATCTTTTGCTATCTTAGCTACTGACCGAGCCTGACAAGTCTTTATCATAACAACCAGATTGGCACTTTTTATGCTGTACCTGTTTGTTTCAGGTATGTGTTCTATTCATTAATTAATTTTTACATTGTGGCTTTGTACCTTATATTATTATATTTCTTTGAACCTTTGCTCGATGTTTTCTTGACTTAGGTCAGACACTGAGATTGTGTTCTTGTTATGTTTTACATAAATTCTCAGGTTCTACTCTGTTCTATCATCTTTGCTCTCTATGGCCTTGATGCCTGGGATGGTTCTCCGCAGTGGCCGGTCCTGTTTACCCTTGGGAATTTGAGTATGTCTCTGTGACCTTCTGCTTATGTGCGATTTTGAGTCTTGTGGTGAGTTTTATTCTGTTATTCAGATCATGAGTACGAACATATAACATTTTTTCTTTATATTATCATACTCTATTTTGTATCACAATTCAGTGCTCTTTATGTCTTTTGTATAACGGACTTGCTGTACATCCATTGTTGCCTGACATATGCAAACTTTATCCTTCAGTATGATCTGCGTTTATTGTCAATAAACTCCTGAAGAAGCTCTCAGTGAGCGAAACTAGTAGAGTGACTCTCGACGCTAGCTTATCATATGCTGTGATTTCTTTGTCATATATATATGTGGATGGTCTTTTTACTATATGCATGTCTGTTTCCCTTTTTAAAAAATTATTCAATACATTTTGTCAATTTTTTACA
The DNA here is from genome assembly GCA_029206835.1 of Rana muscosa. Lineage (NCBI taxonomy): Eukaryota > Metazoa > Chordata > Amphibia > Anura > Ranidae > Rana > Rana muscosa. Next base: position 271,564,361 of record CM055128.1, read on the forward strand.
TATATTTCTTTATAAGCCATTCTTTTCGAACACCGTTTAAAAATCCCAGAGCACCTAGGTGCTCAACCCTCCAAACATTTTCTTTTCATAACTCTAACGGGATGAGGTGTTCTATATCTGTGTGAGATGGGCCTCTTTTTAAAAGCGGACTCTGCTGTATGTTTACACCCAGCTGCCTTCAATCTAGACCGCCCAATTGGAGGAGGACGCAGTCCTCCATTATTTTTAGAGAGCCTGAGGTAGGTGGGTGTTAGCAGACACAAGTCTGTTTACACCCATCGGTCCATAGGAATGCATGGACCATCTGATCAGGTCCATCTGAAAAAACTGATAGGCAGACCTGATGGGATCACCTGTGTGAAAGTACCCTTAGGCAGTAGTCCACAGGTTTCCCCATTGGAAAATTTCTACTCATCTCTTGTTGCTGTGACAAATCTAAAATGTTTGTTTTCCCATCATTTCCTGTACTGAATTATATAATAAAGATGAATTTGCCCAGTGGAGGCAAAGGCAGCAATAGAAACCTGACAGAGGCTATAACCCTTCAGTGTTCTATCCAAAAATAAAAGAAACTTGACAAAAACAAAATATGGCTTTGCATACATAACAGCTGCTATTTCATTTGTAACAATAAAATCTGCCTGCATTATTGAAGGATTTAATGCCAAGAATTTCTCACTCCTAAGAAACTCTGGACTATATATTTCACTTACAAGCTCTGTGGTCCTACCATATGGTGCATTAGAAGAAGTGTCCATTGATTTGCAAGGACCATGGCGCTCATACTCTGGAAACTTCCAATAGCATGTTTGTAAACTCTCAAGCCTCGTACACACGACCGAGTTTCTCGGCAAGAAACGACAAGAAAACTGCCGAGAGAGCTTTCTTGCCGAGAAAACCGTTTGTGTTTATGGTTTCTCGTTGAGAAAACTGTCCAGAATTTCGACGAGAAAAATAGAGAACCTGCTCTCTATTTTCTCATCGAGATTCTCGTCGGCCTGTTTCCCGACGAGAAAAGTGTGTGTGTCTACACCTACCTGTCGCCGTGGAAACCCGCGCATGCTCGAAATGACTTTGACGCATGCGCGGTAGCTTCCTAGGCATAGGTAGGGTGTAGCAGAGGCGTTGCTAGGGGGGTGCGGGGGGTGCGGTCCGCCCCCGGGTGACACCCGCTAGAGGGGTGACACCCTCCCTTTTTTTTTTTTTTTTTTAATTTTTTTTTTTTTGAAATTTTTTTTTTTTTTTTTTTTTTACAGCTGACCCATTCATTGATTAATTTCACCCCGCTGGGCTGGAAGCCTGGAACAACACCTCCAGCGCCGCGGCCGCGCCTGGTGTGTGTCCTCCGGCTCCTTATTCTTCCTATTCCTAAATTCCAATCCTCCTCCCTACCCTACAGAGCCAGCGAGCGACTCAGCCTGTCACATCATCACACTGCACTGTGATGATGTGACGACACGCACTTGCACTAGCGTTGCTAGCCAGGTGCGGGGGGGGCGGGCCGCACCCGGGTGACACCCACCAGAGGGGTGACACCCGTGGGTAGCGCAGCGGCACCACACTGACATTGCCCGCTGCCCTGTGCCTTAGGCTCACGCTGCGGCTGTGTCCCTCAGCGGAGCGGAAGGAAGCCGCCGCCCCCTCTGCCTCCTCTCTGTTTACATCCACAGAGGAGGAGGAGGAGCCCGCGCTAGAGAGACACACCGCTGTGTGTATCTGCCGCTCTGTTCTGAGGTCTGTAAGGTAAGGGGGGCATCTTTACTGATGGGGGGAGGGGGTGTCTGTACTGCTGGGGTCTGCACTAGGGGGAGTTTGCACCAGGGGGGCTGTAACTGAGGGGGTGTCTGTACTGAGGGGGGTCTGGTACCAAGGGGGTGTCTGTACTGAGGGGGGTGTCTGTACTGAGGGGGGTGTCTGTAACTGAGGGGGTGTCTGTACGAGGGGTGTCTGGTACTGTGGGGGGTGTCTGTAACTGAGCAGGGTGTCTGTAACTGAGGAGGTCTGCACTGAGGTGGGGGTGTCTGTACTGATGGAGCGGTCTGTACTGAGGTGGGGGTGTCTGTACTGAGGGGGTGTCTGTACTGAGGGGGGTGTATGTACTGAGGGGGGTGTCTGTAACTGAGGGGGGTGTCTGTAACTGAGGGGGGGTCTTTAACTGAGGGTGTGTCTGTAACTGAGGGGGTGGTCTGTAACTGAGGGGTGGTCTGTACGAGGGGGAGTCTGTACGAGGGGGTGTCTGTACTGAGGGGGGTGTCTGTACTGAGGGGGGTGTCTGTACTGAGGGGTGTCTGTAACTGAGGGGGTGTCTGTAACTGAGGGGTGGTCTGTACGAGGGGGAGTCTGTACGAGGGGGTGTCTGTTACTGAGGGGGGTGTCTGTACTGAGGGGGGTGTCTGTACTGAGGGGGGTGTCTGTACTGAGGGGGGTGTCTGTACGAGGGGTGTCTGTAACTGAGGGGGGGTGTCTGTAACTGAGGGGGTCTGCACTGAGGTGGGGGTGTCTGTACTGATGGAGCGGTCTGCACTGAGGTGGGGGTTCATACTGAGGGAGGCGGGTCTATATTGATGGCGGAGAGTCTGTACTTAGTGGAGCGGGTTTGTACTGAGGGAAGGGATCTATACTGTGGGAGTGGGGTCTGTAGTTAGTGGAGGGGGGTCTGTACTGAGGGGGGACTATAGTTGTTGGGGGATGACACCATTTTTTTTCGCACCGGGTGACACCAACCCTAGTGACGCCACTGGGGTGTAGCAAGGTGGCGGCGACGGCATCGAATGTGACGAGTGCACGCTCGTCGTAGTCGATGACGTCACCGCGTTCGTTCCATTCAAAAGAACGGCGGTTCTTTGAATGGATTGTGTGTACACTCGGCCGGGACAAGATTCTTGTCCAAGAATTTCGGCAGGAAAAAATAAGTTTTTTCCTGACGAGATTCTCGGCTGTGTATACGAGGCTTCAGACGGTACATTTGCTCCATACTTATTATATATGTAGCGGGTATGTACTTTCCCGGGTGTAATTTTGAATTTTTGACAAAGACATTAGTGATGTGTAATTCCCTGCAGCCCAGTGGGTGGCGCTGTCGCTCTGGACTGGGGTTGAATCATTGCTATGTGCCGTCCTCCTTTTTGTCCTCCCTCGGCAGCGGTATGGTGGGGCGGGGAACCCGCCGTGCTTGCTGGGAGAGGGTATAAAGGGGGCCGGCCATCTTGGTCATGGGGGGAGTGTCCCAGGCACCTTCAGCTTGCGGACGGTGGGTCGTGTCGCTCCTCTGGGTGGCTTAGGCCTAGAGGACAGCGGAGGCCGAGTTCCATCCCAGGCACCTGGGGTGAGGTACTTGGATGGAGGTCCGGAGCTCAGTGCCCAACACTGAGTTCCGCGAGGGAAGGAGATCCTAGGGTGCCCAGGGATTGGGTACCCGAATCCGGAAGGCGCAATGAACCGGGGGGAGCTCCTCATTTGAAGACCCGGTGCAGCATATTGCCGGTGACAAGTGAGTCTCTCGTCGGAGACGGCCTGGAAGGAAATCTACCCTCGTGCGGAGACCAGGACACACTTCTAGGAAGGGAAGTGGCAGCTTACATTGTGTCTGGGCCTGTTCGTATCCACACCTCCTTTTCTGTTCTGTTCTATCAAGGGAGTTCAACTGTTTGTGTTCAGACAAGAAGAATAAAGGAGTGTTGAACTTTAATGGTGTGGAGCTCAATTTCTGACAGACATGGTTCGCGGTGACTCTTGGAGGGAGGATCCAGGTACACAGCACTGACCCGAAGGTAATACAGAACTGTTGCTTATACCGCACTAACATCTGTGGTGGAAGCTAGGCGTAGTGTTCCCGCTCCCTCCCCTCTAAGATACCCCTAGACAAGAGAAAGACGAGACCAAGAGGGGAGTGTGAGGAGCAGCCGCTACATATATTATATAACCTTCCTTACATAACTTCCTTTTTGCATCTGTGTTCTCTAAAAGTCATGTTATGGTTTTAATATCATTAAGATCATTTAGACTGCTGCAGTGCATTATCAGGCAGCCCATCTATTTTAAAAAGGAATGCACCATAATTCAAGTTTCAACAGAGCTGTGCCATTTTCCTTTCCTTGACACAACTCACTCCAGTGGAGAGGTGATTCACATCAGTACCTTGTGACACACTAAAAAGGTACAGACGTCATGGCGCAACACACTTAGCTCTATGTGCATTGTGGTAATGTCTGGCTTACTGTGCGTTACCGTCACACACAGATCCAAAAAGACAAGGGAATGTATAGTCTTTGCTATGTTTGTTAGATAAACACATACCTCCCAACTTTTTGAGATGGGAAAGAGGGACACCTATCACCAAAAGTATGCAGGCATAGGACACACCCCCTGCCACTCCCCCTTAAAGGAGAATTGTACAAAAAAAAAACAAGATTGGTTAAACCCACAAGTGCTTTTTTACCTCTACTATTCCTTTATATTGGCTTTTAGAATTAACAAATGCAACAATTTAGAAATCAGATGAAAGGTTTGGACTGGAAAACACTTTTTGATAAATAAAAAGGTGCCTTTTATATACAACTATATAGCTCAGACCAAAATGAGGGACAAATGAGGAGGAATGAGGGACAAAGGGACATTGCTCCAAATCAGGGACAGTTGGGAGCTATGTGAACATGTAAAAGAGATAAGCATGATGCAAACACATTGCTGCAACTGTTCTTAATAGCTCCTTAGCAGTAGGTTAGGTCTTTAAATTTAGATTTACCGTATTGGTACTTGGTACAGTTTCAGTAATATTTAACTAGCAGCCTTCCCATGCCTACCCCACAGCATAATTCGGAACATACTGCTTAGTCAACATGACAGCCTACAGCAATTCTTGCGGCACCTTCTGTAAAACTTGATTCTTCTGACAAGTGTGTTGGTGGAATTATCAGCACACACAGTAAATACTTTCTTTTAAAGAGAACTTGTCACTGGGAATTTACAGTACGGAATAAACTGTATTTGGGGCAGCGCATACATCACTCTACACAAGTACTGCTCCAATGTGTGTATAGCCATTGTGTATTTCAGCCTATCATTGATTTTGACAAACTGTTGGCAGCAGGCTGTATAGGGCACCTGTGACCCCTAGGTAGAGAATTACACCCACATTTATGTTGCATGGCCCTCGTGTGGCCTTGTGCATATACCCTAATGCCTCTTGCTCACAGGAGTAAAGTACAGTGCATAAGCGCAGAGTGTAAAATACATCTGTTTTTGTGCTGTCCAAGAGCCACATCTGCAGCAGAATTTTAAACCAATATATACAGTGCCTTGAAAAAGTATTCATACCCCTTGAAATTTTCCACATTTTGTCATTTTATGACCAAAAACGTAAATGTATTTTATTGGGATTTTATGTAATAGACCAACACAAGGTGGCACATAACTGTGAAGTGGAAAGAAAATGATAAATGGTTTTCCAATTTTTTTACAAATAAATATCCGAAAAGTGTGGCGTGCATTTGTATTCAGCCCTCTTTACTCTGAAACCCCTAACTAAAATCTAGTGGAACCAATTGCCTTCAGAAGTCACCTAATTAGTAAATAGAGTCCACCTTTGTATAATTGAATCTCAGTATAAATACAGCTGTTCTGTGAAGCCCTCAGAGGTTTGTTAGAAAACCTTAGTAAACAAATAGCATCATAAAGAAAGGCCAAGAAACACCCCAGACAGATCAGGGATAAAGTTGTGGTGAAGTATAAAGCAGGGTTAGGTTATGAAAACAATTCCCAAGCTTTGAACATCTCACAGAGCACTGTTCAATCCATCATCCAAAAATGGAAAGAGTATGGCACAACTGCAAGCCTACCAAAACATGGCCGTCCACCTAAACTGACAGGCCAGGCAAGGAGAGTATTCATCAGAGAAGCAGCCAAGAAGCCCATGGAAACTCTGGAGGAGCTGCAGAGATCCACAGCTCAGGTGGGAGAATCTGTCCACAGGACAACTATTAGTCGTGCACTCCACAAATCTGCCCTTTATGGAAGAGTGGCAAGAAGAAAGCCATTCTTGAAAGAAATCCATAAGAAGTCTGATTTGTAGTTTGCAAGAAGCCATGTGGGGGACACGGCAAACATGTGGAAGAAGGTGCTCTGATCAGATGAGACCAAAATGTAACTTTTTGGCCTAAAATCAAAACGCTATGTGTGGCAGGAAAACTAACACTGCACATCACCCTGAACACACCATCCCCACCGTGAAACATGGTGGTGGCAGCATCATGTTGTGGGGATGCTTTTCTCCAGCAGGGACAGGGAAGCTGGTCAGAGTTGATGGGAAGATGGATGGAGCCAAATACAGGGCAATCTTAGAAGAAAACCTGTTAGAATCTGCAAAAGACTTGAGACTGGGGCGGAGGTTCACCTTCCAGCAGGACAACGACCCTAAACATACAGCCAGAGCTACAATGGAATGGTTTAGAATAGATCAAAGCATATTCCTGTGTTAGAATGGTCCAGACCTAAATCCAATTGAGAATCTGTGGCAAGACTTGAAAATTGCTGTTCACAGACACTTTCCATCCAATCTGACAGAGCTTGAGCTGTTTTGCAAAGAAAAATGGGCAAAAATATCACTCTCTAGATGTGCAAAGCTGGTAGAGACATCCCCAAAAAGACTTGCAGCTGTAATTGCAGTGAAAGGTGGTTCTACAAAGTATTGACTCCGGGGGGCTGAATACAAATGCACACCACACTTTTCACATATTTATTTGTAAAAAAAAAATGAAAACCATTTATCATTTTCCTTCCACTTCACAATTACTGTATGTGCCACTTTGTGTTGGTCCATCACATAAAATTCCAATAAAATAAATTTAAGTTTTTGGTTGTAACATGACAAAATGTGGAAAATCTGAAGGGGTATGAATACATTCTCAAGGCACTGTAATTTAAACCTCACACTTGGTTGTTAAAAATATGGGACTGCTGCACCTTAAAAATACTGAATACTGGATCCAAAAAGTTATTACAAAATAAAAAAGTGTACTGTCTCCTTAAATGTCCTCAAAATCACAAGTGTTCATACGGAACAAATTACATATCTGTGATAAAAATACAGAAACATGAAAAAATATTTAATATCCTGTGCACAAGCAAAATAATGTGCAAAACAGCAATATTAATAAATAGTGTGAGAATAGAGATTAAGACAAAGTCAACTTATGAACTGCTCTTAAATACAGTAAAACCTTGGTTTGAGAGTAACTTGGTTTGAGAGCGTTTTGCAAGACAAGCAAAATTTTTAAATAAATTACAAGCGATGTCTTGATATAAGAGTAGCGTCATGTCACAACTGAGTATAAAAGAGAAGAGAGGCACCTCTAAGGCCCGGTTCACACAGGGGCGACTCCTCAGGCGACTCGGTCGCCTGAGGAGTCGCGTCCCGGTCTGTGCTATGGAACCGTTCTAATAGGAGCAACCTGAGTCGCGCCGACTTAGAAAAAGGTTCCTGTACTACTTTTGGGGGCGACTTGCATTGACTTCTTTACAGAAGTCATTATGCAAATCGCCTCGGCGGGCGTCTCAAGTCGTCTTGAGATCGCGCCGCCGAGGTCGCCCCCGAAGTCGTGCCGCCCCTGTGTGAACCGGGCCTTAGTGTAGCAATATGGTTACATTTAATGAAAGTACAACATTTAGCAACAAATTGCTACACTTAGAGGCACCTCTCTTCTCTTTTATACTCTGTAGCTCCTGATGGATTTTTCTTCTAATCCCCTTGTGGAGGCTTCCATTTGTGGATGGACATTTTATGGTTACACGACCTATCAAATTGCTATAATCTCTTTATATGGACTATAAACTGAAGGATTTATCAATAAATGGTTGTGGAACGAAACATTCGAGTTTCCTTTATTTCCTATGTGGAAATTTGCTTTGATATACAAGTGCTTTGGATTTCAAGCATGTTTCTGGAACAAATTATGCTCGCAATCCAAGGTTTTACTGTATAGAATAAAAAAGTTAATTTTCAATTACATAAAGTCCATCCAAGTGCTTTTAAAAGTGCTCAAAGGGGTTGATTTGCTACAGGCAAATAGACTGTGCACTTTGCAAAGTGCAGTTGCACTCTGCAAGTGCAGTTTCTCCAGAGCTTAGTAAATGAGTAGACGCTCTGCTGACTTCCATCATCCAATCTTGTGCAAGCAAAAATGCATTTTTTTTTTATTTTCCTTGCACGTGATTGGGTATTCTTCACAAAGTGAAGCTTCACCTGATTTACTAAGCTCTGGAGCAACTGCACTTGCAGAGTGCAACTGCGCTTTGAAAAGTGCACAGTCTATTTGCCTTTAGTAAATCAACCCCAAAGTACTTCTCAGTGAGGCCTCTTACCAGACAGGATTGATTTCAGAAAATTGAGAACGCTTGCCATTTATTTGTCTCACAGTGGAGAGCCGATGCTCTCACCATCGGACCTCAAGGCTGCAAGGTGACCCCATTAGCAAGATTCAGCGGCAGTGTCCCACCACAGGAATATATGCCTCAGCCTGTACTCCACCAGCATGCTCCAGCAAAAATATGTATCAGACACAGAACGAGAAGCCACATAGTGCTATACTGTTATATTACGCACACGTGCGTTGGATGGTCCTGTGGTCATGTTGTAGATTTTGAATACTGCTTGAAACATTGCTTTACCATTGTAAGTGCAATTACTTTTTAATAAATAGTATTTTACCAGTATAGCACTATGAGGCACTGAGCACTTTTAAAAGCACTTGGATGAACTTTATGTACCGTATATACTTGAGTATAAGCCAAGTTTTTTGGCACATTTTTTTGTGCTGAAAAAGCCCCCCTCGGCTTATACTCGAGTCAGGTTTCCTGTCAGTACATTGTCCCCTCTGAGTCACAGCGGCGTTGTGTGTATAGGAAGTCCATGCCATCCCGCCTCCTCCTCGTCCGTCCGTGACGAGGAGGAGGTGGAGCTTTGTTACAGTGGACGGCGCAGACTTCCTATACACACAACACCGCTGTGAATCAGAGGGGACAATGTACTGCGTGATATGGGTTTCCTTCCCTCCTCATCAATACTGAGATAAGGTACATGGGCACAGTGAGGTTGCTTATGGGCACAGTAAGGCTGAAAATGGGCACAGTGAGGCGGCAAATGGGCACAGTGAGGCTGAAAATGGGCACAGTGAGGCTGAAAATGGGCACAGTGAGGTTGCTTATGGGCACAGTGAGGCTGAAAATGGACACAGTGAGGCTGCAGATGGGCATTGTTGACCCTCTTTTCCGCTTACAGTAGCTGCTGCATTCTCACCCTAGGCTTATACTCGAGTCAATAAGTTTTCCCATTTTTTTGTGGTAAAATTAGGTGCCTCGGCTTATATTCGTGTCGGCATATACTCGAGTATATACGGTAATTGAAAATAAACTTTGATTCAATATTTAAGAGCAGTTCATGAATTGTTTTCTCAATCTGTATTTTCACACTGTTTATTAATGTTGCTGAATTGCACATTATTTTGACTGTGCACAGGATATGATTTATTTTTTTACTGTTTGTTTATTTTTATCACAGATATGTAATTTGTTCTGTATGAGCACTTGTGATTTTAAGGACATATCGGGAAAGCGCACTTTTTTTATTTTGCGGGAAATTTTTGCCTATAGGAATACATTACAGAGAACACAATGCAAGCGATGCACCGGTGTGTATTGGTGCACATGTATAGGCAAATTTTTCAAAGCCAAAAATACACCCATACGATGCACATGTACACGCCATTGCCGGCGGTGATACGTGTAACACATTTTCTGTAATGCACTCCTATGGGCAAAAATACACTGCAGCAGGGGTTCCCAAGTGCCACAACAACCGTACTTTGTGGCGATGTGTAAGAGGCCTAACAGTGGAGTTTTATGAACTGCTGCAGTAATATAGCTAATATAACAGCTTTTTTGTTAAAGTAACACAGCCACATTAAAGTAAAAGTTGTCATGGAGGCTGTCATTTCTGACCTCTCCTTTTAATATGCTAGATGCCTGACTGTCATGATGACCCAATGGCTTCATTACTCTTCTAGGCCCTATTCACACTTCCCACTCCCATTTTTAATGCGTTTTCATATTTCACGAATTGATAGCCCATTTGCCCTTTTTGGCAACAAACTTTGCACGTTTTTTATGCGCATTTTGCAGCGATTTTTGCACATATTTGGTGCGAGACAATTGCAGCAAAATGGCATTGCATTTGAAATGCCTTTAAAACTATTGTAAAGGTACAATAAAAAACAAACAAAACATGTCTATACTTACCTCTTCTCGGGTCCCCTACCGGCGCTCCTGGCTCCTCCTCTCTGTCCAGTGCCCCCATAGAAAGCTGCTTCCCATGGGGGCACTCATGTGTGCTCGCTCTTGAGCCCTGCTGCTGCGTCCACTGACACAGACAGCGGGACTCGACCCAGCCCCTGCTCCATCCTCACTGGCTTTGACTGACAACACTGGGAGACAATGGCTTCCGGTGCCCCGGGAAAGCCAGCCAGACCTGGAAGTGAGGGGAGAAAAGAGCTGCAGACGTGCACGGCACTGGATCGAATGAGGGCTCAGATAAGTAGAAGGGGGATACTGATGCCTAAACATTTTTTACCTTAATGCAAGGTATGCATTAAGGTAAAAATGTTTAGGCTGTAGAGCCACTTTAAGAATGAATGGCACCCAAACTTGTGTTCAGGGCTGGGACAAGGGGTGGGCAGCAGGCACGGCTGCCCTGGTCACTGTGCTATCATATAAGGTGGGGGTCACCACAAGGAGGTTGGAGGGGAAGGATATTTGTGTTGGGATGGTGCTAGGAGTGGTGATTTGAGGGGATTTATGTTGAGAGGGGGATGAGGGAAGATTTGTGCTAGGAATTTTGGGGGGGGGGGGTTTGTGCTAGAAAAGGTAATTTGGTGGGGTTGTGCTATGGGGGAAATTTGGGCGGGATTTGTGCTAGGATGGCGGATTGGGGAGAATGTGTGCTGGGAGGGAGGATTTGGAGTGAGGGGAGAGGGTTTGTACTAGGAGGGGAGAATGTTTTTCAGGGGGCGGGTGGATTTGTGCTGGGGGCATATGGGGAATGAGACAATTTGAGCTGGGGGGTTAGGGAGGCAAAGGTTTGTGCTGGGAAGGGAATTCAAGCGAGGGGGCGGATTTGTACTTGGGGAGAAGGAATTTATGCTTAGGGGGTAAGCATGCAGATTAGTGTTTGTTTATTTTATTTTGGGGGGGGGGGATTTTTGCTGATACATAATGCTCATACATCTTGGAGGCGGCGCAATTTGGCATGTTCGCCCTGGGCTCTAGATGACCTTGTCCCAGCACTGCTTGTGTTGCCCATCTTTCCGATTCTGCCTGCGATTCCATATACGTGGAGTGTGAACGGGGCCATTCAGTATGCAGTTCAGGAGTCCTGGCTTTACTCGCTGCATACTTTTTTCCAGGTCTCTGACTCACAAACTGAAATTAGACGCATCCAGACAACTAGCATTTTCAGAAGAGGGCCAGCAAGTGGCAGAAAAAGTATTTCTCTCCATGCAGATTTTCTTTCATAACAAGGAATACAGGTATTTCTCAGAGAAGAGACTACTGCATTGGTAAAATAATAAAAAAATGTAGAATCCGATAATAAAAATAGCCATTCCTAACTGATTCTCTTAAAACAGCACAGCAATTGTCTGTTAAAAAAAAAAAGATTGGTTAAAACATACTCCCTTTCTTAGTTCAATTTCCTATTGTAATTAGGAGTCAGCTCTGGTAGAAAGAACTCCAAAGAGAAGAGGATTGCCAGATGTGAGCTGGCCTGGAGCAATGGAGGGTGGGGACATTTTTACTGTTACATCTGTCTGGGAGTCACCACACCACGTGGAGTACAAGCCCAGGGAAACATTGCCTTTTTAGGAGACTGACGGGAGCCACTGACCTCTTCTGTGTTCACGAGGGAGTGTGGGAGACATGCTAATAATTAAGTAAAAAATAATTAATGAAATGTTGCGGGATGTGCTAGGCAGGCTCTGAGCTGTTGAGGGACTAAAAGTCCCAGCATGTTTTTATGTTTTTAACAGCTAAAGAACAGCCTGTAACATATATCTTGAAAATAAGGTTATTGGCTACATAACTATGCAGGAGAATTTGGATTATAGCCTAAATCCAGTAAAAATTTACTTTTTATTTTTGTTTGACTGGGGAAGGGTAAGAACCTCTGGCATGTTTTTATTGCAGTCCTTGGCACCACTATCATCAGGCACCCAGAGCACATACCTCAGAGCTCTTGTGGGGTGCCCCAGGTCCCAATGTTGCGGCTGCCTACTATTTATTTTTTATTTCAAAGATCTGCCACTTCAGTGCCATTCGCATTGATGCCGCCACCAGACTGCAGATACAGCAACCTGACTGTGAGACCTCACATACCGTAGTAGGGAGGCGTCTTCTTGGCTCTGATGTGTTACACAGCTGAGGGGAGGACTTTTCCTCACTCTGAACACTATGAATTGCCAAGTTATCTGAGGTCTGATGAGTGTACTGGGGGGGGGGGCTGTGTTCTGGGGGAGGGAGAGACATGTACTGATGAATGTACTTGGAGAGGAGGAGGGGAGAGATATTTGCTTGGGTGGTGGGAGATATTTAACCTGTACTCTATGTAATGCATGCTGGTCTGCGCGCAATACACACTCCTGAACCCTGCACTCTGCCTGCTATGCACTGCTGACCCCTGCACCCTGTGTGTTATGTACCTTGACCCCTTTGCTCTGCATGCTATGCACTCCTGACCCCTGCACTCTGTGTGTTATGCACTCCTGACCCTTGCACCCTGTGTGTTATGTACCTTGACCCCTTTGCTCTGCATGCTATGCACTCCTGACCCCTGCACTCTGTGTGCTATGCACTCCTGACCCCTGCAATCTGCGTGCTATGCACTCCTGACCCCTGCGTGTTTTGCACTCCTGACCCCTGCACTCTACGTGTTATGCACTCCTGACCCCTGCGTGTTTTGCACTCCTGACCCCTTCACTCTGCGTTTTATGCACGCCTGACCCGTGTGTTATGTATAGCTGACCCATACACACTGCGTGTTATGCGCTCCTGACCCCTGCGTGTTATGCATTCCTAACCCCGCATTTTTCTGCATTACCTACTCCTGACCCTGGCACTGTGTTTTACCTACTCTCAGCACCCTGTGTATTACACTCTTGATACCTGCAATCTGTACTTTACGCACTCCTAAACCCCTGACCCTTGCACTATACACACTGTACATTACATACTGCTGAACCCTGCACTCTTTATGTTATATTGTACATTACATACTCGTGAACAAACTGTTTATTGTATTAATAGGTACTAGTTGCTAAGTAGTCATTGGCTGTTTTAATAAAGTTATTTATTAAAGGTAGGCTCAGACAGAGCTCTTTGCATATACTTTGTAAGCAGAAAAGCATCTGTAATAGAAGAGTTTCATTTTTTTAAATGGATTGTGCTGAAGTTTATAAGTGCATTGTGTCCATCTGCAGCAGCGATGGTCTCTGTTTCTCTCCTCAGAGGACACAGTGGCAGCAATCAAATCCTGTGAGGAGGGAGTGGGGGCATGGCCTTACACTTGGGGGCACACCCACATGCGTGCCCCTATAGCAGACAGCTTGCTATGGGGGTACATACAGAAGAATAGGAGTGGCGAGCGCTGGCAGAATACACCATAAGAGGAGGTTTGGGGCCGATCTGTGCAATACCAAATGCAAAGTCTCAATTCTCTCTTTTGGATTAATTTACTGTTTATGGGTCTTGCCTTGTAGCTCCAGGCCCCGGGGTTGGATGAGATCCCTCTAAGGATATCTGTGTGGAGTTCCCTTCTCTGGATGTTTGTATGGATTTCTCCTGGGTGCTCCAGTTATCTCCCACAATGCAAAGACATTGTGGTTTGTTAACTGACTTCCTGCCATATTGCTTATAGTGTGTGCCATGGGGAGATTAGTGTGCAAGCTTGGTCAGGAGAGGGTTTTATGGAGGGTTTTATGTACCCTAAAGCACTGCATAACATGTACTTTCTATAAACACATGGGAAAAACTATATTCAATGTTACATGAACATTGGATGTTTCCTTAATATTCCTAAAGAAGATAGAAACTACGAAGTAAAGGTACCACTTCTGGTGTTCCCAAATTATAAAAGATCAGATGGTTTAGTCCACTGCACTCTTTCTGTATCCAGAGCTATTTTTTTTAGAGTGTGTGTGTGTGTGTTTTGGGGAGGATAGGCAGGGGTTTGGGTTAGAACCACTGTCACGTTTTTATTGGTCTCTGTGGCCCCCAGTTAGGGAGATACCCTCTCTCTCTTTTTGTCCTAGTAAAGATTATTGCCAGAACAGAAAGTTGTGGAAAATCCAAAATGCTGAGATGAGTCACCAGAACATGGGGGGCTTTTGGAGAAGATTGTCACTTTGCCCAACCAGGACTTTTTAACCACTTGCTTACTGGGCACTTAAACCCCCTTCCTGCACAGGCAAATTTTCAGCTTTCAGCGCTGTCACGCTTTGAATGACAATTGCGCAGTCGTGCGACGTGGCTCCCAAACAAAATTGACGTCCTTTTTTTCCCACAAATAGAGCTTTCTTTTGGTGGTATTTGATCATCTTTGCGGTTTTTATTTTTTGCGCTATACACAATTTTGAAAAAAACACAATATTTTTTACTTTTTGCTATTATAAATATCCCCATTTTTTTCCTCAGTTTAGGCCAATACGTATTCTTCTACATATTTTTGGTAAACAAAAATCGCAATAAGCGTTTATTGATGGTTTGCGCAAAAGTTATAGCGTCTCCAAAATAGGGCATAGTTTTTATAGCATTTTTATTAATAATTTTTTTTTTTACTAGTAATGGCGGCGATCAGTGATTTTTATTGTGACTGCGACATTATGGCGGACACATCGGACACTTTTGACACCATTTTGGGACCATTGTAATTTTTACAACGATCAGTGCTATAAAAAATGCACTAGTTACTGACAGTAAATGACACTGGCAGTGAAGGGGTTAACCACTAGGGGCGCTGAAGGGGTTAAGTGTGCCTAAGGGAGTGATTCTTACTGTGAGGGGAGGGGACTGACTGGGGGAGGTGACCGATGGTTGTCCCTATGTACAAGGGACACACCATCGGTCTCCTCTCCATGACAGGACGTGAATCTCTGTGTTTACACGCAGAGATCCATGTCCCTGGCTCTGTAAATGGCGATCGCGGGTACCTGGCGGACATCGCGGCCGCCAGGCACGTGCATCGGCACCTGCGTGACGCGGCGTGCACAGAAGTTCCCCGATGCACGCTCGGGAGCGCGCGCCGGGAACGAGGAAAGGGGCGGACGTCAATTGACGTCCTCCCGGCATTCTAGGTCCGCGCTGTAGCCGTCATTCGGCTATAGCGCGGACCTCTAGTGGTTAATCTGACCGCGCTCACTTAAATATCTAAAAAACGAAAATAAAAAAGATGAAAGTTTTGCTTGACAGAGCACCACTGAAATGCATGCACAGAAAAGGAAGGTGGCACAATATCATTAGACCTCATGCACATTAGGTGTTTAGCAATATACCGTATATACTCGAGTATAAGCCGACCCGGATATAAGCCGAGGCACCTAATTTTACCACAAAAAAATGGGAAAACATATTGACTCGAGTATAAGCCTAGAGTGTTCATCTGCATGCCTCACTGTGCCCATGCTTCACTGTGCCCATGCCTCACTGTGCCCATGACTTGACTGACATTTAACATGGGAGTCTATGGAAGGGGTGCCCGGCTTTGAAAAATCGGTGCTCCCCGGCCGTAGGTCCTCTGGACAACAAACTTTGCACACTTGTAGAGGAAGAGTGGGGCTACATGTGCGCCAAGTTTGGGGTCCAGGGGACCTACGGCTGGCTAGTACTGGGTCCCCAAATTCCGGAAGATCAGGCGCAAAAAGGTGACCCGAGTATAAGCCGAGGGGGGCATTTTCAGCCCAAAAAAATGGGCTGAAAAACTCAGCTTATAATCGAGTATATACGGTAAGTGCCGGACAGCTAATGTTCAAGGCATTCGTCCCTGAAGCACATACTACGCTAAAGATTAGTACCACTTGGTGCACCACCCAGCCCTATCCCCCTGCAACAGCTTTCAGCATCTTATAGAGTTGAACTGACTGCTGGCAGCAGGGCTGGATGGTGCACCTGCACCTAAATGCTGGAGTCTCATGCATCAATCTAAAATGCCCAGTAAGCTGGCCATACATGGGACCCATGCGTGGCCACTGTAGTTGAACAGAAGTCGATCTACCAAACTTTGCCAGAGGGGAGGTGGATATGTACCTACCACAATACCAGCATATGTGATTGTCACAGAGATGCCTGGTTTTCTTGATATTTTGGATTTATCCCCTCTGTGTTAAATAGATATTGGGATTCACATTGTTTGGAGTATATTGCTATACACCATATATTTATTTCCCCCTTTGATATTTAGGTTTACTTCTGCCTTAACCTCCCTGGCGGTAATCCCGAGTCTGGCTGGGGGTAAGATTTCAGTACCATTAGTGGTAATCCCGAGCCAGACTCGGGTTGCATCGCAGTATCCAGGCAAAGTTACTTACCTTGTTCCCTGGATCCTGCGATGTCTCCCCGCTGTGTGTGCGAGCTGTCTCCTCGCTCGATTCACACACAGTGTACGAGTGCCTCCGAGCTCCGTTCGCTGCGACGTTACGGCGCACAGGGGCGGAGATCGGTGCCAAATTCAAAAAAGTAAAAACACAATACACATACAGTATACTGTAATCTTACAGATTACAGTACTGTATAAAAAAATTACACACCCCCTTTGTCCCTAGTGGTCTGTCCAGTGTCCTGCATGCACTTTTATATTATAAATACAGTTTTTTCTGCTTGGAATTTGGAGATTGTCCATAGCAACCAAAAAGTGTCCCTTTATGTCAAAAGTGGTTTTAGACCAGCTATAAAACAGTGATAATAAATTTGAATCACTTGCAGAATTGAGCGATAGCGATTTGTGGGGAAATTCGTCATCAAACACTAAATCTAATGACAGCGACAATCTGCCACCTGGAGCAGAGGAGAACCTGGGGGGGGGGGGTGCCGCTGCCGCAAATTCAGAAGGGGGGGCAGCCGCGAATTGAGAAGCGGGGGGTGCCACGAACAAAAAAAGAACAAAAAATATATATATATTTTTTTTATAAAAAATTAAAAAGGGGGGGGGTGGTTGCCATCCGGGGCCCTGGGGACCTCCAGGCCTCTGGGGACCTCTTGGCCCCTTACAAAAAAAAATGTAATATATTTTTCTTTTTATATAAAAAAAATACATAAAAAAGGGGGGTTACCATCCGGGGCCCTGGGGACCTCCGGGCCCCTGGGGACCTCTGGGCCCCTGTACTGCCTGTACCCCCCTGATGGCGGCCCTGGCGACAATTCTGCAACTGAGCAAATTTCAGTGATTTTGATTTGATTACATTATTGAATAATTTTTATTATTATTATATTATTATTTGTTATAATTATTTTTAGTTATTTATTATATTATAATTTATGATTTTGTGTTTCAAACTTTATCATACCTGGGATGTCTACTAGACTCTTGTTTGGACAGATTTAAGTGAGTTATTCCTAAGAATTGCAGGCCTACAACATAAAACGGCAAATTTCCATGCAAAATAATTGTACCACTTTCAGCACCTAAAATCTGACAGAATCATACCGCCAGGGAGGTTAATAGGTCCAGACTGTATTCTATGGGCCAGTAGACAAAACATCTGAGAAAGATCCTGTATTTCTCTCCTCTGTTGTTTTGATGATTTTTATGATATTGAGTAAGAAACTCTGTATATAACACACTTGCAATATATGTATGGTCCTGAAAAAGCGGGGAATCCTGCATAACAGTTGCAGCAGTTCTGTATACTCTGAATCCACCAAATCACATTTTTTTTGCCATCCACAATATGTAGCAAAAAACAAAAACATATTGTGTATGCGTAAAGCTCTATATTCTTATAAGTGATGAGAGATGACTAGAGTTGAGCGGACACCTGGATGTTCGGGTTCGACGGGTTCGGCCGAACTTCGGAAAAAAGTTCGGGTTCGGGACCGAACTTTAACCCGAACCCGAACCCGAACCCCATTGAAGTCAATGGGGACCCGGACTTCTAAGGACTAAAAAGGCTCTAAAAAAGTAATGGAAAGGGCTAGAGGGCTGCAAATGGCAGCAAAATGTTGTTAAGAGCATGGCAAGTGCTCTGCAAACAAATGTGGATAGGGAAATAACTTAAAATAACATAAAAAAAATAAAAAAATATGCTGGAGACCCCCTTTTCAGCAGAAGAGGTACAGGAAGTCATTAAGAACCTCAGAAACTCAACGGCACAATGCCACGCATATGGTGGGAATGCCACAGAATACGCCCTTTCTGGAATAAATTATTAAATTTAATGGATAAGCTAGTGGGAAAATAAAATACTTTGAAATAAAAATGTAGCGGGGTGCTAAATTGAAGGGAAGTGTTTGAGTGGTAAATAGGCTCAAACACCCTAATTCTGTAGGATTCATGGACCATTTTGTCCTCGGGGGACAGTATTGGTGTGCAGTTCCCTGCGGCCTACAGGTGGCGCTGCCATGGTAGGCTAGGGTTGAACCGCCGATACAGTGCTGTGCCTTTTGTGTCCCCTCTTGGCAGTAGTACAGCGGGGCGGGGAACCTGCTGTTTATGCCGGGAGAGCATATAAAAGGGGCAGACCTTTGGCCTGGGGGCTGATGTTCAGTGGGGTCCGCGCCCAGGTGCCTTCGGCCTGGGTGCATGTGTTCCTGTTCCATCTCGGGTACCTTTAGCCCGGGGTGAGGTACTATCCTGGAGTTCCTGCTGCCCTGGGTATTGAGGCCTAGGTGTGGGAGTAAAGCCTGAAGTCCAGAGCCTTCGTCTGGAGTCCGCTAAGGGTTGAGGAGTCTTAGGGTGCCGCCTCAAGTAGGGGACCCTGTTCCAGGGAAGGGAGGATCATTCTGATGGACCGATGCGGGAGTCACGGTGAAGGAAGGGTCCATTGACTCCCTGGAGAGATGTCTTCCCCTTGATATGGGCTAGGTTCGTAGAAGGAGAAGCTCAAGGTCATCTTGACTGTATCAGAGGCCTTATTCACCCGGCCCGTGGCAGGGGCCTTATACACCCTGGTCTGTGGCAGAGACCAAAGTTCTCCAGGTCCATGGCAGGGGCCTTGTACACCCGGTCTGTGGCAGAGACCAACCTCAAGGTCTGTGGCAGAGACCGTGCACCTAAAACTGTTTGAGAAACCTAAGCAGTGAAGTGAATGTGCTACGTTTGTGCCTGGACCTCCTCCACACCTTAAGCTGTCCTGTTTCTTTGCTCTAACCTTTTCTATCCAAGTACAATTTATTTTGCCATGAGAGAATAAGAGTTGTAATTTCATCTGGTGTGGACATTGACTTTACTGGGAATTAAAGGACTTGCCTCTAGCTACAGTAGAGGTGAGAATCATCCTCTGGAGGAGTTTTGACTCCGGCTGTGGACACGGCCCGTCAAGTACACCGCTCAACCTCTTTATATAGGAGGGTACGGGCTGGTAGTGCGGTGTGCCTTTCTCCCTCCTGCGAGGAGCCAACAACATAAAGGCAGGTAAGGGGGAAAGGATCTGTGCGCTACAAAAAAATAAAATAAAAATTATAATCTTGACCTAGGAGGACGAGGTCCATATGGAGTAGGAGGTTGAGGTGGCGGTGGATGTGGCTGTGTAGGTGGAAGCGGCGGTGGAGGAGGACGAGGTAGCCAACACTGGTTCAAAAATACAACAATGGCTGGGTAAGGCCAGTGATGTGTCGAATTCTCTCCCATGTACTCATCATGAAACATAAGTGGTTGGGCATCGGTGCACTCAATCTCTTCCACTTCTGGGGCAGGGCTAGGTGGATGGCCCTGGGAAACCCTGCTAACAGAGTCATCGAAAAGCAGAAGAGACTGCTGCATGATTTGGGGCTCAGACTGCTTGGCTGATTTGCAAGGGGGTGAGGTGAAAGACTGATGGACATGGGTTTCAGGTGCCAACTCTGATCTTTCATCAGAAGAGTGGGTGGGAGACAATGTGAAGGAACCCGAGGCACTGTCAGCAACCCAATCTACTATCGCCTGTACTTGTCCTGGCCTAAACATTCGTACAGCCTCATTAGGCGCGACAAAATACCGCCGCAGGCTCGGTCGCCTACTCGCACCTGAGGAAGGTGTTTCACTTGTGCGTGTATCTGGCACAGATCCACCACGTCCTCTCCCTGCAACAGGAGCTCCACCAGCAGCACCACGACTGGGGCCACCACGTCCCGTTGACCTTCTCCTCATATTTTCCAAATTTAGGATGTTGCCCTAAATGGGTGTTTTTGGAAGAGCAGAACACACCCACAGTACGTAACCACTGAATCGCACAGCTACAGAACTGCAGAAAATGCTATTCAAATTTTTTTTTGTTTTTTTAGTATAGCACAGTAGAAGAAAACTATTTCGAAATTGTTTATTTCACACACCTCCACATATGTATAACACACTGCAAAATATTTTTTGTGGCCCTAAATGGCGTTTTTTGGAAGACCACAATATACCCACAGTACGTAACTGCTGAATCGCACAGCTACAGAACTGCAGAAAATGCTATTCAAAAAAAATGTTTTTTTTTTAGTATAGCACAGTAGAAGAAAACTATTTAGAAATTGTTTATTTCACACACCTCCACATATGTATAACACACTGCAAAATATTTTTCCTGACAGACTCCATGGCAGACTACGTGTGGGTTAACCCCGCCTCCTCTCCACAGCTATAGGACCCCTTACCCATAAATTTGAGCTCACCTCCACAGACAGGTGTTCCTTTTTTATCCTCCTCACATGGACCTTCATCATGCAATTCTGTGCGATGTCCAGGATGTGGATTGCTTGGATCGATCGGTACTGTGACTGCGGTGCACCCAGGGCTCAGCTATGAGCGGGCGAGTGGTTTCAGGGCTGGAAAATACCCCTATGGTGGAAGGGATGTGGCCCCAGAGTACCGGATCGGATGTCGCAGGATTCCTCGGCTGGCAAGGTCTGAAGATTTTGATTTCATATCTTCTTTCATGGCAGACAAGTTTGTGTGTGTTGTTTTTGTCTCCCCTGTTTCCATTCCTCCTGTGTGCGGCATGTGGAACGCTTTTTGCGTCCCAGGACGCCATTTCTCTTCCTGGTTCCCGGTCCGCCGCTCTTCTGCGCATGCGCTGAGCTGCGGTGAAACTGAGGCTTGGTTTCCGCGCATGCGCAATGCGGCGGAGGGGTCAGGGGCCGCGCAGGCGCAGTGGGTCGGGTCTCTTCGGCGCATGCACGCAGCGGGACCGGCCGTGACGTCATTTTGGCGGTTTATTTAAACCGCTGAAGAGCCCTATACAGGTGGGATAACCTGTGGGCATAGAGCGACAGCCTCCCGGAGCCTCATTACTGCTAGGACGGGGTAAGCACTTCATTTTGCAATGTATGCTTGTTATGCTTAGTGTCTCTTAAAGGGACAGTTTAAAAAAAAAAAAAAATAATTATTTCTTTCTCGTACATCACGGGACACAGAGCGACATAGTCATTACTAATGGGTTATATAGTTACCGTCAGGTGCTGGCACTGGCAACTTCCAAAACCGGAAGTACCCTCCCCTATATAAGCCCCTCCCATCCGGGAGCACCTCAGTTTTTTGCCAGTGTCTAAGGTGTTGGCCAAGAAGAAACATGTGTTTTTCACTGAGCTTGCGTACAGGTTCTTTTGGGCCTCAGTAAGCTATTCCGGATCCGACCAAAAAAGCTTCATAGCTAAACGGTCGGTACCCGGGCCTTGCAGAGAAGAGCAAGGTTCTGCCTGTAATGCTTCTCTTAGGAGAGCTGGACCCTGGGATCCAGAGCTCTGGTCATACCCACGACCAAGATGTTTTCTGTGCAGGGTGCTATACAGGTCCAGGGGAGTGGAATCCTTGGGAACCCGGTCCCTGAAGGTTTGATTACAATGCCTGCCGTGATAGGTGAAGTTTGGGCTTTTGTGGACCAAACAAAGTCCTGCGGCGGGGAACAGGTAAGTGGGGGCCCCCAGGAACTTGGTTCTATTGGGGGACCCCCAAGCCTAATTTGTCTTTCTGTCTGTTACCTAACGGTATTCCCGCTAATATCTGTGCATGCCTGTAACTACTAAAAAAATGTAATAATTTTTAATGGTGGTCAAGAAAAAAAAAAAAAAAAAAAAAAAAAGAATGTTTTTTTATATATGTTTAGTATATTAAACTGCGGTACCTGTGTTTGTCCACTAGAGGCCGCTGTGGAATGTTTTTCTTGTCATATGGACTAGTTTCTTCTCAGAGAGCAAAGTCCAGGCAGCTGGTGAGTTCTCCTACAGGAAACTGTTTCCTCTGCCATGTTGCAGTGTTCGTCTATCCCCCGGCCTGCGGCAAAGGGGGCCCTGGCTCCTGTCCCTGGTTTCCATGTTTGAAAATTAGCGCCGAGGCGCACGTGGCCGCGCGTGTGCGCGTGCACGCGCCTCTATATATAGAGGTGGCCGGAAAAAAGGGCGGGGCCTGGGGGATGACGCTCTGTGCGCGCCGCAGCGCTTCTGCGCATGTGCGGGCGTCCCAGCAGGTTTTAAAAAGCCACATTATTGCAGTAAGCTGGCTATGAAGTACAGAGACAAAGCTGACAACATTTAAAGGCATACAGCAAGCGGTTGATACAGGCATCCCCTAGAAAGGCACATTAGTAGACACCAACTGTTTATTATAGCAGCATTTATGCTAGACTATTATCAGTAACTGGTGTATTTTCGGCTGGAATACCTCAGCTTTGTGGCTTAGGAATATGCCGTCTAAAAACTCCGGGACTAGAAATTCCAGGAGGAATAGGGGGTCTCCATCGGGCTCTGAGGATCTTGGGCATGCTTTGGCTGCACCAGTCTCCCCTGAAGAATCAGAGGTTAGTGACCGTAGGGCACCCCCAGGAGTACCTGGTACTGTGGCTGTCCCCAGTTCACCTGCTCCTGTGTATGTAACAGAGGAGGTTTTTTCCTCAGCTCTGGGAGGGCTGGAAGAGAGATTGTCAGCACTAATTGCTGCTTCCCTGTCACAGGAGAAAAGCGCTCGATCTCCGTCTCCTCCCTCAGAGTGCCTGTTAACAGAGCAACAGTCCCATACAGAGGTCGACCTACCTGAGGGGGATCAGGATGAGGTTGATTCGGTTGTAGAGGAATCAACAGTGGAGGAGCCGTTCTCAGCATCACATGCTGAGAGGTTATGGGTTCAGTCCCTGACTAATATGGTCCGATCAGCATTTAAAATGCCACTTGCGGAGCCATCCTCCTCTTCTGTCTCCTCGTTGGGGTCGCTAAAAGCTCCCCAGACTGTTTGTTCTTTCCCGATCCATCCTTTATTGGAGGGGCTCATTTACCAGGATTGGGAGCATCCTGACAAAATATTTACTCCCCCCAAGAGATTTCCGGTGGTCTATCCTATGGAGGATAAGTTCGTCAGAAAATGGAAGGTCCCTACAGTGGACGCAGCCATCTCTTGTGTGAATAAATCACTGACATGTCCGGTGGAAAATGTCCAAATGTTCAAGGACCCAATAGATAAAAAATTGGAGTCCTTATTGAAATCTGCTTTTTCTACAGCAGGATTGGTGACACAACCAGCAGTGGCAGCTATAGGGGTCTGCCAAGCAGTGAAGGATCAGTTGAAACAGGTCTTAAGGGACGTGCCAGATCAGCAGGCTCTTGCTCTAGCTGATCTACCTAGAGCCTTATGCTTTGCGGTGGACGCTATAAAGGATTCAATCCATCAGGCCTCCCGCCTTACGCTGTCTGTAGTACATATGCGCAGGCTTCTATGGCTCAAAAACTGGTCTGCTGAAGCTCCCTGTAAAAAATTGCTGGTCAGCTTCCCATTTCATGGGGAGCGTTTATTCGGGGAAGACCTGGACAAGTATATCCAGAGAATTTCCAGCGGTAAAAGTACACTCTTGCCGGTCAAAAATAGAGTTAGAGGTCCCTCTTTTAAGAGGCCGGCTTCTCCAGTCCCTAGGACATCGGCTGTGAAACAGTTCCGACGGCCTCCCCGGTCAAATCCCGGAGGTAAAAATCAGGGACAGTTGCAGGGTAACAAGAAGCCCTGGAGCAGGAGAGGTACAAAACCTCCCCCAAAGTCAAATGCATGAAGGGTTGCCCCCACCCAATCGGGTGGGGGGAAGACTTCAGTTGTTCACAGAAACCTGGCGGGACACGATCCGAGACAGATGGGTGCTCTCCGCAGTAAATCTGGGATACAAATTGGAGTTAAAAAACTCCCCTCCTTCCCGCTTTATAAGGTCGAACGTGCCAAGGGATCCCCAGAAGAGAGGATCCCTCCTGTTGGCACTGGAACAATTATTGCTTCAAGCAGTAATTATAGAGGTCCCCCTGGAAGAATGGGGGTTCGGGTTTTACTCAAACCTCTTTACAGTTCCGAAGCCAAACGGGGACGTGAGGCCCATATTAAATCTAAAAGGGCTAAACAAATTCCTGCATATCAGGACTTTCCGGATGGAGTCGATCCGATCGGTAGCCACTGCCCTACAAGGGGAGGAATGGTTAGCCTCGATCGACATCAAAGATGCGTATTTGCACATCCCCATCTTTCCAGCCCACCAAAAATTTCTACGCTTTGCGATAGAAGGGCGCCATTTTCAGTTCAGAGCCTTACCCTTCGGTCTGGCCACAGCACCAAGAGTGTTCACAAAAATTCTGGCCCCATTATTGGCCAATCTAAGAACACGAGGTGTAACGATAATGGCATATCTAGACGACTTGTTGCTGATAGACCACTCAGTGGAAAAACTAGAAGTGGTTGTTCACGAGACAATCAAGTATCTGGAATATCACGGTTGGATTATCAACCGAGACAAGTCAGCCCTAGAACCAGTCAAAAGTCTGGAATACTTGGGGCTAAGGCTGGATTCAGACCAGAGAAAAATTTTCTTGCCTCGAGAAAAGGGGTCGTCTTTGAGAGATTTGATCCACTTAGTGGGTTCAAAAAGACAGCCATCCATACGCCTGTGCATGAGGCTGCTGGGAAAAATGGTGGCATCATTCGAAGCAGTACCCTACGGTCAATTCCATTCAAGGAAGTTGCAAAGGGCCATACTGTCAGCCTGGAACAAAAAAGTTCAGGCTCTGGACGTACCAATGTCCTTGTCCCCTTCCGTTCGCAGAAGCCTCCGTTGGTGGTTGGTTCCCCGGAATCTGGAAAGAGGGAAATCCTTCAGTCCGATTTCCTGGAAGGTGGTCACTACAGATGCCAGCCTTTTAGGCTGGGGAGCAGTACTGGAGCAGTGGTCTCTCCAGGGCAGATGGTCGGATGCGGAAAAGGCCCTGCCCATCAATCTCTTAGAGATACGAGCAGCCCGGTATGCCCTAGTAGCATGGACATCCAAACTCCAAGGGTCCCCTGTCAGAGTTCAGTCAGACAATGCCACAGCAGTGGCATATATCAATCGTCAGGGGGGCACCAGGAGTCGTGCAGCCCAAAGGGAAGTAAATTACATCCTGAGATGGGCAGAAAGATATGTCCCAGCCATATCTGCGGTATTCATTCCAGGGGTGGAGAATTGGAAGGCGGACTTTCTAAGTCGCCAACAATTATGCCCAGGGGAATGGTCCCTTCATCCCGAGGTTTTCCGGACAATATGTCAGCGGTGGGGAACACCGGATGTAGATCTGCTAGCATCCAGGTTCAACACGAAAGTGGACAGGTTTGTCTCTTGGACAAGGGATCCCCTAGCGTGCGGCTCGGATGCCCTAGTGTTCCCTTGGGATCAGTTCAAGCTGATATATGCATTCCCACCGCCACAATTGTTACCTCGATTACTCCGCAGAATCAGGGTAGAAAAGAAACCAGTGATTCTGGTGGCTCCAGCGTGGCCCCGAAGAGCATGGTACGCGGAGATCGTAAAAATGTCTGTGGGGAGTCCTTGGACCCTCCCACATCGTCCGGACCTGCTTTCGCAGGGACCGATATACCACCCTTCCTTACCAGCCCTAGGTTTGACGGCCTGGCTATTGAAGCCCACATTCTAAAAAAGAGAGGGCTCTCTAATGCTGTGGTGTCTACCATGATCAATGCCAGGAAACCGGTATCCAGGCAGATCTACTATAGAATCTGGAAGGCGTACATCGCCTGGTGTGAAGCCAAGAAATGGCATCCACGTAAATACGTAATAGGTAGAATTCTGGACTTCCTACAATGGGCTGTAGATAGGAAGCTTGCCTTGAGTACTATCAAAGGTCAGATTTCGGCCTTGTCAATATTTTTTCAAAGGCCCTTGGCTTCGCATTCACTAGTCAAAGCCTTTATACAAGGAGTGATGCGTATTAGTCCTCCGGTTAATATTCCCATATGTCCATGGGATCTAAACTTGGTTCTGTCGGTTCTACAGAAACAACCATTTGAACCATTACAGCATATTTCCTTAGTGCTTCTCACCAGGAAATTGATTTTTCTAGTAGCCATTTGTTCGGCTAAAAGAGTATCGGAATTAGCAGCTATGTCCTGTAAGGAGCCATATCTGGTTATCCATAAGGACAGAGTAGTGTTACGTCCTCATCCAGCCTTTCTTCCTAAGGTGGTATCGAGTTTTCATTTGAACCAAGATGTGGTTCTTCCTTCTTTTTTCCCCAAGCCTACTTCGGTAGAGGAAAAGTTATTGCATTCTTTGGATGTAGTAAGAGCAGTTAAAGCTTATCTAAAAGCCACTGCTCAGATTCGCAGAACGGATACTTTGTTTATTCTGCCGGAAGGCCCCAGAAAGGGTCAGGCAGCGTCAAAATCTACTTTAGCCAAGTGGATTCGACAGGTCATAATACAAGCCTATAGCTTGAGAAGTAGACCGCCTCCGTTCAAAGTTAGGGCGCACTCCACGAGAGCAGTTGGAACTTCATGGGCAGTGCATCACCAGGCCTCCCTGGCTCAAGTCTGTAAGGCCGCAACATGGTCTTCAGTACACACGTTTACTAGGTTCTACCAGGTGGACGTTAGAAGTCAGGAGGATGTCGCCTTTGGGCGCAGTGTGTTGCAGGCCGCAAAAGATCCTCATGTCTGATAGCGCTCAGCTTATATATGGTGTATCCCCCCCCCTCATTTGGCATTGCTTTAGGACATCCCATTAGTAATGACTATGTCGCTCTGTGTCCCGTGATGTACGAGAAAGAAAATAGGATTTTTATAACAGCTTACCTGTAAAATCCTTTTCTTGGAGTACATCACGGGACACAGAGCTCCCGCCCCTCTTTGGGGACACTTATTGCTTTGCTACAAAACTGAGGTGCTCCCGGATGGGAGGGGCTTATATAGGGGAGGGTACTTCCGGTTTTGGAAGTTGCCAGTGCCAGCACCTGACGGTAACTATATAACCCATTAGTAATGACTATGTCGCTCTGTGTCCCGTGATGTACTCCAAGAAAAGGATTTTACAGGTAAGCTGTTATAAAAATCCTATTTTTCTTATGCTTCCTTGCATTGATTTGCTTATCCTTAGTCTAGGCAGTGTAGTACGGATTCCTGTGTCTCCCTCGTCATGGACTCATCCTCACCGCCATGTGGCCAGCCCTCCCGCACAAGGTGTGTGCGGAGTGGGTAGGGGGTTGGTGTCTTTTGTGCCTATCTGGTGGTTGCTAACGGTTACATCCTGCCCACCTTCCCCCCCCCCCTCTGTCTGTATTATCTTTTGCAGCCCGGCTACTTCAGTTCATCAGTCTGAAGATAGGGACCTTGCCAGGCCGCATCATCACTCATCATCCAGGTCTAGACGCGACACTACGTCTAGGACCCATCATCATAGGGGACGTTCACATACCCCCTCTAGACATAGGAGATGTTCCCATTCCTCCTCTAGTCACCGCCACCACCACCGCGATGATCGCTCTGACCACAGAGCCTGTTGGGGATGCAAGACCAGAATCCCGGAGGGCAAATCGCTATGCGACCCATGTTATGCCCGAGCGGTTGGTGAGAAAGAGACCGAAAATCAAAACCTTGAGTCTCTTGTGAAACGTGTGGTACAGCAATCTATGAAAGAAATAGTTGCCCCCCACACAAGGAGCCAGTCCACCACCTTGTCTGGCTCCTTGGCTGACGAGGCCCAGGAGGATCCCGGCCAATTCCAGCCCCATGATTCCTCCCATTATTCCTCGCAAGACGAGAAGGAGGGAGATGATTCTACGGTGGGATTCGACTACGCTTTAGTCTCTCCGCTGATCAAGGCAGTGAAGGAAACTTTGAAGTTGGAGGATACCACTGCCCCCCCAGAAAAACAAAGAAAACTGTTTAAGCAACTGGGGAAAGAACGCTCCAATTTCCCACTTCCATCTGAGCTGAAAGGAGTGTTTGAGGAAGAATGGAGCAAGGGAGATAAGAAGGTTTCCATGCTAAGCGAAACCTCTAGACTGTATCCCTTTAAATCGGAGGATGTCAAGCATCTGGAGAATGCTCCCCTCGTAGATGCAGCAGTAATGCGCCTAGCGAAGCATGTCACCCTCCCGCTAGATGACACCGTATCATTTAAAGATGGTCTGGATCGGAAGATCAACCAGGACCTCAAAAGAATATATAGCCTGGCCGGAACGGCATGCAAACCAGCTTTAGCCCTTGCAGTGACCTCCAAAGCAATGGAGGCCTGGGTGGAAAATGTAGACTCCGTTCTGAAAGGTGTCTCGGAAGAACTGTCTCAAAGTTCAGCAGTGCAAGAACTTAAAATGGCAGTCGCCTTTTTGGGGGAAGCTTCAATTGACCTCATCCGTTTACTGGCCAGATCAATGTTGTCCTCGGTCACGGCCAAACGAGCACTGTGGTTACGTCCCTGGCTTGCTGATCCAGCCTCCAAGCAGGCGTGGTGCAAAATTCCCTTTGAAGGGACTTCGTTGTTTGGGAACAAACTTGACAACGCCATTTCAAAAGCTACAGGTGGAAAGTCAGGTTTTCTTCCCCAGGACAGGCGCCAGTTTAATCAGAGAAAACCTCAACAGAGACGCAGTACAGAGCACTCGAGAGAGGCACGCTCCTATAAACCCGGACGGGATTTCAGGAGAAACTGGAATTGGAACAGAGGCCAATCTTCTTTTCAAAAGTCCGGCAAGAAACAGACGCCAGGTGGGCGTGAACCAACCAAGTCTTTTTGAGATTGGGCCCGCCCAGGTGGGTCGGGTAGGGGCTCGCCTACGTCTCTTCCGGCACGTCTGGGTGGCCTCGATCTCGGACTATTGGACCATCAAGACGGTCTCAACAGGTCACACATGGTCCTTCACCAAGATCCCTCCATGCAGACCAATGCAAACCTCAATTCCTCGGTCAGAGGAGAAACAACAAGTTCTTCTCTCATATGTAAATGTCTTGAAAGATCAAGGAGCAGTGGTGCCCGTCCCAAAGGACGAGGAATTCCAGGGGGTATACTCCCCCCTCTTCCTAGTACAAAAGAAAAATGGCTCTTGGCGTCCAGTCATAGATCTCACTTTCCTGAACAAGTACATAAAGCACGAGAAGTTCAAAATGGAGTCACTCTCAACCATCCAAAAAATAGTTCAACCAGGCGACTGGTTGATCTCAATAGATCTAAAAGACGCGTACTTTCATGTTCCGGTGGCAGAAAACTTTCACAAATATCTGCGGTTCCAGGTCGAACAAGAGCACCTACAATTTATTTGTCTTCCATTCGGGCTAACGACTTCTCCAAGAGTCTTTTCCAAGGTGCTGTTAGCAGTTGTGTCCCTTCTCAGAGTACAGGGTGTGCGCCAGTATCATTATCTGGACGATCTACTAGTACTGTCCCAAGACAAGCAGCAGCTGCTAGTCCACAAAGATCAGGTGATCTCTACACTATTGGAGTTCGGATGGCTCCTGAACCGGGAGAAGAGTCAGCTGGAACCGACCCAGCGCTTGGTCTATCTAGGAGCCCAGTTCGACACCATAGAGAACACCATCTCTCTTCCAGAAAAAAAAATACCGATCATTCGGGAAAGAATCTCCTTAGCTCTAGACTTCTCTCACCTAAGGGCATCACAGTGCCTGAAGATAATCGGCAAGATGATGGCCACATCCCCCATGGTCAAGTGGGCGATGTGGAGGCTTCGTCCTTTTCAATCCGGATTCCTCCAGCAATGGAAGACAGACGATCTCAATCAGCGGATACGGATAACACAGTCAATGAGCAACAGTCTCCTCTGGTGGCTTCAAACCAAGAACTTGTCAACTTGCCACTCCCTTGCCCCCATTCATTGGGTGACTGTTACATCCGATGCCAGCAATGCGGGCTGGGGGGCACATTGTGGGGCAGAACTGGCTCAGGGAAAATGGGATGCCCGTCTCCACTCTCCAGGTTCGAACATTCTGGAACTGCGCGCGGCATGGTGCGCCCTTCAAGCCTTCTCCCACCTTCTGAAAGGGAAGTCGGTCCTACTGAAAATGGACAATACCACTTCTGTGGCATATGTGAAGAGACAAGGGGGCACTCGGAGCTCTGCCCTTCTCCAAGAGGTCGAGCCCATTATGACCTGGGCTCAGAGGAATCTGCTCAACTTAACAGCAGTCTTCATTCCAGGGGAGCAGAACATTCAAGCGGACTTCCTGTCACGCAGCATGCTAGACAACAACGAATGGTCACTGCATCCACAAACCTTCAAGTGGATCCTATCGTTGGATTTCGATCCAGAAGTGGATCTGTTTGCATCCCCCTGCAATTACAAGATCGACAGATACTACACCCGAGCTCGGTACAATCAAGCCTTCGGAGTAGATGCATTAACGAGTCAATGGGACTTCAACAGGGCATATGCCTTCCCTCCTCTTCCGATCATGCTAAAATTCCTACAGCGGCTTCAGTTGGAGAAAGTCGAGGTGGTAACAATAGCACCATACTGGCCGAGCAGACCTTGGTTTCCTCTCCTTTATCTAATGAGCTTCAGGGACCCGCTGCCTCTTCTTCTCAGGCCGGACCTTCTTTCTCAGGGGACGACCCTGCACCCCTGTCCAGCAATGCTGAGACTGATGGTCTGGTTTTTGAGAGGGAGAGGCTAGAGTCTCTTGGGTGTGCTTCAGGGGTAATCTCTACCCTTATGAGCTCCAGAAAGTCCAACACAAATAAAACTTACAATAGAATCTGGGCCAGATTTGTCAGCTTCACGGCTTCTGCAGGAAAGTCATCTAGAAATCCTAGTGTTCAAGACATCTTGAGTTTTCTCCAGTCAGGCTTGGATCTGCCTTTATCGATTAGTTCTCTCAGGGTACAAGTATCAGCCTTATCAGCTTTTTCGGGAACGTCATGGGCAACTCATCCCCTGATTCAACAGTTCTTTCGGGGGGCATCGAGAATCAGGCCTCAGAGGAAACCTAGATTCCCCAAATGGGATCTTCCGCTCATTCTTGATGCTCTTTCAGAACTCAACAACAAAGATCTTTCTATTAAGGACTTATCAATCAAACTGGCCTTTCTAGTGGCCATTACTTCAGCCAAAAGGGTTTCAGAAATAAGCTTCCTGGGTTGTCAAGAACCTTTTTTGACTTTCTTTCCGGACCCAGTGGTCCTTATTCCCATGCTTGGGTCAAAACCAAAAGTCACATCAGTTTTTCACGAAAATCAAGAAATAGTCCTTCCTACTTTCGATTCTCCAGAATCAGCAGATGTTCATCCCTTGGATGTAGGTGAGACTCTGAAAGAATACTTGCGAGCTACTTCATCTTTTAGAAGCTCGAACTACCTGTTCTTGTTACACACTGGTAGCAACAAAGGAAAGAGGGCTTCCTCCAGAACAATAGCAGCCTGGATCATCCAATCTATTCAACAGTCTTACAGGGCAAAGGGCTTGGCTCCTCCAGAGGCGGTGATGGCTCATTCCACCAGAGGCATGGCAGCCTCATGGGCAGCAGCTCGACACGTGGCTCCTGAAGTGATATGCAAGGCAACCTTGTGGTCTTCTATTCATACATTTATGTCTCATTATTGTATTGAGCCTGCTTCCCTTTCCTCTGTTAATTTTGGTCGAAAAATCCTGTCAGTTGACGGGAAAGATTAAAATATATTTTTGTTCAGCATACCCTCCCGTGTGGTTTGGCTAGTTATTTCCCACACGTAGTCTGCCATGGAGTCTGTCAGGAAAACGGAAAATTTATTACCAAATACTTACCGTAATTTTCCTTTCCTGATAGACTCCATGGCAGACGGAGTTCCCACCCATGAATTAAAAATATGAGAGTTGAAATTTGAGTCGGCTAGTTACGGAACACCTGTCTGTGGAGGTGAGCTCAAATTTATGGGTAAGGGGTCCTATAGCTGTGGAGAGGAGGCGGGGTTAACACACACGTAGTCTGCCATGGAGTCTATCAGGAAAGGAAAATTACGGTAAGTATTTGGTAATAAATTTTCCGTTTTTGTGGCCCTAAATGGCGTTTTTTGGAAGACCACAATACACCCACAGTACGTAACCGCTGAATCGCACAGCTACAGAACTGCAGAAAATGCTATTCAAAAAAAATGTTGTTTTTTTAGTATAGCACAGTAGAAGAAAACTATTTAGAAATTGTTTATTTCACACACCTCCACATATGTATAATACACTGCAAAATATTTTTTGTGGCCCTAAATGGCTCTTTTTGCAAGCGTACATTAAAGTGCAAATTTTTTTTTTTCTTTTTTTTTTTTTGCCCTAAACGGGTCTTTTTTTGCACGAGCAAAATAAAATGGAATTTTTTTTTTTTTTTGCCCAATGGGTCTTTTGGAAAAGAGCACAATAAAGTGCCTTTTTTTTTGTTGTCCTAAATGGATCTTTTTCCAAGAGCAGAATACACCCACAGTTTAGAAACTGTGTATTTCTCAACGTAATATATGCAGTGCTGGTGCACTGAGCTTGCAGATAAAAGGTAGATTTTCTCTGACACTGGGCTCATAGCAGTGTAAAAAGACTGTGCACTGCAACACAAACAGGTAAACCTATGCAGATCGCTGAGTTATATCTCTGAATCTGGACTCCTATTCCTATATAATATATCTCTCTCCCTAAAAGCAAAAAACAGGAACCTGGCCCTACACTACACTGTCTCTCTATCTTTTCCCTCAGATTCCAGAATCAGGACTAACTCATGTATTTTTCTATCTCTCCCTAAAAGCAGCAGCAGCAGACTAGATCCTCTCCCTATCTATTCTGAAGCAGAGTGACTTGTGTGCTGTGTGCCTCTAGCTCAGTGATTCTCAACCAGGGTTCCGTGGAACCCTAGGGTTCCTCCAGAAGTTGCTAGGGGTTCCTTCAGCATTGGGCAATTTCTGCCTCTCAGATAAGTTTACACTGACCCCATTGATCTTTTTAGCTATCTGTAAGGAGGTAATTCTTCTCAATTGCCACAAGTGTAAGGACCATTCTTCCAACTGACCGTCACACTAATGTATCATGAGTTGTAGATTTCTCAATTTTAGCAGGGGTTCCCCGAGACCGGAGAACTTTTTTAAGGGTTCCTCTGTGTTGAAAAGGTTGAGAAAGGCTGCTCTAGCTTATATAGAAGCTGGGTCACATGTTGCACTGACCAATCACAGCCATGCCATTAGTAGGCATGGCTATGATGGCTTCTAAGGGCACACCAGCTAATCAAAAGGTGATTGGCTGGCCCCTGAAGCATTTCTAACTGCGTAATTAGATTCCCGAACCCGAACCCGGACTTTTGCACAAAGTCCGGGTTCGGGAAAAAGCTAAAGTTCGGTACGGACCCGAAGTTTACAGTTCGGGTTCGCTCAACACTAGAGATGACATATGTCCTTACCGTTTGGGAGCACCAGGCACATGATGGACTGACAGCGAGGCATTGCTGGCAGGAGTTGACTCCTCTGGTAGCACAGATAGAGGCTGAAACACACAGATACTTTAATGTTAGGAACAGAACTGTTAGTCCTATACATAATTACAAGATAGAAACTGAGAATTTTGTTTTGTTAGGAAAAAAAATTAAACCCTTGAAGATCAGTTATACTATTGAATTATATATTTGGTACTTTAGTAAATGTCATTGCAGCTTGTTACCTGTTTTCTATTGTGTAAAATACTAAGACAGATTATTTTACTGCAACTGCTGTAAGTTCACACAGGCAGCCCAGGGCCCGTAAAAACAGGGGCAACTGTAAAAGTATTTTTCTTTTTTTCAAATATCAAATATTAAAGCGGACCTTCAGTCATTTTTTCGACTTTCCATCTATTAAATCTTCTGCCCTTGTTGTTTTAACTTTGGATAGTAAAACATTTTTTTCTGCCAGTAAATACCTTATACAGCCCACTTCCTCTTTCTTGCCTGGTCATTAGCCTAGGCTTATGACATCATGCACAGCTCTCTCTCTAAGTCTTTTGCTAGGAAGGAAGGGGGGGACGAGTCATAAGAGGGCCAATGAGAGCTGCAGGTGTGCCTCTGTGTGTCTGTGTAAATACCGGAAGTGAACAGGCAGCAGCTTCAGCTGCCCACAGTTAAAATGGTTGCAGCCAGACTCATTGGAGGGAGATTTCTGCAGCATATTTGGCAAGTACAGAATCACAGTATATATAAAATAATATTCAAAATGGCAAAAATGTTTTTATTACAAATTATGTGAGGAGACTGCAGTTCCTCTTTAATTATGAGTATTATATAATCAGCAGGCTTATCTTCACATGTTTTTTTTTATTTCTCCTTAAAGAGAATGAATAAGGCACTGCTAGTGTCATGAGATTTTGAGTCAGATTTGGTGATGCCACCACTGTGCTGCTCGTTGTTCTTCTTACTGGCGGCTCTGACATGGAGAAGCAAAATCCTGCCTCTACCAAGATAGCCGCCCCAACACAAAGATGACATGGAGAAGTAAAATCCTGCCTCTACTAAGATGGCCGCCCAAATACAGAGACACAGTGTAGAACTAAGCATTGTAAGTCTTTATTGGGGAAAGATCAGAAGCAGGAAGACCACAGGCAATGCTGGGGACTAGTCCTTTGCCATCTGCCAGCCTTTTATGGGCACAGCTTCCACTCTTCCACTTCCTATTTAACAGATCTGTTATGAATAGTCTGCCGTTTGCAGATCTCAAGCTGAAATGTACATACCAGTAAATGAGTCAGAGTACAATTTTTCCTTATTGCATAGTTTAGTCTACATTTTCACACTGAGTAAGTCAAAGGGCAAGCATAGGCTGTTATGCTTTCTCTTTAGAGAACCCACAGTGCTCTGGGAATCCTTTGTCATGTGTTAACTGCTTACTAGTAAAACCGTAATTGAGCAAGTATATATATATATATATATATATATATATATATATATTAGGGATGAGCTTCGTGTTCGAGTCGAACATACGTTCGACTCGAACATCGGCTGTTCGATCGTTCGACGAAGATCGAACGATTTGGGCCGTTCGCGCCAAATTCGAGTGACGCGAACGGCCCACAATGCACTACGCCATCGCAGTGTCATCCAGGCGCTGTGATTGGCCAAGCATGCACTGTGACCCCGCATGCTTGGCCAATCACAGCGCCGGCAGCGAGGAGAGCAATGATTGGCCACAGGCAGGATGCCTGTGGCCAATTATTGCTGAGGGTGTTTAGTACACGCCCCACACTATAAAAGGCCGCCAGCACGGCGGCCTAGTGTAGTGTGTTCCGGAGCAGGGATAGAGCAGCATAGGCAGGGACAGTGACTTTTATTTCTTTCTTGCTTAACCTGGATTCCTTTAGTTTAGGGAAAGAGAAGGATAGGTAGGGAGAGTGTCAGTGTGTTTTGTGCTTGTGCTATAGTGTGCTTAAAAAAAACATTTTTTCTAGGGACAGAAAACTGTAGGTAGGGAGAGTGTCAGTTTCTTTCACTGTGCAAGTAAGTCCTTGTTTCCAGGGACCTGGAAGGACAGTGAGTGAATTCTCCTTGTGCTATATTGTGCTTAAAAAAAACATTTTTTCTAGGGACAGAAAACTGTAGGTAGGGAGAGTGTCAGTTTCTTTCACTGTGCAAGTCCTTGTTTCCAGGGACCTGGAAGGACAGTGAGTGAATTCTCCTTGTGCTATATTGTGCTTAAAAAAAACATTTTTTCTAGGGACAGAAAACTGTAGGTAGGGAGAGTGTCAGTTTCTTTCACTGTGCAAGTCCTTGTTTCCAGGGACCTGGAAGGACAGTGAGTGAATTCTCCTTGTGCTATATTGTGCTTAAAAAAAACATTTTTTCTAGGGACAGAAAACTGTAGGTAGGGAGAGTGTCAGTTTCTTTCACTGTGCAAGTCCTTGTTTCCAGGGACCTGGAAGGACAGTGAGTGAATTCTCCTTGTGCTATATTGTGCTTAAAAAAAACATTTTTTCTAGGGACAGAAAACTGTAGGTAGGGAGAGTGTCAGTTTCTTTCACTGTGCAAGTAAGTCCTTGTTTCCAGGGACCTGGAAGGACAGTGAGTGAATTCTCCTTGCGCTATATTGTGCTTAAAAAAAAACATTTTTTCTAGGGACAGAAAACTGTAGGTAGGGAGAGTGTCAGTTTCTTTCACTGTGCAAGTCCTTGTTTCCAGGGACCTGGAAGGACAGTGAGTGAATTCTCCTTGTGCTATATTGTGCTTAAAAAAAACATTTTTTCTAGGGACAGAAAACTGTAGGTAGGGAGAGTGTCAGTTTCTTTCACTGTGCAAGTCCTTGTTTCCAGGGACCTGGAAGGACAGTGAGTGAATTCTCCTTGTGCTATATTGTGCTTAAAAAAAACATTTTTTCTAGGGACAGAAAACTGTAGGTAGGGAGAGTGTCAGTTTCTTTCACTGTGCAAGTCCTTGTTTCCAGGGACCTGGAAGGACAGTGAGTGAATTCTCCTTGTGCTATATTGTGCTTAAAAAAAACATTTTTTCTAGGGACAGAAAACTGTAGGTAGGGAGAGTGTCAGTTTCTTTCACTGTGCAAGTCCTTGTTTCCAGGGACCTGGAAGGACAGTGAGTGAATTCTCCTTGTGCTATATTGTGCTTAAAAAAAACATTTTTTCTAGGGACAGAAAACTGTAGGTAGGGAGAGTGTCAGTTTCTTTCACTGTGCAAGTCCTTGTTTCCAGGGACCTGGAAGGACAGTGAGTGAATTCTCCTTGTGCTATATTGTGCTTAAAAAAAACATTTTTTCTAGGGACAGAAAACTGTAGGTAGGGAGAGTGTCAGTTTCTTTCACTGTGCAAGTCCTTGTTTCAAGGGACAGAGAAGGACACCTGAAGGTAGCCCTTATTGCTTTTTTCCCATCTCCCTGCAGGCCATCTATTAGAATGTCTGGAAGGCAAACAAGGAGAGGCAGACAGTCAGGAGGCAATAAAAGAGGGCAAGCAGGCTCTGTGTCTGGGGGCAACAGTGCTGGTCGTGGACGCGGTGCATTGTCATCAGCACATGGCCATGGGACACGCTTGTCCTTCTTTTCGGCAGCTGGACATGTTGAGCCACATCATGCCGAAGACTTGGTAGAGTGGATGACCAAGCCCTCCTCCTCCTCCTCATCCTCTCTCACCCAGGCTCAGGGTACTGGCAAAGCAGCTGCCAAAGCGTCCTCTTCCCTGGTATCAATGTCAGACTCATCATCAGTCACTCCTTCCCTAGACCCACCATGTCCTCCTCCTGAGGAGTCCCCCGAACTGTTTGAGCACAGTGTTGGGTACATGCTCCAGGAGGATGCCCAGCGTTTCGAAGGGTCTGATGATGAAACCCAGCTACAGGAAGGCAGTAGGGTGAGAGCAGACAGAGGGGATGCTCAAGAAGGACACCAATCTGGCAGTCATGTTCCAGCAGCTGCAGCATACTGCCAGATTGGCTCCAGTGATGAGGAGGGAGGGGATGATGAGGTCACTGACTCCACGTGGGTGCCTAATAGGAGAGAGGAGGAGGAGGATGAGGAGGAGGCACATCTCCAATGAGACAGGATGCCCTTTGGTGGCCAGCGTAAGGGCAGTACACCGACGGAATCACACCGCAGAGCTCCGCCTGTGCAGGGCGCTGAATCTGCCCGTCATTCAAAAAGTTCCTTGGTGTGGGCCTTTTTTGAGGCTAGTGCATCAGATCGCACAGCTGCTGTTTGCAACATATGTCTCAAGCGTATATCGCGTGGCCAAAACATCAGCCGCTTGGGTACCACATGCCTGACCAGACATATGTTGACCTGCCATGCAGCTCGTTGGCAAGCCTACCTCAAAGACCCACACCAAAGAAGAAAGCGGACCTCTCCTTGCACCGCATCAGCTGGGATCTCCAACCCCACTATAACTTCAGTCCTCTCTGAAACATGCACTGAGAGGAATGAAGGTGTAGAATTAGGCGTGTCACAGCCAAGTACTTGCGGCCACTCTGCTAGCAGTACACCGACGTCCGATTCTAGCAGGCAAATTTCCCTGCCCCAGCTGCTGGACCGTCGAAAGAAGTTCACTCCCAGCCATCCACATGCCCAGTGGTTGAATGCTAGCTTGGCTAAATTGCTAGCGCTTCAACTGCTGCCTTTTCAGTTGGTAGACTCGGCCCCCTTCCGTGAGTTTGTGCAATGTGCGGTTCCTCAGTGGCAGGTTCCCAAACGCCACTTTTTCTCACGGAAGGCTATTCCGGCTCTCTACCGGCATGTGGAAGGCAATGTCTTGGCCTCGCTGGACAGGGCGGTCAGCGGTAAGGTGCATATTACCGCTGACTCATGGTCCAGCAGGCATGGACAGGGACGTTACCTTTCTTTCACGGCCCATTGGGTCACTCTTTTGGCAGCTGGGAAGGATGCAGGACAAGGTGCAGTAGTGTTGGAGGTTGTCCCACCGCCACGCCTCCAAAATGCTACTACTGGTTGTGACACACCTCTCTCCTCCACCCCCTCCTCTTCTTCTTCCTCCATGGCCTCTTCCTGTGGTTTGTCCTATGAACCAGCGGTGCTCCGTAGCCGTTCATGGGGCTACGCAAGTACGCAGGCAAAAAGATGCCATGCCGTGCTTGCGCTGGTGTGTTTGGGGGACAGAAGCCACACTGGGGCAGAGGTCCTGTCTGCTCTGCAGGGCCAGGCCGAGAGGTGGTTGACGCCACGCCAGCTTAAGCCAGGAATGGTGGTTTGCGACAATGGCACCAACCTCCTCTCCGCCCTCCGACAGGGACAACTGACCCATGTGCCCTGTGTGGCTCACGTCCTTAACCTGGTGGTGCAGCGGTTCTTGGGCAGGTACCCGGGCTTACAGGATGTCCTGAGGCAGGCCAGGAAAGTCTGTGTGCATTTCCGCAGATCTTATAATGCCAGTGCTCGCCTGGCTGAGCTGCAAAAGGAGTTGAACCTGCCCAAGAACCGCCTTATATGTGACATGCCCACCAGGTGGAACTCAACGTTGGCCATGCTGCAGCGGCTGCACACGCAGCAGAGGGCCATCAATGAGTACCTGTGCGACTACGGCACCAGGACAGGGTCAGGGGAGCTTGGTTTTTTTTCTCCACGCCAGTGGGGCATGATCAGGGATGCATGCACTGTCCTGGCACCATTTGAGGAGGCCACGAGGATGGTGAGCAGTGACAGTGCATGCATCAGTGACACTGTACCTCTTGTCCACCTGTTGGAGCACACGCTGCGTGGAATAATGGACAGGGCACTTGAGGCAGAACAGAGGCAGGAAGAGGAGGACTTCCTTGCCTCTCAAGGCCCCCTTTACCCAGACAGTGTTCCTTCTGTCCCACCCATCGCACAGGAAGAGGAAGAGGAGGAGGAGGAGGAGGAGGAGGATTGTGTCAGCATGGAGGTGGAGGCTGGCACTCAGCATCATCAGCAGCAGTCTTTTAGGGATGATTTACAGTCCCAAGAAACCAGTGGACTTGTACGTGGCTGGGAGGAGGTGACTGCGGATCATGTCGTCCTTAGTGACCCAGAGGACTCCGGAGCGAATGCCTCAGCAAACCTACGCTGCATGGCCTCCCTGATCCTGCAAAGTCTGCGGAAGGATCCTCGTATTCTTCGGATCAAGGAGAGGGACCATTACTGGCTGGCCACTCTCCTTGATCCACGGTACAAGGGTAAGGTTGCGGACCTTATGTTACCGTCGCAGAGGGAGCAGAGGATGAGACAACTCCGGGAGGCCTTGCAGAAAGGTCTGTGCAACGCGTTCCCAGAGACTGGGAGGTTACAAACTCCTGGTCCAGGACAACGAGTTGCTGAGGCTTCGGCCAGTCAAAGAAGGAGCGGTGGGGAAGGTGGCCGTCTGACTGATGCGTTCAGACAATTCTTTAGTCCGCAGCCCCAAAGTATGATTGGTTCCAGCAACCATCGCCAGCGTCTGATAAACATGGTGCAGGAATATCTAGGGGCAAGGTCAGACTTGGACACCTTCCCCACCGAAAATCCTCTGGCTTACTGGGTCTTGAGGATGGATCACTGGCCAGAGCTTGCACAGTATGCAATTGAGCTACTGGCCTGTCCTGCATCCAGCGTTCTTTCGGAACGCACATTCAGTGCTGCTGGAGGATTTGTCACGGATCACAGGGTGCGCCTGTCCACCGACTCGGGTGATCGACTGACTTTCATCAAGATGAACCAGTCTTGGATCACCACCAGCTACCACACACCTGATGCTGATATAACAGACTAATTGATTTTAACATGTCACGTCCCTTCAAGACTGATGCTGATGCTGAGTGCCTGTGCTGTTATGTTGACTGGCTATCCTCCTCCTCCGAGTCCTCAATGATACGATTGATGATGATAGCTTGGAAGATCATTTTTGTTTATGGGTGCCGCCACCAGTGGATAAGGCCCAATTTTTCAGCCCCTGTTTTACAGGGGCGTGTACTTACAATTTTTTTAGCAATAATTTGCCATAGGGCTCATTGCTGTGCTCCAAGTACAGTATCTGTGAGGGGTTGTAGTGTTGTGCCACCAGTGCCTAAGGCCCAATTTTTCAGCCCCTGTTTAACAGGGGCGTGTCATTACAATTTTTGAAGCAATACTTTGCAACAGGGCTCATTGCTGTGCTCCAAGTACAGTATCTGTGAGGGGTTGTAGTGTTGTGCCACCAGTGCCTAAGGCCCAATTTTTCAGCCCCTGTTCAACAGGGGCATGCAATTACAATTCTTGATGTAATAATTCACAGCAGGGCCCATTCCTGCACCCACCAAGAGTAAGTCTGAGGGCTTACAGTGTTGTGGCAACGCCACCACCACCACCACCACGAAAGGCCCAATTTTTCAGCCCCTGTTCAAAAGGGGCATGTAATTACAATTCTTGATCTAATAATTCACAGCAGGGCCCATTCCTGCACCCACCAAGAGTAACTCTGAGGGCTTACAGTGTTGTGGCAACACCACCACCACCACCACCACCACGAAAAGCCCAATTTTTCAGCCCCTGTTCAACAGGGGCATGCAATTACAATTCTTGATCTAATAATTCACAGCAGGGCCCATTGCTGCACCCACCAAGAGTAACTGTCAGGGCTTACAGTGTTGTGGCACCAGCACCACCATCAAAGCCCCAATTTTTACTACCACTGTTCAAGAATTATATGTAATTAAAATTCCTGATATAATAGTTGACAGCAGGGCGTTCCAGCACCAACCAAGAGTAACTGTGAGTGCTTACAGTGTTGTGCCAACACCAACAACTAAGGGGCCTATTTCTGCAGAGTATATACGGCAGGTCCCTACTTTCAAACATCCAACTTACAAACGACTCCTACTTGCAAACGAAAGAAGACAACAGGAAGTGAGAGGAAATCTACCCCAAGGAAGGAAAATTCTCTCCTGTAAGAATAAATATGGGAGAAAGGTGTCTCCTCTGTACTGATGCTTTATCAGCAATCCTTGTTTCAAGAAAAACACCACATTTCAAAAACAGTTGTCATTGGGACGGAAAGTGAGGTGAAATGTTCTGAACAGGGGCACAGACAGCAAAACAAATGTTACAGGGGTGATAACCCTTACCTATGTTTCCCAAAAAGTTTAAAAATAGATTTTTGGGCTGGAGCTACACTTCAACAATGTACCTGTTCAAAATTACAAACACATTCTACATAAGAACAAACCTACAGTCCCTGTCTTGTATGCACCGCCTGTATACGGCTGTTCAGAGTACATAGGGCCTTTTTTATTTTATGTGCGGGGTTCCCCTTAATATCCATACAAGACCCAAAGGGGCTGGTAATGGGCTGGGGTAGGGGGGGGGGGTCATGGGGTAGCTATGCCATTTTTCTTAAAGATTTTCATCCATATTACCGGGACCAGACATTACATTAAAGCCGCAAGCAGTTTTAAATGGCTTTTTTTTCCTTTAGAAGTGTCATTTTGTGCAGGGACAGTTCTAAACACGGGAAACACGTGGCACTTCACAGGCATACTTTAGACACCCCCCAGGTACGATATTTAAAGGAATATTTGACTTTTTTTTTTCACTTTATGCATCATTAAAATGACTGCTCCCGAAAAACGACCGTTTTTAAAACTTCTTTTTGCATTGATACATGTCCCCTGGTGCAGAACCCGGGTTCCCAAACCCTTTTTAGGACAATAACATGCATAATAGTTGTTATAATTAGCACTTTAGAATTCGAACGTTCGCATCCATTGTATTTAATAGGGTTCTAATGTTCGTACGAACTTTCGGTCCGTTCGCGGGTTCTGGTGCGAACCGAACCCGGGGGTGTTCGGCTCATCACTAATATATATATACACACACACAGTGGATATAAAAAGTCTACACACCCCTGTTAAAATGTCAGGTTTCTGTGATGTAAAAAAAATGAGACACAGATAAATCATTTCAGAACTT
This sequence comes from Rana muscosa, assembly GCA_029206835.1. Taxonomy (NCBI): domain Eukaryota; kingdom Metazoa; phylum Chordata; class Amphibia; order Anura; family Ranidae; genus Rana; species Rana muscosa. The sequence goes on from CM055128.1 coordinate 271,607,170, forward strand.
TTTCCACCTTTAATGTAACGTATAAACTGTACAACTCAGTTGAACAACAAACTGAAATCTTTTAGGTGGAGGGAAATAAAAATAAAATAAAAAATAATATGGTTGCATAAGTGTGCACACCCTTAAACTAATACTTTATTGAAGCACCATTTGATTTTATTACAGCACTTGGTCTTTTTGGGTATGAGTCTATCAGCATGGCACATCTTGACTTGCCAATATTTGCCCGCTCTTCTTTGCAAAAACAAATCTGTCAGATTGCAAGGGCATCTCCTGTGCACAGCCCTCTTCAGATCACCCCACAGATTTTCAATTGGATTCAGGTCTGAGCTCTGGCTGGGCCATTCCAAAACTTTAATCTTCTTCTGGAGAAGCCATTCCTTTGTTGATTTGAATGTATGCTTTGGGTAGTTGTTATGCTGAAAGATGAAGTTCCCCTTCATGTTCAGCTTTCTAGCAGAAGCCTGAAGGTTTTGTGCCAATATTGACTGGTATTTGAAACTGTTCATAATTCTCTCTACCTTGACTAAGGCCTCTGTTCTAGTTGAAGAAACACAGCCCCAAAGCATGATGCTGCCACCACCATGCTTTACTGTGGGTATGGTGTTCTTTTGGTGATGTGCATTGTTGTTTTTGCGCCAAACATATCTTTTGGAATTATGGCCAAAAAGTTCAACCGTGGTTTCAACAGACCATAACACATTTTCCCACATGCTTGGATGTTTTTCTTTGTAAGAAATGGCTTCCGTCTTGCCACTTTACCCCATAGCCCAGATATATGAATAATATGGTAGATTGTTGTCACATGTACCACACAGCCAGTGTTTGCCAGATATTCCTGCAGCTTCTTTAATGTTGTTGTAGGCCTCTTGGCAGCCTCCCTGACCAGTTTTCTGCTCATCTTTTCATAAATTTTGGAGGGACGTCCAGTTCTTGGTAATGTCAATGTTATGTCATATTTTCTCCACTTGATGATGACTGTCTTCACTGTGTTCCATGATATAACTAATGCCTTGGAAATTCTTATGTACCTTTCTCCTGACTGATACCTTTTAACAATGAGATCCTTCTGATGCTTTGGAAGCTCTCTGCAGACCATGGCTTTTGCTGTAGGATGCAACTAAGAAAATGTCAGGAAAGACCTACTAGAACAGTTGAACCTATTTGGGGTTAATCAGAGGGTTAATGATGGCAGGTGTGTACTGACTCCTAATTAACACGAGTTTGAATGTGATTTCTTAATTCTGAACACAGCTAAAGTACAATCACTTTATTTTATTTTTACTTCCACCCCCCTAAAAGATTATAGTTTCTTTTTCAATTGAGTTGTACAGTTTATAGGTCACATTAAAAGGTGGAAACAGTTCTGAAATTATTTATCTTTGTCTCATTTCTTTACATCACAGAAACCTGACATTTTAACAGGGGAGTGTAGACTTTTTATATCCAATATATATATATATATATATATATATATATATATATATATATATATATAGTTGACCCAAACAATTGTAGTTTCCTTTTAAGGAAACAAGCTTAATTTACACCAGTAAAGACTCTGGGAAATCCTGTCTACGAACTGAATACTGTTGCCATGGTGAAGAAAGAAAAATTAGACACTTTGTATCAAATTTAGAAAATTTCTTGCGGCAGAATGAGATGTAAAGTTATTTTATTAACAATATGGTTTTTGTGGCAATTAGATATTTCACTTTTTCAAGTATGTGAACCCTCATCTTGTAAAACAACCCACTAAGTTTAAAATAGAAATGAAAGGCAAACCATGTTGCATATATATATATATATATATATATATATATATATACAGTGAAACCTTGCAATACGAGCACTGTATTTTTAAAAATCGTAACTCGGTTTGCGAGTGTTGTCCTGCAACACGAGCACGATTCTGGCCAAAGCAGTTGCAGTACCGCGTTTGGCCTGAGGTGGGGGGGGGGCGCCAGAGCAGAGCCGAACGTTACCGATCAGCGCCGCTCGGAAATGCACGGAAAGGCCCCAGGACAGCACGGCTGACCTTGGCAAATCTCGGGAATGAAGCCTTTCCGAGGTTTGCCGAGGTTAGCCAAGGTGTCCTTGGGCCTTTTCCGAGGCTCTCCGACCCCCCCCTACCAGGCCGCATGCGGTATTACATGCCATTGAAGTAAATGCGGAACAAATTATTTTCGTTTCCATTGACTTCAATGGGAAAACTCGCTTTGCTATGTGAGTACTTTGGATTACGAGCATTCTCCTGGAACAAATTATGCTCGTAATCTGAGGTTCCACTGTGTATATATATATATATATATATTGTGAGGGGGTTAGCTCGGTAGCGGGTGTGTGTGACCCCCTGGATGGGCTCCCCACACAAAAACAGGCCCAGCAGACGGAGGTTGTGGTTTTCAAGATCAAAAGGTGCGGTTTATTTCTCTATTTACAGTGACAAAAACACAGCAAAGCAAAAAGAAACATAAACAAAATAAATCCTGGTCAGCTTGACCTCTGACTAAACATGCAGGTTTCCCTAACTAACAACTGGGATCAGCCTGGTGCTGTCCTAGTCCCTAAGTCGCTGGTTTAGTAAATGTCCAAACAAATAGCCACACAGGCTTTGTCGCACCGCACAAGCTTCAGCTGGTCTCATCAACTCCCTGCCTGCACGACGCCCAGCACTCTCCCTAGAGGTATGAATCATCCATGAGCCCACTAGCCTCAGCTGGGCTTCATCAACTCTCTCCCTAGTTGTATAAGTCGGCTTAAAGCCTGAATCTGGGAGAAATATACCTACCCCCCTGGATGCAACCAGGTGACTTTACCTTCCTGCTGTCACATACCCCCCCTCTTGTTTTAACCTTGGGGTTGGAACACCAGCAATCAGGCATTCATGTACTCGAGACAAAGCATCCACATTCCCCATTTGAACGCCAGGGCGATGCTTTACTGTGAAGTTGAATTCCTGTAGGGCCCGGAACCACCTATTTACTCTTCTATTTGTCTCCTTGTTTTGAGCCATCCACTTTAACGGAGCGTGATCCGTAACCATGTCAAAGTGCCTACCTAGCAGATAGTACCGAAGGGAATCTAGAGCCCACTTCACCGCTAAACACTCCTTTTCAACCGTGGCGTAATTTACCTCATGGGACTTCAACTTCCTGCTGAGGTAAATGACTGGGTGCTCTTCCCCGTTCCAGACCTGGGACAATACTGCTCCTAACCCTACATCTGACGCATCACTTTGTAAGACAAAGTCTTTAGAGAAGTCGGGTGAGTACAACACTGGCTGGCTACATAAGGCTTGTTTCAAGAATTGGAATGCTGCCTCAGCCTCGGGGGATCCATTTAATCATGACCGACCCTTTCCCTTTCGTCAGGTTGGTTAGGGGCACAGCCTTAGAAGCAAAGTGGGGAATGAAGCGCCGATAATAACCCGCGATTCCCAGAAAGGCTCGTACCTGCTTCTTGCTGTTGGGACGTGGCCAACTCTGGATGGCCTCGACTTTGTTGAGTTGGGGTTTTATTACTCCCCTGCCAATGGTGTACCCAAGATATTTGGCCTCCTCCTGCCCAATGGTACACTTCTTGGGGTTAGCCGTAAACCCCGCTTCCCGGATAGAGTCTAGGACTGCTTGCACTTTTGGCAGATGTGAGGCCCAATCTGTGCTATGGACAATTACGTCATCCAGGTAAGCCGCAGCATACTTCCGATGGGGCCTCAGTATCTGGTCCATTTTCCGCTGGAATGTGGCCGGCGCATTCTGTAACCCGAACGGCATTCTCTTATATTGGAACGCCCCGTCTGGGGTTACAAATGCGGTTTTCTCTTTGGCCGACTTGGCCAGGGGAATTTGCCAATACCCTTTTGTGAGGTCAAGAGTCGTCATGTATCGGGCTGTTCCCAGCCGGTCGATCAACTCATCTATACGTGGCATGGGGTAGGTGTCAAATTTTGTAACTTTGTTCAACTGACGAAAATCGTTACAAAATCGCCAGCTCCCATCCGGTTTAGGCACCAACACAATGGGACTAGACCAATCACTTTGGGACTCCTCTATCACCCCTAAGTTCAGCATTTTCTGTACTTCCTCCCGTATTGCCTCCCGTCGGGCCTCTGGGATCCGATAGGGTTTTAACTTCACCCTTTCACCGGGCGGGGTAATAATATCATGCTCTACCCCAGATGTTTGTCCCGGCAGCTCAGAGAACACCTCCTTGTTGCGAAGCACAAACTCCTTAACCTCCTGTTGTTGGGGTTGTGACAAGGTGGCTGCTATTCCAACCTCCGGAATCACGCAACCAGTTTGAGCTGGTGACCAAGTTTCTGCGACTAGGGACTCTCTATCCCTCCAGGCTTTCAACAGATTAACGTGATAGATCTGTTCGGGCTTTCGCCTTCCTGGTTGTCTGACCTTGTAATTCACTTCGCTCACTTTTTCCATTATCTCGTAGGGGCCTTGCCATTTGGCAAGGAATTTACTTTCAACCGTAGGGACAAGTACCAATATCCTATCCCCCGGGGAAAAGGTACGGGTCTTGGCTCCACGGTTGTACACTCTCTGCTGTGCCAACTGCGCTTGGGCCAAATGTTCCTTCACGATGGGCATTACCTGTGCAATTCGATCTTGCATCAGGGCGACATGCTCAATCACACTCCTGTGGGGAGAACTCTCACTTTCCCAAGTTTCCTTGGCAATATCCAACAGCCCTCTTGGGTGTCTCCCATACAGTAACTCAAAGGGGGAGAATCCCGTAGAGGATTGGGGCACCTCCCTAATAGCAAACATCAAATAAGGAAGTAGACAGTCCCAATCCTTTCCATCTCTATCCACCACTTTCTTCAACATTTGTTTTAGGGTTTTGTTGAATCTTTCAACCAGCCCATCGGTTTGGGGGTGATACACAGACGTACGCAATTGCGTCACTTTGAACAATTTACACAGCTCTTTCATAACCCGGGACATAAAGGGTGTACCTTGGTCCGTAAGCAGTTCTTTACAAATACCCACCCGGCTAAAAACAAGAGATAGCTCTTTGGCTATGGTTTTGGCCGAGGTATTTCGGAGAGGGATCGCTTCTGGATAACGGGTGGCATAGTCCATTATAACTAATATGTACTGGTGCACCCTAGCGGACTTGATTATAGGACCTACCAAATCCATTGCGATCCTCTCAAACGGGACCTCAATGATGGGTAGAGGGACCAGCGGGCTACGGAAATGTGGCATCGGGGCCGACCTCTGACACACAGGGCAGGAGGAACAATAATTTTCTATGTCCTTCATCACCCCAGGCCAATAGAATCTCTGTAATACCCTCTCTCGGGTTTTCTCTGTCCCCAGATGACCTCCAAGAATGTGCCCATGGGCCAACTCCAACACCAACTTCCTGTAAGGTTTGGGCACCACAAGCTGCTCAACGGTTTCTTCTGCCCTTTTTGCCACCCGATACAGTAGGTCCTTCTCTACGCTGAAGTATGGGTAAGTGCAGGTATTATCTGGGTTCACTAACTCGCCATCTATTTCCACTACGTTTTCCCGTGCCTTTATTAGGGCGGGGTCTTTTAACTGTTCTGTGGCAAAATTTTCCCTGTGAACCTCAAGATCAGAAAACTCCACAGACGGTAGGTTTTCGTCTGAGGAGGTGGGCTCCTCTCCAGTTTCTTGAGTCTCGCCTGCCAATACTGACAAGGGAAATTCTGGAGAGTCCTCACCACTCTCAGAGGAGTTCTGGCTATCACCTTCCTGGTACATAGGGGCACCAGTGGGGGGCTCAGGATCATCCCACAGTTCCCAGAACTTCGGAAAATCCCTTCCCACAATGGCATCATGCGGTAATTGAGATACTAACCCCACTGGATGAGAGAGGGTACCTTTGGGGGTCTTGAAACACACTGTAGTCACTGGATACTCTCGGGTGTCCCCATGCACACAAATAACAGCTACCTTTCTATTCCCAGAGACCTCTGTTTTAACTAATTCAGCCTTTATCAGGGTCACAAGGCTACCTGAATCCAGTAATACCACAACATTTCTACCATTAATACACATTTTGCATAAATGTTTCTCAGTTCCCCGAATGGCAGTGCATGCGACTGTCGCACACAGCGACTGACGTCTGTCCGTCAGAAAGTCACATTGCATGGGTTCCTCCACAACCGGGCAATTTGCTGCAATATGTCCCGCTTGCCGGCAGCGGTAGCAAACAATCCTTTTGGCTGCCTCTTGAGCCCCCGACTTCCCAGGCTGTTCTCGCCAAACCCTGGGCAGAGCTCCCACCCTCTCACTCTCTCCACCCTCACCCCTTGGAATCATCTTATCCGCCCCTGGGGATGGTCTGGTCTTAGGGTGGAAAGTCCGAGAGTCTCTGGAAGAGGCCGTCAGGTTCTCTGCAGCCAAGTATCTCTCTACACGATCCACAAGTTTACCGGCCGTTTCTGGGTCTCCATGGCTTACCCACTTTTGAATGGCGGTAGGAAGAGCTCTCAAGAAACGATCCATCACAACACGTTCCACAATCTCCGGTGCGGACAAAGTCTCTGGCTGTAGCCACTTCCTGCTCAGGTGAATGAGATCATACATTTGAGACCTGGGGGGTTTTCCAAGCTGAAAAGTCCAGTTATGCACACGCTGAGCCCGGACAGCCAGGGTGACACCCAGCCTTGCCAATATTTCAGCTTTTAGCATCACATAGTCTTTTGCTTGGTCAGGCTCTAGGTCATAGTAAGCTTTCTGCGATTCACCAGTTAACAGAGGAGCCACCAGTCCAGCCCACTGCTCCTCAGGCCACTTTTCTCTTTCAGCAGTCCTTTCAAATGTGGTCAAAAATACCTCTGGATCATCCTCTCCAGTCATTTTTGTCAATAAACGACTCACCCCAAAGGACGCGGTATTAGTGGGACGGCTTTCCTCACTGGTCTGCGGACGTTGCTGCATTACTGCTTCCATCTGTTGTTGTAGTCTCTGCTCTTGCTTCTGCAACAGGTCTATGAAGCGGGCCTCAGATTGCTGCTGGGCTTGTTGCTGGGCTGCGAAGCTCTGTTGTTGAGCTGCAAGGCTCTTTTGCAAACCTGCATTTGTCTGCTGTTGATTGGCATTTGCTAGAGCCAGCTGTTTCAGTATCTCCTCCATGCTGGCTTAAAAAAAAACTGCCACTGGTTCTCCACCAACTGTGAGGGGGTTAGCTCGGTAGCGGGTGTGTGTGACCCCCTGGATGGGCTCCCCACACAAAAACAGGCCCAGCAGACGGAGGTTGTGGTTTTCAAGATCAAAAGGTGCGGTTTATTTCTCTATTTACAGTGACAAAAACACAGCAAAGCAAAAAGAAACATAAACAAAATAAATCCTGGTCAGCTTGACCTCTGACTAAACATGCAGGTTTCCCTAACTAACAACTGGGATCAGCCTGGTGCTGTCCTAGTCCCTAAGTCCCTGGTTTAGTAAATGTCCAAACAAATAGCCACACAGGCTTTGTCTCACCGCACAGGGGTTCACTCTCCCTAGACAGTCCACACAGGTCTGGTTCCAGGCATGAGCAAACACCTAATGAAGCTGGGAGTTTTTATAGAGGCCTTAAACGAGCTGACAAGCTTCAGCTGGTCTCATCAACTCCCTGCCTGCACGACGCCCAGCACTCTCCCTAGAGGTATGAATCATCCATGAGCCCACTAGCCTCAGCTGGGCTTCATCAACTCTCTCCCTAGTTGTATAAGTCGGCATAAAGCCTGAATCTGGGAGAAATATACCTACCCCCCTGGATGAAACCAGGTGACTTTACCTTCCTGCTGTCACAATATATATATATTAGGGCTGTTACTGATTAAAATTTTCGTGTTCGATTAATCGTTTTTTTTTTTAATCGATTAATCGACTAATTTCGATTAATTATAACGCACATACAGATCCAACTACTTTTAGCTGATCTCCTTGCAGGCTGATAACCAGTGCAGCTACCAACCACTGGAAAAATGGATAGCAGGATACAAAAAACACACAAAGGCAGCGCTCGATGGGAATAGCATTAAAACTTTTATAGCCTTTAAGTAGGTAACAAAATAAATATTGCACTGGAGATAAAATCAATGTAGCTCCATAAACTGTAAAAATGGTGAAAGTAATACCAAACGGTAGCAAAAGCAGTCATAAAAACATGTAGCTAAGTATGATACTGGTATAAAAATGTGTACGACGATACCACTGCTGAATCCAGATGAGGAGTGGTTACCATCAGTCTGTCAGCATGTATATGTCCCGTGAAGGGAACTATCACAACTCCCAGTGGATGGCTGTAGAATCCCAGGTTGATAGAGGGAAGTGTAACAGCCCTTGCGTGTGGCAGATAGTAAGGTTCCGCCGGTATGCAGATATGAAGGCACAGCAAAGGAGCTGTGTCTGTGACATCACCGGATCTCCAACAGAACTCCCTGAAGACCCGGGAGCCGGCGGAGAGGTGAGTACCGATCAAAAGAATTTTGATCGATCAAAAAAATTAATAGATTAATCGAGGAATTAATAGTTAATTTCCACAGCCCTAATATATATATATATATATATATATATATAAAAAAGTATAAATACTCTTTTCTTTTTTTTATAAGTGATCAAATTATTTCTGTTCCCAGCTGCATAAGGGGCTTGGAGAAGTGGGGTTGAGAAGCAATAGTATAATGATCTTCTACGTGATTAGCTGTGCAGGGGGGGGTGTGTCAGCAAAAGTCTGGTCATTGGAGGAGAGGCAGGGAGAGCTGACCATGCTGGGAAGGATGCGCTCCTATGCCTAGAGTGGTCAGTTTGAAATAGGAGAGCAGGGGGGGGGGGGAACTGACAGAATCACCGGATATTTCACACAAAGGAAACAATACAAAGAGGATACTTTTAACACATGTACATGGTACAACAGGCACATATCAGGAATACAAAATGTTGGGGTAACTCTTTAACCACTTAAGCCCCGGACCATTTCGGGCCATTAGGACCAGGCCTGTTTTTGGGATTCGGCACTGCGCTGCTTTAACTGTAAATTGTGCGGACATGCAATGTTGTACCCAAATGAAATTTGCGTCCTTTTCTTCCCACAAATAGAGCTTTCTTTTAATGGTATTTGATTGCCTCTGCGATTTTTATTTTTTGCGATATAAACAGAAAAAGACCGAAAATTTAGAAAAAAAATGATATTTTCTACTTTTTGTTATAAGAAAAATCGAATAAACTCAATTTTAGTCATACATTTAGGCCAAAATGTATTCAGCCACATGTCTTTAGTAAAAAAAATGTCAATAAGCGTATATTTATTGGTTTGCGCAAAAGTTATAGCGTTTACAAACTAGGGTACATTTTCTGAAATTTACACAGCTTTAAATTTATGACTGCCTATCTCATTTCTTGAGGTGCTAAAATGGCAGGGCAGTACAAAACCCCCCCAAATGACCCCATTTTGGAAAGTAGACACCCCAAGGAAATTGCTGAGAGGCATGTTGAGCCCATTGAATATTTTTTTTTTGTCCCAAGTGATTGAATAATGACAAAAAAAAATAAAAATTACAAAAAGTTGTCACTAAATGATATATTGCTCACACATGCCATGGTTATATGTGGAATTGCACCCCAAAATACATTCTGCTGCTTCTCCTGAGTACGGGGATACCACATGTGTGGGACTTTTTAGGAGCCTAGCCACGTACGGGACCCCGGAAACCAAGCACCGCCTTCAGGATTTCTAAGGGCGCAAATTTTTGATTTCACTCCTCACTACCTATCACAGTTTCGAAGGCCATAAAATGCCAAAATAGCACAAAACCCCCCCAAATGACCCCATTTTGGAAAGTAGACACCCCAAGCTATTTACTGAGAGGCATGTTCAGTCCATGGAATATTTTATATTTTGCCACAAGTTGCGGGAATATGACAAACTTTTTTTTTTTTGCACAAAGTTGTCACTAAATGATATATTGCTCACACATGCCATGGGCATATGTGAAATTACACCCCAAAATACATTCTGCTGCTTCTCCTGAGTACGGGGATACCACATGTGTGGGACTTTTTGGGAGCCTAGCCGCGTACGGGACCCCAAAAACCAAGCACCGCCTTCAAGGTTTCTAAGGGCATAAATTTTTGATTTCACTCCTCACTACCTATCACAGTTTTGAAGGCCATAAAATGCCAAGATGGCACAAAACCCCCCCAAATGACCCCATTTTGGAAAGTAGACACCCCAAGCTATTTGCTGAGAGGCATGTTGACCCCATTGAATATTTTTTTTTGTCCCAAATGATTGAATAATGACAAAAAGAAAAAAAAAATGTACAAAAAGTTGTCACTAAATGATATATTGCTCACACATGCCATGGTTATATGTGGAATTGCACCCCAAAATACATTCTGCTGCTTTTCCTGAGTACGGGGATACCACATGTGTGGGACTTTTTGGGAGCCTAGCCGTGTACAGGGCCCCAAAAACCAAGCACCGCCTTCAGGATTTCTAAGGGCGTAAATTTTTGATTTCACTCCTCACTACCTATCACAGTTTCGAAGGCCATAAAATGCCAAAATAGCACAAAACCCCCCCAAATTACCCCATTTTGGAAAGTAGACACCCCAAGCTATTTGCTGAGAGGCATGTTGAGTCCATGGAATATTTTATATTTTGCCACAGGTTGCGGGAATATGACAAACTTTTTTTTTTTTTGCACAAAGTTGTCAGTAAATGATATATTGCTCACACATGCCATGGGCATATGTGAAATTACACCCCAAAATACATTCTGCTGCTTCTCCTGAGTACGGGGATACCACATGTGTGGGACTTTTTGTGAGCCTAGCCGCGTACGGGACCCCAAAAACCAAGCACCGCCTTCAAGGTTTCTAAGGGCATACATTTTTGATTTCACTCCTCACTACCTATCACAGTTTTGAAGGCCATAAAATGTCAAAATAGCCCAAAACCCCCACAAATGACCCCATTTTGGAAAGTAGACACCCCAAGCTATTTGCTGAGAGGCATGGTGAGTATTTTACAGCTCTCATTTGTTTTTGAAAATTAAGAAAGACATTTTTTTTTCTTTTTTTTTTTTCTTTTTTCACATTTTCAAAACTTTGTGACAAAAAGCGTGATCTGCAAAATACTCAACATACCTCTCAGCAAATAGCTTGGGGTGTCTACTTTCCAAAATGGGGTCATTTGGGGGGGTTTGTGCCATCTGGGCATTCCATGGCCTCCGAAACTGTGATAGGCAGTGAGGAGTGAAATCAAAAATTTACACCCATAGAAATCCTGAAGGCGGTGCTTGGTTTTTGGGGTCCCGTACGCGACTAGGCTCCCAAAAAGTCCCACACATGTGGTATCCCCGTACTCAGGAGAAGCAACAGAATGTATTTTGGGGTGTAATTCCACATATGCCCATGGCATGTTTGAGCAATATATAATTTAGTGACAACTTTTTGTACATTTTTTTTTTTTTTGGTCATTATTCAATCACTTGGGACAAAAAAAAAAAATATTCAATGGGCTCAACATGCCTCTCAGCAAATAGCTTGAGGTGTCTACTTTACAAAATGGGGTCATTTGGGGGGGTTTTGAACTGTCCTGGCATTTTATGCACAACATTAGGAAGCTTATGTCACACATCATCCACTCTTCTAACCACTTGAAGACAAAGCCCTTTCTGACACTTTTTGTTTACATGAAAAAAAATTTTTTTTTGCAAGAAAATTATGTTGAACCCCCAAACATTATATATTTTTTTAAAGCAAAGGCCCTACAGATTAAAATAGTGGGTGTTGCATTTTTTTTTCCACACAGTATTTGCGCAGCGATTTTTCAAACGCATTTTTTGGGGGAAAAACACACTTTTTTTATTTTTAATGCACTAAAAAACACTATATTGCCCAAATGTTTGATGAAATAAAAAAGATGATCATAGGCCGAGTACATGGATACCAAACACGACATGCTTTAAAATTGCGCACAAACGCGCAGCGGCGACAAACTACATTCATTTTTAAAAGCATTTAAAAGCCTTTACAGGTTACCACGTTAGATTTACAGAGGAGGTCTACTGCTAAAATGACTGCCCTCGATCTGACCTTCGCGGTGATACCTCACATGCATGATGCAATTGCTGTTTACATATGACGCTAGACCGACGCTTTCGTTCGCCTTTGCGCAAGAGCAGGGGGGGACAGCGGTGCTTTTTTTTTTTTTTTTTTTTTTTTATTATTTATTTGGCTTTTTTATTTTATTTTTAAACTGTGCCTTCCATATTTTATTTTTTTACCATTTTTATCGTTATCTCAGGGAATGTAAATATCCCCTATGATAGCAATAAGTAGTGACAGGTACTCTTTTTTTGAAAAAAATTGGGGGGTTAGACCCTAGATCTTTCCTCTGCCCTCAAAGCATCTGACCACACCAAGATCGGTGTGATAAAATGCTTTCCCAATTTCCCAATGGCGCTTTTTATATCCGGGGGGGGGGGACATTCCCTCCCACTGCTTGTAAAAGCAGTCTAGAGGCTAATTATCTGCTAGAATTGCTTTTACATGAAAGCCGGCTGCTGGCTGAAAAGAATGATACCAAGATGATACCTAAACCCGCAGGCATCATTCTGGTATAAACATTCAAAGTCCAGCAACATACCAGTACGTTGCTGGTCCTTGTTGGACATGTATTGTAATCTTTTTTTTCATACAGCCTATTGGCTGAACGAAAAAAAGAGATTGATTGGTGGGTATGCCCACCATTAGAATACCTCCCTTCATCCACCCACTTCTAATGATGGGCATATATGCCGAAGCATGGGGGCATCCTCCCGCAAAAAAGTTATGCCGCGTACACACGGTCAAGCCTTCGTCGGAATTTCGACCGTATGTTCGCGGCATAAAAGGTTATGCCGCGTACACACGGTCAGACTTTTCCACGGGCAAGCCTCCGTTGGAATTTCGACCGTATATACGCGGCATTAGGAGCAAAATCGCTCCTCCGCCCCTGCTGCCCCCATGCTTCGGCATATATGCTCTTTTTTTTAACTGTGGTGGTGAAATCACCTCCTACAGCGTTGGAGTCACGGCTTTATGTATCGTGGGAGCAAACGCTGTTGCTGTCAAGATAAATAGATCCGCGCTGCAACTGAATGGCGTACCTGCTAAGCAAATGGTGGTTAACATTAAAACAAAGTAACATTACAGTACAACAGTAAGACCTTACCATGCCATACCTGCAAAGCAAATACCAAAACAAAACCTAGTAAAAAATAAAAAAATGTTTTAACGCAACCTGTGCCTAAAATATATATATGCCGAAGCATGGGGGCATCCTCCCGCAAAAAAGTTATGCCGCGTACACACGGTCGGAATTTTCCACGGGCAGGCCTCCGTCGGAATTTTGACCGTATATACGCGGCATTAGGAGCAAAATCGCTCCTCCGCCCCTGCTGCCCCCATGCTTCGGCATATATGCTCTTTTTTTTAACTGTGGTGGTGAAATCACCTCCTACAGCACTGGAGTCACGGCTTTATGTATCGTGGGAGCAAACGCTGTTGCTGTCAAGATAAATAATTCCGCCCTGCAGTTGAATGGCGCACCTGAAAACAAAAAATTACATACCTGAAAAGCAAGCATGATAAAACATTGCAGAATAGAATACAGTAAAAAAGAGCAGAACAATAGAGAGAAAATAGAGAGAGAGAGAACAATAAAACGACAACTATTTTTGGTTTTTTTATTTTATATTTTTTTGTGTTTTGTTTTTTACGTTTTTTTTTTTCTTTTTTACACTTTTTTTTTAACTTTACAACTGTAATGGTTCGGGTCTCTCAAAATGTAATGGCATCTTGGGAGACCCTGTGTAAGTGTGTCCTTGTCTGTGAAATGCTGTACCCTACGCTAAAACTTCACTTTTGAGTGGTAGCGTTCAAAACATTCACCTTGGCAAAGACCAGGCTTGTCAGGACAGAGTGGACAAAAACTACGGGTGTCACGCCTAAATCCGCGCTTGCTACAGACACAACATCTTTTTTGGGGGTGGCTTTGGGTAGGGGTACTCGGGAGGACATACGAATAATGCCTCTCATGCAGCCGGCTTACTGCATTTGGTAGGGGATGGTGAGGTGCAGAACCGCCTGGATACAGGAGTTCTGTGACTATCTCATTCTGGAATTTTAGAAGAGATAACGTCCCGCCTGAAGCTCTGTATAGCACATGAGCGTTCAGCAAAGCCAATTGGAATAATGATAGAGACACTTTTTTGTACCACGGTACCTTACGGTCAATTAGATACGGCGCCATCAACTGGTCGTTGAGGTCCACCCCTCCCATATTTTGGTTATATTCGTGGACACAGAGGGGTTTCTCCACAACACCAGTCGCCGTACGAATTTGGACTGTCGTGTCTGCATGAAGGGAGGTAAGAAGGAAAACATTCTTATTGTCCCTCCACTTCATAGCGAGCAAGTTATTACACTTCAAGCAGGCTCTCTCCCCCAGCCTAAGACGGGCATCTACAAGCCGCTGGGGAAAGCCCCGGCGATTAGGTCGCACGGTGCCACATGCTCCAATCTGATGATCAAACAAGTGACTAAACAGTGGCACACTCGTGTAATAATTGTCCACATACAAGTGGTACCCCTTTCCGAATAAGGGTGACACCAAGTTCCACACTATCTTGCCAGCGCTCCCTATGTAATCCGGGCAGTTGACCGACTCAATCTGACTATCTTTTCCCTCATAAACCGTAAAGTTCACTACATAGCCTGTTGCCCTGTCACAGAACTTGTAGAGCTTGACCCCGTATCTGGCACGCTTGCTGGGAAGGTACTGCTTGAAAGACAAGCGGCCAGAAAATTTAATCAGGGACTCATCAACGCAGACAACTTGATCGGGAGTAAACAAGGCTGCAAAACGTTCGTTGAAGTGGTTTATGAGGGGCCGAATTTTATAGAGCCGGTCGTATTCAGGGTCCCCACGTGGACGACAAAGTTCATTGTCGTTGAAGTGCATGAACCGCAAAATCTGCTCGTATCGTGCCCTGGACATGGAGGCAGAGAACACGGGCATGTGGTCAATTGGGTGCGTGGACCAATAAGCACGCAATGACGGAAATTTATGTGTGCCCATGTTGAGGGAAAGGCCCAGAAAGGTCTTAAATTCGGAAACCGTAATTGGTTTCCAATTTCTGGCAATTTTAGGCAACTGGGGGTTAGCGGCGATAAATTGACCAGCATATAAATTACTCTGGTCCACAATAGATCTATAGAGATCTTCCGTGAAAAACAGCGAATAAAAATCAATTGGAATAAAATCAGCTGTTTCCACCTGAATACCGGGTTGGGCAGTGAATGGGGGAAGTACGGGTTCTGCAGAAGTGGTGGGGACCCAATCAGGATAGGCAAATTCTGCAGGAAGGGCAGTATGGGCACGACGGGCCTGCCTTTGTCTTCTTGGTGGCAGCGGGACACTACTTGTGCTTGCCACCTCGCCAGCTTGAACTGCACTTATGGGACTCGCCACGTCACCAAGTGTTACTGCAGTGCTGGATGTACGTCCAGGCTGTACTAGGCCGCTGGTGCTTGCCAGTTCACCAGAAGGAATAGCGGCGCTAGTACTACTCTGCTCCATGATACGAGAGACCTGCGGTTCTTGCTCCTCAACAACCTCAGAAGATCGGGATCGGGTACACCTGACCTTAGCAGGGACCTCAACTTCGTCGTCAGAGCTATCTGACGTGGGGCCGCTGACGTCACTGTCTTCTACGGGAAGATATTCTGAGCCTGAATCTGACAGATACGTGACCTCCTCTTCACTATCTGTCATGCTCAGAATCTCGTAGGCCTCTTTACTAGTGTACCTTCGTCTTGCCATTTTGGGCTCTAAATTTAGGGGTACACTAGTAAGATTCACAGGAAAAAAAGCACCTGACTGTCGTCAGCAAATATATCAAACGCTACAAAAAAACTGTTAGCGATTGCAGGGATCAGGCCTGTCTCTGCGAACGCTGCAGTTATGTGTGTTGTGTTTGGTAAGTGACAGTGATCGATCGATACTGCACTTGGGTGGGCTGGGCTGGGCGGAGGGGCTAAACGCAGGCGCTAGCAGGTATCTGGGCTGATCCCGCTAACACTGCGTTTTTGGGAACCCTAAACCGCTGGGGATGCTAGTATAGATCTGATCAGATACTATACCACTAAGGGGGGTGTATGCTTTGCGCGTGGGTGTTAGCGTTACTGGCACTAACCTAACACTGCCTGGGGCGACGCAGACCCTCTCTGGCGCTAAAACCTAATTGATCTCACCCGCCGGGCGATCAGGGGGGTTAAACCTTTATTGGGTTATATACGGCGGGTGCCCTGATGCTATAAAAAGCAAACTAATCAACCAGCGTCACCCGTAACCTTTATATGGTGATCACTGGTGAAAGGGTTAACTAGGGGCAATCAGGGGGTTAAAACCTTTATTAGGTTAAATATGGGGGTACCTGACACTATATAAAAACCTGACGGGTAACCTAAATAACTAAATAACTTACTGGCTAACCAGTGACACCAGTGACGCTTATACGGCGATCACTGGTGAAAGGGTTAACTCTAGGGGCAATCAGGGGGTTAAAATAATATATGGGGGTACCTGACACTAATAAAAACCTGCGGCGAACCTAAAAAAAAATAACTGCCTATCTAAAACACCAGCGACACGAATACAGCGATCGGAAAAACAATCGCTTAGTGACGCTGAAGTTAGGGGGTGAAAGGGTTACCTGGGGGGTGATCAAGGGGTTAAACCTTTATTGGGGGGGTTAGGGGGCTACCCTGGACCTAAAGGGGCCTAATCCTAACTGCCCTGCAACTTTTTACAATCACAGATGACACTAAATGCAGTGATCAGTAAAATAAATGATCACTGCAATCAGTGACACTGTGATTGGGGGCTTTGGGGTGACCTGGGGGGTGATCTGGGGGTGACTGGGGGGTGATTTATGTGTCTATGTGTACCTACGTGTCAGTGGACTGTTGGTGCACTAACCTGCTTCTTCTCTCCTCGGCGCCGGGAACGAAAAGACCGCGGCGAGGGAGATGACATCACTTCCTCCAGCCTGTGTTTACATTTCAGGCAGGAGGAAGCAATTTCATTCGCCGGGAGCGATCGCGAGGGGGGGGGGGGCGGAATCGAGCGGCCGCCCCCTCATGCCTGATCGCTCCCGAACACTTAACGGCCGCTCACTGCAGTGAAGGGGGGTCCGGATGGTTAAAAATGTAATGGATCTGATTTCTGCAGTTAGTGTTAGTATGGTGATTCACCTCAATACTTTTATCGTATATCATGAAAGCATCACAGAACAGGTAAATGAAAGCAAACTTATCATCTGATTGTCTCAACTAACTTATTAATGGCAGCCAGAGAGACAGGAAGGTTATGCAGCTATATTGGACTAAATTAATGCCACATACAGACCCCGGTGAACCATTCTTACTGCTGCTGACATTGAACATGAAGAATTTTCAGAATGGACTATAAATCAGATCAAGTCAATCAGTAACAGTGTAGTGAAAAAGGCAGATCACTCAAGAGACCCAGCTGTTGTAATAAAGGTTGCCTGTGCCGTGCGGCTCAGAAATTTCATCTCAACGACATACACACACTGTCTGACCTACCTCAGCCGTGGTGTGAAGTCACAGAAGGTCAGGCAGTCAGTTGTCAGGGAGGAGCTGAGCCGAGGAGGAGAGAAGAGCCGCCCGCCCGAGCGGGGAGCGGGGATGTGGCGTTCTTGCCTTCTGGAGCCTGCAGGCTAAGATGGACGTCACGACTCACGTCACACGTCCCGCGGTCCTGGCATTGGCGTTGCAGGCTCCAGAAGGTGGGACCTGCTATGGCACTCGGCCACTTTCGGCCGCAGCCGCACTTGGCCACATTCGGCCGCACTCGGACACTTTCGGCCGCACTCGCGATGCAGCATTCCATAGACTCTGGGCTTTTGGGGGTCACATTCGGGGCTTCAGTCCCCCCTAGCCACCCCCTCCCGATGCCCCTGCCTTCCGGAGCACCCATCAGCAAGAAACTCAACAGGGCCTAAATTGAAATACGAGTGATCACCTCCCTTGAATCAGGTTTTTGTTGCTCTCAGGATAAAATACTTTACACATTAAATCAGGGAAAAGTATAAGATAAGAACTACTGAAAGGAAGAGGTGAGAGGAGGACAGTTGGGGGGGGGGGGAGTAGGAATGGTGAGGTTGCCCGTGGAGGGGTGAAGGGCACCAAAGGAGAGGCATTAGTATACAGTGTCTTAATGCGCTCAGGATGCGAAGAAGGCTTTCCCTTCCTCTGAGAATGTGAATATGTTCCAGTGAACCCAGGTTTTGGAGTAAGCCTATTTTGGGCAGAAAGTATCAGGTTTTCTATCTTGTTCACCTCCTCAACTTTCAAAAGCCAAAGCGAGACTGAGGGAGGTCATGGGTCTCTCACGTAGTGCAATGCACGATTTGGCCTGTCCAAGGGCTTGACTTCCCTTGTCTAGCAGCCATCGTTGTGGTCCCTTCTGCTGGCTCACGCATCTTGTAGTGATACACAGGCTGGTGGAAGGAATCACAGCAGCTGGTGGGAGCAAGTATTCGACTCATTTGATGGTCAAATACTTGCAGCAGTTGGAGAGTGGAGACGCTGTGACTTTTCAATACACCAGCTACCAGCTAGGTAAGTATTTTCAGGCTTCTATTTTGTAAAAGTTACCTTGGGGTGTTAGGGTCACTTTAACCTAACAAACAGACATCACACCAATAAAAGGTAGGTTATGAGACATGCAAGTGTCCTTGAATGACTAACTCCACGTGGACTTGTCACAGTCTTCATGGAAAAGGGAACAATCAACACTAGCTTGCACAGAGAATTTCCGACATCTTTGATAATAAGCCCTTCTGTTTCCTCTCAATCAGTGCAAAGTCAAAACATTTTCTACTGACTTCTGCACTGAGCAAATGCAGAAATTTAGATTTTTTTATAAGAGGATTCTCAATTTAAAAATACATGCCAGAAGAAGTATAATGTAAAATCACCCCATGGGTGGCCATACAGAGGCAGATTAGTCACCAAGAGTGAGTGGCGAAGACATCTGCTCAGAATTAAATAGATGGTGTGCTGCCAAGAGCTTCTGCAACCTTCTTTCCATAAGGGTCCTTTAAATCAGTCTGAAATGTGCCAAAGATGTATGTGATACGTATGTGATAATGTGTATTATGCCGCGTACACACGATCGTTTTTCATGACGAGAAAAATGCCATTTTTAAAAATGGTCGTGAAAAACGGTGGTGTGTATGCTCCAGAGCATTTTTCTCAACGAGAAAAATGCCCGAAAAAAAAATAGAACCTGCTCTATTTTTTCACGTCGTTCTTTTTAATGTCGTGAAAAACGGTTGTGTGTATATTTTTTCTCGTCATTTTTCACATCGTTCTTTTTAACGTCGTGAAAAACGGTTGTGTGTATGCTTTTACGAGGGGAAAAAAATGTGCATGCTCAGAATCAATAGGTGACGGGAGCGCTCGTTCTGGTAAAACTAGCGTTCATAATGGAGCTATCACATTTGTCACGCTGTAACGGACTGAAAAGCACGAATCGTCTCTCACCAAACTTTATTAACACGAGGATCAGCAAAAGCGTTCCAAAGGGTGGCGCCATTCGAATGGAACTTCCCCTTTATAATGTCGTCGTACGTGTTGTACGTCACTGCGCTTTGCTCAAGCGGTTTTTTTTCATGAACGTGTGTATGCAAGGCAGGCTTGAGAGGAAACACAAAAAATCACGTCGAGAAAAACAGTTTTTTTCCATGACATGAATAACGGTCGTGTGTACGTGGCATAAGAAACGTCTGTATCTATTACAAATGAAGCCACTGTCCCATCATTCCGGTATACATTTCCAATTGAACAGGAAATTTGCCAAACACACTGGGGCTGATGTATTAAAAGGAGTTTGGAATCTTCACACAAGAAATGGTGTGAATATTCACTTTATTCATCCAGTCATGTAAAAAGCTAATTTCTGTTAAGCCTCGTACACATGGCCGAGAATCTCGTCAGAAAAAAACTCGTTGTTTTAACTGACGAGATTCTTGGACAAGAATCTTGTCCCGGCGAGTGTACACACGATCCATTCAAAGAACCGCCGTTCTTTTGAATGAAACGAATGCGGTGTCGTCATCGACTACGACGAGCGTGCGCTCGTCACATTCGATGCCGTCACCGCCATCTTGCTACACCCTACCTATGCCTAGGAAGCTACCGCGCATGCATCAAAGTCATTTCGAGCATGCGCGAGTTTCCACGGCGACAGGTAAGTGTACACACACACACACACTTTTCTCGTCGAGAAACATGCTGACGAGAATCTCGACGAGAAAATAGAGAGCAGGTTCTCTATTTTTCTCGTCGAGATTCTGGCCAGTTTTCTCGACGAGAAACCATACACACGAACAGTTTTCTCGGCAAGAAAGCTCTCTCTGCAGTTTTCTTGTCGCTTCTTGCCGAGAAACTCGGTCGTGTGTACGAGGCTTTACTCTTTTCCTTTGCACATGATAGAGTACTCAAAGTGAAGAGGAATTAGCTTTTTACATGAGCTAATAAGCAAATTGAATATTCAGACACTTTATTTTGGGAAGATTCGCTAACCCTTAGTAAATCAGCCCAAATAATTACATATGCAGCACAATCTGTAATTTTACTCCAACGTGGTCTTATTTACCTCCACTTTCCTTATCACCAATATAGCGGTATTTCTTTATGAATTAGTCGCAACAATAGCACCATGTGATAATAATATCACAAATCAGAACTACCTGAATTTGTCACACATGTCAATACTAACAAAAAAACGTCACATGATTTTCATGAATTTGGTGCATTGTGTTGCGTCTCTGCAACAACATTTGTCTTTAAGGCTAGGTTCACACTTGTGTGACCTTCGTTCTGTGTGTAGGCAGCCCATTCATTTCAGTGAGCTTCCCTACCTCCTTACAAAAATGCAGGGAATAAATTCCCTGTCTGTTCTTTAATCAAATCGCACCGCACCAAAGGATATGGTGCTGCTGCACAATGCGATTTAATGCAATCGCAAATGTGCTGCGTTTTCTGATGTGGGTTGTGCCGTTTGGAATTAATGGCACCCTCACTCTTGTACTAAAGGGCAGCACGTTTTGCCTGGTCGGGAAGACGTGCAATTTTGTGAGCAATCTTGACCCATACAAGTGTGAACCTGGGCTAAGTTCCTCTGGAACAGATATTTGATATCTTTCCATTACTCAGCCAACTTCTCCAAATCGCTTCTCTGCCTATAAACTCCACCGCTTGTCATGAGAGATGCTTGTGTTAGTTCTATCAAAGTTGTGACAGATTTATTTGCACCCCACCAACACGTAGATGAATCTGTTGCAAGATTCAACATTTGTCGCACTAGCGCAAGTATCTACAGCACTCTTTATCAATTCCAGGGCATAGAAAGCAACATTGAAACGCTCTAAACTTAGTAGTACACTGGCTCATCAGAGTGTTGTAGGAGGTTTTTGGCGAAGTGACATGGGGTGGCACTGGAGGGGTAGGAATTCAAGGGCAGGGGGAGGACTCGGGGAGCCACACATGTAATGTGATTATAGCCGATTGACACTGTGGATTTGTAAGCTATGCTATGTAACTGTTTGATGACGAAGTCTGGTTCTGTATGTTTCTGTTGTACTCAGTAAACTTTTCTTTGGATATAAAAAAAAGAGTGTTGTAGGAGATAAAGGAGAAGAAAATGGGGAATACTATAGCTTTAAGACCAGACACCGGTCAGGAGGAACTGGTATAAAACCTTCAGCAACTACCATACAAAATCCAAGCGAAACAGCCTCAGAGAAGATTGGGGTTAATATAATTGGTGGTGAGAGGGTGGTGGTGAAAGAGTGGTGGTGAAAGGGTGGTGAGAGGGTTAAACTTTATAACCATAACTGTGGATGAAGTCTGACCCTCTCACCACCAATATTATTAACACTGCCAATCTTCTCTGAGGCTGTTCCTGTGCTAGAACCTTTTACATGGTAGATCCTGAAACTTTAAAGAATCCCAAGGGGTGTGTATAGGCAACTATAGGTTTTCAATACAATAAAAGGAGGGGTGAGAGGACCCTTCATGCAGAACACAACAAGCAAAATAAGAGTGTATTCTAACACCTTTACCCCAAGAAAGTTAATTTGGTGGAGAAGTGCAAAGAGCACTAATAAAGTTCATTAGACGGGGGTCATTTCATTTTGTTGTGAATTACTGCCCATTGTTTTTCTTTTCACATGTGTATGGGACCGGCTACGATTTCCCGCGGGAGACTCAGCAGGGGTTTTCTGCAAACAGCTGCAGTTGGGAAGCCCCTTTCAAAGCACTGGGCATCTGACAGCATGTGTAATTGAACATGCAGAGATTACCTGCGGATGATTGGCCCTGGACATAGACAGTCTGGGGTTTATTTATGAAAGCTAGAGAGGGCAAAATTAGTCACAACTCTGCAAATAAACCAATCAGCTTCAAACCTCAGCTTGTTCAATCAAGCTTTGGCAACAAAACCTGGAGGCTGATTGGTTACTATGCAGAATTCTGACAAATTTTTCCCTTGCTAGCTTTAGTAAATAAACTCCCTTGTGTCATCCGCAGGTAATCACTGCATATTCGATTACATGCAAATGGCCACAAGCACTGTCAGCCTCCCAATGCTTTGAATGGGCCATTCATCTTGCTGCTTTTCACAAGTGTCTCCTGAGGCAAATCATAGTTGGACCCATACGCAAGTGTTAAAGAAGCCTATAAACCCTATGTACCTTTACATAAACACCACACCTACATATATCATCATTGCACCTCTTAGGCCCTTTTAAGACGGCCGTTCCGATCAAGTCCACTTTTCAGACTGACCCAAACAGAAGTTTTGTTTGTTTACACCCGCCTACCTCCAGGTCCTCTCCAGTCCAAAAAAAAACACAGACCATTTTTGCAGACCACATCAGAGGCAGCTTGATGTAAACAGACCGCGTAGTCCATTTACACCAAGTCGCCCATAGAGCTGACATGAGTCCACCGGAAGGAAACTGAATGGGCATGAATGTCAACCAACTTTTTCATTCGCAGGGATCTACTCACAGATCCCCTACTGATGGGAGTGACATCTGCTCCAGGTGAAAGGGGCCTTATCCTTAGATACTTAGAAATCACCATCTCACATGTTTCCATTCATTCATATTTACATGTAGTACTTGTTTTATTTGTACTTTTGTTTTTTTTTGTCTTGTAGCTTTGCTTACATGAAATTGGAACTCTATCCAATCTATAAAATGTAGTTGAGGCTGGACCGGAGAGCATACCTCCCAACGTTTTGAGATGGGAACAAGGGACACCTACTATCAAAATTATATAGGCATAGGACACGCTCCCTTTAGGCTACATTAAGACCCCTTTCACACTGGGACACTTTTTAGGCATTTTAGCACTAAAAATAGCGCCTGTAAAGTGCCTGAAAAGCGACGCCCATGCCTCCCCAGTGTGAAATCCTGCTTTCACACTGGGGCAGTGCGCTTGCAGGACAGGAAAAAAAGTTCTGCAAGCAGCATGTTTGGGGCTATACGGGAGCGGTGTATACACCGCTCCTCCACCGCCCCTGCCCATTGAAATAAATAGGCATCGCTGCCGAAGTGCCTGCAAAGCGCTTCGGCAGCGCCGCAAAACGGGTGCTATTAACGCTATTAATGTTCACACCTGAGCGATTTTCTGCTTGAAGCTTGTAGCTCTAAAATGCTTGACAAGCCAAATCCCATTCACATCTGAGCATTCTGTCACCTGAAGCAAAATGCCTGTCACTCCAAAAAAGTACATGAGCTTCTTTCTGGCAGATTACAAGCATTTTTGGCCCCATAGACTTTAATAAAAACACCTGACTTGAGTGTTTTTCGAGCGACAAAACCTGCAGGTCTCCACTCCTAATTTCCTCTCCCTCTCCTCCCCCTAGTGCTTCCTATTGGATAAACAAAAATGCCTGAAGCTGTAAAACGCTTGTAATACGCTTCTAAAACACTTTAAAAAGCTGCAAAAATGCTTAAAAAACGCCAGTAAATTCCTACGCTCAGGTGTGAATGGAGCCCCAAACTTTTTTTTCAGGCGTTTTTAAACTTTTTTGGGGCAGATTTGCAAATATTATGGGTGGATTTTTTGGGGCGTTTTTCAACTAAATGGTGTGGAGTGCTGCTGAAAAAGGAGCAGAGAGCTGCTGTTTGAGCAGAAAATAGTGCAACAAAACGCTTGAAAAATGTCACGTTTTTCAAGGTATTGCTATTCAAATTTATGGGGACAAAAATGCTGAAATCTACCTGAAAAGTAGCTCGTACTTTTTTGAACGACAGGCGTTTTGCTACAGGTGACAAAACACTTAAATTATGAAGGGGGCCGTAAAATTAATGAAATTTCGCTTGTTGAGCATTTCTTCAGCTTCGAGCTGAAAAACGCTCAAATGTGAACGGGGTCCGAAAGGAGAATTACAATTACAAAATGAGAAGGCCCAAACGCATGGCTCTATGGGAGGAGGATGTCGTCTATGCCTTACAATGCCCGGAACTTGTTCTGTGGGCAAGGTATATAGACGACATCCTCCTCCTGTGGAAGGGTGATGAGGAGTCTTTACATGACTTCATGGTCACTCTTAACGATAATGATATGGGTATCATGCTGACCTATGAGATGAGTCATAATACCATTCATTTTCTGGACCTTGAGATTTCAGTTACGGATCAGAGATTGGTGACAAAAACATTTTTTAAGCCAACAGATCGAAATGGGTACATCCCAGTAGATAGCTGTCATTACAGCTCTTGCCTCAAATCTGTGCCGTTTAGCCAATTACTACGGATTAGGAGAAATTGCACACACCTTGACGATTTCCACATACAGGCAGATACTCTCAAGTCAAGATTTGTTGAGAAAGGATACCTTTCGTCTGCTATTGATGCTGAGATCTGCAAGGTGTCCTTGTTAGATAGGCAGTCTCTTGTTGCCGAGCGACCTAAAAGGTTACCAGATCCACAATTTAAGTGGTCTTTTATGACCCAATTCTCTATACAGCACAGACAGATTAAAAATATTCTGAATCGTAACTGGGGAATTCTTAAAAATGATCCCCTTCTCGGTCCCGTGCTTCCTGACCGAGCAGGTGTTGTGTATAGAGGAGCACCATCTCTTCGCAATCAGATTGCTCCGAATGTAGCGGATCCCCCGGTTAAACAGTGTTCATCCCTTTTTCCTGACATGAAGGGCTACTACCCTTGTAAACGATGCAATGTGTGCATACACAATGTAATTGGTCAAAGTAGGAGTGTGAGTTTTGCATCTTCTACCACTTCCACCATATACCACATGAAGCAGTTTACCACATGTACTACGAGATTTATTGTATACCTTATTACATGTCCGTGTAATAAGCAGTATGTGGGACGCACGATTCGTAATTTCTCTATTCGGGTCAATGAATACATTTCAGGTATCAAAAAAGGTTGCATTAATCATAGTGTACCTAGACATTATCTCCATGTTCATAATAAAAGGGTTGCAGGCACCAAATTTCAGGTGATTGACCACTTTGTCCCTCACTGGAGAGGGGAGTCTCGAGTTAGGGTCGTTTCCCAATTGGAAACTTTTTGGATTTACCAACTTCGATGTTATTCGCCCTTTTGGGCTTAACATCGATTGGGACATTAATTCATTCATCAATAAAGCGTAGTGGTCATCCATCACCTATTTGCCCTTATTTATCATTTATGGGGGTGGCAATATTTGCTTTCCCTCATATTTGCTTTCTATTGTCCACTCTTCCTGGTCTTTATCTTGTATACAGTATATGGTTTCTATGGTCTAATGTGTATCTATATATACACGTTGCTTGCTGCTTTATGTCATCAGCTTCAGCAAATGTATTTTTGCTTTTTATCCTATTACATAAATTTCAGGTACTGTAATACTCATTGTTTTATTACATTTACCAATTGTGATGATGTGGTTATTTTTTAATCCTTATTTTTTATCCAAAATATTTTTTTGGTGTGTCATATGTTTTTCATCACACACTACCCTTATCTTAATATTAGCAGTTGTTTGTATATATGCTTACATTACTGTGATACTTTGCTAGTATTATGCTTTTTATATTCATTTATATAGATCTTTTTGATTCTGTATATATCCTTGCTGTGGCGGCATGTTTATATATTTGATCTGCCGTACCATGATGTTTTTGATGATTTTTCATTAATTCACTCCATGATACGCTTACATATATGATATGTTCTTTTCCCCCTCTTGCTTGTCATTGGCAATCGCGGGGGTAAGGTCCGCCCTCGTCTGTGTCGTACCTGGATGAATAAGTGGGTTGGTTTAGGCACGTCTGCGGAGCTATCTGCCATCGGATACATTCCCCATTGGGGTTCACGCGATGTGGTCTGTGAATGAGGGGTGGAACGCAAACACTTCCTGGAGTGGTGGCGTAATGACGCTCTCCAGCGGTGATGCGAAGACGCACTGACGTGCGCCGCCCACATTCGTCCTATTGGTACACTGCTGTCACAAGGGAGGTGCGGAGTGTAAACACTCCCTGGAGCCCTGACGTTCTTCAGTGGAGATGTGATGACGCATAGACGTCTGTTGCTTACATCTGCTTCGATTGGCCCAACGCTTGTTCTTTGTTAATGACGATTATGAGGGCGGGTTTTTTAAATCTGTGATTGGACCATCTCCGTCAGGGGGAGTGTACACATCAGCTGAGATGTGTCCAATTAAGTATACTTACCTATTTAATGGCGTGTTTTTTTCTTTGCAGGTTCATGCCCCAGTTGATGCATTTTTTATGCGAAACACGTCGGGTACATGAACCTGCTTTCTAGCTACGCCGCAATTTTGATACATTTTGTGATCACCCCCTTACAAGCCTCTGCATGGATGCCTGTAGAAATATATTTTTCTTTAACCATGTGTGTTCTTGTAATATTTTTTACGAATAAATGAGATTTTTATATCTTATCATCTGATCCTGCACTATGTGGAGCCTCCTTTTTTCTTACATTTTTTATACGGCTGAGTTTGCATTTCCGGATGTACTGACGTTTTGGATTTCCATATCGCCATTCTGATGAGTTTGGATTTCTTGTGCCTACCCCATCTACCATCGTTCCACGAGGACGTATCCAGAGGAGTCTGCACCCATACTTTCTGCCTGTTTGACCCACCACCGCTGGTGAGTGTGTCCACGCATAGGGGTAAGAGTATCCATTTCTTTACCCCATCCCTGGTGTTGGAGTCACGTCCCTGGGTGTTGCAGATTTTCTGAACACACGCTGCCTAGAAGCTTGAAGCCTTATTGGATTCTGATTGTGGGGACTATGCACTGAAGTCTTTGTTATATATTTTCTTCCCTAGTCTTAGTATATATACTAGGTACCTTCATTGGACTCTGTTATTTTTCCATCATACATGGTTGCCATACCAATGGGGACAAGTTTTGTACATACAATTTTGTGTTATTCCAGTTCATACACTGGACATTTTCACTGGATTTTGGTACCACTTTAAGTTAGATGATTCTGTATATGATATGTATTATACATAGATGATGTTATAATTTATATTTGCCTCAGTGTGTTTGTATTTGTAGCTATCTAATTAGGCCCTTCAGGCCACACATTCCTTATCACCAGCCCGAACCCTTACATGCGTTTGGGCCTTCTCACTTATTTTAGGCGCTGCATTTTTTACTTTTTTCGATTTTTTGCAACATGTCTATTTGCTGATGCTGGCAGCCACACCTTCACTTGTTCACCCTGTAGCGCAACTTTTCTTTTATTTTAAATTACAAAATGATTAGTTAAACCCACTGCCTTTTTTTACCACTACTGTTTCTTTATATTGGCTTTTAAAATTTCCGAATGCAGCAATTTAGAAATTGGATGAAAGGTTTAGCACTGGGAACTCTTTTTGATATAGAAAAAGTGCATTTTATATATATGTAGCACACAAACCTTTTTCTCGCCTGGCTCACTTGCGAGTCAAGGCACACCGTGCTATATGCCCGTACCCTCCTGTTTGAAGAAGTAAAGCAGTGTTCACAAATTTTGGGTCTTTCAGCGAGTTACCCTTTTCCACTGGGTATGGGGTCAAGTCTCTATTTCTTCCCCCAAAGAAAACAATGTCCAGAAGTACTTTAAAGCGGAGCTCCACCCTAAAGTGGAACTTCCGCTGATCGGAACCCTCCCCCCTCCGGTGTCACAATTGACTCCTTTCAGGGGGGAGGGGGGTGCAGATACCTGTCTAAGACAGGTATTTGCACCCACTTCCGGGAGTCCACTCTGCGGGAAATCTGCCGGAAGCACGTCACTTCCCCCAGATTCCCAGTTGTGTTCTGGGAGACACTCGGCTCCCAGAACACAGGGGACCAGAACGGCGCAGCGCGACTCGTGCATGCGCCGTAGGGAACCGGGCATGAAGCCACAAGGCTTCACTTCCTGGTTCCCTCACCGAGGATGGCGGTGGGGGCAGCAGAGTGACAAACGATTGCTCGTCCTCTGCTGCGGACATCGCTGGACTCCAGGACAGGTAAGTGTCCATAAATAAAAAGTCAGCAGCTGCTGTAATTGCAGCTGCTGGCTTTTCATTTTTTTTTCCGTGGCACCTCCGCTTTAACTCCAACAGAGAGTTTATTTTCTATTTGCTGCGTAGTAGATAGAGACAGGTGGATGAAGGAAACAATAAGTGTAAGGGATTAGATCCAGGCACAACCAGCAATCTCGTCTCCACTCGATCATGAGTGGGTTTAGCTCACCCGGATAGTTCTTTCTCACAGTCCTAGCAGCCGGTGTGAAGCTCGAACAGTTCTGCCACCCTATCCCCTCCAGGAACGGGTATTAGAAATCCTCTAACCTCTGTAGACTTTAAGAACAGGACAATGCCAATGGGCACTCTACAGGTTAGCTTCCCCGAATAACGAATCCCTCCCTCTGACAGGTCACCAGGCCTCTCCCGAGACAGCAATCTTCCATTACTCATCTCCTCAATGGGACCGATCCACCCCTGGCTTCCTCTTGGTCAGAGCGGGTACCCTCCCCCGGGCACCCTGGGACTCTTCTTTCGGGGTAGGTCCTAGCTAAAGGTGCTAGGCCCACTAGAAGAGTTGCAGGCCCCAGGCTAAAGGTGCCCGGGCCCGATTGCACCCACAGGTGGGGTGGGTGGGGCGAGGTGGGGTACGTGTCTCACTCCTACTCCTCCAACTCTGACGGGGATGAGGACGAGGCCCCACCAGTGGCGTCTGCCCCTTAAGTACCCTCTCCCGGCATGCACAGCAGGTTGACCACGCCCACTGTACCGCCGCCGAGAGAGGACACCCCAAGGCGTAGCAATGCCACCCCTGGCTCAATCCTGACCTGATATGACAGCACCACCTACAGGCCGCAGGGAACCATACACCAGGCAGCATCACATAGGCAGAAGCAATACCTAACAATGAGAATGGTCTGAGCCTGGCTAATAGCTTAGACCAGCCCCTAAATTTAGGCACATAACACCCCTAAAAGCAAAGGGGCGCTACATATAATTATATAAAATCACACCAAAATTAGGGATAAATGAGAAGGAAAGAGGGACAGAGTTCCAAATCAGGGACAGTCCCTCCAAATCAGGGACAGTTGCGAGCTATGCTGGAGAGGAGTCAGGACCTCTGTCAGATTTTTACTATATTGCTGTTTGGGATCTCAATAGGGAGATTCACCAGGACAGAAAGTTAATGGGAATCTAAAATGTGGCCAAAACTGTAGAAGGGGAAAACTCCAAAATGAGAACACTTATTCTGACTGCTACTGCCAAAGATGGGATTTCCCTTCACTTTGGAGAGATATCACTTCCTGTTGTGTCCCTGGGGCAGGAAATATAGTAACATCTCCTTTGTGGGGACAGCCATAGGAACCTTACTGAGGTTCTAACCCTTCCCTGTTCTATTTTTTGCTTTTGACTGGAGCTCTTTTTCAGCTTTTTTTGTTTTCTGCCCTTCTGGTCTGTGATCTCAGAAGTTTAAATGACCATTTAAGGGTAAAAAAAATGTAACATGTCAATAGGCATGATTGCACTCTATTTTCCTAAACAATCCTCGCCTAACACTAAACTGTTCCCTAAACTAAACCCAAGTCATAGACAGACATGGCCCGCCGCCAAACAAGTACGCATACTGTTCAGAATGTACACAGCTGAGATTTTAGAGCATCCATCAAAAACCCCATAAAAGTAGAAATAATATATGAATAGTACATAACAGGCTTATCTAAGAAGGCAAATAAAAAGCAAAATGCTTACTAACTCTGGCCATGCACGGCTTGAGTTTTTTCAAGCCAGAGGCCACTTGGATCAACAAAATAAATTAAAGAGCTGGGCAGAAAAAAGTCGGCCAAACAGTGACAGCAGCCAATCAGCTGCAGTTTTTGCTCCGGTGTTAGTACAGGAGCAGCAGCTATCAGAAAACAATAGTCGGCAGCGGCAGATTCCTCCATCCATGCTGTTTAGTGTGAACGAGAAAATCTATGGATTGCTCTCTCTAAATCTTTACTCTTATGGTCAGCTCAAAGTAGCTCACAGACTGAACCGGCAGCAGAAATTTAAAGTAAAAAGTCCTGCACATTTCTTACTAAGGTATAATAAAATTACTTTTAATTACCTGATTCTTCACCACCCCTGCAAACATCGCTCCCCTACGCTCCAGCAGTGGACTGTCCCTCTGCATCCTCACATCCAGTGCAGGGCCATGGTCCCCACATTGGTCTTGACAATGTCAGGGACATCCAGCTACTGTGGTGCAAGGGAGAAGAGGCTGCAGGGACTAGTCTAGCAGCATGGAGGATCCTGCGGGAGCGGAGGATCAGATAAGTAAAACTGTTTTACCTGGTCCCCTAGACATAAATGAGCAGCAGTGCGGGCACAGCCTCAATGCCAGGCAGGACTTTTATTTTTCCCAGAATTCCCCATGAAAAACTTGTCTATACACCAATTTCATGGACATAAGAATGTTAGACCCATAAATTCAGCATTGCTGCAGAGTGACATCAAACCCTCTCGATGAATGACACTTGCATTGTACAAGATATGTCCCTACACACACTGCAGAAAAGTTCATACATTCATAGAACAGTGCAAACAAGTTTACATCTAACTTACCACAACTTGCAGTAGTGAACAGAAAGAAAAACAGAAATCCTTTGAATGTGACAGTCATCATTGTCCCCAGTTGTGCCAAGATCCCTGATGACTGTGGTTGATGTGCTCTATCAAATACCCCCAGCAGCTCTTGTCCCAGCAAAAAGAGATGAGTACTGGATTGTTAGTACTAAGTACATTCAGATCTCCTCCCATGACTTGTTCACACCCTGCAACTACAGACATTCCTCCCATTAAAAAGCCCTTGTATTTAGTCATCACACTGCTGCCCCCCTCTGGTTAACCCCTTTAAAACCTTGCGAAACAAAGTAACACGCACATCCCTGTAAACTTTTTCTGCTGGAACAGATGACACATTTATTTATTCCCTTTAATTCCTCTGTGACACCTCTGTGAGAAAAAAGAAATAAATATATACATATTTATATATATTTTTTTCCACGCGGGTGTTATGGAGAATAAATAAAAAATAAATAATAAATAAATAATAAATGTCTAAACCAGCTGTTCTAAACCAAGGAACCATCATGGAAACTAGGGTTCCTCCAGAGGTTGCTAGGGATTCCTGAAGCTGTGGCTGGTGGACCTCCCATCTGATGGTGACTTCATAGTTTTGGGGCTAACACCACTTGGAAGAGCCAGAAGCATGACACCAATGATCTTTTTAGCTGTCTGTAATAGGGTGACCACGCGTCCCGGATTGCCCGGGACAGTCCCGCATTTTGCAGGTCTGTCCCGGGCACCTTCATTCCGGGACAATACAGTGTCCCGGAATGAAACTGACACAGGCACCCCCCGAGCCAATCTGATGCCCCCAAAAAAGGCCGCCACATCACCGCTTTACTCTCTGACAGTACTTGTCTTGGTAGGGAATGCCTGGAGGAGCACAATCCCCGCCCCACATGCTTGTGATTGGAGAAATCATAAATCCCGCCTCGTGTGTCCAATCACTGTGCTGTGATTCGTTACTGATTTCTGGGAAGGGAGGGTGTCCCTGAATGGTAGTTTGGAAATGTGGTCACCCTAGTCTGTAAGGGTGTCATTCTGACTAACCGTCAATGACAACCGCTGTAAGCTGAACATTTTTCGCCCTGACCACCACTGTAAGGGGAACATTCTTTTCATCTTTTCACTGTCCACCACTGTAAGGGGGGCTTTCTTCCCATTGAGCAACAATGTAAGGAAACATTCTGACCATCACTGTAAGGGGGGGGGGGAGGGTTTTTCTTCATTAGCCTGTGCCACCCGTTTCTGAGCAATGCATCCTGTGCAATTCTGAGCTCTGCATTTTCTGTGTTGCATGCTCCCGCACCATGTACTCTTATGTCCGTACACACGATCGGAAAATCCGACAAGAAAAACGTGGATTTTTTTCCGACTGAATCTTGGCTCAAACTTGTCTTGCATACACACGATCACACTAAATTCCGACCATCAAGAACGCGGTGACGTACAACACTACGACGACCTGAGAAATTCAATGCTTCCGAGCATGCGACGACTTTATTCCAAGCATGCGTGGTTTTTGGTGCGTCGGAATTGCATACAGACGGTCGGAATTTCGTCAAAGAACTTTTCTTGTCAGAAAATTTGAGAACCACCTCTCAAATTTTTCTTGCCGGAAATTCCGACAGAAAAATTCCGATGGAGCCTACACACGGTCGGAATTTCCGAACCAAAAGCTCACATTGGACTTTTCTTGATCGTGTGTACGCGGCATAAGAGTTAAATACTCCTGAGTCCCACACTCTGGGCATTAAAGTGGTTGTAAAGCCTAAACATTTTTTACCTTAAAGTGTTACTAAACCCACAATAGTAAAACCAGTTTGTATACGCAGTAAACATGTTTAGTTTGGGTACTGTAACACTTTAATGCATTCTCTGCATTATGGTAAACACTGTTTCGGTATGTGTATTGCTCCCTCACCCCCCTTATACTTATCTGAGCCCGAGGACAGCGGCTTTATCCTCTTCTCCTCACTCTCACAGGCTTTGCTGAGAGAAATAGGAGCCATTGGCTCCTAATGCTTTCAGTCAAAATCCTGTGGTGAGGGAGTGGGGGGTGGGGTCGAGCCTCACTGTCTGGGTCTATAGATGCAGGCAGCACAGCTTTGGATCGAGCCCGCAGGTGTGCCACAGTAGGAAGCGGCTTCCTATGGTGGCACACAGAGAAGAGGACGAGCCAGGAGCGCCGGTGGGGGACCCCCGAAAGGGAGGCTCAGGGCCGCAGGTAAGTATCACTTGTATTGGTATTAAAAAAAAATCATTTCACAAAGGCTTTAAGTATTCTTCATCCCTGCAGCCCTGTGTGATGCGCAGCCTTGAACCTTGCACCCTGTGCGTTATACACTCCTGAGCCCTATACTATATAGACTTTGTTGTACGTTTCATACTCCTGACCACTGCACTCAGTACGCACTATATATAAAAAACTGACCACTGTACTCTTAATTCTATATTTTATGTTACATACGTCTGAACAAAGTGTTTATTGTCTCAAACGTTGCTGGTTCTAATTGTAAAGTTCTTCTTTAACCACTTCAGCTCCGAAAGGTTTTACCCCCTTAATGACCAAGCTGTTTTTGTGATACGGCACTGCGTTATTTTAGCTGACAATTGCGCGACACTGTACCCTAAAAAAAATAATGTCCTTTTTTCCACAAATAGAGCTTTCTTTTGGTGGTATTTGATCACCTCTGCGGTTTTTATTTTTTGCACTATAAACAAAAAAAGGTCATAAATTCGGAAAAAAAAAATGTTTTTATTTTCTGCTATAAAACATACCAAATAAAAAAAAAACGAATTTCTATTAGCAGGTTATTGAATCATGCGCTGGAAGCTTCTTGTATACAGCAGAACACCTTTACTTTCATGGATGATATCTTTATCATGACTTTACATCATGTAGACAGAAACAGGAAGTAGGAATATACAAGAACATATATTGTGGCAAGACAAGCACTTCCTCTAATTACATTACCATAGAATACACATTATAACATTGCATTGCCATCTGCTGGATAGAAAGGTATAATGCAATGTAAAAAGCTACTTGCTGTTGCTTTTCCAACAATTTCTTCATCAATCAAAGAGGAAGTAAACCCTCATTCATTTTTTTTTTTTCAAATGAACCCTGCAAGAGAATGTCATAATGACCTAATATGCATAGCATACTTGGTCATTATGATCGACTTACCAGAGATCGAAGCCCCCGAAGTTCTCCTCCGTGCCTTCCCCGCCGCCGCCATGTCTCCGAGGATCTTCTTCCTGTTATCGCCGCTCCGCAGGCTAAGGTGTATTGGGTGTCCTTTTCCCCAGAAGCAGCCCAGTGGGAGTGGTCTCCCCACTGCCATTTTTTTGCTCTCTCACCTCATGGCCTGCCTGGCCTAAGGTATGTGACAACTCCTCTTCTGCCTCAAGGCCCTGCTGGCCCAAGGCTGCATGGCTGCAAGTGGGCCCAGAAGCTGTCTGGGGCCTACTGGTTCAGAGGTGGTCCTGTGCTGTCTGTCCTGCGGGAAGAAGCCGAGCAATTGAAGGATCCGGGGGAGGACTCATCTTGGAGAGGACCGAGCGCAATGCAGATACCTCAAGAAGTGCCTGGTGACTCAATTGGAGGATGCATCCTAACCAATCTACCTCACAGTACTGCCGGATGGCTTAGGGGAACTTTGGTACTGTGTTGCTGTGTTCGTTATTAATATCCTGTGGCAGAGGATTGTTCAACTATTATCGTTCTCATGAAGTCTGTGGCAGAGACTTTTGTCCGTGCATCATTCCGGCTGCTAGGTTAGTGAGAGAGGCCTATCCGGGTGAGCAAGATCCGTTGATTGAAGTGTACTTGTCTCCGGGATCTCAAGTTCCTCAGTGATCTGCACAAGGTATCTGAACCTTCCCCTAACCCTCCATCCCTCTACTGCTCAAGTTGTTCAATAAAAAAGCATTGGAAAAAAGATCTAAGTGACTGGTGCATACATCCGTGGGCGCAAGGCCCAGTATAGACTCTAAGGCCTCGTACACACGGCCGAGTTTCTCGTCCAAAACAGTCAAGAAAAGTGCCGCGAGAGTTTTTTTGTCTAGAAAAACGTTTGTGTGTATGGTTTTACGACGAGAAAATTGCCGAGAATCTCGACGAGAAAATAGAGAACCTGCTCTCTATTTTCTCGTCAGGATTCCAGATTTCCTCGTCGTGTTTCTCGTCGGCCTGTTTTGTGACGAGAAAATGGTTCGTGTGTATGCTTTTACGACTCTTCCAAAAGCGCGCATGCTCACAAGCAACTATGAGACGGGAGCGCATCTTCTGGTAAAACAAGCCTTCGTAATGGAGAGAGCACATTCGTCACGCTCAAAAATATTGCATCGTTTAAATGTTCTGCATTGAAATCTTCGTTAGAATGTTACATTAATCAAAACGAGTGACCTTCTTTTGCTGCTGATATTCACACAGAGTTATGCCTTATTTTTAACCTTTTTCATGCTGCTCTTTATAAGATTTATGTGTATTATATCGTGCAAGTTTTTAGGAATAATTTAAATGGTTAGATTTTTCAAAATGATGTTAATTATAATTTCACAATGTTTTGATAGTGATCTCCCATTTAATTTTGGAATCTATATTATTTAAATTTCCCACCATGTTTTTGTGCTAATCAGATTTAGTTATTCTTTTGGGGGGGTGATATCTGTCCCTTTTATTGTCAGTCAAATGTATCTGCTTACTCCAAAGCTTGATTTTGTTTATTTAAAAATACACATAGTCAAGTATGAACTTAAACAAAAATCACATTTATTCATGTTTATAAATTAAATAAAGAGAAGGCAGCGCTGGAGAAGCTGCTGCCATTTGTGCATCCCAGGGACCCCAGAGCACACAGCAACCCTGTGTGGACACTAAAATTGGGAGCTTGAGAAGGCCAACATTTCTGAACACAATCTGATGCTGGCCTCCCAGAGGTCAGGAACAGCAGCAGGTGATATATATGTGCCAAGTGTGTGGTACTACAACAGGCTGCCTTCTGTCCGACCACAATGAAGCAAGGCCATCACTTCCTCTTCTTCCTGGCAACCTTCCCTGCAGCCTTTCCTGAAGCCTTCCCTGCAGCCTTCCTTCTTCGTTTGGCTGGAGGCTGGCCCACTGGAGGGGTACTCCTGTCAGGAGGAGGAGGTGGAGGTGTAGCAGAAGGGGGTGGGGCAGAAGAAGAAGGTGGAGGTGTAGCAGAAGGGGGTGGGGCAGAAGAAGAAGGTGGAGGTGTAGCAGAAGGGGGTGAGGCAGAAGGTGGAGGTGTAGCAGAAGGGGGTGGGGCAGAAGAAGAAGGTGGAGGTGTAGCAGAAGGGGTGGGGCAGAAGGTGGAGGTGTTGCAGAAGGGGGTGGGGCAGAAGGTGGAGGTGTAGCAGAAGGGGGTGGGGCAGAAGGTGGAGGTGTAGCAGAAGGGGGTGGGGCAGAAGAAGAAGGTGGAGGTGTAGCAGAAGGGGTGGGGCAGAAGAAGAAGGTGGAGGTGTAGCAGAAGGGGGTGGGGCAGAAGGTGGAGGTGTAGCAGAAGGGGGTGGGGCAGAAGGTGGAGGTGTAGCAGAAGGGGGTGGGGCAGAAGGTGGAGGTGTAGCAGAAGGGGGTGGGGCAGAAGAAGAAGGTGGAGGTGTAGCAGAAGGGGGTGGGGCAGAAGAAGAAGGTGGAGGTGTAGCAGAAGGGGGTGGGGCAGAAGAAGAAGGTGGAGGTGTAGCAGAAGAGGGTGGGGCAGAAGAAGAAGGTGGAGGTGGAGGTTGAGGTTGGGTCAGTTGGGCCACCTCACATATGGCGGTATTGGGTGTAATTTTCTCCATCACCCCCTTGTTGAGCAAGGTGATGAGCAGGGGCTCGCATAGGAGGCGTTGCTCCATGCTCATCACCTTGAACTTAGCCTCCACTAGGCCGGCAATGGCCTCTTCAGGGGATGTGGGCTCCTTGAGGGTGGCATGGGCCTCTTTAATAAGGGCCATTGCTGCCTCACTGGTGGTCCTGTCCCCCCTGCCTCTTTTGTGAAGCCGGATGGGAGGCACCTGGGATCTGGTGCTTCTCCTTTGCCCTGCCACCTCCTGTCTGCCACTGGGCCCTGCCACCTCCTGTCTGCCACTGGGCCCTGCCACCTCCTGTCTGCCACTGGGCCCTGCCACCTCCTGGCTGGCACTGGGCCCTGCCACCTCCTGGCTGCCACTGGGCCCTTCCTCCTCCTGCCTGACAGTTTCCAGACCCTCCTCCTGGCTGATTTCATCCTGTGTATGAAAAAGGAACATAGTTTAATATGTTGGTTTAATCTTTGCATCAAACTTTGTAATCCTGATTGAAGCAATTAGAATGTAAATGCATAAATCCTTGCTTTAAATTTACCACTACATCAGATTGACTCTTTAGCACCCAATTAAGTGCAGAATAATGTCTACAGATCTTGATTTCACTTGTGGAATCCAAAATAATGTATGTTTCTCATCCTGACATATTTGTCAAACATTAATTTTATCACAATACATTTTCAGTTAATACTATACCTGGCTCCAGATGGCCAAATCAGGATCATCCAGGATGGCTGCCTCCTCTTGCTCCAGAGAAGGCTCAGGTTGGCTGCAGGGAAGTCTGGGGGGAAGAGTGGAGAGTGATGGCCTTGTGTCAATGTGGTCATCCAGGAAGGACATCCTGTTGTAGTACCACAAAATCGGGACATAAACATCATCTGCTGCTGCTCCTGACCTCTGAGAAGCCAGCACCTTAGAGCGTTCAGTCCTGTAGGTACCTCTCAAGCTCCCAATTTTAGTGTCCACTTGTTTTGCTGTGGCTGTGGGCACCTTGGTATGCACAAATGGGAGCAGCTTCTCCAGCGCTGCTTTTCTCACCCCTTTTTTTTATGGATGGGGTTTTTCGTCTCCCACAGAGCCGGCAGCTCCCTTACCCGGTCAATAAATTCCGCCAGGAACTCTTTGTCGCTAATAAAGACATTCATATTGTATCTGCAAGTTAAATAAATTATATTTAACTAATGTGAGGCAAACAGTCTAACCTCCTTAACATCCTAGTCACCATATATATCCTCCAACAATCTCAAGACAGTATAGGCCAACAATTTTTACAAGTCACAAAATCACATACCTTTGTTCGCACGTCCGTCACTTGAACTCCTCTCTCCGCACACCGAACGTACTATAGTCACATGTGTGTTTGCTATATACACACCACGCATGCGTCAAAATTCGAACACGTCGCTCCGCACACGTCGCCCGCCCATGACGTTCTAACTAACATCTTTTCCCCGCCCCTTCTCTTTCGGCGCGCAGACAGATATGGCGGAGTTACAGCAGGTGTCTGATAATTCCGCAACTAACGAGGAGACAAGCCCGGAGACCGAGGACACGTCACGATCAAGGAGGAGATTCAAGGCATCGAATATGTCTTTGGCGGAGATGGCAGAGATGGTGGACATCTTGCTCAAGGCTGATTATGATGCCAAGCATGGGCCGTATATCAAACCAAATAGAAGGAAGGCCAAAATCCTCACTAAAGTTGTGAAGAGTCTGAGGGCGAAGTTCGGGGTGAAACGCTCAAATGAGCAGCTCAGAAAGAGGTGGTCAGACCTCAAACTGAGGGAGCCAGACCAGTTGAGGAGCATAAAGAGAATGCTCGCTAAAAGTAAGTAAAATGTAGACTTTTCTGCTATTAATCTTTTTATAAACTGACATGTTATTTTTTTTTTCTCATATTGGACTCCCTTCCAAAATTTAATATTTTGAACTTGGTTGGGCACAGTAATCGTTCGTTACGTTACCGACACTTCATTCGGCCACTATCCGCGGTTTTGGCTTATTTTAGAGCCACAAAAGTAATTAGACATCTGCCATTTTTGATCAAATATTGTTGATAATTTTTTAGTCTAGATGATGTGTTTGTAAAGAGAATGAAATGCAAACTTTTATCAGTGTAAAGGAGAGGACACTCAGCAGCTGCTTCCACATCTGTACTTTGGAGCACTATAGTGTGGGCCACCAGACCCGCCTTTTTTGGGTGTCCCACACAGGTGCATCAGAGAATTTTTGTGGTGCCTCCATGTCAAAAAAATTACATCCAAATGTGAATACTAAACATATTTTGGGTCATAAATAATGCATTCTTCTTTAAATTCCGCCCAAACACACACTTGTACCCCACTTCCAAGCAATTTAGCCTGTTTTTATTTTAACAATGAGATTTACAGTGTGATAAATAGACCTTTGGTTTTATTCTCATAGGGGAGAGAAGACTGGGAGGAGGACACTCCAGGGAGCACATGCACCCCACAACTTCCAAGCAACCCCAAACTCCCAAAGACCCACAACCGAAAGATGTGCAGGAAGTTGAGGTGGAGGAAGGAGAAGTGCAGGAAGGAGAGGTGGATGACGTTGTGGATCTGGTCACCACAACAGGTCAGTATCTGACACCACAGCTTCAGGTAAGCGAGGTAGGCCTGCAGAGTTATAATACATTTTTTTTTTTGGTTTTTAGGGGATGTAAATGTTGTGAAGGATAGTACACGGTTCTCTGCTGACAGTGCCCTCCGCCTCATCCAGCAAGTGATGGAATGTAGCACGGAACTGGACCTAATTAAACAAAGAATCCATGTGATGGAACAAACATTTAAAGACATTCTCGATGTTTTGGGGAGAATTCAATAAGCCATCCAAACACATTTGTTTTTACATGTTTGTTTTTGTAATTTTTTGATTTTTTTTGACTATCAAACCAGCCAAAAATTGAATATGCACACAGTGTGTCAACATGTGCTATCTGCCATCAGGGGATATCCATGTACGTCTTTTGTGGGTGCAACCCCTTCCTCGTATCTAAAGTCGGTGAACTGAGGAAGGGGATGCACCCCCAAAACACGTCCATTGATCACCCCTGATGGCAGATAGCACATGTTGACAATAGGGATCAGGATTGTAAACTTCCTAGATGAAAAAAATCCCAAATGTGTGCATATTCAATTTTTGGCTGGCCAAGGGGTGGCAGGACCCCATATTAGGACGGGCACATAGAGACATAGTTTGTGTAAGTGAATGTCTCCGATTGCTCAGAGGTATCCAATGTTGTAATTTTTGAAATGCAACTGTTATTTTTGTATTTTCATAAGCAAAAAATTGCCAGGTTGGGGCCAGGCCAACCCAAAATTAAAAAAAAAAAAAAAAATGAAGAGAATGTGCACAGAGTAAAATATTTGACCACAAACAACGTGTAGCTTCTTTTTATAATACCCTCTAAGCTTATTTGGTTCTTTTGTAAGGTTACATAGGGAAATGGTTGTTATTTACTAAAGTAAAATACACTTGCCACTACAAATGCACAAAGACAAACTAGGAGACAGGAAAGAACAAATAATTAAAGGTTTAAACAAGCTTTTTATTGGGATACTTAGACATAGGCTGGCATAGGAATTGCCCCCCTACCCGTGAAATACTCCATGTATTTGTCCCGAACCTCACGGGCATTTTGGGGGGGCAAGCCAAGACGGGCAGATTCCAGGCCCGGAAGGGGATTTGCAGGGGAAAGTCCAGCCTCTGGCAAAACTGAGGCCATATATGAATTAGATTTGCGGCAAAGAAAATTGTGTAGCACACAGCAGCATAACACTACATAGTTTATTTTGTAGTCCGCCAAGTGGATGGAAGTCATAAAAAGGCGGAACCGGCTGGCCATTATGCCGAAGGCATTTTCAACGACTCTTCGGGCCCTGGCCAGCCGGTAATTGAACACCCTCTTCTCTGGGGTCAGGGTCCTCTGTGGAAATGGCCTCATAAGATGCCGTCCGAGTCCGAAGGCTTCATCAGCCAAAAAAACAAAGGGGAGTCCTTCAATATTCCCTGCATCCGGTGGCAATGCAAGGTCGTCACTCTGGAGACGGAGGGCAAACTCCGTCTGGATGAAGGATCCCCCATCGGACATCCGGCCATTCTTCCCTACATCAACATAGAGGAATTCATACCGTGCTGACACCACCGCCATCAGCACAATGCTATGAAACCCCTTGTAGTTGTAGTAGTAGGACCCAGAACGGGGTGGCGGCACGATGCGGACGTGCTTCCCGTCTATGGCACCACCGCAGTTGGGGAAGTCCCACCGCGTGGCAAACTCCGATGCCACAGTCTGCCATTCCTGTGGCGTGGAAGGAAGCTGTGGAGTGAAACAAGATGAAATAATATTAGAAAAACAAAGTCATACATTACAAGGAAATTCTATCCCAAAAAATTAGAGGCCAACATCAATCAAATTATACGTTTATTAAGGTGTTTAAAAAAAGTATAATGGAAGGCTCATTTATCATATTCATCACCCCCTCTGATGGGTCATTACTAAATTATTTTGGGGGGGGGGGGAGATGTGTTTGGCCACAGGATAGCATTGCAGTGGCGGTGCGTCCAGAGTGGGCGCTGGAGCACTGCCCCCTCTCTCCTGTGCCCATCACTCAGAAATACATAGGTTCATGCGTTGCATGAACCTATGTATTGTCTATGCCGCACACTATTCAGGTGGATGGCCTCTTGTAAAGCGACCGACATATGAATCATTGCGGCATTTAGGGGGTTAAAATTGCATAGCAGAAACAGGTAGTAAAATAGTCTTGCACATTACAACCTGAGGGATGTAATTGGCTTCCTAAAAGAAAAATCGGGGACGCAGGGGGGGGGGGGGCATTCCTTGGGTAAACACTGACAGGCTGCTCTGCCAATCATGTTCACCAAGTCTGTTTAATGGTAACATGATTGGCTGATGCAACATGAAGGGAAGGAGAAGACATCAAGGACAGAAGAAGGATGGCGCTGACCACAAGAAGGTAAGTGCAGGGCTGGGGGGAAACTGGCTGCATTAGAGGGGACTAAATGGCTGCATTTGAGGGAACAAAATGGCTGCATTGGAGGGGACAACTGGGGGCGTTTAATAGGCACCAGAGCAAAAAAGGAGGAAGTTTATTTCCTAAATTGGGGTTTGAACCCCCAAACATTTGGAGCAACAGGCGCCCCTGCTGGAAAAGTTAGTGAAGGGAAATATTTATGGAGGAGAAAAAAGGGGCAATCTAAAGCTTCCAACATGCATGGGGACAAAGGGGACATTCTCAGCATATTACAAACATGGTAATTAGGGAAGGATGAAAGAAATACAATACATTAGCATACATGTAATACATAAAATGTGATGTTAAGGGAGCAAACTTACCCTAATATAGTCCTCCTGCAGGACTTGGATGATGGCAGAACAGGTGTCTGGGATTATGAGGCCCAGAGCCTGGGGGGAGATGCCTGTGGTGAACTTCAAGTCCTGAAGACTTCTTCCTGTCGCCAGGTACCGTAAGGTGGCGATGAGCCTCTGCTCAGCACTGATGGCTTCCCGCATAACGGTGTCCTTCCTGGTAATATAGGGGGACACCAAAGCCAACAGTTCCTGAAAAACGGGGTCAGACATCCGCAGAAAATTCCTGTAGTCCTCAGGATTATTCTCGACGATCTCCCGCAGCAGAGGCATGTGGCAGAATTGGTCCCGCTGGAGCAACCAATTCTTGGTCCATGAACTCCTCCTCACACCATTCATGGACTGGTCTTGGTCCAAAACAAGCAGACCAACACCAAGCGCACGCACAGCACGAACTCGACGACGAGAACGTCCAGGCGATATGGCTAGGAAACGGTCGTCTAATCAGAACGTACAGAACAGAACGCACTTTAGAACAGCAAGGCCTATGAATAACGAACTGAAAATCAGAAACGAACAGGCAAGAACGCACTGTAAAACAGATACGACCTGCCTAGACGCCCTGAAAGTCAAGATACGAACCCACAAGCACAAACTGAACCGCAGAAAACGATCTGAAAAGTACGAAGACTGAAAAGCGCGAATCGTCTCTTCCCAAACTTTTACTTCACACGCGGTAACACGAGATCAGCAAAAGCAGCCCAAGGGGTGGCGCCAAGAAAAAAGATCTTCCCCTTTATAGTGCCGTCGTACGTGCTGGACGTGAGCGCGGAGAACAACGAGGAAATTGGGAAATGACAGTGTGTACGCATAGAAAGCTTGACGAGAAAATCGACAAGCTTAACAAGAATCTCGTCGAAAAAAAACGACGTGTTTTTTACGACGAGAAACTCGGTCGTGTGTACGAGGGCTAAGATTCTAACCTGGTGAACTGTGGGTAGGGGTGACGGCAAAGACCCAAAATAATAACCAGCAGCTCCTGCGGGGGTAGTGCTACATTTGTATTTTTATTTGTTATGCATCAATAGGTTTATGCACATAGCGCTACATTTATTTATCCCCAATTTTGCAACCAGTGTGGTATATCACTAAGGCCCCTTTCACACTGAGGCGTTGAAAAAACGCAAAAAAATTATGAAATTTTTTACTGCGATTTTACAGCGTTCGCTGTAAAAATAGCGCTAACGCATATGCGTTTTTACTGCGTTTTTGCGGTAAAAAGGATTATTTGGTATCCCACAATCCTCCACTCTACTGCGGTCATGTGACCTTCCCACAGCTTCTGGGTGTTTTTTACCGCGTTTTTACCGCGTTTTTACAGCGGTACTCATTCATTTCAATGGGGATAGGCGTTTTTACAGCGCTATTTTATGCGCCCCCAAAGATGCTCCAAAAAAGCTGTTTGCAGGATTTTTTCCAACGCACAGCCAGCCTCAGGGCTTTCACATTGAGAATGCTGGGGCAGGATTATTTTAGGCATTTTTACAGCGCTGTTTTTACCGCGAAAACGCGTAAAAACGTCTCAGTGTGAAAGGGGCCTTAAAATGTTTAGCAGCTGTGCACATTTAGAATAGGTTATTAACACAGTAATTTATAGCACGGTATTTACTATACTTTTGGCGCTGATTGTTCTCACTATAAAATGTACATAATTTAGAGCTCTGGGTTGGGTATCGTACCTAGTGCAGAGTTCCAGATTGGGTAACGTACATAGTGCTGGGATCTGGGTGGGAAACCTTATACAAATATAATAAAATATAATAAAGTGCATAGTGCTAATTAATAATAAATCAAGTATGTACAATTCAATAAATTTGGCAATTGATGATAATGGTGATAATAGCAATAAACAAAAAATCCATCAATTCAAAGTCCATAAGGCCCCTTTCACACTGAGGCGGGAGGTGCGGTGGCAGTATAGCGCCGCTATTTTTATCGGCGCTATTCCGTTGGAATTGCGGCGGTATTCGGCCGCTAGCGGTGCGGTTTTAACCCCCGCTAGCGGGAGAAAAAGGGTTAAAACCGCCCGAAAAACGCTGCTACAGCAGCAGTTTGCGGGCGGTATAGCCGCGCTGTCCCATTGATTTCAATGGGCAGCAGCGGTATAGGAGCGGTATGCACACGGCTCCTTTACCGCCTCAAAGATGCGGCTAGCAGGACTTTTTTTCTCATCCTGCCAGCGCATCGCGTCAGTGTGAAAGCACTCTGGCTTTCACATTGAGACTGCTGGGCAGGAGTTTTTCAGGTGTTAT
This sequence comes from Rana muscosa, assembly GCA_029206835.1. NCBI lineage: Eukaryota > Metazoa > Chordata > Amphibia > Anura > Ranidae > Rana > Rana muscosa. The sequence continues at coordinate 271,651,878 of CM055128.1, forward strand.
TTAGGCGCTATTTTTAGCACTAGAACGCCTGAAAAACTCCTCAGTGTGAAAGGGGTCTAACCTTCATTAGTGCTCACCGAAGTGAATACAAATTCTTTAAAATTGCAGATCAGTGAAAAAATTGCCTTCATGCTCATTTGTGTCTGTGTCAACCTGACCCTGCATGTGAAATTGTGAATACAGCTCTCCTAAAGTAAAACGCATACATTCACTTTAAGCTTCAATGATATCATCTTAATCAACAGATGGTTATATTTTGGGGTAAATATATGGGTGTGCGCAAATTAAATATTGTTGGAGAAAATTACAGGACAATTTAGGGAGAAAAGGTCCCAGGGACTTAAAGTGGTTGTAAACCCTTACATATACCCAGTGAAGGGACTATCTCAGGTGATACAGAGAGATAACAAATCCGCCTACATATGTTGCACCTGTTTATCTGCAGTCTTCTCTCCTCTACATCCATTCAAAGTAGGGTTGTCCCGATACCACTTTTTTAAGACCGAGTACAAGTACCGATACTTTTTTTCAAGTACTCGCCGATACCGATTACCGATACTTTTTTTTAATGTCATGTGTCAGTATTTATTTTTTTATTTTTTTTTTTTTTACAATTTTTTTTTTTTTTTTTTTTACAGTGCTTTATTTTTTAATTTTTTTTTAGGCGGGGGGGGGGGAGTGGATTGTGTCAGTGTGTTTTTTTTTTTTTTTTATTATTTTTTACAATTCATTTTTTTTCCCTTTTTTTTCTTTTTTAAAGCGCTGTTGGGGGGCTTTGCTGAGATTTCAGGGGTCTTAACAGACCTCTGACATCTCCCCTATGAGACAGAGAAAGGGACGAGGGACACAGATTCCCCAGTCCCTTTCTCTGCAGCCTCAGCTAAAATGAATGGACAGGAGGCTCCTCTCCATTCATAAACGGAAGCATCGTAAACACAGGTTACGATGTTTCAGTTATATGAATGAACAGAGTCAGTGATCACTGACTCTGTTCATTCGAAAAGGAAGGAGCCGGCTTTAGCGGCTCCTACCTCCGCTCTCCATCCTGAGATACCGAGGACAGAGGGGGTGGAGGAGGACATGGTGGGGGGACTCGGAGCGCAGAGGGGGAGAGCAGCAGGAGGGGGACACGGGACACGGAGCGCCGACAGCAGCAGCACGGAGGGGGATACAAGGACACCCGGAGAAGGAGAGCAGCACCGAGGGGAGCACGGAGGGGTAGAGCAGCACAGAGGGGGACAACGAACCGGAGAGGGAGAGCAGCGCCGAGGGTGACACAGAGTACGGAGGGGGAGAACAGCACACAGGGGGACACAGAGCGTGGAGGAGTATAGCAGCACGGAGAAAGATACAGTGACAGTCAGCGGTGATCAGTGCGTGTTGGGGGGGAGTTACAAGCACCGATCACCGCTGTATAAATTTCACTAAAGCCGCTAAAAAGGGGGGGTACGGGGAGAAGCTGTCAGGCTTTATTGAAATGTATACAGGCACATCAGTGCTTGGAATTCCCCCCGCCACACCGATCATCCCTGACTGCCCAGGTATCGGGTGAAGCATCGGAGCATTTCCCCCGAGTACAAGTACTTGGGGAAATGCTCGGTATCGGTGCCGATACCAATACTAGTATCGGTATCGGGACAACCCTAATTCAAAGTGCAGAAATTTCTACAAAACTCCTGAAAGAATCAATTTACCAACATTCTGGCCCCCTCCATAACACACCTCATAAATCAATCGTTCAAAGAAGGCATTGTGCCGATCTCCCTCAAGCAAGGCATAGTCAAACCCCTCCTAAAGAAGCCCAACCTCGACCCTAAAGACCCAAGCTACCGCAGGCCGATAACAAGTCTCAACACCATCTCAAAGATCATGGAGAAAGCAGTAGTACAACAACTACAACTCCATTTGGACACCCACAAACTCTTGGACCCACTACAATTAGGCTTCCGCCCAGGCCATGGCACAGAAACGGCACTTCTCAAAATATGGGATGACGCCCTCGAAGCAGCAGATGACGGAGAATCATGTCTTCTGGTGCTGCTGGATCTCAGTGCAGCGTTCGACACAGTAGATCACAAAACTTTACTTATCCGCCTTAAAGAAGTAGCAGGAGTAGCAGACCCTGACCTACACTGGTTCGCATCCTTCTTAGGAAATCGCTCCCAGACAGTGAAACTAGGAGTCTTCACCTCTGAAACTCGCGCAATTTCTTGCGGAGTCCCTCAAGGATCACCCCTTTCACCCGTGCTCTTCAACATCTACCTCCGCCCACTACTTAAAATCATCAGGAAACAGGATCTGTGCTACCACTCATATGCCGACGACACCCAAATCTACTTTCGTATCACCGGAAAAAAAGACCAATATCGCGGACTGGAAGAGTGCCTCGCATTGATCGATGACTGGATGACGGAGAGTTCCCTCAAACTAAATGGATCCAAAACAGAACTTCTTCTACTCCACGCAAACCAAAAGACAAAAACAAAGACGTCTTGGACACCACCCACCATTCTTGGAAAGACCGTTACCCCGAGCACCAAAGTCAAAAGTCTCGGAGTCATCCTTGACTCGGAGATGTCGATGGATGCACAAATAGGATCAGTAGTAAGCGGATCGCACCATCTTCTCCGTCTGTTACGGAGACTCATCCCCTTCGTCCCGGAAGAGGACACAGCAGTAGTAGTTGGAACAATCATCAACTCCCGACTCGACTATGCAAACTCCCTCTACATAGGACTACCTAAATATCAGATCTCGCGCCTACAAGTCATCCAGAACACGGCAGCCAGACTGGTAACAGGGAAAAAACCTTGGGAATCGATCACCCCTTCACTGAGGACCCTGCATTGGCTAACCGTAAAGGATCGGGTCACTTTCAAGACCCTCTGCCTCACCCACAAGTGCACACAAGGAAACGCACCTCAATATTTATGCGAGAAAATAAAACACTACTCCCCCAAACGCATTCTCCGATCAACCAATCAAAACCTCCTTCACATCCCCAAATCCCGCTACAAATGGAAGGGAGAACGAAGATTTGCAGTCCAAGGACCACGGCTATGGAACGCTCTTCCCACGTACATCCACATGGAAGAAAACCATCGGGCTTTCAGGAAAAAACTTAAGACCCACCTCTTCTGATGGATCAGGACGTCACTGGATGCAAAGCGCCTTGAGGCGATTCAGTTCGCATTTGTAGCGCTATATAAGTTATTCACTCACTCACTCACTCACTCAGAAATGATAAAGCCTGTCTAAGCTGTCAAAAAAGGGTCCGAAGAGCTGAAGTTACACTCAGTGAGGAGAAGTCTGAGAGCTGATTGGAGGAAAGAGACACACCCCCTTCACACAGCACACAGGAACAGAACTGAGGCTGTCAATCTGATGGAGCTCCCTGCCCTGTCACCTTTTTTCACTTGGTGTCAGGAAAACTTGTCAGAAGTGATTCATGTTGATAGCAGAGGAAGAAAGCAGCAGAGAGAAAATGATACTTAGTGCTGTTAATTGAGATACGACACACTATAGAAGGATGTGCTTTGTTCATATTTCATGTCTGAGGTTTACAGCCACTTTAACCACTTGCTTACTGGGCACTTAAACCCCCTTCCTGCCCAGGCCAATTTTCAGCTTTCAGCGCTGTCACGCTTTAACTGACAATTGCGCGGTCGTGCGACGTGGCTCCCAAACAAAATTGGCGTCCTTTTTTTCCCACAAATAGAGCTTTCTTTTGGTGGTATTTGATCACCTCAGCGGTTTTTATTTTTTGCGCTATAAACAAAAATAGAGCGACGATTTTGAAAAAAACACAATATTTTTTACTTTTTGCTATAATAAATATCCCAATTTTAAAAAAAACAAAACTTTTTTTCTCAGTTTAGGCCGATACGTATTCTTCTACATATTTTTGGTCAAAAAAATTGCAATAAGCGTTTATTGATTGGTTTGCGCAAAAGTTATAGCGTGTACAAAATAGGGCATAGTTTTATAGCATTTTTATTAATAATTTTTTTTTACTAGTAATGGCGGCGATCAGCTATTTTTATTGTGACTGCGACATTATGGCGGACACATCGGACACTTTTGACACCATTTTGGGACCATTGTCATTGATACAGCGATCAGTGCTATAAAAATGCACTGATTACTGTAAAAATGACACTGGCAGTGAAGGGGTTAACACTAGGGGGGCGCGGAAGGGGTTAAATGTGTAACCTGGGAGTGATTACTACTGTGGGGGGAGGGGACTGAGTGGGGGAGGTGACCGATCTGTGTCCCTATGTACAAGGGACACAGCATCGGTCCCCTCTCCCTGACAGGACATGGATCTCTGTGTTTACACACAGAGATCCACATCCTTGTGTGTATACACGCCGATCGCGGGTGCCTGGCGGACATCACGGCCGCTAGGCACGCGCAGTGGCCGGAGGAACCGAGGACGTCTATTGACGGCCTACCGGATATCTAGAGCCACCTTGAGGCCGTCAATAGACTATGCGCCGGGCTCCAGGTAGTTAAAGTGGTTGTAAACCCTTAAAAAATTTTTTTTTTTTAAATAAAAACCTGCAAGACAAAGGCATAATGAGCTAGTATGCATAGCATACTAGCTCATTATGAAGTACTTACCTGAGATCGAAGCCCCCGCAGCGGTGCTCGTTGCCCTCCTCCATCTGCGCCATCTCTCCAGGAGTGACTTCCGAATATCGCGGCTCCGGCGCTGTGACTGGCCGGAGCCGCAATGACATGACTCCCGCGCATGCGCGTGGGTGCCGCCACTAACAGCATGATCGCCGTTAGAAGAGGCACGCTCAGTGCACCTTCACGCCGTTGTCAACGGCGCATGCGCCGTAGACATCGTTGCCTTTCTTTTGCAAATATCTCCTAAACCGTGTAGGTTTAGGAGATATTTGTTGCACCTACAGGTAAGCCTTAAAGTGGAAGTAAACCCTCCTATCGTTTTCAGCCAAGGAAGCTGCCATCTTGGCCTCTGTTTAATCTTCAACTGCCATGATCCTGCACATGTGATCATTTATGGCACCAGACATTGGATGGTTTGACAGTTTGGTTGAGAGCACAACCAATGTGTCAGTTGGCATTTCCGGCATGGCGGGAATGTAACAGTTTTTTGAAACTGTTAAATCGATGGGTTTACTTCCACTTTAATCTAGGCTTACCTGTAGGTTAAAGTGGTCTGTAAGGGTTTACAACCACTTTAAGTGGTTGCTGACCCAGAACATGTATGCAGACAAGGTCTTTGGACTTTTCTCTGACTTTCCTGATCTGCAACTTGTTCCGGTCCAGTGCTTCAGGTCAGCAGGTCAGAAAGTCAGTAATGGCAGCATCAGCAAACAACCATCTGACCTGGCCCTTTTTCTCTATAAGAGACACTAAGAAATTATAATGCAACTTCTTACATAGAAAAGTTAGTCAGCAAACCTAAGAAGCAAATATTGTGATAGGGATACCACAGTTTGACAGATATTTGACAAGAAGGAAGTCTGGACAGGGCTGACATCTGCACGGATGCTATTGAGATGCAATTGTATAATCGCACTGCACTCACAGACCGCAATGTAAGCTTCTTCTGACGTTTCACTTTAAACAACGGTACCATAGGATGAATGATAATTTTTTAGGAGATGCTCTCTTTTTCGAATATCTCTTTTGGGGGAGGTTCTAATCATCTAGGTAGCAACAACGAGCAGTCAAAGGTGCTCATTATTACACAGAAAGACTTTTTTAGATTTTGGAGATTCTCTCTGGGACAGAGTGAGACAAGTAAAGTGACAGGGTTCCTGTTTTGGCAATTCATGTGAGGGATTTTAAGCTGTATGCGTCCTGTTGGGGAGATTTCCCTTAACTTCCTATCTTGGAGATGCAATAGGAAGTAATAGGAAATCTTCCAAAAGTAATTTTTCTTTTTTGTGTCCCACTGGGGAGATTTCCCTTTAATTAATGTTCTGAAATTACAAAATAAAATGAGAGGAAATATCCCCAAAGTAAAAGGAGATCCCATCTTCTTTTTTTATTTTTATTTCGAGGTACGTGACAGTAGGCATGTGCATTTCGTTTCGTTCCGAATCGAAATTCGAACGAATTTTCATTATTCGGACGTTCGGATGCATCCGAATTAACGAATTACAATGCTAACGAATTCAACCGAATCCGAACGTTTCGAATCGAAAAACCACGGACGAAATTCGAATCGAATTCGAAAAGAATTCTAGTCGATTCGAATTTGAAAACAATTAGAATAGAATCAAAAATATTGGAAATAATCAAATAGAAAAACAATAGAACAGAATAGAATAAAATACAATATATATATTATATTTTATTCTATTCTGTTCTATTTTTTTTCTAGTCTATTTTCTATTTCTATTCTAATCTTTTCTAATTGGAATTCGAAAAAACGGTCGCATTCGAAAATATATCTACCGGATTCGATAATATTTATCCGCATTCGTTAATATTTCAAACAAATTCGATATTTCAACCGGATTTGAAATTATTTCAACCGAATAGAAAAGATTATAATAAAATAGAAAAACAGATAATAGACTAGAAAAACAATAGGACAGAATAGAATATATTTTATTCTATTCTGTTCTATTTTTTTTCTAGTCTATTCTTTTATATTCTATTCAAATCTTTTCTATTAAAATCAAAATCATTATATACTAAATTCGAATTTCGGAAGATGGTTATATATATATATATATATATATATATATCATTTTTTTTCCGACATTCGAATTTCGTATAGAATGAATTCTAATTTGAATAGAAAAGATTAGAATAGAAATAGAAAATAGACTAGAAAACAATAGAACAGAATAGAGTATAGATACTATCTATTAAATTTTTTTTTTTTTTTTTGCAGATTACTATTTGTTTCCATAAGATCTCCTGCAGACTATTAGCATCTATTAAATTTTTTATACATTTTTTTGCAGATTACTAATAGTCTGCAGGAGATCTGATTTTTTTTTTTTAAATAGATGTTAATAGTCTGCAGGAGATCTTATGGAAACAAATAGTAATCTGCAAAAAAAAAAAAAAAAAATTAAATAGATAGTATCTATATTCTATTCTGTTTTCTATTTCTATTCTAATCTTTTCTATTCAAATTAGAATTCATTCTATATGAAATTCGAATGTCGGAAAAAATAAAATAAATATATATATATATATATAAAACCATCTTCCGAAATTCGAATTCAGTATATAATGATTTGGATTTTATTAGAAAAGATTTGAATAGAATATAAAAGAATAGACTAGAAAAAAAATAGAACAGAATAGAATAAAATATAATATATTCTGTCCTATTGTTTTTCTAGTCTATTATCTGTTTTTCTATTTTATTATAATCTTTTCTATTCGGTTGAAGTAATTTCAAATCCGGTTGAAATATTATCGAATTTGGTTGAAATATTTTCGAATGCGACCGATTTTTCGAATTCCAATTAGAAAAGATTAGAATAGAAATAGAAAATAGACTAGAAAAAAAATAGAACAGAATAGAATAAAATAATATATATATTGTATTTTATTCTATTCTGTTCTATTGTTTTTCTATTCGATTATTTCCAATATTTTCGATTCTATTCTAATTGTTTTCGAATGCGGTTGAAATGATTTTGAATCATGTTGAAATAATTTTGAATCTGGTAGAAATATTTTCGAATCCGGTCGAAATATTTTCGAATCCGAACGTTTTTACGAATTCGGTCAAAAAAGGAACCAAATCCGAAAACGAATTTAACGGATTTAACGAATCTAACTAAACGAAATTAATTAATTAACGAATTAAAACGAAACGAAACGAAACAAATTTTTTCCTTTTGCACATGTCTATGTGACAGGACAAAATAGTACATGGCATCACAATCTGTAAACATCCAATAGCAGTAACATGCATACAAACAGGAGTGCAAAGTGCACTAGCAATGAAATATGCCTGGAAACACCGCATGGACATGATTTAACTAAAGTCCAAGGGCCGAAATACGCACAGAAAAATGACTCTGCTTTGGAGGACATTACTAACATGGTCATACTGGGAGGATAGTACAACCATTACCACTATAAGGCGGTGGTAGGGCAATGACCCCCTTATAGTAAAGGCCACCAATCCCCAGCCCTCTGGTTTGAGGGGCAATACTAACATTGTCATACTGGGAGGATATTGACCTATTGGTCAGTGGCGGTTGGTGGGTTTCTTTTTTGGGGGGTGGCACTCCCTCACCCGCTCGCTATCTGCCAGTCGGTCCTTTCAGTCAATCGGATGACGGGTCGCACGACCCGCTTCCTGATTGGTGGATTAGTGTGAGAATAGCGATCATTCATTCGCTATTCTCACACAGCTGGGTGGGCTCGGAGCGCAGTGCTCTACGCTCCAAGCCCTCCCTTTTTTTTAAAGCCTATCAGAGACTTTGGCTCTAATCATGTGCTGCAAAGAATAACAACCCCCCCCACTCCCATTGGAATCCATGGTCCGGCGCCCTGCTTGGAGATCAGGGGGCCAGGCACATGAATAGGGGGGTGGAGCCCGTGCACCCCCTATGGACGGGCCGCCACTGCTGTTGGTATTATACCGCTATAAGGCAGGGGTAGGACAATGACCCCCCTATAGTAAAGGCCACCAATCCCCAGCCCCAGAGCTGTTGTCAGCGCATACTGGATAGTATTTTCCAGTATTTTTAGAATAGAAAAGACACCAAGGGTGTCCAAAAGGGAAAAGAGATAGAGAGAGAGAGGAAAAAAAGAGAAAAAAAAGGGGGGGAGGGAGGGGAAGGGTGCAGCGGCGCACAAGGAGTCAAGCTCCAATGGGAAGCAGCTAAGAAAAGGTTAAATATTCACCTGAAAAGTAAAACATGTTCCAATATCACCAGCATGTATTGTGGTCCCTTTGTCATATCCCTGAGGTCAGCCGTCAGGCATTCCATCTGTTGGGTATCGTTCACCCTGGCAAACCATTGCAACACGGTGGGCTGCAGCTCAGAAGCCAGGTCATCAAAAAGGGAGAAGTCTGTAAGTTTGTTTACAATCCCTAGTACCTGTTGCCAAAAGGGTCAGATTTTTGGCCAATCCCAGAAGATGTGCAGCAGCCAGCCAGGCTGGGTGTTGCAGTGCCAACAAAATGGGCTGTGTCAGGGGAACATTAATGCTAACACGGATAGGGACCGGTACCAGCGTATCAAAATTTTAAAAGTGGTCTCCTGGCATCTGCTACATAGGACATCCCATCTTACTGAAGATAGGTGCTGGACCTTGAACCTGGAAGTTTTTTAGTAGTACTAGAAGATCTTTTTGGTCTAAAATTACCTTGGTTCAGCAGTTCAACACAAAGCAGGGATCTTCCCAATCAAGGGGGTCAGCAGGCATGAGCAGTCTATGTATATTAAACTCTGAAGGAGCTCCCAACACACATGAGTCTAGGTATTTGTTCTATTGATTCACAAGTACAATTACAGTCTCCATCTTAAAGCAGAGTTCCAGCCATTTCTGTGTTTATTAAAAGTCAGCAGCTACAAAAAGTGTAGCTGTTGACTTTTAATAAGCACACACTCACCTATCCCACGGTCCAGCGATGTAGCATGTTGCTTCTCTCCTTCCCCTCTCCGCGTTGCCGGAATTGCAAATGTGTGCACCCGGCTGTGACAGCTTGCGGCTTCACAGCCAGGGGCGCACATGTGCGAGTCGCACTGCGCGTCCTGAATGGCTGGGCAATCTTCTGGGACGTGTCAGGGGAGAGGAGAACCGGCACCACAAGCAGAAGTGAGAGCTGGGTACCTGTCAAAACTAGGTACCCGCTCCTCCCCCCAAAAAAATGACATGCCAAATGTGGCATGTCAGGGAGTCAGGAGTCCTTAAAGCATAAGTTACACTTTTGGGTGGAACTCTGCTTTAAGCCTGGTACACACAACTAGTTGAACGAAAAGAACCTGACAGCTCTGGTCGGAGCCGCTGTACTAACTATCGGACGTTAGTGCAGTGAGCTCCCCTGCTGTTCTTTTGTGTTCTGACAGGGGGAAGCCCCCTGCCAAAAGACTCCGGTCAGCGCTGTCAGCTATTGGCTGAAAGTGCTGATCTGGAGCTGGTCGGCTGCTGGTTTTCCAGCATGCTTATCCGACAGAAGCTGACCAAACGGCCAGCTTCTGTCGGACTGGCTGCCATACACACTGCCCGATTTTTATTGAACCGGTTAATGTCGCCCGACATTCGGCCCAAGTGTACTGGGCTTTAGACAGCTGTCACTGGAACATTTGTCCTTAGTGGTTAATTTACCCTTATATGTTGCTCTGTCGAACAACTGTAACATTTAGAATTTTCCATTACTTTCTGTCTGTCTCTGTGACAGTCATTACCAGAACAAATAGAAAAGACAAAGCTAGAATGCCAGGACAAATAGAGGGCAAATCCACCCAGGATGACCAAAAATGTTTTAGAGTCTAAAGCCTAATGCACAATGTTGGGCGACATCAGCGGTTGCTGTCGGACGAGCATGCTGGAAAACCAGCAGCTGACTGGCTCCCGATCAGCGCTCCCAGCCAATGACTGAAAGTGCTGACTGGAGTGTTCTGGCGGAGGGGGGGGGGGGGGTGACACAAAATAACAGCAGGGAGCTGTCAGTTTTTTTCCGTTCAACCCACTGCTTTGAACGTAAAAAAAATGAGTGGTGTGTACCAGACTTAAACCTGCGCAACTCTATATAAATCTATGTAGCGGGTGTTTGCTTTAAGGCCCGGAGACTACCATACCCAGGATGGATTTCCCAGCGCAAGGACTGCTGGGGTGGGGTATTTAACAAAGGGGCGGACCGGAGTATGGTCTCTTTGGACATCGCTCACCCAGCAAGTGGAACTCTCTGCTGAGTCTGCTGTTCCGGACAGGGCCTGAAGCCTAGGCCCTGTATTACCAAAGAGCCTTCCGTTTCCCCCAAGGAGCCTGAGGGACGTCTCATCCTGCCATCCGAGACACAGCAACGGAAGATACAGACGTGGACTGGTCCGGTTGGGTGAGAGAGCACCTGCTCAGAGACTAGTACAGGATCTCTAGGCCTAGTGTTTATTGTTCGGGACTCAACCGCTCGAGTTTACATACGCACACCGGAGGGACAGTGTATGTATTAACAGTAGTGGCTTTATTCTTGTTCGCCAAGTTCAACCTTTATTCCTGTGGACTACAATATTATCTCTAAAAGTGCACCACCATTTGCTAGCGAAGATTCTTCTCTGCGGAACTTACACATAGTTACAGTCAGGCCTGACTTATCAGTGTAGACATTGCTGGGCGCCATCTTGCCCACGAGGGAGAAGAGCTGCAAAGGGGAGTCTGTTAATTATCTTTGCACAGTATTGTATATCTGTCTATTGCTGAACATCTTTTATTGCAGGGCTCTGCATATACTAAAGTATACTGTTTATCTGCTTAATCATTTCCTTCAGTAAAATTACCAGGATTAAGCAGATCAGTGTTGGTGTTATTACTATACAGAAGAACGGTCAGTGTCAGCTATATCACTGTGTGTGTTTTTGGTGCGGGATTGTGTTGCCTAGAGTTTCAGGCCTCACAACCCTATCATCCCCTACTAATTGTGCCAAGGAAGGGTAGAGCCAATTGATGGGGGTTGACAGCGGTGTGTTACAGGCCCGAAATATAATTCCAGCGGCTCTCTTAGCTGAGGGTATCGCTACATCTAAAATAAAAAAAGTTTTGCCCTTACATACTCTTTGATATTCTGTTTCAAAACTAATACTGCATAAAGTCAAGACTCTAGTACATTTTCAGACACCAGGGCCAAAATTTCCATGGAAATAAAAATAAAATAAAATCACATAGCGTGTACCTATACCTGGAAAAGATGGGCAACTGACAACTGTACCCCAAGGTCTTAGAACTTGTAGTCCCTCAACTGTAAAGCCTCGTACGTGTAGCACACAGATCCCTGTCCTGCTTAGGGTGAGTAGTGTTAACAGTTTTTGGGTCCTGCAGTAATAAAGAAGGCCAATGTCCAGACAGATAGACAAGCTTATTTTCTTTTTGCTAGTAACTTATTAGGAAAGTTGTAGATAGAGATAGAGTTGGATAGGGAGGCAGGTTCAGGCACGCGACACTTGTTTACTCTCGTCGCCACTCAAGCCTGAGTGGGTTTTGCTCACCCGGATAGTTCCCTCTCACGGTCCTAGCAGCCGGTGTGAAGCACGAACAATTACTTTAGCTTGATTTCTCCTAGGGACGTGTTAGGAAGATCCTCTGCTACAGAACCTTTAAGCTCCTAAGTCCCGAACCTTCCAGCACTTGTAACTAGAGACCATAGGGGCCAATGGGGCACGTTACAAGAGCTTAAGGTATATCACAGGATCCTTCCCTCTGATAGGTAACCAGGCCTCTCCCGAGACGGCGACGTCCTTCACCGATCCCCTTAGAAAGGTCCACCCCCAGTTGCCTCTCCTTCAGAGCGGGTCACCCTCCCACGGGCACCCTGGGATTCCGTTGCTTCGTTGTAGGCCTCAGTTAAAGATACTGGGCCTACCTGGAACGATGGGGCCTCGGGCTAAAGTTGCCCAGGACCCAGCATATTCACACGCACCCCTGGCCATGAGGGTCACCGAAGGTGGGGTACGTGCTGAGGACAAAGACCCAGACCCAATGACATCTGCCCCTTAAGTACCCTCTCCCGGCATGCACATCAGGTAGACCACTCCCCCTGTACAACTGACGAGAGAGAACACCCAATCACACCATAATGCCACCTGTGGTTTCCACCCGAGACCTGGGCAACAATGCCACCTACAGGTCAAAGGGGAACTATACACCCAGGCAACACCACAGCAGAGCAGAGTCCAATTTAAGGAATTTCAACAGCCTGAGCCAACTATGGCTCAGGCTACCCCCTAAATTTCAAATATAGCGGCCCCAAATATGGGGACCCCGCTACACACACACGGCACAATTGTTGGCAGGGGATTGTCTGTTGACGGACTGTTGTCCTAAAATCTTACTGTTAGTACGCTCCTTTCAACAATTGTTGTCCAACTTACAGCCAACAAATATTGAACGACAGGCTACTAAATTTTCAGCCGACAACGGCTCCATGTCAGATTTTCGTATGGTCAGTACACAAATCCGTCACACAAAAGTCGAAAGTACAAACACGCATGCTCGGAATCAATGCTCACCAAGCACGAAATTAGCAGAAGGGGCCCAAAGGGTTGCGCTCAAGAGCTGAAATTCCTCGTACGTCACTACGTTAGCGTTTGTGGCACAACAATTGTGTACTGTTAGTATGCAAGACAAGATCTTGGCACACACCCTTTTGATAAAAATCAGACGCTCGGTTGGCGAACAATTGTACCGAGTGTACGAGGCTTTAGAGACACAGAAGCTGACTACCCCATGTAACTGAATTTCGTAAGGAAGTGGATTAATGTAATGACAAGCTGTGCCAGCGAAGGAAGGTCAGGTAGACAGCTACGGCTTAGTCGCTCGGCCCAGACATTTCGTCTGAGGTGGAAGAAATGAGCCTGTTGTCTGGAGGAAATTATACATTGTGTGGCATTGTGTGCACTTTTCCCTGTCCTTTACGTGATTCATTCCCATGAGATAGGGCAGTGCGGCTAAGCCCAGAAGGACTATGATGTCAAGCAGATTACTAGATGGGACGTTCTCCATCTAATTTTCTCCTAGGTTATAGTAAATGCCCTCCTTGTTCTTAGTGGTTTTAGTTTAATAATAATTTCTGATTGCTGATGTGTTAAAAGGTTTTAGTCTGACTACACTAATCTGTAAGGTTTTATTGTGTGCGAAGAATTGAATGTGTACCTGTACTGAACATTGTCATACAAATCTGACCCCAAGACAGTAGGAGCAATGAGAGTCCACACACTCCTCTTTATTTTTCTTCTAGAGCACCCTGGGAGCCCTATAGCTTGGGTCGAATGGGTCAAATGGGGTTGATTTACTAAGGCGTGCTTTTGATGCATTTTTAACGATTCATGCTTTTATTGTAGAAGGTGAAGACTGGATTCTATACACAAAACTCTGTCATGAAATGTGTTTTACGTGCATTTTTTATGTATTTCCTTTGAGGTCTGTTCCTTTGAATTGTACTGTGTCGCACCAAAGTAGCACCTGTACCTTCCTCAAAGTTGCATTGCACAGATGTGAACAGGCAACATTAAAATTCATGTGATTTCCATTGTCATGCGATTCTGTGCGACACCAGCCACATCTGAAGTCACACTAGTGTGCACCAAGCCTAAAGAAATATGGACTGTTCACTAAGCAGAGTCAATGTTCTCTTAACTTTATAAATAACTAAAATCTGAGTTCTTGTACAAGCAAAAATCCTGTATATTTAATTTTTTTATGCATCACCTACACATGATTAGATATTTAAATTGGTGTTCCGGCCAAAAAAATAATAATTAAAAGCCAGCAGCTACACATACTGCAGCTGCTGGCTTTTTATAAACGGACACTTAACTGTCCTGAAGTCCCTTAATGTCGGCACCACAGCTGATGTTTCCATCAGCTGTCGGGTGCTGCCGCCGCCATTGCGGGTAAGGGAACCCGGCAGTGTAGCCTTTTGGCTTCACACCGGGAACCCTACTGCGCATGCGCGAGGCCCCGCTCTTCTCTCCTATTGGCCCTGTGGCCGGGAGAGGAGGAGGGAGCCCCACGGTGACGTCAGGGGCCACGGTCTGGACTCCCGGAAGTGGGAAAGGTTACCGTCCCCCCTCCCACCCGAAAGGTGCCAATTGTGGCACCGGAGGGGGGGAGGAAACCTGATGAGCAGTAGTTCCACTTTAGGGTGTAACTCTGCTTTAAAGCTGGGCTTCAGGAAAAATAGATTTTTGGAATTTATATTGGGCCAACGTGGCTTCCTCTAATGATTTCTGTGCAACATCCAGAGGGCTACTGGGAATGCTGAAACTGTAAATAGTAGACCATGCCACATACAGTCTGAGCTGTGATCTTCCACTTCCTGACTGGTACATGGATGGAATGGGGTTCCTCGCCCTGCACCTCTTTTCACTGCATATATGATGTTCTGTAATTGTACAAGTTGTAGACAAGGTGCAGAAGAAACTCCACCCTTGTCCAATCACAGAATATCTTGTATTCAATGAAAATAATACAAGACATTTTTAAATGGAGGAGGTACTGAGTGAGCAACCTGCTATAGTCATAGTAAAGCTGGCCATAGATGGATCCAATCTCGTCCGGTTCAGAAGGGACAGGCCGAGATTTGATCCATGCATGGGCCGGCTAGTTGTACTGAAGTCAATCCATCGATCGACTTTAGTACACTCAGCATGTCAGATTTTTTGCATGCAATTGGTTCTGCCGGTCAGGAGGGTAGAGTTGCCACCTCATCCCTTTAAACCCGAACACATATTAATTACACAGGTTCTGTGGCTGATTAAGGGTGTAATTAAACTCACTTGGTGCCTTATCTGCATTAAAATTAGCCTCAGAACCTGTGTAATTAATATGTGTTCAGGTTTAAAGGGATGAGATGGCAACTCTACAGGAGGGCTCCACACCGGAGGAACACAATAGCGTTGCTGGCGGGATTCACCCATCAACACTGACTGTGCTGGTGGGGGAATCGAGCAATGGGGGAACTGAGCAATTTTCAACCACGGGTTGCAGGAAAGAAAATTGCGTCATCTATGGCTTGCCTAAGGCATGGGAAGTCGCAGCAGCACCATCAAGATCACAGCACAGATTGTATGTGACACCGACAACCACTGACAATTTCCACATCCTCAGCAGCCCTCCGATTTTAGCAAGCATTAGAGGTAGCCACGCTGATCCAATCAAATTTTTTTAAATCATCCTTTTCCTCCTACCATGTGCCTCTTCACAGTCACAGTGTGAAGGAAGCCTTGTACACAAAAACATATATATGTACATTATATATATTGTGACAGCAGGAAGGTAAAGTCACCTGGTTGCATCCAGGGGGGTAGATATATTTCGCCCAGATTCAGGCTTTACGCCGACTTATACAGCTAGGTGGAGAGTTGTATAAGCCCAGCTGAGGCTAGTGGGCTCATGGATGACTCATACCTCTAGGGAGAGTGTGGGGCGTCGTGCAGACAGGGAGTTGATGAGACCAGCTGAAGCTTGTCAGCTCATTTAGGCCTCTATAAGAACTCCCAGATTCATTAGGTGTTAGCTCATGCCTGGAACCAGACCTGTGTGGACTGTCTAGGGAGAGTGAACCCCTGTGCGGTGAGACAAAGCCTGTGTGGCTATTTGCTTGGACATTTAAAACCAGGGACTTAGGGACTAGGACAGCACTAGGCTGATCCCAGTTGTTAGTTAGGAAACCTGTATGTTTAGTCAGAGGTCAAGTTGACCAGGATTTATTTTATTTATGTTTCTTTTGCTTTGCTGTGTTTTGTCACTGTAAATAGAAAATAAACCGCACCTTTTTGATTTTGAAAACCACAACCTCCGTTTGCTGGGCCTGTTTTGTCTGGGGAGCCCATCCCGGGGGTCACACACACCCGCTGCCGAGCTAACCCCCTCACAGTTGGTGGAGAATGCAGGCAGTTTTTTTTTAAGCCAGCATGGAGGAGATACTGAAACAGCTGGCTCTAGCAAATGCCAATCAACAGCAGACAAATGCAGGTTTGCAAAGGAGCCTTGCAGCCCAGCAGCAAGCTCATCAACAGAGCCTTGCAGCCCAGCAGCAAGCTCACCAACAGAGTCTGGAAGCTCAGCAACAAGCCCAGCAGCAATCTGAGGCCCGCTTCATAGACCTGTTACAGAAGCAAGAGCAGAGACTACAACAAATGGAAGCAGTAATGCAGCAACGTCCGCAGACCAGTGAGGAAAGCCGTCCCACTAATACCGCGTCCTTTGGGGTGAGTCGTTTATTGACAAAAATGACTGGAGAGGATGATCCAGAGGTATTTTTGACCACATTTGAAAGGACTGCTGAAAGAGAAAAGTGGCCTGAGGAGCAGTGGGCTGGACTGGTGGCTCCTCTGTTAACTGGTGAATCGCAGAAAGCTTACTATGACCTAGAGCCTAACCAAGCAAAAGACTATGTGATGCTAAAAGCTGAAATTTTGGCAAGGCTGGGTGTCACCCAGGCTGTCCGGGCTCAGCGTGTGCATAACTGGACTTTCCAGCTTGGAAAACCCCCCAGGTCTCAAATGTATGATCTCATTCACCTGAGCAGAAAGTGGCTACAGCCAGAGACTTTGTCCGCACCAAAGATTGTGGAACGTGTTGTAATGGATCGGTTTTTGAGAGCTCTTCCTACTGCCATCCAAAAGTGGGTAAGCCATGGAGACCCAGAGACGGCCGATGGTCTTGTGGATCGTGTGGAGAAATACTTGGCTACAGAGAACCTGACGGCCTCTTCCAGAGACACTCGGACTTTCCACCCTAAGACCAGACCATCCCCAGGGGCGGATAAGAGGATTCCAAGGGGTGAGGGTGGAGAGAGTGAGAGGGTGGGAGCTCTACCCCAAGTTTGGCGAGAACAGCCTGGGAAATCAGCGGCTCAAGAGGCGGCAAGAAGGATCGTTTGCTACCGCTGCCGGCAAGCGGGACATATTGCAGCCAATTGCCCGGTTGTGGAGGAACCCATGCAGTGTGACTTTCTGACGGGCAGACGTCAGTCGCTGTGTGCGACAGTCGCATGCACTGCCATTCGAGGAACTGAGAAACATTTATGCAAAATGTGTGTTAATGGTAGAAATGTTGTGGTATTGCTGGATTCAGGTAGCCTTGTGACCCTGATAAAGGCTGAGTTAGTTAAAACAGAGGTCTTTGGGAATAGCAAGGTAGCTGTTATTTGTGTGCATGGGGACACCCGAGAGTATCCAGTGACTACAGTGTGTTTCGAGACCCCCAAAGGTACCCTCTCTCATCCAGTGGGCTTAGTATCTCAGTTACCGCATGACGCCATTGTGGGAAGGGATTTTCCGAAGTTCTGGGAACTGTGGGATGATCCTGAGCCCCCCACTGGTGCCCCTATGTACCAGGAATGTGATAGCCAGAACTCCCCTGAGAGTGGTGAGGACTCTCCGGAATTTCCCTTATCAGTATTGGCAGGGGAGACTCAAGAAACTGGAGAGGAGCCCACCTCCTCAGACGAAAACCTACCGTCTGTGGAGTTTTCTGATCTTGAGGTTCACAGGGAAAATTTTGCCACAGAACAGTTAAAAGACCCCGCCCTAATAAAGGCACGGGAAAACGTAGTGGAAATAGATGGCGAGTTAGTGAACCCAGATAATACCTGCACTTACCCATACTTCAGCATAGAGAAGGACCTACTGTATCGGGTGGCAAAAAGGGCAGAAGAAACCGTTGAGCAGCTTGTGGTGCCCAAACCTTACAGGAAGTTGGTGTTGGAGTTGGACCATGGGCACATTCTTGGAGGTCATCTGGGGACAGAGAAAACCCGAGAGAGGGTATTACAGAGATTCTATTGGCCTGGGGTGATGAAGGACATAGAAAATTATTGTTCCTCCTGCCCTGTGTGTCAGAGGTCGGCCCCGATGCCACATTTCCGTAGCCCGCTGGTCCCTCTACCCATCATTGAGGTCCCGTTTGAGAGGATCGCAATGGATTTGGTAGGTCCTATAATCAAGTCCGCTAGGGGGCACCAGTACATATTAGTTATAATGGACTATGCCACCCGTTATCCAGAAGCGATCCCTCTCCGAAATACCTCGGCCAAAACCATAGCCAAAGAGCTATCTCTTGTTTTTAGCCGGGTGGGTATTTGTAAAGAACTGCTTACGGACCAAGGTACACCCTTTATGTCCCGGGTTATGAAGGAGCTGTGTAAATTGTTCAAAGTGACGCAATTACGTACATCTGTGTATCACCCCCAAACCGATGGGCTGGTTGAAAGATTCAACAAAACCCTAAAACAAATGTTGAAGAAAGTGGTGGATAGAGATGGAAAGGATTGGGACTGTCTACTTCCTTATCTGATGTTTGCTATTAGGGAGGTGCCCCAATCCTCTACGGGATTCTCCCCCTTTGAGTTACTGTATGGGAGACACCCAAGAGGGCTGTTGGATATTGCCAAGGAAACTTGGGAAAGTGAGAGTTCTCCCCACAGGAGTGTGATTGAGCATGTCGCCCTGATGCAAGACCGAATTGCACAGGTAATGCCCATCGTGAAGGAACATTTGGCCCAAGCGCAGTTAGCACAGCAGAGAGTGTACAACCGTGGAGCCAAGACCCGTACCTTTTCCCCGGGGGATAGGATATTGGTACTTGTCCCTACGGTTGAAAGTAAATTCCTTGCCAAATGGCAAGGCCCCTACGAGATAATGGAAAAAGTGAGCGAAGTGAATTACAAGGTCAGACAACCAGGAAGGCGAAAGCCCGAACAGATCTATCACGTTAATCTGTTGAAAGCCTGGAGGGATAGAGAGTCCCTAGTCGCAGAAACTTGGTCACAAGCTCAAACTGGTTGCGTGATTCCGGAGGTTGGAATAGCAGCCACCTTGTCACAACCCCAACAACAGGAGGTTAAGGAGTTTGTGCTTCGCAACAAGGAGGTGTTCTCTGAGCTGCCGGGACAAACATCTGGGGTAGAGCATGATATTATTACCCCGCCCGGTGAAAGGGTGAAGTTAAAACCCTATCGGATCCCAGAGGCCCGACGGGAGGCAATACGGGAGGAAGTACAGAAAATGCTGAACTTAGGGGTGATAGAGGAGTCCCAAAGTGATTGGTCTAGTCCCATTGTGTTGGTGCCTAAACCGGATGGGAGCTGGCGATTTTGTAACGATTTTCGTCAGTTGAACAAAGTTACAAAATTTGACACCTACCCCATGCCACGTATAGATGAGTTGATCGACCGGCTGGGAACAGCCCGATACATGACGACTCTGGACCTCACAAAAGGGTATTGGCAAATTCCCCTGGCCAAGTCGGCCAAAGAGAAAACCGCATTTGTAACCCCAGACGGGGCGTTCCAATATAAGAGAATGCCGTTCGTGTTACAGAATGCGCCGGCCACATTCCAGCGGAAAATGGACCAGATACTGAGGCCCCATCGGAAGTATGCTGCGGCTTACCTGGATGACGTAATTGTCCATAGCACAGATTGGGCCTCACATCTGCCAAAAGTGCAAGCAGTCCTAGACTCTATCCGGGAAGCGGGGTTTACGGCTAACCCCAAGAAGTGTACCATTGGGCAGGAGGAGGCCAAATATCTTGGGTACACCATTGGCAGGGGAGTAATAAAACCCCAACTCAACAAAGTCGAGGCCATCCAGAGTTGGCCACGTCCCAACAGCAAGAAGCAGGTACGAGCCTTTCTGGGAATCGCGGGTTATTATCGGCGCTTCATTCCCCACTTTGCTTCTAAGGCTGTGCCCCTAACCAACCTGACGAAAGGGAAAGGGTCGGTCATGATTAAATGGACCCCCGAGGCTGAGGCAGCGTTCCAATTCTTGAAACAAGCCTTATGTAGCCAGCCAGTGTTGTACTCACCCGACTTCTCTAAAGACTTTGTCGTACAAAGTGATGCGTCAGATGTGGGGTTAGGAGCAGTATTGTCCCAGGTCTGGAACGGGGAAGAGCTCCCAGTCATTTACCTCAGCAGGAAGTTGAAGTCCCATGAGGTAAATTACGCCACGGTTGAAAAGGAGTGTTTAGCGGTGAAGTGGGCTCTAGATTCCCTTCGGTACTATCTGCTAGGTAGGCACTTTGACATGGTTACGGATCACGCTCCGTTAAAGTGGATGGCTCAAAACAAGGAGACAAATAGAAGAGTAAATAGGTGGTTCCTGGCCCTACAGGAATTCAACTTCACAGTAAAGCATCGCCCTGGCGTTCAAATGGGGAATGTGGATGCTTTGTCTCGAGTACATGAATGCCTGATTGCTGGTGTTCCAACCCCAAGGTTAAAACAAGAGGGGGGGGTATGTGACAGCAGGAAGGTAAAGTCACCTGGTTGCATCCAGGGGGGTAGGTATATTTCTCCCAGATTCAGGCTTTATGCCGACTTATACAACTAGGGAGAGAGTTGATGAAGCCCAGCTGAGGCTAGTGGGCTCATGGATGATTCATACCTCTAGGGAGAGTGCTGGGCGTCGTGCAGGCAGGGAGTTGAGGAGACCAGCTGAAGCTTGTCAGCTCGTTTAAGGCCTCTATAAAAACTCCCAGCTTCATTAGGTGTTTGCTCATGCCTGGAACCAGACCTGTGTGGACTGTCTAGGGAGAGTGAACCCCTGTGCGGTGAGACAAAGCCTGTGTGGCTATTTGTTTGGACATTTACTAAACCAGGGACTTAGGGACTAGGACAGCACCAGGCTGATCCCAGTTGTTAGTTAGGAAACCTGCATGTTTAGTCAGAGGTCAAGCTGACCAGGGTTTATTTTGTTTATGTTTCTTTTTGCTTTGCTGTGTTTTTTGTCACTGTAAATAGAGAAATAAACCGCACCTTTTTGATCTTGAAAACCACAACCTCCGTCTGCTGGGCCTGTTTTTGTGTGGGGAGCCCATCCAGGGGATCACACACACCCGCTGCCGAGCTAACCCCCTCACAATATATATATATATATATATATATATATATATATATATATATATATGTAGCGGCCTCCACTCTCTCCTCTCTATTCTTCTTACTCTGGCTTTTGTCTAGGGGTACTATGAAGGAGAGAGTGCGGGGTCACCACGCCAAGTCCCCCTGCAGATGTATGTGCAGTAAGAAACAATCCTCTTTTACCTTCGGGTCGGTGTTCTGCATCTGGAGACCTCCTCCTGGTTTTCTCGAACAGTGTCTGCCAGTAAATGAGCCCCACACCACTAAAGTCCAACACTCCTTTATTCTTCCGATAACAGAGTAATGCACAGACAGTTGGACTCCCTCAACGAACAGAACAGACAGGGGGTGTGTGGATGCGAGTAGGCCCAGGCACAATGAACTCTCCACTTTCCTTCCTGAAAGTGGGTTGCGGTCTCTGAGCGAGGGGGAATTTCCTTCCAGGCGGTCTCCGATGGAAGGCTCACCTGTCACTGGCAATATGCTGCACCAGGTCTTCAAGCAAGTATCTCCCACCGGTCCATTACCCCCTCCGTATTCGGGTACCCACTCCCGGGGTCCCCTAGGATCTCCTTCCCTCGCGGAACTCAGTGTTGGGCACTGAGCTCCAGACCTCTATCTGAGTACCTCACCCCAGGCTAAAGGTGCCTGGGATGGAACACGACCTCCGAATGTCCTCTAGGCCTAGGCCGCCTAGAGGACCAACACGAACCACCGCCCACAGGCTGAAGGTGCCCGGGACTCGACCCCGTGACCAAGATGGCCGGCCCCTTTATACCCTCTCCCAGCAAGCACGGCGGGTTCCCTGAGGGAGCACGGCACACAGCAATGGTTGAACCCCAGCCCAAGGCGACAGCGCTACCCGCTGGGCTGCAGGGAGCTGCACATCACTGGTGTCTCTGCCAGTTTTAAATACACAGAAAAGTGTATACCTGCTACATATATATATGTAGCGCACCCACCCCAGCCATTACCTGCTTTTCTATTATGTTGGCTCCTTCACAGGAAAGACTGAGGCACACCACACCACAAGCCCGTACCCTCCTGGATGGGGAGGTTGAGCGGTGTTAGTTTCTCGGGCCTGCTTGCAGCCAGTGTTTAAAACCTCCAGAGCTGACCTCGTTTCTGGGGCAGCCAGAAACAAGTCCTTAGTTCTCCCCAGTAAGCAACTGTCCACACCAACTGAAAAGTCCAACTCTTATTTATTCTTAAGGGCAATAAATAGTCTCTTTGAAAGCAGACAGGTTGAAACAAACATGGGTCAGATAAGGTGGGAGGAGGTCCAGGCACAAACTTAATTCAAGGTTTTTCCTTTTCTGATTTTCACGAACAGGCTTGGCGCACGGTCCCTGCCACGGATCATGAGGTTGGTCACTACCACTGACCTGGTGAATAGTTGCAAGTCACTGCCACTGACCTGGTGTGCATAGAGTCACTGCCACTGTGACATAAAGAACCCGCACTTCCTTCCTTGAGTAACTTAGCCCTTTTCAGGATAAGAACATCCCTCCGGAGAGTTACCAGAGGCCCCCTCTGTCACCACGACTCTGCGCTGGGTCTTCAGAAAGGGTCACCTCCCTGGCCTCCTCGTCCTGGATACGGGTCCCCTCGCAAGGCAGATCCCTGGGAGCCTCGATCCATAGCGGACCCCAGTCGAAGGTTGCTGGGTTCTGGGCCCTCGCCAAAGTACCTCACCCCAGACTGAAGGTGTCTGGGATGGAACAGCAGCTCCGTCTCCGGGCCTAGGGCACCCGAAGACAACCCACACGCACCCAGGACTAAGATGCCTGAGCGCGTAACCGACCAGACCTTCGGGCCTAGGGCACCCGGAGGCGACACACACACCCAGGCCTAAGGTGCCTGGGCGTGGACGAACGAAGACCCCTCTGGAAGATGGCCGCCCCCTTTTATATCCTCTCCCGACAGGCACAGCAGGTTCCCCGCCCTGCCGTACTGCTGCTGAGAGGGGACAAAAAAAGGCACAACCTTGTACTGCGGTTCAACCCGGGCCCATTGCAACAGCGCCACCTATAGGCCCCAGGGAACTATACACCAGTACTATCTCCCAGGGATAGAAATGGTCCATGAAACCTAAAAATTTGTGCATCTGAGCCTAGTTACCACTCAGATGCTCCCCCTAAATAGGACACCCCGCTACACATATATATATATTATATATATTGTACATACAGTATATATTATATATATAGAATCTGTTTCCACTTTCCAATGCAAATAAAAAATAAAAAAAAATGCATTTTCAGAAGGTAAGAGATAAACACACCCTATTTCCTGGAATGTGATTGAAAATGTTATTCAACAAATAAACAACCTGTATGATTAAGTATAGGAGATTATAAACAGTATTGTACATGCAGGTACATAAAACACTATTTTCTGTGATTTATTATGTTTCAGAAATTGGAGAATGTACTGAAATGGTTTCTTCTTTCTGTTCTTTTTCGTTCACTGCCTACAGCAATGGAAGATCAACCAAAAGAAAGATAATATACTGAAGGTAGGGGTCAGGGGCATGCATCTGATGGGAATGGAGTGGCCTGTTATGAGAAATATAATAGTACAACATAAAACAACAAGGTCTTGTTCATTTCTGTGGATTTCATAGCATACAGTATGATCTGCAGGCTTGAAGCCCTCTTTTTGCTTTCACACCACTGCCATTCCTTCTAGGACCTAATTAAGGACCCCTTCACATCTTTGAGTGCGTTGAGGCGTGTTATCCGTCCATCCATGTCTTTTTAGTAAATCACCAATGTATTTAAAGCATGTATATACATTGAATATAAGTACAGGTATTTGGACCATTGGCATAGGCAGAATCCCCCATTCTAAATCCTGCACTTGCCCCTCTAATGAAACATTGTAGAAAACTCATTAATACGCTTAGATCTAAAGGGGAAAGTAGAACACGAGCCGAAACTCTTTGTTTTAATTTTCAGTTCTAATTTCCAAATTTAACGTACTCTAATTCTGAAAATAAATAAAACAAAGAGTTGTATTTATTGCAATTGACAGGTACTGTAGATACAGTATTCCTCAATGTTTTTATGTCTTTATAGTGGGTTCCTCTGTAAAGAATTTTTAAGTTAGGGCGGCTCATGCATGAGAACATGTGATTGCCATCATCCCTTTGAGAGTTAAAATGATATTGAAAACCTCTGATATTGGGATTTTATCAGCAACAAACCACAAAATATATAGAAAAAATGTGTTTATTTATACAAAAAAACATCATATTATATATCACATAATTCTTTGTTGAAACATTAAAAACATGAAGTTTATCAAGAAAAATAGATACAAATGATACAATAGCCAAAATTCTAAAACCTCCAGGTCACCCGGAGACAGAAGAAAGGCAGCTTACCCAACGCGTTTCAAACAGTTAAAAAACATTTCTTTTTCAGGGATATTTGTTTGTATCTTTGTCTAAAATAAATCAAAAAATCATTTAGTGACAACAAATATTAATTCACATCTCCCACACCCCCAACGGTGTAAGTAAATTGTGACTCACTTCTTCAAAATCTTCAAAAAACAAATGCATTTCCCATGAAGGTTGCAGTGCTGGTATTGGCTCCCCTTTATTGGTCTCTCTGTGTGCCTTGGACCCCCCACTTCCTATAGAAGAACAGGATGACTATCCAATAACATGGCGCTTGAAAATGGATTTGGTGTGCTGAACCAAAACATAAAAAGGGGGGGGGCTGGTATAATTCAAATAATAGCCTTCATCACTAAAATATAGGAGAAGGGTATGGCAGAAACTTACCCACACAATAGTGTAGTTCAGAAAAAGGAGAAGAAATTCCACTCCTAGATCAAGAAAGCAAGTTCTCTCAGCTTCAAAGAGGATCCCTGAAGTGGCATCCAAACAATTCCACCTATAGGGCCTGCAGACCTTCACAGAGCTCCTAACAGCTATCCAGCTGAGGAGAGGGAATGACGCCATGTATTCCCCTTGGCGTCCTTTTAAACTCCTTTCCGAGACCCTATTGGTCTAATCCAGTCACGTGACATCCACAGCTGACAAACAGCGGCGTGTCACGGACATGCGTCATGCACATGATGACGCGGCGTGCACAGAGGCGAGCCGCATCATCAGAGACCAACCCACATGACGCCGCTCGCTCCAGGACAGGCCACGCCAGCGGCGCGCTTGCGACCCGGTCCTGAGCTCCGTGACCGCGCCTACGGGACCCGTGGACCCGATTGCCGCCGGTGTCCCGCGATCGGGTCACAGAGCTGAAGAACGGGGAGAGGTGAGTGTAAACAAACCTTTCCCTGTTGTTCTCCGTGGCATGTCAGTGATCGTCTGTTCCCTGTCATCGGAACAGACGATCAGTGACGTGTAACGTGTAGCTACGCCCCCCTACAGTAAGAATCACTTCTTAGGGTACACTTAACCCCTACAGCGCCACCTAGAGGTTAACCCCTTCATTGCCAGTGTCATTTTCACAGTAAGGCCACTTTCACACTGAGGCACTTTTCAGGCGCTTTCACGCAAAAAAAAAGCGCCTGAAAACTTATTTCCATTAAAATCAATGAATCCTTTCACACTAGGGCAGTGCGCTGAAAAAACGCCCCTCTCCAATGAAATTAATTGAAAGCGCCTGAAAAGCGCTTCAAAATCGCTCAGTGTTTTACTGGCAGTTTTTCAAGTGCCTCAGTGTGAAAGTGGCCTAACCAGTGCATTTTTATAGCACTGATCGCTGTGAAAATGACAATGGACCCAAAAATGTGTCAAAAGTGTCCGATGTGTCCGCCATAATGTCGCAGTCACGAAAAAAATCACTGATCGCCACTATTACTAGTAAAAAAAAAAAAAATGTATAAAAATGCCATAAAACGACCCCCTATTTTGTAAACGCTATAACTTTTGCGCAAACCAATCAATAAACGCCGATTGCGATTTTTTTTTACCAAAAATATGTAGAAGAATACGTATCGGCCTAAACTGAGGAAAAAAAAAGGTTTTTTATATATTTTTGGGGAATATTTATTACAGTAAAAAATATAGCATTTTTTTCAAAATTGTCGCTCTATTTTTGTTTAAAGCGCAAAAAATAAAAACCGCAGAGGTGATCAAATACCACCAAAAGAAAGCTATATTTGTGGGGGAAAAAGACGCCAATTTTGTTTGGGAGCCACGTCGCACGACCGCGCAATTGTCAGGTAAAGCGACGCAGTGCTGAATCGCAAAAAGGGGCCTGGTCCTTTAGCTGCATATTGGTCCGGGGCTTAAGTGGTTAAAGGGAATTATTCCCTATTTATGTATTTATCATCGTTGTTCTGCGTTATAGGAGATTTCTTCAATCCACATCTCTGTGGAGCTTTTTTTTTTGGATGATTGACCCCCGGATGTCACCCATTGTTTTCATTCGCACCACTCTCCCTTGTACTGTACACTATTTTATAGTAACAGTGGTTTACATCTTTCCTCTGTCCTTTGCTTGTGGGGGTGTGAGGGAATTTTTTGATACAGGATATACACACTTTGGGTTTGTTTACTTTGTTATTTAATTATGGTTTGATTATCTGATTATTGCAGGGTGTGTTCTGTGTTATTAACATTGAATGATACTATGCTTTTTTCAGAAGTATTATGAGAAACATTTGCATTTTTCATGTGTTTGTATTGTGATGGAATTTGGATTATTTTACCAAGTATTTGATTCTCTCTGTGACTATGTTTTTAACCACCCCTCCTTCTTATCCGGTGCCAGGGGGGCCACACGCAAGTTGTGTGTGGTCCTTCTTTTTCCTCCTGGGTTTTTTCAACCACAGAGGTTTTGGTATCCGGTGGTATTTGTCCCTGGTCCGGCTTTGGGCTTTGTATCTCTCTATTTACACCATCTGTGTAAACCCGAGAGTGGTCCGGCTTTTATAACCGGTTCCACTTTTCTAATCTGCCTTGTCCCATTTTGAGCCCATATTGCCACCCAGCCAGGTTCCGTGTATTATGTCCATGATGTAGGGCCTCTCTGGGCCATAACATCTTATTGCCCTTTTCCATCAAAATATTTTCAAGCTTTAATAAAATATTATTTTAGCTACAACTGCTATTCTTTGCTGACTTAAAGGGAATTGGAGTGGAGCTTGAAATCCTTTATACCTCTCTAAAGAACCCTACCGTAAAAAAAGCAAAAAAAAAAGCTGAAGAATTCGGATTCCGAGGCAAAGAGGCGATATGTTTAGAAACACGTTTTTTCAAGCACTTTTGGTGCAATTATATGTGCAGATGTTTGCTGAGTCCAAATTTCAGTGAGATCATTCTTTAAACCTCTGATGACTTCATGTAATGAGCCTCCTTATCTTCAATGCTTGGCACAAATGGACATGCAAAAAAAAAGGCCAGCAGGAAGTGATTTTCTATATTCCCATAACATAAAACATCCGCCTTCTAGGAGCTATGGGTAAAATAAAGTTAAAATGAAGAAATAAGAAGTCAAATGCAGACTTTAATGAAAAACTGACAGCAATAACCACCTGTAGCAAAGTTTTAAAAATACTGAACACTTACAGTCAGGTCCATAAATATTGGGACATCGACACAAATCTAATCTTTTTGGCTCTATACACCACCACAATGGATTTGAAATTAAACGAACAAGATGTGCTTTAACTGCAGACTTTCAGCTTCACTTTGAGGGTATTTACATCCAAATCAGGTGAACGGTGTAGGCATTACAACAGTTTGTATATGTGCCTCCCACTTTTTAAGGGACCAAAAGTAATGGGACAGATTAACAATCATAAATCAAACTTTCACTTTTTAATACTTGGTTGCAAATCCTTTGCAGTCAATTACAGCCTGAAGTCTGGAACGCATAGACATCACCAGACGCCGGGTTTCATCCCTGGTGATGCTCTGCCAGGCCTCTACTGCAACTGTCTTCAGTTCCTGCTTGTTCTTGGGGCATTTTCCCTTCAGTTTTGTCTTCAGCAAGTGAAATGCATGTTCAATCGGATTCAGGTCAGGTGATTGACTTGGCCATTGCATAACATTCCACTTCTTTCCGTTAAAAAACTCTTTGGTTGCTTTCGTAGTATGCTTCGGGTCATTGTCCATCTGCACTGTGAAGCGCCGTCCAATGAGTTCTGAAGCATTTGGCTGAATATGAGCAGATAATAATATTGCCCGAAACACTTCAGAATTCATCCTGCTGCTTTTGTCAGCAGTCACATCATCAATAAATACAAGAGAACCAGTTCCATTGGCAGCCATACATGTCCAAGCCATGACACTACCACCACCATGCTTCACTGATGAGGTGGTATGCTTTGGATCAGGAGCAGTTCCTTTCCTTCTCCATACTCTTCTCTTCCCATCACTCTGGTACAAGTTGATCTTGGTCTCATCTGTCCATAGGATGTTGTTCCAGAACTGTGAAGGCTTTTTTAGATGTTGTTTGGCAAACTCGAATCTGGCCTTCCTGTTTTTGAGGCTCACCAATGGTTTACATCTTGTGGTGAACCCTCTGTATTCACTCTGGTGAAGTCTTCTCTTGATTGTTGACTTTGACACACATACACCTACCTCCTGGAGAGTTTTCTTGATCTGGCCAACTGTTGTTTCTTCACCAGGGAAAGAATTCTTTGGTCATCCGCCACAGTTGTTTTCCGTGGTCTTCCTGGTCTTTTGGTGTTACTGAGCTCACCGGTGCGTTCTTTCTTTTTAAGGATGTTCCAAACAGTTGATTTGGCCACACATAATGTTTGTGCTATCTCTCTGATGGGTTTGTTTTGTTTTTTCAGCCTAATGATGGCTTGCTTCACTGATAGTAACAGCTCTTTGGATCTCATATTGAGAGTTGACAGCAACAGATTCCAAATGCAAATAGCACACTTGAAATGGACCTTTTATCTGCTCCTTGTAAATGGCATAATGAGGGAATAACTTACACCTGGCCATGGAACAGCTGAGCAGCCAATTGTCCCATTACTTTTGGTCCCTTAAAAAGTGGGAGGTACATATACAAACTGTTGTAATTCCTACACCGTTCACCTGATTTGGATGTAAATACCCTCAAATTGTGAGAGTGAGAGTGGGTGACTGGGGACAAAGAGAAGGCTAATTTATTAAATACTTTCTTCAGTTCTGTGTATACAAAGGAGCATGGGGGAGCTCATGTCCAAAATGGGGGTGGTAGTGACACAGCCCCAAATCCACAATGGCTCAAAAGTGATATGGTCCAGAAATATTTAGATGGAATAAAGGTGGATAAAGCACCTGGACCAGATGGCATACACCCACGGATCCTAAAAGAATTGAGCTCTGTAATTTCAAAGCCATTGTATCTAATTTTTAGGGACTCATTAATGACAGGAATAGTACCACTGGATTGGCGTAGGGCCAATGTGGTGCCTATATTTAAAAAGGGAATTAAGTCTTTACCAAGTAACTATAGACCTGTTAGTTTAACTTCTATAGTTGGGAAAATACTGGAGAGATTAATAAAAGACCACATAGATGAGTTCTTGCTGGAAAAAAACTATTTAAGCAACAGACAGCATGGATTCATGAAAGACAGAAGTTGTCAGACAAACCTGATTTATTTTTATGAAGAGGTAAGTAAAACCTTGGACAGAGGAGTGGCTGTGGACGTGGTATACTTGGATTTTGCAAAAGCGTTCGATACAGTTCCGCACACACGGCTCATGTGCAAGGTAAAGTCTACAGGATTGGACTAAAAGACAGAATTCAGAGAGTAGTGGTTAATGATTCTTACTCTGAATGGTCCAAGGTTATCAGTGGTGTACCCCAAGGTTCAGTGCTGGGACCCTTACTTGTTAATATGTTTATAAATGATATTGGGTCTGAGATCAAAAGTAACATTTCTGTCTTTGCAGATGACACCAAGCTATGCAGTGGAATAACGTCCTTACAGGATGTCGCCAATTTACAAGCCGACGTCAATGCTCTGTCTAATTGGGCGACTATGTGGCAGATGAGGTTTAATGTTGATAAATGTAAAGTTATGCACTTGGGGGCTAAGAATATGAATGCATCATACATACTAGGGGGAGTACAACTGGGGGGATCCATAGTGGAGAAGGATCTGGGGGTTTTGGTAGATCATAAGCTCAATAATGGCATGCAATGCCAAGCTGCGGTTTCCAAAGCGAGCAAAGTCCTTTCTTGTATTAAGAGAGGTATGGTCTCCAGAGAGAGAGATATCATTTTGCCCCTGTTCAAATCATTAGTAAGACCTCATCTGGAATATGCAGTTCAGTTTTGGGCCCCAGTCCTCAAAAAGGATATTGGGGAACTGGAGAAAGTGCAGAGAAGGGCAACCAAACTGATAAGAGGGATGGAGGAGCTCAGCTATGAGGAAAGATTAGTGGAACTGAATTTATTCACTCTTGAGAAGAGGAGATTAAGAGGGGATATGATCAACATGTACAAATATATAAGGGGTCCATATAGTGAACTTGGAGTTCAGTTATTCACTTTACGGTCAACACAGAGGACAAGGGGGCACTCTTTGCGTCTAGAGGAAAAGAGATTTCACCTCCAAATACGGAAAGGTTTTTTCACAGTAAGAGCTGTGAAAATGTGGAATAGACTCCCTGCAGAGGTGGTTCTGGCCAGCTCAGTAGATTGCTTTAAGAAGGGCCTGGATTCTTTCTTAAATGTACATAATATAACTGGGTACTGACATTTATAGGTAAAGTTGATCCGGGGAATATCCGATTGCCTCTCGGGGGATCAGGAAGGAATTTTGTCCCCTGCTGTAGCAAATTGGATCATGCTCTTCTGGGGTTTTTTGCCTTCCTCTGGATCAACTGTGGGTATAGAATTGGGTATATGGGATAGTACGATATTTTTTTTTTTCTTTTTTTTATGGTTGAACTGGATGGACTTGTGTCTTTTTTCAACCTGACTTACTATGTAACTATGTGAATTAAAGCTGAAAGTCTACAGTTAAAGCACATCTTGTTCGTTTCATTTCAAATCCATTGTGGTGGTGTATAGAGCCAAAGATTAGAATTGTGTCAATAGGTTTTTGTTTTGTTTTGTTTTGTTTTTTTACTTTTTTGTCTGAATATAAATCTATGTTTCTTCCAAGCATGTTTGAATCCACTAAACTGTTGTCTGACTCACTACTTCTGCCAGAAGTCTATTCCAAGCAACAACTGCTCTTTTGGAAAAATATTACTTTCTAAGATTAGTTTTGCACCTCCCTTCTGCCTCCCCTTTCACCATTTTTGTTGCCAGTCTCCAGACTCGTTCTGTCTTATATCTTTTTGTTACTGAGGTCTCCAGAACTAAACACAGTATTCTAAATGAGGTCTAACTAAAGATCTATATAATGGAATCAGGATCTCCTTCCTCCTGCTGGTGACCACTCCAGTTCAGTGTTGATATTCCCTGGGCAAAGATAGGAGAAAGCACACAGTGACTACTTTCCTGTTTCAAGTGCTGGTCACATTGCACTTCAGCAACTTGTAGCTGTAGTACCAGCAACAGGTCTCTACCTTTAACACATGGACATACTGTAGGTCCAATCACCTTCCCTACCTGGTCACTGGAAGATTTTATATATTTTTTTATATTTGGTACCCTTTTCTGCCGTTTGATCATCTACCTATTCATGTGGGAGAGGACTGGGGGCACAGGGAGGGTGACTATTACAGGGGAGTATTGTAAAACTGGAGTTCCACTTTAAATACATCAGGCTTTCAGTCTGTGAGAGGCAGCAATTGTATTAAAAAGCAGGAAAGAAAAATGGTGTTCCCGGATCACAAGATTACTTTCAAAGGAGTGCACTGTAGCTATGTCTAGATGAAAAACAGAACCCTTAAATAAGTAGGCTTCATTCCCTCTGTGGCTTTCAAGGCTTCATTTATGAGGTTTAGGCTCAGTTCACACTAGATCAAAAATCACACTACATCAAAATCGCAACCCATACATGTGAACCGATTACGGAGTGTATGTTAACAGCACCCCAAAATCAGTTTGCCATTTGCAGAATTGGATCCTATTCTGGTGCAGACAAAAAAAAGGGTCCTGCACGAGTTTGGTGCGAATGCGGTGCGATTTCAGCCATACAAATCCATGTCTCAAATCACACCCCAGAGACACCGCATGTAATTCGCACAGGAATGCGCTGAGATTCCTGTGCGAATTACATGCAGTTTCCCGCATCGCAACAGTGTGAACCCGGCCTTCACACTGTCAAATTGCATCCCAAATCGGCCGCACCGATTCCCAAAAGTAGCTTCTGTACTACTTTTGGCAACTTTGGGGTGCGATTTCAATAGGCATCTGTGCAGAAACCTGCACAGATGTCTCTGAAATCGCCCCCAAAGTCGGGACTGACAAGCAGGAATGAAATTGTGCGAGTATTTTATTCCCGCTGTCAGTGTGAACCTAGGCTGAAATAGATTGTAAACGATCACCTTTTAAATTAACCCAGTGTGACAGCAGGAAGGTAAAGTCACCTGGTTGCATCCAGGGGGGTAGATATATTTCGCCCAGATTCAGGCTTTACGCCGACTTATACAACTAGGTGGAGAGTTGTATAAGCCCAGCTGAGGCTAGTGGGCTCATGGATGACTCATACCTCTAGGGAGAGTGTGGGGCGTCGTGCAGACAGGGAGTTGATGAGACCAGCTGAAGCTTGTCAGCTGATTTAGGCCTCTATAAGAACTCCCAGATTCATTAGGTGTTGGCTCATGCCTGGTCCCAGACCTGTGTGGACTGTCTAGGGAGAGTGAACCCCTGTGCGGTGAGACAAAGCCTGTGTGGCTATTTGCTTGGACATTTAAAACCAGGGACTTAGGGACTAGGACAGCACTAGGCTGATCCCAGTTGTTAGTTAGGAAACCTGTATGTTTAGTCAGAGGTCAAGTTGACCAGGATTTATTTTATTTATGTTTCTTTTGCTTTGCTGTGTTTTGTCACTGTAAATAGAAAATAAACCGCACCTTTTTGATTTTGAAAACCACAACCTCCGTTTGCTGGGCCTGTTTTTGTGTGGGGAGCCCATCCCGGGGGTCACACACACCCGCTGCCGAGCTAACCCCCTCACAGTTGGTGGAGAATGCAGGCAGTTTTTTTTAAGCCAGCATGGAGGAGATACTGAAGCAGCTGGCTCTAGCAAATGCCAATCAACAGCAGACAAATGCAGGTTTGCAAAAGAGCCTTGCAGCTCATCAACAGAGCCTTGCAGCTCAACAACAGAACTTCGCAGCCCAGCAGCAAGCTCATCAACAGAGCCTTGCAGCCCAGCAGCAGACAAACGCAACTTTGCAACAGAGTCTGGAGGCTCAGCAACAAGCCCAGCAGCAATCTGAGGCCCGCTTCATAGACCTGTTGCAGAAGCAAGAGCAGAGACTACAACAACAGATGGAAGCAGTAATGCAGCAACGTCCGCAGACCAGTGAGGAAAGCCGTCCCACTAATACCGCGTCCTTTGGGGTGAGTCGTTTATTGACAAAAATGACTGGAGAGGATGATCCAGAGGTATTTTTGACCACATTTGAAAGGACCGCTGAAAGAGAAAAGTGGCCTGAGGAGCAGTGGGCTGGACTGGTGGCTCCTCTGTTAACTGGTGAATCGCAGAAAGCTTACTATGACCTAGAGCCTAACCAAGCAAAAGACTATGTGATGCTAAAAGCTGAAATTTTGGCAAGGCTGGGTGTCACCCAGGCTGTCCGGGCTCAGCGTGTGCATAACTGGACTTTCCAGCTTGGAAAACCCCCCAGGTCTCAAATGTATGATCTCATTCACCTGAGCAGAAAGTGGCTACAGCCAGAGACTTTGTCCGCACCAAAGATTGTGGAACGTGTTGTAATGGATCGGTTTTTGAGAGCTCTTCCTACTGCCATCCAAAAGTGGGTAAGCCATGGAGACCCAGAGACGGCCGATGGTCTTGTGGATCGTGTGGAGAAATACTTGGCTACAGAGAACCTGACGGCCTCTTCCAGAGACACTCGGACTTTCCACCCTAAGACCAGACCATCCCCAGGGGCGGATAAGAGGATTCCAAGGGGTGAGGGTGGAGAGAGTGAGAGGGTGGGAGCTCTACCCCAAGTTTGGCGAGAACAGCCTGGGAAATCAGCGGCTCAAGAGGCGGCAAGAAGGATCGTTTGCTACCGCTGCCGGCAAGCGGGACATATTGCAGCCAATTGCCCGGTTGTGGAGGAACCCATGCAGTGTGACTTTCTGACGGGCAGACGTCAGTCGCTGTGTGCGACAGTCGCATGCACTGCCATTCGAGGAACTGAGAAACATTTATGCAAAATGTGTGTTAATGGTAGAAATGTTGTGGTATTGCTGGATTCAGGTAGCCTTGTGACCCTGATAAAGGCTGAGTTAGTTAAAACAGAGGTCTTTGGGAATAGCAAGGTAGCTGTTATTTGTGTGCATGGGGACACCCGAGAGTATCCAGTGACTACAGTGTGTTTCGAGACCCCCAAAGGTACCCTCTCTCATCCAGTGGGCTTAGTATCTCAGTTACCGCATGACGCCATTGTGGGAAGGGATTTTCCGAAGTTCTGGGAACTGTGGGATGATCCTGAGCCCCCCACTGGTGCCCCTATGTACCAGGAATGTGATAGCCAGAACTCCCCTGAGAGTGGTGAGGACTCTCCGGAATTTCCCTTATCAGTATTGGCAGGGGAGACTCAAGAAACTGGAGAGGAGCCCACCTCCTCAGACGAAAACCTACCGTCTGTGGAGTTTTCTGATCTTGAGGTTCACAGGGAAAACTTTGCCACAGAACAGTTGAAAGACCCCGCCCTAATAAAGGCACGGGAAAACGTAGTGAAAATAGATGGCGAGTTAGTGAACCCAGATAATACCTGCACTTACCCATACTTCAGCGTAGAGAAGGACCTACTGTATCGGGTGGCAAAAAGGGCAGAAGAAACCGTTGAGCAGCTTGTGGTGCCCAAACCTTACAGGAAGTTGGTGTTGGAGTTGGCCCATGGGCACATTCTTGGAGGTCATCTGGGGACAGAGAAAACCAGAGAGAGGGTATTACAGAGATTCTATTGGCCGGGGGTGATGAAGGACATAGAAAATTATTGTTCCTCCTGCCCTGTGTGTCAGAGGTCGGCCCCGATGCCACATTTCCGTAGCCCGCTGGTCCCTCTACCCATCATTGAGGTCCCGTTTGAGAGGATCGCCATGGATTTGGTAGGGCCTATAATCAAGTCCGCTAGGGGGCACCAGTACATATTAGTTATAATGGACTATGCCACCCGTTATCCAGAAGCGATCCCTCTCCGAAATACCTCGGCCAAAACCATAGCCAAAGAGCTATCTCTTGTGTTTAGCCGGGTGGGTATTTGTAAAGAACTGCTTACGGACCAAGGTACACCCTTTATGTCCCGGGTTATGAAGGAGCTGTGTAAATTGTTCAAAGTGACGCAATTACGTACATCTGTGTATCACCCCCAAACCGATGGGCTGGTTGAAAGATTCAACAAAACCCTAAAACAAATGTTGAAGAAAGTGGTGGATAGAGATGGAAAGGATTGGGACTGTCTACTTCCTTATCTGATGTTTGCTATTAGGGAGGTGCCCCAATCCTCTACGGGATTCTCCCCCTTTGAGTTACTGTATGGGAGACACCCAAGAGGGCTGTTGGATATTGCCAAGGAAACTTGGGAAAGTGAGAGTTCTCCCCACAGGAGTGTGATTGAGCATGTCGCCCTGATGCAAGACCGAATTGCACAGGTAATGCCCATCGTGAAGGAACATTTGGCCCAAGCGCAGTTAGCACAGCAGAGAGTGTACAACCGTGGAGCCAAGACCCGTACCTTTTCCCCGGGGGATAGGATACTGGTACTTGTCCCTACGGTTGAAAGTAAATTCCTTGCCAAATGGCAAGGCCCCTATGAGATAATGGAAAAAGTGAGCGAAGTGAATTACAAGGTCAGACAA
Organism: Rana muscosa; assembly: GCA_029206835.1. Taxonomy (NCBI): domain Eukaryota; kingdom Metazoa; phylum Chordata; class Amphibia; order Anura; family Ranidae; genus Rana; species Rana muscosa. Next base: position 271,688,345 of record CM055128.1, read on the forward strand.
CCAGGAAGGCGAAAGCCCGAACAGATCTATCACGTTAATCTGTTGAAAGCCTGGAGGGATAGAGAGTCCCTAGTCGCAGACACTTGGTCACCAGCTCAAACTGGTTGCGTGATTCCTGAGGTTGGAATAGCAGCCACCTTGTCACAACCCCAACAACAGGAGGTTAAGGAGTTTGTGCTTCGCAACAAGGAGGTATTCTCTGAGCTGCCGGGACAAACATCTGGGGTAGAGCATGACATCATTACCCCGCCCGGTGAAAGGGTGAAGTTAAAACCCTATCGGATCCCAGAGGCCCGACGGGAGGCAATACGGGAGGAAGTACAGAAAATGCTGAACTTAGGGGTGATAGAGGAGTCCCAAAGTGATTGGTCTAGTCCCATTGTGTTGGTGCCTAAACCGGATGGGAGCTGGCGATTTTGTAACGATTTTCGTCAGTTGAACAAAGTTACAAAATTTGACACCTACCCCATGCCACGTATAGATGAGTTGATCGACCGGCTGGGAACAGCCCGATACATGACGACTCTTGACCTCACAAAAGGGTATTGGCAAATCCCCCTGGCCAAGTCGGCCAAAGAGAAAACCGCATTTGTAACCCCAGACGGGGCGTTCCAATATAAAAGAATGCCGTTCGGGTTACAGAATGCGCCGGCCACATTCCAGCGGAAAATGGACCAGATGCTGAGGCCCCATCGGAAGTATGCTGCGGCTTACCTGGATGACGTAATTGTCCATAGCACAGATTGGGCCTCACATCTGCCAAAAGTGCAAGCAGTCCTGGACTCTGTTCGGGAAGCGGGGTTTACGGCTAACCCCAAGAAGTGTACCATTGGGCAGGAGGAGGCCAAATATCTTGGGTACACCATTGGGAGGGGAGTAATAAAACCCCAACTCAACAAAGTCGAGGCCATCCAGAGTTGGCCACGTCCCAACAGCAAGAAGCAGGTACGAGCCTTTCTGGGAATCGCTGGGTATTATCGGCGATTCATTCCCCACTTTGCTTCTAAGGCTGTGCCCCTAACCAACCTGACGAAGGGGAAAGGGTCGGTCATGATTAAATGGACCCCGAGGCTGAGGCAGCATTCCAATTCTTGAAACAAGCCTTATGTAGCCAGCCAGTGTTGTACTCACCCGACTTCTCTAAAGACTTTGTCGTACAAAGTGATGCATCAGATGTGGGGTTAGGAGCAGTATTGTCCCAGGTCTGGAACGGGGAAGAGCACCCAGTCATTTACCTCAGCAGGAAGTTGAAGTCCCATGAGGTAAATTACGCCACCGTTGAAAAGGAGTGTTTAGCGGTGAAGTGGGCTCTAGATTCCCTTTGGTACTACCTGCTAGGTAGGCACTTTGACATGGTTACGGATCACGCTCCGTTAAAGTGGATGGCTCAAAACAAGGAAACAAATAGAAGAGTGAATAGGTGGTTCCTGGCCCTCCAGGAATTCAACTTCACAGTAAAGCATCGCCCTGGCGTTCAAATGGGGAATGTGGATGCTTTGTCTCGAGTACATGAATGCCTGATTGCTGGTGTTCCAACCCCGAGGTTAAAACAAGAGGGGGGGGGTATGTGACAGCAGGAAGGTAAAGTCACCTGGTTGCATCCAGGGGGGTAGATATATTTCGCCCAGATTCAGGCTTTACGCCGACTTATACAACTAGGTGGAGAGTTGTATAAGCCCAGCTGAGGCTAGTGGGCTCATGGATGACTCATACCTCTAGGGAGAGTGTGGGGCGTCGTGCAGACAGGGAGTTGATGAGACCAGCTGAAGCTTGTCAGGTCATTTAGGCCTCTATAAGAACTCCCAGATTCATTAGGTGTTGGCTCATGCCTGGACCCAGACCTGTGTGGACTGTCTAGGGAGCGTGAACCCCTGTGCGGTGAGACAAAGCCTGTGTGGCTATTTGCTTGGACATTTAAAACCAGGGACTTAGGGACTAGGACAGCACTAGGCTGATCCCAGTTGTTAGTTAGGAAACCTGTATGTTTAGTCAGAGGTCAAGTTGACCAGGATTTATTTTATTTATGTTTCTTTTGCTTTGCTGTGTTTTGTCACTGTAAATAGAAAATAAACCGCACCTTTTTGATTTTGAAAACCACAACCTCCGTTTGCTGGGCCTGTTTTTGTGTGGGGAGCCCATCCCGGGGGTCACACACACCCGCTGCCGAGCTAACCCCCTCACACCAGTCACACCACTTCCTCAAACTCAATCTATCCAAAACCAAACTTATAATTCTTCCTCCCCCATGTGTCCCTTCCCCTGATCTCTTTGTCAAAATCGATGACACAACTATAAGCCCATCCCCGCATGCCAAGGTTCTAGGTGTAGTCCTGGACTCTGAACTCTCCTTTAAGCACCACGTCCAATCACTGTCCAAATCTTGCCACCTCAACATCTCCAAAATACGCCCCTTTCTAACCAATGACACAACAAAGCTCTTAATTCACTCCCTGGTCATCTCTCGCCTCGATTACTGCAACTCCCTTCTCATTGGCTTACCTCTACATAGACTTTCCCCCCTTCAACCCATCATGAATGCTGCTGCCAGACTCAACCACCTTACCAATCGCTCTGTGTCTGCTACTCCTCTCTGTCAATTCCTCCACTGGCTTCCGCTCACCCAACAAATTAAATTCAAAATACTAACAACTACTTACAAAGCCATTCGCAATTTACCCCCCCCCCCAGCTACATCACTAACCTAGTCTCTAAATACCAACCTACTCGTTCTCTTCATTCCTCTCAAGACCTCCTGCTCTCTAGCTTCCTCGTCACCTCCTCCCATGCTCGCTTTTTGGACTTTTCCAGAGCCTCTCCAATCCTATGGAACTCCTTACCCCAATCTGTCCATCTATCTCCTTCTCTATTAGCTTTTAGACAATCCCTGAAAACCCTCCTCTTTAAAGAAGCCTATTCTACCCACACCTAACAACTGTATTTTCATTTTCTCCATCAGCTCACCCCCCACAGTTATTACCTTTTGTTCCACTTGACCACCCCTTCTAGATTGTAAGCTCTAACAAGCAGGGCCCTCAGTCTGCTCCCTCCTGTATTGATTTGTAATTGTAACTGTACTGTCTTCCCTGATATTGTAAAGCGCTGCGCAAACTGTTGGCGCTATATAAATCCTGTATAATAATAATAATAATAATTCAGCTTAAAATAGAAATGAAAGGCAAACCATTTTTGTATAGATATAAAAAAACATTATAAATACCTTTTTTTCCCTTTTTTTATAAGTGAACACATTCTATTCTTAGCTGCATATAAGCTGGGGGAGGAGAAGCAGCAGAATACTGAGCTTCCCAGTGAAAGGCTGTGCAGTGAGGGTGTGTCAGGACAAGCCTGATCATTGGAGGAGAGCCCACGCACGGAGTTCCCAGCATAGCTAGAGAACTGACCATGGTGTGTTCTCCTGCCTAGTGTGGTCAGTTTTTAATAGGAAAGCAGAGGGACTGGCAGGAACACCAGGGATATTTGCAGAAAGGAAGCAATACAAATAGAACAGGATACTTTTTCATACAAGTACATGGTACAGCAGGCACATACCCGGAATATGAAGTGTTGGGGTAACAAACGCTTTAACCTGTCAAGCTCCACTAAAAGCCCTACACTAATTTTTGTTCATCAATTCTTTAACAATATCCAATAAATTCACACATTTAGCAACGTAGCAAACATGTATTTAAATACTATAAGAGGTAAGTCAGACCCCATTCACACAGGGGCGACTCGTCAGGCGTCTCAGCCGCCTGACGAGTCGCGTCCCCTTCTGTACAATGGAACCGTTCTAAGCGGAGCGACTGAAGTCGCTCTGACTTAGAAAAAGGTTCCTGTACTACTTCAAGACGATTTCAAGGCGACTTCCATTGACTTCTATACAGAAGTCATTTTGGAAGTCTGCTTTGAAGTCGTCTTGAGATCGCCCAGCACAGTCGCGGCACAAGTCGTGCTGCCCCTGTGTGAATGGGCTCTTAGGGACGTGTTGTGGAGATGGACATTTTCGGTACATGTTTGCAGTTTCAATTTGTAAACAACACCTTTCCCAGAAGTGAGAATGAATTCACAATTTAAACATTTATACTCAATGCATAAAGTGTTTTTTGTCTCATTACAATAAAGACTGAAAAGGTGTATTGTGTTTTTTGCCCCTAGCAACTCTGACCTGTCTGGATAAGGAGGGGGTTTTGGATAGTTTATAATACAAAATAGCATTTCAAGAATGGCGTGGGGACACCAACAAGTAAGTCTTTGTTTAGTGTCTGTGTTGTGCAATATATGTGACAAGTAATACCAGTGCCAAAGAAATTATTTTAATCACACTCACCTTTTAACTAAGCACTGCTCACAGACCAAATTAGACCAGTTGGAACTGACTGTGGCTTGTGTACTATAAGATGATTAGTCACTGAACGCCAACTCCAGACAATACTTATTCTTACTTCTGAATAGTGTAGTGAAGGGATAGGTCCTTTGTAAGGTTGTTATTGCTGTCTGTGTCCCTGCTGGGCAGATTTCTCCCCACTTCCTGTCCTTGGAACACCCTGGCTAAGAAAATTAGGAAATTGGGGTCACTGGACATATTCTGACTTTTCCCCACTTTACTGGAAAAAAGTTTTGCTGTCCCTGTCGTCATTTGAAAGATTTCTATCACAATGTACCTGTGGCGTCATCACTAAAACAGGAAGTGTGAGGAGTTCTCCCCTCGTATTTAGTTCTTCAATACTGAGCTCCTGGTCTCTCACTAGACCCACTGATTCATTGACTATGAATCCCTTGAGCTCCTCCAAGGTTTGGTATCCCCTCAAGCTTCACCCCCGCTTCTCTGCTGGGTCCCTAGCTTGGCACTCCAGATACTCCTCAAGATTCACCCCTGCTAACCGGATCAGTCCCTGGCATGACACACAAGGCTGCTCTGCAAATGTCTCCTCCGCTGGTTGGGACCCTGACTTGATCACCGCCTGAAGTTTCCAGATTCTCCACCATGCCCTTCGGTGAGAATATGGTTTCGGTACTTGCTTCAGTTACTCATTTTGGTCCCTGGTAAAGGCGATTGGTCCCTTCGTGGCGACAGCTTCCCTTCTCGTTCCGACCACTGACAGGTTCTCCGGCCGGCAGAACCGTCACTTTTGGTTGCACTGCAAGCTGCAGTCCCAACCCTGCGCTGCCTTCTTACTTCATAATAGGCTTTCACAAAGCCTGGCAGCCATATGCCCCCGGGATAGGCCCAATCTCCGCCTAGCAGCCCGGGGCAGACGACACACGTCTACCTAGATGGCAGGCCGGCTGGCACAAAACACAGATCACCTGACCTCACCCGAATATATAGGTTCTCCCAGCAGGCCAAGGGATTAAAGAAAACCCCTGCCCATTGGCTGTGACACCCACATACCCATAACTTGACCTTCGGTTGCCCTTCTTGTATCTAGTACCACCAAGTACCCGGCCACCTAGTGGTAGAAGAGAAAAGTGCAACAAGGCTAAGCTTAGGGAGAAATCAATAGATCCCTATCAATCGACAAAGATAACAAAAGGGTCTAGTATAGTTTGGGGGGGACCCCCACGCTATTTTTTTTATACGTTTTTGTATTCCTGCCAATAGCTTGCAGCCGGGAAAATCTATTTAAATATAATTTTTTTCTTTATATATGTCAGTTTTGGGGGCAGGGCCGGGATGTGAGCCGGGACAGGCATGCAGGCTCTGAGCTCCTGGATCATCTGGTCACATGTAAACAGTCTTGCAGTTATCGGCATTCCTTTCCTCACACAGAGACAACATGTGAGGAAAAGAGAACCAATCTGACAGAGCACAGTGAGTACACAATTTAAACTGATAATCAGGGCACTGATCATCAGTGCCCTGATGATCAGTGCAGCCCCATCAGTGCAGCCTATCAGTGCCCATCAGTGCCTTCTCATCAGTGCAGCCCCATCAGTGCCTTTTCATCAGTGCCACCTCATCATTGCCCAACAGTGCCCATCAGTGTAGCCGCATCAGTGTCCATCAGTGCAGCCTCATCAGCACCCATTAGTGCAGCCTCATCAGTGCACATCAGTGCTAAATTCTATAACAGAAACAAGGAAAAACTTATTTTTTCAAGATTTGTGTGCTTTTCTTTTTCATTTATTTAGCAAAAAATAAAAAATAAACTGTGGTGATGTAATCCCATCAAAAGAAAGTTCTATATGTCTCAAAAAAATTATACATATTTAATTTGGGTACAGTTTAGGAAGACCGCACAGTTGTCATTCAAAGTGTGACAGTGCTGAAAGCTGAAAATTCGCCTGGGCAATCCAATCAGCTTCTAACCTCAGCTTGTTCAATTGACTACTTGCCCAACCGCACTATAGCCGATATACAGCTACAGTGTGGTTCTACCGCTCTGGGAGGATGTCCCTGGACATCCTCCAGAGAACTGGAGTGTCTGTGATCGCTGTGTCCCCTAGACACACCAGATCACAAATCAGTGAAAAGGGCCAATCACAGCGGCCCTTTACCATGTGATCAGCTATGTCCAATCACAGCTGGTCACGTGTAAACCGTCTTGCCGGTTATCGGCATTCCTTTCTCATAAAGAGACAACTTGTGTGGAAAGGAGAAGCAATCTGACAGCATTTACACTGATCATCAGACCACTGATCATCAGTGCCCTGATGATCAGTGCAGCCCCATCAGTGCAGCTTATCAGTGCCCATCAGTGCAGCTTATCAGTGCTGCCTATTAGTGCAGCCTCGTCAGTGCCTCCCCATCAGTGCAGGTTATCAGTGCCACCTCATTAGTGCTCATCAGTGCCCATCAGTTTAGCCTCATCAGTGCACATCAGTGCAGCCTCATCAGTACTAAATGTTATAACAGAAAGTAAGAAAAACATATTTTCTCTTACCATCCATGGACTGACACGGTGTCTCTTTACACTTTACACGTGGGTTATGTCCCTGCCTGCAGGAGAAGACCTAGGCAGAATGTGAAATGTTATACATACATTCCAAAAGCCAGAGCTGAACAGCCCCACCCAGGGGGCGGTCCCTCCGTACATAACCCTCCCACTACAGTCAGCAGACTTCAGTTTTTTTCTGCCTAGCAGAAGGAGAAGACGTGGCTCCCTCAGGAGCCAGTCTCCTGACCTATTTTATTCCTTTTTGGAATTCTTTTTTATTTTATTTTTGAGAATCTTCTATCAACTGTCGGCTGGGCAACAGGTTGGGTACAAGATATCCTCATAGTCTTCCCTGTCCGACCATCGAGCGTGCTGATCCTCGCCTTGTGTGCGTGAGACTCAGTTCACGACAGGCCCCATGACTCCAGGGGTGGCCGGGTTTGCTTTCATGCTCCCACGGTCCTCTCAAGACTGAACAGCTCCTGACTGACTGTATCTTTCGCGGTGGACCGGGCCGACAGCTACTCAGTACTGCACTGTGATAGTCCTGTCAGAAACACCAGTGTGTCCCTCAGGGGACGGGTAAGTAGTCTCTCCTGCCTGCAGGTGAGTACAAAAGGCTGTGTGTTTCTCTGTGGGGGATTTTCCCTGTCTCTCCCTGTATTTTATTGTCGCTCTCTGTCACCATTACTGGCGCTGGCTGTGTGGGGTGCTTGGGGGTCACACTGTTCTTGGGGGGCTCATGCTGGTCTGCAATGTATGCTTTGGGGCTTTTTTGTGTGGTTTTTTTGGGGCCTGAGCGCCGAGTGGCGCTGTGCGTGTGTGCTGTTTCATTTTAACTGCGTCATGGCGGCCATCTTGCCGCGGATCGCCTCAGTGAAGTGCGGAGGCCATTTTCTTGTAGCCTGCGCGCTTTTCAGCACTAGTTTGGCCTCTAGCGCTGCTGTAGCAGCGCAAATCTCCTCACAGTCTCCTCACAGCGTGGTACAGACAGCGGAACTAAGCGGTCCCTGGTCCGGTTTGGTGAGTCCCCTGGGCGCCCCCTCCTCAGTCAGCACAGCCTGTGGGTGGACTTTTTATCTGAGAGAGTCTCAGAGGGGGACAATATGGAGTCTGTGTCACCAGCTTCCCCTAAAAATGTCAGTGGCAACAGGCAGTGCTTCAGCACCTGCGGTCCCTATGGACCTGTTGTGGGCAGCCCTGGAATCAATTTCTGACCAGGATGGGAGCTGTGTGCAAGCGCAAGGTACAAAAAAGGCGCCCTCTCCCCACTTTATCTACTCGAGGGCAGTGCGCTGATTCAGATATGGGCCTAGCCACTATCGCTCAGGACCCTAGTTCTGGATGTATGGATGGTTTTGAACAGGACATTCCTTATGAGGGAAACTCCAGTTCTGAGTCAGTAAATGACAGGGCGCTTGTTAGTGTGCTCATGACTGCGGTGAGGGACACTCTCAAGCTCAAATGCTGCGGATGCAGAACCTCAGGCGGATACTGTCTCCTTTGGTTCTTTTAAGGCCAGGCCTTCTAAAGGGGTTTTTTCCATTGTACTTTCTTTGACAAGCTCATTGATAAGGTCTGGAAAAAGCCGCAGAAGAATTTTTTATGGTCCCGCGGCGTTTGTCTATCAGATACCCCTTTGAAGATGCCCTACTTAAAAAGTGGGCTTCTCCCCCAGTGGTCGACCCTCCAGTCGCCCTGTTGAACAAGGCCACCACTCTCCCGATGGAGGGGACTCCTGCATTAAGGACCCCACTGACAGGAGGTCAGAAGTGGTGCGCATAGCCATGTTCGCCTTGTTGGGATCCGCCCTACGGCCTGTGGTAGTGGCGACCCTTGTGTTTTAAAACACTTACAGGTTGGGCAAAAAATGTTGCACCTAGCTGTACAGGAGCATAATCTTCCTCCAGACACAGTTACTCTGGCCCACCAACTGGGCAGGGCCTGGTTTATGTGTGCGACACCACGTTGGACGCGGGCCCTTTAACATCCAGGGCCTCTGTCCCGACGGTGGTATGGCGTCGTCTTATCTGGTTGAAATGCTGGTCTGCTGACCTAGCCTCTAAGAAGCTCCTGACGTATCTACCTTTTTATAGGTGGTAGACTTTTCGGTGCTGCTCTGGATGTCATCGTCAAGGATGTCATGGGAGGTAAAAGCACTCTTCTTCCTTAGACTGGCAAGGGTAAGGGGGCCCGCCGCAAACAGGGCCTTTTCCTTTCCAGCAAACAAGGGTTTTTTTCATCAGTCGGGTCCACAGGTGGGTCCTCCCAGACTGACGGAGTGCGGCTGGTGGGCACAAGCGCCCCTGGGTGCGTAAGCCAAACAAGCGGCTCCCGAGCCCGCCTCCGCGTGAAGTCTTGCCTCCGCCCGACTCTGGGGTGGGGGGACGACTTCGCAGGTCACGAATCAGTGGTCCTCCCGAATCTCTGACTGGTGGGTGTGCGAGGAGGTCACCTCAGGATACAGGATAGTATTCCGATCCTGGCCCCCAGACAGATTCTTTCCCTCAAATCTTCCTCTCCTTCCTACCTGTCGGGCAGCCCTCTTGGGGGCTGTACAGGATTTGATCAGGTCCGGAGTGATTGTGCCGGTTCCGTCACAGGAGAGTTTTCAGGGATTCTACTCGAATCTGTTTGTCGTCCCAAAGGTAGGACGTGGTTCGACCTGTCCTGGACCTCAAGGCCCTGAATGCCTTCGAGAAGGTGCAGAAATTCCGCATGGAATCCATTCGCACGGTGATCGCTACACTCCACCAAAGGGATTTTCTTCTGGCGTCCTTGGACTTCAAGGGCGCCTACTTGCATGTTCCGATCTGCGCAAGTCACCGGAAGTTTCTGCGCTTTGCGATCAGCAAAGTCCACTATCGATTGTGGCTCTTCCTTTCGGCCTAGCCTCGGCACCAAGGGTGTTCACCAAGGTGCTTGCTCCGGTTCTAGCCTTCTGTTACAGCGAGGTATTGCTGTCGTGGGCTATCTGGACGATCTTCTGCTAAGAGCAGAAAGTGGATCAGACTTAGAGGAAAGGTGACTATCATCAATTAGACCCTCAGGGACTCGGGTGGTTCCTGAACATTCAGGAGTCAGTCCTGGTCCCGACTCAGTGTCTGGAGTATCTAGTTCTGATTCTGGACTCCTTGGAGGCAAAGGTATCCTACCTCTGGAGAAGTTGCTGACACTTCAGTCTGCGGTGCGGGTGCTGACATCCCAAAAATGGTTGTCAATCCGTTTTTTGCATGAGAGTCCAGAGACTCGTGGTGGCCTCCTTCGCGGCCGTTCCGTATGCCCAATCACACACCAGGGCATTGCAGAAGGAGATCTTGTTCACCTGGGACAAATGCCCGTTGTCCTTGGATCTTCAGATCCAGGTGATTCACCTGGTCAGGGCGCCCCTGACATGGTGGTTGAGATCCTCGGCTCTTCGGTCCGGAAAGGCGTTCCCCTCCCATCCACTGGATGGTACTCACGACGGAGACCAGCCTGACGGGCTGGGGTGAAGTCTGGGGAGTCCTGTCAGCTCATTCCTTGGACTCCGGGCGAGCCCGTTTACCAATCACTGTTCTGGTAATACGGGCCATCGGACTGTGTCTCTCCTCAGGTCAGAGAGAGTACGGGGTCGCTCCATCAGGAGCCAGTCGGACACCGCCACGGCGGTGGCGTATGTAAACCATCAAGGGGGAACTCGGAGCTCAGCTGCGGCTTCCGAGGTAGTCCGTATCCTGAAGTGGGCCGGAAGAAACGTGCCGGCTCCGTAGGCCATTTTACATTCTGGGCATAGACAATGGGCAGGCGGACTATCTGAGTCGCCAATCGCCAGACACCGGACCAAGAAGAGTGGTCCTTGCATATTTCAACTCCTTTACCGACGGTGGGGCACGCCGGATGTGGACCTGCTGGCCTTTCGACTCAATCGCAAGGGTCGAGGTTGTGGCCAGATCCAGGGATCCTTGGGCGATGCCTCAGATGCGTTGGTGGCCCCATAGGGTCCTTATCACCTGATATAAACTACGGCGATCCTAATTGTTCCGGATTGGCCGCAGCATCACTGGTACGCTGATCTGGTACGTCTCGTCGCAGACGTTCCCTGGCGATTGCCGATGGGGGAGGACCTTTAACGGCAGGGCTGTTAAAAGCCAGGTGTTAAGGGACCAAGGTCTCTCGGACTCGGTCATTTTGACCATGTTAAGGACACGGAAGTCTTCCTCCAGGCAGATCTATCACCGTACCTGGAAAGCTTATATCGCCATGTGCGAAGCGCTGGACTGGCGTCCTCGGACGTATTCCGTCCCCAGAATCCTGCGTCCTCTGCAGTGTGGAGTGACCCAAAAGCTTGCTTTGAGTACCATCAAGGATCAGATTTCGGCCTTGGCCGTCTTCTTTCAGCGACCTCTAGCGGGTCATTTTCTTGGTTAGCACCTTGTGTTGGGTTCGCCATGTGCTCCCTCCTGTCAAGCCTCCTCTCCCACCGTGGGATCTGAATTTGGTGCTCTCGGTCCTCCAGGAACCTCCTTTTGGGAATATCCGGGATATTCCCTTCTTGTCTTGTCTCAGAAGGTGGCCTTTTTAGTGGCAATCACTTCTGTTTGACGAGTGTCTGAGTTGGCGGCTTTGTCCTGCAAGTCGCCATGTTTAGTCATCCATAAGGATAAGGTGGTGTTGCATCCGCGACCTTCCTTTTTTGCCAAAGGTGGTGTCAACCTTTCACCTACATGAGGACATTACCCTCCTGTCCTTGTGTCCTCACCCATCGCATCCCAGAGAGTTTGCGCTGCACATATTGGAGGTGGTACGAGCCTTACGGGTGTACCTGTCTGCTACTGCTTCTATTCGGAAGCCTGACTCACTATTTGTGACTGTCTCTGGTCCATAACAGGGCCAAGCGGTTTCGTCTGCCATCATTTTTAGGGGAATCAGACAAACCGTCATTCAAGCCTATGCTCTCAAAGGGCGGGCGCCTCCCTTTCCGGTCACGGCGCATTCCACCAGGACAATTGGTGCTTCCTGGGTTTCCCGACATCAAGCGTCGGTTGCACAAGTGTGCAAGGCGGCGACCTGGTCGTCTGTTCATGCCTTTTAAGTTTTATAAGGTTAATGTGGCTGCATCTTCGGATGCTTCCTTCGGCCGCAGGGTGCTGCAGGCCGCTGTTTAAAGTTGCGACTCCTCCGTTGAGGAGCTCTGCCTTATTGGAGTGAAGTTTTGGTTTTTCCATTTATACTGCTCCCATCCCTCTTGACACTGCTTTGGGACATCCCACGTGTAAAGTGTAAAGAGACACCGTGTCAGTCCATGGATGGTAAGAGAAAATAGGATTTTTTGTACTCACCGTAAAATCCTTTTCTCTGACATCCATGGACTGACACGGCACCCACCCTTCCTTTTAAGTTTGTACTGCTTTGTTACGAACTGAAGTCTGCTGACTGTAGTGGGAGGGTTATGTACGGAGGGACCGCCCCCTGGGTGGGGCTGTTCAGCTCTGGCTTTTGGAATGTATGTATAACATTTCACATTCTGCCTAGGTCTTCTCCTGCAGGCAGGGACATAACCCACGTGTAAAGTGTAAAGAGACACCGTGTCAGTCCATGGATGTCAGAGAAAAGGATTTTACTGTGAGTACAAAAAATCCTATTATTTTCAAAATTTTGGTTTTTCTTTCAGTCTATTTAGTAAAAAATAAAAAACCCAGTGCTGATTAAATCCCACCAAAATAAAGCTCTATCTGTCTCAAAAAAATGATAAAAATAAATTTTGGGCACAGGGTTGCCCAATTGTCATTCAAAGTGTGACAGCGCTGAAATCTGAAAATTGGCCTGAGCAGGAAGGGGATGAAAGTGCCCAGAATTGAGGAAAAAACCTGGAAGCTGATTGGTTTTTATGCAGAGCTGCATCAGCTTTTGCATTCTCCAGTTTTAGTAAATCAACCCCATAGTATGTCTCTTCTGTATTAAAAAAAACCAAAACATAAATTCACATGTTTTCTTATTTTAGTTAGTTAAAGATCCACTTTAATTATTACAAATCCACACTCCTTTCATGCGTTACTTTTTTCCTAACAATGACTTTCTGGTTACAAAAAGAACCCAGTAAGAATCTAATTAAGTTGTCAGAGTTCTACACAGATATAAAACCTTTTTTTGCTGTGGCCTGGTGAGCTGTCTTTAGTGCCATCCCCTGAAACCAAGAAAACGGAAAATTGTATCATACTTACCAGTAATTTTCCTTACCTGGTGCCTATCCATGGCAGCATACCTGTGATAGAGCTCCGCCTCGACTCCTCCTTCAGGACTAGTGAATAGCATAAATTAAAGGCATAGCCCCTCCCCCAACATTCTCTGTAATATAGAATACCGAGGGTGGGAGCGTATGCTGCCATGGATAGGCACCAGGAAAGGAAAATTACTGGTAAGTATGATACAATTTTCCGTTTTCCTGGTGCCTCCATGGCAGCATACCTGTGATAACTAACTAGCTGACATGGGTGGGATAATTGCTTAACAATAAATGTTTAATTATAAGAGGACATAGCAGCCTGAACTGCCCTCCTTCCAAACTCAACAATCGTGAGCGCTCCTGGATCAATATGGTAGTGTCTGAGGAACGTATGGTGAGAAGACCAGGTGGCGGCCCTGCACACCGTCTCCAATGAAACATTAGCCCTTGCTGCCCAGGAAGCTGAGACTGCCCTTGTAGAATGAGCATTCACTCGGGATGGAGGCTCCATATTCTTCACTCTGTAGGCCTTCTGGATTAACTTTACAACCCAAGATGCCAGAGTTCTGATGGAAGCTTCTTTGCCCCTGTATTTACCGAACGGTACGATGAAAAGTCTCTCAGAATTTCTGAAGGGGCCGGTGGCTTCTAGGTAGGCCCTGAGCACTCTGGATACATCCAGTTCGTGACAAGACTCTGAATCCATGTCTGTAAGCACTGGTAGTGCCCAGGGTTCCAACAGGTGGCTTGGAGTAGCAACCTTTGGTGTGAACCCCCGAAGGGGACGAAGTTCCACTCTGTCTGTGAAGAAGGAGATGTGGTCGTCACCTATCCCTAAAGAGTGAAGTTCCGAGATTCTTCTGCCAGATGTAATGGCTAGCAGGAAAGACGTCTTTAGTGTCAGGTTCCATATTGTTACTTGTTCCACTGGAGCAAAGGGATGGTCAGATAGAACTTCCAGGACTAGGGACAGATCCCACTTAGGAAACGATCGTCTGACAGGAGGGCGAATCTTCAATATACCTCTGAGGAAAGTGACTACGGAAGGATCCTCCGCCCATCTCTTATTTGTTGCAGCAGAGATTACTGCTACCTGCACTTTGAGAGAGCTCAGACCAAGTCCCAGATCAAGTCCTGTCTGAAGGAATCCTAGAACATGAGATGTAGAAGGAAGGATTGGATGAAATCCATTTTCGGAAACAAATGACAAGAACTTGTCCCATATTCTTGAATATATGGCATTAGTTGCTGGCTTCCTAGCTTTTAGAAGGGTTGATATGACTCCTGGAGAACACCCTACGGACTTGAACCTTCGCCTCTCAACCTCCAGATTCGAAGATTCAACTTCTGAGGGTTTGGATGAACTAGACTGCTCTGCGACAGAAGTTGAGGGAAAGGAGGGATCTTGATTGGAGAGCCCACACTGAGGCACAATACGGAAGTACTGCCACCACCTGGACTGGCTCCCTGAGGAGCCTCAGGAGGAATTTGAATATTAATGGCCTGGGAGGAAAGGCATATGCCGTGGTGAACCTCCAGGGACATGACAGGGCATCCACTGCCTCAACTTGTGGATGCGGCAGCCGAGAGAAGAACCTGTCCAGCTTGGCGTTCTTCGGGGAGGTGAACAGATCTACCTGAGGGGGATCCCATATGTTGGCAATCTGAAGGAAGACATGGGGGTGGAGAGCCCACTCATTGTCCAGGAAGTTTCTGGATAAAGTGTCTGCTTCCGTGTTCAACCTGCCTGGCAGATACATCGCTCTGAGGTCCAGGAGGTTCTGCTCCGCCCAGAGCATGATCGGCTCTACCTCCTTGAGGAGTGACCTGCTGCGAGTGCCTCCCTGCTTCTGCAGATAAGCGACAGCTGCTCTGTTGTCTAGGCGTAGGAGTATTCTTTGGCCTCTGATTTGGGGTGCCAAAGAGGTCAGTGCCAAGAAGGCTGCCCTCATCTCCAAGATGTTGGATACCACTCCCTGGGTGGTGCATGCCCATCTCCCCTGTATTCTGGTTTGCCCACAATGGGCTCCCCAGCCCTGTCTGCTTGCATCGGACGTAATTGTGATCCAAGGAAGGGAGCCCAGGTGATGAGGCTTGGAGAGGTTTTCCGGAACTGCCCACCAGTGAAGGCTCCTGCGTATTTTTCCCATCAGCAGGATCGTCTGAGATAGTCGTTGTTTCTTCCACTGCGCCAAGAAACCAGTCTGGAAATACCTCAAGTGCCAATGTGCCCAAGGAACCATGGGTATACAGGAAGACATTGTGCCAATGAGGCTCAGGCATTGTGAAACCGTCAGATACGGGCTCTGGATGACTTTGATCATTCTCTGGATGACAATCCTTGCCTTCGGCGGTGGTAATGACACTGTCCCCTCCTGAGTGTCGAACATTGTGCATAGATTATCTGCTGTGTTGGCATTAGTTGACTCTTGTCAGAATTCACCAGCCACCCTAGCTCTTTTAGGGACTGTAGAAGAATGTCCCGGTGACATACCAACTGATCCGGATTGCTTGCTAGGAGTAGGATGTCGTCCAAGTAGTGGTATATCCTCAAGCCCCTCTCCCGCAGGGGAACTAAAGCAGATATTAGTATCTTGGTGAACACCCTGGGAGAGGTGCACAGACCGAAAGGCAGGGCTTGAAACTGTAGATGGGTCCGTCCCACTGCAAATCTCAGGTATTTTTGAAATGCAGGTAGAATTGGAACATGTAGGTACGCATCCTGCAGATCGACCAAAATCATCCAATCTGATGGCTGGACTGCCTGAATAATCGTCTGCAGGGACTCCATTTTGAAGCTTTCGGGGCGGATATACCGGTTGAGCCTCTTTAGGTCTATCACAGGCCTCCACCCCTCTGTCCTCTTTGGGACCAGAAATAGGGTGGAGTATAAGCCTGCGAAGAGCTCTGCCAAGGGAGCCGGAACAGCCGCCCCCTGAAGCTGGAGTGACGTTAGGAAGTTTTTCAGAGCTTGAGCCTTCAGTGGAGAGGATGGAATCTCTGTTCCTTTGAAAGAGTTCCGAGGTGGAGGGTGAGAAAAATTCCAAAAGTGCCCCCATTGAATTGTTGACAGAACCCAGGGGTTGTGGCAGCAGGTGGCCCAGACTGGGGTAAAAAAACTTTAGCCTGGCTCCCACCGGGAGTGCCTGGGTTCCTCTGGCGTCAAAAAGACTGCTTCTGCTCCTGTGGAGCCGGAAGGGCTTTCATCTTCCTGTTCAAAAAGGATCCCCGAGTACCTTTCCAAGGTCTTTTGTTGTCTCTGGGCTGTCTCGACTGCCTAAAATCCCTTGGGTTTGACTGGCGGAACCTAGAGGAACCACCTCTGAATCTTCGCATACTTCTGTCCTGTGGAAGCATACCAGACTTCCCTCCTGACAGCCTGGAGATAGCTTTATCCATTTTGTCTCCGAATAGTGCTTTCCCATCAAACGGGATTTTGCACCAATTTTGTTTGGAGGATAAGTCAGCCATCCAGGGTTTCAGCCACAAGGCCCTCTTCGCCATCACTGAATGCAACATGGATCTTGCCGAGCACCTGATCGTGCCAATGGCCGCTACGCAGACAAAGTCTGCCGACAATCTAAGCTCTTCTAAGGCCTTAATTATATCCTCCATGGGGACATCCTGATGCAAAGCCATCTCAATATTATCTGTCCAAGATCTTATGGCATTTGATACTGATGTGAGGGAAATAGCTGGCTTACATGCTGCTTCCGCGGCTAAGTAGCTCCTCTTCAGCTCCAGGTCGATTCGCCTGTTTAGAGGGTCTTTGAAGGAAGCGGAATCCTCCATTGGTAGAGTAAGTTTTTTTGCGAGTCGCACCACGGACGCGTCTACCACTGGCATGGAGTTTAGTGACTGCGTTCCCGACTCTGGTAAGGGGTATATAGTTTATTGAACCGACCCCAAAATTATTATTTTTTTATCAGTCTTTGACCATTCCTTCTGAATGACTTGACTAATCTTGCCCATCAACAGGAAAAGAACCTGCTTCCTTTTGAGGAATGGGAAGTAGCTTGTAGACTCTTGGGGAGGCTATTCTGCGTCTTTCCAGGCGATTGCAGTTTTGACTGCCTGGATGAATGGCTTTACCAAGGAGAGACTGAAGCCAGAAGGTTCTGACTCTTCTCAAGAGTCCCCTGAAGAGTCTTCAGGTGGTGAATCTCTAGCTGGTCGGCCTGACGGCGGCAGAGGTGTACTGACTGCTGACGGACCAGGGAGATTAGGTTCTATATCCTGAACCAGGGATATCTGCTGAAGTGGTTGAGCGGGGACCGAAGCCAAAAGCTCAGAGAAGGAGTCCTTCATTGTTCGCTTGAGCAGATCTACAGCGTGCTGATTTTCTAGCTCGCGGTTGGACGCATAGTCCGTAAAACAGTCCTTACAGACCACTCTGTCTGGTAGCGGTGTAGCCCCACATATCCAGCATCTCTTCTTCCTATAGGTCCTAGGAGAGGGGGGTCGATCACGTCCTCTGGATCTTGACCTCTCTGATCTACGACGTGAAGAATGGGTCCTACGCCTTGATGAGTGGGACCCCTTAGAGTGGGTAGGGCTACGGTGTAAGGAACTCACGCTAGACCAGTGAGCGCACTTTTTTTTTTATACTCACGTATAGTTGGTCACATACCTAATAGAAGTGTGAGGATCTTTGCTGCGAGATGAATGACTCATTGCGGAGTTGGGCACAAGGATCAGCTCCAGAAATATAGTAAGAAAGGGAAAAGAATCAGGAGTTTTTGGCGTCACTTTTTTTTTTTTTTTTAAATAAACATTTTTATATTGTCATCTGTTTTTATTTTTTATTTTATTTTTTAAACATAAACATTTTTATATTGTTATCTTTTTTTTTTTTAACAAACATTTCTGATCGGCAACATTTTTTTTTTTGAGAAAATAAAAAGTACCTACCACAAAGCAGCATCAGAGAGACCTAGCAGGGCACAGCTGAGGAGACTGACAGCCATCCCTGAATCTGAACCTAATTAGGCTCAAGGTGCGTGGGCTAATCCCATAAACCACCATTTGGAATTGATTGAAAAAAAGGGCAAATCTAGCCTTCTTTCCAGAATCCAAGATGGCCGCCACTGAACCAAGCGTCTGTGCATGTGCAATCGCAGAAGATCCAGCGTCGCCCAGTACAGAGAGCCGAGAAACTACGGCTCTGTATCACTCCCGAATCGCGCATGCGCAGACGGCGGCGAGGACGCTGCGCCGTGACACTCTCCTACCTGGCGGGACCTACAGAGCACCTGTAGCCCCCCCGAACCCGGAAATAAGCACCACAATGTTGTTGCACAGAGAGACACCTGCCCTATCCAGTTGCACAGTTTTAAAGGAATAAAAAAGTAAGACAACAATCATTTTAAAGGCGCCTAACAAGCAAAGGAAAGGGGAGGGGAGGAGAAGAGAGGAAAAGAAAGGGGAAAAACACAAATGCCTGTAATAAAAAATGGAAACCACCAGCCTGGGAAGATGGAGCTGATCCTTTTGCGACTTCCACTGCATTCATCATGGATGTGATAGCAGACTGCGTTCCTGTGAGGAAACTCTGCGAAATGACCCCAACAGATCCACAGAGGGGTTCCCAGTCTTATCAGTGCTGTGAGCGGCCCAAGAACAGGGACTGCACACGGGAAAGGCTAAACCCGGCGGACGCTGCCGACTGCAGAGGTATGGACATACTGCTACTCTTCACCAGCACAAGAAGGTATGAGGAAAAAAAGGAGAATGTTGGGGGAGGGGCTATGCCTTTAATTTATGCTATTCACTAGTCCTGAAGGAGGAGTCGAGGCGGAGCTCTATCACAGGTATGCTGCCATGGAGGCACCAGGAAATAGCATTTTGAGGCTGAGTTATAACAATCATTATGACTTTTATTTCCAGAATTTATATCTGAGAAATAACACACACACACCTGAAAATAACAATCATTATGACAAACAACACAAGCATATGCTATGGTATGAGTGCAATGCTTTGACTGAACTGCACTTCAGCCTTTATTTGTCTCCAATAAGTAAATACTTTAAAAAAATTATGTTTACTGATTTTAGATGTCAACCCCAAGTTATTGTTACTGGAACTAGTGTGCGTGTGTGTGTGTGGAATGCTTAGAAAGCACTGATGTTAAAAGATTTAATTTTACTTGCAGCTTGGCCTCTCCCTGCCTTTTAAAGCTGATAGCATGCAGAGGCGTTGCTAGGGGGGTGCGGGGGGTGCGGTCCGCCCCCGGGTGACACCCGCTAGAGGGGTGACACCCTCCCTTTTTTTTTTTTTTTTTAATTTTTTTTTTTACAGCTGACCCATTCATTGATTAATTTCACCCCGCTGGGCTGGAAGCCTGGAACAGCACCTCCAGCGCCGCGGCCGCGCCTGGTGTGTGTCCTCCGGCTCCTTATTCTTCCTATTCCTAAATTCCAATCCTCCTCCCTACCCTACAGAGCCAGCGAGCGACTCAGCCTGTCACATCATCACACTGCACTGTGATGATGTGACGACACGCACTAGCGTTGCTAGCCAGGTGCGGGGGGGGCGGGCCGCACCCGGGTGACACCCACCAGAGGGGTGACACCCGTGGGTAGCGCAGCGGCACCACACTGACATTGCCCGCTGCCCTGTGCCTTAGGCTCACGCTGCGGCTGTGTCCCTGAGTCAGCGGAGCGGAAGGAAGCCGCCGCCCCCTCTGCCTCCTCTCTGTTTACATCCACAGAGGAGGAGGAGGAGCCCGCGCTCGAGAGACACACCGCTGTGTGTATCTGCCGCTCTGTTCTGAGGTCTGTAAGGTAAGGGGGGAATCTTTACTGATGGGGGGAGGGGGTGTCTGTACTGCTGGGGTCTGCACTAGGGGGAGTTTGCACCAGGGGGGCTGTAACTGAGGGGGTGTCTGTACTGAGGGGGGTCTGGTACCAAGGGGGTGTCTGTACTGAGGGGGGTGTCTGTACTGAGGGGGGTGTCTGTAACTGAGGGGGTGTCTGTACGAGGGGTGTCTGGTACTGTGGGGGGTGTCTGTAACTGAGCAGGGTGTCTGTAACTGAGGAGGTCTGCACTGAGGTGGGGGTGTCTGTACTGATGGAGCGGTCTGTACTGAGGTGGGGGTGTCTGTACTGAGGGGGTGTCTGTACTGAGGGGGGTGTATGTACTGAGGGGGGTGTCTGTAACTGAGGGGGGTGTCTGTAACTGAGGGGGGTCTTTAACTGAGGGGGGGTCTTTAACTGAGGGTGTGTCTGTAACTGAGGGGGTATCTGTAACTGAGGGGTGGTCTGTACGAGGGGGAGTCTGTACGAGGGGGTGTCTGTACTGAGGGGGGTGTCTGTACTGAGGGGGGTGTCTGTACGAGGGGTGTCTGTAACTGAGGGGGTGTCTGTAACTGAGGGGTGGTCTGTACGAGGGGGAGTCTGTACGAGGGGGAGTCTGTACGAGGGGGTGTCTGTTACTGAGGGGGGTGTCTGTACTGAGGGGGGTGTCTGTACTGAGGGGGGTGTCTGTACGAGGGGTGTCTGTAACTGAGGGGGGGTGTCTGTAACTGAGGGGGTCTGCACTGAGGTGGGGGTGTCTGTACTGATGGAGCGGTCTGCACTGAGGTGGGGGTTCATACTGAGGGAGGCGGGTCTATATTGATGGCGGAGAGTCTGTACTTAGTGGAGCGGGTTTGTACTGAGGGAAGGGATCTATACTGTGGGAGTGGGGTCTGTAGTTAGTGGAGGGGGGTCTGTACTGAGGGGGGACTATAGTTGTTGGGGGGTGACACCATTTTTTTTCGCACCGGGTGACACCAACCCTAGTGACGCCACTGATAGCATGTCACGATGTATGTAGCCACATAAGAATGTGATCTTTTTTTTAATAAGGAAAAGATCAGTGTTCAAAGTGTGACAAGCAACAACAAACAATAATAAACCATTTTACATGGTCCTGACTACTTTGTTAGTAAAAAAGGTAATGTACTATCTTTGAAAGACATGTATAACTCATAAGGCAGCGCACAATCAATGTACCGCCTATTAACCACCAGACATTCATTAGAAGTTTTATGACATTTCCAAAGTTATTTTGCCCCCTGTGACTGAGCCTCCCATGTGAGTCCCTTGGCACTGGTCACCGAAAGTCTGGATGTGACATTTTTTACTAGAAGTCTAGGTCTAAAGTACATGCACTCTATTTTATCATATGCTTGGTAATATATCCTCCAGAGCTGATTTCTAGTAAACATTAGCAGTTTTCAATGGTAAATAGTTGGTTTCACTACAATTGGTTTGATTTTCAGTTTAATCCTGTGGAAGATGTAACACGCTGGATGCCGTTGCTTGTGCAACACAAATACCCCACACATTCAATTCATAAAATTGAGGGGTTTAGCCAAGGATTCTCATTTGCATATACCAATATTCCAGCATTTTTTTAAATAGCTGTAGCACGGCCCCCTAGAGGACATGACACTCTGGGTTCAGACATCCTTGTATCACTGTAGAGTAATAATCAGACAACTCAGCATGTTTAGGTTCTAGAAATATTTTACTTGAAACAATAATGGGGAACGTTGTCACAAAGGGGAGGTAATAGATTTGCTGAGTTCTGGGCAACAGGGCCAACTCAGCAAAATAATTCCTGAATTAGAGATGTCTGTGCAAAGTGTCTCAATGTAACTGTGAAAAAGAATGGGTAAAAGTCAAGCGATTTGCCCTCTCACCAACGACCAGATCGCTCTGATGTCTTCCGGACAGGAACTCGTGTAGCGACACTCGTCAGTGGATCCGCTGTCTTGATCTCCTGACATGAAGCTTTACACACACCGACTGGCAGGCGACCGGAATTGTGCTGGAAAGATGTCCGACAGCAAACGGCAGAGCTAGGTCTCTCAGGTTACGGGTTGGAAGGTGGTACGCCACGTGGTGAGCCGCGACCTAGATATCACTGCTGCACAGAGAGGTCCGTCTTGTATCAGGTCCAGGAGGAAGAGAGCTCAGTGCAGGCTTTTGCTTCTTTTATAGCTACTCCCAGCAATCTCCCGATGGCAGAAAATATCCCTGGGATATGTAGTCCTGGCCCATAATTGCAATTATCTGACGGGAGGACTATTCATCCCACAATCCTTTTGTTTGGCACACAAATATGATGTTACCTGATACACTGATCACTAGAGGGACAGGCAATGCTTTGAGATCCTGGAAGGTACGGTACTTTATGCTTGCAGTCCATATTGCTACATAGCATAAGGTTACAATCACACCTGCAATTAAGGCCAGTGGAAATTGTATTGGCAGGAATCTTCTGATTCCTGCTGTGGCTCTGAGCGGCTAGGTACGGCTGCAGCTAATCAGTGGCTGTGCAGAGAGCCGCGAATGGCTGCAGCCACCTGTTATTTATAGTTAATAGGGCTGGCAGCCACATCTAGCCATGGCAGGAATTAGGCCTCTTGCACAAGATACTACTGTATGAGCATCCATTTTTTCAGCCGTTTTTTTTTTTTTTTTGGTATGTATTTGCGCGTATTTTCGTGCATATGCGTGCACGCAAATTTGCGTAATTTCACGCATTTATGCTTGCATGCGCACAAACTTATTCTTGCGTTAACAAAATGTT
The DNA here is from genome assembly GCA_029206835.1 of Rana muscosa. Lineage (NCBI taxonomy): Eukaryota > Metazoa > Chordata > Amphibia > Anura > Ranidae > Rana > Rana muscosa. Next base: position 271,711,010 of record CM055128.1, read on the forward strand.
AATGGATGATTGCGCACATTCTGCACGCATGAGGCATAAATTACTGACCAAAAATGCAGATTTTTCTATTTTTATTTTTTTTACTGACGAATACACAGCGCTTGTTTACACACCTGTGTGCATAGGCACATTACAATTAATGGGCTGTATTTTAGCTCAGTAAAAAAATTAGCTATACTGAGATTTTTCAAGTTGCAGTGTGCAAGAGGCCTTAAAAGGTTCCTGGCACTATAATTCACACCAGCCTTAATCGCTGGTTTGAATGTAGCCTTATGCCGCGTACAGACGATCGGACATTCCGACAACAAAACCGTGGATTTATTTCCGACGGATGTTGGCTCAAACTTGTCTTGCATACACACGGTCATACAAATGTTTTTGGAAATTCCGAACGTCAAGAACGCGGTGATGTACAACACGTACGACGAGCCGAGAAAAATGACGTTCAATAGCCAGTGCGGCTCTTCTGCTTGATTCCGAGCATGTGTGGAATTTTGTACGTCGGAATTGTGTACACACAGTCGGAATTTCCGACAACAAGTTTTGTTGTCAGAAAATTTGAGAACCAGCTTTCAAATTTTTGTTGTCGGAAATTCCCTCAGAAAATGTCCAACACATGGTCGGAATTTCCGCCCAATAGCTCCCATCGAACATTTGTTGTCGGAAATTCCGAGCGTGTGTACGCGGCATTAGGCAGCTCGTCTAAACCATAGGCTTCTTTGAGCACTGCATTGAAGTTTCTTCTTTCAGTATAATGAAACAGTTGCGCCATCTTGTGGCCTTTCTTTATTGCTGCAACTTTTTTCTGACTTTTTAGGGTACAACAGAAAGCATTCAGAAAGAAGGCAGTATATTGCAGCCATTCTCTACCAGGGTTCCTCCAGCTTTGTCTAGGGCAGTGGTCTCCAAACTGCGGCCCACGGGCCGGATGTGGCCCTTTGCATGCCCGTCTCCGAGTCCTTGAGGCACTATTCCTCTCACTGATGTGAGACACTATTTCTCCCACTGACACCGAAAATGGGGCACTGTTCCTCCACCTAGACAAAAAACTGGGCCTTTGTTTAGAAAGTTTAGAGACTCCTGGTCTAGTGGTCTAGACTAGAGGTTCCATGAGCTGTGACTTATTGACCTCCAATTTGAGTCATAGGTATTACACCAATTATTTTTTAGCTGGCTTTAAGGGTGGAATTCCGACCACCACTGTAAGGGGGGCATCCTTACCCCTGGCCACCAATGTAAGGGGCATTCTTTCCAATTAATTGATTTTAGAAGAGGTTCCCCAGGACCTGAAAATAATTTTAAACATTCATCTAAGGTGAAAGGTTGAGAAAAGCTGCTATGTTGTCTTATTGACCTCCAATTTGATGGTCCCTGCACAGTTCTGGGGCAACACAACCTGGCAGAGTCAGAGGTATTACACCAATTATTTTTTAGCTGGCTTTAAGGGTGGAATTCCGACCACCACTGTAAGGGGGGCATCCTTACCCCTGGCCACCAATGTAAGTGGCATTCTTTCCAATTAATTGATTTTAGAAGAGGTTCCCCAGGACCTGAAAATAATTTTAAACATTCCTCTAAGGTGAAAGGTTGAGAAAAGCTGTTATGTTGTAATGTTTGCAATACATCAAGTTTACACTCCTATCAAGAATTGTAGAAGTCGGAGGTACCTGTAAAAAACAAAAACAAAAAACAAAATTAGTAGAACTATAGGCAAAACTTTTATTTTCATTTTGGATAGAGTAAGGGAGGGAAATAACCCCTGTTGGTTCATTTTTTTGCCACCTGTGCCCCATTGAGTAGATTTACCTTTGCTTCCTGTCCCATAGCCAAAACAGAAAGTAAGAGTAAATCCCTGCAAATTAAGGAAATCCCTTGGGGACCATCAGACCACGAGAACTATTATATTTCTGGGGACAACCCAAAATTTGGTATTTTCTTTTACTTTCACTTTGAATGATAATGGTAAACAGGACAAATAGAGAGGGTGAATCTCCCTAATGATGGCACGGACAGCAATAAAAACTGACAGGTGTTCTAATCCCTCCCCACTATCCAAAACAAAAAAAAAGCTTTGCCTTTAGTCATGCTTTAAATATGTTATAAGAGGGGAGAAGAGGCAGGTTAGTGCTTGCATTTAGTGATAGTAAAGGTACTTTTTTTTAAATTAAAATAACAAACATGTTATACTTACCTGCTCTGTGCAATAGCTTTACACAGCCCCAATACTTCTCTTCTTGGGTTCCCGCCGGTGCTCCTCACTACTGCTGAATGCCGCCATAGCAAACCGCTTGCTATGGGGGTACTCATGCTTGCGCGTTCCCGAGCCCCACTCTGTCTGTCCATAGGACCGACAGAGCGCGGCTCAGCCCCGCCCCCTGCTCCCTGGTCACTGACTGTGACTGACAGCAGCCGGAGCCAGTTATATATTTAGGGGGGGAGCTATATGCTGTAAGGTAATAAATCATCTGCCTTTACAACCACTTTAAGAGAAGGTCTTCTTTATGGGTTGGTTCATACCAGAATGCAGTGCAGAAAAGGAACGTTCCATGCGCGTTTTCCAGCACCACGTTTAAAATGCACTGCCTTTTCAATCCACTTCGGGTGCCAATACATTGTTAACGGCATGTCAAATGCAGATTGCAAACGCAGAGCGTTTGCGGGCACCAGATCGCATGGTACTGCAGTATCATATGATTTGGTATGGCGCGTTTTTCAAAAGTAGTACATGCACTACTTTATGTGCATTCTGGTATCATTTTCAGCTCATTCAAATGCATGGGCTGAAAAATCGCACTGCAGGGGAATGCAGAGGAATGCAGAACAGATTGTGAACCAGCCCTAAATGCTAAGTTTACCTTTTGAATAAAATAGACTATGCAGTCAAGGCACCTCAACAGGTAAATTGCTCTGCACAATTTGGATAAATATTGCTTAATGTAATTGGCATAGCTGTAGGCCTTTTATGGCACTCCCAAAGCCTGGCATAAAAATATCCACATTGCTAGTATTTCCCCCTCCTGCCTTCTTGCCAGGACACAACATATGTTGAGCACTCCCACCCAGCAACACAGAAGAAAGCGCTCTCTTTCCCCCTGTTGCAGCAATGCTGAGCTCAGCCGCTGCTGCTACACGTCTACTTTACATGAACAGCTTTTGAAAAAAGGAGAGTGCTTGCTCCTCTGATGCTGAGGGTGAGACATTAACATATGTTGCATCCTAGCAATTTTTACAGGTAATGAAATGGGCATTTATTTATTTTTTTATTGGGGGTCTGCAAAGCATTTTACCCAGGATCAGCAGATCATGGGTGCTATGCAGGGCTCTTGCCCACTCACACTGACAGGAACTTTCAATAAACTACCACGGTGCTCAACAGCGCCGTGGTAGTTCATTGAGAACTACAGCCCGACAGCCGCAAAGGCTGATGGTAGTTGTAATTTCCCATTCACAGAACACTGTGAATGAGTGATGCGGCCGGGTGGGCAGTTTTTGAACTGTGGCAGCAGACACGGAGATCAGGAGGGTCAGCTGCAGCACTAAACTGTTACATGTTACACCCTGAATCCATGTAAAATGTAACATGTTAGAAAAAGTGGCCAGATGCACATCTAGAAACACTGGAGTATGGTGTCAATTAGTGGCTGATGATCAATATTTTGAGGGGGGTGGCAAACAAATCGGCCGCCCTCACTTGCACTAACACCCCCCCTCCCCCTGCGGAAGACAGACAGCGGCGATCAGTTCCCCCCACCCCATGCGGGAGATTGATGGCAGCAATCAGTGGTCTTACCTTAGGAGGCCGATGTTGCTCCTCGCTCCAGCTTGCCGAGGGAAGAGCCGGGGCCCTTGCTTCTCCTCCCGGCCGAACAGGAAGTGGGAAGTGACACCGAAAAGGTGTCACACCCAATAAAAAAATTGCCAATACACTCTAAGCCCACGTTCACACTGGGGCTGCGGGAGTGAAGCCTGCGAGTTCAGCTGAACACGCACAATTTCACTCCCACTGGCAGTCCTGATTTCAGCCACGATTTCAAAGACATCTGAAACAGATTTCAATGTAAATCGCGGCTGAAATCGCAAAAAGTAGTACAGAAACTACTTTTTGAAATCGGTGCAGCGCCGCAGATGCGGCGTCGCACCGATTAGGACGGTGCCATTGCCGGCAATTTGCGGCAAATATCGCTGATTTGACATGCGATTTGACACATCAAATCGCATGTCAAATCGCACCAGTGTGAACCAGGGCTAAAGGGGTGTTTTCGGCTCACCCTGTGAAAGGGTTATTTGCTCTGACAATGAGAAGCTGCCTGTCCACACCAGATGAAGCAGCCCATTTTCCAAACTTCCGGATGGACATGACTGCACACAGTCTGCTTTGTCAAGCAACCAAGGATAAGGATGACGGCACCTAACAGGTTGTCGCATTCATGCAACATGTGGTCAATACACTCTAAAGCCCTGTACACACGATTGGATTTCCTATGGATTTTAAACCGATTGATTTTTCCATCAGTCTTGCCTACACACCATCAGTCAAAAAACCGATCGTCCCAAACGCTGTGACGTAAAACATTCCGACGAGCCAAGAAAAATGAAGTTCTATGCTTCTGAGCATGCGTCGACTTGATTCTGAGTATGCGTGGGTTTTTTATCCGATGGAGTTCCCCACAGATGATAGTAATTTGCTATCGTTTTTTTTTCCATCGGATAAATTTAAAACATGTTCTATTTTTTAACACAGATGGAAAAAAGACCGATGGGGCCCATACACGATCGGTTTGTCTGATGAAAAAAGTCCATCGGACTGTTTTCATCTGTAAAACCGATCGTGTGTACAGGACTTAAAAGAGTGTTCCAAAGAGAAACAGATGAATATGACTGCAAGGATGTTGCCTAGTTCAAGCAACCTAGGATAAAGATGACAACGGCACCTAACCAATTGTCACAATTAAGCAGATGGTCGAGGCGCTCTAAAGAAATTACTAGATTCGTCTTGTGCGGGGACCGTCTGTTTGACATTGTCCAGCCTTCTTTCAGGGCCTACTCAGGCCAATCAATTCTCTCCAGTCTCTTCTAAACAGGAAAAAGAGGACGACCTGTGTCCAGATTAGTAAGGTCGGTCAAGTGCCTGTGTATTAAGAGGTGAAGCTTTGGAAGTATTTGAAGTACTTCCAGAAGACAGCTGGATGTGGAATGGATCAAATGCCTGTTCATCAAGATTGGAGGATATCGTCACAGCAGGACGTCAAAGTTATGCCCTTTTGAACGAATAAAGGTCCAGGGGTTGGGATCACCCCACTAGTCAGTATGTGTCCCTTGTGGGATTGGCCATTTACATGACCTTACCATCAGAAGGTGTGACCCTCAAGGACAAACGCGATAACTGCATTTTTTTTTCTTAATCGCAGAAGGGCAAGCCTAAATTTAATAGTGGCCAGTTTGGCTTCCTGCCTCAAGATGAAGGTCTACTGAGTTAAAGAAGACGGAAAACTCAAGAGTCAGTTTCCACGCTCATGCCAGAGAGGGTAGCTCTTGCGCTTTTCTGGATGGGAGTCCAGGAAAGACAAGGAAGCCAATGCATAAACCAAGAAGTCAATAAAAACTTCTGTGTCAGGATGCTCTCTGTTATTTTGGGATTGTGCCATCCATACATGCCCTAGGGGCACTATGTGGTTCCTCTGTGAACATAGGGACGGCTTTGGGGATGGACACGTGGTAACCTAAGGAAAGCGTTTTGGGCCATATTGGGAGATCTTTCATCCTTCACGTCTCAGATTGAGCCATAGAAATCGCCTCGCCCCAGCAGCTCAGACTACATGGTGGTGCAGTCAGATACCAGCCAATGTAGGGGAGCCCTACTTCAGGAACAATAAACTCAGGACCAATGGTCTTTTGTCAAGGATCCAAGACTCCGTCTTGGAGTTGAGGGCAGCCTTTTCAGACTCTTACCCTTCAGTCACCTCATCCAGAGTAAGACTGTCCTCGGAAAGTTGGACAGCACAACGACTGTGGCCTACATCTGGAAACAAGGCTCAGTCTCTCACTTCTGAAGTTTTCTCTAATTCTAGAATTCACCCAAGTCAATCCTCCCAACGATCTGCGACCTATGTGCCTGGTCGGGAGGATCTTCAGACAAACTATTTGTCCAGGTCAAGTCTGAACGACAATGGATGATCCAGACTACTGCAAGTCTTCCGAGAACTAACAGAGCTTGGTGTTTTGTCTGCCAGAGGTAGACCGCTTACATTCCCAATCAGCAAAAAATTCTTGAAGTTCAATTCCAGGGCCAGGATCCACAAGCTCTCGGAGTGGAGGTGATGACCGCAGAATGGATCGCCAAGACGGCTTATGCCTTTTTCAGCTGCTCCCTCTGATTCTCAGCTTCCAGCTAAGGCTGGGGCGAGGGAAGGTGACAGTTTGGTACCCGTTACTCATCATGATGAGTGTCAAGGAGTGACTCCCTCTGCCTGGTATATCAAATCTTCTCCAGGTCCCATTCATCCAGCATCCGACAGACTCAGGCTGATGGCCTGGGTCAGGAGAGGCAGAGCCTAATGGATGTCGAATGCTCTGTGAAGATTTAATAGTTCTACAAAAAAAAACTGTGGAACAGAGCATATATGCCCAGTATATTTGCTGATCAAGATTTTAAGCTGGACTCTTCAGAAGCCTGTTCCGAATGCCTACAGGCATGGCTTGACTTAGTTCTATGCGCAAGCATGCTATAGGCATACATTTTGGCTATCTCTGTCTTCACCGGCATTCAGCAAGCTTCCAACGCTTAATTATACAGTTTTTCAAGATGCAATTTGGTTGAAACCTCAACTTGTTTCCGGAATGAGATATACCAATGCTGATGGATGTTATTTCATCGGATGCCTTCAATCACCCTGTGGTACCTTTTCACTGAAACTGATTTACTGGTAGCAATTACATCAGCATTGGTGTCCTTGGGTTTAAAGAACCCATACCCTCATACTTCCCAGACAGGATGGTGTTCATGCCAATGCTCGAATTTGTGCCTGAACTGACTTTCAGAGTTCATATCACACAAGACGTTTTTCTCCTACGTTCCCTTTGGGGCGTACTCAAGAAATTAGCCCATCGGATGTGGGCTGAGCTCTAAAATATTTAATCAAGGCGACTCCTGCCATCAGGACGTCTGTACATCTGTATGTCATTTTCAGGTGGAACACATAATGATTTTAGGGCCTCCAGCAAGATTATTATCTCTTGGTTGATAACCTCATCTCCTTGGCCTGCAGGTTGTAGGGCTGGCTGTGCCAGGAGAATCACGGCACTCTCACTAGAAGGGTCCAGACCTTGAGAGTGACAGCAGGCCGGGTGTCTCAAACTATCTGCAATACAACTATGTGGACACCAAAAATATTCATATTCATGACAGTTGAGTTTGTCAGAGGCATCATGGCTTCTGTTACTGTTTTAGTCAGAATTGGAGCGTGTAGCATTATCCCTCCCCTGTTTTGGCTAGTTAATTCCCAGCTGTGCTGACATGGAGCCGTCAGGAAAACGGAAAATTGAATTCAAATACTTACCGTAATTTTTCTTTCCTGACGAGCTCCATGTCGGCACAGAACCCGCCCAGTTAAGTAGTAATTAGGGTTGTCCCGATACAGAGCATTTGCCCAAGTACTTGTACTCGGGCAAATGCTCCCGATGCTTCACCCGATACCTGGACAGTCAGCGGTGATCAGTGCGTGGGAGATCACCGCTGTATAGATTTAAAAGTCTCTCCGCCTCTCCCCCCCCTTTAAGCTGCTGTAGTGAAATCAGCGGTGATCGGTGCTTGTAACTCACACACGATCACCGCTGACTGTCCCCGCATCCTCCTCCAGCCCCCCTCCATTCTGCGGTCTCGTGTCCCCTCCATTCTGATGTCTCCCTCCGTCCGTGACCCCCTCCACTCTGGTGTCTCCCTCCGTCCGTGACCCCCTCCACTCTGATGTCTCCCTCCGTCCGTGACCCCCTCCACTCTGGTGTCTCCCTCCGTGCTGCCATCCCCTTCCGTTCTCCTCCTCCACCCCCTCTTACTGTCAGGATGGAGAGCGGAGGTAGGAGCCGGTAAACCCGGCTCCTTACTGTTCCGAATGAACAGAGTCAGTGATCACTGACTCTGTTCATTCACAAAACTGAAACATCGTAAACTGTGTTTACAATGTTTCAGTTTATGAATGGAGAGGAGCCGCTGTCTTCTCTCCATTCATTTTCAGCGCAGCTGAGGCTGCTGAGAAAGGGACTGGGGAATCTGTCCCTAGTCCCTTTCTCTGTCTCAAAGGGGAGATGTCAGAGGTCTGTTAAGACCCCTGATATCTCACCAAAGCCCCCCAACAGGGCTGATTAAAAAAAGAAAAAATTTAATAAAAAAATAAATAATAAAGAAATGAATTGTAAAAAATAAATAAAATAAAATAGAAGAAAAAACACACTGACACTGTCCACCCCCACCCCCTTAAAAAAATAAAACATTGTAAAAAATCAATAAATCAATAAATAAAATAAATTGTAAAAAATAAAAAATTGTAAAAAAATAAAATTTTTTTTTTAAAAGAGATAAAAAAAAAGTATCGGTATTCGGTATTGGCGAGTACTTGGAAAAAAGTATCGGTACTTGTACTCGGTCTTAAAAAAGTGGTATCGGGACAACCCTAGTAGTAATAGTTACGAAACGCTGAGGCTGAGGTGAGTGAAAAATGTATAGTTAAAGCGGAAGTAAACCCATCGATTTAACAGTTTCAAAAAGCAGTTACATTCCCGGCATGCTTGGGAATGCCAACTGTCACATTGGTTGTGCTCTCAACCAAACTGTCAAACCATCCAATGGCTGGTGTCATAACTGATCACATGTGCAGCATCATGGCAGTTGAAGATTAAACAGAAGCCAAGATGGCAGCTTCCTTGCCTGAAAATGATAGGAGGGTTTACTCCCACTTTAAGTCCTGATTACGTAGGGGTGGGCGGTGTCTCACCCAGCTGTGCTGACATGGAGCTCGTCAGGAAAGGAAAATTACGGTAAGTATTTGAATTAAATTTTCCGTTATAGCCACCCCGCCAACCCCCCCCCCCCCCCATTTTCCTCTCTAAAACACCATCATTTATTTAGCATTTTCTATGGAACACACTGTGAATAATTTGACTGTTACCTGCTCTGACATGCGTCTTACCTCTCCAAAGGCGCCCATCAAATTATCCCAATGGATCTTTCTACAGTTGTTGTGAACCTACAATGTTTTCTTGTGTTCTATTACTAATTCTTATCATCGATTACCATATTTCCTCCAGGCAGTGCTTTTCTTTTTCTCCAACATCTGTCCTTGGCAGGACTCTTTTCTATCCTTCACAAGATACAACTGGTGGTTCATGCAGCATCAATATAACATTGTGTTTTTTATAATTAGATGTAGCTAGTCCTTAGCAATAAAAAAATCACTTGTTTGTCATATCGTACTTCTTACCTGTCCTTTAGATCATCAGCTTAGGTAAAAAACTGTCACATTATGTTCATTTTGTGATTTCTGCAAGCTGTAAAGGGGCTATGGAATATTTTAGTGATATATAAAAATATAAAAGATAATATACTGAAGCACAGCTTATACATCTTCCCAAATCCTAGGCTACAAAGTACTTTGTAAAAGAAATATGCAAAGAGATGTACTACTGACTACTGGGAACCCAAATGGTTGCTTAGCTGCACTACATGCATAATAATGGATTGCATCTGTCTACACAAGGCTGTATTTTATGCATCCTGCATACTCCTGTTCCACTGTTTTGATCCATATTTCATGCAATGGTAAAAATCAGGTTGCTTTCAGTCATGAGGGAACACATTGTGGTTCCATTGTGGTGTTGGTGGCGAGGGTTGGTAACAGTGAAGGTTCTGTGTAGGTCCTGCAGAAGGGATCATGGTGGCAAGTAACATTGGTAACAGTGCATATAATGACTGCTACTATGTGCCTTATAATCAATGTGTGTGTGGAGGGCTGTTTTTTTTATGAAAAGTGTGCTTTAACCACTTCCCTACCCGCCCATAGTCAAATGACATCCACAGATGGGATCTCCCATCCTGGGTAGACGTCATATGACGTCCTGGGCTTCCCGGCCGCTCGGGACCCGGTGCGCCTGCCCCGGCGGTCGCGATGTCCGCCGGGCACCCACGATTGCCCGCGATCACAGCAGGACCGTGGATCCTTGTTCCCAGCATGGTAACAAGGTGCTTTGGGGTGGGGGGGCGCAGGGACCCCCTGCCCCAAAGCACCCCCCCCCTATGTTAAGGGCATGTGGCCTAGTATGGTTCAGGAGGGGGGGCGCTCGCTCATCCCCTCCCCCTTTTCTGACCTGCCAGACTGCGTGCTCGGATAAGGGTCTGGTATGGATTTTGGGGGGACTCCACGCAGTTTTTTGGCGTGGGGGTTCCCTTTAAATTCCATACCAGACCCTTGTATGGTCTTGGAGGGGGGACTATATGCTGTTTTTTTTTTATTTTGGTGTGGAGTTTCACCTCAAGATTCATACCAGACTCAAAGTGCCTGGTATTGTCAGGATCAAAGTTGGATACCGTTCATTGAAGTCGGATGGAAGTCAGACTTCAAGTACCAGGGCAAAGTCGGATCCACAGTCGTACGTGCTACTTTGCTACTGGTGCAGTGTGATTTGGGCTCCATAGACTTTAATGGAAACGCACAAAAAATGCATATAAAAGGCATGTGCATGCGTTGTAGTGTGTTTTTGGCAGAGTTTTGTGTATCAAATCTCCTTCTACAAAAAACGTATAAAGCATGAAAATTGCATCAAAAACATGTCAAAAATGCACAATGTCGCACTACAAAATCACATTGAAAATCAGATCATGCTGCACTAGTGTGAACCTTGGCTCAAATTAAATCCAGCTTAATCACTAAAATTTCATACAAGCTTTAAAGTGATAGTAAAACCTTGTTTCTTTTTATTTTTTTAATAACAAATGTTATACTTTCTTGCTCTGTGCAGTGGCTTTGCACAGAGCAGCTCGGATCTTCCTCTTCTCTGGTCCCACGCCTGTGCTTTTGGCTCCCCTCCTGCCGGGTGTCTCCACAGCAAACAGCTTTCTCTGGGGGCACCCAAGCAGGCGCGCTCCCGACCCATGGCTTGGCCCCACCCCCTCCATCTCCTGATAGCTACCACTGCTGCCAAAATCCAATCAGGAGTGCGAGTCCCTGGAGAGGCAAGGCTCTCGTGGATATCGTTGGATCGAGAGGGGGCTCAGGAAAGTATTAGGGGGGCTGGGGGGGCTGCTGCACACAGAAGTTTTTTTTACCTTCATGCAGAGAATGCATGAAGGTAAAAAAAAACCTTGTGCCTTAAAAAACACTTTAACATGGTAATGTAATTTCAAAAGTTGTTTTCTGTCTTTTCAAATTTGAAGCTTTCTTTAAAATAATTCCTGATGATTTTGCATTGAATTAAGTACTTCTTGTTATGGTGTGCCTGCCAATTATGCCCTTACATTGTGACCCTGCGAAGGCATTGTCCACTGTTGTCACTAACTGGAAGCCGGAATATGTGCATCTGTCAATGGAGTGAGTAGACAGGATATGGCTAAAAGAGGCTGGAATAGATAAGTAGTACTAAGAGGCTAAACGAGATTAAAAACATTGAAAGCTCTATTTAAAATAAAATAAAAAATAACCCCTTACTTGATTATGATACACAATGCTTTAACAAACTAAATTTAGTCCAACTCAGGTTTTGATTTATTTCTACAAGACAACCTTTATTGAGAGAAGCAAAGATATTGTAACTGCTGATTTCTCCTCATTGCTCAGGCTGTTATGTCAGTTGAAATGCTGTAATACTGATCTGGATCAGGAGTTATGAACTCATTCTGACTTCATTCTCTGCATGCTTGATCCAGGTCAGTGACCAAGAAAGCATTAAAGGTCATCCTAACTGCCAACCAACTAATATCTTCAGAAGCAAACCAAAAATGGTTCTCTCATGCCATTGTTTTAACATGCCAACGAAATTCCATGTTTGCATACAAGATAAGTACAGGCATACCCCACTTTTAAGTACACAATGGGGTTCATTTACTAAATCTGGAAAGCGTAAAATCAGGCTCACTTCTGCATATAAACCAATGAGATTCTAAGCCCAGCTTGTTCAATTAAGCCTGGTAATAAAACCTGGAAGCTTGTTGGTTTATATGCAGAAGTGAGCCTGATTTTGCACTTTACAGCTTTAGTAAATAAACCCCATTGTGTACTTAAAAGTGGGGTATGCCTGTACCACTTACAAAATCAAAGGTATACAAGGTACAGGCACCTCATGGTAGCTGATATTAACCACTTTAGCCCCGGACCATTTGGCTGCCAAATGACCAGGCCACTTTTTGCGATTCGGCACTGCGTCGATTTAACTGACAATTGCGCAGTCGTGCGACGTGGCACCCAAACAACATTGACGTCCTTTTTTTCCCACAAATAGAGTTTTCTTTTGGTGGTATTTGATCACCTCTGCGGTTTTTATTTTTTGAGCTATAAACAAAAATAGAGCAACAATTTTGAAAAAAAAGCAATGTTTTTTACTTTTTGCTATAATAAATATCGCCCAAAAATATATTAAAAAACTTAATTTTTTCCACAGTTTAGTCCGATACATATTCTTCTACATATTTTTGTTAAAAAAAATCGCAATATGCATTTATTGATTGGTTGGCGCAAAAGTTATAGCTTCTACAAACTAGGGGACTGTTTTATGGCATTTTTAATAATAATTTTTTTTTTTACTAGTTATGGCGGCGATCAGCAGTTTTTATCGTGACTGCGACATTATGGCGGACACATCGGACACTTTTGACACCATTTTGGGGCCATTGTCATTTTTACAGCGATCAGTGCTATAAAAATGCACTGGTTACTGTGAAAATGACACTGGCAGTGAAGGGGTTAACCTCTAGGTGGCGCTGTAGGGGTTAAGTGTACCCTAAGAAGTGATTCTTACTGTAGGGGGGCGTGGCTACACGTTACACGTCACTGATCGTCTGTTCCGATGACAAGGAACAGACTATCACTGACATGCCACGGAGAAGAACGGGGAAAGGTTTGTTTACACTCACCTCTCCCCGTTCTTCAGCTCTGTGACCCGATCGCGAGACACCGGCGGCGATCGGGTCCGCGGGTCCCGCGGGCGCGGTCACGGAGCTCAGGACCGGGCTGCGAGCGCGACCCATGGCTGGGCTCTTAAAGGGCAACGTACCTGTACGTTGAGCAGGGAAGGGCTGGGCCAGGGGGCAGGGTGGCAATTGCCTCCCAGGCCGCCCTAACTTATGTTCAAAATGGCCGGCAGCCGCTGCCCGCTACCATTTTCTTTTTTATTCTGGTCTAGGAAGTCGGGCCAGGGGCATGGCCATGGCGGCCGACCACTAGCTGTTGCATTCTGGGAGTTGTAGTCCGCACTCTGGTGGGTGGAAAACACAGCAGCGCAGAGGAAACTACAACTCCCTGGGACCGGATTCTTGGAAGCAGACAGAGGCAGGGCATGCCAGGGAGTCGGGATGCAGGGCTGCAGCGCTGGGTGCTGGCTGCAACTTGACCCCAGAATCAGGAGCGTTTCCCCCCCCCCTAGGAAACCGTGGCGTGCAAGGACCTGCTCTGAGCTGAGATCACTGAGATGAGAGACCCTGACACCCCTAGCTGACCATCCATCTTTCCCCCATACACCCCATGTAACCTCCCCCAGTGATCAGGCTGCATTGATGGGCACTGGAGTTGGCTGCACTGATGGGCACTGGTGAGGCTGCATTGAAAAACCAGGTGGGCCATGGATGGTGAGCTGATTCGACAGTTCAATGGGCCACTTGACTGGACTTGCCCCCCAGGCCTAAGGTCGTCAGCCCTCCCCTGCGTGATGTGCCCAGCCGTGCCATTCTGACGATGTATATCGGCGTGAGGCGGTCCTTAAGTGGTTAAAGTAGAACTATATGTGTAGCGGGGTGTTCCCCTTTAATGCAGAGAAACTACATTACCCAGAACCCCATTCGGAGTGTTTCACCGCAGAGACTCATGGGAGGGGTTATATAAGGAGGAGGCGCGGCTGCGCTCGGTCTCTTTGGGACACGAGACTTCTGTGACTGATCCTCCTGTGCGAATGTGCCGGAGTGCAGGGCCTGAAGCCTGAGGCCTTGCGCAGCACCAAAGAGCCTTCCACCCCACTGCGAGCCTGGGTGGCATCTGACGTCGCTCGTGTAGCGATACCTCCACTTAAGAAGGCCGCAAATTTAGTTTGGGCCCTGAAAACAGCTCCGCCAACCCCCGGCAATGTACTCGACTCCCTACTGGCACAGTTAGTATTGAAAGCAATATATCTATTCTTATACTGTATGAGTAAACCCAGACACCAAGACAATAATGATAAAAGGGTATAAGATTTACTTATGCTTTTGGTAAGAAAGGTTACCAGTGGTAACAGTTCACAGATAATAAATTGCAGAGCCCTGCAGCAATAACACACTATGCATTAGAATGAACAGTAAAGGTGCGCCGCGTGGGCGACCGTTAACTAGGCGCCCTGTGATGCAGTAACCAAATGAACTAACTAGCTGGCCAGGCCTGGCTCAGATATCTACAACTCAGTCTATAGGGGATGATGGTTTTCTTCACCGGCAAGTCTTTAAAGGTGGTGCACATTAACAGAATACCATTTGTAATCCAATAAGAGGGTAGAGATGAAATAAACACTTTGCTATGTAAACTCTGAGTTCAGCTCCAATAAGGTTCTCTAATGAGAGTATCAGAAATAACTTGTGGGCCACGGCAGTCTATAGGCCCATTAGCAACAACAGTATATGGTCTGGGCATACGTCCTCTCACCCATCCGGACGCGGTCCCAGTCCGGGGAAACTTCCACTGACTGTGTCACACACACACACAGTGTCTCCAGCGATCGGGTCCCCGATCCAACCAAGGCTGTAGGTAAGCGACGTCAGATGCCACCCAGGCTCGCAGTGGGGTGGAAGGCTCTTTGGTGCTGCGCAAGGCCTCAGGCTTCAGGCCCTGCACTCCGGCACATCCGCACAGGAGGATCAGTCACAGAAGTCTTGTGTCCCAAAGAGACCGAGCGCAGCCGCGCCTCCTCCTTAAGTAACCCCTCCCATGAGTCTCTGCGGTAAAACACTCCGAATGGGGTTCTGGGTAATGTAGTCTCTCTGCATTAAAGGGGAACACCCCGCTACATATGCAAAACTTTTTTTTAACATTTTGGATAGAGAAAGGGAGGGTTATAACCGCTGTCAATTCTCTTTTCGCCATCCGTGTCCCATTGCAGAGATTTACCTTCACTTTTTATACTATAGCCAAACAGGAAGTGAGAGGAAATCCCTGCAATTTAAGGGAATCCCTTTAGGACCACCAGGCCACCAGAACTAGTGTCCCCATTGGAAGATTTCGCCTCTTTTACTTTTCTGGGGACAGCCCAAAATTTTTCATTTTCTTTACTTTCAATTTCAATGATATCGGTAAACAGGACAAATAGAGAGGGTGAATCTCCCTAACAGGGGCACAGACAGCAATAAAGGCAGCATTAAAGAGCACTGATTGGTGGCACTGATGGGCGGCACTGATGGGCATCACTGATGGACACTGATAGGTGGCATTGATGAGCACTGATAGGTGTCACTGATAGGCAGCACTGATAGATGGCGACACGAAGGGCACAGCAGTCACAGAGCGCATTGGATGTGTGCCCCAGGAAAGCAAGTTTCTGGGAGGATGTGCATGGGCGCCCTCCCTGAATTGGAAGCCATGGGCTCGAATGGGAGGGGGAGGGGGGGTTAGGGGGGCCCATCATGGTTTCTTGCATCGGGGCCCTGAAGGTTCTAGTTATGCCTCTGGCATAAAACTTGCTAAGGAGGCACTCGGAGGAAAGCGCTGACGTGGGACGACCAAAGAGAAGCTAGGAGACCGCTCAGTGCAATACTGTAGCACAGAGCAGGTAAGTATAACATTGTTTTTGTTTTAACACCAAAAAAAAAACGTTTACCTGTAGTATAACTTTAATGAAATATTTTGTTAAAACATGTTCACTTCGACTCCCTTCCCTACAAATCTGTAAGAGCTGTGTTTCGCCATGTGCAAAAGTGATGCAAATAGTCGCGCATAGGAAATGATCACTCATTCAACACAACATTGATGGTGATGGTTGCTGGAACAGACTGTGATCACCTACTCAGTGGTGGTGCGTCCATAAAGGGCGCCGCCCCCCTCTCCTCCTCGCTCCCCCTCTCCTGCTCTCTCACATAGATAGATTCATGCATTGCATGAATCTATCTATGGTCGCCGCTGCCGCCCCCTATTCATGTGCCCGACCCCTTGTCGGGCGCCGGGCATATGAATTACCGTGGCGGTGGTGTTTTGGACGCGCCTGATTAGAGCCGTGGGCTCTAATAGGCTTCCAAAAGGGTAAACAGCAGGCGCACTGCTGTGCGTTCGCTGATTACTCAGTCTGCTGATTACTCAGTGTTGTGTTAGGGAACCGAATACATCGCTTCCCTAACACTGACCTGCCTCTCAGCCTGGTTACCCTGTCACCTGATTGGCTGAAACAAAAGGCGCTGCTATTGGACGCCTGACGGGATGAGAGGACGGCAGTTGGAGATGAGGACGGTGTGGAGAAGTGCCCGGCTCCACAGGAGACATGAAGGACCCCGCTCGTCGCCGTCACCCGCTGCCCCACCAAGACAGGGTAAGTGCCGGGCAGACAGCGAGTAGGCAGGGGTCACACTGGCAGCATTTAATGGGCACACTGACAGCATTTGATGGGCACACTGGCAGCATTTGGCACAGTGGCAGCATATGATGGGCACCCTGTCAGCGTTTAATGGGCACAGTGGCAGCATTTGATGGGCACAGTGGCGGTGTTTGATGGGCACAGTGGCAGGGTTTGATGGGCACAGTGGCAGGGTTTGATGGGCACAGTGGCTGCGTTTGATGGCACAGTGGCTGCGTTTGATGGCACCGTGGCTGCGTTTGATGGCACAGTGGCTGCGTTTGATGGTACAGTGGCTGGGTTTGATGGGCAACGTGGCTGCATTTGATGGTACAGTGGCTGCGTTTGATGGCACAGTGGCTGCGTTTGATGGTACATTGGCTGCGTTTGATGGCACAGTGGCTGCGTTTGATGGGCACAGTGGCTGCGTTTGATGGGCACAGTGTCTGCGTTTGATGGGCACAGTGGCTGCGTTTGATGGCACAGTGGCTGCTTTTGATGGCACAGTGGCTGCGTTTGATGGCACAGTGGCTGCGTTTGATGGGCACCGTGGCTGCGTTTGATGGCACAGTGGCTGCGTTTGATGGGCACAGTAGCTGCGTTTGATGGGCACAGTGGCTGCGTTTGATGGGCACAGTGGCTGCGTTTGATGGCACAGTGGCTGCTTTGATGGCACAGTGGCTGCGTTGGATGGCACAGTGGCTGCGTTTGATGGGCACCGTGGCTGCGTTTGATGGCACAGTGGCTGCGTTTGATGGCACAGTGGCTGCTTTGATGGCACAGTGGCTGCGTTGGATGGCACAGTGGCTGCTTTTGATGGCACAGTGGCTGCGTTTGATGGCACAGTGGCTGCTTTTGATGGGCACCGTGGCTGCGTTTGATGGCACAGTGGCTGCGTTTGATGGGCACAGTAGCTGCGTTTGATGGGCACAGTGGCTGCGTTTGATGGCACAGTGGCTGCTTTGATGGCACAGTGGCTGCTTTGATGGCACAGTGGCTGCGTTGGATGGCACAGTGGCTGCGTTTGATGGGCACCGTGGCTGCGTTTGATGGCACAGTGGCTGCGTTTGATGGGCACCGTGGCTGCGTTTGATGGGCACCGTGGCTGCGTTTGATGGGCACCGTGGCTGCGTTTCATGGGCACCGTGGCTGCGTTTGATGGTACAGTGGCTGCGTTTGATGGGCACCGTGGCTGCGTTTGATGGCACAGTGGCTGCAATTGATGGGGGTTTATTTTCAAAAAAATGTCAGCTTGTTTGCACCCCCAAAATTTTTGATCACCAGCCGCCACTACACCTACTGTATAAGGATCATGATGAGGGGAAGGATGATGATGACTATTACTATACACTCTGTGATGAAGGAAAATCCCCTGCAACCAATGTGCAGGGAGTTTCAATGCAATGTTATCAGAGTAATGTTATCTCCTTTATGAAAAGTCTGAGACCTGATTGCTAGTTCTATAGAATAAATACCCAGACAACAAGCCCGATGTGCTGACCCTTCAGCCGGTCCCGTTAATTACTGTGTGTGCTGCTCTGAATGTCATCTACACAACACAGCATCTCATCCTATTGATTTCTGCGAGGAAGAAATCCGAAATATGTCCAATAAAGCTGAAAGTAGAATTGAGTGGAGGAATTGTGCGAGAAGCAATCCCCAGCTCTGCAGATGACACGACACGTGTATGGAAGCCACATCCTTGTCACCTGCAAGACTTCAAAGTTCCTGAGCGTACTGCGCTACGGTCTATAAAGCGTGCAATGGACTGTTGCTCTAATGCTTATAGATCTACACATATGCAATCCCATTACAGAGCTACTGCTAGCGCTTACTGCAGAATTTCTTGTGAACTAAGGATTAAATCATTCCTGTGATCACCCCCACCGCTCCTGAAGCCAGGACATGACCAGCTTGCTGGACTGTGAAGCATGAAGAGCTTCTTGTAAGATTGAAGTGTCAACTTCAGTCCATCATTACCTCCCCACGCCTGCTGGGCTAATGGTTTCTCCCAGCAGTATATAAAACCATCCAGTTTACAATCACCTCCAGAACAGATCGAATTGCTATAGAGGAGTTTAGGAGGGATGAGAAGAACCAGCAAGACTTTGCAAAGGACGTTTTGAATGCCTAAGGTGGTCCTTCCTCCTGTATGAGAAGAAGAAAGTCTTCTACAGCTTCTCAAGCACTGGAGATGGTCCCAACGTCTTGGGTATTGTCCTAACGAGCTGTGCCACCACTTGTCCAACTTTGACCTACAGAGATGAACGGGACTTTCTTTAACCAGACAGTGCTGGACCAAGGAGCTTACAACAACTCCTCGCAGGGTCTTGGCTCCTTGATGGAATGCTGCAATGGTAGCCGGGCTGTGATCACCAACGATGGTGGTGGCTCTTTGGTCCTCAGTCCTGATGAGAGGAGCATCTTCATCACTAGGGTCGTGCAGATAGCCGTGCTCTGTGTCCTCTGCCTCACCGTTATCTTTGGGATTTTTTTCCTGGGCTGCAACTTGCTCATCAGGTCTGAAAGTATGATTAACTTCTTGGTGAAGGATAGAAGGCCATCTAAGGACGTGGGAGCTGTGATCTTGGGGCTCTACTGAAGGATGGGGGTCCTTGCTCTCCTGAAGACCACATGGTGGGCTTTCATATCTTGGACTTTATGGAAGCTACAAAGAAAACGCTGCATGGATCTTCTCTTGACTTGGTTGTGCATGGGGAGTGCCAAAATGAATACCCAGTTGGACTGAATGTATTTTTTTTTCTTTTTAAATAAAGCTGCTAACTGTTTTTGATGGTTACCTGTCTGCACTGCACCCCCCATCCCTGTGCAGTCAATTACTGATTTATTTTTATATAGTGATGGGCTGCAGTCTGTTCTTTTTCTTTCCTCCCTTCTCTTATAAAATGGGGTTTGGGATTTGCATGATTTACAGACCCTTCTGCTGTATCTTATCTCAAAGGTTCTTTGGTACCTATTTATTTTTTGTGTGGAAACCATTAATTAAGCATGTTTTTGAAGGCTGCAGCCCCGTTTGATAAACAGTTTTTTGCACTATATTTATTGGATCACCAAGCATGATTTGTATTTGGATTTGGAATGCTTTTTTTGTATGCATAGTCAATGTTAATTCTATGGTGACACCCTGTTTCTCTCTTTTTTTCTTTTGTTTGCATTTTTACACAATGAAGATAGCAAATAAATGATGCTATTTTTAAATATTATGTATCTTTTTCT
This sequence comes from Rana muscosa, assembly GCA_029206835.1. Lineage (NCBI taxonomy): Eukaryota > Metazoa > Chordata > Amphibia > Anura > Ranidae > Rana > Rana muscosa. The sequence goes on from CM055128.1 coordinate 271,731,008, forward strand.
TGATGATGATAAAATGACACACACAAATATATATGAGCAGTGGTATTTATTAAATGGCAGTGTGCAAAGTGACATAAAATGTACTTAGTAACCAATCAGATCATCTGTCCCTGTTCTTGCGCCACTATACTGATGAAACAGTTGCTATGGGTTACTTGATCCTGCCTTCCTGCAATCGTTTCTTGCACTGCCTTTTTAATAATTGTTTGTTCTGTTTTAACTAAAGGTGGTTTGGCTGCTGTTGTAAAGATTCACCCCAACCCACCACAACTTGTCATGGCAATTAATGTTTTGATTTATTATTTATTTATTCATTAAAATACTTGTTGCATTTTCTTTGGAGACAAGGAAGCAATTCTTTAATGGTTATTTCTTTTTCAGCATTGTGGAAAATATACACAACAAAACCACCAGATATTTCTTGCTCCTTTTTTATTTTTCTGACCATCATTAGGCTTATTCATACCAGCTCACGCGCTTAAGTGCGTTCGCGCTGGTGTGCATTGTGTAGGAGTTGTGTGATGTGTTGTCTAATTTTCTTTTAAACTTTGATGAAGTGTAACAAATTTACACTTTATTCAGCTCCATGCACCACAGCACCTTGCAGTGCGATGAGTTCCTTTGCGTAAAAATACATACATGCTGCATTTTTCGCAGCACACACCACCGCACATATATGATGTGAACAGGCCACATAGAATATAATTATTTTCTAGTTGCCCCCGCATTGAGCCTTCGTTGATCTATGCAGAATAACGCAGCTCAATGAACATGGTGTGAACAAGCCCTAAAGTTCTTTCCATTAGGCAGCACAAAGAGCAGTCATGTAAAAACTGCAGGAATCTAACCATTAAAATTTCAAATTAATTCAATCATATCTAGCAAAGCTGATTTCTGATTGGTTTCTTTGTGTTATATTTTACACATCATAATTATACTGCCTTGTTACCGAATAAACAAAAGATTGTTAATAAACTCATCCTAGGTTATACTGGAATTGGTTTGCTTTTTGTCCGTGAACTCAAAAGTTATATTAAAGTTATAAATGAAGCCTGGTGAGCTGTGTGTGCCCCTATCTTCTTCGTATTATTATTATACAGGATTCATATAGCGCCAACAGTTTACGCAGTGCTTTACAATATAAAGGGAGACAGTACAGTTGCAATACAATAAAATACAAGAGGGTTAAGAGGGCCCTGATCACAAAAGCTTACAATCCAATGCTTTAGATACCTAAACAGTGAGATCCCAACTCTGTTTCTGTCCACTTGGTAGTTTTGGGTGTTCGCACCCACCTTTTATATTATTATTATGCAGGATTTATATAGCGCCAACAGTTTGCGCAGCGCTTTACAGCAGACAGTATGTTCCAGCTTCCCCATTACAGTCGCCATAATATAATAGTAATAAAAAAAATCAATCGATACAGTTTAAGGGAGATATAAAAAAACAATTAAAAAATACAACTCTCAAAACTCAGAAGGTCAGTTTAGGGTGGACTTGCCTTTTAAATATATGACTTAAACAGCTAAGTAACTGAGGTAACTGAGCTACACTATTACCTACATATATTATATAAAATAGTTTGTTTATTGCGCACTTTTAGACTGCATAATGAATGTCTTGCCTGGAAAAGAGACACAGAAGGGAGTCTAATGCAGCGTACACACGCTCGGAATTTCCGATGGAGAAAGTCAGACGGAATTTTTTCATTGGATATTCTGGCCGTGTGTATGCCCCATTAGACTTTTTCAGACGGAATTAGATAGAGAACATGTTCTCTTTTTTTCTGATGAAAAAAATCTCTATTGGAATTTCCGTTCCTCTGGATGCAATTCCGACGGACTAAAAACCATGCATGCTCGGAAACAACTCGACGCATGCTTGGAAGCATAGACCTTAATTTTCTCGGCTCGTCGTAGTGTTTTACGTCACAGCCTTCTTGACGGTCGGATTTTAGTGTGACCGTGTGTATGCAAGACAGCTTGAGCGGAATTCCGTCGGAACTCTGACGGAAAAACCCGTCAGAGTTTATTCCGCTCGTGTGTACAAGGCATTAATGTTCCCAATGCTGGTGTTGTTTTTTTAAGCAAGGGACAATTATTCCATAGATTACTTAATATATGTAATGTACACCATTAAATACATTAGGTGGAAATAACTTTTGCATCATGTTCCCCACTTTTCTATTTTTTTATTACATTTTTGTACTATATACTGTATATGTATTAGCTAGCTGAGGATCTCTTAAATTATTTATTTAACATTTTCTGGATACAAGTACCTGTGACTTATTTTGTTATGTATATAGACCTATAGGTGTGTTAAAGCCGAGTTCCAGCCTGGGTGAATTTTTTTTTTAAAAGTCAACAGCTACAAATACTGTAGCTGAGTGCTGACTTTTAATATAAGGACACTTAACTGTCCAGGGAGCCCGCAATGTCGGCACCTGAAACCGACCCATCTATCGGCTCCGGGTGCAGGCATTGGCATCTTTACTAAGGGAAACAGGAAGTGAAGCCTTGCGGCTTCACAGCCTGATTCCTACTGCGCATGCGCAAGTCGCACGGCGCTTTCTGAATGGTCCCGTCGCCTTCTGGGGAAGGAGGAGGGCACAAAAAAATGCGGAAGCAGCGGCGCACCTTGCCGCGGCGCTATGGGACGAAGTCCCGATGAAAACATACAAAAAATGCATGAAAAAAAATATGTCCAAAACGAGGGGGGTGAGATGTGCTTTGGTTTCAAATGGAGTTAAATATTTGCCTGGAACTCCATTTTAAGGAAAATGGTTACTGTATATTCAGGTTCCATAGAAGCTTAAAGTTTCTCCAGAGATTGCAGAGGTTAGTTGAGCAAAGAGCAATTTTTGCTTCTCAGATAAGTTCCCACTGATGCCACTGATCTTTTGTGTAAGGAGCATTCTTCCCACTGAGCATCACACTATCATGAGTTGTAGATATAATAAGTATTAGCAGGGGTTCCCTGAAAACAGAAAGTTATTTCATGGTTTCCTCTGTGTTGAAAAGGTTGAGAAAGGCTGCTGTAGACATTGGTGGCAACTGAATATTTATGTAAAGGGTCACACTACCTTAGTCTGATACAGCAGTTCAGTTTATGGTGGTAGCTGATAGTCAAGCTGTACGTAAATGTATAGATATGTTTTAAGGCAATTATGAGCAGGTCTCTATTGTAGCATTTTTCTATTATTTTACAGAATATGGAAAATGCAACAGGAACATTTGTGCTTCAGTGTGAGAGATCAGAAACTGAAGTTACATCTGGGGATATCTTGACACTACAATCCCTGGAAGGCATCAGAAGCTGGTGGGTGATTTAGCCAATTGCAATCCACCCATGTAATAAAAAAAATATTTGAGAAATGTGGAAATAATGACTATGGCAGCCAAACATCATGGTATCACCTTTAGTGCACCTCATAAAATAAATGATTATACCTAATAGGTAGCAATGTGTAACATCCACTGAGTCCTAGGCCAGCCATGGGCGAGAGTGTTGGCACACATGCTAACATCCACACCCGTCTCTACCAAGCACTTTTTAAGTAAGTGGGACAGTCGACTGCCTGATTACCTCCCCTCCTTCCCCCAAGAAAATGGATTTGCCCCCATTGATAGTGTCAGTGAGAAGAATAGTGTCCCATCTTTGATGCCAGTGGGAGGAATAGTTACTCATCATTGGTGTCAGTGGGAGGAATAGTTACTCTTCATTGGTGTCAGTGGGAGGGATAGTACCACATTGTTGGTGTCAGTGGGAGGAATAGTGCCTCATATCAGTGTGAGAAATATAGTGTCCCAAGGGCTAGATAAAGGCAAGCAAAGGGCCACAATCAGCTCACGGGCCACAGTTTAGAGACCACTGCACTAGAATGTCTATAAAAAGGCCTTTTAGAACTTCACTGCCTGACAACCCAGTATTCCTGCTGTACAGTCAACTTGGTAAACTACTAATAATTTGACAGTCCCTAGTACTAAAGCACATAGGCATGCTATGTTTTAACCAGTCAAAATAGACAGAAGGCATGTTTGTGTCATTTTTTGTCAGGGAGGAGGGCTGTTTTTAAGGCTGGTCCTTGATGACCTGCCTGACATTTCAGCTCTGCATAGGAAGATCTGGAAGATCCCCACAACTGAACAATGTTATGCTTACAGTTCATAATATGCCTATTATGTATATAAGATCCATGCTCAGTTCAGATAAATAATACATTATTTATAGTTGAACCCCAGATCGAGTTGTCATGAATCATCAATACATATGAGTGAACTACTTGACTAGCCAAGCACTTGTCTTTCCGTTCAGTTACTTTTGTGATCCATTTTCCCTTTCCATACAGCACAGCTAGGTTCTGAACCTTGAATTTAAGAAATGTAGCCCTGTCCACGACCCACCCCAGCTTCAGATTGAAAATTGGTGAAGCAGCAGCAGCACTCTGATCAGCTCATTCTGTTATCTTTGTCCTCCTTTAAGGATGTTACCTGTAAGTGACAGAGACCTGAGTGCTTCTCTCCCTCTCCCAGTCTGAGTGCTGCCTAGTGGCCATTGGCCAATTACAGGGGGCTAATCGTAAATGAGTTTTAGGTGCTTGGTTCTGTGTGAAATATGTGTAAATTTTTTAAAGAAATACATATCTGGATAAATTGGTGTTCTTTCTATATCTTCCTTTAGTTTTAGCTTTAAATAAAGAAATGAGCATGCTATCTGCTCAGAGTGAATGCGCTTTCCGTTTAAAAATCTGTCACTTATATTGTATCCAGAGGTATATTGGTGAAAAACCTCAACAGATGTTTGGGGATTAAGGGCTGAAAAACCCACCCAAGATCCCCTATCTTATAACAATCTGAATGCTAAACTCTCTGCAGAACAGCCGCTGCAAGATCGGAAAAGGATTTGTCTGAGAGATAAAGCCCTTTTTTTCTATTGCTGACAAGCAGGAAATAATTCCCTTTAAAAAAGGCATACTGTCACCCTAGTTTCTTCTAAACGGGAACAGTAAAATTACAATGCTCAGCAGCCACCAATCAATATTCAGTCTGTATCTGCAACACCCCCTTTTGTTACAAACTATTGGTTTTATAAACTATGCACTTTTTTCCACCTCCTCTTTCCCTTTGGTAGCAAGCTGCTAAAGTATGCTATTGTGTTCATTATGCTATAAAAAAATCCTGCAGAGGTTTACTTAATGCCCACAGGTCCTTAGGATGTTTAGCAGTTCTTTTTCTAACTATAGAGGAAGGAGAGTAAACCGACAAATTTAGCCAGGTTTAGCCCAATTATGTTGCAAGACAGCTTGGCCAACATGGAAAACCGAGATGCCTAGATTGCTAAGGAGTTGTGTGTAGAACATACAACAGTTTCTTGGGTTGTCCTTCAAAGTTCACCATCTTTGCTCATTTTGTTAAAAACCCTAATTAGCTTAAAGCAGAGTTCCACTCATTTTTATTAATTAGCCTCATTGTAATGTCCATCCATAGTGCTGTAATGTTTGGATAGCTATATCTTGAAATTTCTAAAGAAAGTACCTTTTTTCAATTGTCTTCCCCTTCAACTTCTGGTTGCGGCTGTCTAGGCAACTACATCATTAGCCTGGCCAGTTGACTCTTTGGATATCTATGTCATCAATCTCAGGAGTCTTCGGGCATCTAATGCGGGTATTATTGTGAGATTTCCTGACCAGAACTGACTCAATCGGCGCCATTTTTTTTTATTTTTATTTTTATTTAGTTACATACATTACAGGTTATAACAAGCCACACAGCGTGGACAACAACCGACCATGAAAGTGCCGGCACATACAACATAAATCTATCAACATAAAAGTCATCACATAAACTTGTGATACATCCCCCCAAATCGGCGCCATTTTTGAAGAAAACATCATGGGAGCATCTACTGGAATACTGTTCCGGCACGTTCATTGCAACTGCTCAGCCGCAAGATCGGGAGGCGAATGCTGGGTAGTTAGCTGCACGAAAACCTGGAAATTAAGCCAGGACTGACTTCAGCTGCCCACATCCTCCATGGCCGCAACCGGAATCGAGGGAGAGAAAAAATAACTAATTTGTTTGTAACTAATTAGAATATGCACATGAGCATCAGTTTCCATTGTCGTTCTGGTGAATTACAACGATCTTGATGATGTTATTATCATAATGTTGGCTAGGCGACTGGAACGCTGTTTTAAAGTGAATGTAAACCCGATTCATGAAATTTGAGCTGGGCACATATATCTGCAGTGTTTTGTTATCTCTCTTTAAAGCCCTATGTCCCCAAGCTGTCTCCTGCTCCGTTTCTCTGTTATCAGCCTGATAACTCCTGACAAGTTCTCCGTCAAATATGATAAAAGCAGCAGAGTTTTGTGTTGGGGAGGATGCTATAAATAGATTAGCAGAGCCCTGAACTATTCAACATCCAGAGCTGAAAGTCTCTACCTATGAGGAGAGAGGGTGTGTGCCTTTCCTCCAATCAGCTATATTGGCTGTATGCCCAGGCTTCACTGCAGTGATAACCAGGAAGAGAAAATCTCCTAACACGATCTGAACTTTTGAAACAGTATATAAAGATAAAGACAGCAAATATAATGTAAAACTTATGTAGGGATATTAGTTTCATCCCTGTGTATCATCTGAGGCTGTTCACTTCACTGGGTATATGTGAGAGTTTATATATATTACATTAGTACACTTGAGAGAATAATTTTTATATTTTCCTGTCTACATATGTTTTTGTTTTAATAGCACCTAGAAGTGGTTATATCCCAACACATTATCACATATCAGTGGATGCGCGCTTGTTTCTTTGTTTCATATGTGAGGGTTTACATCCACTTTAAAGAGGAACTTTACCCATAACAACTTGATAAAAAACAATGTTCTTTAGCAAGGAACATACGTTCCACATTAATAATTATGCTGCCAAAATTAGCGTGTGCTGTAAATTGCCTCCCACATTGCTCCTGTTTTTTCTTGCTGGAGGCTGCCATCTTGCTGAAGCCCAGAGCCCCTGAACAACAGTAAATCATAAAGCAGAACTAAACCCATGGATTTAACGGTTTAAAAAAACAATTACTAACTGTCTCTTTTGTGTGAAAAAATTCCACACTTATGCCGCGTACACACGACCGCTTTTCTCGACGAGAAAAACTGCATTTTTTTTTCGCCAAGAAAAACGATCGTCTGTGGGCTTTATGTCGTTTTTCTCGTTGAGAAAAACGGCATAAAAAACGACGAGAAAAATTAGAACATGTTCTAAATTTTCTCATCGTTTTTTCCAGCATTTTTTTCTGCGGCAGTTTTCCCATAGGGAGACACTGCCGCGGAGCCCACAGACGGTCGTTTTTCTCGTCAAGAGAAAAAATGACGGGAAAAACGACCGTGTGTAGGGAACCAAGCGGTTCCCTCGTTTTTCCTGTCATTATTCACGGCGGTTTTTTAACCGCCGTGAATAATGATCGTGTGTACGCGGCATCAGGATTGTAAGAACTGCTGCCTCCCTCTATAAAAGTTTTCACCAAAGTGGAATCCAGTAAAATTAGTCAGTAAAGAAAGGGAATATGGCGCTGTTCTGTAAAAAAAACTGTGTATCAAAGCAGGGGGAGGAGCCCTGTATGTGCAATATAAAGTGCTATATCAACCCACTTGTACCATATGTGGTAAAAAATAAACTGATAAACCAAACCTAATAAGTACATATAAATGGGTAAATACCACCGTGTAGCATAAACAAGGTTGTATCAAGATCCTGAAAGTGACTAGTGCTAAAAAGAAGTTGCATCAAAAAATGTATTAAAATTAAAATGTGTTCAAACTCAGTAAATGAATCAGCTCCGCAGCAGTCCATAAACAGTGTTGTATCAAAATCCTGAAAGTGACTAGTGCTAAAAGAAAATTGCATCAATAAATCTAAAACGTGTCAAACTCAGTAAAATAAATGAATCAGCTCCGCAGCAGTAAATAAATATTCAAAAACTGACAATCCATAAAGATTCAAAAAGGGTCAATCCATAAAGATTCAATAAGTGACGTGCTGCATCCAAAATTAGTGACAGTTTATAAAGTGCTTTGTGAAAAAAGTTGCTTGAAGTGACTTTTCCTGTGCTCCCCTTATGTGTTTGCACTCACCAAAGCACTTCACCCCTGCAGGGGTAAAAGCATATAGTAGAAATCCACTCCAGATCCTGGTATCCCTTACTCACGGTATCCACCTCACAGCCGGAGAAGATGATCCATCCACAGGTATAGTGATGAGCCGAACACCCCCGGGTTCGGTTCGCATCAGAACCCGCGAACGGACCGAAAGTTCGCACGAACTTTAGAACCCTATTAAATACAATGGATGCGAACGTTCAAAATCTAAAGTGCTAATTATAACGACTATTATGCATGCTATTGTCCTAAAAAGGGTTTGGGAACCCGGGTTCTGCACCAGGGGACATGTATCAATGCAAAAAAGAAGTTTTAAAAACGGCTGTTTTTCTGGAGCAGTCATTTTAATGATGCATAAAGTGAAAAAAAAAAAAAAGTCAAATATTCCTTTAATATATATCGTACCTGGGGGGTGTCTAAAGTATGCCTGTGAAGTGCCACGTGTTTCCCGTGTTTAGAACTGTCCCTGCACAAAATTACATTTCTAAAGGAAAAAAGGCATTTAAAACTGCTTGCGGCTTTAATGTAATGTCTGGTCCCGGTAATATGGATGAAAATCTTTAAGAAAAATGGCATAGCTACCCCATCACACACCCCTCCCCCCTACCCCAGCCCATTACCAGCCCCTATGGGTCTTGTATGGATATTAAGGGGAACCCCACACACAAAATAAAAAAGGCCCTATATACTCTGAACAGCCGTATACAGGCGGTGCATACAAGACAGGGACTGTAGGTTTGTTCTTATGTAGAATCTGTTTGTAATTTTGAACAGGTACATTGTTTAAGTGTAGCTCCAGCCAAAAAATCTATTTTTAAGCTTTTTGGAAAACATAGGGAAGGGTTATCACCCCTGTAACATTTGTTTTGCTGTCTGTGCAGTGTGCACCTGTTCAGAACAGTTCACCTCATTTTCCGTCCTAATGACAAATGTTTTTTGAAAATTTGGGGTTTTTATTGAAACAAGAATTGGTGATAAAGCATCAGTGGAGAGGAGACACTTTTTTTCCCATATTAACTCTTACAGGAGAGAATTTGCCTTCCTAGGGGTAGATTTCCTCTCACTTCCTGTTGTATCCTTCCGTTTGCAAGGAGGAGTCGTTTGTAAGTTGGATGTTTGAAAGTAGGGGCCTGCCGTATATACTCAGCTGAAATTTGCCCCTTACATGTTGGTGTTGCCACAACACTGTGAGCCCTCACAGTTACTCTTGGTGGGCGCATGAATGGGCCCTGCTGTGAATTATTAGATCAAGAATTGTAATTGCATGCCCCTGTTGAACAGGGGCTGAAAAATTGGGCCTTTGGTGGTGGTGGTGGTGTTGACACAACACTGTAAGGCCTCACAGTTAGTCTTGGTGGGCGCAGGAATGGGCCCTGCTGTGAATTATTAGATCAAGAATTGTAATTACATGCCCCTGTTAAACAGGGGCAGAAAAATTGGGCCTTAGGCACTGGTGCCACAACACTGCAACCCCTCACAGATACTGTACTTGGAGCACAGCAATGAGCCCTGTTGCAAAGTATTGCATCAAAAATTGTAATTACACGCCCCTGTTAAACAGGGGCTGAAAAATTGGGCCTTAGCCACTGGTGCTGGTGCCACGACACTGCAACCTCTCCCAGATACTCTAGTTGGAGTGCAGGAATGAGCCCTGCTGCAAAGCATTGCATAAAAAATTGTAATTACATGCCCCTGTTAAACAGGGGCATAAAAATTGGGCCTTAGGCACTGGTGCCACAACACTGCAACCCATCACAGATACTGTACTTGGAGCACAGCAATGAGCCCTGTTGCAAAGTATTGCATCAAAATTTTTAATTACACGCCCCTGTTAAACAGGGGCTGAAAAATTGGGCCTTAGCCACTGGTGCTGGTGCCACGACACTGCAACCAGTCCCAGATACTCTAGTTGGAGTGCAGGAATGAGCCCTGCTGCAAAGCATTGCATAAAAAATTGTAATAACACACCCCTGTTAAACAGGGGCTGAAAAATTGGGCCTTAGCCACTGGTGGCGGCACCCAGAAACAGAAATGTTCTTCCAAGCTATCATCGTCAATCGGATCATTGAGGAGGAGGAGGATAGTCAGTCAACATAACAGGACAGTCTCTCAGCATCAGCATCAGTCTTGAAGGGATGTGACATTTGAAAATAAATTAGTCTGTTATATCAGCTTCAGGTGTTTGGTAGCTGGTGGTGATACAAGACTGGTTCATCTTTATGAAGGTCAGTCGATCAACAGAGTCGGTGGACAGGCGCACCCTGTGATCCGTGACAAATCCTCCAGCAGCACTGAATGTGCGTTCTGAAAGAACGCTGGATGCAGGACAGGCCAGTAGCTCAATTGAATACTGTGCAAGCTCTGGCCAGTGATCCATCCTCAAGACCCAGTAAGCCAGAGGATTTTTGGTGGGGAAGGTGTCCAAGTCTGACCTTGCCCCTAGGTATTCCTGCACCATGTATATCAGACGCTGGCAATGGTTGCTGGAACCGATCATACCTTGGGGCTGCGGACTAAAGAATTGTCTGAACGCTTCGGTCAGACGGCCACCTTCCCCACCGTTCCTTCTTTGACTGACCGAAGCCTCAGCAACTCGTTGTCCAGGACCAGGAGTTTGTAACCTCCCAGTCTCTGGGAAAGCATTGCACAGACCTTTCTGCAAGGCCTCCCGGAGTTGTCTCATCCTCTGCTCCCTCTGCGACGGTAAGATAAGGTCCGCAACCTTACCCTTGTACCGTGGATCAAGGAGAGTGGCCAGCCAGTAATGGTCCCTCTCCTTGATCCGAAGAATACGAGGATCCTTCCGCAGACTTTGCAGGATCAGGGAGGCCATGCAGCGTAGGTTAGCTGAGGCATTCGGTCCGGAGTCCTCTGGGTCACTAAGAACGACATGATCCACAGCCACCTCCTCCCAGCCACGTACAAGTCCACTGGTTTCTTGGGACTGTAAATCATCCCTAAAAGACTGCTGCTGATGATGCTGAGTGCCAGGCTCCACCTCCATGCTGACACAATCCTCCTCCTCTTCTTCCTGTGCGATGGGTGGGACAGAAGGAACACTGTCTGGGTAAAGGGGGCCTTGAGAGGCAAGGAAGTCCTCCTCTTCCTGCCTCTGTTCTGCCTCAAGTGCCCTGTCCATTATTCCACGCAGCGTATGTTCCAACAGGTGGACAAGAGGTACAGTGTCACTGATGCATGCACTGTCACTGCTCACCATCCTCGTGGCCTCCTCAAATGGTGCCAGGACAGTGCATGCATCCCTGATCATGCCCCACTGGCGTGGTGAAAAAAAACCAAGCTCCCCTGACCCTGTCCTGGTGCCGTAGTCGCACAGGTACTCATTGATGGCCCTCTGCTGCGTGTGCAGCCGCTGCAGCATGGCCAACGTTGAGTTCCACCTGGTGGGCATGTCACATATAAGGCGGTTCTTGGGCAGGTTCAACTCCTTTTGCAGCTCAGCCAGGCGAGCACTGGCATTATAAGATCTGCAGAAATGCACACAGACTTTCCTGGCCTGCCTCAGGACATCCTGTAAGCCCGGGTACCTGCCCAAGAACCACTGCACCACCAGGTTAAGGACGTGAGCCACACAGGGCACATGGGTCAGTTGTCCCTGTCGGAGAGCGGAGAGGAGGTTGGTGCCATTGTCGCAAACTACCATTCCTGGCTTAAGCTGGCGTGGCGTCAACCACCTCTCGGCCTGCCCCTGCAGAGCAGACAGAACCTCTGCCCCAGTGTGGCTCCTGTCCCCCAAACACACCAGCGCAAGCACGGCATGGCATCTTTTTGCCTGCGTACTTGCGTAGCCCCTTGAACGCCTACGAAGCGCTGGTTCCGAGGACAAAGCACAGGAAGAGGCCACGGAGGAAGAAGAAGAGGAGGGGGTGGAGGACAGAGGTGTGTCACAACCAGTAGTAGCATTTTGGAGGCGTGGCGGTGGAACAACCTCCAACACTACTGCACCTTGTCCTGCATCCTTCCCAGCTGCCAAAAGAGTGACCCTATGGGCCGTGAAAGAAAGGTAACGTCCCTGTCCATGCCTGCTGGACCATGAGTCAGCGGTAATATGCACCTTACCGCTGACCGCCCTGTCCAGCGAGGCCAAGACATTGCCTTCCACATGCCGGTAGAGAGCCGGAATCGCCTTACGTGAGAAAAAGTGGCGTTTGGGAACCTGCCACTGAGGAACCGCACATTGCACAAACTCACGGAAGGGGGCCGAGTCTACCAACTGAAAAGGCAGCAGTTGAAGCGCTAGCAATTTAGCCAAGCTAGCATTCAACCGCTGGGCATGTGGATGGCTGGGAGTGAACTTCTTTTGACGGTCCAGCAGCTGGGACAGGGAAATTTGCCTGCTAGAATCGGACGTTGGTGTACTGCTAGCAGAGTACTTGGCTGTGACACACCTAATTCTACACCTTCATTCCTCTCAGAGCAGGTTTCAGAGAGGACTGAAGGTATAGTGGGGTTGGAGATCCCAGGTGATGCGGTGCAAGAAGAGGTCAGCTTTGTTCTTTGGTGTGGGTCTTTAAGGTAGGCTTGCCAACGAGCTGCATGGCAGGTCAACATATGTCTGGTCAAGCATGTGGTGCCCAAGCGGGTGATGTTTTGGCCACGCGATATACGCTTGAGACATATGTTGCAAACAGCAGCTGTGCGATCTGATGCACTCGACTCAAAAAAGGCCCACACCAAAGAACTTTTTGAATAACGGGCAGAGGCAGCGCCCTGCACAGGCGGAGCTCTGCGGTGTGATTCCGTCGGTGTGCTGCCCTTACGCTGGCCCCCCGAGGGCATCCTGCCTCGTTGGAGATGTGCCTCCTCCTCATCCTCCTCCTCCTCCTCCTCCTCTCTCCTATTAGGCACCCACGCGGAGTCAGTGACCTCATCATCCCCTCCCTCCTCATCACTGGAGCCAATCTGGCAGTATGCTGCAGCTGCTGGAACATGACTGCCAGATTGGTGTCCTTCTTGAGCATCCCCTCTCTCTGCTCTCACGCTACTGCCTTCCTCTAGCTGGGTATCATCATCAGACCCTTCGAAACGCTGGGCATCCTCCTGGAGCATGTACCCAACACTGTGCTCAAACAGTTCGGGGGACTCCTCAGAAGGACATGGTTGGTCTAGGGAAGGAGTGACTGATGATGACATTGATACCAGGGAAGAGGACGCTTTGGTAGCTGCTTTGCCAGTACCCTGAGCCTGGGTGAGAGAGGATGAGGAGGATGAGGAGGGCTTGGTCATCCACTCTACCAAGTCTTCGGCATGATGCGGCTCAACACGTCCAGCTGCCGAAAAGAAGGACAAGCGCGTCCCATGGCCACGTGCTGATGGCGATGCACCGTGTCCACGACCAGCACTGTTGTCTCTAGACACAGAGCCTGCTTGCCCTCTTTTATTGGCTCCTGACTGTCTGCCTCTCCTTGTTTGCCTTCCAGACATTCTAATGGCCTGCAGGGAAATGGGAAAAGCAGCAATACAGGCTAAGTTAAGGTGTAATATGGTCAGGAGGCACACTCCGCCCGCTGTAAGTGCCGCAAAATCCTGTTGGTGTAACACACCAGGAAAAAGCAGCAATACAGGCTAAGTTAAGGTGTAATATGGTCAGGCGGTACACTCCGCCCGCTGTAAGTGCCGCAAAATCCTGTTGGTGTAACACACCAGGAAAAAGCAGCAATACAGGCTAAGTTAAGGTGTAATATGGTCAGGAGGTACACTCCGCCCGCTGTAAGTGCCGCAAAATCCTGTTGGTGTAACACACCAGGAAAAAGCAGCAATACAGGCTAAGTTAAGGTGTAATATGGTCAGGAGGTACACTCCGCCCGCTGTAAGTGCCGCAAAATCCTGTTGGTGTAACACACCAGGAAAAAGCAGCAATACAGGCTAAGTTAAGGTGTAATATGGTCAGGAGGCACACTCCGCCCGCTGTAAGTGCCGCAAAATCCTGTTGGTGTAACACACCAGGAAAAAGCAGCAATACGGGCTAACTTCAGGTGTATAATGTGCAGGAGGCTTAGCAACAATGACACTGACACTGTCCCCTGCCTATCCTTCTCTCTCCCTGCACACAAGGTTTATCAAAGTATATGACACTGACACTCTCCCTGCCTATCCTTCTCTCTCCCTGCACACAAGGTTTAGCAAAGAATATGACACTGACACTGTCCCCTGCCTATCCTTCTCTCTCCCTGCACACAAGGTTTATCAAAGTATATGACACTGACACTCTCCCTGCCTATCCTTCTCTCTCCCTACACACAAGGTTTAGCAAAGAATATGACATTGACACTCTCCCTGCCTATCCTTCTCTGTCCCTACACACAAGGTTTAGCAAAGAATAGATTTGACAAGATTTGACACTGTCCCTGCCTATCCTTCACTTTCCCTGCTCCGGAACACACTACACAAGGCCGCCGCGCTGGCGGCCTTTTATAGTGTGGGGCGTGTACTAAACCCCCTCAGCTATAATTGGCCACAGGCATCCTGCCTGTGGCCAATCATTGCTCTCCTCGCTGCCGGCGCTGTGATTGGCCAAGCATGCAGGGTCACAGTGCATGCTTGGCCAATCACAGCGCCGGGATTACACTGCGATGGCGCAGTGTATTGTGGGCCGTTCGCGTCACTCGAATTTGGCGCGAACGGCCCAAATCGTTCGTTGTTCGCCGAACGCTGCGAACAGCTGATGTTCGAGTCGAACCTATGTTCGACTCGAACACCAAGCTCATCCCTACACAGGTATAAGAGTGTAGGAAAATTCCTACTAAGTCCCCCTCAGCGGTGTAAGCTTCAGCAAGGTATCCACTTTTACACACCATGCCACATGCCCAATATCCTCCATTTGTAGAGGGTGAGCGGTGTTAACAATGTTTTTGGGTCCTGCAGCGAGTTACCTCCTGTCATTGGTTCTCGTCCCTAGAATGTAGGGAAAAGTCTATCTTCTCTCCTTAAGAAGGCCAATGTCCAGAAAATATCATTTCCAACAAAAGAGTTTATTTTCCTTTGTTTACAATCAACAGGGAAAGTTGAAGAGAGAAAATAAGTTGAATAGGGAGGTAGGTTCAGGCACACAACATCTATCTATATTCCTCGCCACTCAAGCCTGAGTGGGCCTTGCTCACCCGGATAGTCCCCTCTCACGGTTCTAGCAGCCGGATTGAAACACGAACAATTACTTAGGATTCGCCCCCTCCAAGGACAGGTTCAGGAGATCCTCTGCCACAGAATCCTTTAGGTTCTGAATCCAGAACTCTTTAGCGCCTGTAAATTTTAGAGACCATAAGTGCCAATGGGGCACATTACAGGAGCTATCTTGCGACTTATGGAATCCTTCCCTCTGATAGACAACCAGGCCTCTCCCGGAACAGTGACTTCCTTCACCGGTCCTCCGGACAGGTCCTCCCCTGGTTTCCTCTCTTTCAGAGTGGGCCACCCTCCCACGGGTACCCTGGGACTCCGATGGTCTGATTGTAGACCCAGTTTAAGGTACTTGGCCTACCTGGAACGCTGTAGCCTCAGGCTAAAGGTGCCCGAGACTTCTCGATCAACACACGCACCCATGGTCAGCAGGGCCAAAGGCGCGACTCCACCACCAGGGGTCCCCCTGGAATTCTCCTCTCCCCTAATGGCGTCTGCCCCTTATGTGCCCCCTCCCGGCATGCACAGCAGGCAGCCCACGCCCACCGCAAGGCCTCCGGGAGAGGACACCCAATCACGCTACAATGCCACTCGTGGTTCAACCCGAGACCTGGGCAACAGTGCCACCTACAGGTCAAGGGGAACTATACATCCAGGCAGCACCACAGCAGAGCAGAGTCCAATTTAAAGAATCAGAAGGCCTGAGCCAAACTATTGCCCAGGCCACCCTCTAAATTTCAAGCATAGCGACCCGCTATATGTGTTTACAAGTGATTGTGGTGAGCACACACCAAAGGGTCTGAGCCAGAGGTGGTGGAACTGAGTTCCACCAAGTTCCCCCTGAAAAAAAGCCCTGATGGAAACTGATGTTGGTTTTCCCATCAGCTTCCATGCACGTATAGTGTGAACAAGCCCTATATTAGCAGCCTCCATTTTTCTAGTCTAACCTCCACTTTCCTGTTACATCAGCTGTGCAGAGTATCTGAATGTGATTGTGTAGTCCAATAAGCACCAGCGTTAGACCCAGTGCACTCAATAATGTGATAGGCCTCTTCCTCTGTAATGGAAGTTTGCGGGAAGACACTTGTGATGAGGGGTGTAGCTGTTATTTAGCTCTGCCAGCACAGAGCACTGCAGTGTGGGGGTGCGATGAAAGCAGCATTTTCTGAAAAGAAGTTACAGGACAATTAAAGCGAAGCTCCACCGGAAAAAAAAATATTAAAAGCCAGCAGCTACAGCTACAGCAGCTGCTGGCTTTTAATATTTGGACACTTACCTGTCCTGGAGTCCAGCGACGTCCGCAGCAGAGGACGAGCGATTGCTCGTCGCTCTGCTGCTCCCTCTGCCATCCTCGCTGAGGGAACCAGGAAGTGAAGCCCTGCGGCTTCATGCCCGGTTCCCTACGGCGCATGCGCGAGTCGCGCTGCGCTGTTCTGATTGGTGCTCCTGTGTTCTGGGAGCCGAGTGTCTCCCAGAACACTACGGGAAGTCTGCGGGAAGTGACGTCACTCCCGCAGATTCCCGGAATAGAGGACTCCCGGATGTGGGTGAAAATACCTGTCTTAGACAGGTATCTTCACCCCCCTCCCCCCTGAAAGGTGTCAATTGTGACACCGGAGGGGGGGAGGGTTCCGATGAGAGGAACTTTTAATTTAGGGTGGAGCTCCACTTTAAAGAGCTTTAATCTGACTATAACTTTTTTTGCTAGAATACAACATCTTTTCAGGATGGTGTCTTATGAGCTTATATTTATTGCCTTCCACATGTTGGATTTTACCTTTCCATATGTGGCAACAGCATACCCACCTCTCTTATGCCATTGATAAGATCAGCTCAGTGCAGCTTCCAGTGCTGATTAAGTCACTTATATGAACAGCAAAAGTTATTTTTCCACCAGGGCTGGACTGGGCCAAAAATTTGGCCCTGGACTTCATCCAGACCGGCCCACTTTAATTCAATAAAATGCTGCCACCCACCCCCCAAAAAAATCATGCCCACCAAAAGGCCCCTACATCCATTATTGTATATCATGAGAGGGTGAGAGAGAGGGGAATGAGAGAGAGAGAGAGAGAGAGAGAGAGGAAGGGTTGAGGGAAAGGGGGTGGGTGAGAGAGGGGTGAGTGTAAGAGAGAGGGAGTGAGTGTAAAAGAGGGGGTGAGTGTAAGACCCCTTTCACACTGAGGCGTTTTTCAGGCGCTTTTGGGCTAAAAAAGCGCCTGAAAAACGCCTCCGCTGCAGTCCCAGTGTGAAAGCCCGAGTGCTTTCACACTGGGGCACTGCCAGGGCATTAAAAAAAGTCCTCCAAGCAGCATCTTTGGGGCGGTGGAGGAGCGGTGTACACACCGCTCCTGCCCATTGAAATGAATGGCCACCGCTGCTGAAGCGCCTGCAAAGCACTTCGGCAGCAGCGCTACACGGGCGCATTTTACCTTTAATTCGGCTGCTGAGAGACAGAGGGAGAAGCTGGGAGACAGAGGGGGGAGCTAAGAGACAGAGGGAGGGAGCTGAGAGACAGAGGGAGGGAGCTGAGAGACAGAGGGGGAGCTGAGAGACAGAGGGGGAGCTGAGAGACAGAGGGGGAGCTGAGAGACAGGGGGGCTGAGAGACAGAGGGGGAGCTGAGAGACAGAGGGGGGAGCTGAGAGACAGAGGAGGGGGCTGAGAGACAGAGGAGCGGGCTGAGAGACAGAGGAGCGGGCTGAGAGACAGAGGAGGGAGCTGAGAGACAGAGGAGGGAGCTGAAAGATAGGGGCTGAGAGACAGGGGGGAGCTGGGAGACAGAAGGAGGGAGCTGAGAGACAGAGGGGGGAGCTGAGAGACAGAGGAGGAGAGCTGAGAGACAGAGGAGGGGTCTGAGAGACAGAGGAGGAGAGCTGAGAGACAGAGGGGGGAGCTGAGAGACAGAGGAGGGGTCTGAGAGACAGAGGAGGGGTCTGAAAGACAGAGGGGGGTCTGAGAGACAGAGGGGGGCCTGAGAGATATAGGGGAGCAGAGAGACAGAGGAGGGGCTAAAAGAGGGGGGGACTGAGAGACACGGGAACTAAGAGACAGAGGGGGGGTCTGAGAGACAGAGGGGGATCTGAGAGACAGAGGGAGGGAGCTGAGAGACAGAGGGGGAGCTGAGAGATAGAGGAGGAGAGCTGAGAGACAGTGGGAGGCTGAGAGACAGAGGAGGGGTCTGAGAGACAGAGGATGGGTCTGAGAGACAGAGGGGGTCTGAGAGATAGAGGGGGAGCTGAGAGACAGAGGGGGAGAGCTGAGAGATAGAGGAGGGGGCTGAGAGATAGAGGGGGGGTCTGATAGACAGGGGGGGTCTGAGAGATAGAGGGGGCTGAGAGACAGAGGAGGGGGCTTAAAGAGGGGGGTCTGAGAGACAGAGGGGGGTCTGAGAGACAGAGGAGGGGTCTGAGAGACAGAGGAGGGGTCTGAGAGATAGTGGGGGGCTGAGAGACAGAGGAGGGGGCTGAAAGGGGGGACTGAGAGACACGGGGACTGAGAGACAGAGGGGGGACTGAGGGACAGAGGGGGCAGAGAGACAGAGGGGAGGGCTGAGACTGACCACATAGCACTGTCCCTTTCTGCAATTCCAATTCCTCCTCTGCTCGTCTCAGTGTTCTGGCATGTTTGTGTAGGATGCCGGGTACCTGATGGCCAGCAGCGGCAGTGCCGAGTCTCCCTCTTGATCCGGGGGGTTCTCTCGCTGCTCTGCTCCTTACAGCGGCGCATGTTCTCTTCCTCCGGGCTCCCTGTCAGCCTGCCCTCTGGCCCAGGCCGCATGGTTCCTGGAGCAAAGAGGAAGTGGAGGAATCGAGGTTCTGGGAGCGACGGGGTAGACGCGCTTGTTCCTGTTCGCCTCTTCCGTGGTCAGGGAGGGGGTGGAGCTCTTCTCCCTCCTCGGCTTTTACATCCAACTGCCCTCCTCGCTGGCCACCTTCCCTGAATCCCCACCGCTGTTTCCTGCCACGCTCCTGCTGCCGCCGAACTCTGCATAAAAAAACGGCCCACGAAAAAATAAATATATATGGATATATTTTTTTTTTAAAACGGCCCACTGAGCCATCGGCCCCCCAGGGAAACTCCCGGTAGTCCCGATGGCCAGTCCATCCCTGTTTTCCACTATTGTTAATCTGCCCCCCCCCCCCAAACTAAATCCCTTTATTGACAAATCTTGTTTTTCTATCCCTGTAGAGCAAGGGTGTTAAACTCAATTTCATTGTGGGCCGCATCAGCATTATGATTGCCCTCAAAAGGGCCGGTTGTGTCTGTAAGATTAGATGTCCAGCGCATCCCCTCCCCTTACATTAGATTTCAAGAGCCACCCCACCATCATAAATTGAGTCCCCCACTCTCCCTTACATCACAGTTCACCCACCTTACTTTATGCTGCTCCTGGGAAGAAGCTGGATGCATTGCTTGAAAACAGAAAGTAAGGGTCTGAAGGAGGACCAGAGGAGGGCTGGAGCTCTCCTGCAGCTGCAGGAGAGGTGCAAGGGCCACATGAAATGGCCTGGAGATCCGGATTTGGCCCGCGGGCCTTGTGTTTGACACCTGTGCTGTAGAGTGATTTAGGCTGACATATCTACACTCCTTTGCTAGCTTGGTATGCTGCTTTTCTTGCTCTATGATCCTTATGCCGCATACACACAGTCGGATTTTCCGCCAGCAGAAGTCCGATGTGAGCTTTTCGTCGGAAATTTCGACTGTGTGTATGCTCCATCGGACTTTTGCTGTCGGAATTTCCGCCAGCAAAAGATTGAGAGCAGGTTCTCAATTTTTCCGACGGGAAAAATTCTGATCGGAAATTCCGATCGTCTGTAGCAATTCCAACGCGCAAAATTCCAACGCATGCTCTGAAACAATTTGACGCATGCTCGGAAGCATTGAACTTAATTTTGTCGGCTCATCGTAGTGTTGTACGTCACGCGTTCTTGACGGTCAAAAGTTCAGAGAACTTATGTGTGACCTTGTGTATGCAAGCCAAGCTTGAGCGGAATTCCGTCGGAAAAACCATCCAAGGTTTTTCAGACAGAAAAGTCAATTGTGTGTACGTGGCTTTACATTTGCATACTACACTAATAAAGTATAAACCTTTTTTAAGTTTTGGATATGTAGCGGCCTCACCCTCTCTCTCTTCTTTAACGGTTACTTTGGCTTCGGTCTAGGGGTACCTTGAAGGGGAGAGCGAGGTGCGCCACGGCCCATGTCCTCTAGATTACAGCATGTAGAGGTGAAAGCCAGTATCAGATTATATTCGGGCTGTGTATACGCTCAGAGCCAGGTCTGTTCTGCTGATAACCCCCCTTTGCTCCCAGTAATTGGAGTACCACACACTGAAAAAGGTCCAACACGTATTTATTCCATTACGGCAAACAAATAGTCCTTTGCGAGCAGACAGTTTGAGACCCATAGAACAGTTCAGTATTGGTGGGGAGTAGGTCAAGGCACAATCCTCAAAGAAACTAAACCGTTGAGGTTTCACCAACAGTTGCTAAGCACAGTGGCTGTTAAATGGACTTTTTAGTTGTAGAGTCTCTTCCAGCGACTCTAGTGAACTGGAACTGGAGTTACCTTCGCTACGTTGCAGCCCCTGTCAGGGGGAAGACATTCCTCCAAGGGAGTTACCAGAGGCCCCGCCGTCACCGGATTAATGCTGTACCGGGCTATTCGGAAGGGTTACACTCCCCAGCCTCCTCGCCTCAGATACGGGTCCCAACACCTTAGGGCCCCTCGGACTCCTCCACCCTCGCAGAACCCAGTCGAATTTACTGGGTCCCAGGCCTTGGCCGTAGTACCTCACCCCAGGCTTAAGGTGCCTTGGATGGACCCCATCCCTCGCTCCGGCCAGGTCAAGGGCACCTGGGCCCGGAACTCCGGAACGCCAGCACCCAGGCTGAAGGTGCCTGGGCGCGGCCGCGTCCTCCAACTCTGAACCCCAAGGTCAGGGCGTCCGCCCCTTTTATCTCATCTCCCTTTGCGTCACAGCGGGTTCCCCGCCCCGCTGTACCGGCGCCAGGAAAGGACAAAAAGGTACAGTCTTGAGGTGCAGGTTCAACTCCGACCCAGGGCGACAACGCCACCTGCAGGCCACAGGAAACCTTGCACCACCAGAGTCCTCCAAGAACCACAAAAGGGATTCTCAGATTCCCTAACAATTAGTACATCTGGGTTAACTAACCCAGATGCTCCCCCCCCCCAAATTTAATTACCCGCTACAGATAGAATGCAGAATTGTTGAAACTGATGTCAGGTTTATATTATTGTCTGTATCCCCACTGTAGAGATTGGCCCTGTTAGTCCTATTAGCTGTTGTCACCAGGACAGATTGTGATGGGAAATCTAATATATTGCAGTTGTCACAGAAACAGGAATTGAGGAGGAGTTTTCAAATAGGGTTACCTGTTTTAGTGACAACTGTTTAAGTTAGGTCTTCCCCTTATTTTTGAGAGCTTTCACTTTCTGGTGTGTCTACCAGGGACGTGCGGTGAGGTCAGTGGCTGGTGAGGCACTGGCTAGTATCAGAGCCAGATAAACACAGGTTACGTACGCCGCAAACGTTAGAGCGAGAGGAATACTTCTAGCACTAGACCTCCTCTGTAACTCTAAACATGTAACCTGTAAAAAATTTACAGTGTCGCCTATGTGTATTTTTAAGTACTGAAGTTTGGCACCATTCCACAAGTGTGTGCAATTTTAAAGCGTGACATGTTAGGTATCTATTTTTATTTCACACGGTATTTTTCAAATGCTTTTTTTTTGGAAAGAAACTGTTTTATGAATAAAAAAAACACTAAAGTTAGCCCGATTTAAAGTTACAACGCCCACCATTTTATTCCTTAGGGTGTTTGCTAAATATATATATATATATATATATATATATATATATATATATTGTGACAGCAGGAAGGTAAAGTCACCTGGTTGCATCCAGGGGGGTAGATATATTTCGCCCAGATTCAGGCTTTACGCCGACTTATACAACTAGGTGGAGAGTTGTATAAGCCCAGCTGAGGCTAGTGGGCTCATGGATGATTCATACCTCTAGGGAGAGTGTGGGGCGTCGTGCAGACAGGGAGTTGATGAGACCAGCTGAAGCTTGTCAGCTCATTTAGGCCTCTATAAGAACTCCCAGCTTCATTAGGTGTTTGCTCATGCCTGGAACCAGACCTGTGTGGACTGTCTAGGGAGAGTGAACCCCTGTGCGGTGAGACAAAGCCTGTGTGGCTATTTGCTTGGACATTTAAAACCAGGGACTTAGGGACTAGGACAGCACTAGGCTGATCCCAGTTGTTAGTTAGGAAACCTGTATGTTTAGTCAGAGGTCAAGTTGACCAGGATTTATTTTATTTATGTTTCTTTTGCTTTGCTGTGTTTTGTCACTGTAAATAGAAAATAAACCGCACCTTTTTGATTTTGAAAACCACAACCTCCGTTTGCTGGGCCTGTTTTTGTGTGGGGAGCCCATCCCGGGGGTCACACACACCCGCTGCCGAGCTAACCCCCTCTCACAATATATATATAAACAAAATAAGTCCTGGTCAACTTGACCTCTGAGTAAACATACAGGTTTCCTAACTAACAACTGGGATCAGCCTAGTGCTGTCCTAGTCCCTAAGTCCCTGGTTTTAAATGTCCAAGCAAATAGCCACACAGGCTTTGTCTCACCGCACAGGGGTTCACTCTCCCTAGACAGTCCACACAGGTCTGGTTCCAGGCATGAGCTAACATCTAATGAAGCTGGGAGTTCTTATAGAGGCCTAAATGAGCTGACAAGCTTCAGCTGGTCTCATCAACTCCCTGTCTGCACGACGCCCAGCCCTCTCTCTAGAGGTATGAGTCATCCATGAGCCCACTAGCCTCAGCTGGGCTTATACAACACTCCACCTAGTTGTATAAGTCGGCGTAAAGCCTGAATCTGGGCGAAATATATCTACCCCCCTGGATGCAACCAGGTGACTTTACCTTCCTGCTGTCACAATATATATATATATATATTGTGGTAGTGTGGTACCCCACCAGTGTACTGACCCAGAATTCTCAACTGGATGGGTTGAGGGGCTCCAGGGAGCTTGTAATGTACAGAGGAAACTGGCGTTTCAGTTTCCTCATTATTTAATAAAGTCCTCTTTGGGACCTGGAGCCCAGGGATTTCGTAGAAATCCGGGTAGGATGAAATCCCCAGTCCTGGGTCCAGATTTTGATATTTACCAGCACACTGACTGGTCAGGTGTGTGCTGGCCTATTTGTAGACACCTGACCATGGTTCTGGGCTCCACCCTCCCCGAGGAGACCAGGCTTGCAAGGGAGAACCCAGAGTGTGCAGGTGTGCACTGGAATAGCTAGAGAAGCTGGAGTAGCTAGAGAGTGCAGGTTGCACTGTGAAACCCAGAGACCTGAGTCTGAGGTTGCTGACAGGTGTCAGGAGGGCTCCATGCGGGAGCCTGAGCAGTGGTGCTGCTGCTGCTGAAGAGAGCCAGGCGGCTCGGTATTTTCATTTGCACTTTTGCATCTGTGAGCCAGGAGGCTGAACATACAACCAATTAATGTTGATGATGAAAACCCCCTGCGAGGGAAACCACATTTGTTTTCATTTCTGGAACTTTGTTTGATTCTTTTTAATAAAAGTGGGCCAACAAGCCCTCTAAAGGAAACCTTTGTGTGGGACTGTTCTCGCTAGCGGGTGCTTGACTTGCGCTAACAACCCCCCAACATTACAGTGGTGGAGAATTTTGGCAGAACTGGACATCCCTGGAAAAAGTAAGTTCATCTGTTATATGAACTGTGTTTGAGTGAATGAGACCGTACAATCTGTGTGTGCAGGTGAGGAAAGCTTGCATGAAGTGAAAAGCAACTTGCTTTAAAGTGACCGTGCTTAATTTTTGCTGGACCGCTCAAAAGTTTGGTGGAGTGACTGCAAAGATGATGCAAGGGTTTGAGCCTGCCGGAGAGTATTGCAGACTGTTTTTTGCTACTCCAACTCCAGTTAAAGGGGAAGTGCACGTGGTTGCCCCTGGTAACGCTAGTACAAACAGTCCAGCTATCAATGTGCAAAGGCCTAAGTTTGAAAGAGGATGCAATTGGGGAAGCCCTGTTAAAGCTCTGAAGCAAGAGCGCTGTTTGCGGTGCAGAGAGTGGGGGCATGTTGTCTCCAAGTGCCCTTTGTCTCAGTCTCCAATACAAGGTGACACGGCCAGACAAAGGTCTGCAACAATGTTTGGGAAGCCTGATTTGAGTCCCAGGAGTGTTCAAAAGGCTAATCAGAAGTTTGAGAGGTATGTGGCAACGCACTGGCACCTTTGCTTCCATGTGCTGGGTGTTTAGTGTGCTCCTGCCCCTTTAATGGAGGGTGTGCTCCCCCCAGTCATCTGCCCTTTATCTATCCATCAGCATACATGTGCTTCCATTGAGGAGACCTTAATGTTTAGAGTTAGGTCTGCAGCATACAGGGAGCCTTGACGGGGCCTGCAGCTTACACATGTATTTGCAAATGCGTGCAACTAAACCCCTGTTTTTAAACGCACTGTTAGACAGATGAATTTGTTTGGTTGCTGACTGGTTGGTAAGTTGAGCTTGGATATTCTGTGTGTTTTTTATTGACATGCGTCCGCCCATCCAGTGCTCCTTGCTGTGAAGACCAGTCATAGATGGGGGCAGTGACATTTTTGTTATTGAGAGGTATGTGGTTGCCCGTAGCGATGGCGGTAATGTCAAGTCTGCGGACCACGTGAGAAACGTATTGCCGACAGAGGATCGTGGCAAGTTGAAAGCAACAATGCTCCAAGGATCGCAAAGTCGCTGCGTTTGGGAGAGTCAGCAAAGTACAGCTGGAAGAGTGCCATCTCCCTTAGCAACGAGAGATTGGGTGTTAACCGGAAGGAGGAGCTACAGTGGAGATGTGGAGCGGCGTCCCACTAAAGATATCTGCAGAAATGTACCATGCCTGGAATGTGGTCAACTTGGGCATGGAATTTTTTTCTTGTCCCAGGTTATGGAACATGGCTGGAGATATGGCTACTGGGCAGAAGTCTTTGTCAGTAAGCCCAGGTTCCTGTTTTTTTTTTTATGAATAAAAGGTTTTTATTTGGCAATATGTACATACAAAGCATACATGTAGGTCAATAACATGGAGGAATAAATGACAGACTTAAGTACAGTATAGTGGAAAGGGGTCATATACATATTTGAGGAATACATTGAGAACCACTAAGTGAGGGTGTCCGAAACTTCCAGCCATCGGTCCCAGATTTTATTGTACTTGGTTGGACACCCTCTATTAATATACATAAACTTTCGGTATGGAAGAGCACCATTAATATCAGCTTTCCATTCAGCCATAGTCGGGGGGGGGGATGATCTCATCCACTTCCGCGCTATCACCTTCCTTGCCGAGAAGAGTGTTTCCTGGAGAAAAGTCTTAGTAAACTTATCCAGTTCAGGGCCTGGGTAGATCCCCAGTAAGCATGACCGTGGGTCCGTCCAGCGTAAGGGGTGAGCCCATATTGTCATGGAGGAAGTCCACTAATTGTTTCCAGAATCCCTGGATCACAGGGCAGGACCAAATTAAGTGGAAGAACGTACCCAGCTCCCCCGTACACATGGGGCAGGTGTTAGGGAGGTCTTTCTTATATCTGGATACTCGGAGTGGAGTAAGATAAGATCTATGAATGATATATAATTGGGTGAGTCTGTCTGAGAGCTTTGGGGAAGCCTCCCTACAGGCATCTAGGGCCTCACTCCACTCCTCATCATCCAGGTCTCCTACCTCCCTCTCCCATCTAGGTTTAAGTGCATATGCTAATTTCGTAGAGGAGGGTGTGATCATCATATTGTAGAAGTAGGAGATGAGCTTTTGGGGGTCTACGGCCATGACGGAGATAGGGGAGGGCTGTGGCAGTGTCCC
Organism: Rana muscosa; assembly: GCA_029206835.1. Taxonomy (NCBI): domain Eukaryota; kingdom Metazoa; phylum Chordata; class Amphibia; order Anura; family Ranidae; genus Rana; species Rana muscosa. The sequence continues at coordinate 271,757,200 of CM055128.1, forward strand.
CCGAAACTGTGCAGTGAGGGCGTGGTGTACTTGAATGTATCTAAAGTACATACTATCAGGGAGCGCAAACTCATCCTGGAGAGCCGGGAAAGGTTTAATGTTACCTCCCGCAACAACTTGCGAGAGGTAGATTACCCCCCGAGAGCACCATATTTCAGGGTCAGGAATTCGGGAGAGTTCAGGCAGGTGGTCATTGTGCCAAAGGGGAGTGTAGTCATTGATCGGGTCTATGGTCAGCTTAGTCATAGCAATGTCCCAGATTTTCCTATACTGGTATAAAGTGGGTTTAACCTGTTGAGAGTGGGTGCCTCGTGCCCCTGTCGCAATTGCGGCAACAGGGTCGCGTGTGTGGTGTGTTAAGCGAGGGCATAGTAGGGTCCCAAACCTGTCCCTGTCAGTTTTATCGACGTGGAACAGTTGGGAGAGCTGAGATGCGGTGTAATAAAGATGCAAGTCTGGCATGGCAGTTCCCCCGAGATCTGTGGGATTCTTAAGGGTTCGCCAGGCCAGCTTGTGTCTGTTTTTTCCCCACACAAATGGCCCAAGCAAGGAGTCAAAGCATTTAAAGTACTTGAGTGGGATGTATACTGGGGAATGCCAGAATACATAAAGCATTTTGGGGAGCAACACCATTTTTAGCAAGTTTATTCTGCCCCATACTCCAAGAGGCAGTCGTGACCATATTTGTATTTTATCCTTCACTAGGGAATAGAGAGGGTCTATGTTAAGGGCGATGTAGTCTGACGGTGACCTAGAGATCTGAATTCCCAGATATTTCACACCACTCACTCGCTGTAACGGGAGCTCCGACTGTGCCTGAGGAGTTACATTTGGGTCAATGGGAAGGATCTGTGACTTACCCCAATTAATTTTCAAGCCTGAAAAGGTCCCAAAGCGTTCGATGGTGTCTAGCGCGTGCCGCAGGGAGGGGCCCGAATCAGCCAGGTATAACAGGGTATCGTCTGCGTACATACTTATCTTCTCCACCAGCCCCCCAGAGGTCAGTCCCCGTATCTCAGGATTCTCATGGATAGATATGGCCAATGGTTCTGCCGCAAGAGCATATAATAGGGGAGAGAGGGGACATCCTTGACGGGTGCCCCTGGTAAGCCCAAAGGAATCAGAGGGCCATCCGTTTGCCACCACTCTGGCAGTAGGATCCTGATATAGGAGACAGACCCACGTAAGAAATCTGGTGCCAAAGCCAAAGCGTTCGAGACAAGCCCAGAGGTATCTCCACTCCACGGAGTCGAACGCCTTGGCGGTGTCAAGTGTCACCACCACACGTTCTCCAACCGCGTCATGTGAGGCCTGGAGGTTGATGAACAACCTTCAGAGGTTGAAAGAGGTGTTACGGCCAGGCATGAAGCCTGCCTGGTCAGCGTGTATCAGGGATAAAATGACTTGATTCAACCGATTGGCAAGAATTTTAGCTAGGATCTTAACATCCACCTGAAGAAGGGAGATGGGCCTATAGGATTCCGGGTATCCCGGGTCCTTCCCCGGTTTGGGGATTAGTACTATTATAGCCTCTCTCATGGATGGGGGCAGCACCCGGGTATCAAATAGGTAGTTGTACAGGGTAAGGAGTCTTGGAGTGAGTACGTCACTAAACCGTGCGTAGAATTCAATGGGGAGTCCGTCCGATCCCGGGGCCTTGGATTTAGCAAAACCCGCTATAGCTCCAGTAATTTCTTCTACTGTTATGGGTTCCTCTAGAAGGGTTACTTGTTCGTCAGTCAGCCTGGGAAACGGGATATCCGCCAGTAAATTTTCCATCTCTGTGTCGTCAGGGGGGGTCCTAGTGGTGTATAGGTCTACAAAGAACTCCCGAAAGCGTTCAGTGACACCTGGGGGATCCGTTATGCGTCCACCCTCCTGTCCATGCAGCGAAATGACAACCGGGGGTCTATCCTCCCTATGGACCATATAGGCCAATAGTTTGCCAGCCCTTTCTCCATGCTCGAAGAACTTCTGCCTGGAGAAGAACAGCTTACGACGGGACTTTTCGTAATGTAACTGACTAACCACTCGGGCCCGCATTCTCATTAGGTCTGCCTGGGCTGGAGAAGGGTCATCTACAAATCCGCATTCAGCTGCAGTTAGCTCAGCCTCTGCTTTTTCGAGAGTATCCGCCGATACTGCCTTTATCACATTAATCTTACGCTTAAGGAGTGAACGGGCGTGCATTTTAAAGGTTTCCCAGACCGCCAAGGGGGGTGCGGAGGTGTCATTGTCTGTGAAGTATTGTTCAAGCTCAGTCGGGAGTGGATCCTCCTCTGGCAGTAAAGTGAGCCAGAAGGGGTTAAGGCGCCAGGAGCTCAGGGGTTTGTTAACAGGGACAGAGAGTGAGGCCCAGTACGGGCAGTGATCCGAGAGAAATCTCGGACCAAAACCTGCAGCCCGCACTCTGGGCAGTAATTGTCTTGAGGTGAGTATGTAGTCAATACGGGACATGGTGCCGTGGGTAGAGGAGAAACAGGAGTATGACCGCGTCTGAGGATAGAGGTGTCTCCAGGTATCAGCCAGGTCAAATGAAGCAAGGACCCTAGAGAATCTGGTGGCTCGGGGACCAGGATTCTGTAGGTCAGTGGGTCTGAGCCTATCCAGGGATGGATCAAGCGTTTCATTAAAGTCTCCCAACCATATAGCCTGGACTGTGGGGTGACGGGACATATATGCAAGGCCCTCTATAATAATTTTAATAGCAAAGGGGGGCGGGACATAAAAAGCGAGTATTAGGAAGGGTTCACCATATAACTTAGCATGTATAAATACATAGCGGCCTTGTGGATCAGTGCATATGTCACACAGCTCAAAATGCAGTGATTTGGCCACCAGAACTGAGACTCCGCGAGCATGAAACGTATGAGTAGAATGAAAGGCCCACCCTATCCATGGTCTGCGGAGTGCCATCTGTAATCTGCCCTCAACATGAGTTTCAATGAGTATAATTACATCCGCCCTCTACTTCTTAAGGTATGAAAGGGTCGCCGAGCGCTTAATTTTGTCTCTGACGCCCCTCACATTCCAGGTAAGAAATTTAATGCTCGCCATAATTCAGGTGGAAATACATGAAGTACAGTATGGGACCGTCAGGGCCCCTCCGCTCCCAATGGGGCAGCATGTAGGAACAAAAAGAAATATACCTACCGACAGTGGCATTATGATATATGGTAATAAAAGAAAATTGTAAGTAAAAAGTCAGGAGTAGATCAAAATGTACCCATTCAGCATGAAATTTCATATAACTGCACATTATCATTGACCGTATGCGAAACGTAATATTGCCAATCCAAAACCCAAAATCCCCCCCCCCCCCCCCTCAGGTTCCTGTTTAAAAATGTTTCCAGTCACCTCTGGCAACAGTGAGGAAGTACCTGTTGTGCCTGCAGAGGGTGCTATGGAGTCAGAAATGGCTGCTGCAGTTTCATCCCATGGCCACCAGGGAGAGTTGGCCAGCGACAGTGCAACAAAGGATAGACAATGCACTCAAGTGAACATGGCAACCCCTGGTACAGTGATGGGTAAGACTGTTGCTGATAAATGCATTCAAGAGACTGTGCACATTGGAGTGGAAGTGACCCCAAATGGTAGATCCACTGTCTGTGTAGAAAAGGACTTGTCTCGCTGCAGTGCCCTGTCCAGTGGGGAGGCAAGTGGTAAACTTGAATATGACAATGTGATGGGTAAAACTGCTAATATTGTGTTGGCTAAAGTTGATGGTACAGTTGCTAATGGGCTAGTGCAGCTCACTAGAGATAAAAACATTGTTATGAATGCCGTTAAAGATGTGCTATCTCCACTAGCAACTGAGATTAAGGCTACAGAGGTGTCCCTAGAAACCCCAAGGGAGCTCTGCGTTTTGGAGCCGGAGGTTGCCTGGGACAGCTATGGTGCCGCTCTAAGGGATAAGACGGTACCTGAACCTGGTGATAACAAAATGGTTAATGCTAAAACTGAAATGTTTGAAAACACTCATGGAAATCGGTTATTGCAGTCTGGCAATGACAGGTGTGAAGGTGTTCATGCGTTTAATGAAGCGCCATCAGAGCAAGGTGGTGAGAGTGTGGTATTGCAGCCTGCTCTGGTTAAAAATGTATTTCCACAGTCTGATTTGAACAAAAGTAACATGTGCAATGTGTCTGTTGCTGAGCCATTCTGTACCTCTGGGTCTCTTTGTGCTGTTGGAGCCGTACTGTGTGGTACCTCTGGTAGCGCAGAGATAACAGACTGGGACAGGTGGGCAAAAGACCTGTTAGCTTTGTTGGAAAAGGTCTCTGTTGGTAAGAGTGGAGCAGACATGATTTCTGCAGTGCCAGATGAAGGACCTGCAGAGCAGCTTGTATGCAATGATGCACTTGCTGCTGCATATGATGTTGCTAATGAGATGGAAGCACCAAGTAAGGGCGAATGCACAGAGGAGGTCATGTCTGTGATCCACAAAGGGTCTAATGATGTGGTAATGGTTGCTGCCGTGCCAAATGAGCTGGTGTTGGTGGAAGTGCCAGATGGCACAGCAATAAATGAAGTGGTTGTAGTCACAGGTCCAAATGTTGTTTTATGCGATGATGGTCAGGGGTCAGGACAGTTGCTGGCAGAGGATCTCGTGCCAATGGGGTTTGTGTATAGTGAAGCTGCCGTAGACAACCACTCCGCTGGGTGCAGTTCCTCTCCAGACACTGCCCTGCCAAACATGGGTGAAATGAAATATGACAAACGCATTAATATTTCTGACCATAATGAAAAATGCAGCGCATTGGCAATTTTTGATGGTTTGGTTACCATGGGTGGCAAAAATGATGGCAGACCTGATGGTCAAGGTGATGCGGTTGCTGCTAATCCAAAAAAATGTGTGGAGATAAATGGTGTGACTGACTTAGAAGAGATAAAAGGTACAGCAGAATTAGGCCCCCTACAGGTTCAGGAGGGTAATTCTGGGGAATGTTTCCTGAGGTTTGAAGAACTTCTAGGATCTGAGAAGGATCCTAGTAAACAATGGTCGGAAGGAAATAGTCCAAAGCGCAGCAAGGTGTCACATGACTTAGAAACCTCAGAGTGGCAAGACAGTCAGGATGTCCTTCAGAGGGAGACTAAGACGAGGCTGCAGTCTTATGAGGATGTTAGTGATGAAACTGCCAGAATGAAGCATGCAATGTACATGGGGAAACAAGTGACGCTAAGTTTGGACAGTAAGGGGGTGCCCGTACATAGAGCTCAGAGAGGGATCAGTGTCACCCCAATAAAAGAGCCCCCGCTTATCACTAAACAAGTGTTTAAAAATCGGATCCCTTCCAAATTAAATAAAGGGAAAAGGGGTGGTCTATCGTAAAATGAGGGAGTCCTTGGTAAGCTCAATGGTATCGGACCCTTAAAGCTCAGAAATCAACCTTGGGTGCAAAAAGGTGCCAAGAGTAGTAAACTCCCTACTGATAAGGTGGCTAGTGTAGGTCCAAGGGAAATAGAAAGACATCGCTTTTGGAAGCGTGCACGCAAAAAGATATGGGAGTGTCTTTGCAGAGCCCGAGTAAACGTAGCAGGGGGATGTGGAGAAAATCACCTGATGGGACAAGATTTGGCCCATGTGGGTGATAGCTGGCATGGTCATGCCAAAGTGAGGAGGTTGGACTGGTGTGTTTCGCCCTCTGGGTCGAAACAAGGGGGGGGGGTATGTGGTAGTGTGGTACCCCACCAGTGTACTGACCCAGAATTCTCAACTGGACGGGTTGAGGGGCTCCAGGGAGATTGTAATGTACAGAGGAAACTGGCGTTTCAGTTTCCTCATTATTTAATAAAGTCCTCTTTGGGACTTAGAGCCCGGGGATTTCGTAGAAATCCGGGTGGGATGAAATCCCCAGTCCTGAGTCCAGATTTTGATATTTACCAGCACACTGACTGGTCAGGTGTGTGCTGGCCTATTTGTAGACATCTGACCATGGTTCTGGGCTCCACCCTCCCCGTAGGGTGACCATGTGTCCCGGATTGCCCGGGACAGTCCCGTATTTTGCAGGTCTGTCCCGGGCACATTCATTCCAGGACAATACATTGTCCCGGAATGAAACTGACACAGCCACCCCCCAGGCCAATATGATGCCCCCAAAAAAGGCCACCACATCACCGCTTTACTCACTGACAGTACTTGTCCTGGCCGGGAAAGCCTGGAGGAGCACAATCCCGCCCCCTGCTTGTGATTGGAGAAATCATAAATCCCGCCTCTTGTGTCCAATCACTGTGCTGTGATTCGTTACAGCACAAGCTGATTTTTGGGAAGGGAGGGTGTCCCTGAATGGGAGTTTCGAAATGTCGTCACCCTACCTCCCCGAGGAGACCAGGCTTGCAAGGGAGAACCCAGAGTGTGCAGGTGTGCACTGGAATAGCTAGAGAAGCTGGAGTAGCTAGAGTCTAGTGCAGGCTGCACTGTGAAACCCAGAGACCTGAGTCTGAGGTTGCTGACAGGTGTCAGGAGGGCTCCATGCGGGAGCCTGAGCAGTGGTGCTGCTGCTGAAGAGAGCCAGGCGGCTCGGTATTTTCATTTGCACTTTTGCATGTGTGAGGCAGGAGGCTGAACATACAACCAATTAATGTTGATGATGAAAACCCCCTGCGAGGGAAACCACATTTGTTTTCATTTCTGGAACTTTGTTTGATTTTCTTTAATAAAAGTGGGCCAACAAGCCCTCAAAAGGAAACATTTGTGTGAGACTGTTCTCGCTAGCGGGTCCTTGATTTGAGCTAACAACCCCCCAACATTACAATATATATATAATGTTTGGGGCGTCTGAGTAATTTGGGGCATCTGAGTAATAGCAAAAAAAATGATTTTTACATGTAGGAGAGAAGTGTAAAAATTGGCCTGGGTGGCAAGTGCTTAATAATCGTAAGTAATATACAAATGTGTATTATATATTGTTTTTAAGGTAATTTACTATATGTAACGGACCAATTACTGAAGTTTGAAGTTATAACTTCAAACTAGTAATTTCACAGTAAATAAATAAATAATAAATTATTATGTTATAACATATAGCATAATAATATACGATTTAGCTTCATTAAAACAGTAGCTTTTCAGCAGCTGCAGATTCTCATTCTCCCTCTTAACTGTGTGAGAAAAACATGGGATTATGGGTAAATCTTATACCCATAAACCCATGTTTTTTTCCTTGTAGTTAAAAGGGCTGGACACATGCCCCCTTCTATGACACTGCAGTGAGAGGAGAGCCTCCACTGCAGCATTTTTATTGGACATTTGGACCAATAGTGCTTTACCATTTGTCCAAGGCTCCAAGCTTTCCATTGAGCTCAGTGCTTCTGACAAGAAGTGAGGAGAAGCACTGTGAGCTCATCCTCTCAGTCTGCTGCAAACAGAGTGTGCCAGCTTCTATTTAAACTGGCCACTCTGTATGTAGCTTCTGACAGGCTGTGCAAGGAGCCCCATATCTCCGGACCAAAGATGACAGGAGCCCCAAATATTGACTAGTGGTGGAATATAACTTTGGCCACTTACCCCCCCCCCCCCCCAGGTCGCCAAGCTACGACCCTCGAAGTTTGATTGTTATGTTATTTTTTTATTTATTTTTTATGTTCATGGCAGGTGAGGCTGAGCTCACCTGCCTCCCCTAACTGCACGTCCCTGGTGTCTACAGGATAGAAAGTGAAGAGAGAGAGCTCTCCAATGGGACACAGGCAAAAAAAAAAAAAAAAAAAACTTACTGGGATGTTAAAGACCCTCTCTGGTTAAAACATTTACCCCAGGTTTACAAAAACAATTTAACCACTTAACGACCGCCCACTGTAAATATACGTCGGCAGAATGGCACCAACAGGCAGAATCACGTACATATACGTGATTGCCTTTGTATAGTTGGGGGGTCCGATCGGACCCCCCTTCTTTACAGTGGGTGGTCGTTTTACCTTCGGGAGCGATCCGGCATGAGGGGACGGCCGTTCGATTCCGGCCCCCCCCCTCTCGATCGCTCCCGGCGAATGAGAGCTTCCCCTGCCTGTGTACTGTTTACACAGGCGGGAGGAAGTGATGTCATCTCTCCTGCGGTGCTCACATATACCGAGCGCCGTACAGGAGAAGATGCAGGTTAGTGCACACAACACTACACTGACACCAGGACACATAGGCACATAAATCGCCCCCCCCAGGCCCCCCCAGACACCCCCAGATCACCCCCCAGATCACCCCCCAGCCCCCAGTCACAGTGTCACTGATTGCAGTGACCATTTATTTAGTGATCACTGCAATCAGTGACATTTGTGACTGTAAAAGTGTCACTACATTTAGTTTTAGGTCCAGTGTAGCCCCCTAACCCCCCCAATAAAGGTTTAACCCCCTGATCACCCCCCAGATAACCCTTTCACCCCCTAGCACCGCCGTCGGTAAGCGATCATTTTTCTGATCGATGTCTTAGCGTCGGTGATGCTGATCGGTATCCAGTAATTTTTTTTAGGTTCGCCGCAGGTTTTTATAGCGTCGGGTACCCCCATATATTACCTAATAAAGGTTTAACCCTCTTGATCGCCCCCCAGGTAACCCTTTCACCCCCTATCACCACTGTCACTAAGCGATAATTTTTCTGATCAATGTCTTAGCGTCGGCGATGCTGATCGGTAGCCAGTAATTTTTTTTAGGTTCGCCGCAGGTTTTTATAGCGTCGGGTACCCCCATATATTACCTAATAAAGGTTTAACCCCCTTGATCATCCCCCAGGTAACCCTTTCACGCCGTCGCGAAGCGATCATTTTTCTGATCAATGTCTTCGCGTCGGTGATGCTGATCGGTAGCCAGTAATTTTTTTTAGGTTCGCCGCAGGTTTTTATAGCGTCGGGTACCCCCATATATTACCTAATAAAGGTTTAACCCCCTTGATCGCCCCCCAGGTAACCCTTTCACCCCCTATCACCACTGTCACTAAGCGATAATTTTTCTGATCGCTGTCTTAGCGTCGGTGATGCAGATCGGTAGCCAGTAATTTTTTTTAGGTTCGCCGCAGGTTTTTATAGCGTCAGGTACCCCAATATATTACCTAATAAAGGTTTAACCCCCTTGATCGCCCCCCAGGTAACCCTTTCACCCCCTATCAACACTGTCGCTAAGCGATCATTTTTCTGATCGCTGTCTTAGCGTCGGTGATGCAGATCGGTAGCCAGTAAATTTTTTTAGGTTCGCCGCAGGTTTTTATAGCGTCAGGTACCCCCATATATTATCTAATAAAGGTTTAACCCCCTGATCGCCCCCCAGGTAACCCTTTCACCCCCTATCACCACTGTCGCTAAGCGATCGTTTTTATGATCGTTGTCTTAGTGTTGGTGATGCCGATAGGTAGCCAGTAATTTTTTTTTAGGTTCGCCGTCAGGTTTTTATATAGCGTCAGGTACCCCCATATATTACCTAATAAAGGTTTTAACCCCCTAATTGCCCCTAGTTAACCCTTTCACCAGTGATCTTCATATAAGTGTTACGGGTGACGCTGGTTAGTTAGTTTGCTTTTTATAGTGTCAGGGCACCCACCGTATATAACCCAATAAAGGTTTAACCCCCTGATCGCCCGGCGGGTGATATCAATTAGGTTTTAGCGTCAGAGAGGGTCTGCGTCACACCCCAGGCAGCGTCAGGTTAGTGCCAGTAGCGCTAACACCCACGCGTTAAGCATACACCCCCCTTAGTGGTATAGTATCTGAACAGATCAATATCTGATCTGATCAGATCTATACTAGCGTCCCCAGCAGTTTAGGGTTCCCAAAAACGCAGTGTTAGTGGGATCAGCCCAGATACCTGCTAGCACCTGCGTTTTGCCCCTCCGTCCAGCCCAGGCCACCCAAGTGCAGTATCGATCGATCACTGTCACTTGCAAAACACAACACACATAACTGCAGCGTTCGCAGAGACAGGCCTGATCCCTGCGACTCCAGTGCTGTAGGAGGTGATTTCACCACCACAGTTAAAAAAAAAAAGCATATGCCGAAGCATTGGGGCAGCAGGGGCGGAGGAGCGATTTTGCTCCTAATGCCGCGTACATACGGTCGAAATTCCGACGGAGGCTTGCCCGTGGAAAAGTCGGACCATGTGTACGCGGCATAACTTTTGCGGGAAGATGCCCCCATGCTTCGGCATATATAAATGGTGCATGTATGCCCATCATTAGAAGTGGGTGGATGAAGGGCGGTATTCTAATGGTGGGCATACCCACCGATCAATCTTTTTTTTTTCATTCAGCCAACAGGCTGCATGAAAAAAAAGATTACAATACATGTCCAACAAGGACCAGCAACGTACTGGTATGTTGCTGGACTTTGAATGTTTATACCAGAATGATGCCTATGGGTTTAGGTATCATCTTGGTATCATTCTTTTCAGCCAGCGACCGGCTTTCATGTAAAAGCAATCCTAGTGGCTAATTAGCCTCTGGACTGCTTTTACAAGCAGTGGGAGGGAATGTCCCCCCCCCGGATATAAAAAGCGCCATTGGGAAATTGGGAAAGCATTTTATCACACCGATCTTGGTGTGGTCAGATGCTTTGAGGGCAGAGGAAAGATCTAGGGTCCAATAGACCCCAGTTTTTTTCAAAAAAGAGTACCTGTCATTACCTATTGCTATCATAGGGGATATTTACATTCCCTGAGATAACAATAAAAATGATTAAAAAAAAAAAAAAAAAATATGGAAGCAACAGTTTAAAAATAAAATAAAAAAGCAAAATTAATAATAAAAAAAAAGCACCCCTGTCCTGCCCTGCTCTTGCCCAATGGTGAAGGCAAGCGTCGGTCTGGCGTCATATGTAAACAGCAATTGCACCATGCATGTGAGGTATCACCGCGAAGGTCAGATCGAGGGCAGTAATTTTAGCAGTAGACCTCCTCTGTAAATCTAACGGGGTAACCTGTAAAGGCTTTTAAAGGCTTTTAAAAATGTATGTAGTTTGTCGCCAATGCACGTTTGTGCGAAATTTTAAAGCATGTCGTGTTTGGTATCTATGTACTCGGCCTAAGATCATCTTTTTTATTTCATCAAACATTTGGGCAATATAGTGTGTTTTAGTGCATTAAAATTAAAAAAAGTGTATTTTTTCCCCAAAAAATGCGTTTTAAAAATCGCTGCGCAAATACTGTGTAGAAAAAAAAAATGCAACACCCACCATTTTATTCTGTAGGGCCTTTGCTTTAAAAATATATATAATGTTTGGGTGTTCAACATAATTTTCTTGCAAAAAAAAAAATGTTTTCATGTAAACAAAAAGTGTCAAAAAGGGCTTTGTCTTCAAGTGGTTAGAAGAGTGGATGTAAGCTTCCTAATGTTGTGTATAAAATGCCAGAACAGTTCAAAACCCCCCCAAATGACCCCATTTTGGAAAGTAGACACCCCAAGCTATATACTGAGAGGCATGTCGAGTCCATGGAATATTTTATATGTTGACACAAGTTGCGGAAAAAAGACAATTTTTTTTTTTTTTTTGCACAAAGTTGTCACTAAATGATATATTACTCAAACATGCCATGGGCATATGTGGAATTACACCCCAAAATACATTCTGTTGCTTCTCCTGAGTACGGGGATACCACATGTGTGAGACTTTTTGGGAGCCTAGCCGCGTACGGGACCCCAAAAACCAATCACCGCCTTCAGGCTTTCTAAGGGTGTAAATTTTTGATTTCACATCTCACTGCCTATCACAGTTTCGGAGGCCATGGAATGCCCAGATGGCACAAAACCCCCCCAAATGACCCCATTTTGGAAAGTAGACACCCCAAGCTATTTGCTGAGAGGTATTGTGAGTATTTTGCAGATCTCGCTTTTTGTCACAAAGTTTTGAAAATTGAAAAAAAAAAAAAAAATTTCTTTCTTCATTTTCAAAAACAAATGAGAGCTGTAAAATACTCACCATGCCTCTCAGCAAACAGCTTGGGGTGTCTACTTTCCAAAATGGGGTAATTTGGGGGGGTTTTGTGCTATTTTGGCATTTTATGACCTTCGAAACTGTGATAGGTAGTGAGGAGTCAAATCAAAAATTTGTGCCTAGAAATCCTGAAGTCGGTGATTGGTTTTCGGGGTCCCGTACGCGGCTAGGCTCCTAAAAAGTCCCACACATGTGGTATCCCCGTACTCAGGAGAAGCAGCAAAATGTATTTTGGGGTGCAATTCCACATATAACCATGGCATGTGTGAGCAATATATCATTTAGTGACAACTTTTTGTAATTTTTTTTTTTTTTGTCATTATTCAATCACTTGGGACGAAAAAAAAAAATATTCAATGGGCTCAACAGGCCTCTCAGCAATTTCCTTGGGGTGTCTACTTTCTAAAATGGGGTCATTTGGGGGGGGTTTTGTGCTATTCTGGCATTTTATGGCCTTCAAAACTGTGATAGGTAGTGAGGAGTGAAAACGGAAAATTTATATCAAATACTTACCGTAATTTTCCTTTCCTGATGGACTCCATGGCAGCCTATGTGTGGGTTAATCCCGCCCCTCATACCTCATAGGACCCTTCTCCCATAAATCTTTGCTCTGGGCCATAGGCCGTGTTCCATAATTTAGCCTACTCCAGCCACTGGGAGGGAACTCCTGCTGCCATGGAGTCCATCAGGAAAGGAAAATTACGGTAAGTATTTGATATAAATTTTCCGTTTTCCTGACAGACTCCATGGCAGCCTACGTGTGGGAAATAACTAGCCATACACACCCGGGTGGGCAGAGTGCTGGACAAAAGAAAAAAGGTTTAATTGGCACCATCAATAGACAAGATACGTAAACCAAATTAATCAGAAGATAATGAGGCTGGCTCTACGCAGTAGTGTGCCATGAACGTGTTAATTGAAGACCACAAGGCCACCTTGCAAATAACTTCTGGAGGCACGTGACGTGATGCCGCCCATGATGAAGACACTTCTAGTTGAGTGAGCAGTCACCGCTTCTGGAGGCGCCAAGCCCTTGGCTTTATAGGCCCACTGAATGGCCTGAACAATCCCTGCTCCGATAGATCTGGAAGAGGCACGCATTCCCTTATAATTCCTGTGAAAAGAACGAGCAGGTGGTCACCTAAGAAAAAATCCAGGACAAGGGGAAGATCCCAATTAGAAAAACTTGGCTCTGAGGTCTGAGCCTTATTGCTCCTCTGAAAAACTACTGAGTAAGAGGGTGTCTAGCCCAGGAAACACCCGTAAAGGCAGAGATTACAGCAATTTGGACTCGCAGCGAGCTGACTGACAATGAGAGATCCAATCCTGATTGTAAGAAGCCCAGGATATCATGTATCTTTGGGTTATTGCAAGAACCTGCAGTGGAAGAGGTGTAGTCTGAAAACTTTTTCCAAATCCTCTGGTAGACCCTGTTGGTGCCTGTTCTTCTGGCATTTAATATTGTGGAGATGGCCCTACTTGGACAGCCTAGGGCCTCCAACCTTCCCCTCTCAAGAACCAGATCATCAGATGTAGATGGGCCGGGCATGGATGTAGAAATGCCCCTTGTGATAGGAGATCTGGTCTGGAGGGTAGAGGAACTGGGTCCCGGAAGCTGAGTTGCATCAGCAGTGGAAACCATGGCTTGTTTGGCCAGTACGGGACTATTGCCACTATCTCTGCTTCTTCCATCCTGAGCCTCGACAAAAAACGGAGAATGACAGGAACCGGGGGAAAGGCATAGGCCCTGTGGAACCGCCAACGGTCTGTCAGAGCATCTACCCAAAAGCCTGGGAATACCAAGACCTCGTGTAGTATCTCTCTAGTCTGAAGTTACATGGGGAGGCGAACAAGTCTACTTCCGGAATGACTCCCAGGGACAGGACCCACCTGAAGACTTCGGGGGGGGGGAAGTCCACTCGTTGTCCAGAGAAACTCTCAACAGAAAATCTGCCTGAACGTTCAGGACTCCAGGGAGATAGACAGCTGTCAGGTTGGCCAGGTTTTTCTGGGCCCAGATCATGATAGGCTCTATTTCCTTTGACAAGGAGAGACTGCGAGTACCCCCTGTCTCTTGATGTATGCGACTGCCGTTGTGTTGTCCAGTCTTAGGAGGACTGAGTCTCCTGCTGTTAAGTGGTGAAAGGCCTGCAGAGCGCAGAACGCTGCCCAGAGTTCCAGAACATTGGAGACTATCCTGTGAGAGGGAAAATTCCATATGCCTTGGGCTACTTCTGTCAGCCCCTGTTGCTGGCATCTGTAGTGATGGTGACCCAAGACACAGGTGCGATGGAGTGACAATTGAGGAGGTTCCTCTGTTGTAGCCACCAAGGAAAGCTCTCCCGCATGGATGAGGTTATTTGGATAAAGTGATCCCGAAGCCCTGGATTATACTGCTGGAGGAAACCCTTCTGGAAGGGCCGCATTTTCCACTGAGCCCACTTTACCATGGGTGTTGTTGCCACCATGGTGCCAATGATCTTTAGGCATTGAGAGGCTTGGAGATGAGGACGACATTGCAAGCCAAACTCCCGGATCACTGGGATTTTTCCAGGGGTAACAAGATGGTGCTCTTGATAGCGTTGAAGTGTGCCCTGAGGAATACCAGGGACTGCGTAGGATCCAGATGGCTCTTTTCCAGATTCAGAAGCCATCTAAACTCGAGTAGAGTGGAGATGACCTGGGATCTGTGGATTAGCAACTGCTCCTTGTCCCGAGACAACAGCAGGTCGTCTAGATAGTGATACAGACGGATACCTCTGGTCCTGATCAGAGCCACGACAGCCAACAAGTTTTGAAAACACACGAGTCGATGTTGTAAGCCCGAAGGGGAGACAGGTGAACTGCAGACGGATTTGATCGACAGCAAAGCGAAGGTATGTCTGGATTTCTGACGCGATCGGAACATGGAAGTAGGCGTCCTTCAGGTCTATAGAGACAAGCCAATCGCCTGGTTGGATTGCTTGACTGATCATGAGTAGTGTCTCCATCTTGAACTTCTCCTTCTAGATAAAAGAATTCAAGTGGGTTAGGTCTATAACTGGCCTCCAGGAGACGTTTTTCTTCAACACCATGAAGAGGGGCGAGTAGACCCCTTAAAGCCTTTTGTCGTCTGGAACTGGAATTGCAGCGCCCTGAGCCACAAGAGAGACAGGAGAATTCGCTTTTTCTCTTCTGAGAGAGGCAAGGATGCCGACTCGCTCTGTTTTAGGCAGGTGCAATATCATAAAGACTTAGGGGATTCTTGTCCACCGGAAGATGCCCCTTTTGAAAACTTCTGGCCTGAAGGCTGTTTTTTTTTTTTTTTTTCTTCCAGGTCTTCTTGAACTCACGGCCAGGCCTATAGTAGCGAGCATTCCTTGCTCGATCTGAACTTTGCCTGGGCTGTGTTCTCTTCTGGTTTAGCAGACGGCGATCCTGGGGAAGGAACCCCGACTTGCCCCCTGTGGCACGGGTGATGGCACTGTCCGATATGTTCCCAAAGAGGGACGAACCCCCAAATGGAATCCTGCACCATGCCTGCTTGGAGGCAGGGTCAGCTACCCATGGGCGGAGCCACAAGGCACGCTTAGCAGTGACAGATGTCAGCATGATCCGAGCCACCAGGCGAATTATGTCTAGGGAAACCCCACGAGAAAAGCCAACGTCAACCTTAGCCCATGAATAGGTGAGCTCCTGGCCAGTTCTTCCGAGATGCTCCTCAGAGAAGCATCTACGTCGTCTGCCCAGGCTTCCATCGCTTTAGAAAGGGCTGCGAGAGCTAGAGCTGGTTTGCAGGTCATACCCGCTGTAATGTAGATCCGCTTGAGGTCGGTATAAATTTTCCACTCCAGGCAATTCCTAAAAGGAAACAGTATCCTACAATGGGAGTGTGACGTGCCTCACCATCCTCATTAGGGCGGAGTCAATGAGAGGAGCCGACTCCAGGTGTTTTACATCCTTGCTTTTAAATGGGTACATTTTTGATACCTTCATTAACAGGCAATTCTTCCTTTCAACACCACCCCATTCGTCGGTAATTATTGCGCTGAGTTCACCCAAAAAGGAGAAATTAGGGCGTTCTTTTTTGAGGTGTTTAAAATATTTCCTCTGTTTGGAAGGTGCCTCCACTGGCTCTTCCATCTCAAAGCTTCTTTGACAGCTTTTGACCAGCTGTGGTACTAGGGCAAATTCAAAACCTGCACCAGGGTCATCTACCTCCACCTCACTGTCTGAGGCTTCAATTGAGGAATGGCTCGGCTGTGAACGGCCTGAAGCCTTGAGATCATCCCTAATAGGGACTGACATAGTGTCGCCAGCAGGGTTGTGGGTATGACCAGAATCCCCTTTACTCAGGGACTCATGGACCACCTTTCTGACCAGTGCTTCCACTTGTTGGTCTCCACCCTCTCTTTCTTATGCGACTTTAGAAAAGCATCGCTTGCAGAGCGATTTGCCTTCAGGAACCTGGGCCCCGCATACCCAGCAGGCTTTCCTCACAGAGCGGCTGGAGTGGCGGTGAGAGTGACGCCCAGAGGTGGTTTTAGACTCCTATCTGTGGTACCTAGATCTAAAGGAAGATCTGACGCCTGGACCTTGAAGAGGAGTGACAACGTTGAGACCTAGGACGGTCTTTGCCGTGCTTTGGTGTTCAGACCTAGAAGAGCTGAGTGAAAAAGAAAGGGTTAAGAGCTCCTGAATGAGTGAACCCAAGCATCACAGGTAGAAAATAAATAAATCCTACCTGCAGCGCAAGGGTTGGCCACAAGAGGGCGGTGACAGATCCATGGCAAGGCAGTTTGAAAGTGAAATGAATCATTAAAGCCTTATGAGAAACAGGCATGAGAGAGCACATAACAAAACATAGCCAGCACCCAGGGAGCCTGCAGCAAACAATTTACCTTGTAAACCAGAGCCCAGTGCCTGGGTAAATACCGCATAAGCCTGCAAGTCATCCCAAGTAATAGCTGCTTTGACAGCTATTTAAATCTGCCACCGTTAACGATGTCACCGCCCCATAGCGGTTGCCATCCGGTGGCGGCCAATCGCATGCGCGACCGCCGCCGCCATTTTGGCGAAACTGCGCCTGCACGAACCAAGCACGGAATCTTTGTTCGCGGCTTGCGGATGCGCAGCGACTTCCTGAAATGGCGAGCTGGAACGCAGCTGCGCTCCAGCCGCCGTGGCCACTCACTGGAGCTTGATAGAAAATAAGGAGACACACAAAACACAGAGATACGGCTGCCATATAAAAGGAATATCTTTGTACATTACCACCACCACGGCACGATCCGGACCAGAACCTGGGACTGGGGAGCTGTTCGCTCGACCCACCGCACGATCGGGCGTTTACAAAGCCTCCCGCTAATAGCTGGGACGTTTGGCCATATTGCCGCTTGCCTGCCAATGGCCAGGTTAGTAAGCTCTTCATGGTATCACATCATATCGCCCATGTCCACCTGCTAATAGCTAGGATTGCTGGACTGCAGAGAGGATCACCGCTAACCACCAACGTATCGCCATGCACACCGCCAGGCCTGGATTACAGGAAAACTTCATGAAAAGGTAAGACTATATCTTGGTCCTAGGAGGAGGACAAAAAAAGGAACACGGCCTCTGGCCCAGAGCAAAGATTTATGAGAGAAGGGTCCTATGAGGTATGAGGGGCGGAATTAACCCACACGTAGGCTGCCATGGAGTCAGTCAGGAAATCAAAAATTTGCGCCCTTAGAAATCCTGAAGGCAGTGCTTGGTTTCCGGGGTCCCGTACGCGGCTAGGCTCCTAAAAAGTCCCACACATGTGGTATCCCTGTACTCAGGAGAAGCAGCAGAATGTATTTTGGGGTGCAATTCCACATATAACCATGGCATGTGTGAGCAATATATCATTTAGTGACAACTTTTTGTAAATTTTTTTTTTTTTGTCATTATTCAATCACTTGGGACAAAAAAAAAAAATATTCAATGGGCTCAACATGCCTCTCAGCAATTTCCTTGGGGTGTCTACTTTCTAAAATGGGGTCATTTGGGGGGGTTTTGTACTGCCCTGCCATTTTAGCACCTCAAGAAATGAGATAGGCAGTCATAAATTTAAAGCTGTGTAAATTCCAGAAAATGTACCCTAGTTTGTAAACGCTATAACTTTTGCGCAAACCAATAAATATACGCTTATTGACATTTTTTTTACTAAAGACATGTGGCTGAATACATTTTGGCCTAAATGTATGACTAAAATTGAGTTTATTCGATTTTTCTTATAACAAAAAGTAGAAAATATCATTTTTTTTAAAAAAATTCGGTATTTTTCCGTTTATATTGCAAAAAATAAAAATCGCAGAGGCAATCAAATACCATTAAAAGAAAGCTCTATTTGTGGGAAGAAAAGGACGCAAATTTCGTTTGGGTACAACATTGCATGTCCGCACAATTTACAGTTAAAGCAGCGCAGTGCAAAATTCTGAATTCACCTCTGGTCCTTTAGCTACCAAATGGTCCGGGGCTTAAGTGGTTAAAGCAGAACTTAAGCCTATTAAATAAAAATGAGCTATTGTTTATCCCTCATTACTTCTTTTTCTCCAGAAAATGCCCCCCGTTTGATTACCAGGATCATTTAACCCACTTTCTCTGAACTTTTTGGTTCACACAGCCTAAATATCATGTATAATTTCCAGTTTCTTCAGTGTATAAAAAATACCCACCACCCATGACAGGACCCATTCATTTGCTTCTTCCTCTGCCACAACTGCATGTGGATCTAATAAAAATCGAACCTGCACTAGGAAAATAACTGACTGATTGACTGCTGCGGGCAACACAGACATTTTCCTCCCGTTTTTCACTTTCAATATTTTTATTGAATATCTATTTCACTATAATAAAGAGTGATAGAAGTAGTTACGCAAGAAGAGGAGAAATGAACAAACCACTATATTGTACAAAGTTTCTGATCAAGCTGGGTTGTAGAAGAAAAACAGGGAGAAATAAAAGAAATTAGGCAATATTTTGAAATTGTACTGAGACTAGAAAGGCATCTACTTTATTATTAGTTATTATTATCTAATATTAATATTAGTCTTACCCATGAAGACCTACCCTTGAAGTGATACTAAAGTCCCTTTTTTTTTGTTTAAAAAAAACAAACATGTTATACTTACCTGCTCTGTGTAGTGGTTTTGCACAGAGCAGCCTGGATCCTCCTCTTCTCGGATCCCTCTTTGGCGCTCCTGGCCCCTACCTCCTGTTGAGTGCCTCCACAGCAAGCAGCTTGCTATGGGGGCACCCAAACGGAGCCGGGCCCCGCCCCCTGTCTCTTCTCATTGGCTCACTGACTTTGATTGACAGCAGCGGGAACCAATGGCGCTTCGCTGTTGTCTCAGCCAATGAGGAGGACATTTCTGGATCAATATGGAGCTCAGGTAAGTATTAGGGGGGCTGCTGCACACAGAAGGCTCTTTATCTTAATGCATAGAATGCAATAAGATAAAAACCTTCTATCTTTACAACCACTTTAAGCCTAGTACACGCTATCAGTTTTTTTCCCAGAAAAAAAAACCTGACAGACAGCTCAGGTCGGAGTCACTGTACTAATAATGTTAGTACAGCAATCTCCCCCCCCCCCCCCCCCGCTGAGCTATTGTGTTTTGACAGAACACTCCGGTCAGCACTCCCAGCCATTGGGAGCCGTTTTACTACTGGTTTTTCCTCAGTCTGGGTGCGTAACCTCTCGTAGAGACCCTTCTTACTCTTTTTACCTGTCAGCCTAGTTTTTATCTTTACTCTCCTAATAACTTCTTCCCTTCTTCTGTTTTTACAAATTGCTCCCATGGTTCCCATATTTCTTGTGTTTGTTTCTTTCCCTCCAATGTTATAGGTAGGAGTTTCTCCATTATTTCCACCCTTCTGACTTTGTTTAACCACATTGAGATCGTAGGGGGACTAGGGTCTTTCCATTTCATTGCGATACAACTTTTTGCCGCATTTATTAGGTGGCACAAGACTGAACTAGGCTTAACCTTGTTAATGTTACAAGGTATGTAGGAAAACAAATTACCAAGGCTATAACAGCCCAGATCAAGTTTATTTGCCACTGTAACTGTTTGCAAGCAGTCAGAGTATTTCAGAAGTTCCAAAGGGCTGCAATGACTGCACTGGTGGTTTAGCAAAAATAGAAATTGAAGCACCACACCACTAAGTCCAGATACAATATCTGAGTCCAGATACAATTCATTCCAAAGAAAGTCCAGAGTGATTACAAGCACAGGCATTGTCAGCAGCTGGTTTGACAGCCCAAACCGCTAAACGAGAGACTGGGGATACCCATACATGGATGAAAAATTGGCCAATTCAGTACAGACCAGCCGGTTTTCAATCCATGTATGGGCAGGCTGGTTATACACAAGTCGATCTATGGATTGACTTCTGTACAACCAGCCTGTTGAGTTTTTCGCAAATGATCAGTGCCGCCAGCTATGGCTGGCAGCACTGATCAGTGTATCCCTAACAGCGGGGAAGTCTCCCTGCAGTCAGAACACTGTAGCTCAGTGGGAGTTCTATGAGAAAAAACAGTGCCTCAAAACAAAAAACTATAATACAAATAACACTCAACAATAAGTGATCTCCACAGCTGCACTCTATAACACAAAAATACCAAACAGCTAATTAAATGCATCCCAAATAAGTTGCGCTGTGTGTATAAAGCATAATTATAACATTCATTATGTTTTCAAAAAATAAATTAAAATTAATAAATAAAGTTAAATTGAATTAAATGATATAATAGTGAAGTCCAGTGATAAATAAAGCAATTGAGTATAGCCCACAAATGGTTATTTAGTGAAGTGAACAGATCCGATCCACAGTGCTCACAGACTAGTGTCAATCATTTTATAATGTGCAACTTCATACTGTGATCAGTGAGCCCACCACCTCAGTACATCCAGCTTCTTTCCAAAAGAACAGATCACAAGTTATAGTAGATCTGAAACAGCAGGATATACAGTATGCAGCATAAGATCATCCGATCAAGATACTCTGAACTGCATTTCACATCGGGAACTCACTTTGTGTTCTCCCCCTGCTTCTCAAGAGCAGTGGCGGCTGGTGCTCAAAATTTTTGGGGGGCGCAAACAAACTGAAAAAAAAAAAAAACAATTGCCGCCACTGTGCCCATTAAACGCAGCCACTGTGCCCAAACGCCACCAGTTTGCCCCCTCAAATACAGCCAGTTTGTTTCCATATACAGCCAGTGTGCCCCCATATATATATACAGCCAGTGTGCCCCCATATATATATACAGCCAGTGTGCCCCCATATACAGCCAGTGTGCCCCCATATATATATATATATATATATATAGCCTGTGTGCCCCCATATACAGCCAGTTTGTCCCCATATATATAGCCAGTGTGCCCCCATATACAGCCAGTGTGTCCCCATATATATAGCCAGTGTGCCCCCATATACAGCCAGTTTGTCCCCATATACAGCCAGTTCCCCCCAAATGCAGCCAGTCCCCCCCCCATATACAGCCAGTTCCCCCCAAATGCAGCCAGTTTGTCCCCCATATACAGCCAGTTCCCCCAAATGCAGCCAGTTTGTCCCCCATATACAGCCAGTTCCCCCCAAATGCAGCCAGCGTGTCCCCCATATATAGCCAGTTCCCCCCAAATGCAGCCAGTTTGTCCCCATATACAGCCAGTTCCCCCAAATGCAGCCAGTTTGTCCCCCATATTCAGCCAGTTTCCCCCAAATGCAGCCAGTTTGTCCCCCATATTCAGCCAGTTTGTGCCCCATATTCAGCCAGTTTGTGCCCCATATTCAGCCAGTTTGTCCCCCAAATGCAGCCTGTCCCCCCCCCCCCAGCCCTACACTTACCTTCCTCGGTCCGCGCCATCCTCGATGTGTTCTCCCGCCCTCGATGTCGCTTCAGCCAATCAGGTTACCGATAACCAGATCCGGTGAACCTGATTGGCTGAAACCTCCACACAGTCTTCTTCCAGGAACGCACCCCCGTGCGTACCTGGGAGGAGTTTTTGGAAGCCGAATACAGCGTGAGAGCTGTATTCGGAAAGCCTATCAGAGCCATTGACTCTGATAGGCACTTCCAAGTTACACCCACCGCCGGCCGCCGCTCTAATTCATATGGCCGGCGCTCACCAGGAGGCCGGCCATATGTATAGTGGGCAGCGCGGCAGCGGTGACAATACACAGATTCCTGCAATGCATGAATCTGTGTATTGTCTTTCAGTGGCGGTGCGGGAGCGAGAGGGGGCGGCGCTCCGGCGCCCTCTATGGACGCACCGCCACTGCTCAAGAGACAGCGAAGCAAAAAGAGGGAAACCTCCGATAGTGTGATACCGTTTAAAAGTTTATTTGTCAACAGACTAAAAAAACTACTTACAGAATGTTTGCTTGCAATTGCACAATGCGGCAGCGGCGTTTTTTATGCATTGTGCAAGCGAACATTATGTAAGTGGTTTTATCATCGAATATGTGGATGGGGGAATCGAGAATTGGATCATTTTGTTTTGTTCAACCAAAACGATTAATGAATGATCAGCTTGAAGCAAAATGTATGTGGATTTTCAAAATTATAACTCCAATATTTTCTGCTCCGACCTTTCTTTGTAGTCCAGCAATGCCAAACCCTGATGAAAGAGATCCCTTCTGAATCCTCAAAGCATTGATTGGTTTCACAGTGTGACAAATAAACGTTATCTGGACAGTCCACAATACATTAGCTCTCTCTAATATTTCTACCAATGTTAGGACATTACTTTGTGGGAAAAGGAAAACAGTACAAAATAGAAAGTTGGATGGGGATGACAATACAGTAAATGAGAAGAAGAGATGTGTAGAGTCACACACAGTACAGTATCCCATTACTTGTATTTAGATACATACAACATTTTATTTGAATTGTGGATGTACATAAAATATTTGTGTGTAGGGATCTGCTTTCCTCTACTGTCTGTATTTGTAAATGTCTGGGCTGCTGATATATTATATATGCACTTCCTGTCTCTGGGCTGTTGGGTTGAAAACTCCAGAAGAAGGAAGTGGAGAGAGAGAGAGAGAGAGAGAGAGACCACAAGTCCTGTCCATTAAAAAATTGCTGCTAAATCCAGACCAGAAGGTTAGAGGTCCGCTTGCGTGACATACAAACTACTAGGGACTAAGATGCAGTTTAGATAAGCAGATTCTGAGTTCCAGTGGCACACCACGGTTTGGCTGGTGAGAACATCTGTTCTAGGCTGGTGGGAGGATGTCCCCATCACCGCTGATCTTGTTTTTGATGGATGCTGCAGAATGATCATCCTTAGGGGCCCTTACAACTGAACTTTGCTGTACCATTCCTCAGGAGGTATCCTTATATTAACTATATACCAGTGTAGCGGGTATACACTTTTCTGTGTGTTTAAAACTGGCAGAGACACCAGTGGCGGCTGGTGCTCAAAATTTTTGGGGGGGCGCAAACAAACTGAAAAAAAAAAAATCAATTGCCGCCACTGTGCCCATTAAACGCAGCCACTGTGCCCAAACGCCACCAGTTTGCCCCCTCAAATACAGCCAGTGTGCCTCCATATACAGCCAGTGTGCCCCTATATACAGCCAGTTTGTCCCCATATATATAGCCAGTGTGCCCCCATATATAGCCAGTTTGTCCCCATATATATAGCCAGTTTGTCCCCATATATATATATATATAGCCAGTGTGTCCCCATATACAGCCAGTTTGTCCCCATATATATAGCCAGTGTGTCCCCATATACAGCCAGTTTGTCCCCATATATATATATAGCCAGTGTGCCCCCATATACAGCCAGTGTGCCCCCATATACAGCCAGTTTGTCCCCATATACAGCCAGTTCCCCCCCAAATGCAGCCAGTTTGTCCCCCATATACAGCCAGTTCCCCCCAAATGCAGCCAGTTTGTCCCCCATATCCCCCATATCCAGCCAGTTCCCCCCATATTCAGCCAGTTTGTCCCCCATATTCAGCCAGTTTGTCCCCCATATTCAGCCAGTTCCCCCCATATTCAGCCAGTTTGTCCCCCATATTCAGCCAGTTCCCCCCATATTCAGCCAGTTTGTCCCCCATATACAGCCAGTTCCCCCCATATTCAGCCAGTTTGTCCCCCATATACAGCCAGTTCCCCCCAAATGCAGCCAGTTTGTCTCCCAAATGCAGCCTGCCCCCCCCCCACAAAAAAAATCAATTGCCGCCACTGTGCCCATTAAATGCAGCCACTGTGCCCAAACGCCACCAGTTTGCCCCCTCAAATACAGCCAGTTTGTTTCCATATACAGCCAGTGTGCCCATATATATATATATATATATATATATATATATATATATAACCAGTGTGCCCCCATATATACAGCCAGTGTGCCCCCATATATAGCCAGTTTGTCCCCATATATATAGCCAGTGTGTCCCCATATACAGCCAGTTTGTCCCCATATATATAGCCAGTTTGTCCCCATATACAGCCAGTTTGTCCCCATATATATAGCCAGTGTGCCCCCATATATAGCCAGTGTGCCCCCATATATAGCCAGTGTGCCCCCATATATATAGCCAGTGTGTCCCCATATACAGCCAGTGTGCCCCCATATACAGCCAGTGTGCCCCCATATACAGCCAGTGTGCCCCCATGTACAGCCAGTGTGCCCCCATATGCAGCCAGTTTGTCCCCCATATTCAGCCATTTTCCCCCCCATATTCAGCCAGTTTGTCCCCCATATTCAGCCAGTTTGTCCCCCATATTCAGCCAGTTTGTCCCCCATATTCAGCCAGTTTGTCCCATATTCAGCCAGTTTGTCCCCCATATACAGTCAGTTCCCCCCATATTCAGCCAGTTTGTCCCCCATATACAGCCAGTTCCCCCCAAATGCAGCCAGTTTGTCCCCCAAATGCAGCCTGTCCCCCCCCCCCTCCCAGCCCTGCACTTACCTTCCTCGGTCCGCGCCGTCCTCGATGTGTTTTCCCACCCTCGATTTCGCTTCAGCCAATCAGGTTACCAGCAACCAGATCCGGTGAACCTGATTGGCTGAAACCTCCACACAGTCTTCTCCAAGGAACGCACCCCCGTGCGTACCTGGGAGGAGTTTTTGGAAGCCGAATACAGCGTGAGAGCTGTATTCGGAAATCCTATCAGAGCCGCTGGCTCTGATAGGCACTTCCAAGTTACACCCGCCGCCGCTCTAATTCATATGGCCAGCGCTCACCAGGAGGCCGGCCATATGTATAGTGGGCAGCGCGGCAGCGGTGACAATACACAGATTCATGCAATGCATGAATCTGTGTATTGTCTTTCAGTGGCGGTGCGGGAGCGAGAGGGGGCGGCGCTCCGGCGCCCTCTATGGACGCACCGCCACTGAGAGACACCAGTGATGTGCAGTTCCCTGCAGCCTCACGGGTGGCGCTGTCGCCTTGTGCTGGGGTTGAACCATTGCTGTGTGCTGTGCTCCCTTTTTGTCCTCCCTCAGCAGCGGTATGGTGGGGCGGGGAACCCGCCGTGCTTGCTGGGAGAGGGTATAAAGGGGCCGGCCATCTTTGTCAGGGGGTCGAGTCCTGGGCACCTTCAGCCTGTGGGCGGTGGTTCGTGTCGGTCCTCGAGGCGGCTTAGGCCTAGAGGACGTTCGGAGGTCGTGTTCCATCCCAGGCACCTTTAGCCTGGGGTGAGGTACTCGGATGAAGGTCTGGAGCTCAGTGCCCACCACTGAGTTCCGCGAGGGAAGGAGATCCTAGGGAACCCCGGGAGTGGGTACCCGAATCCGGAGGGTGTAATGGACCGGTGAGAGACACTTGCTTGAAGACCCGGTGCAGCATATTGCTGGTGACAGGTGAGCCCTCCATCGGAGACCGCCTGGAAGGAAATTCCCCGTCGCTCGGAGACCGCAACCCACTTTCAGGAAGGAAAGTGGAGAGTTCATTGTGTCTGGGCCTACTCGCATCCACACCTCCTTGTCTGTTCTGTTCTCTAAGGAGTCCAACTGATTGTGTTCACTTTTGCATTGAGAAGAATAAAGGAGTGTTGGACTTTAATGGTGTGGGGCTCGTTTTCTGGCAGACATTGTTCAAGGTAACTCTCTTTGGAGGTTCCATGTGCAGAACACTGACCCGAAGGTAAAATAAGAACTTTGCTTACACCACACAACTATCTGCGGTGAGAGCTTGGCGTGGTGACCCCGCTCTCTCCTCTCTAAGATACCCCTAGACAAGAGACAGACAAGCTGATGATAGAGTGGAGAAGGGAGGCCGCTACACCAGTGAATATGTACACAGTTCCACCAGGACTTTTGTTGGACCCTTTTTTCATTAGATGTATGTACTATTACAGTGGAACCTTGGATTACGAGCATAATCCGTTCCAGGAGAATGCTCGTAATCCAAAGTACTCGCATATCAAAGCGAGTTTTCCCATTGAAGTCAATGGAAATTAAAATAATTTGTTCTGCATTGACTTCGGCTGACCTCGGCAAACCTCGGAAAGACTTCGTTCCCGAGATTTGCCGAGGTCAGCTGTGCTGTCCTCGGGCCCTTCCATGCATTTCCGAACGGCGCGATCAGCTGAGATCGGCGACGTTCGGCTCTGCTCGGCTCCGGCGCCCCCCACCTCATGCCAAACGTGGTACTGCACCCGCTTTGGCCTGAATCGTGCTAGTTTTGCGAGACAACGCTCGCAAACCGAGTCACGATTTTTAAAAATACAGTGCTCGTATTGCGAACTGCTCGTTAACCGCGTTACTCGCAAGCCGAGGTTCCACTGTATTAATCTTTTCTTATATAAAGCTTGTATTATTTCCATACTGGTGTGCATCTTTATACTTATCTTTAATGTTATATACTGGTTGCAGTAGTTCTTCTGCTCCCAATTACTTTGATTAGATTACTGATTAATTTCCCAGGAAGAGAATTCCCTCTGTTCACAGAGGCCCTGTCCTTGGGGGAGGCAACATAATTAAAAAACCCACTCTTCCACTTAGGGAAGGTTCTGGTTTTCTTATTTAAGAGGAGCTCCAGGCTCCTTCAGATTTTTTTTTAAGTTTTAATATAAAAAAAACTGACCTGTCCACGGACCCTGCGATTTTGGCACCACAAGCTGATTTTTCATTCGGCTTCAGATGCAGTCGCCGGCATCTTCACATGCTTTGTCCTACTGCGCATACGTGAGTTTTGCTGCACTTTCTGAATGGCCCTGCCATCTTCTGGGACCTATGTGTGTCCCAGAAGGCAGTGGGTTGGAGGAGGAGGGGTCGGAAATGTAGTAGATAGGCGATCTTACCCGGAAGTGGGAGCGAGTACCTGTCAAAACCAGGTACCTGCTTCCCCCCAAAAAGTACCAAAAGTGGCAGTAGAAGAGGGGGGGTGGACAAGCAAAGCTTCCTCTTTTGGGTGGAGCTCCGCTTTACCTACAGGTATAGCACAATATCCTGTTTAGAGAGGGTCATTTCTCATAACCCTACCCCCAAAAAGGGCTACTCGTTTTTTGTGGTAGTCAATTTTTGTTAATCCTAAAGTGATCAAGACAACTTTGTTTCTTCTGTGGTGTCCAGGATCACATCTGACAAACTTCCCTAGCTAGAATCCGCCAAGAATACAGAGGTCATTTAGCCTGTATTGAACCGGTATTGTACTGAACAGTTTTGAAAATCTTGCAGCAATAAAAACATTTCCACCACATGACTGCAATGCATGCACATTTCCCATGCCTTCTCCTGCAAGTACGTAGGAAAACCTTTTGATCTGCCAGAAATTCAGTGAGCTACTGTTTAACCACGTAAGCCCCGGACCATTTGGTAGCTAGAGGACCAGAGGTGATTTCAGAATTTTGCACTGCGCTGCTTTAACTGTAAATTGTGCGGACATGCAATGTTGTACCCAAACGAAATTTGCGTCCTTTTCTTCCCACAAATAGAGCTTTCTTTTAATGGTATTTGATAGCCTCTGCGATTTTTTTTTTTTGCGATATAAACGGAAATAGACCGAAAATTTTGAAAAAAAATGATATTTTCTACTTTTTGTTATAAGAAAAATCGAATAAACTCAATTTTAGTCATACATTTAGGCCAAAATGTATTCAGCCACATGTCTTTAGTAAAAAAAATGTCAATAAGCGTATATTTATTGGTTTGCGCAAAAGTTGTAGCGTCTACAAACTAGGGTACATTTTCTGGAATTTACACAGCTTTTAGTTTATGACTGCCTATCTCATTTCTTGAGGTGCTAAAATGGCAGGGCAGTACAAACCCCCCCCCCCCCCCAAATGACCCCATTTTGGAAAGTAGACATCCCAAGGAAATTGCTGAGAGGCATGTTGAGCCCATTGAATATTTATTTATTTGTTTGTCTCAATTGATTGAATAATGACTAAAAAAAAAAAAAAAAAATTACAAAAAGTTGTCACTAAATGATATATTGCTCACACATGCCATGGTTATATGTGGAATTGCACCCCAAAATAAATTTTGCTGCTTCTCCTGAGTGCAGGGATACCACATGTGTGGGACTTTTTGGGAGCCTAGCTGCGTACGGGCCCCCGGAAACCAAGCACCGCCTTCAGGATTTCTAAGGGCGCAAATTTTTGATTTCACTCCTCACTACCTATCACAGGTTTGAAGGCCATAAAATGCCAAAATAGCACAAAACCCCCCAAATGACGCCATTCTAGAAAGTAGACACCCCAAGGAAATTGCTGAGAGGCCTGTTGAGCCCATTGAATATTTTTTTTTTTTTGTCCCAAGTGATTGAATAATGACAAAAAAAAAAAAATTACAAAAAGTTGTCACTAAATGATATATTGCTCACACATGCCATGGTTATATGTGGAATTACACCCCAAAATACATTTTGCTGCTTCTCCTGAGTACGGGACTACCACATGTGTGGGACTTTTTAGGAGCCTAGCCGCGTACGGGACCCCGAAAACCAAGCACCGCCTTCAGGATTTCTAGGCACAAATTTTTGATTTCACTCCTCACTACCTATCACAGTTTCGAAGGCCATAAAATGCCAAAATAGCACAAAACCCCCCCAAATGACCCCATTTTGGAAAGTAGACACCCCAAGCTATTTGCTGAGAGGCAATGTGAGTATTTTACAGCTCTCATTTGTTTTTGAAAATGAAGAAAGAAAATATATATATATATTTTTTTTTCAATTTTCAAAACTTTGTGACAAAAAGCGAGATCTGCAAAATACTCACAATACCTCTCAGCAAATAGCTTGGGGTGTCTACTTTCCAAAATGGGGTCATTTGGGGGGGTTTGTGCCATCTGGGCATTCCATGGCCTCCGAAACTGTGATAGGCAGTGAGAAGTGAAATCAAAAATTTACACCCTTAGAAAGCCTGAAGGCGGTGCTTGGTTTTTGGGGTCCCGTACGTGGCTAGGCTCCCAAAAAGTCTCACACGTGGTATCCCCGTACTCAGGAGAAGCAGCAGAATGTATTCTGGGGTGTAATTCCACATATACCCATGGCATGTTTGAGCAATATATCATTTAGTGACAACTTTGTGCAAAAAAATAAAAAAAAATTGGCTTTTTTCCGCAACTTGTGTCAACATATTAAATATTCCATGGACTCGACATGCCTCTCAGTATATAGCTTGGGGTGTCTACTTTCCAAAATGGGGTCATTTGGGGGGGGGGGGTTTGAACTGTGCTGGCATTTTATACACAACATTAGGAAGCTTACATCCACTCTTCTAACCACTTGAAGACAAAGCCCTTTTTGACACTTTTTGTTTACATGAAAACATATTTTTTTTTTGCAAGAAACTTTTATGTTGAACCCCCAAACATTATATATATTTTTAAAGCAAAGGCCCTACAGATTAAAATGGTGGGTGTTGCATTTTTTTTTCTACACAGTATTTGCGCAGCGATTTTTCAAACGCATTTTTTGGGGAAAAAATACACTTTTTTAAATTTTAATGCACTAAAACACACTATATTGCCCAAATGTTTGATGAAATAAAAAAGATGATCTTATGCCGAGTACATAGATACCAAACACGACATGCTTTAAAATTTCGAACAAACGCGCATTGGCGACAAACTACATACATTTTTAAAAGCCTTTACAGGTTACCCCGTTAGATTTACAGAGGAGGTCTACTGCTAAAATTACTGCCCTCGATCTGACCTTCGTGGTGATACCTCACATGCATGGTGCAATTGCTGTTTACATATGACGCCAGACCGACGCTTGCGTTCGCCATTGGGCAAGAGCAGGGCAGGACAGGGGTGCTTTTTTTTTATTATTAATTTTTGCTTTTTTATTTTATTTTTAAATTGTTCCTTCCATATTTTTTTTTTTTTTATCATTTTTATTGTTATCTCAGGGAATGTAAATATCCCCTATGATAGCAATAGGTAGGTACTCTTTTTTGAAAAAACTGGGGTCTTCTAGACCCTAGATCTTTCCTCTGCCCTCAAAGCATCTGACCACACCAAGATCGGTGTGATAAAATGCTTTCCCAATTTCCCAATGGCGCTTTTTATATCCGGTGGGGGGGGACATTCCCTCCCACTGCTTGTAAAAGCAGTCCAGAGGCTAATTAGCCACTAGGATTGCTTTTCCATGAAAGCCGGTCGCTGGCTGAAAAGAATGATACCAAGATGATACCTAAACCCGCAGGCATCATTCTGGTATAAACATTCAAAGTCCAGCAACATACCAGTACGTTGCTGGTCCTTGTTGGACATGTATTGTAATCTTTTTTTTTCATGCAGCCAGTTGGCTGAACGAAAAAAGAGATTGATCGGTGGGTATGCCCACCATTAGAATACCGCCCTTCATCCACCCACTTCTAATGATGGGCATACATGCACCATTTATATATGCCGAAGCATGGGGGCATCTTCCCGCAAAAAAGTTATGCCGCACACACATGGTCGGACTTTTCCACGGGCAAGCCTCCGTCGGAATTTCGACCGTATGTATGCGGCATTAGGAGCAAAATCGCTCCTCCGCTCCTCCGCCCCTGCTGCCCCAATGCTTCGGCATATATGCTTTTTTTTTTTAACTGTGGAGGTGAAATCACCTCCTACAGCACTGGAGTCGCAGGGATCAGGCCTGTCTCTGCGAACGCTGCAGTTATGTGTGTTGTGTTTTGTAAGTGACAGTGATCGATCAATACTGCACTTTGGTGGCCTGGGCTGGACGAAGGGGCAAAATGCAGGTGCTAGCAGGCATCTGGGCTGATCCCGCTAACACTGCGTTTTTGGGAACCCTAAACTGCTGGGGACGCTAGTATAGATCTGATCAGGTCAGATATTGATCTGATCAGATACTATACCACTAAGGGGGGTGTATGCTTCACGCGTGGGTGTTAGCGTTACTGGCACTAACCTGACGCTGCCTGGGGTGTGACGCAGACCCTCTCTGATGCTAAAACCTAATTGATATCACCCGCCGGGCGATCAGGGGGTTAAACCTTTATTGGGTTATATATACGGCGGGTGCCCTGACACTATAAAAAGCAAACTAACTAACCAGCGTCACCCGTAACACTTATATGGTGATCACTGGTGAAAGGGTTAACTAGGGGCAATTAGGGGGTTAAATTTTTTATTAGATAATATATGGGGGTACCTGACGCTATAAAAACCTAAAAAAAATTACTGGCTACTGATCTGCATCACCGACGCTAAGACAGCGATCAGAAAAATGATCGCTTAGCGACAGTGGTGATAGGGGGTGAAAGGGTTACCTGAGGGGCGATCAAGGGGGTTAAACCTTTATTAGGTAATATATGGGGGTACCTGACGCTATAAAAACCTGCGGCGAACCTAAAAAAAACTGGCTACCGATCGGCATCACCGACAATAAAACAGCGATCAGAAAAACGATCGCTTAGTGACAGCGGTGCTAGGGGGTGAAAGGGTTACCTGGGGGGGCGATCAAGGGGGTTAAACCTTTATTAGGTAATATATGGGGGTACTCAACGCTATAAAAACCTGCGGCGAACCTAAAAAAAATTACTGGCTACCGATCGGCATCACCGACGCTAAGACGGCGATCAGAAAAATGATCGCTTAGCGACAGTGGTGATAGGGGGTGAAAGGGTTATCTGGGGGGCGATCAGGGGGTTAAACCTTTATTAGGGGGGGTTAGGGGGCTACACTGGACCTAAAACTAAACTTTGGTGACACTTTTACAGTCACAAATGTCACTGATTGCAGTGATCAGTAAATAAATGGTCACTGCAATCAGTGACACTGTGGCTGGGGGGTGATCTGGGGGGTGATCTGGGGGTGTCTGGGGGAGGCGATTTATGTACCTATGTGTCTTGGTGTCAGTGTAGTGTTTTGTGCACTAACCTGGCATCTTCTCCTGTACGGCGCTCGGTCGAGAGATGACATCGCTTCCTCTGCCTGTTGTGAGGGGGTTAGCTCGGCAGCGGGTGTGTGTGACCCCCGGGATGGGCTCCCCACACAAAACAGGCCCAGCAAACGGAGGTTGTGGTTTTCAAAATCAAAAAAGGTGCGGTTTATTTTCTATTTACAGTGACAAAACACAGCAAAGCAAAAGAAACATAACCAAAATAAATCCTGGTCAAGTTGACCTCTGACTAAACATACCGGTTTCCTAACTAACAACTGGGATCAGCCTAGTGCTGTCCTAGTCCCTAAGTCCCTGGTTTTAAATGTCCAAGCAAATAGCCACACAGGCTTTGTCTCACCGCACAGGGGTTCACTCTCCCTAGACAGTCCACACAGGTCTGGTTCCAGGCATGAGCTAACATCTAATGAAGCTGGGAGTTCTTATAGAGGCCTAAATGAGCTGACAAGCTTCAGCTGGTCTCATCAACTCCCTGTCTGCACGACGCCCAGCCCTCTCCCTAGAGGTATGAGTCATCCATGAGCCCACTAGCCTTATACAACTCTCCACCTAGTTTTATAAGTCGGCGTAAAGCCTGAATCTGGGCGAAATATATCTACCCCCCTGGATGCAACCAGGTGACTTTACCTTCCTGCTGTCACATACCCCCCCCTCTTGTTTTAACCTCGGGGTTGGAACACCAGCAATCAGGCATTCATGTACTCGAGACAAAGCATCCACATTCCCCATTTGAACGCCAGGGCGATGCTTTACTGTGAAGTTGAATTCCTGGAGGGCCAGGAACCACCTATTCACTCTTCTATTTGTTTCCTTGTTTTGAGCCATCCACTTTAACGGAGCGTGATCCGTAACCATGTCAAAGTGCCTACCTAGCAGGTAGTACCGAAGGGAATCTAGAGCCCACTTCACCGCTAAACACTCCTTTTCAACGGTGGCGTAATTTACCTCATGGGACTTCAACTTCCTGCTGAGGTAAATGACTGGGTGCTCTTCCCCGTTCCAGACCTGGGACAATACTGCTCCTAACCCCACATCTGACGCATCACTTTGTACGACAAAGTCTTTAGAGAAGTCGGGTGAGTACAACACTGGCTGGCTACATAAGGCTTGTTTCAAGAATTGGAATGCTGCCTCAGCCTCGGGGGTCCATTTAATCATGACCGACCCTTTCCCCTTCGTCAGGTTGGTTAGGGGCACAGCCTTAGAAGCAAAGTGGGGAATGAATCGCCGATAATACCCAGCGATTCCCAGAAAGGCTCGTACCTGCTTCTTGCTGTTGGGACGTGGCCAACTCTGGATGGCCTCGACTTTGTTGAGTTGGGGTTTTATTACTCCCCTCCCAATGGTGTACCCAAGATATTTGGCCTCCTCCTGCCCAATGGTACACTTCTTGGGGTTAGCCGTAAACCCCGCTTCCCGAACAGAGTCCAGGACTGCTTGCACTTTTGGCAGATGTGAGGCCCAATCTGTGCTATGGACAATTACGTCATCCAGGTAAGCCGCAGCATACTTCCGATGGGGCCTCAGCATCTGGTCCATTTTCCGCTGGAATGTGGCCGGCGCATTCTGTAACCCGAACGGCATTCTTTTATATTGGAACGCCCCGTCTGGGGTTACAAATGCGGTTTTCTCTTTGGCCGACTTGGCCAGGGGGATTTGCCAATACCCTTTTGTGAGGTCAAGAGTCGTCATGTATCGGGCTGTTCCCAGCCGGTCGATCAACTCATCTATACGTGGCATGGGGTAGGTGTCAAATTTTGTAACTTTGTTCAACTGACGAAAATCGTTACAAAATCGCCAGCTCCCATCCGGTTTAGGCACCAACACAATGGGACTAGACCAATCACTTTGGGACTCCTCTATCACCCCTAAGTTCAGCATTTTCTGTACTTCCTCCCGTATTGCCTCCCGTCGAGCCTCTGGGATCCGATAGGGTTTTAACTTCACCCTTTCACCGGGCGGGGTAATGATGTCATGCTCTACCCCAGATGTTTGTCCCGGCAGCTCAGAGAATACCTCCTTGTTGCGAAGCACAAACTCCTTAACCTCCTGTTGTTGGGGTTGTGACAAGGTGGCTGCTATTCCAACCTCAGGAATCACGCAACCAGTTTGAGCTGGTGACCAAGTGTCTGCGACTAGGGACTCTCTATCCCTCCAGGCTTTCAACAGATTAACGTGATAGATCTGTTCGGGCTTTCGCCTTCCTGGTTGTCTGACCTTGTAATTCACTTCGCTCACTTTTTCCATTATCTCGTAGGGGCCTTGCCATTTGGCAAGGAATTTACTTTCAACCGTAGGGACAAGTACCAATATCCTATCCCCCGGGGAAAAGGTACGGGTCTTGGCTCCACGGTTGTACACTCTCTGCTGTGCCAACTGCGCTTGGGCCAAATGTTCCTTCACGATGGGCATTACCTGTGCAATTCGATCTTGCATCAGGGCGACATGCTCAATCACACTCCTGTGGGGAGAACTCTCACTTTCCCAAGTTTCCTTGGCAATATCCAACAGCCCTCTTGGGTGTCTCCCATACAGTAACTCAAAGGGGGAGAATCCCGTAGAGGATTGGGGCACCTCCCTAATAGCAAACATCAAATAAGGAAGTAAACAGTCCCAATCCTTTCCATCTCTATCCACCACTTTCTTCAACATTTGTTTTAGGGTTTTGTTGAATCTTTCAACCAGCCCATCGGTTTGGGGGTGATACACAGACGTACGCAATTGCGTCACTTTGAACAATTTACACAGCTCTTTCATAACCCGGGACATAAAGGGTGTACCTTGGTCCGTAAGCAGTTCTTTACAAATACCCACCCGGCTAAAAACAAGAGATAGCTCTTTGGCTATGGTTTTGGCCGAGGTATTTCGGAGAGGGATCGCTTCTGGATAACGGGTGGCATAGTCCATTATAACTAATATGTACTGGTGCCCCCTAGCGGACTTGATTATAGGACCTACCAAATCCATGGCGATCCTCTCAAACGGGACCTCAATGATGGGTAGAGGGACCAGCGGGCTACGGAAATGTGGCATCGGGGCCAACCTCTGACACACAGGGCAGGAGGAACAATAATTTTCTACGTCCTTCATCACCCCCGGCCAATAGAATCTCTGTAATACCCTCTCTCGGGTTTTCTCTGTCCCCAGATGACCTCCAAGAATGTGCCCATGGGCCAACTCCAACACCAACTTCCTGTAAGGTTTGGGCACCACAAGCTGCTCAACGGTTTCTTCTGCCCTTTTTGCCACCCGATACAGTAGGTCCTTCTCTACGCTGAAGTATGGGTAAGTGCAGGTATTATCTGGGTTCACTAACTCGCCATCTATTTTCACTACGTTTTCCCGTGCCTTTATTAGGGCGGGGTCTTTCAACTGTTCTGTGGCAAAGTTTTCCCTGTGAACCTCAAGATCAGAAAACTCCACAGACGGTAGGTTTTCGTCTGAGGAGGTGGGCTCCTCTCCAGTTTCTTGAGTCTCCCCTGCCAATACTGATAAGGGAAATTCCGGAGAGTCCTCACCACTCTCAGGGGAGTTCTGGCTATCACATTCCTGGTACATAGGGGCACCAGTGAGGGGCTCAGGATCATCCCACAGTTCCCAGAACTTCGGAAAATCCCTTCCCACAATGGCGTCATGCGGTAACTGAGATACTAAGCCCACTGGATGAGAGAGGGTACCTTTGGGGGTCTCGAAACACACTGTAGTCACTGGATACTCTCGGGTGTCCCCATGCACACAAATAACAGCTACCTTGCTATTCCCAGAGACCTCTGTTTTAACTAACTCAGCCTTTATCAGGGTCACAAGGCTACCTGAATCCAGCAATACCACAACATTTCTACCATTAACACACATTTTGCATAAATGTTTCTCAGTTCCTCGAATGGCAGTGCATGCGACTGTCGCACACAGCGACTGACGTCTGCCCGTCAGAAAGTCACACTGCATGGGTTCCTCCACAACCGGGCAATTGGCTGCAATATGTCCCGCTTGCCGGCAGCGGTAGCAAACGATCCTTCTTGCCGCCTCTTGAGCCGCTGATTTCCCAGGCTGTTCTCGCCAAACTTGGGGTAGAGCTCCCACCCTCTCACTCTCTCCACCCTCACCCCTTGGAATCCTCTTATCCGCCCCTGGGGATGGTCTGGTCTTAGGGTGGAAAGTCCGAGTGTCTCTGGAAGAGGCCGTCAGGTTCTCTGTAGCCAAGTATTTCTCCACACGATCCACAAGACCATCGGCCGTCTCTGGGTCTCCATGGCTTACCCACTTTTGGATGGCAGTAGGAAGAGCTCTCAAAAACCGATCCATTACAACACGTTCCACAATCTTTGGTGCGGACAAAGTCTCTGGCTGTAGCCACTTTCTGCTCAGGTGAATGAGATCATACATTTGAGACCTGGGGGGTTTTCCAAGCTGGAAAGTCCAGTTATGCACACGCTGAGCCCGGACAGCCTGGGTGACACCCAGCCTTGCCAATATTTCAGCTTTTAGCATCACATAGTCTTTTGCTTGGTTAGGCTCTAGGTCATAGTAAGCTTTCTGCGATTCACCAGTTAACAGAGGAGCCACCAGTCCAGCCCACTGCTCCTCAGGCCACTTTTCTCTTTCAGCGGTCCTTTCAAATGTGGTCAAAAATACCTCTGGATCATCCTCTCCAGTCATTTTTGTCAATAAACGACTCACCCCAAAGGACGCGGTATTAGTGGGACGGCTTTCCTCACTGGTCTGCGGACGTTGCTGCATTACTGCTTCCATCTGTTGTTGTAGTCTCTGCTCTTGCTTCTGCAACAGGTCTATGAAGCGGGCCTCAGATTGCTGCTGGGCTCGTTGCTGAGCCTCCAGACTCTGTTGCAAAGTTGCGTTTGTCTGCTGCTGGGCTGCAAGGCTCCTTTGCAAACCTGCATTTGTCTGCTGTTGATTGGCATTTGCTAGAGCCAGCTGCTTCAGTATCTCCTCCATGCTGGCTTAAAAAAAAAACTGCCTGCATTCTCCACCAACTGTGAGGGGGTTAGCTCGGCAGCGGGTGTGTGTGACCCCCGGGATGGGCTCCCCACACAAAACAGGCCCAGCAAACGGAGGTTGTGGTTTTCAAAATCAAAAAAGGTGCGGTTTATTTTCTATTTACAGTGACAAAACACAGCAAAGCAAAAGAAACATAACCAAAATAAATCCTGGTCAAGTTGACCTCTGACTAAACATACAGGTTTCCTAACTAACAACTGGGATCAGCCTAGTGCTGTCCTAGTCCCTAAGTCCCTGGTTTT
Source organism: Rana muscosa (assembly GCA_029206835.1). Classification (NCBI taxonomy): domain Eukaryota; kingdom Metazoa; phylum Chordata; class Amphibia; order Anura; family Ranidae; genus Rana; species Rana muscosa. The sequence goes on from CM055128.1 coordinate 271,794,696, forward strand.
AAATGTCCAAGCAAATAGCCACACAGGCTTTGTCTCACCGCACAGGGGTTCCCTCTCCCTAGACAGTCCACACAGGTCTGGTTCCAGGCATGAGCTAACATCTAATGAAGCTGGGAGTTCTTATAGAGGCCTAAATGAGCTGACAAGCTTCAGCTGGTCTCATCAACTCCCTGTCTGCACGACGCCCAGCCCTCTCCCTAGAGGTATGAGTCATCCATGAGCCCACTAGCCTTATACAACTCTCCACCTAGTTGTATAAGTCGGCGTAAAGCCTGAATCTGGGCGAAATATATCTACCCCCCTGGATGCAACCAGGTGACTTTCCCTTCCTGCTGTCACACTGTGTAAACATTACACAGGCAGGGGAAGCTCTCTCATTCGCCGGGAGCGATCGAGAGGGGGTGGCCGGAATCGAACGGCCGTCCTCTCATGCCTGATCGCTCCCAATCAGTTAACCACCGCTCACTGTAAAGAAGGGGGGTCCGATCGGACCCCCCAACTATACAAAGGCAGTCACGTAGATATACGTGATTCTGCCTGTCGGTGCCATTCTGCCGACGTATATTTACAGTGGGCGGTCGTTAAGTGGTTAAAGTGATTTTAAACCTCCATTTTCTTTTTTTAATATTAAACATGTTATACTAATGGTTTTGCACTGAGCAGTCCCAATTCTCCTCTTCTGGCATCCCCCGCTGGCACGCCTGGCTCCTCCCCACTTTATAGTACCCCCCTAGCAAGCCACTTGTTGCGGGGTACTCGTGCAGGCTTGAGCCCCGCTGGCTGCATACATAAATACTTTGCTCCTTCGTCATATAATTTGATTGATGGCAGCATGAGTCAGTGGACCCACTGCTATCAATCTGCCCTGTGAGGAGGGAGAGTGTGGTGCTCTCGTGCACAGCACCTGATCGAAATCAGGGGGGCTGGGGGGGATCCTATGCGCAGAAGGTAAAAAACCTTGAGGCTTTAAAACCACTTTAAGTTGACAACACGGTGCCTACATGCAGTGCTGGGACAAGGTCATCTAATGCCAAACTGTGCGCTCCCCCCTCCCAAGATGTATGAGCATGTGTCAACAAAAATCCCCCCCCCCCCCCCACAAAAACACTAAGCACTAATCTGCATGCTTACCTCCTAAGCACAAATCATTGCCTTACCATGCTCAAATGCCCACCCCCCAAAAAATCACCCCATTCAGCACAAATCCTCTACCCCTAAAATTTCCTCTCCTAGTATACATCTTCTCCCCCCCCCACTTCAAATACCCCTCTCCCAGCACAAATTTCCCCTAAATCATCCCTCCTAGCACAAATCTTCTTCCCCCTTATCCCCCCTTCCAACACAAATCCCCCTAAATCACCACTCTTAGCACCCACCCCAAATTCCCCCTCCTAGAACAATACTTACCTCCCCCCCCTTTCCCAGGCCCTGCCTACATGTTAGTGACATCACAAGCACTGAGAATACCTCACCATCTCCATACATGGGGTGCAGGAGGTTGTTCTGAAGTTCAGCAGGTGAGATCTCAGCAGAGGCAGTGTTATCAGATTACTACAGGATGCTAGGAGCTCACTGGATTTTTTGCAGGTACTGTTCTGTAAATGAAGCATTTTTAAAGAAATAAGAAAGAACATAGGGAAATGTGCAGAGGCACATTGAATATGTAAGTTGCCAAGAATACAGAGGTCAATCATTTGTTAATTGTTTTGGTGAACAGGTCTACCAGCTTATCCCGGAATATTGTTAAAGGGTTTCATTATACAATTTTTTGCAAAAAAAAAAAAGCAATTGTGGAAATAGCCACCATAGAATGCTGTCTTCACCACGATGTTTGAAGTGTTTTGGGGATTTATTAGGGAATAGTGACTATCAATGGTGCAAGCTATCAATGAATACTGATAATGGCTCTTTTGGTCATCAGGTCCCTTTTCCTCAGGTCCTCCCAGTCTTTATCAAAACAGGCTTCTCCCAGTCAGATAGAGTCCTCCCAGGTCTCATCAGATGAGGTCCTACCAATCCTTATCAAATAGGGTTCTTTAAAGCTGATCACCTACACATAACAATTTTTTCTGTAGAATATTTAGATTTACTAAAGCCTATGCAGTGTGCCTTCTTCATTCAGTATACATTCCGTGGATTGTTCAGGTAGGCTGTTTAACTACATGGTTTTTATTAGCAAAAGGAGATTGTAAGGAGGTTGGTTGTACAATGAGATTGTAAGGACAGCGATCAAGTTAAGGTTTCATGTGCAAGGTCGTCAAGTTATATAAGTTTGACCTATGGTAGATCTTTTCTCAGTTCGTGTCTATTGATATGTGAAAGAAACTTTCACCTTAATTGCAACATAGGTTTTTAAAGATTCAAAATGTATAAAATATGCAGCACATGCATACATACATTTAGTTATTCAGTTTCTGGAAGCCTAAGTACATTACAGCACAGGTTTACACTGTGTGCACAGAACAACCTCTGTTCATCATAGAGGTCAACAGAAACTCTGTATCTACTGGCAGATGTAACAGCAGGTTGGATGGAACAGGTGACAAGCCCATGTAGTTGAGCCTTTGCCTGCATTCCTCAGTTCTTTATACTGGAGGCCTAAAGTGTCTTGGTGATGGCATAACTTTTTACTGTATTGAGAGTCTGGGTGCCGATTTAGCCTACAAAACACCAAGTTTATTTAGTTAGAAATTTATATTTTAGAAGTGTTATATAATAAACCCAAACCAATGGTTACTGGCCTTCTGTTGACCCTAAATGACAGACAACTCAGTAATAGCTGCTACATGTAGATGACAATGAGGGCTTATTGTGCTGTAGAAGTAAAGATGTGTTCGTTTGGGGGATGGATTTTGTTTAGTCTGCATTATTTTGCAGCCTATTATTGCCAGATAGGATTTTCAAAACTGTGTGGCAAGTGTCTTATCATGCCTCTAGCAGAGAATGACTTCTTTTTTTTGCTGTTTCAGAGAAGCCTCATTCCAACTAACAGCTTCTTAATCCAAACATTTGTGCATGCTGAGGAGAGAAGGGTCCCCACACACCAGCTGAGGTCCTATAGAGCATTGGCTTGTTAATGTTTCATGAGAGTCCCTAATTAGTGATGAGCCGAACACCCCCGGGTTCGGTTCGCACCAGAACCCGCGAACGGACCGAAAGTTCGTACGAACATTAGAACCCTATTAAATACAATGGATGCGAACGTTCGAATTCTAAAGTGCTAATTATAACAACTATTATGCATGTTTATTGTCCTAAAAAGGGTTTGGGAACCCGGGTTGTGCACCAGGGGACATGTATCAATGCAAAAAGAAGTTTTAAAAACGGTCGTTTTTCGGGAGCAGTCATTTTAATGATGCATAAAGTGAAAAAAAAAAAGTCAAATATTCCTTTAAATATCGTACCTGGGGGGTGTCTAAAGTATGCCTGTGAAGTGCCACGTGTTTCCCGTGTTTAGAACTGTCCCTGCACAAAATGACACTTCTAAAGGAAAAAAAAGGCATTTAAAACTGCTTGCGGCTTTAATGTAATGTCTGGTCCCGGTAATATGGATGAAAATCTTTAAGAAAAATGGCATAGCTACCCCATGACCCCCCCCCTACCCCAGCCCATTACCAGCCCCTTTGGGTCTTGTATGGATATTAAGGGGAACCCCGCACATAAAATAAAAAAGGCCCTATATACTCTGAACAGCCGTATACAGGCGGTGCATACAAGACAGGGACTGTAGGTTTGTTCTTATGTAGAATCTGTTTGTAATTTTGAACAGGTACATTGTTGAAGTGTAGCTCCAGCCCAAAAATCTATTTTTAAACTTTTTGGAAAACATAGGTAAGGGTTATCACCCCTGTAACATTTGTTTTGCTGTCTGTGCCCCTGTTCAGAACATTTCACCTCACTTTCCGTCCCAATGACAACTGTTTTTGAAATGTGGTGTTTTTCTTGAAACAAGGATTGCTGATAAAGCATCAGTACAGAGGAGACACCTTTCTCCCATATTTATTCTTACAGGAGAGAATTTTCCTTCCTAGTGGTAGATTTCCTCTCACTTCCTGTTGTCTTCTTGCGTTTGCAAGTAGGAGTCGTTTGTAAGTTGGATGTTTGAAAGTAGGGACCTGCCGTATATACTCTGCAGAAATAGGCCCCTTAGTTGTTGGTGTTGGCACAACACTGTAAGCACTCACAGGTACTCTTGGTTGGTGCTGGAACGCCCTGCTGTCAACTATTATATCAGGAATTTTAATTACATATAATTGTTGAACAGTGGTAGTAAAAATTGGGCCTTTGATGGTGGTGCTGGTGCCACAACACTGTAAGCCCTGACAGTTACTCTTGGTGGGTGCAGCAATGGGCCCTGCTGTGAATTATTAGATCAAGAATTGTAATTACATGCCCCTTTTGAACAGGGGCTGAAAAATTGGGCCTTTCGTGGTGGTGGTGGTGGTGGCGTTGCCACAACACTGTAAGCCCTCAGAGTTACTCTTGGTGGGTGCAGCAATGGGCCCTGCTGTGAATTATTAGATCAAGAATTGTAATTACATGCCCCTTTTGAACAGGGGCTGAAAAATTGGGCCTTTCGTGGTGGTGGTGGTGGTGGTGGCGTTGCCACAACACTGTAAGCCCTCAGAGTTACTCTTGGTGGGTGCAGCAATGGGCCCTGCTGTGAATTATTAGATCAAGAATTGTAATTGCATTCCCCTGTTGAACAGGGGCTGAAAAATTGGGCCTTTCGTGGTGGTGGTGGTGGTGGTGGTGTTGCCACAACACTGTAAGCCCTCAGAGTTACTCTTGGTGGGTGCAGCAATGGGCCCTGCTGTGAATTATTAGATCAAGAATTGTAATTACATGCCCCTTTTGAACAGGGGCTGAAAAATTGGGCCTTTCGTGGTGGTGGTGGTGGTGGCGTTGCCACAACACTGTAAGCCCTCAGAGTTACTCTTGGTGGGTGCAGCAATGGGCCCTGCTGTGAATTATTAGATCAAGAATTGTAATTGCATGCCCCTGTTGAACAGGGGCTGAAAAATTGGGCCTTTCGTGGTGGTGGTGGTGGTGGTGGTGTTGCCACAACACTGTAAGCCCTCAGAGTTACTCTTGGTGGGTGCAGCAATGGGCCCTGCTGTGAATTATTAGATCAAGAATTGTAATTGCATGCCCCTGTTGAACAGGGGCTGAAAAATTGGGCCTTTCGTGGTGGTGGTGGTGGTGGTGGTGTTGCCACAACACTGTAAGCCCTTAGAGTTACTCTTGGTGGGTGCAGCAATGGGCCCTGCTGTGAATTATTAGATCAAGAATTGTAATTGCATGCCCCTGTTGAACAGGGGCTGAAAAATTGGGCCTTTCGTGGTGGTGGTGGTGGTGGTGTTGCCACAACACTGTAAGCCCTCAGAGTTACTCTTGGTGGGTGCAGCAATGGGCCCTGCTGTGAATTATTAGATCAAGAATTGTAATTACATGCCCCTTTTGAACAGGGGCTGAAAAATTGGGCCTTTCGTGGTGGTGGTGGTGGTGGCGTTGCCACAACACTGTAAGCCCTCAGAGTTACTCTTGGTGGGTGCAGCAATGGGCCCTGCTGTGAATTATTAGATCAAGAATTGTAATTGCATGCCCCTGTTGAACAGGGGCTGAAAAATTGGGCCTTTCGTGGTGGTGGTGGTGGTGGTGGTGTTGCCACAACACTGTAAGCCCTCAGAGTTACTCTTGGTGGGTGCAGCAATGGGCCCTGCTGTGAATTATTAGATCAAGAATTGTAATTACATGCCCCTTTTGAACAGGGGCTGAAAAATTGGGCCTTTCGTGGTGGTGGTGGTGGTGGCGTTGCCACAACACTGTAAGCCCTCAGAGTTATTCTTGGTGGGTGCAGCAATGGGCCCTGCTGTGAATTATTAGATCAAGAATTGTAATTGCATGCCCCTGTTGAACAGGGGCTGAAAAATTGGGCCTTAGGCACTGGTGGCACAACACTACAACCCCTCACAGATACTGTACTTGGAGCACAGCAATGAGCCCTGTTGCAAAGTATTGCTTCAAAAATTGTAATGACACGCCCCTGTTAAACAGGGGCTGAAAAATTGGGCCTTAGGCACTGGTGCCACAACACTCCAACCCCTCACAGATACTGTACTTGGAGCACAGCAATGAGCCCTATGGCAAATTATTGCTAAAAAAATTGTAATTACACGCCCCTGTAAAACAGGGGCTGAAAAATTGGGCCTTAGCCACTGGTGGCGGCACCCATAAACAAAAATGATCTTCCAAGCTATCATCATCAATCGTATCATTGAGGACTCGGAGGAGGAGGATAGCCAGTCAACATAACAGCACAGGCACTCAGCATCAGCATCAGTCTTGAAGGGATGTGACATGTTAAAATCAATTAGTCTGTTATATCAGCATCAGGTGTGTGGTAGCTGGTGGTGATCCAAGACTGGTTCATCTTGATGAAAGTCAGTCGATCAACCGAGTCGGTGGACTGGCGCACCCTGTGATCCGTGACAAATCCTCCAGCAGCACTGAATGTGCGTTCCGAAAGAACGCTGGATGCAGGACAGGCCAGTAGCTCAATTGCATACTGTGCAAGCTCTGGCCAGTGATCCATCCTCAAGACCCAGTAAGCCAGAGGATTTTCGGTGGGGAAGGTGTCCAAGTCTGACCTTGCCCCTAGATATTCCTGCACCATGTTTATCAGACGCTGGCGATGGTTGCTGGAACCGATCATACTTTGGGGCTGCGGACTAAAGAATTGTCTGAACGCATCGGTCAGACGGCCACCTTCCCCACCGCTCCTTCTTTGACTGGCCGAAGCCTCAGCAACTCGTTGTCCAGGACCAGGAGTTTGTAACCTCCCAGTCTCTGGGAACGCGTTGCACAGACCTTTCTGCAAGGCCTCCCGGAGTTGTCTCATCCTCTGCTCCCTCTGCGACGGTAACATAAGGTCCGCAACCTTACCCTTGTACCGTGGATCAAGGAGAGTGGCCAGCCAGTAATGGTCCCTCTCCTTGATCCGAAGAATACGAGGATCCTTCCGCAGACTTTGCAGGATCAGGGAGGCCATGCAGCGTAGGTTTGCTGAGGCATTCGCTCCGGAGTCCTCTGGGTCACTAAGGACGACATGATCCGCAGCCACCTCCTCCCAGCCACGTACAAGTCCACTGGTTTCTTGGGACTGTAAATCATCCCTAAAAGACTGCTGCTGATGATGCTGAGTGCCAGCCTCCACCTCCATGCTGACACAATCCTCCTCCTCCTCCTCCTCTTCCTGTGCGATGGGTGGGACAGAAGGAACACTGTCTGGGTAAAGGGGGCCTTGAGAGGCAAGGAAGTCCTCCTCTTCCTGCCTCTGTTCTGCCTCAAGTGCCCTGTCCATTATTCCACGCAGCGTGTGCTCCAACAGGTGGACAAGAGGTACAGTGTCACTGATGCATGCACTGTCACTGCTCACCATCCTCGTGGCCTCCTCAAATGGTGCCAGGACAGTGCATGCATCCCTGATCATGCCCCACTGGCGTGGAGAAAAAAAACCAAGCTCCCCTGACCCTGTCCTGGTGCCGTAGTCGCACAGGTACTCATTGATGGCCCTCTGCTGCGTGTGCAGCCGCTGCAGCATGGCCAACGTTGAGTTCCACCTGGTGGGCATGTCACATATAAGGCGGTTCTTGGGCAGGTTCAACTCCTTTTGCAGCTCAGCCAGACGAGCACTGGCATTATAAGATCTGCGGAAATGCACACAGACTTTCCTGGCCTGCCTCAGGACATCCTGTAAGCCCGGGTACCTGCCCAAGAACCGCTGCACCACCAGGTTAAGGACGTGAGCCACACAGGGCACATGGGTCAGTTGTCCCTGTCGGAGGGCGGAGAGGAGGTTGGTGCCATTGTCGCAAACCACCATTCCTGGCTTAAGCTGGCGTGGCGTCAACCACCTCTCGGCCTGGCCCTGCAGAGCAGACAGGACCTCTGCCCCAGTGTGGCTTCTGTCCCCCAAACACACCAGCGCAAGCACGGCATGGCATCTTTTTGCCTGCGTACTTGCGTAGCCCCTTGAACGCCTACGGAGCACCGCTGGTTCCGAGGACAAACCACAGGAAGAGGCCATGGAGGAAGAAGAAGAGGAGGGGGTGGAGGAGAGAGGTGTGTCACAACCAGTAGTAGCATTTTGGAGGCGTGGCGGTGGAACAACCTCCAACACTACTGCACCTTGTCCTGCATCCTTCCCAGCTGCCAAAAGAGTGACCCAATGGGCCGTGAAAGAAAGGTAACGTCCCTGTCCATGCCTGCTGGACCATGAGTCAGCGGTAATATGCACCTTACCGCTGACCGCCCTGTCCAGCGAGGCCAAGACATTGCCTTCCACATGCCGGTAGAGAGCCGGAATAGCCTTCCGTGAGAAAAAGTGGCGTTTGGGAACCTGCCACTGAGGAACCGCACATTGCACAAACTCACGGAAGGGGGCCGAGTAATACCAACTGAAAAGGCAGCAGTTGAAGCGCTAGCAATTTAGCCAAGCTAGCATTCAACCGCTGGGCATGTGGATGGCTGGGAGTGAACTTCTTTCGACGGTCCAGCAGCTGGGGCAGGGAAATTTGCCTGCTAGAATCGGACATCGGTGTACTGCTAGCAGAGTGGCCGCAAGTACTTGGCTGTGACACACCTAATTCTACACCTTCATTCCTCTCAGTGCATGTTTCAGAGAGGACTGAAGTTATAGTGGGGTTGGAGATCCCAGCTGATGCGGTGCAAGGAGAGGTCCGCTTTGTTCTTTGGTGTGGGTCTTTGAGGTAGGCTTGCCAACGAGCTGCATGGCAGGTCAACATATGTCTGGTCAGGCATGTGGTACCCAAGCGGCTGATGTTTTGGCCACGCGATATACGCTTGAGACATATGTTGCAAACAGCAGCTGTGCGATCTGATGCACTAGCCTCAAAAAAGGCCCACACCAAAGAACTTTTTGAATGACGGGCAGAGGCAGCGCCCTGCACAGGCGGAGCTCTGCGGTGTGATTCCGTCGGTGTACTGCCCTTACGCTGGCCACCAAAGGGCATCCTGCCTCGTTGGAGATGTGCCTCCTCCTCATCCTCCTCCTCCTCCTCTCTCCTATTAGGCACCCACGTGGAGTCAGTGACCTCATCATCCCCTCCCTCCTCATCACTGGAGCCAATCTGGCAGTATGCTGCAGCTGCTGGAACATGACTGCCAGATTGGTGTCCTTCTTGAGCATCCCCTCTGTCTGCTCTCACGCTACTGCCTTCCTGTAGCTGGGTTTCATCATCAGACCCTTCGAAACGCTGGGCATCCTCCTGGAGCATGTACCCAACACTGTGCTCAAACAGTTCGGGGGACTCCTCAGGAGGAGGACATGGTGGGTCTAGGGAAGGAGTGACTGATGATGAGTCTGACATTGATACCAGGGAAGAGGACGCTTTGGCAGCTGCTTTTCCAGTACCCTGAGCCTGGGTGAGAGAGGATGAGGAGGAGGAGGAGGGCTTGGTCATCCACTCTACCAAGTCTTCGGCATGATGTGGCTCAACATGTCGAGGTGCCGAAAAGAAGGACAAGCGTGTCCCATGGCCATGTGCTGATGACAATGCACCGCGTCCACGACCAGCACTGTTGCCCCCAGACACAGAGCCTGCTTGCCCTCTTTTATTGCCTCCTGACTGTCTGCCTCTCCTTGTTTGCCTTCCAGACATTCTAATAGATGGCCTGCAGGGAGATGGGAAAAAAGCAATAAGGGCTACCTTCAGGTGTCCTTCTCTGTCCCTTTACTTAAGGATTTCTAAATATGGTTGAGGATGATTGCTTTTGCACAGAATAGCACAACGACAATTTCCCTGACTGTCCAAAAAAACAAGGATTTCAAAGATGGTTGATGAGGAATGCTTTAGCACACTATAGCACAAGGAGAATTTCCCTCACTGTCCTTCCCTGTCCCTAGAAACAAGGATTATCACAGTGAAAGAAACTGACACTCTTCCTACCTATAGTTTTCTGTCCCTAGAAAAAATGTTTTTTTAAAGCACACTATAGCACAAGGAGAATTTTCCTCACTGTCCTTCCCTGTCCCTAGAAACAAGGATTATCACAGTGAAAGAAACTGACACTCTCCCTACCTATAGTTTTCTGTCCCTAGAAAAAATGTTTTTTTAAAGCACACTATAGCACAAGGAGAATTTCCCTCACTTTCCTTCTTTGTCCCTAGAAACAAGGATTATCACAGTGAAAGAAACTGACACTCTTCCTTCCTATAGTTTTCTGTCCCTAGAAAAAATGTTTTTTTAAAGCACACTATAGCACAAGGAGAATTCCCTCACTGTCCTTCCCTGTCCCTAGAAACAAGGATTTGCACAGTAAAAGACACTGACACTCTCCCTACCTATAGTTTTCTGTCCCTAGAAAAAATGTTTTTTTAAAGCACACTATAGCACAAGGAGAATTTCCCTCACTTTCCTTCTTTGTCCCTAGAAACAAGGATTATCACAGTAAAAGAAACTGACACTCTTCCTTCCTATAGTTTTCTGTCCCTAGAAAAAATGTTTTTTTAAAGCACACTATAGCACAAGGAGAATTCCCTCACTGTCCTTCCCTGTCCCTAGAAACAAGGATTTGCACAGTAAAAGACACTGACACTCTCCCTACCTATAGTTTTCTGTCCCTAGAAAAAATGTTTTTTTAAAGCACACTATAGCACAAGGAGAATTTCCCTCACTTTCCTTCTTTGTCCCTAGAAACAAGGATTATCACAGTGAAAGAAACTGACACTCTTCCTACCTATAGTTTTCTGTCCCTAGAAAAAATGTTTTTTTAAAGCACACTATAGCACAAGGAGAATTCCCTCACTGTCCTTTCCTGTCCCTAGAAACAAGGATTCGCACAGTAAAAGACACTGACACTCTCCCTACCTATAGTTTTCTGTCCCTAGAAAAAATGTTTTTTTAAAGCACACTATAGCACAAGGAGAATTTCCCTCACTTTCCTTCTTTGTCCCTAGAAACAAGGATTATCACAGTGAAAGAAACTGACACTCTTCCTACCTATAGTTTTCTGTCCCTAGAAAAAATGTTTTTTTAAAGCACACTATAGCACAAGGAGAATTCCCTCACTGTCCTTTCCTGTCCCTAGAAACAAGGATTCGCACAGTAAAACACACTGACACTCTCCCTACTGTGACAGCAGGAAGGTAAAGTCACCTGGTTGCATCCAGGGGGGTAGGTATATTTCTCCCAGATTCAGGCTTTATGCCGACTTATACAACTAGGGAGAGAGTTGATGAAGCCCAGCTGAGGCTAGTGGGCTCATGGATGATTCATACCTCTAGGGAGAGTGCTGGGCGTCGTGCAGGCAGGGAGTTGATGAGACCAGCTGAAGCTTGTCAGCTCGTTTAAGGCCTCTATAAAAACTCCCAGCTTCATTAGGTGTTTGCTCATGCCTGGACCCAGACCTGTGTTGACTGTCTAGGGAGAGTGAACCCCTGTGCGGTGAGACAAAGCCTGTGTGACTATTTGTTTGGACATTTACTAAACCAGGGAATTAGGGACTAGGACAGCACCAGGCTGATCCCAGTTGTTAGTTAGGGAAACCTGCATGTTTAGTCAGAGGTCAAGCTGACCAGGATTTATTTTGTTTATGTTTCTTTTTGCTTTGCTGTGTTTTTGTCACTGTAAATAGAGAAATAAACCGCACCTTTTGATCTTGAAAACCACAACCTCCGTCTGCTGGGCCTGTTTTTGTGTGGGGAGCCCATCCAGGGGGTCACACACACCCGCTACCGAGTTAACCCCCTCACAGTTGGTGGAGAACCAGTGGCAGTTTTTTTTTAAGCCAGCATGGAGGAGATACTGAAACAGCTGGCTCTAGCAAATGCCAATCAACAGCAGACAAATGCAGGTTTGCAAAAGAGCTTCGCAGCCCAGCAACGAGCCCAGCAGCAATCTGAGGCCCGCTTCATAGACCTGTTGCAGAAGCAAGAGCAGAGACTACAACAACAGATGGAAGCAGTAATGCAGCAACGTCCGCAGACCAGTGAGGAAAGCCGTCCCACTAATACCGCGTCCTTTGGGGTGAGTCGTTTATTGACAAAAATGACTGGAGAGGATGATCCAGAGGCATTTTTGACCACATTTGAAAGGACTGCTGAAAGAGAAAAGTGGCCTGAGGAGCAGTGGGCTGGACTGGTGGCTCCTCTGTTAACTGGTGAATCGCAGAAAGCTTACTATGACCTAGAGCCTGACCAAGCAAAAGACTATGGGATGCTAAAAGCTGAAATATTGGCAAGGCTGGGTGTCACCCTGGCTGTCCGGGCTCAGCGTGTGCATAACTGGACTTTCCAGCTTGGAAAACCCCCCAGGTCTCAAATGTATGATCTCATTCACCTGAGCAGGAAGTGGCTACAGCCAGAGACTTTGTCCGCACCGGAGATTGTGGAACGTGTTGTGATGGATCGTTTCTTGAGAGCTCTTCCTACCGCCATTCAAAAGTGGGTAAGCCATGGAGACCCAGAAACGGCCGGTAAACTTGTGGATCGTGTAGAGAGATACTTGGCTGCAGAGAACCTGACGGCCTCTTCCAGAGACTCTCGGACTTTCCACCCTAAGACCAGACCATCCCCAGGGGCGGATAAGATGATTCCAAGGGGTGAGGGTGGAGAGAGTGAGAGGGTGGGAGCTCTGCCCAGGGTTTGGCGAGAACAGCCTGGGAAGTCGGGGGCTCAAGAGGCAGCCAAAAGGATTGTTTGCTACCGCTGCCGGCAAACGGGACATATTGCAGCAAATTGCCCGGTGGTGGAGGAACCCATGCAATGTGACTTTCTGACGGACAGACGTCAGTCGCTGTGTGCGACAGTCGCATGCACTGCCATTCGGGGAACTGAGAAACATTTATGCAAAATGTGTATTAATGGTAGAAATGTTGTGGTATTACTGGATTCAGGTAGCCTTGTGACCCTGATAAAGGCTGAATTAGTTAAAACAGAGGTCTCTGGGAATAGCAAGGTAGCTGTTATTTGTGTGCATGGGGACACCCGAGAGTATCCAGTGACTACAGTGTGTTTCAAGACCCCCAAAGGTACCCTCTCTCATCCAGTGGGGTTAGTATCTCAATTACCGCATGATGCCATTGTGGGAAGGGATTTTCCGAAGTTCTGGGAACTGTGGGATGATCCTGAGCCCCCCACTGGTGCCCCTATGTACCAGGAAGGTGATAGCCAGAACTCCTCTGAGAGTGGTGAGGACTCTCCAGAATTTCCCTTCTCAGTATTGGCAGGCGAGACTCAAGAAACTGGAGAGGAGCCCACCTCCTCAGACGAAAAACTACCGTCTGTGGAGTTTTCTGATCTTGAGGTCCACAGGGAAAATTTTGCCACAGAACAGTTAAAAGACCCCGCCCTAATAAAGGCACGGGAAAACGTAGTGGAAATAGATGGCGAGTTAGTGAACCCAGATAATACCTGCACTTACCCATACTTCAGCGTAGAGAAGGACCTACTGTATCGGGTGGCAAAAAGGGCAGAAGAAACCGTTGAGCAGCTTGTGGTGCCCAAACCTTACAGGAAGTTGGTGTTGGAGTTGGCCCATGGGCACATTCTTGGAGGTCATCTGGGGACAGAGAAAACCCGAGAGAGGGTATTACAGAGATTCTATTGGCCTGGGGTGATGAAGGACATAGAAAATTATTGTTCCTCCTGCCCTGTGTGTCAGAGGTCGGCCCCGATGCCACATTTCCGTAGCCCGCTGGTCCCTCTACCCATCATTGAGGTCCCGTTTGAGAGGATCGCAATGGATTTGGTAGGTCCTATAATCAAGTCCGCTAGGGGGCACCAGTACATATTAGTTATAATGGACTATGCCACCCGTTATCCAGAAGCGATCCCTCTCCGAAATACCTCGGCCAAAACCATAGCCAAAGAGCTATCTCTTGTTTTTAGCCGGGTGGGTATTTGTAAAGAACTGCTTACGGACCAAGGTACACCCTTTATGTCCCGGGTTATGAAAGAGCTGTGTAAATTGTTCAAAGTGACGCAATTGCGTACGTCTGTGTATCACCCCCAAACCGATGGGCTGGTTGAAAGATTCAACAAAACCCTAAAACAAATGTTGAAGAAAGTGGTGGATAGAGATGGAAAGGATTGGGACTGTCTACTTCCTTATTTGATGTTTGCTATTAGGGAGGTGCCCCAATCCTCTACGGGATTCTCCCCCTTTGAGTTACTGTATGGGAGACACCCAAGAGGGCTGTTGGATATTGCCAAGGAAACTTGGGAAAGTGAGAGTTCTCCCCACAGGAGTGTGATTGAGCATGTCGCCCTGATGCAAGATCGAATTGCACAGGTAATGCCCATCGTGAAGGAACATTTGGCCCAAGCGCAGTTGGCACAGCAGAGAGTGTACAACCGTGGAGCCAAGACCCGTACCTTTTCCCCGGGGGATAGGATATTGGTACTTGTCCCTACGGTTGAAAGTAAATTCCTTGCCAAATGGCAAGGCCCCTACGAGATAATGGAAAAAGTGAGCGAAGTGAATTACAAGGTCAGACAACCAGGAAGGCGAAAGCCCGAACAGATCTATCACGTTAATCTGTTGAAAGCCTGGAGGGATAGAGAGTCCCTAGTCGCAGAAACTTGGTCACCAGCTCAAACTGGTTGCGTGATTCCGGAGGTTGGAATAGCAGCCACCTTGTCACAACCCCAACAACAGGAGGTTAAGGAGTTTGTGCTTCGCAACAAGGAGGTGTTCTCTGAGCTGCCGGGACAAACATCTGGGGTAGAGCATGATATTATTACCCCGCCCGGTGAAAGGGTGAAGTTAAAACCCTATCGGATCCCAGAGGCCCGACGGGAGGCAATACGGGAGGAAGTACAGAAAATGCTGAACTTAGGGGTGATAGAGGAGTCCCAAAGTGATTGGTCTAGTCCCATTGTGTTGGTGCCTAAACCGGATGGGAGCTGGCGATTTTGTAACGATTTTCGTCAGTTGAACAAAGTTACAAAATTTGACACCTACCCCATGCCACGTATAGATGAGTTGATCGACCGGCTGGGAACAGCCCGATACATGACGACTCTTGACCTCACAAAAGGGTATTGGCAAATTCCCCTGGCCAAGTCGGCCAAAGAGAAAACCGCATTTGTAACCCCAGACGGGGCGTTCCAATATAAGAGAATGCCGTTCGGGTTACAGAATGCGCCGGCCACATTCCAGCGGAAAATGGACCAGATACTGAGGCCCCATCGGAAGTATGCTGCGGCTTACCTGGATGACGTAATTGTCCATAGCACAGATTGGGCCTCACATCTGCCAAAAGTGCAAGCAGTCCTAGACTCTTTCTGGGAATCGCGGGTTATTATCGGCGCTTCCTTCCCCACTTTGCTTCTAAGGCTGTGCCCCTAACCAACCTGACGAAAGGGAAAGGGTCGGTCATGATTAAATGGACCCCCGAGGCTGAGGCAGCATTCCAATTCTTGAAACAAGCCTTATGTAGCCAGCCAGTGTTGTACTCACCCGACTTCTCTAAAGACTTTGTCGTACAAAGTGATGCGTCAGATGTGGGGTTAGGAGCAGTATTGTCCCAGGTCTGGAACGGGGAAGAGCACCCAGTCATTTACCTCAGCAGGAAGTTGAAGTCCCATGAGGTAAATTACGCCACGGTTGAAAAGGAGTGTTTAGCGGTGAAGTGGGCTCTAGATTCCCTTCGGTACTATCTGCTAGGTAGGCACTTTGACATGGTTACGGATCACGCTCCGTTAAAGTGGATGGCTCAAAACAAGGAGACAAATAGAAGAGTAAATAGGTGGTTCCTGGCCCTACAGGAATTCAACTTCACAGTAAAGCATCGCCCTGGCGTTCAAATGGGGAATGTGGATGCTTTGTCTCGAGTACATGAATGCCTGATTGCTGGTGTTCCAACCCCAAGGTTAAAACAAGAGGGGGGGGTATGTGACAGCAGGAAGGTAAAGTCACCTGGTTGCATCCAGGGGGGTAGGTATATTTCTCCCAGATTCAGGCTTTATGCCGACTTATACAACTAGGGAGAGAGTTGATGAAGCCCAGCTGAGGCTAGTGGGCTCATGGATGATTCATACCTCTAGGGAGAGTGCTGGGCGTCGTGCAGGCAGGGAGTTGATGAGACCAGCTGAAGCTTGTCAGCTCGTTTAAGGCCTCTATAAAAACTCCCAGCTTCATTAGGTGTTTGCTCATGCCTGGACCCAGACCTGTGTGGACTGTCTAGGGAGAGTGAACCCCTGTGCGGTGAGACAAAGCCTGTGTGGCTATTTGTTTGGACATTTACTAAACCAGGGACTTAGGGACTAGGACAGCACCAGGCTGATCCCAGTTGTTAGTTAGGGAAACCTGCATGTTTAGTCAGAGGTCAAGCTGACCAGGATTTATTTTGTTTGTTTCTTTTTGCTTTGCTGTGTTTTTGTCACTGTAAATAGAGAAATAAACCGCACCTTTTGATCTTGAAAACCACAACCTCCGTCTGCTGGGCCTGTTTTTGTGTGGGGAGCCCATCCAGGGGGTCACACACACCCGCTACCGAGTTAACCCCCTCACACTACCTATAGTTTTCTGTCCCTAGAAAAAAAGTTTTTTTAAAGCACACTATAGCACAAGGAGAATTTCCCTCACTTTCCTTCTTTGTCCCTAGAAACAAGGATTATCACAGTGAAAGAAACTGACACTCTTCCTTCCTATAGTTTTCTGTCCCTAGAAAAAATTTTTTTTAAAGCACACTATAGCACAAGGAGAATTCCCTCACTGTCCTTCCCTGTCCCTAGAAACAAGGATTTGCACAGTAAAAGACACTGACACTCTCCCTACCTATAGTTTTCTGTCCCTAGAATTTTTTTTTTTTAAAGCACACTATAGCACAAGGAGAATTTCCCTCACTTTCCTTCTTTGTCCCTAGAAACAAGGATTATCACAGTGAAAGAAACTGACACTCTTCCTACCTATAGTTTTCTGTCCCTAGAAAAAATGTTTTTTTAAAGCACACTATAGCACAAGGAGAATTCCCTCACTGTCCTTCCCTGTCCCTAGAAACAAGGATTCGCACAGTAAAAGACACTGACACTCTCCCTACCTATAGTTTTCTGTCCCTAGAAAAAATGTTTTTTTAAAGCACACTATAGCACAAGGAGAATTTCCCTCACTTTCCTTCTTTGTCCCTAGAAACAAGGATTATCACAGTGAAAGAAACTGACACTCTTCCTACCTATAGTTTTCTGTCCCTAGAAAAAATGTTTTTTTAAAGCACACTATAGCACAAGGAGAATTCCCTCACTGTCCTTTCCTGTCCCTAGAAACAAGGATTCGCACAGTAAAACACACTGACACTCTCCCTACCTATAGTTTTCTGTCCCTAGAATTTTTTTTTTTTAAAGCACACTATAGCACAAGGAGAATTTCCCTCACTTTCCTTCTTTGTCCCTAGAAACAAGGATTATCACAGTGAAAGAAACTGACACTCTAACTTCCTATAGTTTTCTGTCCCTAGAAAAAATGTTTTTTTAAAGCACACTATAGCACAAGGAGAATTCCCTCACTGTCCTTCCCTGTCCCTAGAAACAAGGATTTGCACAGTAAAAGACACTGACACTCTCCCTACCTATAGTTTTCTGTCCCTAGAAAAAATGTTTTTTTAAAGCACACTATAGCACAAGGAGAATTTCCCTCACTTTCCTTCTTTGTCCCTAGAAACAAGGATTATCACAGTGAAAGAAACTGACACTCTTCCTTCCTATAGTTTTCTGTCCCTAGAAAAAATGTTTTTTTAAAGCACACTATAGCACAAGGAGAATTCCCTCACTGTCCTTCCCTGTCCCTAGAAACAAGGATTCGCACAGTAAAAGACACTGACACTCTCCCTACCTATAGTTTTCTGTCCCTAGAAAAAATGTTTTTTTAAAGCACACTATAGCACAAGGAGAATTTCCCTCACTTTCCTTCTTTGTCCCTAGAAACAAGGATTATCACAGTGAAAGAAACTGACACTCTTCCTACCTATAGTTTTCTGTCCCTAGAAAAAATGTTTTTTTAAAGCACACTATAGCACAAGGAGAATTCCCTCACTGTCCTTCCCTGTCCCTAGAAACAAGGATTCGCACAGTAAAACACACTGACACTCTCCCTACCTATAGTTTTCTGTCCCTAGAAAAAATGTTTTTTTAAAGCACACTATAGCACAAGGAGAATTCCCTCACTGTCCTTCCCTGTCCCTAGAAACAAGGATTCACACAGTAAAACACACTGACACTCTCCCTACCTATAGTTTTCTGTCCCTAGAAAAAATGTTTTTTTAAAGCACACTATAGCACAAGGAGAATTTCCCTCACTTTCCTTCTTTGTCCCTAGAAACAAGGATTATCACAGTGAAAGAAACTGACACTCTTCCTACCTATAGTTTTCTGTCCCTAGAAAAAATGTTTTTTTAAAGCACACTATAGCACAAGGAGAATTCCCTCACTGTCCTTCCCTGTCCCTAGAAACAAGGATTCGCACAGTAAAACACACTGACACTCTCCCTACCTATAGTTTTCTGTCCCTAGAAAAAATGTTTTTTTAAAGCACACTATAGCACAAGGAGAATTCCCTCACTGTCCTTCCCTGTCCCTAGAAACAAGGATTCGCACAGTAAAACACACTGACACTCTCCCTACCTATAGTTTTCTGTCCCTAGAATTTTTTTTTTTTAAAGCACACTATAGCACAAGGAGAATTCCCTCACTGTCCTTCCCTGTCCCAAGAAACAAGGATTCGCACAGTAAAACACACTGACACTCTCCCTACCTATCCTTCTCTTTCCCTAAACTAAAGGAATCCAGGTTAAGCAAGAAAAAAATAAATGTCACTGTCCCTGCCTATGCTTCTCTTTCCCTGCTCCGGAACACACTACACTAGGCCGCTGTGCTGGCGGCCTTTTATAGTGTGGGGCGTGTACTAAACACCCTCAGCAATAATTGGCCACAGGCATCCTGCCTGTGGCCAATCATTGCTCTCCTCGCTGCCGGCGCTGTGATTGGCCAAGCATGCGGGGTCACAGTGCATGCTTGGCCAATCACAGCGCCTGGATGACACTGCGATGGCGTAGTGCATTGTGGGCCGTTCGCGTCACTCGAATTTGGCGCGAACGTCCCAAATCGTTCGATCTTCGTCGAACGATCGAACAGCCGATGTTCGAGTCGAACGTATGTTCGACTCGAACACGAAGCTCATCCCTATCCCTAATTAAGGAGTTCAGTGCAGTCATAACTCGGGTCGCTGCTGACCCAGTGAAATGTAGGTCAAGTGTGGAGCGTGCAGCTGCTAAATTGTAGGCGCATCCTGCTAGGAGAACACAGGAGGAAAAACTTTATAGAGTTTTGCAGGCAACAACAAAAATGAGTGAATCTCATTATGAGCTGTGACAGTAACATTTATGCACATACTGTAATGTTCTATATTTGACTGGTGTGGTTCAGCTCAGAGCATAGTAAAACTTTAACAAGGTTTTCCAATTATTACATAAGTAATAAGTAACACCTCCACCCAACAATGGGGAAGTCTTTCCTAATGCCCCGTACACACGATCCGAATAACGTATGACAGATCGTACGTCTTTTTTCGCTTAATAGTCGCAAGTAGAAATTTGAATAGGGTAATAAAGTCATGAAAATTCTCGTTCGACAGAAAAAAAAAATCGGAAGTGATGTCATGTGTTGTAATGTATTTGTATTGTATTTTCGGACGACAACTGTACTGACTAAACAGAAATCGTACGATCTGGTATCGTACGAGGAAAATTTTCGTGCATGTCCGATAAAATAATATCGGATGAACTGTCATGATTGGCTCTCGAAAGCTCTGTACTAACGAACCGATTATCGTACGATTCTTCCTCGGACGACATTTTTCGTACGATAAGGCTCATGCCTGTGCAATTAAAGGACAAGGCTGTCCAGCGATGACCAGCTTTTTAATCAGCCTTTCTCAAATAGAATTCCTTCACAGGTTGCTAGGGTCCCGTAAGCAATTTCTGCCTCTTAGATAAGTAACCACTGACAATAACAATTTTTTTAGCTATCTCTAAGGAGGAATTCTTCGTAACAAAATTGGCGCATGCCCTTTCACATCCAGCCTGGGCAATGGCACCAAGCAGCATATTTGAAGGAAGCCCTGATATTTGCGGGATGTTCTTTAGCTCCCTGTGATCCTTGTTCCTGTGCTTCCTGGTTAACCTGCTGCCTGACTACCCTTTACTGATTTGGCTTATTCCTGGATATCCTCTGACTTCCCCCTGATTGTGACCCCAGCATGCTGCTTGACCTTGCTTGATCTCTGTGTTTGACCTGGCTTGTCTCCAGACTCCACTTCTGCTTCTACTGTTTACTTGTGTATGACCCTGGCCTAACTCTCGGCCACGTCTGCTCTTCCAGTTGATCAACCGTGTGTTACCTTGGCTCCAGCTTCCAGACTATGGCTCTGTGCTTTCTCCTCCAGAGCTGGGCTGTTCGACCTACCAGATCTGCCTTCCGGGTCCTATCTGGTGTTCCCATGCCATCAGTGCAGGGACTACTAACCACTTCTGATCACGCAGACCATCTCTATTGATCATCACCTACTGATAAGGTTCCTGGTACAAGTGCTACCCTGAGCCTCACACTCCTGTTCCCAAATTTAGGTGTGTTGGGACCAAAGCCGCAAGGGGAGGCCTCCCACCACTTCGGCCTCTACCAAGGTATGTGACAGTAACATCCAGCCATGTCTGAAGCTGAGGGAGGTGCACCCCAACTAGAGATTTTATGCCAACAAATAACAGCCCTTACACAAGCCGTAAAGAATCTCCAGGATGGCTACTTCCAACTCAAAGGTCGTATCCAGAACCTCAGCCACTGAAGCTTCAAGTCAGCCAGAGCCTTCACCTGCACCTACCTCCACTGCAGGGGATCGTCAGCCAACTGCCTCTGCCATAGTCATGCCACCACTAGAGGCACAAGTATCAATCCCAGAATGTTTTTTGGGTGATCAAAGAAAATTCAGGTAATTTAAAAACGCATGTCAGTTATACTTTGCCCTGCAGCTCCGAACTTTTTAGCCAGTAAAAGTGGGCTTTATTATCTCCTTGTTAACTGATGAGCCTCAGCCTGGGTTCACACTCTTGCGATGTAGGAACCAGCGCGATTCCAGTGCACTGGTTCCCGCGTCGGATCTCCCCCGCAGGCAGTTCACAGTTCACCCGATGCGGGTGTCAATACAAAGTTAATGACACCCCCAGATTGGTTCACAGATCATTTTTTGTGCAAATCCAATGCGAGTTCAGCCATACAAACTGTATGGCTGAACTCGCATTGCACAGACATCACATGTGATCAGCACAGCAATGCGGGTGCGAATCACATGCGATGTCTGTGTTCGCATATGTGTGAACCCAGGCTCAGGCCCAACAGGGCCGACATCCAGTGGAGGCAGGGCCGTCTTAATAGCATCATGGGCCCCTGGGCAAAGTAATACTCAGGGTCCCCTACAATGGAGACAGTGCAGGTAAACAGACATCAAGTAGGTAGGAGGCAGACAAGTGGAGCATCCCCTTTTGGGTGGAGCTCCACCTTAACTACATGAACAATCATTCTGTACAGCAAAGTAACAGTGCGAAAATAATACATACATAAAGTAACAAAGCTGTCATGTGCATATAATATATCCGTTAGATTTATGCCTCCCCAACACTATGGCCCCTCTACAAATCCTCAGGTGGACTGGACTCAAGAGACTGTGACCTTTTCCTTAGCTTACTGCCGGCAGCATTGTTTCTGTCCAAGAACAACCAATCTTATCTTATGCATTAAAGACCAATCTAGCTTCGATTTGTGTCTACTAGTAATCAAATTTCCTAGATTTCCTCAAGAAGAAGGGGGCAGGCACATTTCCTCTGCATTGTTCCTATGATTGTCCCATCGAGTCGCTTCATGGTGCGGATATCCCATTTAGCTGCATCCCCTATCTGAGCCAAACCTGGAAGCCAATACATAGATGAAAACCTAGAGAAGGGATTCATTCTTCCCTCTTCCTCACCTGCAGGGGCCAGAATATTCTTTGTTGTAAAAAAGACCACGCTGTTTAGCCTTGTGTAGACTACCGGGAAGAATACAAAAGGACAAAGCCAAGTGAAATCAAGACAAAACTGCCAACATCCCAATTAGAAGAATAAGGTATTGCATGCATAATAGAGGTAATAGCGTTAAAAGGCTAACACAAATTTGTTATAGTATAATCATAAAAATAGACACAGTCCATAAAACATGAATACAATACTGACATAATGTTCTATACAAACAAATGTACACAAGGATAAGTATAGGAGTACCCACAACTGCGGGATCTAACCCAAAATAGCAGCCTGAACATGGACTGGCTATGGGTATCCCATGTTTTAACCCGTAATTTTTCGGAATATATTGCGCCGGGGGGCCCATCCAGGCCCATCTGGGCCATTGGCCGGGCACTTTGCAGGGGTTCCCAGCCTAACTGAAACAGGAGGAAGGCTGCACACCTTTACCAGATTAACCACCTCCCTACTGTGCACGAAAACCCCCTTCCTGCCCAAGCCATTTTTCAGCTTTCAGCGCTGTCACACTTTGAATTACAATTGCGCGGTCGTGCGACGTGGCTCCCAAACAAAATTTGTGTCCTTTTTTTCCCACAAATAGAGCTTTCTTTTGGTGGTATTTGATCACCTCTGCGGTTTTTATTTTTTGCGCTATAAACAAAAGAAGAGCGTCCAGTTTGGAAAAAAAACAAAATTTTTTACTTTTTGCTATAATAAATACCCATTTTTTTTTTTAAATAAAATTTTCCTCAGTTTAGGCCGATACGTATTCTTCTACATATTTTTGGTAAAAAAAAAAATCGCAATAAGCGCGTATTGATTGGTTTGCGCAAAAGTTATAGCGTGTACAAAATAGGGGATAGATTTATAGCATTTTTTTTATTTTTATTAGTAATGGCGGCGATCTGCGATTTTTTTATTGTGACTGCGATATTGCGGCAGACACATCGGACACTTTTGACACATTTTTGGGACCATTCACGTTTATACAGCGATCCCTGCTATAAAAATGCATTGATTACTGTATAAATGTGATTGGCAGGGAAGGGGTTAACCACTAGGGGGCGGGAAGGGGTTAAATATGTTCCCTCAATGTTTTCTTACTGTGGGGGGAGGGGACTGACTGGGGGAGGTGACTGATGGTTGTCCCTATGTACAAGGGACACACCATCAGCCTCCTCTCCCTCACAGGACGTGGATCTCTGTGTTTACACACAGAGACCCACTTTCCTGCTCGTTTCCCGGGCAATCGCGGGTGCCCGGCGGCAATCGCGGGCACGCGCACCGGGGCCTTGTGAACGCGGCGGGCGCGCGCCGCTGGCGGCGAGCGCGCGCCTTCTAGCTCGTTTTAAAGGGAGGACGTCATATGACGTCCTCCCAGAACGAGAGTGTCCTCCGCCCGCCGTCAATTGACAGTGGGCGGTGGACAAGTGGTTAAGGTAATCAACTACCTCATATATCCAGACCAGCGCCGTTTGGCGTCCTCTTCCATTTGGCGCTGGGTCTTGACTCTGGGAGGATGTGTATGTGATCGCATTTATATACAGGTCAGTCCTTATCTACTCAGTATCATTACGCCACTTTATTTACTCCATTTACCTCTATTGGCACATATATATAAGTTTACTGACTAACTGGCCTCTTTCCCAATACTGTTCAGTCCATACAAGCATATTTATATAAAGTATACTTCTTGGTATTCTGCTTACAGACATCACATACCTCCCTCCTGTTTTCTGTGACTGCCATAGGCAGCCTGGCTGGCTCCCCTTCCTTGGGTGGGTCCTTGTGGTGGCGCAGATTTGATGTGGAGGTGCTGTTCTCTCTCTCCCCCGATTTGTGTGTTGCCCCAGCTCCATCTGAAGATATCTCTACCGTATATATCACATGACATATGTTAGTGTTTCTAACCTCTATATATCTTTTGATTGCAACATTGTGCATTACACTCTATATGTACAGTGTATCACAAAAGTGAGTACACCCCTCACATTTTTGTAAATATTTTATTATATCTTTTCATGTGACAAGAAATTACACTTTTGTACAATGTAAAGTAGTGAGTTTACAGCTTATATAACAGTGTAAATTTGCAGTCCCCTCAAAATAACTTAACACACAACCATTAATGTCTAAACCGCTGGCAACAAAAGTGAGTACACCCCTAAGTGAAAATGTGCTAGATGGGCCCAATTAGCCATTTTCCCTCCCCGGTTTGTCATGTGATTCGTGAAGCCCTGTACACACGATCGGTTTAATCGATGAAAACCGTCCGATGGATTGTTTTTATCAGACAAACCGATCCTGTATGGGACCCATCTGTCTTTTTTCCATCGGTTTTAAAAAATAGAACATGTTTTAAATTTTTCCGATGGATAAAAAAACGATCGAAAACTCCGATCGTCTATGAGCAAGTCCATCGGATAAAAAAACCCACGCATGCTCAGACTGAATTAAGAGACGGGAGCGCTCGTTCTGGTAAAACTAGCATTCCTAATGGAGAGAGCACATTCGTCATTCTGCAAGTTATTGCCTCGTTTAATGCAGCGCATTGTTTTTTGCATTGTTTTTTGCTTTAGAATGGTGTTTAAAATCTTGTTTTTGCTGCACTTCTTTATCACGAGTTCTGACTAACTTATGTCTTTCTTGTTTCTTTTGATCTTCTTAATAATTTGATTTATTATTAAAGGCCGACCTCACAAATTAAATAAAAATTTTGATTATTAAATTTTGATTATTAAATTTTTCCCTCATGGAGGTTGGTGTCCCTTGTTATTAATTACACATTGTATTTAGGAATTGTTATTGCTACTTCCAATAAAAACACATCAGGCAAGTATTTTGGCTGAAATCAAATCTCCATTTATTCTGGGAAAATATCAAACAAAAAACGAAGGGCAACAATTCAGAAATTAGCGGAAAATATGAAGTCATTGGACCCCAAAGGCAGACATGACTATGATGAACAATAAGATAAACAACAGCATGAAATCAGGAGCAGCAGCCAAAGACATACATCATCCCAAGCTGTGGCACTCCATGAAACTGCAACTTCTGGAAGAGCAGCTCGAAGCCAGGGAATCACCTCCTGCTCTTCCCTGTAGCCTTCCCTCCACGCTTCCCTGCAGTGTTCCCTCCACGCCTCTCTGCAGCGTTCCCTCCACGGCCCCGTCCACGCACCCTTGCAGGCCGGGCCACTGTGGGTGGTAATGTGGCAGAAGGAGGAGGAGAAGGATTGGCCTGATGAGAGATATGGGTGGCCTCAGTCAGCTGCCCCCTCACCCCCATGTTTAAGGCCATGTAGATAATGTGCTCGCAAGAGGGCACGTTGTCCCGCCTCCATTTGGAGTAATTTGTCTGCGAGATACGAACTAAACCCCTCCACAGGGTTGAGGGGGGCCCTCATGATGGCAGCAGCCTCACGGATCATCTTGAGTGACTCCTCCTCCACCTGTATCATCCGCCGATGTTTTTTCGGTCTGACGTGGAGGGGAGCCACTTGTGAGACTGTGCTGCCACTAGGCCTGGGGATCTGCTGAGTCCCACTTGGCCCTGCCTCCTCCTGGCTGACACTCACCCCTGCCTCCTCCTGCCTGCCACATTCCTGTGCCTCTTCCTCCTGGCTGGCCTCATCCTGTGTAGAAAAAAATTTCATCTCATGACTGTTTCAATATTTTGGTTTTAGAAATAGAAAAGAGTTTTATTCTGTCCCTGTTTTTTGTAGATACTTAAACAATCATTTTTGTCCCCCCTTTTTTTGTGTGGGGGGGAATGTTATCATTTTGGGAGAATAAATCAAGTTCATCACAATAGTACTTTGAGCCCAATATTTATGTTCGAAAATACTATACCTGGCTGAAGATGCGAAGATCAGGCTCTTCAAGCTCAGGTGGCTCCTCCTCCACCTCTGCAGGGGTGGAGGGAAGGGTGGAAGGAACGCTGGAGGGAAGGGTGGAAGGAACGCTGAAGGGAAGGGTGGAAGGAAGGGTTGAGGGAAGGCTGGACATTGATTCCCTGGCCTCAATCTGGTCATCCAGAAATTGCAGGTGCTTGAAGTACCACAGCTTGGGCTGTAGTACATCATCTGCTGCTGCTCCTGATCTCTTCGAATCATGGACTTCTTTGTAGATTTTTTTATATGCATTGCGCATGTTGTTTATCTTATTGTTCATCATAGTGTAGTCTGCGTCTGGGACCCAGGGCTTCATATAATCCGCAAATTTTTCAATTGTTGCCCGACGTAAAGCACTCTTGTGGTAAGAGGGATGTTTAAGTTCCCAAAGGTTTCGCATTTCTTTATATTTCTCAATAAAAATCAGCATGACATCCGGCTCACGTAGTTTATGCATATTTGACTGTCTGCAAGTAAAAAACCCCGGGAAAAAAAAAAAAGATCAGATTCGATTCTCCTCAACTTATCACAATATTGGCCTTTACAATAATGAACCATTATAGGCCATTGCAGGCCCCAGTTCCCTTCTTACCTTAGTTGTGGTCTTTTCTGCACTTCCGGTCGTTCTTACTCCGCGCAACCCTAATAACTTCGTTCCCATTTTTATACCCTGCGCATGCGTGTAACTCCACCCGCGTCGCCCGCCCATAACGGTCTTTTTCAGCATTTTCAGCACAGTGGGAGACGGCGAAATGTCGGTGACACAGGTGGCTTCTTTACTCGAAAGTAACGACGAGGAAAGCCCGGAGGCAGAAATGTCCCGATCCAGGAATAAAAGATATAAGGCGACTAATATGTCATTTGCTGAGATGGTGGAGATGGTGGACATCCTGCGGAGGAAGGATTACGATGGGAAGCATGGGCCATACGACACCCCTAATCTCAGGAAGTCACAAATAATGGACAAAGTGGCGAAGACTCTCTATCAGAAATATGGGGTCATGAGATCCAAGGAGCAGCTCCGTAAAAGGTGGTCTGACCTGAAGCTGAGGGAGCCGGAGCAGTATAGGAAGCTTAAAAAAAGCATTGAAAAAAGTAAGCTTTTATTTTTACTGTGTTCTTTCACATTGTAATATGGATTCTTCCATGTTTTGCACCATGTGCTTGGATTGACTGGTTTCACATTTGAAAAAGGCAACTTTAATGTTAAGTTGAGGGTCCACTTATTTTTTTTTTTTTTTTTAAATTGTTCGTCTTCCACAAAACATGTTTGGCACATATCCACGTAAACTACATGTGGGCATGCCTAATTTTCCTAAAACAATGTTTATCTACACATTGTTGGCTAGATGATGTGTTGTAAGTAAAGTAGAATGTGAATGAAAGGCTAAACTGGATTCTGGGTAAAGGAGATGACACTCAAGCAGTTGGGTACACAGCTATTTGTTCAGGAGCAAGATACTATAGTGTTGCCCGCATGACCAAATTTTTAAGGGTGTCACACACAGGTGCTCCAGTGGATACCTTTGTGGTTCTCCAAGTGTGTTTTTTAGGCCCCTAGAAAAAAACATGCTGCTTTGTAGAGTTCTCAAGATCTCATGTGTTCATCTTGGAACTCAGGCCCAAATATCAATTGTGCCCCACTTCAAAACAATATAAATAATATCTGCGCTAAAATCTCTGTGTGCTAAAGGATACCTTTTTTTTGGCATTCCCATAGGGGAGAGGAGACTGGGAGGACAACAATCTGAGGAGACGAGGAAGCACAGACCACCTAAACTCCCCCAAGATCCCAAAGCAGCCCAAGATCAGCATGTTGAGGAAGTGGAGGTGGAGGAAGCGGAGGTGGAGGAAGGGGAGGTGGAGGAGGGAGAGGTGGAGCTTATCCCCACAACAGGTCAGTGTCTGTCAACACAACTTTAAGGTAAATACAGATGTAGGCGTGCATATTTCTAAATGTCTCTTTTTTTTTAGGGGATGAACGTGGTGGTGTGTCAGGAACTCAAAATCCTCCATTCTCGAGTGCTAGTGCCAAAATAATTATTCAAGAAATAATGGAATGCAGTAGCGAAATGGACATTATGAGAAAGAGAATGAATGTGATTGAGCAAAAATATAAAAACATTATAGATATTTTGGAGCGAATAGTGTGACCCCCCCCCCCTGTTTTTGTGTTTTGTTTGGCGTAACAAATTTGCAATGGTATTTCCACCAGCCCAAATGTGTAGATGCACACAGTGACTCAACATGTGCTATCTGCCGTCACAGGATATCTATGTCCCTGTTTTGGGGGTGCAACCTCTTCCTCCCTACTCAAGTAGGTTAGAGGAAGGCTTTGCACCCCCAAAGCACGTCCATTGATTCCCCATGATGGCAGATAGCACATGTTTACCTTAGCCATGGGATCATGTTGAAAAGACACATTTGAGCCACAAAAAGAAAGTGGGGTTCTTCACATTTGGGATGGATCAGGGGTGACATCACCCCATCTCAAGTTTCTCCTTTTCACTTTGTTCTTTTGTTTAAATTTTAAAACAAATTTGACGATTTTGACCCTTGCATGTTTCTGCCATCAAATCCTCCAAAAAAAAATAAAAAAATTTGGGGAGCTCAAACTTTCTACATTGTATTTGTATAAAAGCCACAAAAAATGTGTTGCACAGAGTAAAAAGTTTCTGGAACACTCAAAAAGGTGTGGCTTGTTCTTTCGATGCTCAATAGCAGTTTACAAAATGCAAAATCAATGTTTTTTAAAGGGACAATTGTGGCTATTTACTAAGGAGAAATACACTTGGCACTACAAGAACCTGGGAGACACATAAACCCAAAAATCAAGAATGACAAAACACGTTTTTAGAAAATATAATAATAATTTATTGATAAAACAAAAAGGTCAGATGTGGTCTGGCATTGCGATGGCCCGCCTACCCATGAAGTATTAAACTTATTTATCATGTACTTCACAGGCACTTTGGGGGGCCAAGCCAGGACGGGCAGTGTCGAGGCTGGTCAGAATGGTCATCTCGGATGGACCGGCCTCAGGCCCAACTGTTGACACATATGTTGGGGAAAAATGTCTCAGAAAGTTGTGCAATAAGCAGCAGCAGTAAACTATGGTGTTCAGCTTGTATTCCGCCAAATGAATAGCTGTCTGAAACAGGCGGAACCGGCTGGCCATTATCCCGAAGGCATTCTCCACAACTCTACGGGCTCTGGCCAGCCGGTAATTAAAAACCCTCCTCTCCGGGGTGAGGGTGCTTTGGATAAACGGCCGCATGAGGTGTGGTCCCAGTCCAAAGGCTTCATGCGCGATGAAAACAAACGGTAGTCCTTCCACGTTCTCTGCATCTGGAGGCAGTGCAAGACCCCCAGCCTGCAGACGGTGAGCGAACTCCGTCTGCGCGAATACTCCGCCATCGGACATCCGGCCGTTCTTCCCCACGTCCACATACAGGAACTCGTACTGTGCCGACACCACCGCCATTAACACAATGCTATTAAAACCTTTATAGTTGAAATAGAATGACCCTGAACGGGGTGGTGGCACTATGTGGACGTGCTTGCCATCAATTGCCCCTCCACAGTTGGGGAAGTCCCACCGCTGGGCAAATTGATCAGCCACAGTCTGCCATTCCTGTGGTGTGCAAGGAAACTGTGGAGTCAAACAAAAAGAAGATATTAGTACGTTTTAAGTTTACAGTGCAAACAGATAACACAAAGACATTGTTGACCAACATCAGGCTAACATCATTATTTAGGGGAGTATTTCATGGTCAAAAAAGAAGGCCCCCTTAGCACATGACTCACCCCCCGCTGAGGGGACATTAGAAAATATTATAAGGGGGGGTGTTTGAGGTGATTTTGGGGGCCCCAAATAAAGGCTCTACCACTCTGCTGACTTTGAATGAGTAATAAAACATTTGTACACATTTTAGGGGGGGGGGTTGCTAAACTACGATGGCAATGACCCAAAAAAATCCTGAGTAAAAAACTAGGCTAGCTGTGTTTGGGCCCTGGATAGCATGCTGGAGAGGTTAGTGAAGGGAAATAGGCAAGTAGGCTCCAAAAAAAGGGCAATAGAGGTAAAAACATGCATGGGGAAAATTTCCCAGGATATTACAAACAGGCAAATTTGGAAGGGAGGAAAAAAAATATAACATTAGCAAACAATCAAAACATATAATGTGATGTTAAAGGAGCAAACTTACCTTCATATAGTCCTTCCGCAGAACCTGAATAATGGCAGAACACGTTTCAGGGATAATGATCCCGAGAGCCTGGGGGGAGATGCCTGTTGTGAACTTGAGGTCCTGCAAGCTTCTCCCAGTCGCCAAGTATCTTAACGTGGCAATAAGCCTCTGCTCGGCAGTGATCGCCTGGCGCATCACAGTGTCCTGCCTCGTGATATAGGGGGACAGCAAATCCAACAGACGGTGAAATACGGGGTCCGTCATCCTGAGATAATTCCTGAAATCATCAGGATTATTCTCATGGATTTCCCGCAGCAGAGACATATGAGAGAATTGGTCCCGCTGGAGCAACCAATTCTTGGTCCATGAACTCCTCCTCACCCTGTTCACGGACTGAACTCTGGTTACAGTGTTAACCGCAACACCAAGTCCATAGCCAGCACGAGCTCGAGAACGCACTTCAAACATGGTTTTAAACCGGTCGCCTGGTCAGAACAAACTCAAACAGAACGCACCGTGGAACAGCAAGGCCTGAGAAGAACGACCTGAAAAACAGTAAACGAACGGCCAAGAAGGCACTGCCAAGCAGTAACGACCTGACTGCACGCACTGAAGAACAAATACGAACCCACAAGCACAAACTGAACACCAGGAAATGTTCTGAAAAGCACGGAGACTGAAAAGCGTGAATCGGCTCTCACCAAACTTTTACTAACACGCGGTAACACAAAATCAGCAAAAGCAGCCCAAGGGGTGGCGCCATTAGATTTGAACTTACCTTTTATAGCGCCGTCGTACGTATTGTACGTGCTGTCGTTTTGTTGCCGTCGGTTTTTGGACTGATGGTGTGTGGCCAAGACTGATGAAAAACAGTTTCATTGGAGAAATCCATCGGACAAAAATCCATAGGAAATCCGATCGTGTGTACAGGGCTTGAGTGTTACAAGGTCTCAGGTGTGAATGGGGAGCAGGTGTGTTAAATTTGGTGTTATCGCCCTCACCCTCTCATACTGGTCACTGGAAGTTCAACGTGGCACCTCATGGCAAAGAACTCTCTGAGAATCAGAAAAAAAGAATTGTTGCTCTACATAAAGATGGCCTAGGCCAGGGATATGCAATTAGCGGACCTCCAGCTGTTGCCAAACTACAAGTCCCATGAGGCATAGCGAGACTCTGACAGCAGCAAGCATGACACCCAGAGGCAGAGGCATGATGGGACTTGTAGTTTTGCAACAGCTGGAGGTCCACTAATTGCATATCCATGGCCTAGGCTATAAGAAGATTGCCAAGACCCTGAAACTGAGCTGCAGCATGGTGGCCAAGACCATACAGTGGTTTAAAAAGGACATGTTCCACTTAGAACAGGCCTCGCCATGGTCGACCAAAGAAGTTGAGTGTATGTGCTCAGCATCAAAACCAGAGGTTGTCTTTGGGAAATGGACATATGAGTGCTGCCAGCATTACTGCAGAGGTTTAAGGGGTGGGGAGTCAGCCTGTCAGTGCTCAGACCATACGCCACAACCTGCATCAAATTGGTCTGCATGGCTGTCGTCCCAGAAGGAAGCCTCTTCTAAAGATGATGCACAAGAAAGCCTGCAAACAGTTTACTGAAGGCAAGCAGACTATGGATTACTGGATGTCCTGTGGTCTGATGAGACCAAGAAAAACGTATTTGGTTCAGATGGTGTCAAGCGTGTATGGCGGCAACCAGGGGAGGAGTACAAAGACAAGTGTGTCTTACCTACAGTCATGGTGGTGGGAGTGTCATGGTCTGGGGCTGCATGAGTGCTGCCAGCACTGGGGAGCTACAGTTCATTGAGGGAACCATGAATGCCAACATGTACTGTGACATGCTGAAGCAGAGCATGATCCCCTCCATTCAGAAACTGGGCCTCAGGGCAATATTCCAACAGGATAACGACCCCAAACACACCTCCAAGACGACCACTGCCTCGCTAAAGAAGCTGAGGGTAAAGGTGATGGACTGGCCTTGCATGACTCCAGACCTTAACCCTATAGAGCAGGGGTGTCCAAACTTTTTTCAAAGAGGGCCAGATTTGATGAAGTGAACATGCGTGAGGGCCGACCAATTTGCCTGACATTCTTTGAACCATTAAAATTTGGTCTCATGCCGCGTACACACGGCCGTTTTTCCCGTCGAAAAAAACGACATTTTTCCCATTCGACGAGAAAAACGATAGTCTGTGGGCTTTCTGTCGTTTTTTTCGACGAGAAAAACGGCATTAAAAACGACGAGAAAAATTAGAACATGTTCTAATTTTTCTCGTCGTTTTTTCCGACATGTTTTCCGCGGCAGTGTTTCCCATAGGGAAACACTGCCGCGGAGCCCACACACGGTCGTTTTTTTCGACCAAAAAAAAATGACATTTAAAACGGCCGTGTGTGAGGGGAACAAGCTGTTCCTCGTTTTTGACGTTGATTTTTTCGACGGTGTTTTCACCGTCGAAAAAATCGATCGTGTGTACGCGGCATTAGTGTGTTCCTCCGAGCACTAATACACTGCCCAACAAGAATTCTCTTGCCTTTGTGGCTGTGTGCGGTGAAGAGATGAGCTTGGGCGTATTATTTGGCTATACCATATTTATTGGCGTATAGCACACGCCTTCACTTTAACCACTTAACGACCGCTCACTGTACATATACGTCGGCAAAATGGCACGGACAGGCACAATCACGTACCTGTACGTGACTGCCTCCGATCGGACCCCCCTCTGGTACAGTGAGTGGTTGGTATCGCTCCGGGAGCGATCGCCGATGAGGGGGCGGCCATTGGTTTCTGGCCACCCCCTCACGATCGCTCCCGGCGAATGAAATGCTTCCTCTGCCTGTGTAATCTATACATAGGCAGGAGGAAGTGATGTCATCTCTCCTGCGGCGCTCACATATACCGAGGGCCGTGGAGAGAATACATCAAGTAAGTGCACCAACAGCCCACTGACACATAGGCACACGATCGCCCCCCCAGTCACCCCCAGATCACCCCCCAGATCACCCCCCAGTCACAGTGTCACTGATTGCAGTGATCATTTATTTACTGATCACTGCAAACAGTGACATTTGTAACTGTAAAAGTGTCAGGGTGTCACGTACCTGACGGTGACGAGCCCGGTTAGCAGAGGGAGGCCTCCCTTACGGCTCCCACCGGCGGCCCCTGGTGGTATAACAGGAAGCACGGAGGTGGAAGGGGTACGATTGCCTGGCAGGATCAAGAACTACCGCAGGTGATCAGGAACCAGCAGGTGAGGAGGCAGGAACCAGGAACTACAGCAGGTGAGTGGACAGGAACCAGGAACTACAGCAGGTGAGTAGACAGGAACCAGGAACTCAGAAGATGACCCGGACCGGGAGGCACAGCAGGTAGACTGGAACCACTGGGCAGCAGCAGATGAACAGGAACCAGCAGATGAGCAGACAGGAACCAGCAGATGAGCAGACAGGAACCAGGAACTGCAGCAGGTGAGTAGACAGGAACCAGGAACTCGGCAGATGACCCGGACCGGGAGGCACAGCAGGTAGACTGGAACCACTGGGCAGCAGCAGGTGAACAGGAACCAGCAGATGAGCAGACAGGAACCAGCAGATGAGCAGACAGGAACCAGCAGATGAGCAGACAGGAACCAGGAACTCAGCAGATGACCCGGACCGGGAGGCACAGCAGGTAAACTGGAACCACTAGGCAGCAGCAGGTGAACAGGAACCAGCAGATGAGCAGACAGGAACCAGCAGATGAGCAGACAGGAACCAGCAGATGAGCAGACAGGAACCAGGAACTCAGCAGATGACCCGGACCGGGAGGCACAGCAGGTAAACTGGAACCACTAGGCAGCAGCAGGTGAACAAGAGCCAAGGTCAGGCAGGATCGTCAGACAAGCCGGGGTCGGGTAAACTGGCAGGCAGCGAGGCACAAAAGGATCAGGCAATACCGCAGTCAGAAAACAGGCCGATGGTCAGGTACAGGCAGATAGCAGGAGGGTCACAGGAAGCCGGGTCAGATACAGGTAAACAAGGCAGATCAGGTCACTTGGGATAAACGCTGTAGAGCAGACAGCAGGGACTGTCTGCAAGTGAGGAGTTTAAATAGCCCTTCGGGCGTCACCTGCGGGGGCGGGAACCAGGAAGTCCAGGGCGTCTGTTCCTGACAGGGTTTCCATGACATTGCCCCCCCCCCCAAGGGGCAGCCTCCGGATGCCCCTAGGAGCAAACTTCTCGGGGTGAGACCTCCTGAAGGCTTGTATCAGGTCTTTGGCGTGAATGTTCTCTTCGGGTTCCCAGGAGTTCTCCTCTGGTCCGTAACCCTTCCATTTTATTAAAAATTGACTCTGGCTATTTCTTCTTCGTGCGTCTAAAATAGCTTCTACCTCGAATTCCTGTTCCCCGTCTATGATGACGGGATCAGGGCGAGTCGGGGTCCGACCTGGGAATGGGTTGGAGACTGACGGTTTCAATAGAGAAACATGAAAAACAGGGTGGACCCTCAGGGAGTCGGGGAGCTCCAGCTCGTAGGCCACCTCGTTGATTTTCCTTTTGATAGGAAAAGGCCCTAGAAACTTGGGGCCCAATTTCTTGGACGGGCAAGCCAATCTTAGATTGATGGTGGAAAGCCATACTTGGTCGCCCGGTGCCAGCGCTAATTCACCCCGTCTCCTCCTGTCGTAGACCGTCTTGTTATACTCCTGAGTTCTTGCCATGGCTTCGCGTAGAAGCTGGTTGTTAGAGGAGAAGAAATTCACTTTTTCCAGAACTGCGGGCACTGAGCACTCAGGGAGAGAGTTGGGCAGAAATGTGGGGTGAAACCCGAAGTTCGCAAAAAATGGGGTCTGGTTAGTTGCGGAGTGGATGGAGTTATTGTAGGAGAACTCCGCTAGCGGAAGCAGGGAGAGCCAGTCATTCTGAGCAAAGGAGGAGAAACAACGCAAATATTGCTCGAGGGTCTGATTTGTTCTCTCAGTCTGTCCGTTGGTTTGAGGGTGGTAAGCCGGAGAGAATGATAGCTCTATTCCCAGAGTCTTGCAGAGGGACCTCCAGAACCGGGAGGTAAATTGTACCCCCCGATCGGAGACTATATTAGCAGGTACCCCGTGGAGCCTGACGACTTCTTTAATGAACATTTGTGCAGTTTCCGGGGCCGAGGGGGTCCCTCTCATAGGAACAAAATGTGCCATCTTGGACAGACGGTCCACAATCACAAAGATGGTGGTGTGATTCTCAGCCGGGGGGAGTTCAACTATGAAGTCGATAGAAAGCATTTTCCACGGTCTCTCTGGAACGGGTAAGGGCTTCAGTAGTCCCCAGGCTTTGGATCTGGACCCTTTATTCCGGGTACATGTAGTACAGGACTCCACGAACCTCCTGCAATCCTCGCGTAGTCGAGGCCACCAGAAGGTACGTTGTACCAACTCAGTGGTCTTAGCCACGCCAAGGTGCCCAGCAAGGGCATGATCGTGGCAGAGCTCTAGCACGGTTATCTTTAGTTCTTCTGGTATGAATATCCTGTCTTGGTGCCAGAGTAATCCATCCTTGGTTTGCAGATCCAGTTCAGGAGAGGGTTCCTGTCTAGTGGTGGCTTGTCTGATCCGGGAGAGTAGGTCCTCCTGAAGTAGGAGAAAATTCCCAGGAGCGAGGATTGTATCGGGTGAGGAGAGTTCTTTGGATCCATGAAACATTCGGGACAAGGCGTCAGGTTTAGTGTTCTTGGCACCGGGGCGGTATGTCACATGGAAGGAGAACCGGGAAAAAAACAGGGCCCATCTGGCTTGTCGTGGTTTTAGTCTTTTTGCAGTTTTCAGGTACTCTAAGTTCTTATGGTCGGTGAATACTAAGATCGGGTGAGCAGCACCTTCAAGTAAGTACCTCCATTCTTCCAGGGCGGACTTAATCGCCAAGAGTTCCCGGTCTCCCACGTCATAGTTCTTTTCTGCCGCAGATAATTTGCGAGAAAAGAAAGCCACCGGATGAAGCAAAGCCTTGGTTCCTTGCCTCTGTGACAATATTGCCCCTACTGCAACCTCAGAAGCATCTACCTCAAGTACAAATGGTAGGGAGGAATCTGGGTGTTTTAAGATGGATGCAGAGGTGAAGAGCCCTTTGAGATCCTCAAAGGCCTTTTGGGCCTCAGGGGACCAGTGGAAGCGGGTACCTTGCTTGGTTAGCTGAGTAATGGGTGCAATGATGGCGGAGAACCCCCGGATGAATTTACGATAAAAGTTGGCGAATCCAACGAACCGTTGGATTCCCTTCTTATCCACTGGCGCTGGCCAGTCCAAGATTGCGGTGATCTTCTGTGGGTCCATCATGATGCCTTCGCCAGAGATGATTAATCCCAGAAATGCTATGCTCTCCCGCTCAAACTCGCATTTCTCAGCCTTCGCATATAGTTTATGCTGCCGAAGCCGGTCTAACACACTTCTGACATGCCTGCGATGAGAGTCAAGGGAGGAAGAGAAGATTAGTATGTCATCTAAATAAGCAATCACAAAGAGATCTAAAAAGTCCCGAAGAACATCATTAATTAAATACTGGAAGGTGGCAGGGGCATTGCACAGCCCGAAGGGCATCACTAAATATTCGAAATGTCCGAACCGGGAGCGGAAGGCGGTTTTCCACTCATCGCCCTCCTTGATTCGGACCAGGTTATAGGCTCCCCGGAGGTCAAGCTTAGTAAAAATAACGGCAGCTCCCAATCTTTGGAACAACTCTGGTACCAGAGGAAGAGGATAACGATTTTTAATGGTGACCTTATTTAGTTCACGGTAGTCCACACATGGCCTGAGGGTATGGTCCTTCTTTTCTACAAAGAAAATGCCTGCGCCTGCTGGCGACGTAGAGGGGCGAATGAACCCCTTTAAAAGGTTCGATGTAGTCCTTCAGGGCCCCCTGTTCCACCTCCGTTAAAGGGAAAATCCTACCGAAAGGAATAGCTGCTCCGGGAAGTAGATCAATGGGGCAGTCGTAGGCTCGGTGGGGTGGTAGTGTCTCTGCCCCCTGTTTACTAAACACATCGAGAAAGTCCAGGTAAGCGTCAGGGATGGCCTGACGTATTCCGGCCTCAGTGTCGGTACACATTAAGGTGGCAGGCCCAGGGGGTTTGTGTGAGCCACAGGACCGTTGGCAGTAGGAGGAAGGAAACGTGATCACCCCCGTGACCCAGTTAATGGTAGGATTATG
Organism: Rana muscosa; assembly: GCA_029206835.1. Lineage (NCBI taxonomy): Eukaryota > Metazoa > Chordata > Amphibia > Anura > Ranidae > Rana > Rana muscosa. Next base: position 271,832,031 of record CM055128.1, read on the forward strand.
GGCTTGTAGCCAGGGCATACCGAGAATTATGGGGAACAGTGGAGAGGAGATAATATCCAGCCGTAGATATTCTCGGTGCACCCCGGTAGAGGAGAAGACAGTGACAGGTAGGGGAGCCGTCTCTTCGACCACGGGCCCCGACTTGATAAGGGACCCATCAGCCAGGTGAACCCGTAGTCCATGGGTCTTGGGAAGTAGAGGAATAAGTTGAGTACGGGCAAAAGTTGAGTCCATGAAGCAACTACAAGCCCCAGAGTCAATAATTGCGACGACTTGCAGGGTCCTTCCTGGGAGCTGCAGGGAGATAGAAAGAGCGAAGTGAGAGGAGGATTTAGTCTGAGGGTTGATCACAGCAGGGAATACTGACAAGCACTTACGGAACTTCAGGGGACAGTTCCTAACGAAGTGACCGGGCTCCCCGCAGTACAGGCACAGGTTGTGCGCGCGTCGGCGTTCCTCCGGAGTAAGGGAAGGGCGGAGGACCCCAAGCTGCATGGGTTCAGGAGCATCGTACGAGGGGGTCAAGGGTGCTGCAGAAGCTGGGTGCGGATGACTGGGGACCCGGGGAAGCATCCAGGTCGGCCGGGTGAAGCCCGTGGCCCTCTCAACCCTCCGTTCCCTCAGGCGTCGGTCGATCTGAATTGTCAGATCGATCAGTAGGTTCAAATTTTCTGGTATTCCTACCCTAGCCAGTTCGTCCTTCAATGGGTCAGAAAGGCCTATGCGAAACTGGTGACGGAGGGCAGCGTCATTCCAGCTGGTGTCTGCGCTCCAGCGCCTGAATTCAGCTACATAATCTTCCGCTGCTCTGCGTCCCTGCTGAAGGGTCCGCAGGGCGTTCTCTGCAGTGACCGAGAGCTGAGGGTCCTCGTACAATTGGGCAATGGCGTAAAAAAAAAAGTGTAAGGCTGTCCAAGGACGCATCTTTGCGTTCTAGCAGGCGGTGGGCCCAGTTCTGTGGGTCTCTGGAAAGCAGCGAAATTACAAAGCCCACCTTGGTAGCTTCTAAGGAAAAGGTGCGGGGCTGTAAGGCAAAGTACAACTCACAAGAGTTCCGGAAAGCCCTGAACTTGCTCCGGTCCCCGGAGAATCTTTGGGGTGTAGGGACCCTGGGTTCAGGGGGAAGCATGACCACCGTGGGCGCAGCTCCTGCCCCGGCGGAAGAAGTGGAGGCACGTTGACCCCCTTGAGCTCCATCGGGGTTGGTGAGGGCCCGCACTTGTCCTTCCAGGTGAGTGTAGCCTTGCTGGAGGCTCTTAACGGCCTCGGTCAGTCCCGCCAGGTGTCGGCATAGTTCCTCCATAGGTGAGGCTCCCTGCTCGGGCTCAGACAAGGCTGTCTGCTACTGTCACGTACCTGACGGTGACGAGCCCGGTTAGCAGAGGGAGGCCTCCCTTACGGCTCCCACCGGCGGCCCCTGGTGGTATAACAAGAAGCACGGAGGTGGAAGGGGTACGAGTGCCTGGCAGGATCAAGAACTACCGCAGGTGATCAGGAACCAGCAGGTGAGGAGGCAGGAACCAGGAACTACAGCAGGTGAGTGGACAGGAACCAGGAACTACAGCAGGTGAGTAGACAGGAACCAGGAACTACAGCAGGTGAGTAGACAGGAACCAGGAACTCAGAAGATGACCCGGACCGGGAGGCACAGCAGGTAGGCTGGAACCACTGGGCAGCAGCAGATGAACAGGAACCAGCAGATGAGCAGACAGGAACCAGCAGATGAGCAGACAGGAACCAGGAACTGCAGCAGGTGAGTAGACAGGAACCAGGAACTCAGCAGATGACCCGGACCGGGAGGCACAGCAGGTAGACTGGAACCACTGGGCAGCAGCAGGTGAACAGGAACCAGCAGATGAGCAGACAGGAACCAGCAGATGAGCAGACAGGAACCAGCAGATGAGCAGACAGGAACCAGGAACTCAGCAGATGACCCGGACCGGGAGGCACAGCAGGTAAACTGGAACCACTAGGCAGCAGCAGGTGAACAGGAACCCGCAGATGAGCAGACAGGAACCAGCAGATGAGCAGACAGGAACCAGCAGATGAGCAGACAGGAACCAGGAACTCAGCAGATGACCCGGACCGGGAGGCACAGCAGGTAAACTGGAACCACTAGGCAGCAGCAGGTGAACAAGAGCCAAGGTCAGGCAGGATCGTCAGACAAGCCGGGGTCGGGTAAACTGGCAGGCAGCGAGGCACAAAAGGATCAGGCAATACCGAAGTCAGAAAACAGGCCGATGGTCAGGTACAGGCAGATAGCAGGAGGGTCACAGGAAGCCGGGTCAGATACAGGTAAACAAGGCAGATCAGGTCACTTGGGATAAACGCTGTAGAGCAGACAGCAGGGACTGTCTGCAAGTGAGGAGTTTAAATAGCCCTTCGGGCGTCACCTGCGGGGGCGGGAACCAGGAAGTCCAGGGCGTCTGTTCCTGACAGGGTTTCCATGACACAGGGCAGTTAGTTTTAGGTCCAGGGTAGCCCCCTAACCCCCCCTAATAAAGGTTTAACCCCTTGATCGCCCCCCAGGTAACCCTTTCACCCCCTAGCACCACCGTGACTAGGCGATCGTTTTTCTGATCGCTGTTTTAGTGTCGGTGGTGCCGCTAGGTAGTCAGTTTTTTTTTTAGGTTCGCCGCCAGGTTTTTATAGCGTTGGATACCCCCATATATTACCTAAAAAGGTTTAACCCCTTGATCGCCCCCCAGGTAACCCTTTCACCACCTAGCACCACTGTGACTAAGCGATCGTTTTTCTGATCGGTGTGTTAGTGTCGGTGATGCCACTAGGTAGTCAGTTATTTTTTTAGGTTCGCCGCCAGGTTTTTATAGCGTCAGGTACCCCCATATATTACCTAATAAAGGTTTAACCCCTTCATCGCCCCCCAGCTAACCCTTTCACCCCCTTTTGCCAGTGTCACTAAGCGATCATTTTTCTGATTGCTGTATTCATTATGCTGGTGCCGCTAGGTAGTCAGTTATTTTTTTAGGTTCGCCGCCAGGTTTTTATAGCGTCGGGTACCCCCAAATATTTCCTAATAAAGGTTTAACCCCTTGAACGCCCTCCAGGTAACCCTTTCACCCGCTTTTGCCAGTGTCACTAAGCGATCGTTTTTCTGATTGCTGTATTCGTTATGCTGGTACCGCTAGGTAGTCATCAAAAGAGAAAGGGGCGCCCTTGGGGCTTTAAGTGAGGCGATCACTATAGAGTCAGTAAAAATAGCAGAAATGTATACAGTATATATTTAATTCAAGTAAAAAATAGTACATACATTGATGTCATGAATATCAGCCAATTCATACAAAATACAGAAATTGGGTAAAAATTATTATTTTGCAAGTATCTGTCAATATTGGCACACAAGCATAAAGTATACCCAACGCGTTTTGTGAGGCTTAGCTCGCTCTTCAGGGGTGGATGCTTGTATTGTACCTAAAATGAAAGGATATGGTGTATAGTATGATATAAAAAGGGTACAGGGTAAGGGGGGAACCCTTGATGTAGAAAACCCCATACTCACCAATGGACATGGCCGGAAACCAGCACATGTGAGGTCCCCAAACGGCTGCTGTGAATGTCTTGCCAGGGAGCAGAGGAGGCAGGGCCAAACGAAATCCCAACCCGGGTCAAACGGAAGGAGGGCACAGCATGGATAGAGTTTGTGTATCCCCAAAAGTCTCAATGGGTCCATAAGGAATATTGGCTCTAAACACAAATATGTATGTTAGATAATTGAGGTAATAAGGTAGGTAAGCGTGAAAAAACGCATTTGTATCTGTATGTAGATGAAAGACCTGAGCCAAAGGTGGTGAAAGCATAGAGACTGAAGAGGAATGCGGTAAAAAGATGCCAGAAACTGGCAGGTGTGATGGGGAAAAAAAAAATCGGATAAAAAAGCAGGGAAGAAAAGAAAGTGAAAATAAACTGGAGTGCGGGTGTGTGATGAAGACTGTAATGAGAAGACGGGCTACAGGTGAATGCTCAAAGTGAGTCATATACAAAATGTACATGGGTAGTTTGAGTATTTAGGTAGATAGGCGTACAAAAACGCATGTATATCCAAATGTAGATGAGAGACCTGAGCCCAGAGGAGTAGTAAGAACATGAAGACTGAAAGAGAATGGTGGTGAGAAAATGCCAAGAACTGGCTGTGTGTGATGAAGGAAAAATCAGGTAGGAAAGCAGGAAAGAAAGGAGAGTGAAAATAAAAATAAAATGAAGTGCGGATGTGTGGTAAGCACTGTAATGAAAAAACAGGCTGCAGGTGAGTGCTCCAAGTGAGTCATGTGCAAACATGTAATGTGTACCTGAGTGGAGAAATTCTGGAGGTGATGGATTCCAATAGGAGACCTGCACTGGTGTGTCTGACCTCAGTGAGAGAAAGCAAAGAATGAAATCCATGCTGTGCTGATCCTCCAATAAATACCCCCGGGAGAGCTCGAGAGGCTCCGCCCCCAACGCCATGTATGGATGACTGAGAGGCAAGCGTAAGAGACCGCCCAACACCATGGGGCAGTGTGAAGGCCCAAACACTCCCTCAGGTCATCTAGGTGGTGTGATGCTTCCAGCCACAGAGATGCCGCGGTAACACGGACGTCATGCGGCTGGTGCATAGACATGGCGCCGATATGTAGGTGGCCCCGCCCATTCAAAGGGGACAGCGGGGGAAAAGAAGCCCCCCTTGATACATATCGCTGCTCCCAAAGCAAAACCAGGACACCGCCACCAGCAGAGAACGGCACACTAGCTGGATTGGGATGTATGCCCATTGTAAGATGTAGTTGGGATGTCAAGCGGCTAGTGCATGATAACAATGTACAAAGCATACATGTACGTATGTTTTTAATGGCAAGGGTGATCACAGACCGGTTTGGGCTAATGGGTGTCTACCACCCGGATACAATTGAAAAAATAAAAGAGGGTCTGGTGTCACCAGTGACACACCTCCATCCCTGCAATATACGTCAAAAGAGAAAGGGGCGCTGTCATGGAGATCCTGCCAGAAGCAGGCGTCCTGGTCTTCCTGATTCTCGGTTGCGCATGTTCCGCCCTGCAGGTGTCGCCAGAGGGGCTATTTAAACCTGTCAATCGCAGACAGTCCCTGCTGTCTGCTCTACAGCGTTGAGTACCTGAAAACCTGATCTGAAGACTTACCTGTGTTTGACCTGGCCTGCCTGTGACTTCTCCAGTTTTCTGCCTGCATCCGACCCCTGGCTTGTTGTGACCTCTCCTCTGTCTGATCCCTCTGTACCTTGCTGCCAGCCAGTTAACCGACCCGGCTTGTCTGACCAAGCTCACTGTTCCTAGTTCCGGTCCAGTCTGCTAAGCTGATCCAGTTTGCTGAGTTCCTGTGTTCCTGGTTCCGGTCCAGTCTGCTAAGCTGATCCAGTCTGCTGAGTTCCTGTGTTCCTGGTTCCGGTCCAGTCTGCTAAGCTGATCCAGTCTGCTGAGTTCCTGTGTTCCTGGTTCCGGTCCAGTCTGCTAAGCTGATCCAGTTTGCTGAGTTCCTGTGTTCCTGGTTCCGGTCCAGTCTGCTGAACGATTCCAGTTTGCTGAGTGTTCCTGATTCCAGTTCGACCTGCTGTGTTCCAGTGTGCCTACCAAGTCTGCATAACTACCTTCACCTTGGTTGATCCTGCCAGGCACTCGTACCCCTCCTACCTCCGCGCCTGCTGTTACCTTACCAGGGGCCGCTGGTGGGAGCCGTAAGGGAGGCCTTCCTCTGCAAGTCCGGGCTCATCACCGCTAGGTACGTGACAGTAGCAGACAGCCATGTCTGAGCCCGAGCAGGGAGCCTCACCTATGGAGGAACTATGTCGGCACCTGGCAGGATTGGCTGAAGCGGTCAAGAACCTCCAGCAAGGCTACACCCATCTGGAAGAACAAGTGCAGGTCCTCTCCAACCCCTCTGGAGCCCAAGGGGGATCCCATACCTCTACCTTCACTGCTGGGGCAGGATCCTCACCCACAGTTGTCATGCTTCCTCCGGAGCCCAGGGTCCCTACACCCGAAAAATTCTCCGGGGATCGAAGCAAGTTTAGGGCTTTTCGTAATTCCTGCGAACTCTACTTCGCCCTGCAGCCTCGCACCTTTTCCTTGGAAGCCACCAAGGTGGGCTTTGTGATGTCCCTGCTTTCCGGAGACCCTCAGAGCTGGGCCCACCGTCTCTTGGAACGGAAAGATATGGCGTTAAACAACCTTACTGTCTTCTTCGACGCCATGGCTCAGCTATATGAAGATTCCCAGCTCTCAGTAACCGCAGAGACTGCCTTGCACACCCTTCAGCAGGGGCGCAGAGCAGCAGAGGACTACGTAGCGGAATTTAGACGGTGGAGCGCAGATACCAGTTGGAATGACGCCGCCCTCTGCCATCAGTTCCACATAGGTCTGTCCGACCCTCTGAAGGACGAGCTCGCTAGGGTTGGCATACCACCAACCCTGAATTCACTAATTGACTTAACAATCCAGATCGACCGACGTCTCAGGGAACGAAGGGCTGAGAGGTCCACGGGCTTCTCCCGCCCGACCTGGATGCTTCCCTGGGCTCCCAGCCATCTGCACCCAGCACCTGTTGCACCTCCAGCCGCTACATCTGACATACCCGAGCCCATGCAGCTCGGAGTGCTTCGTCCTTCCCTCTCCCAACAGGAACGCCAACGTCGCCAAGTGAACAATTTGTGCCTGTACTGCGGGGAACCCGGACACTTCGTTATAAATTGTCCCCTGAAACTTCGTAAGTGTCTTTCAGTATCTTCTGACACTACCAACCCACAGGCCAAGTCCACATCTCACCTTGCTCTCTCTGTCTCGTTACAGCTCCCAGGAAGGACTCTGCAAGTGCCCGCTATTATTGATTCCGGGGCTTGCAGCTGCTTTATGGACTCAGCCTTTGCCATCAAGCACCAGATCCCTCTTGTCACCAAGACCCATGGACTATGTGTGCATTTGGCTGATGGGTCCATCATTAAGTCTGGACCAGTGGTCCAAGAGACCGCCCTTTTACCCGCTACCATCTCCACCATCTCCGGAACCCACCAAGAATACTTACGCCTGGACATTATCTCTTCCCCATTGTTCCCTGTGATCCTTGGTATACCTTGGCTACAGGTCCACAACCCTACCATCAACTGGGCCACGGGGTTGGTGACCTTTTCTTCTCCTTACTGCCAGCAATCCTGCGGGACACTCAAAACCCCTGGGCCGGCCACCCTCTTATGTATCAATACGGAGGCTGGAATACGGCAATCCATCCCTGAGGTCTACCATGACTTTCTTGATGTGTTTAGCAAACAAGGGGCAGAGACTCTACCACCTCATCGGGCCTATGATTGCCCCATTGACCTACTTCCCGGAGCGGCAATTGTGTTTGGCAGGATCTTCCCGTTAACAGAGGTAGAACAGGGGGCACTAAAAGACTATATCGATGAAAACCTACAGAAAGGGTTCATTCGTCCGTCTACATCTCCAGCCGGTGCAGGCATCTTTTTCATAGAGAAGAAGGATCATACCCTTCGACCCTGTGTGGACTATCGTGAATTAAATAAAATCACAGTAAAAAAACGCTACCCTCTCCCCTTGGTACCGGAACTATTTCAGAGACTGGGAACAGCCATCATTTTTACCAAACTTGATCTCCACTGAGCCTACAATTTGGTCCGCATCAAGGAGGGGGATGAGTGGAAGACCGCTTGCCGCACCCGATTCGGACATTTCGAGTACCGGGTAATGCCCTTCGGGTTGTGCAACGCCCCTGCCACTTTCCAGTATTTCATTAACGATGTGCTCCGGGACTTCCTAGATCTCTTTGTCATTGTCTACCTGGATGATATACTAATTTTTTCTTCCTCCCTTGATTCCCACCGCAGGCACGTCAGAAGTGTGTTGGCTCGGCTTCGCCAGCACGGCCTGTATGCGAAGGCCGAGAAGTGTGAATTTGAGCTGGAAAGTATATCGTTCTTGGGACTAATTATCTCCAGCGAGGGCATCAAGATGGACCCTCAAAAGATTGCTGCAATCCTGGACTGGCCAGTCCCGGCGGACAAGAAGGGGATCCAACGTTTCGTTGGATTTGCCAACTTCTACCGCAAATTCATCAGAGAGTTCTCAGCCATCATCGCACCCATCACCCAGCTGACCAAACAAGGGATCCATTTCCACTGGTCTCCTGAGGCCCAAAAGGCCTTTGAGGCCCTGAAGGGTCTCTTTACCTCTGCCTCTATCTTGAAGCACCCAGATTCCTCATTACCGTTCGTTCTGGAGGTAGACGCCTCGGAAATTGCGGTAGGAGCAATACTGTCCCAAAGACAGGGGACCAAAGCCTTGCTCCACCCAGTAGCTTTTTTTCTCTCGCAAGTTATCTGCGGCAGAGAGGAACTACGACGTGGGGGATCGGGAATTGCTGGCGATCAAGTCCGCATTAGAGGAGTGGCGTTATCTGTTGGAGGGGGCTGCCCACCCGATTCTGATATTCACCGACCACAAGAACCTGGAGTACCTGAAGGCAGCGAAAAGGCTAAAACCACGACAAGCCAGGTGGGCACTCTTCTTCTCCCGGTTCTCCTTCCATGTCACTTACCGTCCCGGTTCCAAGAACATTAAGCCCGATGCCCTCTCTCGGATGTTCCATAAGTCTAAGGAAACCTCTCCTCCAGACACCATTCTTGCTCCTGGAAACTTCCTTCTGCTTCAGGAAGACCTACTCTCCCGGATCAAGCAAGCCTCCACTGGGCAGAGACCCCCCTCCGAACCGGAATTGCAGGCCAAAGATGGGCTGTTTTGGTACCAGAACAGGATCTATGTACCTGAAGAGCTGAGAATAACCGTACTGGAACTCTGCCACGACCATGCCCTTGCCGGGCACTTTGGCGTTGCCAAGACCACCGACTTGGTACAGCGTACCTTTTGGTGGCCTCGGCTCCGCGAGAACTGTAGGAAGTTTGTGGAGTCCTGCATAGTTTGTACCCGAAACAAGGGTTACAAATCCAAGGCCTGGGGACTACTGAGACCCCTACCCGTCCCAGACAGACCCTGGAAAATGCTGTCCATCGACTTTATCGTCGAGTTGCCTCCGGCTGAGAGTCACACCACTATCTTCGTGATAGTAGACCGTCTATCCAAGATGGCACATTTCATTCCCATGAAGAGGACTCCCTCAGCTCCCGAAACTGCACAGGTGTTCATCAGAGAGGTCGTCAGACTCCACGGGGTACCAGCCAATATGTCTCCGACCGAGGGGTACAATTTACCTCCCGGTTTTGGAGATCCCTCTGCAAGGCTCTGGAGATAGAATTGTCACTTTCCTCCGCTTACCATCCCCAGACCAACGGACAGACTGAGAGGACTAACCAGACCCTTGAGCAGTACCTGCGCTGCTTCTCTTCATTCGCTCAGAATGACTGGGTTTCCCTGCTCCCATTGGCCGAGTTTGCCTATAACAACTCTACGCATTCCTCTACCAAGCAGTCCCCATTCTTCGCAAACTACGGTTTCCATCCTACATTCCTGCCCAATTCCCTTCCTGAATGTACGGTGCCCGCAGTCCAGGAAAAGTTGAACTTCTTTTCATCCAACAACCAACTTCTGCAGGAAACCATGACCAAGACTCAGGAACACAACAAGACAATTTTTGACAGGAAGAGACGGGGTGAATTAATGCTGGCACCCGGCGACCAAGTATGGTTATCCACTTTAAACTTGAGGATGGCATGCCCCTCTAAGAAACTGGGCCCCAAATTCTTAGGGCCGTTTCCTGTCAAAAGGAAAATCAATGAAGTGGCTTATGAACTGGAGCTCCCTGACTCCCTCAAGATCCATCCGGTCTTCCATGTATCTCTGCTGAAGCCTTCGGTTCCCAACCCATTTCCAGGCCGAAGTCCGGCTCTCCCTGATCCTGTCATTGTAGATGGGGAGGAGGAATTCGAAGTGGAAGCCATTATGGATTTTAGAAGAAGGAATAACCAGAACCAATTCCTGATTAAGTGGAAGGGCTACGGACCCGAAGAAAACTCTTGGGAGCCTGAGGAGAACATCCATGCTAGAAGCCTGGTGCAGTCCTTCAAGAGATCTCACCCTGAGAAGGTTGCCCGGATGGGCATCCGGAGGCTGCCCCTTGGGGGGGGCAATGTCATGGAGATCCTGCCAGAAGCAGGCGTCCTGGTCTTCCTGATTCTCGGTTGCGCATGCTCCGCCCTGCAGGTGGCGCCAGAGGGGCTATTTAAACCTGTCAATCGCAGACAGTCCCTGCTGTCTGCTCTACAGCGTTGAGTACCTGAAAACCTGATCTGAAGAATTTCCTGTGTTTGACCTGGCCTGCCTGTGTCTTCTCCAGTTTTCTGCCTGCATCCGACCCCTGGCTTGTTGTGACCTCTCCTCTGTCTGATCCCTCTGTACCTTGCTGCCAGCCAGTTAACCGACCCGGCTTGTCTGACCAAGCTCACTGTTCCTAGTTCCGGTCCAGTCTGCTAAGCTGATCCAGTTTGCTGAGTTCCTGTGTTCCTGGTTCCGGTCCAGTCTGCTAAGCTGATCCAGTCTGCTGAGTTCCTGTGTTCCTGGTTCCGGTCCAGTCTGCTAAGCTGATCCAGTTTGCTGAGTTCCTGTGTTCCTGTTTCCGGTCCAGTCTGCTGAACGATTCCAGTTTGCTGAGTGTTCCTGATTCCAGTTCGACCTGCTGTGTTCCAGTGTGCCTACCAAGTCTGCATAACTACCTTCACCTTGGTTGATCCTGCCAGGCACTCGTACCCCTCCTACCTCCGCGCCTGCTGTTACCTTACATGGGGCCGCTGGTGGGAGCCGTAAGGGAGGCCTTCCTCTGCAAGTCCAGGCTCATCACCGCTAGGTACGTGACAGGCGCCCTTGGGACTTTAAGTGAGGCGATCACTATAGAGCCAGTAAAAATAGCAGAAATGTATACAGTATATATTTAATTCAAGTAAAAAATAGTACATACATTGATGTCATGAATAACAGCCAATTCATACAAAATACAGAAATTGGGTAAAAATTATTATTTTGCAAGTATCTGTCAATATTGACACACAAGCATAAAGTATACCCGACGTGTTTCGCGAGGCTTAGCTCGCTCTTCAGGGGTGGATGCTTGTAGTGTACCTAAAATGAAAGGATATGGTGTATAGTATGATATAAAAAGGGTTTAATCCCTTGAACGCCCCCCAGGTAACCCTTTCACCCGCTTTTGCCAGTGTCACTAAGCAATCGTTTTTCTGATCGCTGTATTAGTTATGCTGGTGCCGCTAGGTAGTCAGTTATTTTTTTAGGTTCGCCGCCAGGTGTTTATAGCGTCCGGTACCACCATATATTATCTAATAAAGGTTTTAACCCCCTGATTGCCCCTAGAGTTAACCCTTTCACCAGTGATCACTGTATAAGTGTCACTGGTGACGCTGGTTAGCCAGTTAGTTATTTTGTTATTTAGGTTCCCCGTCAGGTTTTTATATAGCGTCAGGTACCCCCATATATTACCTAATAAAGGTTTTAACCCCCTGATTGCCCCTAGTTAACCCTTTCACCAGTGATCACCGTATAAGTGTTACGGGTGAAGCTGGTTAGTTAGTTTGCTTTTTAGAGTGTCAGGGCACCCGCCGTATATAACCCAATAAAGGTTTAACCGCCTGATCGCCCGGTGGGTGATATCAATTAGGTTTTAGCGTCAGAGAGGGTCTGCGTCACACCCCAGGCAGCGTCAGGTTAGTGCCAGTAATGCTAACACCCACGCGTGAAGCATATACCTCCCTTAGTGGTATAGTATCTGAACAGATCAATATCTGATATGATCAGATCTATACTAGCGTCCCCAGCAGTTTAGGGTTCCCAAAAACGCACTGTTAGCAGGATCAGCCCTGCGTTTTGCCCCCCTGTCCAGCCCAGGCCACCCAAGTGCAGTATCGATCGATCACTGTCACTTACAAAACACAACACACATAACTGCAGCGTTCTCAGAGACAGGCCTGATCCCTGCGACTCCAGTGCTGTAGGAGGTGATTTCACCACCACAGTTAAAAAAAAGAGCATATATGCCGAAGCATGGGGGCATGGGGGCAGCAGGGGCAGAGGAGCGATTTTGCTCCTAATGCCGCATACATACGGTCGAAATTCCGATGGAGGCTTGCCCGTGGAAAAGTCTGACCGTGTGTACGCGGCATAACTTTTGCGGGAGGATGCCCCCATGCTTCGGCATATATAAATGGTGCATGTATGCCCATCATTAGAAGTGGGTGCATGAAGGGAGGTATTCTAATGGCATACCCACCGATCAATCTCTTTTTTTCGTTCAGCCAACAGGCTGCATGGAAAAAAAGATTATAATACATGTCCAACAAGGACCAGCAACATACTGGTATGTTGCTGGACTTTGAATGGTTATACCAGAATGATGCCTGCGGGTTTAGGTATCATCTTGGTATCATTCTTTTCAGCCAGCAGCCGGCTTTCATGTACAAGCAATCCTAGCGGCTAATTAGCCTCTGGACTGCTTTTACAAGCAGTGGGAGGAAATGTCCCCCCCCCGGATATAAAAAGCGCCATTGGGAAATTGGGAAAGCATTTTATCACACCGATCTTAGTGTGGTCAGATGCTTTGAGGGCAGAGGAAAGATCTAGGGTCTAATAGATCCCAGTTTTTTTTAAAAGAGTACCTCTTACTACCTATTGCTATCATAGGGGATATTTACATTCCCTGAGATAACAATAAAAATTATAAAAAAAATATATATGGAAGGAACAGTTTAAAAATAAAATAAAAAAGCAAAATTAATAATTTAAAAAAAAAAAAAAAAAAAAAGAAGCACCCCTGTCCCGCCCTGCTCTTGCGCAAAGGTGAACGCAAGCGTCGGTCTGGCTTCATATGTAAACAGCAATTGCATCATGCATGTGAGGTATGACCGTGAAGGTCAGATCGAGGGCAGTAATTTTAGCAGTAGACCTCCTCTGTAAATCGAATGTGGTAACCTGTAAAGGCTTTTAAAAATGTATGTAGTTTGTTGCCACTGCGCGTTTGTGCGAAATTTTAAAGCATGTCGTGTTTGGTATCCATGTACTCGGCCTAAGATCATATTTTTTATTTCATCAAACATTTGGGCAATATAGTGTGTTTTAGTGCATTAAAATTAAAAAAAGTGTATTTTTTCCCCAAAAAATGCGTTTGAAAAATCGCTGCGCAAATACTGTGTGGAAAAAAAAATGCAACACCCACCATTTTAATCTGTAGGGCCTTTACTTTAAAAAAATATATAATGTTTGGGGGTTTAATGTAATTTTCTTGCAAAAAAAAAAATGTTTTCATGTAAACAAAAAGTGTCAGAAAGGGCTTTGTCTTCAAGTGGTTAGAAGAGTGGATGATGTGTGACATAATTGTAGCGGGTATTTGAATTTAGGGGAGGCATCTGGGTGGTAGTGTAACCCAGATGCATGGATTATTAGGGAATTTGGGACCATTTGTTGTTCCTGGAGGACTCTGGTGGTGTGAGGTTCCCTTCGGCCTGTAGGTGGCGCTGTCGCACTGGGCCGGGGTTGAACCCTCACTGCAGTACTGTACCCTTTTTGTCCTCTTCCGGTGGTTGTACCGCAGGGCGGGGAACCTGCGGTGACGCTGAGGGAGAGGAGATAAAAGGGGGCGGACGCCCGGAACACGGGGTTCAGAGTCGGAGGTCAGAGTCGCGCCCAGGCACCTTCAGCCTGGGTGCCGGAGTTCCAGAGTTCCGGGCCCAGGTACCCTTGACCTGGCCGGAGCGGGATACGGAGTCCATCCCAGACACCTTTAGCTTGGGGTGAGGTACTATTGAGGAGGCCTGGGGCCCGGTACCTTCGACTGGGTCCCGCAAGGGTGGAGGAATCCGAGGGGGCCCTAAAGCCTTGGGTGCCTGAGTCTGAGACGAGGAGGCCAGGGAGCGTAACCCCTCCGAACAGTCCGGTGCAGCATTGCTGGTGATGACGGGGCCTCTGGTAACTCTCTTGGACGGATGTCTTCCCTCTGACAGGGGCTGTGCTTAGCAAAGGTAATTCACTTTCTGTTCTACACCGTCGGTGGCAGCGACTGTACACCATAACCGTTGGTGACACCACAATGGTTGATTCTGACTAAGGATTGTGCCTCGACCTACTCCCCACCTATACTGAACTGTTCTTTGGTCACAACCTGTCTGTGCTAAATGACGATTTATTGCTGTTGGAGAATAAATACGAGTTGGACCTTTTCAGTGGTGTGGAACTCCAGTTACTGGGAGCAGAGGGGGTCATTTACAGAAAAGACTTGGCTCTGGGTTATGCACACAACCCAATGGTAAAATAGGTTCTGGCCTTCACGTCTATCTAAAAGAGGACATGGGCTGTGGTGTATCTTATCCCTCCCCCCATACTCCCCCCTAGACGAGACAACAAGCCGAGAAGAAGGGGTGAGAGGGGTGAGGTCGCTACACAATGTTGTGTATAAAATGCCAGGACAGTTCAAACCCCCCCCCCCAAATGACCCCATTTTGGAAAGTAGACACCCCAAGCTATTTGCTGAGAGGCATGTCGAGTCCATGGAATATTTTATATGTTGACACAAGTTGCGGAAAAAATAATTTTTTATTTTTTTTGCACAAAGTTGTCACTAAATGATATATTGCTCAAACATGCCATGGGCATATGTGGAATTACACCCCAAAATACATTCTGTTGCTATTCCTGAGTACGGGGATACCACATGTGTGAGACTTTTTGGGAGCCTAGCCGCGTACAGGACCCCAAAAACCAAGCACCGCCTTCAGGCTTTCTAAGGGTTATTTTCTTTCTTCATTTTCAAAAACAAATGAGAGCTGTAAAATACTCGCCATGCCTCTCAGCAAATAACTTGGGGTGTCTACTTTCCAAAATGGGGTCATTTGGGGGGGTTTTGTGCTATTTTGGCATTTTATGGCCTTCGAAACTGTGATAGGTAGTGAGGAGTGAAATCAAAAATTTGCGCCCTTAGAAATCCTGAAGGTGGTGCTTGGTTTTCGGTGTCCCGTACGCGGCTAGGCTCCTAAAAAGTTCCACACATGTGGTATCCCCGTACTCAGGAGAAGCAGCAAAATTTATTTTGGGGTGCAATTCCACATATAACCATGGCATGTGTGAGCAATATATCATTTAGTGACAACTTTTTGAAAATTTTTATTACATTTTTTTTGTCATTATTCAATCACTTGGGACAAAAAAAAAATATTCAATGAGCTCAACATGCCTCTCAGTATTTTCCTTGGGGTGTCTACTTTCCAAAATGGGGTCATTTGGGGGGGTTTGTGCTATTTTGGCATTTTATGGCCTTCGAAACTGTGATAGGTAGTGGGGAGTGAAATCAAAAATTTGCGCCCTTAGAAATCCTGAAGGCGGTGCTTGGTTTTCGGGGTCCCGTACGCGGCTAGGCTCCTAAAAAGTCCCACACATGTGGTATCTCCATACTCAGGAGAAGCAGCAAAATGTATTTTGGGGTGCAATTCCACATATAACCATGGCATGTGTGAGCAATATATCATTTAGTGACAACTTTTTGTAATTTTTTTATTTTTTTGTCATTATTCAATCACTTGGGACAAAAAAAAAAAATATTCAATGGGCTCAACATGCCTCTCAGCAATTTCCTTGGGGTGTCTACTTTCCAAAATGGGGTCATTTGGGGGGGTTTTGTACTGCCCTGCCATTTTAGCACCTCAAGAAATGAGATAGGCAGTCATAAATTAAAAGCTGTGTAAATTCCAGAAAATGTACCCTAGTTTGTAGGCGCTATAACTTTTGCGCAAACCAATAAATATATGCTTATTGACGTTTGTTTTACTAAAGACATGTGGCTGAATACATTTAGGCCTAAATGTATGACTAAAATTGAGTTTATTCAATTTTTCTTAGAACAAAAAGTAGAAAATATCATTTTTTTTCAAAATTTACGGTCCTTTTCCGTTTATATCGCAAAAAAAAAAACGCAGAGGCAATCAAATACCATGAAAAGAAAGCTCTATTTGTGGGAAGAAAATTACGCAAATTTCGTTTGGGTACAACATTGCATGTCCGCACAATTTCCAGTTAAAGCAGCGCAGTGCCAAGTTGTAAAATCAGCTCTGGTCTTTATGCTGCGTATTGGTCCGGGGCTTAAGTGGTCAAGAGCGACTTTGAAGCAAAATAAGGGTCAGTGCCCATCTGCAGACCCACCATTGCCATAATTGTAGCCTCACCATTGCCATAAATGTAGCCTCACCATTGCCAGGAATGCAGCACCATTGCCAGGAATGCACCCACCATTGCCAGGAATGCACCCACCATTGCCAGTAATGCACCTGCCATTGCCAGGAATGCACCCGCCATTGCCAGGAATGCACTCACCATTGCCAGGAATGCAGCACCATATTTGCCAGGAATGCAGCACCATATTTGCCAGGAATGCAGCACCAAATTTGCCAGGAAAGCAGCACGATTTACCAGGTATGCAGCACGATTTGCCAGGAATGCAGCACCATATTTGCCAGGAATGCAGCACCATATTTGCCAGGAATGCAGCACCATATTTGCCAGGAATGCAGCACCATATTTGCCAAGAATGCAGCACGATTTGCCAGGAATGCAGCACGATTTTCCAGGAATGCAGCACCATATTTGCCAGGAATGCAGCACCATATTTGCCAGGAATGCAGCACCATATTTGCCAGGAATGCAGCACGATTTGCCAGGAATGCAGCACCATATTTGCCAGGAATGCAGCACCATATTTTTTTTTGTAAATAGTATTTTTATTTGTTTCAAGCGTAACACAGCAATAAGGTAGTATTTTCATATCAACAACAACTATTATCTGTATAACAAGACAATGAGAGGGTGTTCTTTGCAGATGGAGCAGTCATGACTCAAAGAACTGTTGCTTCTGAAAAGTTAGTGTCCGCCCGCGGGATGGCCCGAGTCGGGCTACATATTTGGGGGGGGGGGTCGGGGGGGAGCCGCGGCAGCCAACCCCAGGGATGACCTCCCCCGAACGCCACACCGAGCGAGGGGGGCCCTTCAGGGCCTCCATCAAACCTCCCCCGGCGCACCGCCCGGGTCCGCACCCCCCCACCACGCAACCGCACATCGTCGGCGCAGCACCATATTTGCCAGGAATGCACTCACGATCGGCAAAAATTTATTACAGGAGAATCGCACCGCGGCCTCTTTAATAGAAAGTCCCCCCTCCTTTGATGGACAGAACTGTCGTCCAATGGCAGCGCGGGACTTCCTATACCAGAGGCCGCCCGTAAACAGGAAATTCTCCTGTGTGTGTACAGCAGCGGCGCTCGTCCTGCCTCCTCCCTGTCCCATTCCAAGGCATATGCATCTTTTGTGGCCCGGCGCTGGGAGATCGTCAGGGGGCCACAAAAGATATATATGTCTAAATAATCCAAAGGGCCGTTCAAAACCAGAACGCGGGCCGCGAATGGCCCACGGGCCGGACTTTGGACATGCCTACTATAGAGCATCTGTGGGGCATCTTCAAACAGAAGGTGGAGGAGCGCAAGGTCTCTATCATGCACCAGCCCTGTGATGTGGTCATGGAGGAGTGGAAGAGGACTCCAGTGGCAACTTGTGAACTGCTCTGGTGAACTCCATGCCCAAGAGGGTTAGGGCAGTGCTGGAAAATAATGGTGGCCATTTAAAATATTGTCACTTTGGGCCCAATTTGGACATTTTCACTTAGGGGTGTACTCACTTTTGTTGCCAGTGGTTTAGACATTAATGGCTGTGCATTGAGTTATTTTGAAGATACAGCAAATTTACACCGTTATACAAGCTATACACTCACTACTTTACATTGTAGCAAAGTGTAATTTCTTCAGTGTTGTCAGATGAAAAGATATAATAAAATATTCATGACAATTTGAGGGGTGTACTCACTTTTGTGATATACTGTATATACATTTATTATACTCACTATGGATGGCTTGCTCCTCCATACGCTAATCCCTTATGGTTGTTTCATAGAACTACATGTACCCAAAATAAAAACCATTAGAACGATATATTCCGAAACATGTAGAGTTACAACATGAGATCCCAATAGCCAGTCCATGTTCAGGCTGCTATTTTGGATTATTTCCCACAGTTGTGGGTACTCCTTTACGTATCCTTGTGTAATTGTGTTTGTATACAACATTATGTAATTTTTGTAAATTTTGTATTCATGTTTTTTGGACTGTGTACGTTTTGATAATTATACATTAATAAATTGATGTTAGCCTTTTAACTCTATTACCTGTCTCTCAACTGCCTCAAAGTCCAAGGGGTTCTTCCGCTGCTATCTGCATGCAATACCCTATTCTTGTGTAGACTACCGGCAGTTCAATAAGATCATCAATCATTATTCTCTCCCTTTAGTCCCTGAATTTTTTCCCCAAAAATCGAACTGCCAGAGTGTTCACTAAACTCAACTTAAGTGGCACATATAACTTGGTGCGCATCAGAGAAGGGGGTAAGTGGAAAATTGGTTTTCTAACTACCCAATTCACCTCCAGATTCTGGAAAACCCTCTAAGGTCCTGAAGATAAATGTCTGCCTATCCTCCACATACCACCCACAGAGCAAAAATTAAATGGAGTGAACCAACCAAACCCTGGAACAATATCTCTGATGTTTCTCATCCTTTTCACAGGATAAGTTTGCATATAATAACTAAGCTCCACCATTATGTACCAGCTATAGGTTCCACCCTACCCATCTGACAAAAAATATTATGGAAACAACAGTACTTGCACATCAAGACAAGTTGGCCTTTCTCCAGTCCAAATTGAGGATACTTCAGGATGTTATACAAAAAGCCCAGGAGGACTGCACTCACTGTTTCTGCCCCCTTTCCAGGAATGAATGAACCTCCACCTCCGTCAGTAGCAGTAGGAGATGATATGGAATTTGAGGTTGAATCAATCCTGAACTGCAGGAAGCAGGGAGGTCAAATTCAATACCTTATTAATGGTAAGGTTATTCCCCTAAGGAATCAGAATCAGAATACTTTATTAATCCCAAAGGGAAATATTTGCCTTTATAATAAAGAGAATTCCTGGGAGCCAGAGGAAAATACTCATGCTCAAAAGATACTCTAGGACTTTGCCAACAGGTTTCCAAAGAAGATGTCTAGAATAGGCATCCGGAAGCTGGCCATTTGGGGTAGGCACTGTCAGGAAACCAGTACTCATGCAACCAATGCTTATATGCATGTACCAGAAAAGAGAAAAGGACCCCTGTGAGTGGGACCACTTTAGAGACCCAGTGTATTATTCCTGCTGGGGGGAGTATGGGTATAATATTCCTTCTGGGGGGGAGTATAGGTGTAATATTCCTGCTGGGGGGGAGTATGGGTGTAATATTCCTGCTGGGGGGAGTATGGGTGTTCCTGCTGGGGGGAGTATTGGTGTAATATTCCTGCTGGGGGGAGTATAGGTGTAATATTGGGGGGGGGGGAGTATAGGTGTAATATTGGGGGGGGAGTATTGGTGTAATATTTCTGCTGGGGGGAGTATAGGTGTAATATTCCTGCTGGGGGGGTATGGGTGTAATATTCCTGCTGGGGGGAGTATTGGTGTAATATTCCTGCTGGGGGGGAGTATGGGTGTTCCTGCTGGGGGGGAGTATTGGTGTAATATTCCTGCTGGAGGGAGTATAGGTGTATTATTGGGGGGAGTATTGGTGTAATATTCCTGATGGGGGGAGTATAGGTGTAATATTCCTGCTGGGGGGGTATTGGTGTAATATTCCTGCTGGGGGGGAAGTATGGGTGTAATATTCCTGCTGGGGGGAGTATGGGTGCTCCTGCTGGGGGGGGGGAGTATTGGTGTAATATTCTTGCTGGGGGAGTATAGGTGTAATATTCGGGGGAGTATTGGTGTAATATTCCTGCTGGGGGGAGTATTGGTGTAATATGCGATCCCCTTACTTTCAATATCACCCCAATCGAGGCACGATTTTGCCGCGATTTTTGCAGGACTGCTTTTGTTTGTGTGATTTGTCAGGTGACAATATTGTCCCGTGATTGGGATGCCATTGAAAGTAACGGGATCACAAGCGTGTCTCGTGTTTTTCAGCAATTCGGGAATCGCAGTAATTCTGCCTGCGATCCGGAACACCTAGGTGTGATTGAAGCCTAAGCGTCTTCTATCAGTTGCTGGGTTCACCTTCTATAGATTCTGGGGGAACATTTCCTTCCTCAAACATTCCACACATTTGCTTCATTCTTTATTCCACCGCTAATATACAGTATACTCAGCATTGACATTGTATAGCACTTTTCTCTCTGGGGACTCCAAGTGTTGGAGATGGCGTTGGCTGGGAATCAAACCCAGGTCAGCTGCTTGGAAGGCAGCTATGCTCACCACTGCAACACCAACGCAAGGTAGCATGTCTTTGTAGTGTGGGAGGAAACCGGAGTACCCGGAGGAAACCCACGCAGCACAGGGAGAACATGCAAACTCCATGCAGATAGTGTCCTGGTCAGAATCTGAAACAAGGACCCCAGTGCTGCAAGGCTAATCCCTAAGCCTCTGTGCTGCCCATATGCGGCCTCTGTTATGTCCACTCAAAGCGCCTCCAGAAGAAATCCAAACTTATCCTAAACTACAATCTTTATATAACACTCCAAAACACACCCAAAGAATTGTGCACACTTTCACAGCATATACAAACGTATCCTAATCTACAATATATAACGTGTTTACCAGAATGGGGATGCACAGCTGTTCCAAGCACAGCTGTTCCCAGCATCCCATGTAGGCAGTCCCATTGCTGTCAACTGGGGTGTACCCAGCGGCTGTACCCAATGTGACATCTGTGTGGGTCCCGGTGCACAGCCCCGAATGCACCCAGGGTGCGTCCGCGCAACTGCACCCGCATGTATGTCCTTTTTGGGGTTAACGCAGCCCCCACACAGGGTACAGATTCATACACCCCGTGTGAGTGAGGCCTTGGACTTCTCCATGAAGGACCGCACTGGTGGGAAGAGTTCTCACTTCTCCAGCAGAGAAAGCCTAAAGAAAGCTGGAAGACTCCTCCCGCCTCTGAAGACAAAAGGAGTTCCAACCTCCCCTCATAGCTGGTCCAACATACCGGCCTCCAACCTCCCCTCATAGCCGGTCCAACACACGCCTCAAAAACATACCGGTCTTCAACCTCCCCTCACAGCTGGTCCAACACACGCCTCAAAAACATACCGGCCTTCAACCTCCCCTCATAGCCGGTCCAACACACGCCTTAAAAACATACCGGACTCCAACCTCTCCTTATAGCCGGTCCAACACACTCCTCAAAAACATACCTGCCTTCAACCTCCCCTCATAGCCGGTCCAACACATGCCTCAAAAACATACCGGCCTCCAACCTCCCCTTATTGCTGGTCCAACACATGCCTCAAAAGCCTACCGGCCTCCAAACTTCACAACATAATCAATTACTTTGTCGATCGACAATACATTGATCAAACATAATCACCTGTAAAAAAGTGCCCGAGATGTTGGTGGTATACAGCCTGCTAGGCCCGGGGAGAACCAAACCTAGTCATCCAAAAGCTACCTCATATCCAAAAGTTGCCAAGAGTGTAATTGTAGACATTAGGCTTTAAGGTTAATCAAAAATATCACATTATAAAGGGAAAGGTAGAGCAAGGGGGAGTATGGAAGAGGGAGAGAGGGTGGAAAGGAGGGGGGGAAGGTTGGGGGTAAGGAAGGGGTGTGGGGGTTCCCCCCCAACCCTCACCCCCTTCTTCCTCCAACCTTCCCTTCCCGCCCCATTTCCTCCCTCTCGCCCTCTTCCATACTCCCCCTCAACCTTGTTCTACCTTTCCCTTTAGAATGTTTTATTTATGATTAACCTTAAAGCTTAATGTCTACATTTACACTCCTGGCAACTTTTGTATATGAGGCATTTTTTGGAGGACTTGGTTCGGTTCCCCCCAGGGCCTAGCAGGCGGTTTACCACCAACATCTCAGACACCTTTTTCCAGGTGAATTTGTTTGGGAGATGTATTGTTGAACCTTAAAGCTTCTACAGAAGCTGCAGAAAGGTAAATAGAGGGCAGGCAGGCTTAAGAGGAAACACGAAAAATCACATCGAGAAAAATGCAGCTTTTTTCAATGACATTAAAAACGATCGTGTGTACGCGGCATGAGACCTCATATTTCCTTAAGACTAGTCAAACCTGTTATGTTATGTTACATTATGTAGTAGAGTGCTGCTCTGTTCCCCACACTTTCTCTTACCTGCCCCCCCTCTTTCTTCCTGCCCTTATCCCTTTTCTTCCCTTTACCCAATCTCTCCTTTTGATTATATGTGGATCTATGTCCAAGTTTAAGGTATTGAGTTTCCATAGGCTGCATTGTATGTAGGGGATGTGAGACTTGAAATTGTGTTAGTGTTCATCAGTTGTAACTAAGTTCTGATGCATCTTTTGTCTCAGCACCCCTCTTTTGGCTAATCTCATATTTTCACTGACTCTTACCTACTCAGACTTTTTTTTATGCCTGTATTGGTCTAAAGTCTGTGAGTTTCTTTTTGTTTTATGGTGAAAATTTTAAGTAAATAAAGATTATATAAAAAATAAATAAAAACAAATCATAAATAGATGTAGCACCCTGATGTCTAGGCAGGGTTGCTAGCAAATTTACCTGCCAAGTGATAGTTGCCTTGGCCGATTGATAGGAGGTCAATTGATTTCACCCCAATTCTGGAGTTGCTGCACTTCTCCCTTCTGTCACTAGATGGCCGGGTATCTTTTGGCATTAAATAAGACAAGGGCATTGCAAGGACAGATCAGGGGTGTCTCAGCCAATAAGCAGGGATTTTCTTGGGTCCCTTGTCCTGCTGGGAAACCCCATTTATTTGGGTGAAGTCAGGTGATCGGGGTTCGGTGCCACCTGGACGGCTGTCTGAGTGGACATGTGTTGTGCTGCCTCGGGCTGCTTGGCCAGAGCCTGAGGCCTAACCCAGGGACATCTGGTTGCTGAGGGCCTATCCAGAAGCAAGAGAAGAAGCAAGAGAGCAGCGTAGGGTTGGGATTGCGGCTTGCAGTCCAACCAGAGGTAACGGTTCTGCCAGCCGGAGAACCTATCATGGTTGAAGGTAGAGGTAAAGCTGTTGCCACTAAGGGAACATCCACTTATTACCGGGGACTGCTGTGAGTAGCTGAAGCAAGTACCAGAGCAGTATTCTTACCAACCGGGGATGGTGAAGAATTTGGAAACTTCAGCAGATGTCAAGCCAGGGACCCAGCCAGTGGAGGTGAAGCTTGCAGAGCAATATTGTGTGCCAAGCCAGGGACCAAGCAGGCCAGTGGGGTGACGCTTGAGGGGTATCTGTGAGTAGGAATTAAGGGGAAAATATTGCGCTAGTCTCCAAATGAAAAAATCAATATAAACAAAAATATGATAAAAAAAGCTGCTACATAAAATTTGACTAAATTTGAAAACATATGAATAGGGATGTAGCGCTAAATAAGGAAGGAAGGCCAAAAAGTTTTTTGGACCTCAAAGTAAACGTGAATGTGAATCAAAAACAATGAAGAAGGTCCACAAAGTGTCAATAATAGTGAGAAATAGGGATGAGCTTCGTGTTCGAGTCGAACATACGTTCGACTCGAACATCGGCTGTTCGATCGTTCGACGAAGATCGAACGATTTGGGCCGTTCGCGCCAAATTCGAGTGACGCGAACGGCCCACAATGCACTACGCCATCGCAGTGTCATCCAGGCGCTGTGATTGGCCAAGCATGCACTGTGACCCCGCATGCTTGGCCAATCACAGCGCCGGCAGCGAGGAGAGCAATGATTGGCCACAGGCAGGATGCCTGTGGCCAATTATTGCTGAGGGGGTTTAGTACACGCCCCACACTATAAAAGGCCGCTAGCGCGGCGGCCTTGTGTAGTGTGTTCCGGAGCAGGGAAAGAGAAGCATAGGCAGGGACAGTGTCATTTTTTTTCCTTTACTAATCCTGGATTCCTTGTGTTTAGGGACAAATAAGGATAGGTAGGGAGAGTGTCAGTGACAGTGTGTTATTCTGTGCTAAACCTTGTTTGTAGGGACAGAGAGGTACAGTGAGGGAAAGTGTCAGTGTGCTATTCTGTTCTAAACCAATTTTGCTGTTCCATATTTCAAATCCTTGAGTTTAGGGACAGAGAAGGACACTCGTGGAAATTATCAGTGTGCTATTCTGTGCTAAATCTTGTTTGTAGGGAGGGACAGAGTAGGACAGTGAGGGAAAGTGTCAGTGTGCTATTCTGTTCTAAACCAATTTTGCTGTTCCATATTTCAAATCCTTGAGTTTAGGGACAGAGAAGGACACTCGTGGAAATTATCAGTGTGCTATTCTGTGCTAAATCTTGTTTGTAGGGAGGGACAGAGTAGGACAGTGAGGGAAAGTTTCAGTGTGCTATTCTGTTCTAAACCAATTTTGCTGTTCCATATTTTCAATCCTTGAGTTTAGGGACAGAGAAGGACACTCGTGGAAATTATCAGTGTGCTATTCTGTGCTAAATCTTGTTTGTAGGGAGGGACAGAGTAGGACAGTGAGGGAAAGTGTCAGTGTGCTATTCTGTTCTAAACCAATTTTGCTGTTCCATATTTCAAATCCTTGAGTTTAGGGACAGAGAAGGACACTCGTGGAAATTATCAGTGTGCTATTCTGTGCTAAATCTTGTTTGTAGGGAGGGACAGAGTAGGACAGTGAGGGAAAGTGTCAGTGTGCTATTCTGTTCTAAACCAATTTTGCTGTTCCATATTTCAAATCCTTGAGTTTAGGGACAGAGAAGGACACTCGTGGAAATTATCAGTGTGCTATTCTGTGCTAAATCTTGTTTGTAGGGAGGGACAGAGTAGGACAGTGAGGGAAAGTGTCAGTGTGCTATTCTGTTCTAAACCAATTTTGCTGTTCCATATTTAAAATCCTTGAGTTTAGGGACAGAGAAGGACACTCGTGGAAATTATCAGTGTGCTATTCTGTGCTAAATCTTGTTTGTAGGGAGGGACAGAGTAGGACATTGAGGGAAAGTTTCAGTGTGCTATTCTGTTCTAAACCAATTTTGCTGTTCCATATTTTCAATCCTTGAGTTTAGGGACAGAGAAGGACACTCGTGGAAATTATCAGTGTGCTATTCTGTGCTAAATCTTGTTTGTAGGGAGGGACAGAGTAGGACAGTGAGGGAAAGTGTCAGTGTGCTATTCTGTTCTAAACCAATTTTGCTGTTCCATATTTCAAATCCTTGAGTTTAGGGACAGAGAAGGTGTCAGGGTCACCTGTGGCCAGGTGACAGATGCACACCGTAGGGGGACAGGAGTGCACCGCGAGGTAGTGAACCCTATGGCTGGCTTCTGTGGGTAGGAAACTGGGTGGTTGTGGAAAGCGGGACCAGAGGAGCACAACCGGGATCCCAACGGAAGCGAGAGCCAAGATTCCCCAGGGCGCGGAGTCTAAGACCCAGCTGGTCTTCTCCAGGGCCTCTAGTGGTGAGGATGTTACGCTGCAGGCTGGGACCAGGTCGCGGCCCCTGGAGTTTCCTAGCTCACGCCCCGTAGGATAAGGGGAAGCAGCAGCACACGAGAGAGAGAACCGAATAACAAGCCGAAGGTCAGGGGCCACAAGCAGACAAGGATAACGAAGAACGAGCCGAAGGTCAAGGGTCACGAGCAGACAGGGATGGTCGGGGACAAGCCAATAACGTAACAGAGAGACAGACGTAGCACACGGCAGGCAGGAACCCAAACACACAATGCCTAACAAACACGTTGATCAGCCAAGCAGGCTTGCAGTGCACAGGTTAATATAGTGTTCAGTGATAGGGCCTGGGGTGGAGTCAGGCTGGGAGGAGATTATAAAGGAAGCCAGGTGAAGGAGGTCTGGTCTCTAGATGAACACATGAGGAGGAAGGTAAGATGGCAGACAAACACTACTGCATATCCATGACAGTACCCTCCCTCTTATGGGCCCTCCCCCGCCTGGACCCAGGCTTAAAGGGAAATCTCTGATGAAACCTTCTCAACAGATGAGGTGCAGCGACATCAGATGCAGCGATCCAAGACGCCTCCTCAGGACCAAAACCTCTCCAATGCACAAGGTACTGAAGAATGCCTCTGCAGAGCCGAGAATCCAGAACTTGTCTAACCTCGTACTTAAGATTATCCTCAGAGACTGAAAACGAGGTAGGGAGATGACAAGAAGATCTATTGAGGACCAAAGGCTCTCTAGGAATAAGCAAGGGCATGAGACGATCAACAGGAATCTGAGGAGGGTCCCCTAGACCCTTAAAGGGGAACTGGTCATCTTGCACAGGACCATCAGACTGGGCAGATGTCAGTGGAACCCTGAAGTCAGGTTGGTTAGAAGGTGACATGTCGCCGGAGTCAAGCTGAATAGCTGAAGGACAAGCAGAATGTCCCGAACAAGAAAAAGTGAGAGGCTCACTGGGCATGGGCTGGACTGGCATAACTAGTACAGAGGCAGAGTGAATAGCTGAGTCAGGTGTAGCGACTACCTGAATCGCATCGCAAGACGTAGCGACTGCAGGACTTGTAGACAAGCTAGCCTGGCTGTGCGTCCAAGGGTGGTTAGGGACAGAGAAATGTAAATGGTTATGCAACCTGGAATGAATGACCGGCTCAGATTCACAGGGGGCAACCTTGGGTAGGCAGGACGAGGAACAGGAGGGACCCCAAGCCAGGATCTGTCCAGTAGTCCAGTCCACATGAGGAGAATGGAGCTGTAACCATGGGAGACCCAAAATTATAGGCGTTGAGGCCTTGGGTAAGATAAGGAAGGATATCCACTCCTGGTGGAGTGTACCCACCGACATCTTAACAGGGAGGGTCTGGAAGCGGATAGGTCCCCCTGGGAGAACAGTACCATCAATCGCCAAGACCACCAATGGCGTGGTGAGGGGCAAAAGAGTAAGTCTCATGGACGATGCGATTTCCCAGTCCATGAAATTACCAGCGGCTCCGGAATCCAGATATGCTGAGACCGAATGAGAAGAAGCACCAACATGAAGGAACACAGAAAGCAGAAGACGAGAAGGGGAAGGTGATATTTCTGGGTCCAATACTCCACTTTCCAGATGAAGTGGACCCGGACGTTTTTCTGGACAAAGAGAGCAAGTGTCACGAAAATGACCTTTGCCCCCACAGTAAAGACACAGACCAAGAGTTCTGCGCCTAGCACGTTCCTCGGGGGATAGCCTGGTCCGACCCAGCTGCATGGGTTCCTCAGCTGGTAGGAGATGCTCTACGGGTCGAAGAGAGGGGAGCTCAGGCTGACTAAGAACCAAGGAGTGCTGGCGTTGCTTTTCTAAGGTCCTCTCCTGAAAGCGAATATCGATCTGGTTACACAAGGAGATAACGCCGGCCAGATCAGTGGGGATGGTTCTTCCTGCTAATTCATCCTTCACTCTATCAGACAGGCCATGCAAAAAGGTTGCGACTAAGGCCTCATTGTTCCAGCTCAACTCAGCCGACAGTATGCGGAAATGAAGGGCATACTGTCCCACAGAAGCAGACTCTTGGCGGAGACGTAAAAGGGTGCTGGCCGCTGAAGAGACACGAGCCGGTTCTTCGAAGATATTCCGAAAAAGTTTCAAGAAGCCAGACAGGCTAGAAACCACTGGATCATTCAGTTCCCACAGAGGGGCTGCCCAGGCTAAAGCTTCACCAGAGAGGAGGGAAATGATATAGGCTACCTTAGCCCGATCAGACAGGAAGTTTTGGGGCTGGAGCTCAAAATGAATTGTGCATTGACTAAGGAACCCCCTGCAAGCCTTGGAGTCCCCAGAGAAACGGGACGGAGCTGGCAGTTGTAGTGAGTGTGTGGCTGCGACTGGTGCAATAGGTGCAGCCGCTGGTTGTATTTGAGGTTGCGGATTCAGGGTTCCCAAGGAGGCCTGAAGCTGCTCAAAGCGAGAAGCCAGATCCTGGAGGAATCGCATCACCTGAGTCTGATTCGATTCCTGGGTTTCAAGTCTGCAAACTATGCCCTGCAACGGATCATCCACGGGTAACGGGATGTCAGCCGGGTTCATGGCTGATCAAACTGTCAGGGTCACCTGTGGCCAGGTGACAGATGCACACCGTAGGGGGACAGGAGTGCACCGCGAGGTAGTGAACCCTATGGCTGGCTTCTGTGGGTAGGAAACTGGGTGGTTGTGGAAAGCAGAGGAGCACAACCGGGATCCCAACGGAAGCGAGAGCCAAGATTCCCCAGGGCGCGGAGTCTAAGACCCAGCTGGTCTTCTCCAGGGCCTCTAGTGGTGAGGATGTTACGCTGCAGGCTGGGACCAGGTCGCGGCCCCTGGAGTTTCCTAGCTCACGCCCCGTAGGATAAGGGGAAGCAGCAGCACACGAGAGAGAGAACCGAATAACAAGCCGAAGGTCAGGGGCCACAAGCAGACAAGGATAACGAAGAACGAGCCGAAGGTCAAGGGTCACGAGCAGACAGGGATGGTCGGGGACAAGCCAATAACGTAACAGAGAGACAGACGTAGCACACGGCAGGCAGGAACCCAAACACACAATGCCTAACAAACACGTTGATCAGCCAAGCAGGCTTGCAGTGCACAGGTTAATATAGTGTTCAGTGATAGGGCCTGGGGTGGAGTCAGGCTGGGAGGAGATTATAAAGGAAGCCAGGTGAAGGAGGTCTGGTCTCTAGATGAACACATGAGGAGGAAGGTAAGATGGCAGACAAACACTACTGCATATCCATGACAGAAGGACACTCGTGGAAATTATCAGTGTGCTATTCTGTGCTAAATCTTGTTTGTAGGGAGGGACAGAGTAGGACAGTGAGGGAAAGTTTCAGTGTGCTATTCTGTTCTAAACCAATTTTGCTGTTCCATATTTTCAATCCTTGAGTTTAGGGACAGAGAAGGACACTCGTGGAAATTATCAGTGTGCTATTCTGTGCTAAATCTTGTTTGTAGGGAGGGACAGAGTAGGACAGTGAGGGAAAGTGTCAGTGTGCTATTCTGTTCTAAACCAATTTTGCTGAACCATATTTTCAATCCTTGAGTTTAGGGACAGAGAGGTACAGTGAGTTAAACTGACAGTGTGCTATTCTGTTCTAAACCAATTTTGCTGTTCCATATTTTCAATCCTTGAGTTTAGGGACAGAGAAGGACACTCGTGGAAATTATCAGTGTGCTATTCTGTGCTAAATCTTGCTTGTAGGGATGGACAGAGTAGGACAGTGAGGGAAAGTGTCAGTGTGCTATTCTGTTCTAAACCAATTTTGCTGTTCCATATTTTCAATCCTTGAGTTTAGGGACAGAGAAGGACACTCGTGGAAATTATCAGTGTGCTATTCTGTGCTAAATCTTGTTTGTAGGGAGGGACAGAGTAGGACAGTGAGGGAAAGTGTCAGTGTGCTATTCTGTTCTAAACCAATTTTGCTGTTGCATATTTCAAATCCTTGAGTTTAGGGACAGAGAAGGACACTCGTGGAAATTATCAGTGTGCTATTCTGTGCTAAATCTTGTTTGTAGGGAGGGACAGAGTAGGACAGTGAGGGAAAGTTTCAGTGTGCTATTCTGTTCTAAACCAATTTTGCTGTTCCATATTTTCAATCCTTGAGTTTAGGGACAGAGAAGGACACTCGTGGAAATTATCAGTGTGCTATTCTGTGCTAAATCTTGTTTGTAGGGAGGGACAGAGTAGGACAGTGAGGGAAAGTGTCAGTGTGCTATTCTGTTCTAAACCAATTTTGCTGTTCCATATTTGAAATCCTTGAGTTTAGGGACAGAGAAGGACACTCGTGGAAACTATCAGTGTGCTATTCTGTGCTAAATCTTGTTTGTAGGGACAGAGAAGGACAGTGAGGGAAACTGTCAGTGTGCTGTTCTGTGCTAAACCAATCTTGCTGAAGCATATTGCAAATCCTTGTGTTTAGGGACAGAGAAGGATAGGCAGGGGACAGTGTCAGTGTCATTGTTGCTAAGCCTCCTGCACAGTATACACCTGAAGGTAGCCCTTATTGCTCTTTTTCCCATCTCCCTGCAGGCCATCCATTAAAATGTCTGGAAGGCAACCAAGGAGAGGCAGACAGTCAGGAGGCAAAAAAAGAGGGCAAGCAGGCTCTGTGTCTGGGGGCAACAGTGCTGGTCGTGGACGCGGTGCATTGTCATCAGCACATGGCCATGGGACATGCTTGTCCTTCTTTTCGGCAGCTGGACATGTTGAGCCACATCATGCCGAAGACTTGGTAGAGTGGATGACCAAGCCCACCTCATCCTCCTCATCCTCTCTCACCCAGGCTCAGGGTACTGGCAAAGCAGCTGCCAAAGCGTCCTCTTCTCTGGTATCATTATCTTCATTAGTCAATCCTTCCCTACACCCACCATGTCCTCCTCCTGAGGAGTCCCCCGAACTGTTTGAGCACAGTGTTGGGTACATGCTCCAGGAGGATGCCCAGCGTTTGGAAGGATCTGATGATGATACCCAGCTAGAGGAAGGCAGAAGCGTGAGAGCAGAGAGAGGGAATGCTCAAGAAGGACACCAATCTGTCAGTCATGCTCCAGCAGCTGCAGCATACTGCCAGATTGGCTCCAGTGATGAGGAGGGAGGGGATGATGAGGTCACTGACTCCACGTGGGTGCCTAATAGGAGAGAGGAGGAGGAGGAGGAGGATGAGGAGGAGGCACATCTCCAACGAGGCAGGATGCCCTTGAGTGGCCAGCGTATGGGCAGCACACCGACGGAATCACACCGCAGAGCTCCGCCTGTGCAGGGCGCTGCCTCTGCCCGTCATTCAAAAAGTTCTTTGGTGTGGGCCTTTTTTGAGGCGAGTGCATCAGATCGCACAGCTGCTGTTTGCAACATATGTCTCAAGCGTATATCGCGTGGCCAAAACATCAGCCGCTTGGGCACCACATGCTTGATCAGACATATGTTGACCTGCCATGCAGCTCGTTGGCAAGCCTACCTTAAAGACCCACACCAAAGAACAAAGCTGACCTCTTCTTGCACCGCATCAGCTGGGATCTCCAACCCCACTATACCTTCACTCCTCTCTGAAACCTGCTCTGAGAGGAATGAAGGTGTAGAATTAGGTGTGTCACAGGCAAGTACTTGCGGGCACTCTGCTAGCAGTACACCAACGTCCGATTCTAGCAGGCAAATTTTCCTGCCCCAGCTGCTGGACCGTCGAAAGAAGTTCACTCCCAGCCATCCACATGCCCAGCGGTTGAATGCTAGCTTGGCTGAATTGCTAGCGCTTCAACTGCTGCCTTTTCAGTTGGTAGACTCGGCCCCCTTCCGTGAGTTTGTGCAATGTGCGGTTCCTCAGTGGCAGGTTCCCAAACGCCACTTTTTCGCACGGAAGGCGATTCCGGCTCTCTACAGGCATGTGGAAGGCAATGTCTTGGCCTCGCTGGACAGGGCGGTCAGCGGAAAGGTGCATATTACCGCTGACTCATGGTCCAGCAGGCATGGACAGGGACGTTACCTTTCTTTCACGGCCCATTGGGTCACTCTTTTGGCAGCTGGGAAGGATGCAGTACAAGGTGCAGTAGTGTTGGAGGTTGTTCCACCGCCACGCCTCCAAAATGCTACTACTGGTTGTGACACACCTCTCTCCTCCACCCCCTCCTCTTCTTCTTCCTCCATGGCCTCTTCCTGTGGTTTGTCCTCGGAACCAGCGGTGCTCCGTAGGCGTTCAAGGGGCTACGCAAGTACGCAGGCAAAAAGATGCCATGCCGTGCTTGCGCTGGTGTGTTTGGGGGACAGGAGCCACACTGGGGCAGAGGTCCTGTCTGCTCTGCAGGGCCAGGCCGAGAGGTGGTTGACGCCACGCCAGCTTAAGCCAGGAATGGTGGTTTGCGACAATGGCACCAACCTCCTCTCCGCCCTCCGACAGGGACAACTGACCCATGTGCCCTGTATGGCTCACGTCCTTAACCTGGTGGTGCAGCGGTTCTTGGGCAGGTACCCGGGCTTACAGGATGTCCTGAGGCAGGCCAGGAAAGTCTGTGTGCATTTCCGCAGATCTTATAATGCCAGTGCTCGCCTGGCTGAGCTGCAAAAGGAGTTGAACCTGCCCAAGAACCGCCTTATATGTGACATGCCCACCAGGTGGAACTCAACGTTGGCCATGCTGCAGCGGCTGCACACGCAGCAGAGGGCCATCAATGAGTACCTGTGCGACTACGGCACCAGGACAGGGTCAGGGGAGCTCGGTTTTTTTTCACCACGCCAGTGGGGCATGATCAGGGATGCATGCACTGTCCTGGCACCATTTGAGGAGGCCACGAGGATGGTGAGCAGTGACAGTGCATGCATCAGTGACACTGTACCTCTTGTCCACCTGTTGGAGCACACGCTGCGTGGAATAATGGACAGGGCACTTGAGGCAGAACAGAGGCAGGAAGAGGAGGACTTCCTTGCCTCTCAAGGCCCCCTTTACCCAGACAGTGTTCCTTCTGTCCCACCCATCGCACAGGAAGAGGAGGAGGAGGAGGAGGATTGTGTCAGCATGGAGGTGGAGGCTGGCACTCAGCATCATCAGCAGCAGTCTTTTAGGGATGATTTACAGTCCCAAGAAACCAGTGGACTTGTACGTGGCTGGGAGGAGGTGGCTGCGGATCATGTCGTCCTTAGTGACCCAGAGGACTCCGGACTGAATGCCTCAGCTAACCTACGCTGCATGGCCTCCCTGATCCTGCAAAGTCTGTGGAAGGATCCTCATATTCTTCGGATCAAGGAGAGGGACCATTACTGGCTGGCCACTCTCCTTGATCCACGGTACAAGGGTAAGGTTGCAGACCTTATCGTACCGTCGCAGAGGGAGCAGAGGATGAGACAACTCCGGGAGGCCTTGCAGAAAGGTCTGTGCAACGCGTTCCCAGAGACTGGGAGGTTACAAACTCCTGGTCCTGGACAACGAGTTGCTGAGGCTTCGGGCAGTCAAAGAAGGAGCGGTGGGGAAGGTGGCCGTCTGACCGATGCGTTCAGACAATTCTTTAGTCCGCAGCCCCAAAGTATGATCGGTTCCAGCAACCATCGCCAGCGTCTGATATACATGGTGCAGGAATACCTAGGGGCAAGGTCAGACTTGGACACCTTCCCCACCGAAAATCCTCTGGCTTACTGGGTCTTGAGGATGGATCACTGGCCAGAGCTTGCACAGTATGCAATTGAGCTACTGGCCTGTCCTGCATCCAGCGTTCTTTCAGAACGCACATTCAGTGCTGCTGGAGGATTTGTCACGGATCACAGGGTGCGCCTGTCCACCGACTCGGTTGATCGACTGACTTTCATCAAGATGAACCAGTCTTGGATCACCACCAGCTACCACACACCAGATGCTGATATAACAGGCTAATTGATTTTAAAATGTCACATCCCTTCAAGACTGATGCTGATGCTGAGTGCCTGTGCTGTTATGTTGACTGGCTATCCTCCTCCTCCTCCTCAATGATACGATTAATGATGATAGCTTGGAAGATCATTTTGGTTTATGGGTGACGCCACCAGTGGCTAAGGCCCAATTTTTCAGCCCCTGTTTAACAGGGGCGTGTAATTAAAATTTTTGATGCAATACTTTGCAACAGGCCTCATTGCTGTGCTCCAAGCACAGTATCTGTGAGGGGTTGCAGTGTTGTGCCACCAGTGCCTAAGGCCCAATTTTTCAGCCCCTGTTCAACAGGGGCATGCAATTATAATTATTGATCTAATAATTCACAGCAGGGCCCATTGCTGCGCCCACCAAGAGTAACTGTCAGGCCTTACAGTGTTGTGGCACCAGCACCACCATCACCACCACCACCACCAAAGGCCCAATTTTTCAGCCCCTATTCAACAGGGGCATGCAATTATAATTATTTATCTAATAATTCACAGCAGGGCCCATTGCTGCGTCCACCAAGAGTAACTGTCAGGCCTTACAGTGTTGTGGCACCAGCACCACCATCAAAGGCCCAATTTTTACTACCACTGATCAACAATTATATGTTATTACAATTCCTGATATAATAGTTGACAGCAGGGCGTTCCAGCACCCACCAAGAATAACTGTGAGTGCTTTCAGTGTTGTGCCAACACCAACACCTAAGGGGCCAATTTCTGCAGAGTATATACGGCAGGTCCCTTCTTTCAAACATCCAACTTACAAACTACTACTACTTGCAAACGGAAGAAGACAACAGGAAGTGAGAGGAAATCTACCCCTTGGAAGGAAAATTCTCTCCTGTAAGAATTAATATGGGAGAAAGGTGTCTCCTCTCTACTGATGCTTTATCACCAATCCTTGTTTCAATAAAAACACCACATTTCAAAAACAGTTGTCATTGGGACGCAAAGTGAGGTGAAATGTTCTGAACAGGGGCACAGACAGCAAAAAAAATGTGACAGGGGTGATAACCGTTCCCTATGTTTTACAAAAAGCTAAAAAAAAAGGAATTTGGCATGGAGCTCCACTTAAACAATGCAGCTGTTCAAAATTACAAACAGATTCTACATAAGAACAAACCTACAGTCCCTGTCTTGTATGCACCGCCTGTATACGGCTGTTCAGAGTATATAGGTCCTTTTTTTATTTTGTGTGCGGGGTTCCCCTTAATATCCATACAAGACCCAAAGGGGCTGGTAATGGGCTGGGGTAGGGGGGGGGGGGGGTTGATGGGGTAGCTATGCCATTTTTCCTAAAGATTTTCATCCATATTACCGGGACCAGACATTGCATTAAAGCCGCAAGCAGTTTTAAATGGCTTTTTTTCCTTTAGAAATGTTATTTTGTGCAGGGACAGTTCTAAACACGGGAAACACGTGGCACTTCACAGGCATACTTTAGACACCCCCCAGGTACAATATTTAAAGGAATATTTGACTTTTTTTTTCACTTTATGCATCATTAAAATGACTGCTCCCGGAAAACGTCTGTTTTTAAAACTTCTTTTTGCATTGATACATGTCCCCTGGTGCAGAACCCGGGTTCCCAAACTCTGTTTCGGACAATAACATGGATAATAGTCGTTATAATTGGCACTTTAGAATCCGAACGTTCACATCCATTGTATTTAATAGGGTTCTAATGTTCGTGCGAACTTTCGGTCCGTTCGCGGGTTCTGGTGCGAACCGAACCCGGGGGTGTTCGGCTCATCACTAGTGAGAAACTAAAATCACACATGTAGAAATATGGATCATCACATAACTTCTGGAGGTGAAGAGAGGTAGAATACTCTTACCGGAAAAGGTGGATCCGCAGGTTAGGCAGATCATATAGGCATGGAAGCTCTCAATGGCAGTTCGGCTTGTCTGAAGATTGGATCAAACGAATCCCAGATGACGACTCTCCAGCAGGTTCCCCAACTTGAAAGAAGACTCTGGACTCGACAATGATCCTCGTAGTCCTCAGATAGAGGCAGAAAACAACCTCCACTCGGGAAGTTCTCACCAGAATGTAGTTGGAGCATAGATAATATCTCAATTCAATCAGCCAACCATGGAAAAAAGAATGAAGGAAATGCTCCGATGGTGCAGGTCATTGTGGGTTTTATTTAAAAAAAACAACAAAGTAAAAGTGATCACATACAAATAAAAAACGTTTAAAAAGGGCAGTGTGTGGAGCGGTTTAGCGGTGTATCTGTGAGTGCCAATCTAGGGATCAGTGGATCAGCAGGTCTAGGTGATAGACTGGGAGCTCAGTTGAGTGAAGATCTAAGAAGGAGATTGTGGAGGAAGTGAAATAGTTTATTACAACCTTTGTTAGAAACTGTTCAAGATTGTTACCATAGGAGACAGCATGTCTACACATGCAGATGTGGTGTCCGGCTGGGTGCCTTTCCCTGCATGGCTGCCTACCTATATGTAGCGTCCTGTTCTTTTTGAATAGAGGCTATCTGTAAATGTAATGTTATCTGAGCTGTAAATAGCTCAGAGTGATTGTGTAAAGTGATTTGCTTCTGTTTCAGTTTGGCTGTGTTGTGCACATTTCCCACTGTCGCCAGTAGGTGTCGCTGTCACTACAGGCCAGTGTGAAAAATACAGCAAGCCAAGTGCATTGACTGTTCTTTCCCAGAAACAGCCCAGTGGGAGTGTTCTTACTGCTGTGCATTCTGGGAGAGGATAATTAAGGGACAGACGTCATGTTTTTCGTTCTCTCTTCTACCCAGGGGCCTGCTGGCTCTCTGACCTCATGGCCCTCCTGGCCTAGGGCCGTGACTCTTCTACCTTGGGCCCTGCTGGCTCGAGGCTGTGCTACTACAAGTAGGCCCAGAAGTCTGTCTGGGGCCTACTTAACTGAGGGTGGTCCTGTGCTGTCTTGCCTGCGGGAAAAAGCCATTTAAAACGGAGAAGATTCCAGGGGAGGACCTTGCTGGAGAGTAGGGATGAGCTCGGTGTTCGACTCGAACATCGCCTGTTCGCCTGTTCGGCGAAACCAGAACTTTGTGGGTCGTTCGCACCAAATTCGTGTGACGCGAACGGCCCACAATGCACTGCGCCATCGCACTGCATTGCCGGCGCTGTGATTGGCCAAGCATGCACTGTGACCCCGCATGCTTGGCCAATCACAGCGCCGGCAGCGAGGAGAGCCATAATTGGCCACAGGCAGGATGCCTGTGGCAAATCATAGCTCAGGGGGGTTTAGTACATGCTCTACACTATAAAAGGCCGCCAGCGCGGTGGCCTTGTGTAGTGTGTTCCGGCGTGCAGGAAAAGAGCTACATAGGCAGGGACAGTGTGTTCTACAGTGTGTTCTTTTCTCAGGCATCTGCAGGAGTTAGTGGGTGTTGTGTGCCTCCAGCGCAGTATACACCTGTATCTACCCTTTATTGCTGTTCTCTAAGCTAGATAGGCAGGCAGGGACAGTGTGTTCTTTTCTCAGGCATCTGCAGGAGTTAGTGGGTGTTGTGTGCCTCCAGCACAGTATACACCTGTATCTACCCTTTATTGCTGTTCTCTAAGCTAGATAGGCAGGGACAGTGTGTTCTTTTCTCAGGCATCTGCAGGAGTTAGTGGGTGCTGTGTGCCCCAGCACAGTATACACCTGTATCTACATTTTTTTGCTGTTCTATAATACAGGCATCTGCAGGAGTTAGTGGGTGTTGTGTGCCCCAGCACAGTATACACCTGCATCTACACTTTATTGCTGGTGTTCTCTAATAAAGGCATCTGCAGGAGTTAGCGGGTGTTGTGTGCCCCAGCACAGTATACACCTGTATCTACACTTTTTTGCTGTTCTATAATACAGGCATCTGCAGGAGTTAGTGGGTGTTGTGTGCCCCAGCACAGTATACACCTGTATCTACCCTTTATTACTGTTCTCTAAGCTAGATAGGCAGGGACAGTGTGTTCTTTTCTCAGGCATCTGCAGGAGTTATTGGGTGTTGTGTGCCCCAGCACAGTATACACCTGTATCTACATTTTTTTGCTGTTCTATAATACAGGCATCTGCAGGAGTTAGTGTGTGTTGTGTGCCCCAGCACAGTATACACCTGTATCTACCCTTTATTGCTGGTGTTCTCTAATAAAGGCATCTGCAGGAGCTAGTGGGTGTTGTGTCCCTCCAGCACAGCACAGTATACACCTGTATCTACCCTTTATTGCGGGTGTTCTCTAATAAAGGCATCTGCAGGAGTTAGTAGGTGTTGTGTCCCTCCAGTACAGTACAGCACAGTATACACCTGTATCTACCCTTTATTGCTGGTGTTCTCTAATAAAGGCATCTGCAGGAGTTAGTGGGTGTTGTGTCCCTCCAGCACAGCACAGTATACACCTGTATCTACCCTTTATTGCTGGTGTTCTCTAATAAAAGGCATCTGCAGGAGTTAGTGGGTGTTGTGTCCCTCCAGCACAGCACAGTATACACCTGTATCTACCCTTTATCGCTGGTGTTCTCTAATAAAGGCATCTGCAGGAGTTAGTGGGTGTTGTGTGCCTCCAGCACAATATACACTACTCCAATTCCTGGTTTTCCCATCTCCCTGCAGTCTATTACTATGTCTGGAAGGCCAACAAGAAGAGGCAGACAGTCACGAGCCAATAAAAGAGGGCAAGCAGTCTCTGTGTCTAGAGACAACAGTGCTGGTCGTGGACGCGGTGCATCGTCATCAGCACGTGGCCATGGGACACGCTTGTCCTTATTTTCGGCAGCTGGACCTGTTGAGCCGCATCATGCCGAAGACTTGGTAGAGTGGATGACCAAGCCCTCCTCATCCTCTCTCACCCAGGCTCAGGGTACTGGCAAAGCAGCTGCCAAAGCGTCCTCTTCCCTCGTATCAATGTCATCATCAGTCACTCCTTCCCTAGACCTACCATGTCCTCCTGAGGAGTCCCCCGAACTGTTTGAGCACAGTTTTGGGTACATGCTCCAGGAGGATGCCCAGCGTTTTGAAGGGTCTGATGATGATACCCAGCTAGAGGAAGGCAGTAGCGTGAGCGCAGAGAGAGGGGATGCTCAAGAAGGACAGCAATCTGGCAGTCATGTTCCAGCAGCTGCAGCATACTGCCAGATTGGCTCCAGTGATGAGGAAGGGGATGATGAGGTCACTGACTCCACGTGGGTGCCTGATAGGAGACAGGAGGAGGAGGAGGATGAGGAGCAGGCACATCTCCAATGAGGCAGGATGCCCTCCGGGGGCCAGTGTAAGGGCAGCACACCGACTGAATCACACCGCAGAGCTCCGCCTGTGCAGGGCGCTGCCTCTGCTCGTTATTCCAAAAGTTCTTTGGTGTGGCCTTTTTTTGAGTCGAGTGCATCAGATCGCACCGCTGCTATTTGCAACATATGTCTCAAGCGTATCTCGCGTGGCCAAAACATCAGCCGCTTGGGCACCACATGCTTGACCAGACATATGTTGACCTGCCATGCAGCTAGTTGGCAAGCGTACCTTAAAGACCCACACCAAAGAACAAAGCAGACCTCTCCTTGCTCCTCATCAGCTGGGATCTCCAACCCCACTATACCTTCAGTCCTCTCTGAAACCTGCACTGAGAGGAATGAAGGTGTAGAATTAGGTGTGTCACAGCCAAGTACTTGCGGGCACTCTGCTAGCAGTACACCGACGTTCAATTGTAGCAGGCAAATTTCCCTGCCCCAGCTGTTGGACCATCGAAAGAAGTTCATTCCCAGCCATCCACATGCCCAGCGGTTGAATGCTAGCGTGGCTAAATTGCTAGCACTTCAACTGCTGCCTTTTCAGTTGGTAGACTCGTCCCCCTTCTGTGAGTTTGTGCAATGTGCGGTTCCTCAATGGCAGGTTCCCAAACGCCACTTTTTCTCACGGAAGGCGATTCCGGCTCTCTACCGGCATGTGGAAGGCAATGTCCATGCCTCGCTGGACAGGGCGGTCAGCGGTAAGGTGCATATTACCGCTGACTCATGGTCCAGCAGGCATGGACAGGGACGATACCTTTCTTTCACGGCCCATTGGGTCACTCTTTTGGCAGCTGGGAAGGATGCAGGACAAGGTGCAGTAGTGTTGGAGGTTGTTCCGCCGCCACGCCTCCAAAATGCTACTACTGGTTGTGACACACCTCTCTCCTCCACCCCCTCCTCTTCTTCTTCCTCCATGGCCTCTTCCTGTGCTTTGTCTTCGGAACCAGCGGTGCTCCGTAGGCGTTCAAAGTGCAAAGCAAGTACGCAGGCAAAAAGATGCCATGCCGTGCTTGCGCTGAAGTGTTTGGGGGACAGGAGCCACACTGGGGCAGAGGTTCTGTCAGCTCTGCAGGGGCAAGCCGAGAGGTGGTTGATGCCACGCCAGCTTAAGCCAGGAATGGTGGTTTGCGACAATGACACCAACCTCCTCTCCGCCCTCCGACAGGGACAACTGACCCATGTGCCCTGTGTGGCTCACGTCCTTAACCTGGTGGTGCAGCGGTTCTTGGGCAGGTACCCGGGCTTACAGGATGTCCTGAGGCAGGCCAGGAAAGTCTGTGTGCATTTCTGCAGAATATATAATGCCAGTGCTCGGCTGGCTGAGCTGCAAAAGGAATTGAACCTGCCCAAGAACCGCCTTATATGTGACATGCCCACCAGGT
The DNA here is from genome assembly GCA_029206835.1 of Rana muscosa. Lineage (NCBI taxonomy): Eukaryota > Metazoa > Chordata > Amphibia > Anura > Ranidae > Rana > Rana muscosa. The sequence goes on from CM055128.1 coordinate 271,872,015, forward strand.
GGAACTCAACGTTGGCCATGCTGCAGCGGCTGCACATGCAGCAGAGGGCCATCAATGAGTACCTGTGCGACTACGGCACCAGGACAGGGTCAGGGGAGCTCGGGTTTTTTTCACCACGCCAGTGGGGCATGATCAGGGATGCATGCACTGTCCTGGCACCATTTGAGGAGGCCACGAGGATGGTGAGCAGTGACAGTGCATGCATCAGTGACACTGTACCTCTTGTCCACCTGTTGGAGCATACGCTGCGTGGAATAATGGACAGGGCACTTGAGGCAGAAAGAGGAGGACTTCCTTGCCTCTCAAGGCCCCCTTTACCCAGACAGTGTTCCTTCTGTCCCACCCATTGCACAGGAAGAGGACGAGGAGGAGGAGGAGGAGGATTGTGTCAGCATGGAGGTGGAGCTTGGCACTCAGCATCAACAGCAGCAGTCTTTTAGGGATGATTTACAGTCCCAAGAAACCCGTGGACTTGTACGTGGCTGGGAGGAGGTGGCTGCGGATCATGTCATCCTTAGTGACCCAGAGGACTCCGGACTGAATGCCTCAGCTAACCTACGCTGCATGGCCTCCCTGATCCTGCAAAGTCTGCGGAAGGATCCTCGTATTCTTCGGATCAAGGAGAGGGACCATTACTGGCTGGCCACTCTCCTTGATCCACGGTACAAGGGTAAGGTTGCGGACCTTATCTTACCGTCGCAGAGGGAGCAGAGGATGAGACATCTCCGGGAGGCCTTGCAGAAAGGACTGTGCAACACATTCCCAGAGACTGGGAGGTTACAAACTCCTGGTCCTGGACAACGAGTTGCTGAGGCTTCGGTCAGTCAAAGAAGAAGCGGTGGGGAAGGTGGCCGTCTGACCGATGTGTTCAGACAATTTTTTAGTCCGCAGCCCCAAGGTATGATCGGTTCCAGCAACCATCGCCAGCGTCTGATATACATGGTGCAGGAATACCTAGGGGCAAGGTCAGACTTGGACACCTTTCCCACCGAAAATCCTCTGGCTTACTGGGTCTTGAGGATGGATCACTGGCCAGAGCTTGCACAGTATGCAATTAAGCTACTGGCCTGTCCTGCATCCAGCGTTCTTTCGGAACGTACATTCAGTGTGGCTGGAGGCTTTGTCACGGATCACAGGGTGCGCCTGTCCACCGACTCGGTTGATCGACTGACCTTCATAAAGATGAACCAGTCTTGGATTACCACCAGCTGCCAAGCACCTGAAGCTGATATAATAGAATAATTTATTTTGAAATGTCACATACCTTCAGGACTGCCTATGCTGATGCTGAGTGACTGTCTTGTTATGTTGACTGACTATCCTCCTCCTCCTCAATGATCCGATTCCTGATGATAGCTTGGAAGAACATTTTTGTTTCTGGGTGCCGCCACCAGTGGCTAAGGCCCAATTTTTCAGCCCCTGTTTAACAGGGGCATGTAATTACAATATTTTATGCAATGCTTTGCAGCAGGGCTCATTCCTGCACTCCAACTAGAGTATCTGGGAGAGGTTGCAGTGTCGTGGCATCAGCACCAGTGCCTAAGGCCCAATTTTTCAGCCCCTGTTTAACAGGGGCGTATAATTACAATTTTTGATGCAATACTTTGCAACAGGGCTCATTGCTGTGCTCCAAGTACAGTATTTGTGAGGGGTTGCAGTGTTGTGGCACCAGTGCCTAAGGTCCAATTTTTCTGCCCCTGTTTAACAGGGGCGTGTAATTAAAATTTTTGATGCAATACTTTGCAACAGGGCTCATTGCTGTGCTCCAAGTACAGTATCTGTGAGGGGTTGCAGTGTTGTGGCACCAGTGCCTAAGGCCCAATTTTTCAGCCCCTGTTTAACAGGGGCGTGTAATTACAATTTTTGATGCAATACTTTGCAACAGGGCTCATTGCTGTGCTCCAAGTACAGTATCCTTGAGGGGTTGCAGTGTTGTGGCACCAGTGCCTAAGGCCCAATTTTTCAGCCCCAGTTTAACAGGGGCGTGTAATTACAATTTTTGATGCAATACTTTGCAACAGGGCTCATTGCTGTGCTCCAAGTACAGTATCTGTGAGGGGTTGCAGTGTTGTGGCACCAGTGCCTAAAGGCCCAATTTTTTTGCCCCTGTTCAACAGGGGCATGTAATTACAATTCTTGATCTAATAATTCACAGCAGGGCCCATTCCTGCGCCCACCAAGAGTAACTGTGAGGGCTTACAGTGTTGTGGTAACACCACCACCACCACCAAAGGCCCAATTTTTTTGCCCCTCTTCAACAGGGGCATGCAATTACAATTCTTGATCTAATAATTAACAGTAGGGCCCATTCATGCGCCCACCAAGAGTAACTGTGAGGGCTGACAGTGTTGTAGCACCAGCACCACCACCAAAGGCCCAATTTTTCCTACCACTGTTCAACAATGGCATGCAATTACAATTCCTGATATAATAGTTCACAGCAGGGCGTTCCAGCGCCCACCAAGAGTAACTGTGAGGGCTTACAGTGTTGTGGCAACACCAACATCTAAGGGGCAAATTTCAGCAAAGTATATACGGCAGGCCCCTACTTTCAAACATCCAACTTACAAACGACTCCTACTTGCAAACGGGAGACAAAAGGAAGTGAGAGGAAATCTACCCCTAGGAAGGGAAATTCTCTCCTGTAAGAGTTAATATGGGAAAAATGTGTCTCCTCTCTACTGATGCTTTATCACCAATCCTTGTTTCACTAAAAACCCCACTTTTCCAAAAACATTTGCCATTGGGATGGAAAGTGAGGTGAAATGTTCTGAACAGGTGCACAGACAGCAAAACAAATGTTACAGGGGTGATAACCCTTCCCTATGTTTTCCAAAAAGCTTAAAAATATATTTTTTGGCTGGAGCTACACTTAAACAATGTACCTGTTCAAAATTACAAACAGATTCTACTTAAGAACAAACCTACAGTCCCTGTCTTGTTTGCACTGCCTGTATACTGCTGTTCAGAGTATATAGGGCCTTTTTTTTATTTTGGGTGCGGGGTTCCCCTTAATATCCATACAAGACCCAAAGGGGTTGGTAATGGGCTGGGGTATGGGGGGGGGGGGGTGATGGGGTAGCCATGCCATTTTTCTCAAAGATTTTCATCCATATTGCCAGGACAAGACATGACATTAAAGCCGCAAGCAGTTTTAAATGGCTTTTTTTCCTTTAGAAATGTCATTTTGTGCAGGGACAGTTCTAAACACGGGAAACACATGCCACTTCACAGGCATACTTTAGACACCCCCCAGGTACAATATTTAAAGGAATATTTCACTTTTTTGTTTTCACTTTATGCATCATTAAAATGACTGCTCCCGAAAAAACTGCAGTTTTTAAAACTTCTTTTTGCATTGATACATGTCCCCTGGGGCAGAACCCGGGTCCCCAAACCCTTTTTAGGACAATAACATGCATATTAGCCGTTATAATTAGCACTTTAGATTTCAAACGTTCGCGTCCATTGTATTTAATAGGGTTCTAACGTTTGCGCAAACTTTCGGTCCGTTCGCAGGTTCTGGTGCGAACCGAACCGGGGGGTGTTTGGCTCATCCCTACTGGAGAGAACCGAGCTGAGGCTGGTTTCTCAGGAAGGGCCTGGTGAATCGTTTGGAGGATGCACCGAAGTTAACCTACCTCACAGTACTGCCAGATGGCTTAAAGGTTCTGGTACTGTGCAGCTGACTTCTAACTAACGGACTGCTGGCTAAACAATCCTTTGGCAGAGGATTATCCAGGAGTTTTCACTTATCGATCGCTAAGTCTGTGGCAGACACTTTGTCCGTGCTTCATACCAGCTGCTAGGTCGGTGTGAGAGGCCTATCCGGTTGTCGCAAGATCCAGAGACAGAAAGCTGTTTGTCCTCTGGATTCAAGAACCTCATCAGTGATCTGCATTAAGGTATCTGAACTCTCCCTAATCCTCTATCTACTGAAGTTGTTTAATAAAGCAATTGAGAAAAAGACTGAAGTGACTGGCAATCACATCTATTCAAAACTACCTAACATAGACTCTTAGTTCTGGGATGGTGAAATGTGGTGTAACGGCAGGACCCAAATTTAATCCAGCAGCCCTCTAGGGGGTATCGCTACATATAGAAGTTTCAGAGTCTGCTAATTAAGATTGCAACTACTAAAGGGGTCCCTGAACCTAACCCCCCTCTCCCACAGTTCTGTTTAAGAGAAAATAAATCTCTTTGCATTCAAGAAGTGTCTGGTGCCCATTAATCTACATTACATTGCACCCACCATGCCTCGTAACCCACTCTACACAGAAGGATGTCAGCTGTCCCTGACTCTGGAGGTCACCACTAGGCCTGGAGAGGTCCGGGACTGAGCTACATAAAATTTAAAAAATGTACTCTATGTTGTTACGCCAGCATTACTTTTGCATATCTTTAGTTGCAGTTTTTCAGGTTACAGAGGATGCCTAGTTGGGTGGTCTAGATAATTATACAGTACTACGCAAAGTAGGTTACTCAAGCATTGTACACATATAGACAAAGTCTTTTAGATTAATCTACAAATACTGGGGCAAGAGTGCAGTTGTTGATTATAGAAACCCATATTTTAAATAAATCAAGGAAAGTAATTTGCTGCCTTGGGTAACAGATTGATTTGGCCCCAGTTGTTGAAAATTTGCTCCTTGTAACCGGAATGGCCTTTGTACGTGAGCATTTGTTTGCATTAGAACAATTTTTTGCATTACGAATGCAAAGGAGGTTTGATGCAGTTTGGAATGAAGTCAACTGCAGGTCAGAAGGAAGTCAACTGCAGATCATATGCACCTGTAAAAGAACAGAGATGGAGCTCACTCTGATCTCAAATGCATGCTAAATGTATCTGAAAACAACTTGCATTTGTCCATCAACATAAACCTTCCTCTGATGCTTACAGCCACAGCTCCATGTAACCACGCTGCTCAACTTGCCTAAAACAGCTTTTCTCTGTACCCCATTCAGTTGTACCTGGCTTTGACATCTCATTAATCTGGAATCCACATTTCTAATGATTTGCTGATGATTCCTATGACAATAACAAGCAAGAACAGGGGTTTCCGTGGCAACCAAGTTTTCTTTCGGAATGAGGTGCTGAGCAGAGGTGGGTCACCTCTCCGCTGAGTCTTGATGCTTTCGCTGTTCACAGATTTCTTCCTATTTTTATTTGAGAGAACCTTTCAGCTGCCGTGTAGATATGTGGATGCAGCCATGTAAGAGTTTAATGCATGAACTTGTACTTGCTTCTATTGTAGATGACTAATGGCATACAATTCATTGAAAACTCTGGAAAAATTTATTTTGTTAGCTCTTTTATTGAATTTTTTTGTAATGAGGTAAAGTCGAGGCGAGCCTGAAACAATTGGTATTCGCACATCTCATTAAAGCATTAGCTTCTGTTTATCTTTCATCGTCCTCATTCAACATCAGTGTCACCTAATGTTACAGAAATCTGTCCTGGGAGATCTATAGAGGCTGTATTTTTTACCTCTTTTTGAAAATGCAAGTTGCTTGACTGTCATTAAAGCAGGGGTTCTGTGGCAAAGTTTTTTTTTTTCAGCA